>OX371223.1:189874071-191260294 GCA_947310385.1 Nephrotoma appendiculata
TATGAAATTAAGGATATTTGTGATGCTACCCTTATTACTCGATCGTTGTTTCTTAAGGCCCCTCTTCACGATAACACGTGGTCGATTTTCAAAGCTAAGACACAAAAACATGTGTTTTTTTATCTAGTAGATGGAGTGTACAGTACCATTTTGAAATCTTCATCAAAATTGTAATATTCAAAAATTTTTCATTTTTTTATGTTTTGGAGACATGTGCATCGAAAATAAACATACAACGAAAGAATGAAAAATGTTTTATAAATCCAAAATTCCAAATACCTAATGGTTTGGTTACAATAACAAACATATGTATATTTTGATTTTTGTTAATATTCGGTTCTTTGAAATATGTATTATGTATTTGATATATGTTCGGGTATTTGTTGTTTGTTTTTACAATATTACAATCATAATGAAATAATATCAATTTTTTATCACTTTGGACGGTAGTCCAAACGAGTGACGAAAGCACCTACTGTGCTGGAAGTCGAACGAAGTATATATACAGCAAGTTTCGAACTTTTTCCCTTTGAGGCCGCCAGGGTTATGTTATATACCATTGGAAAGGTCTTGAAAAATAAACCCAAATAATGTATTGTATAAAAACATAAATTTCTTGCAACATTGAGTGGAGATATGACCTTCCGAAAATTGCCCCAAAAAATCAGTTTTTCGGGTATAACTGCCCCAAAAAGTGCCCCAATTATTTTTTAACTAGCAAAACATGATTGTAAATTTCAATACCAATTCAACGACACCTCAAACGTCGTAAACGGATGATTTTAACCAAAGTTATGACATTTTAAAAATTTTCTATGACGTCACCATTAAATCTGGCTTTGGTATATACGAGTATGTTTGATTGTCCGTACCTGTTTCATTTGATCTCATATTTTCAGGGTTTGTAGTACTTGAATAAATAAGCAACTTTTGTTCTACAACTTTTTGATTTGACCGCCATTTTGGCCGCGGCGAGCCTCTGAACGGCCATTTTTGACCATTTTGTCACGCCCACAGCGCTGAACCTATTCGACATACCCTGGACATATGCATATCGTTGGAAAGGTATTGACGCCAGCTATCAAATAGCATAAAAAAAATTCAAAAAATTAGGGTGGAGGGTCATTTTGGCCAAAAAACTGAAAAATGCGAAATCGGCAGGCCACATTCGGCCAAATTGCTAAAAAATGAGCCCAAGACTTTTGGTTCATATTTTCAGGATTATTAGCCACACATCTCATCTACAATATGACATCAACCGTTTGTCCCAGAAAACTCGTATATTTTAGATATTGGCCTCCATAACTTAAAAGCCACTCTAATTTTTTGCAAAATTTCATTTTTTGGCTAAAATGCACTCTAATATCGGTCCGTTGCGGTTCATAATGATAGTGAATCAACGTATTACAATGAAACAATTATAAATACATCATATTATTATCATTGCTAAGAGAATTTTTACCAGTGACCCTGTTTTCATAACAAAAAAAAAATAAAAAACTGACAAATTGATGTAATCGAAAAAATCACTAAAAACATTGCACATTTCACAGTCTCCTTGCATTAAATCTATTTTAATCTTTATGATGATTTCTTTAAAAAAACAGATCTTATCTCCCCCTCCCATCGCATGAAGATGGAATATCAGCGAGAGGGTAGCTACCATTAATTTTTGTTTCCAACTAACACATTAAAATAAGAATATTTTATTGTATTGTTTAAGGAATCAAAAATGAATGGTAGCTGCATGCGGTTAGTGACAAAACAGCAAGAAACATGCAAAAAAAATGTTGAATTACTCAATCGAATTTCTACCAAAAACACATGCATCTGATCTAAATTTTTACGACTCTGTAACATGCACTAAAAACTAAACTACAAATGTTCAGCCGATAGCCTACGAGAACCGGGTGTGTAATAAGATCACACCCGGCATGACCTGTTTGTGGCATGTGGTAAAGGATTCTGAAATAAAATCTACTAAAATACTACAAAATGAAGATGGAAAAAAATGCAAAATAAAGAAATAGAATCGTCTACCACACACCAGAAACAGTACACCAGAACGTAGACTATCGTCCTGAACATAATGAAAAAAATACCTATCTGAACCTAATGATGAGACCTGACCCTACTACTTTTCAACATGGGTAGTGCGGTGTAGGGTGATGCGGTTGGGATGGGTTTTGAGTGTTTAAATTAGATAGTGGGTACGGAAGGTAGTAATGTTTAGGATGTGGGTGGATGTGGTTGTTTGTGATATTTGAAATACACAAACCACACTGCGTAGAACCTCTTTTTCTTAGACACGGAATAATAATACTGTTAATACTATATAGGCATCAAAAATGCTTATAAAGTTCGGTTCCGTTGTTAGTGTGATTTCACTGAAAATTTGTTTCAGTCGCAATTAAAACCAGTATCATAGGTAAACGGGGAAAGAATAGAAGAAAGTTATAATTTCTGTGTGATCAAGTGTGGAATAGAGCATTGTGCCTCATACACAGACGCACGCAACTGGAGTGACGAATATCGAGAGAAGAAGAACGAATCATGCACACTCCGTAACATACAGCCGACAGCTGTGTGAAAGTATGCGTAATTCGTTCTTCGCCTCTGGCTATTCGTAATTTCAATGCCGCGCGTCAGTGTATGAAGTCGTATTCATACGACGGATAGAAATCTCAGATTTTTCTATCCCACATTTTTTTTCAACTTTTTGTATGAAAAAAGCGTGTCTGTTGTATAATTTACGTGATGTAATTGGTTAAAACGATGGAATAGAAAACTCACGGATTTTTATCTGTCGTATGAATACGACTTAAGCCACAATAACATGTAGCGGCCAATTGTGTGCTATCGAGTGTGTGTGAACTGTTTTGACTGACAACAATAAAACGAATCGCAATTCAATTCATTTTCAATTTGCCGTGCCAAAATCATTGATATCAAATAAAAAACCTCTTAACGAGGTAAATGTTCGAGTGACGAAAGCCGAATTCAATTCACAAAATTTCTGATATCAAATTTGTACCGAAAAAAACAAATGCATTCGATTTGTCAACGATTTTTCGGAATGTTAGTGCGTTCGGCGCGTTTGTTTAAATTTTTCTTCTAGCTGTCAAAAACAACAACATGTCAATGATTTTTCGGAATGTTCAACAACAACGCGCTGAATGCACTAACATTCCGAAAAATCGTTGACAAATCGAATGCATTTGTTTTTTTCGGCACAAATTTGATATCAGAAATTTTGTAAATTGAATTCGGCTTTCGTCACTCGAACATTTACCTCGTTAAGAGGTTTTTTATTTGATAAATAAATCTCGTAGTACGGAGTAGCAAAGTAAATGCAATGGTCACCTCAACTCAGGAACTGACCTCATTGAGCTGGATTTAACGTAATGATATTTTAAATTATTAATATTTCGGGTGAAAATGCATATACATAATTTTAGTCACACAAATATTTACAGACAGGTCTAAAGAGAGTGTTCGTATCCCTTAGGGTGATAATAAAATGTTTTGCTCATTTGATGATTCCGCGAATGATTCAATTATTTGTATATATGTAATAAATAATATCTACTGGCCGCGTTAAATTTTTAATCCAAACATCTCTTTTGTTGCTGGTTTTACACTTTTGGTGTAGACTGAAAGTCTGGTAAATTTCATAAATTATTAAGTCCGGAAGTAGCAAATTTTAAAAACAATTCAAATTGATATCAAGAGTCTAAATGTCTTTCCAAAAATTGATATTGTTTGACTGTTGGTGGTACATTCCATGAAGGTATTTGGCATCCCCAACGATCTTATTTCAAATTTTACTATTTATAACAAGGAGATGAGAGAAACCATAATCGAGTGAGTTTAGATCCCGCTCAACGTGATACAGCCATTGTGTATCAGTTCTTCCGTCCATTCTACTTTCCATTGAATGAGTTTTAGCTTGCTGGCTCCTGAATTCAGTGAATTTTCAATGACTCCAATTCAACATATCTACTTTTTCGAGATGGTTTCTTATCTCGTAATTCATACATAATTCCGAATTACGAATGAATCGTAATTTTCCATCAGCTCAAGTACAACAAGCCTCTGGATGTCTCTTAACCGTATACGGTTAGCGGCAATTAATAGAGACCACCGACGTAACCAGCGCAAAGTGCAGATGTTAATTTTAGAATGCCTTCACAAATGTGTAAAAGACCAACCCGATTATTAAAAATCATGAGTTACACATCAAGTGAATGACACGTTATAATAAAAATAACTTTACTCATTAGGAAGATTTGCGGTAATTGTTTGCAAATTACGAAACAACAAAACGCACCGGATCATTTAACAGTTTGTAAATGGCTTTTGGTTCATTTCTAGGTCGATCTGATGAGCTGGGAATTATAATGGCAAGTTGATTTGTTTCAGGAGAACAACGTTGCGAATTAAAACCCAGATGCCATTAACATATGCTAGTATCAGCTGCACTGATCTATAGATCAATATATATATTGAGCTCACATATGTCGTATTATAAGAATAAATTAAAAAGTATTTGGCCGATAGTCGTCATGCAATTTTAAAGGTTGCCGAAACTTTATCTTTGTTGTATACCTTGAATTAAAAGTCCTTAGTAATTTGCACATATACATCAGAACTTTTAAATAAACTATAAATATGAAGATTTGATCGGGTGTCTATGCGTATGAATGAATTCCACATAAATTGGTACTCGTGGCTAAGATGCGCTCGCTATAAATAACTTTGCTACCACTACGGTTGTTAAGCCAACCTGTGTTAAACAAAGCTATTCCACGATAGATATTACAATTTAATCGATCTTTTTAATAAACAAATATGAATGTAACAAATTCAAAATGTCGAATGGAATTTGAAAATGCCTGGACCAATTTTGATCAAATTCAGTTTTATGGTGGGATTATAAGCCAATCTTAAATTAAACATAAGGTACTTAAATGAATGGATTAGACTGGTTAGGCTGAACGAAACCCGACAATTTTTTATTCATTAATAAACGTTTAGTGAATCCCACACCCCATTTTAAATGAAGATGACCATTCTTCGTAACGAGCGAAATTCCAATCCATCCAAACTATCTCCATTGATCATCTCTTTGGCTTTTTTTATTCCAACATAATCTTCTGATATACTTTTTAAGGGGTATGTGTTTATAATTATTCATCCAATTCAAACGGCATAATCTAATAATCGATAAGGCAAGTTTTTGGAGGCTTCTTAAATAACATACAGGTACAATGTTCGGCAATGAAACCAAATAGCTAAGTTTTTTTCATCGTGTCATTAACGACAGAACATACAACAGCGCAGCTCTTGTATTATAAATCAAATTAGTTCGTTTCCGTTAAACCGTCCAACAAATGAGCTTCACATCAGGGTTGTCAGCGATGAGAAAGTTCGATTACTTAGAATCGATGGTATATGAGCAAAATATAATCTCTATATTGCGCAAGAATCACCGCATGGTAAAATTACATAACCGAGTTACACACTATAACACCATCTTTCACTACGAATTTGTTGAAACGAACCAAATTTTTATGGAAATACGGACTGATTCGACTCTTTAGAATACGAGAGGATTGCTAAGGTAAGATAGCTTATGATAACCGATAGTTTATATAGGATCTCTCCTGAAGTTTGCACTTTTTGTCTGTCAAGACGGCTGTTCTTGATTTATCTGTATTTTACTAATCTTATAGCAATAAATATTGACCCCCCTTGTATTCACAGCTGGTAATCTGGTAGTTGCTGTAATTGTTACATTTCCATAAGTAAATTTTGATTACATCATGTTAATTGATGTTGACTCACCGTCGACGAGGTTCTCAATAATGGCTCCACTTAATGTTTATACTCGACCTCATTCCAAGTTGATTATCGACTTCTGATAGTTGGTCTCTTCATTTTGTGGACGGTTGAGGACCAGCGTAAAATTAGAGATATAGAATTCGTCATTCATATGAACATTTAGCGACGCCTTTATCAGATCGATCATGTACACGCCAACGTCGCCTAAATCAATGAGAAGCAATGGCATATGTTGATTGTACATTGAAACACGTCGACATTGTGGCCGTAATATTTCAGAACTGTTTTCCATTGCATCATTTATGAGACTTCGGCTTGTGTTAGGTTCCAAATTATTCCAATATGAATTTGATGAACGATTACTTGGATTTTCTCTATAAATGGGACTTGCATGGATGGCACACCAGGATTGAAGGACTATTGGCAAGTTCCGGAGAATTGAAGTTGCAAATTAAGAAGCCAATATCATTATTATTAATTCGCCATATTTAGAGTGTACCTAGACTAACGGTATTACAAATAACCAGATATAGGGATAGGATATGATTGTAATAATTATAGAATTGATCCGGTTTCAGATGTTTAGTAGTCAGAAAAAGTTTGTTATATTTGTATAAAACTAGCTGTACGCAGCCCGCTTTGCGTATGGTTTCAAATGAAAGATTATTTTTATTTTTAGTAATATGAAATTAAAATTAAAATGAAAAATGAAATCAAAAATATTTTAATTATATAAAAATTGATTAATTTGCTCCAATGCAATTTGGTATATAGTACAACATTTCTTGTCGGTCCTTCAGGTGCAATCACATATATTGATGACAGTTTTGCCACAAGTGAGCATCCACCATATGATTGACAGTGTCAGAAGCATGGATATTCCAAATTTAAACCACAAACTTCAAATGACTGACCTTGTGAGTTGTTAATGGTCAAATCAAAAGCTAGACGCATTGGGCATTGTATTCATTTAAAATTAAATATCTGACGGAATTATAGTAGGAATGCTTGGGATTAACTCTTCTTCTCCTTTGTATTTGCCAGTTAATATGGTTGCTCCAATTAAATTTGTCATTAATTTTTTAATAGCAAGTCGGCATTACAAAGTTTTGGTTGGTTAATATTTCGTATTAAAATGATTGGTACACCAATTTTTAATTGAAGAATATGTAGTGGTACTCCAGGCAAATCTAATTAATTTAAAAATTATGTAGGATAATTTACCACTTAGTCTTGATCTATAACACAATCAATTGGTTTGTATGCAAATGTTTCACCAAAAGTTTTACTTTGAATGGCAGTATTTATATCATTAACGTCCTTGTTTTATGCTGTCAATATTGGTCGATCACTTAACCAATTATGATTTGAATTGTTATACAATATTTGGGTACACACTTTCAATTAATTTTACTTTTGAGTGTTTTAAAATACAAAATTTTTGTGGAAATGTAATTGAATCAGTTGCACTATCAATTTGAATTTTTCAATTTCCAATGTCTAATAATTGTTTTGGAAATGTTACAGCACATTCATTATTTTGCAATTGAAAACGTATATTTGTTGTTAAATTTATATTTTTAAATGTTTCTCCAGAAATTATATGGTTTTAAACACGCGTTTAATTCACCAGCTGGAGTTGATCGGGTTATAAGGGTAGTGCCTGTCTAAAGTTACCTGATATTTATATTGTTGTACCATCAGATATCTGTTGGTAATTGCATAAATCTTGTAATGTTTTATCTAATGCTTCTAATAATTTATGATGTGCCATTGTGCATTGTTGCAATACCTTTCCTGATGTTTTTAGTATTTTAGTTACATGTTGGACAAGTGTTGGATATATGACATTGGAGAAGTGGTGCAGTGGTTAAAGCTTCCAGGAGCTGGATGCAAAGCGAATTTTCGTCATCGATTACGATCGGTGATGCTAATAAACACAACTAAGGCCCTCTGATGGAGTGTAGAATTCAGCGCCGACCCACCGTCCATATCAATGTGCAGGTTGACAAGGAGCTTGCAATGTGCAGGTGGTAAACTGAAGTAGTGTGAGTAGGTGAATAGGTGAATGGATTAATGATGTGGTGAGAATGCTGTGATACCATGCCAAGACCAAAAATGGCGTAAGTGTCAACCAGTGAAACCTAACCTACATGTTGGTGTTTAAATTATTTGCATATTTAATGGGAGTTTTACTACTGAATGGGGTCCGCCATCTAATAATGTTCCTGCTATTCTTGAAGAAGCAATTGCTAATGCTATATGTTGATGAGATCGTAAATCATTAGCAATTGCTAATGATTTACGATCTTATCAATGTAATTAAATATTCGAAAAAGCTCCCATAGAAGCTGCCACTTCCATTGGCTCACGACCCGTAGAACATATATATATATATATATATATATATATATATATATATATATATATATATATATATATATATATATATATATATATATATATATATATATATATATATATATATATATACATTTTTATTGAAGTCGATGCTGTAGTTTTTGAGTTTATCGACCGAAAATGCTTCTACGGAAGCTGTAATTTCCGGTGGACCATTTTCAGTTAAAAACCATTATCATGACTCATACAACTATACACCAATTTTTATCAAAACTGTTACAGCAGTTCTTAATGTCAGAAACACACACGTCATTTTTATATACATATATAGAGATTCTGGATATAAAATTTGATCGTTTTGTGAACGGCACAATGACCGGTAACTTAATCAAGAATTACAAACCCTAATTTATTTGATTTTTTTGATAGTTTGCTAGACTTTTTGGATCTGGCATCCCCGCCGTCAAATTCAATAGGTTTATGAAATTTGAAATCTGCGGTAGATTACGCAAACATTACGTAATGAGAGACACAAATCGTAATGATTGATCTTCTTGTTTTCATTAAAAATTGTCAAAACTTGTTTGAGTCGATAATCGTAAATCGTACTGAAGGCTGCCCCTGTGGATTCAAAAACATTTTTAACTTGGTTATGTTGCAGCTAGCTCATAGAGAACTTGCATGCGACAGTGCTACATAAAAATTGTGTACGAGCTAGGTGGAACATAACAAAGTTAAAAATGTGTGATATATAATGTAATTGTTCTTGTAAATTATTGTTGTATTGCAATTATTGTTGTACCACCGTTTTGAGATCACACACTTTTAACTTTGTTATTTTGCACCTAGCTCGTAGACAATTTTCATTCGGCAGCCTTCAGTCTGCTTACATAATTAACCCCTTAGTATACATCTTGAATATATAGAAGAAAAAAAAATATGAGCTTGAGGTGTAATTTTAAACAACAAACGATCAGATTTGCTTGTATAAAATTATGTATCGCGATTTACGAGATGTAATCAAGGTAAACAAAATAATATCAATTCTGCGTGAAAATTTCTATAAATGAATTTATTATTCTAAATCACAAAATCAACAACAACAACACATAGCTTATTTTTCAATCTCATCCTTTTTGTGTTTATCATTATAATCTATAGTTCTAAGACATTCATACTACTCCAAATTTACACAAATCTATACAGAATTGTTACGTACATATAGTTATGATGCATTCATATTTCAGTAAAATACTTATCTTTTCATTCTCTAGTAAATAAAATACAAATACAATTTATTATTGTACTTTTTAAAGATTGAAAGAAAATCATTTCAATTTCATACACACCACTACGAAATATTGATAGTTTCACAGCTGTACATCGAAAATGTTCTTTTGCTTTTATCTTCCATATACATGCATATGTACGTACATAGATATACATCGAAACATTTGAAAACAATACTGAGTTTTATTACCGTGCGTGGAAACTAGCGACATCTGTTGTATTCTGGTAAAACTAATTAGGAATAAAATCAATAAATTTTATGGCTCTGTCTTTACTTTTCTTTCTTTTTTTAAAAAATGAATTTGGTTTTTTGCTAATTTTTCGGTTAATACTTAAAATTTAGCAAAACGCCACCGTCAATCGTCTCAGATTTTTTTTTTGCGTTTTTTGATATATCACAATCTAAGTTTTGTTCACTAATATCGTCGCAATGGTACCAAAACTTTTGCGATTTTTTCGAATATTGTTCGCTTTGTAATGTCATAGCAGAAAATCTAGAGGGAAAAAGCCACCGTCAATTTTCCTAAAAAACTTCAATTAAAATTTTAAGATATAAATGTTGGCGATCGGTTGGTTAGTTTTTATGCAATGGTACCACGAAAAGTCGTGTTTTTGCAAAATACGTGAAGCGGGGCCTTAAACGCAGTCCTAACAGAGACCCCAAATTTCATCAAACAGCGTTCACAACTGCGAATGTTAACTATGATGAAAAAGCCAACTTCACTATCGCTCTTACTATTAATTTGTTGAGCCTTCTTAAAAAATGTCCACTGTATTATAACCGTTTTTTAAAGTTAATATTATTTAATTCAGATACAATTTAAAGACTTAACCACTCGATTTATTTTATAAAAACTTAACTACCGATATAAGATTTGTGAAACAGGTTTTTACTAAACAAAACTAACTAAGTTAGCCATCGGTTTGTGCAACCGAGCAAATCAACAATTCCGAAATTTTCGTATATTTTCCTCTACCAGCCATTAAAGTTGCTACACCTTTAACTTAATAAATAAATAACGACGTTAAGGATTGATTTTCACCTCTATGCATAATGTATCACACGAAGATATTAGTGCGTAAATGAATTAGATATGAATTAAAAGTATATAGTTTCGAAGCAGTTCAGTATGGCCTATTTCAAAGCGGAATGTAACGAAACGAAAAATCAGAAACATTGAATGGTTGACAGATTCGGTTGAAAAAATGTGCCGTTCTCTATTTGACTTGTATTGTGCAATAAATTATGTGATGAAACGTCAAACTATATTAATTTGACGGTTCCTTATTTTCGTTTCAGTTGGTATAATCGGTAGGGTTGCATAAATATGACGACTTTTGATATTCTTTTTATTTTATGACAAATTTTATTTTAGTAAGTTGTTTTCAAACAGAATTTACTTTAATTATATACTTCGTGTAAGATCGCATGCTCTAGGCCAATGTTTCTCAACCTTATTCTTTACATCTTAATTTCATATTTATATTACTAATAAATAAAATTTTCATCACAAAATTTTCATAGCAACATTTTCATGGCTTATTCAAGTCTAAGGCCACCTAAATTATGAAGTTAGCATATGGCTCCTAAGAATATGGTGTGCTTCCCTAGGGGCCGTATGGCGCCCGTTGGGAAACACTGATCTAGGCGGCTAATTAATGTTCCCTCATTGAAAACGTATTCGATTTCCAAAGCGTACTCACAAAACAAAGATCAATTGTTTCTCTTGATGTATGACATGTGGCACAATCCCGCTGAAACCATATATTTTGACCAGTCATACCTTCCAAATTCAATTTGTCAAAATGATTGGATGTTTTTGAACTCTCATTATGACGACATTATATTACGCACTTACAGAATCAAAATAATTTTTTCTGAACTACCACCTTGATTTTTGCTTCCTTTACCGAATCATTTTTCAATAATTTTGCAATAATTTTTTGATTGACCACAATTGACGGTCAATTTTCTTTATTATATTCTGTACGAAATTTTCATACAAGAAATTTACAATGTTCTGTTAATAGATTTTGTCATCCAAATATTGAGTTTGCTGAACCAATAATAACTAACCCTGGAGATATACTCGACGCGACCGACGTGACTAAGTAAAAATAAAAACTTAAACTATGAGAATTTATACTAAAGCAATTATACTCGACGCGACTCAGACGTGATAAAAAAAAGTTGATTTAACTTTAACTTTTTGTTGTTGTTTAGTACTAAAGTGACATCTTACAGAAATTTTATAAAATAATTAACCAATTTTATTTTATTTTTGTTACCATTTTGACCTTTTGAAAAATCACCTGCGCGTTTTTCTTTCAAGTATGTACTAACTTTTAATATTTTAAATTTTTATTATTAAGTAATTCCGATAATTTCAAAGCTTTTTGAAAAGATGCTACTACAACAACTAATACCTATATTATTTGAAGGTCGCATTATACCAGATCACCAATTTGGATTTAGAGAGCAACACGGCACAATAGAACAGGTGCACAGAATTGTAAATACAATTAAGAAGAAAAGAAATATTGCTCGGCCGTTTTCTTGGCTATTGCGCAAGCTTTCGACAAAGTATGGCATGAAGGATTAAATTACAAAATTAAAACTCTTCTGCCTAGCCAATTTCATTCAATTCTTGAAAACTACTTAGCCCAAAGGATGTTTCAGGTGAAACAAAATACCGCCACTACTGATCTAGCCGAGATAAAGGCAGGAGTACCGCAAGGTAGTGTATTGGGACCTGTGTTATACTTGCTATTCACAGTTGACTTACCAATAATTGAAAAAATTGTCACTTCAACTTTTGCTGATGACACAGCTATATTATTTTCGCACAAAAATCCTCAAACAGCATCGAGAGAATTACAAGAACATCTACACAAAATAGAAGATTGGTTAAAAACTTGGCGGATAAGGACGAATGAATGTAAATCAACACATGTAACATTCACATTGAATAAACGTACATGTACAGGAGTAAAATTAAACAATATCACAATTCCTCAACAAACAAACGTCAAATATCTCGGTCTTCATCTCGATAGAAGATTGACATGGAAAAAGCACATTGAAACAAAACGCAATCAATTAAAAATAAAATTTTCGAAAATGTACTGGACAATCGATAGAAAATCGAAACTCTCTCTAGACTGCAAGGTTCTACTATACAAAGCGATCCTAATCCCCATATGGACATATGGTATCTAACTATGGGGCTCAACTAGTGCATCAAATATAGATATTGTACAAAGAACGCAAGCAAAGATACTTCGTAGCATTACAAATGCCCCTTGGTATATTCGAGACAGCAACATCCATAGAGATTTAGGAATCAAAACTGTTAAAGAGACAAATAAATCATGCAGTCTAAAATACCAACTGAAACTGGAATCACATCCTAACGAATTAGCTAGAAAATTACTAAGGCAACCAAAATAGAGACGGCTGCGCAGGGCATATCCTCTAGATTTAATTAACTGAGAATTATAATCTAATAATTACGTGCATGATGAGCTAACACACTAAAATTAAGTAAATAATAATAATTTAATAATAATAATGCATAATGATATTAAGTATTAACATAGGTTAAGGCTTAATTTAAAATAAAATATAGTTTTTAAGAATTTCACACTTCTTGTTAGTTTCGTATAAAGAAAGGTTCAAGAATAAAGCCTTTGGCAATAGTTACAAAAAAAAATTATTATTTCGCAAGAAATGAAATAAATATAAAATAAATAAAAAGAAAGTCAAAAGTTAAATAAATGTCAAAAACGTGAATTCATATATTGAGTTTATCTTGGGTATACACGTAAGCGCGTTTTTGACATTTCGAAGCTTCTGAGTAACGTTGAGTATATCTCCAGCATAAAATTTCAAATATAGTTTTTATTATATGTATTATGTAAGGTATTTGTAGGTTAAATTAAAATAATGTTTAAATTTTGTGTACATTAATTAAAAATTAAAAATAAACGGTCGGTGGTTGATATCGTAGAAGAATGACCCGGTTTTGTCTTTCTCTGTGTAGTAAAAAATTAAAATTTAATTTAATCAAATTTAAACAAATTACATCATTTACCACTCCGTTTATGCAGCTCTTCCTTCATTGCCTATAGTCTATCTGTAGCTGGCAGTAGCATATTGAGATGGTGGGTTCGTCAGTTCCTAGTTTCGTGCGTAGTCTTCGAGTTATATTACTTCTAAAATATTACGTTAGTTAAAGCTTTCATTTTCTACGAGTTGTTAAATATATTTACAGAATAAAGAAATCAATCAGATATAGCGGAAGGCATATAAGAATAAACTAAAATTATGTTCCCTTAAATGAATACAAAAGAAAACGTATTTCATTGATAGGACCAAAATTATACGGCGAAGTTCCCGGACTAGTTAAAGATTTATTGAATAAATTATGTACTATCCACGAGAGGTATGAATAATTACTTAAGATCAATTAGAGCTAAACATGTTTGTTAACTGAATTAATTATTAGTAATTTTTGTTGTTATAATAATTATTTAATTAGCTTAATAAATTTGTATCTAGACTACCATAAAAGTAAAATTAGAAAAATAACCTCTCTGGTCCCGCTAGTTCACGTTTGGTTCGCACTTCGCACACGAGCCGATAATTTACTTTCCCCGTTTGTGGAGCCAAAATGCTAGAAATGATTTGGAAATTCGTATCTCTGAGGGCGTGAGTTCACATGTTTTCCACTAATACGAGGAGGTTTGTGGATTATCTTGCTACGAACGTGCGGAGCATGTCATAGCTGACATAATTAATAGATCATCTCGGTTGAATACAAAATTAACATTTCATTGCTTCTGTGTGTATGTATGTGTATGTAGAATTTTCTAAGCAATTTGTGCAAATAAAATTTTTGATACTCCTAAATTTTACTTGAACTGACAAAACCCAAAATGTTAATTTTTGACGCACTAAACAATAAAAAATGGAGGGAAGTGTCACAATGTTTAGTTAAATAATTGTTCAGAAGGCAGTTGGACATTTGTTACAAGTTGGCATTTATAAATTGTATGCTAATTGACTAGTACTATACTTCACGACTTGTTCTATTAATTATAAAAACATAATACCACAATTTAAAAATCCAGCCGTATACGATCGTATCAAAATGTTGGCTGGCACCACTGGTAAATAAACTACACCATAAACTTATTCTTCCTGTGCCAAAATAATTACCAAACATACATCTTAATTCCATTAGGATAATTATAGAATTAAATTTGGATTTTTTATTTTATTTAATTTCAGTTTTTTCACTTTGTTGTTACTATAAAAAAACTTTTCACCAACAACCTAAAATAGTTAAAATAAAATATATGTCAAAAATGTATATATGTATAATAAAATTAAAATAAAAAAATTAAATTAGAGTGAAAATAAAACAGAAAAAAAAAATTCCAACAACACCACCCAAATGTTAACCGGTGTTATAAATTTTCTATATATACGCTACATACCTACATACGAAGTATAGTTAACGTTATATGTATACGAAATGAAAACTCCCAGTGTTAGTTAATTAACATAAAAATGTACTAGATTATGATTTTTATCAAATCTCATAAATTTCACCGAAAATTTATTAACATAATGCGCACATATAAATATAAAAAAAAAATATTTTGAAGAAAATTCTTCATTTTTTTATTTTAGGAATTTTCTTTTTTGATTCTTTTAACAAATTTTTCAGATTATTTATTTAGGATTTTGTGTTGTTGTTTTAGTGAGGAGTTAAACCACATAACTTGAGGATAAGTTGATTATGCGTGGTTGATTGATGCACACTGGTACCAGAAGTTTAATTAATGAAATCGTAATCAATATTTCGAATTCTGAACAAAACATTTGAAGGTGATTTCATTGTCCGTTTCTCTATATGACTTTCTACTACTTTCTAAATTAGAGATCAATTTTTTATCCAGTCCTTTTATAAAAATATAGTACAGCTGAAACTAATGAGTGAGCTCCTAATCGTTGGGCTTTACTAATCCTAACATTAATTTTGCTAAATTTTTAGTGTTTTCTCTTTGGTTGCTATGATTACCCTGATAATCTTTGGTTTTTATTTTCAATAACACATCACTGTTCTTTGTTTTGAAATTTAGTTAAACTGTAATTTCCGGTGGAGCGGGATCTACACAAAATGTCTTTCACCCCCATCTAATAACCCGTTAGTTTAAATTACCTAGTCTATATTGACTACATTAATGTTGTCAAATCTAGTTTGCTACGTTGTTATATGCTTAGGATGTCCCCATGGGGTTTCCCCATATTTTTACTGTTGGTTCTGACTTGCACTGGCTACAAAGCTAGCTTAAACGGTTTCACCCTTTTGAGTGTTATTTTATTTTATGCTGCATTGCTTACCTAGTTGGCGACTGTTTCTACTGCAAGGGCTCTATGGAGGTCGCTGTTACATACGTACCAAAGGCGCATTAACATTATCCCTCAGTACGTTGCTCTAGAATCTATAGATAATGTTCAGATTTCACAGTTTTGTACAACCCCACTGCTGAATATTATAATATCATGTGGGCTTTAATTTGGCGTATATATAGCATCAGTTTATTGTGAGTTTCTTCTCAAAAGCCAGTATATTTTTCTGTGTTTAAATCTGACCTCTTCAGATTTCTGTTTGACATCTACCTTCCATCGCAGTTTGACATCTATATTTAAACCTAGGTTTTTATTTACTATTTAGTAACACATGTATTTTTTGCGTTTTTATGTTAAGGAATAGAAGGTAAAGTCTCGTCCTAAGATATTTCCATGTGGTAATTCGGCTTTGATTATGATTTGTGATTATGCTTGTTTCTGTATAAAACGAAAATATCGGTCTGTATACTCTGTATAATGCTTGATTGAAGAAGTTGACAAATTTGTTGTGATATACTTTCCCAAGTTTCAGCAATAGAACGTCGTGCTCTATGTTTTTCTACGATGCATGTTATCCTATGAACTATATCTTTGTGGAATATCTATCCCAAGATCCATATTGATGTGTAAGGATGAGTTCTTTTCTTTCAATTAGCGGTTTCTTTATTTCGTTGGGTGGTTTTACTGGAACGGGTATCATAATCACTTCTGTAATTGTCCATAACCTTGGTACATTTTTGATTGGGACCTCAAAAGAGGTCAGTTTCTTCTATTACTTGTACGTGTTTGCTAACCTGTACTTCATTATAGGCTGAAATATACCCTTTAGGTGATCGGCAACGGCTTTTGCTTTCTGTTCATTGCTTCTTGTTCAACTTATATTGCTTGTTCTTATAAGTGCAATATAAGTTGTTGGGCTTTTTATTCATTTTGTTTGCATACACTGTGATAATCATCACCCAGCAAATTATAGAGGCTGCGAGGTAGTCAAAGAGCTGCAAAGAATGAGAGACAATAAGAGAAATCAAACAAGTAAGAATTCTCAACCAAGGATGCAATCATACTCAAAACAAATCCCGCTAAATAGCGCCAAAGTAAGAGAAGGAATAACACATGGACAAATGGCTAAGCAGAACGAAAATATTAAGAAAGTGCCGAGTCAGGAAAACCATGTGCTGCAAGAAATATATCAGAAGCTAAACGCTATCAATTCACATCTGGCTGTGCAGGACCAAAGACTAGAATCTATGGGCGAGTACTGAAAAAAAAGAACAGAGAAACACTAGAAAATTCATCGATGAGCCAATATGAAAGAATAACGGATGCGTCAAGTAAAACTAGAGAAGCCATTGACTACCTTATTTTAGTCTATACAAACTTAACAAGAAAAAATAATGACACATTATTTAAGAATTGCTACTCATTTCAGAATTAGAAGTATTTTTAAACACGAGAAACATTGATATATGTCTAATCTCACAAAGTCATTTTACCAGAACCTAGGATGCCAAAATACGTGGATACCAGTGCATCAAGCTCTACACCCAGCAGAAAGAGCTATAGGCGGGACAGCAATCTTTATTAAGGATAATATTAAACACCAAGAAGAATTATAAATAGAGGACGAAGCTATGCAAGTAACATGTACTGCGACTGCAGCAGCATGATAACGAGGAGCTGCGGAACCTACTGGATGCGCCTAAGAAGAACAAAGCCTCTAAAATTAGTGGTTCCCTGAGTCGCTTAAATCAAAGGACTGGCAGAGCTATGATGAACCGATAGATTTCATCAAACAAGAATAGACTACTAAACTAATAAAACAATTACTAGATAGTCAGTTGTAATATTATACAGAATTCAGGTAATTTGTACCGTTTAATATGATTTCGGAAGACTAGTATGTTTAATATGAACTTCTCCACTTCTTCCTCCAATTAATTTTTACTTGACTAACAACGGTTCTACATTTATGGTTATATCACCCATCCCAAAAGGTACCTGACCTCAGTGTAATAAAAATGTGCCACCTACGATTAGTGTCACCATGTATTTCAAAATTTGATCATTTTTAATTACTTACTAAATTTTCTGTATTGAAAATTTTGGAATTTTCACCAATTGGAATTTAATCAATTTAACAATCCCAAATAAGCAATTTTTCTAGAGATCACGTTTCGATTTAGAATATTTCAGACTTTCGAGTATATTTTTTACCAATGCGGAGTCTACTACTACTATGTTGATCTATTTTACACGTTTTCATGTACCAGTTTTTTTAAACCGACCAAGTGGTGCAGTGGTTAAAGTTTCGGCACTTTCGCAGTAGCAGACTTCATCACCCACCCATCGTCCATTTCAGGTTACCGACTGCCATGGTGGTCGGTTTGCGCAGATGGTGAACTATGATGGTGTGAGTAGATGTGTGTGCATTTTGAGGGAGTAGGTGAATGTAGTGGTATTGCCATGAACCGGTAAAAGTCTAAGTGTGCCCTAAAAAGTGCCATTAAGGTTTAAATATTAACTTTTTTAACTCCAATTTTGGTGAAGTTATCTTTAAATGAATTCTCAAAAAATATGCGTTTTGAATATTTGAATTATATTGTGACGGTACACACTGCAATTTTTTTCGTCTTTTACCTGTCCGCCAACAAACCAAATTTCAGAGTTGGGATACTTGTTGTTCGATGCAGTAGTCCATAAAAAAATGGTGGCGGTTCTTGAAATGATTAAATGTTCCAACAATTTGAGGATCTGATTTTTGTTTTTACTCGTGAAGAGTTTTCAGAAATTTGATTTACAAACACAAAGTTGTACATGAAGGTGAGGTTATCAAGACGATGGAAGTTTGGTTTCGAACTAATGAAACATTGAATTCTTTGTATTAAAAAAATCGATCGTCTCATCAGACTGCAGGAACTAATATGAATATAATGATATTATTAATTTTCTGTGCCACCCAAGATTAAAACCACAAATAAAGTAAAAGCTGCTAAAACATCTAAAAGACATGTGCTATCTACTATAGACGATAACGGGACTTAGGGTAAAGTGGCAAACAAAATATCTTCTTGTTTACTTCTCCCTTTTTAAGGATATACTTCCTATGATGATAACAGTAAATAAAATTTATGGTCATAATATATGATTTGTGAGATGAGATTATTAACAATCTAAGCAGATCCTAGGCTCTTCGATATGCCTATATACTAGCCAAATTTCTAAAATCCGTTCCCGAGAAAGATCAATTCAAACTAGTTAGAATATCTAGTACAGCCTTCAGACTAAAATATGTCTCAAGTCGATGGGAGATAGCTGAAGTAATTATGATGGTCAAACCAGTGAACGATAAACTCATACAGACCGAGATCATACTAGTTCCTGTAAAGCTGAAGCTCAAGAGGCTTAAAGCACTAATAGAAGACCGATGCTTGCAATCAAAATTAAATTGGATTTCTGTGGAACTGCAGTCATCGGTATGATATTTATGCCAAACTAACATGCAAAATACATATGGCAATTTATTGAAAGCATCAAAGTCGCGAGTTTGTACCCGAGATAGCCAAGTTACTCATAGATAATTTTAAAAACGTATTTGAACGAGACGTAAGCCTCCATTTATGTAAGTAGCCTCGTAATGTTGGACGAGTTTCTTTCAAACAATTATTTTTCAAGTATAACTATGCCCACTCCAACTACAAATAATCAAGAAAATTGCACAAAAAGTGTCTTGAGGTGGGCCTCATTTTAACGAGTTTTCAAATTAAAAATTAATTTTCAAGTACGAAAATATTTTAGGACAACATAAACTACCACCAACTTGGCGATACCAAAAACCATGGTGCATTCACCCAGATTCAGGAGTTTTAGCAATATAATCCTGAAAATAAAGTTTATTTAGGTCCAAACTCATGCATATGATAGTTGAAATCCTTTAGCAAATACACCTTTAGTTACTCCCTTATGAAATTGCAACAGAGATAGATCTATCGTTTGGATGTGGTTGAACCTATTTACTATTACACAGATTTAAATTGATTCGCAATCAATAAAATTTTCAATTTATTTAGCATCTGACAATTTTTAGTTCACTATTTTGTTGTCCCAAACCAAACAAAATTTCAACAGAAGCAAAACTCAAAACAAAAATAATATTACTGTTGACACATTTAGCGTGTTGCTCGCAATGTAACATGTCTTTCTTGATAATTTGTAGAAAGTTATGTACTCGTACAGTAAATTAAGAACGAAGAAATAATATATTTTACAATTAATCCTAACGTTTACACTAGGAAACCTAACTATTTTTAAGTATGTATTTCCACCCCACCAATTTCGAGACCGTAATTCGGTTATTTCAGCCCCATTTAGTGACTGTAAATCAAATGAAGAAAATTTTAATGGAGGATTTTGTTTTTGTTAATTTTACCTCCAAAAACCATTATATGGCTGTTTATAATAATTTTTATTGATAAGAATTTTTTTGTAGAATTATAAAAATATAAAAACTGAAATTAGCGGTTTTAATATTTATGGCCCATTTATCATTTTGTAGTTATATTGATATGACTTTTTTATCGTTGAATATTTTTAAAATAAAACTAAGTATGAAATTATTTACATATAGTTTTGTTGTTGCTATAATGTAATTTTTCTTTTTCCATGAAAATCGTAGAAATCGAAAGTTTGAAAAAGTACATGAAACTCGTACTCCGTCGTGTACAGCTTAGTTGAGAATCTATGTAACTATAGCCTACGCTAATTTTACTGTGGTTACATGTACATAAATATGTATGTTGCCACCCGTTCATTCCTTCTAAAAGGTAATAATGTAACATGTATATTTAAACTGTACATAAACAAATTCACCCTTTCAGTCGGCATTGCCTTAACATCCCGAATTCCCAATCCGCCGTATACAATATATTTAAGAATAAATTTCTTATCGTGGTCATTAATAATAAACATTTATTCTGATTATAATTTTTTGAATGTTTTAATAAATCAATTTCCCCCCCAAAAAAACGTGGCAAAAAGCTCACGAATATAGGGTTTTATTACTACTGTTATTCTTGTTTTGTTTTTATTGTAATTGAAAATAATAGTAATAATAACCATCTAAATATAATTTAATAATATGTATTAAAATTAATTTTTACTAAATATTCGAATGTGTTCGAGTAAATTTTTTTGTGTTTTTGAAAATTTGTAATAATAAAATTGATTGATAGTGTTTTTATTTTATAATCTACGTTTTTAATATATTTTTGATTAGTTGATGTTATGACCTATATCATGTTTGATGAGAAGGTGAAGTAAAATATTAATACCAAAACTATTTTCTTTAATATTGCGATAATTAAGTATTGCAAAAATGTCACCTGAATTCGACTAATAACATCTAGAAGGGTCTTATTTAGCACTTTTCGGGTTACGGTTACATTAATCAATAATAACTGATTTGTTTCTTAGGTGTAGCGAAATGAGTTAAATTTAAAAATTCCAGAATCCTGTTTGGCTCGTTACTCTAGGACCTTAACTGAAATTCATTTCCTCACATTTAAAAACTTTTACATATATACGGCACATTTGAAAACTTTTACATATATGTACATTGATAGATGACGTACTAAAAAAGCATATACTGGAAGAATTCCTTGAGCAACTATCTAGTATAAACCCACCCACAGTAGGAAACAAGTGTGGAAGCTTGTTGATAACTTTACAGCTCTTGTTTTGTAAGGTTTGTAATCTCTTTAAACTAGTTTAAGCCGCAGTGCCCAACGCGGTAATAACAGAATAAAAAAGGGCGTAAAATTAAAAATAAATCATTTTTAGAACCAGCTTAGAAAAGAAAACGGCCAACTTTCTAATAAAATAAATAAACGGAGTAATTTTCAAGCTAAATGTAAAAATCGGCTTTAGGGAAAAATATACCGGTTTGAAGGTTTAAATTCACTGGTTTATAGGTGATAATAAACTCTACTAAATACAATTTTGTTTTATTATGTCAAAACTTAAATTGATACGTTTCAACAATGGAACAAATTAGTACTTTTTACGCTAGTTGCCGTAGGCACTTGGCAAAACACACTTATACTTAATAAACACATTTTTATTAATCACTTGTTTTTTGGTTCGCAAAATTGCGGAACACATTTTGCGGAACAAATTAGTGATTTAAGTTGAAGGAAATGATAATAATAAACTTACAATGATCATTTTAAAATGTGGCGAGTTAGTAAAACTCCTTGAAAAATACCTGGCACTGCAAGAATCCATTTGTGAAACGCGAGAATTATTGTTCGTCCTAATAAAGTTAAATTGAAATTTTGATTTTCTTTTCATATTTTAGCCTAAAATGACCAGATGTTTTGACTACAAGCCTCCAGTTATTGTAGCAATACTCGAAAATTGGTGGAATTAATCCCAGAAAAGCTGTACTGCAGAAGCATAGAGATCGAAGTTATAGTATTTTTATTTTGGTTGGGTTGTGTTTCCGAGTTGTGTGAAAAATATTATTCACAAATATTTGAAAAAATTGCAAAAGACATAGTACAGCAACCACCACCAATTGGGGCATTAGATGCAATTGGCATTAAATATGCGAATGAAGTTCGTTCGAAAATATTTAAAAAGGGGTAGGTCACAGCCACTTCCACCCGAGGGTTACTTTTTGTTGGGTGATGCGGGTATAAATGCATAGGGTAAACCCTATAACAATTTTAACACCATACAAAACACTTCATTTAACTGAAGCACAAGCACGTTTCAATCATTCACATTCGAAAGCTTGTATTAGTATATAGTAAACATTTGTACGCTAAAGGCAAATGGCGATATCTTTTTCTAGACTCTAGAGTTAGCGATGAAAAGAGGTGGTGTGTGCACGCTGTGTCATGCATAATATTTGTTTGGCATCCATTAACAACTCGCTTAATAATATTATTTGAAACATACATTAAAGGTAGATCCTTGGTGTGACAAGAACGGCGACTAAAAAATTTCAAAATAAGGTTAGTATCGCTTTTAAAATCATCCATGGTTTGAGTACAATATTTGGAATCATAAAAAATAGCTGTGTCATAGGCAAACATCCTAATTTTACCAATAGGAGGATCTTGATTTTGTTTCTGTGTGTTCTTGACATGTGAGCTGTATTTTTCTTGAACTTTCATCTATACATCTTCTGTTGGGGCACAGCACTGAATGTTGGTTGTAAAAGAAATCTTTTTACGATTATTCGGTATCCGACTGATATAAATCATCGTATAAACACTTAATTGTACGACCAGTTAATCGTAAAATATTTAACAGTATGGTCACATCATCAAACACTTAGTCGTAAGACCACTTAATCGTAAGAAGAGTTAATCGTAAGACAGGTTCACTGTTAGTGCACTAACTCAAATTCATAGCCCCCTAACACGACAAATTATAAATACGAGATCCAGCTATTTACGAATTGGTCTAACTTCACCGAATCCAAATTAGCACTAAACATGCGTTCAGCTTTTAATTTATTTCACTATGATGCTATATAAAATATGGCCTGATTTTTAGAACAGGTGTTCCCTGTTAGTGCAACAACTCAAATTCATAGCCCACTAACACGACAAGTTACAAATAAGGGATCCAGCTATTTAGGAATTGGTTTAACTTCACCCAGTTCATATTACCTTTAATTCGAATTATGTGATATTGATTTTTCAAATTTTTTTTCGGCGAAAATTTACTGCTCTAACTTCAATAACATGTAATTATCAGCTAATATCAACAGAGTTTTGTCCTACCACCTGATACAAAATACGCCGAAAATGCAGGTTTTTTGCGGGCGAAATTTACGGCTTACTTGAGTAGCATTTAGTAGTACTTAACACTATTTTCATCGCATCGATGACTTTTTTGTTTTAATGACTTTTTACTTTTAAATGAAAGTATTTAATCTCTGCACGACATTCACTTTTTTCAAATTTAATAAAACCAAAGGAACTACAAAAATGACTAAAATTCAGAAACTATTCAATCAATTATGATAAAAATTTGACAGTTTTCGTTTAAACGAGCATACTTCACGATAAACAAAAAGAGTTGTTACTAGTGACGCATAGATGGCGTTATTCTAAATATTTATCAATCCACCATCGTCTGGTCTTACGATCAACTGTTTTTACGGTTAGGTCGTCTTGCGATTAACTACATGCCATAATGAGTAGAAGCTAGTTCCAGTGCTCCAAAGAAAGCAAAAGAAAGGCTATATCAGCTGGTAAGGTTATGGCCAATGTCTTTGGGATGCACTAGGCATAATATTCATCGTATACTTTTAGAAGGGTTCATCATAGGTGCATATTATGCATTATTATTTAAATAATGTATCATTAATTAATCTGAATTTATATAAATATTTATCACATGTTTACAATGCGTTGCGACATATAGGGTGGCTAAGTTTTAGATTCAAGAAAAAATATTCCTGACGAAATCGTATATTATCCCATTATCGCATGTTATGTCGCATTACGCACGGCGTATACAATCATCTTTCCAGAATATTTGATTCGGCATATTTGTTCATTTGTTGAAATATGAACAGCTGAACTTATAAAATTTATTAAATTTTTAGTAATTAAATTTGTATTACTACTTACGACAACGAGTCGACTTGAAATGAATTTCGTGATGTTTTAAATTTTTTTTACCTAATTCATATTAAAACAAGAACGATCGAGTACACGTCAACCATTCTTATACCGAAACTGATCATGAGACGTACTAGTTATAAAATTTGATTTGCCAAGTGAGATGAATGCAAGACCGTTCAACAACTGGCTCATTGGTTAACATTGATTGATTGATTCTGAATGCACGACCAAGTTCTTACACAGGAGCTCCCGGATGACGCCGGGCCCACCGTACACTCTTTTCCACACATAACAAAACCGAAGGATTGGATAGGTATCGGCCCGGTTACAGACACCTTATAGCCGATAGTTAGTAACACAAGACAGCACAAAACTAAACTACTACGGGAAGGATAACGGTTTAGTGGATTAAATGGATAATGATGGTATTGGTCATCAACAATTGCGTCCTTAAATACAGCAACCTAAGAAAAAATGATATTATTTCATAAGTATCTGGAAATTACCTGAAATTGAATACTATATTAATACTTTTCAACTTCCTAAACAAAATTAATTGATTGAATCGGCCCGATTACATACACCTAAGTGAAGACGATAATTAGTAACACAAAGACAATGCAACTCAAAACTACACAATCAGCAATTTAATACAAAAAATATTATTTCACAAGCCTATGTATCCTGAAAATTAATACTAAATTAATATATTGCTGCTTACCTAAATACACAAAAAAAAAAACATATATGTAAATACTCGTATATATACATGCATATATATTTTATATATAGTAATAAATAAATAATATGTGCTTACCTGCACATACATAAACATACACCTATAACACTTAAAAACATACACATACATACATATACACACAAACACATACATATACATCCACACACATAAACAATGATTGAGACCGGACTCATGAGGCCTCGCAGAAAAATGGCATTTTTACGCCGCAATCGCAAAACATACTTAAGTCGAGCATTATCGATATCCATTCCCTATTTCAATATGTGTAGAATTTTAATTTTACTTTTACACATTTTAAGAAAAATGTGGTAACCATGTTTATATCCCTTTTGCTGCCCGGTAACACGATTGTATGGTTACGGCAAAAGTACTATGTCAAAAATTTATTTTTGTATGTTTTTTGAACCACCTCACACATTTGTGCAATCCTTTCAAACTTATTCTCATCCGAAAAAAAAATCAATAACTATACACACAATTGTGTTGGTTGCGCTTCAAATCAAGCGAAATTTTTTATCAAAAACGCCATTATATACTATGGTTTTTTTTTATTCACACATTTGTGTAGTGTGAACTTATATTGAGACATATTTTATTTTTCCTTTTCTTCCCCTTTTTTTTCTCTTTCCTTTTCTCTTTTTCGTTTTTTCCCCTTGTTTGGTTGAAAAAAGGATATGTAAAATAAACTATTACATTTTCATACCACAAAAACTTTAATCCTTAATATTATTTTTGCCATTCGTCTCATTTGACTTTATAGCTTATGCATATAGCCAAAATATTATTTTTATGTAATGATTCCTTTTCCCTGTCTGCCATCCTAATGTAACGAAAAAGTAACGAAAAAAAGACGTGTCAAAAGTTTAATGTATTATGACCAACATACACATTTGTGCACTCCATTTAATGTTTTAATATTATCATCTTCTATATAATAACTCAATAAAAATGTTTTCAATACGCACACACACACACGAAAACCAAACCAAACCACTACTATGGCGACATATTACAAATGCATATTTCCTTATTCCAAGCACAACTAAAACAAATTTAAAAAATATTCAAATTCATACAATTATAAGTGTTTAAAATCATTATTTCACAATAGACAACAGTATATCTGTATAATACAAATACATAAATATAAATTGAAAAAAAAAAAACTAAATAGAATTTCGGATGACATTTGCAGCGCTAAATTTAACCAGCGTTAAATCAATGACGAACCTTCTTGAAAAGCAAAAATGATTTATTTCTCAACGAAATACGCCAAATAATACCAACCATACGGCAGTAAAAGACTAAAGGAATTTTTACATGCCCAAAATTCCAACAGGTGTCACCTATACCACAATAGCTAATTGACAATAGGTGGCATCACTATCATTCCTTAAAAATTTCACGTATAGAAAAAACAACTGGCTATATTTTACTTTGGTTTTTATCAATTGTAATGGTGTATTGTGATTGTTCCGTATATTGGTCTATTTCAGCACTCTCGAATTAATTACACAACCGTAGGAAATTCTTCCATTTGCGTCAATCTGATTTTTTCAAATCATTAATCTCGTCTGTTCGAAACTGATTGTTGTGATTCTTACACATTAGCCATCTATAAGTCAAAAAAAAATTCAAAAAAACTGGCTATAGTTGTAGTGTAATTTTAGTATTTTAAATTTGTTTTGCCTTTACCGTATTTTTCAGGATATTTTAAATTTCTTCGTTTTCAGAATTATTACTTTGGATTTTTTCAAACCATTTTGAAACCATTGCGTACTTTTCGACGTAGTAGTTTTAGAAGATAGTGAATGAGCAGTTTGGTAATGAAGATACAGATGAAGATAATGATAATAAAGTAATGAAGATATAGATGCAGTTATATCTACTGATTTCCGTTTCGGTACTTTTTGTAATAAATTGTAAAATATGTGTTCGATTTATACTCACTCACTTCATTTATTTTTAGTTTTTAGCAATCGATATTATTTATTATAATAGCTATATTAAATATTTTAACACGAATACAAGTATAATATAAATGTATTTCACCTTCACGTATTTATATGTTAAATTTATTTAAATTTTAATTGTAAAGGAAAAGATTTTTATTCCGTCGCGTTGTTGTTGTTCATTCGGATGAAAGATCGTATTTATATAGAGTTAAACCAAAGAGTATGAAAATTTACACAGAGTAACGAAACAGAGGAAAAAATTTCATCAAAAAAAATGCATGGGTTACGCGCAACCCATGCATTTTTTGATGAAATTTTTTCCTCTGCTTCGTTACTCTGTGTAAATTTTCATACTCTGTGGTTAAACTTTTTTATTTTTTTCATTTTATTTCATTTTCGTTTTCGATTTATCCCTTTTCCTGCCCGGTAACACAATTGTGAGGGTACGTCAAAAGTACCTTGTATGTTTTGAACCAACTTACACATTTGTGCATTCCTTTCAAACTTATTTTCGTCCGAAAAAAAACCCTATAGCTATACACACAATTGTGTTGGTTGTACTTAAATGAAGCGAAATTTTTTATCAAAAACGCGAAATTTTTTATTACATACTCGGCGTGTTCAGTCCGACCAAAATGATAAAAATTATCATGATATTTTTTGTGACGCTAACTTCACTCCTTATAATTTTATGTCAAACCCGAGTGAACAACCAAATCGAAAAAATAATTATAAATTGATTCTGCACGTCAAAACATTGTTGACGCTGTCATAACAAAAATTTACTATTTACTAATGCCTAAGTGCCTTGCACAATAATTACACTTCACATCTTTTCTTAGCTAATAAAACAAACCCGCTCAGTACATATAGTAATTGTAATTCACTCGTTTAAACATGCATTCCATTATAATTCACGTAGCGGAGATTTACAGCTACATATTTGATTGCGCTAAAAACTTTCACAAATCGTTTTAGGCTACATTTATAAGTGTAAAGGAAATCACATTCTCGCCCAATTCGTGAATACACGAATAATTTTAACCACACAACGTCACCTAATCAATCATTCAGAGGAAATGAAATGGACATTGGACAAGAACAGTGACCACAAAAAAGAAACTATACACACAAATCATACACAAACAATATTTGTTGTTGATTTTATTCACACTGATTTGATCCATTCATTGCTTTTAATGTATTATTGTGTAATATAACATTAAAGAAAATAGAACATTAAAGTTGAACAAAATGTTGCTCCTGTTCGTATAAAAACCTAACGCAAAAATATTAGATATAAAATGTACACAAATTTTGACAGCCAGAATCGAAAATATTCTTGGTTTTTTTGTGATAAATGGATGCGTTTAATGGCAAAAGCTGATAAAAAATATCATGATATTTTTTATCATTTTTGCCCGACTGAACACTAGGACTATGGTTTTTTACTCACAAATTTGTGTGGTTTGGACTTAAATTCAGCCAATTTTTTTCCCACTTGAAAAAGGGTTATTATGTTATTATTATGACATTCAACTGGCCACAAACACATGCCACGTACACAATCGTGGCGTGTGTATGTGGCCACTTGAATGTCGTGCGCTCGCCCTCCGTTTCGAAATTTGATTTATTTAATGTCTATTTAATTATCGAATTAATTGTATGTCGCACGGTTGAATGTCTCGCATTATATGTCGGATTTGTCGCTGCTTGTAAAATAATTGAGTCGCTACAAAGTATTACTGATTCCTAATTGTTTAAGTATACAATTTTTTATGGTTTTCCTTGTCCTCCTCTGGACAGTAAAAATTGAATTCTTTACGATTTCGAAAATCTGACTGTGAAGCGTTAGTCTAAAGGCCTGTTTAAAATGAAGATACTATTTTCGCGATAATCTAAATTAAATACTTCATATAACACATTTGATGCCTCCAACTCTATGAACTTACAAAATTATTTCTTATTTATCATTTGACGATACTTCACTATTTCAATGGTAGTACACCAACACTTTCCCCTTTTTGCACGTTCAGTTTTACGGCGTGATCATTGAATGGTCGAAATCCAGCAACATAAATACCGGCAAAATATTCACATAGAAATGGTTCAGAAAACTTATGGTTAGGCATTTCTTTTAATTTTCATTATGATTTAATTCTTTGGTGGTGAAATCTCCTTCTATTGATTAACCACTAACATAAATTTGCAACGCCAACGGAACTCTGCTATCGGATAGCTGCCAAGCTAAGGCTTACAGAGGAATAACTTCGCTACTTTGGTATATATTTCAAAATTTCAAAATTAGCCCAAATAAATAAGAATGTTTTATTTGTTGGAAATTAAACTACTACTATAAATCTTCAGTTGCTGGATCCTTTGTTGTCAAAACATTAAAAAGAGTATGATAAGAGCGTTATTGATTGTCCGCGTATTAGAAATATTGACCAACGATTCGGCATTGCTTGTAAATTGACCAAATTAACTCAATCACTTTCAACACATTTTAGCAACATTTCACTGCCTCTCATATGTACATATATTACACACAAATTAACATTAATTTCGGGTTAGTTGCATTTTAATTATCATCTTTTGAAAGCCATGCGTGATTCGACCAAATCGATTAGAATTCAGAGAACTACCTCACACACTTCCATCAATCTTATTTTTAATTAATAAAAACGATCTGCATACCTCTATACATATACAAAAACAACGGTGTGAATTCAAATAAATTTTTATGTAAAATAAGATTTCTGCAAATTTTATTTTAATATTTAAAAATGTGTTTAAAAAATCTTTTTCAGATTCTTCATTCATATAAGTACATTTATGTACTACATAAATAAATATTCGTATCTACATATATCAAGGGATACAAATCTTCAAAACTTATTTTTAATAGTAGAGTACATTCATGATTTGATGTAATTAAAGAAAATCAACCGTGCAGTTCCAATTCCAACTTATGATTTATTACTATAAACTTTTAAATTTATTAATTCGCACACAATTTTTTACTCTTCTTCATCGCAGTATTCTTACAAAATCATTTCGTAATACTAACAAAAACACAGAATCCCTTTAGGTTAAGATAACATTTATCTTTCTTGTGCTGTCATAAGGCTGAATATAGTAATTGATGATTCAGTAAATATCCTTGTGTACATATGATTGATTGTCATCGGTGGAGATGGTGTATGGTTCATAGAAGGAGGTTGATAGGAATTTATGAAGATATCGAATAATATCGTATTCCCAAACAAACAACTTTATTTTCGTTTTATATAAGAACGAGCAGTGCCACATGCAACATAAATAATCTAATTGTCTGGTTATGTTCTTGCTCCACACATAATACAATGTGTTCGAGTAATATACGAATAAGTTGAATCGTGTTTAACTCGAGAACGCGCGCACTATGCAAAGTTACAAGTAAAACACGTACTAGACTTTATTTAACACTTAATTTATTTTGTCTTAAAAGATCTCGTTCATACCATTCGTTAACAATTCTATAAATCATAATTATTTTTATTGTATGAAATTTGTTTTTAATTAAAAATTATTTTTAAAATAAAAATAAAACTAACAAAAAACTTAAAGAAATTGATTTATCTTAACGAAAAGAAATTATTTTGCTAGTGTGTATCTCGTATACCATAATTTTTTCGCCCAATAGGGGGGTATATTCGAAATTTTCGACAACAACAGCGCTGTTCCGTTAATAATTTATAACTGAATAAAATCAGTATGGGTTATTTGCTATGTATATTATGAAATGTTGTATTATAAAAATATTAATTTGTGTTTAAAGTTCAAATTATTATACTCGTACATGTGCAGAAATTCAAAGGTTTAGATTTTGTATTAATTTAGTTGTAAAGTAGCCTCCGCACTAAGACGAATGGGGCAACATGCAAACATTACAAACTTCGATAGAAGAACTTCTTCGAACATTATCCGAGTGCAAAAAAAACGATACATAGAAAATATTTTTAGAGTACCGTACTTCTAAAACAACAAGACTACTAACAAACGAACCCTACGGAATCACACTTCTTTCCACATCAGTGGCACTATTCTGGTAATTCCCCGAGAATAGGAACCTGGGGAAAGAATTTATATGTAATTTCTGTTCATATTTTTTTTCGAAAACAGTTTTATAAACTGTGAATAATTTTTCATATCTAAATTGGCAAGGAAAATTATTCCCAATTTACCGTGCAATTCTGATGGTAAGACTATTAAGAGGCTAACAATAAATCTCTTAATTATAATATTCTGTTAGTAATACTCTTAAAACTTTTATTAAAAACTCTCCAAATATTTTTGGAGATCTGTCAATTGTGATTTTTATTAATGCGAGCCATTGAAAGTGTATTTTCATTGTTAAATAAACGGATAAAATACGACACATTTTTGTGAAAAATAATGTTTTAATAGTCCTATTTTCTTAATAAATTAGTATAGTTAGTTAGTTATGTTTATTTTTGCACAAAATAAACAACAACAAAATATTTACTTCTGCGCGTAATGATAATGTCGGAATAATTGTTTTTCCAAAAGTAATACATCTATCCAGTTTGTCTATTGTAAAATATAATTTAATAAATTATTTATTTACACAATCGTCATTTTTATTAGTTTTAGTGCAACATAATAAAAATTCTAGCATTTTTGATGTTTAAAACCACCTAATTGGTCGGTCTTAAGTTAAGAGGTTTTTAAGAGAACGACTGATCAGTTACAGTATGTGCAGAATCGCAAAATAGTCTTAAGTAAGAGAAATCTCTTAGTCATGCGAAATATTGTAGTTAGGACCTCTGTGACTATACATCAAAATCGCATGGTTAATTTTGCTTTCAAAAAATTTAACACTAGCTTTTTACCTCAGTATGCCGGAAAAAAATATTTGAACAGACATTGCATATAAATTCTTTCCCCAGATCCCTATTCCCGGGGAATTACCAGAATAGTGAAACTCACCTGAAATAGTAACTTTATTGATACTTAAATACTAAAGGTATCAAAGTGAATTTTTTTCATATTCGTAAATCTTACAAGAAAAGGTTATACAAGAAAAGGTTTTTCTCTTTGAGATTTTCTTTTTTTATATTTTTTGTTAAACAGTTGTCAAGATATTTGAAATGCGAGAAAATACCAATTCATATCCTAAATAAGAGAGTAGTTAGAGATTCGGCACGTAAAACTATTTCGGCAATTTAATAATTTATAGTTTTTGATTTAATTATAATATATTTTTTTTATCATTTATATATTTATTTCATCACAATTTTAAGTCATATATTATAATTAATTTAGAAGTAATGTTTCTTAAGTATTTTGTACAATATAGAGGAAATTTAAGCGGTTTTAAAGAATTTCCATATAAAGGGTTATCCAATTCAAGCTTGATAAAGTAAACTTAAAAAAAAACATACAAAATATTCGGAATGTATTGTAATTTTTATTTCATTTTACAGATTGATCCTTGCCATTTTTAGTTAAACAAGATATCATTCAAATGTCCTCCACGGGACTTCTTACAGGCCTTGATTCTTTTGAGGTAATTTTCAATGACTTTTCGGCACATTTCGGGCGGTATCTCGGCCATTACCTTACGAATATTAGTTTTCAATTCGTCAAGAGTTTGAGGATTGTTTGCGTAAACACGATCTTTCGCGTAGCCCCACAAAAAGAAATCCAAAGGCGTTAAATCACAGGATCTTGGAGGCCAATTGACATCAGCCAATCGCGAAATCAAACGTCCAGGAAATTTCTCTTGCAAAAGATCTCGATTTGCTCGTGTTACGTGACTGGTTGCTCCATCCTGCTGGAACCACATATCGTCAAGATCATAATCTTCGATTTTCGTAAAAAAATAATCGGTTAACATGCGGCCATAGCGGTCAGAATTGACGGTAACGGTTCGTCCATGGTTGTTCTCAAAAAAATACGGCCCAATCACACCACCAGACCACAATGCGCACCAAACAGTGACTTTTTCCGGGTGTAATGGCTTCTCTACAATCAATTGTGGATTTTCTGAGCCCCAAATTCTACAGTTTTGCTTATTAACGTATCCACCAAGCGAAAAATGAGCTTCATCACTGAAGAAAATTTTGTTCGAAAAATCAGCATCAGCAGATTTAATAATTTTAACGCGTTGGTCGATTGTTAAATGCTCCATATTCTTAAATGGCAGAATGTCAACTAAATAAATGACAGCGTACTTGACGTTTATCTTTGACAGATGTCGGTATACAGATTTCTACTTTATCAACCTCGAATTGGATAACCCTGTACAAACTATAAATTTAAAATAATTTACCTCTCAGAACTCTCTCTCTCTCTCTCTCTCTCTCTGTCTCCCTCTAGCTTTCACATCCCACGAAGGAATTTTGCCACCTGCACTATGGTCCTCCATCCATCTCGATCCATCGCTGGAATTTTTTCGGGCTTTAACCGTAATATACATATATAGGTTTCAGTGGTTGACACTTAGGCCATTTTTGGCCCATTGTGATACCACGCATTCAGGCCACATCATTAACCCCATTCACCTACTCACACAACTACAGTATACCACGTGCACATTGCAAGCTCCATGTCAACCTGTACATTGACATGGACGGTGGGTCGGCGCTGAATTCTGCACTCCATCAGAGGGTCTTAGTTGTGTTTATTAACATCACCGATTGTAATCGATGATGAAAATTCGATTTGCATCTAGCCTCTGATGGGATTCGAACCCAGTACCTCCCGGTCCAAGTGCCGAAGCTTTAACTACTGTACCACTTGTCCGGTCATATATAACGTCAAAAAAAATTTTTTTAGGAGCAAGGAAAGGCTGCTAGATTTATTATTTTTTTAAAGTGTCCATCCATCGAGAAATATTATTATTTATATAGTTTTCGTTTTTGATCACCCAGTAAAATCTAAGGCCTACTACAATCTTATTTAGAGTTTTCAGATTTCTATTGAAGTGTTTGTAAATAATGTAATGTATTTCTTGTGACAGTGACATTTAAATTTCAAAAGAGGAGAAATGCGTGCACTAAAACATATTTAATACAAATAATGTAAGCACGAAACGAAATAGAATTACATTAATTTCCTCGACATTTAAATTATATTGCTAGATTTAAGTAGATTTTAATTAAGAAAATCCGCAGCGATCCGCTATGCTCGCCATTAATTATTGGTATTGTAACCAGCCAAATGTAACCTGGCCGAGTCGCTTCCGATCCACAGATATTAATATCTACAATCATAAAATTAGAACGAGTTACAATAATTTTTTTTTTCATGTGATTGCAAGTAATAAAAAAACCACAAACAACATCACACAAAGTAGTTTTTAAATTTTTAGGTTTTGTACTTTTATTAGTTAAGAGTGCCGAGCGGCAACTTTTAAAATTGTGTTTGTAAACAACCGAACTTCTTGATTTCTATCTGGTAGATTCTTAATTGCAAAACTTTTTTAATTTTATCTTGACCGTTGCAAATTTTCAATAAATTAATACATTATATTTTGTTTTCCTTCAACTATTATAATGATTGACACTGATAGCAGATGACGAAAAAATTTAAAATAATATTAAGACTCGATTTTTGGTTAAAGCTATCTGTCCGTATCAAACAAAGAAAAATGATTAAAAAATGTTATCAAAACAGGTGCAAATGAATTGGCCAACTCTTTTATAAATATAAATAAATAACTTAAAATTAATAAATAATACCAAAAATAAATACAACTACTTTATAAAAAATGCAACTGGTAAAAATAATGAAAAGAAAATTTACTTTATACTTACACCATATAGTTTTTTGCCTGAGTGTGTATACTTACAACACCATCATAATATGATATTATATAGAAAGACAAGTCGCGTGCCATTTGATTATACTTTTTAATAAAATATTTTTTGGTACAAAATTATTTTATGTATAAATAAATGTTCATACATATACGAGTATATGAATACCTACACGCAAATAATTTATGGCATATCATGACCATTAGCAATTTAATTAGCATAATTGTGATGTCAATGCATTTATCTGTTTTGGACAAACAAAACGCAAAAACTAATAAAAATATTTTTTGTAGTTTTGAAAACCAACAGTAATTTAATTGTGATTGTAAATATGTCAAAATTATAACACTTTAAGTTTTATAGACTATTCGCTTTTTTCCGCAATGCATATATAGGTCTGTAATATTGTACATACGTAATAAATTTGTTAATTTGGATAAGTGGTCGCCACGCAGCTATTTTATTATCTGTGTCCACATAAAATAAGGTATGTGGGTATATGATATCGCAGGCCAAATATTACTATTTCAATGGCTTTTTTAAAGTATTAATCACAGTCAGAGCAATATCAGAATTTAGTATTTAGTATTCCCCCTTCCATTCTACTTTGATGTAACGAAGGTATTAAACACAGAATCTCTCCATATACACAATAAAACAAAATCAAAACATAATTACTAATGGATTTTAGAGTAATTTTTAATATCCATAATACAAATAACTATGGTTTCAGGAAATTCCATTGTAAGTTGTGGAATTGCAGGAGGATTAAATTAATTAATATTTACTTTATTTAGGAAGCCGGAAAATAATAATTTTAAATAATAATATATTTCTTAGGTTACTGATTTAAAGAGGCAATTGTTGAAGACCAATACCATACCATCGTTATCCATTAAACCTATTAAGTTTATTCCCTTCCTTTAGTAGATTAGAATTATCTTCTGACCACTCTCCGGTCTTACTACATTATTGGGCCGACCAAAAGCCATGTTCTTCAAATAATTATCTAACGAACACCCTCACTAACTGGTTGAAATTCAAGATGTACATCAGTTCACATATCAACCTAACGTCTAAACTGCAGACGGCGAACGATATAAACATTGCTATGGAAAACTTTAATGATCTACTAGTCAACGCAGCTATTTCGGCCTCGCCTAAACCGAAGAGCAAACATACAAGACACACCATAACATCCGCTGAAATAGAAAAAATGTTAACAGAGAAACGTCGCTTAAGACATATCTGGCAAATTAATCGATCACCAGATGCTAAACATAACTTTAATCAGGCAAAAAGAAAACTACAAAGTCTACTACAAAAAAATAATATGGATTATATGCAAAATTATCTTAAAGAATTATCTCCCCATTCGGACACAAACTATTCATTATGGAAACTAAACACCTTAAACGGCCTCAGCAACTAAATCCGCCAATTCGTCTTTCAAACGGTGAATGGGCTAGAAGTGATGAAGAAAAAGCTAAAGCCTTTGCTGATCATCTTGAAAGTGTATTCACTCCAAACCTTGGATTATCGGTGGTTCAAACAGAAAATATTGCAATCAGAACTGTGAGGAAATTTAAGATAAAGAAACCACTGGTAAAGTTTATTATTGCACATCAAATTCAATTAAAGAAAGCCCCTGGGTATGATCAAATTACAGGTGAAATGCTTAAACAACTGCCTGAGTGTGCCTTTGGACGACTGGCTCAAATATTCAATTCAATTTACGAATCAGGATATATACCTGAGTGCTGGAAATTATCAACTATAAAAATGATCCCGAAGCCTGGCAAGGATCCTACCAAAGTCTCGTCATATAGACCAATAAGCCTACTATCAATCGTCTCGAAAGTATTCGAAAAAACTATTATCGAAAATATTAAACCGGAACTACGAAATATCATCCCTAGTCATCAATTTGGTTTCAGAGCCGAGCATGGAATCATTGAGCAAGTTCACCGAGTAGCTACTGAAATAAGGTCAGCATACGAAGATAAAAAATACTGCTCCGCCGTATTCTTGGATGTTGCCCAAGCATTCGATAAAGTTTGGCACGAGGGTCTGCTTCATAAAATAAATCTTAAATTGCCAGAAATTTACCAACTTATGAAGTCGTATTTGTCAAATCGCAGATATTATGTCAAACACAACACCTCTAAATCGAACGAGAACAACATTCTGGCTGGAGTACCTCATGGTAGTGTATTTGGCCCAACGTTATATTTAATTTTCACTTCAGATCTACCAACGTCTTCGCAAATTCTGACGTCTACTTTCGCAGATGAAACATATTTATGATATCGAAATATGGCTAAAGAAATGGAAAATAAAGGTCAATGAAGATAAATCGACCCACGTAACATTCACTTTAAATAAGCTTACTTGTCCGCCTGTCACAATGAACGGAATACCAATCCCTCAATCAAATGGAGCAAAATATCTAGGCGTCCATCTAGATCGACGGTTAACTTGGAGAAAACATATTGAAATGAAACGAGACCATATCAAATTAAAAACTGATAAAATGCATTGGTTGATGGGGAAATATTCAACTATTGACCTAGAATACAAACTTCTTCTGTATAATACAATGATTAAACCAATTTGGTCGTATGGTTGTCAATTATGGCAATCAACCTCAAATTCGAATATCGACATTGTCCAACGAACACAGTCAAAAAATCTGAGAATGATTACAGGAGCACCCTGGTTCGTAAAAAACAAAAATATACATAAGGACCTCAGCATCCTAATTGTCAAAGATGAATTGAAAAAGATGCGGATCAGCTATGCAGGGAAACTGGTATCTCATCCGAATTTGCTGGCGCGAAACCTACGAACAAGATATACCTACGTCTTCGCGATTAAAGAAGAAAACGATGGCTGTAATAGCATAAATTAATAAATTATTAAGTTTACTTATTGAACAAAAGTAGATTCTGCTCCCGCAGATTTACATAATTACCTAAGTTTTTAAGATTTGAAAACTTATTGTTATTTTCATGTTTTGAAAGATTCAATAAATAAAGATAATTGAAATCGGTCCAATAGCCGTACGTCCTCGAGTTGGCCGGTAGGCGTAAAGTAAGGACGTAAAAAGCATAACCGCGGAAGAGCAGGGTGAGCGTTGAGCCCCAAAACAGATCGCATAGTTACCAATAAAAAAAAAAAAATAAAAAAAAAATAAAAAAAAAAAAAAGAATTGTTAAAAAAAAAAAAAAAAAGTAGATTAGAATTGTGTTGAGCCGTCACTTCTCCAGTACTTGCTTTAATCAGATATACCAAATCTTTCCAAGTATTCTAGAGCACTGAAGAAAACTTTATTCGCAAATGTTTCTGCGGTATTAGGCATGTAAGTTTGAGTAGTTCTGCCGTCACTCGATTGGTACCATCTATCTTGCCCAGTTGCTATGAATGCTTTTCGAATATCCTTTTTGAGTTTACTCAGGATATTCGTCATTATTTGATTGCTTACATTTCCGTGACTAAAAGCTTTCTTAATACTAAGGAGAATTGTGACAGTTTATTCTATTCGCCCATCCAGCGCCGCTGTAAGTCATGGATGCAACCAATATCGTCCATGAATGCTACTTCTTGGACATCATATGGCATACTACTGTTGAAAACTATTTTCCAGAGATGCGGGCTCAAGTTCGAGCCTTGTGGACAAACTTTATTTGCGTAGTTTAACAGAAATGTTGCTGATCTGTTGAACAAGTAGGTATTATCGCTCGAAAAAAGATTAAATGTACAGTCTATTCTCCTTAATCCTTTCATTATAGTAGGCCACGACAGATTATCAAAAGACCAGATACATTTAGGATTAGGAAGTACTTTTCTTTGCCTCTTTTACTATGTTGACCATTTTCACCATAGCATCATCTGTGGAACTTTCTCTTTCACTTCTGTGAAACTTGTATATCTCATCTTCTGACCCTTTTGCACATTTATATGATATTATAAAAATATTATTTCAGTTTACTTATAATCAGTTTGCTCAATATGGAATTCGCCGGAATAAATTCGCATGCGAGGTTTTCTTTTTAAAAGAATACCTTCTATTTTTGGTATACATACAGTACAAGGCCATTGAATTAGCAACTTTTGATTTTCTAAAATTCCACTATTAGTAGAAGCAATTTCTGGAAAATTTTATCTTTAGCTGTGTTGCTTTCAAAAGATTACAACAACAATTGTATTGTATTCAAGCCGATCGTTTTAGAATGTTAAGAAAAAAATTTTTTGGATTAGGGGAAATAAAATCATTTTATGGTTATGGTGTTTACCGCAAGGCGTTATTTTTTCTATTTTTCTCGAAAAATTTATCTTGTAGAATAATTTAGCATTTGTTATTTGATAGCAAAATACCGAATTTAATTTGTTCTATTTCATAAAATAAAGAAAACTAAAATAAATATTAAGAAAATGAACCAACACAGAACAATTAAAACGCATTAAAAAATTAAAGCCAAAAGTTGTTGCTTTCAAATTTTTAGCTAAGCTAAGCGGATTAGCGAAAGCAACACTACTTTTATTCTATAGCACATATCTATCGTTGTTTATGACACACAAAATTATTTACCGTTATTTCTCTTGAATTTGGTTTTGAAATTTTTTTTATTTTTTGTACTTCGCAATACGAGCGATTGATGAACAATGGGGGGGGCCCAATATGTAACATTACTATTCAAATAGTGTAATAAATGAGGAGTAATTTTTTTTATGAAGTACTGTGTTAGTGGTTCTGTATTGGTGCAATAGTTTATAATATTCAATTGTGTTTTGTAAGTGATTTTTGAGAGTTTCGCGGTACTGTCATTATGGGGTGAGAAACAGATATTACATTGACAAAAAACAGCGTATTGCTGATTTATCGGAACATTCATCATTAAAACAATATGAAATTGCCAGAATAGTTGGAACCAGTAAACATGTTGTGCCCAGAATTAAGAAATCACTCCAAAATGGCGAGGTCGTGCCTCCACCACACAAGGAAAATGGCAGAAAACAAAGGAAAACATCCGAAAGGGAAGACAGAATCATCTTAAAATTAACTTTGCAGAATCGTAAACGATCAACGACTTCAATAAATGACATTTTAAAAAAATACGACTTCAACATTTCGAAGAGAACATTGCGATGCCGCTTAAAGCAATTTGGACTAAAACAATGCCGTCTGACTATTAAACAAAAAATAACGCACAACATGATACTTATACAAATTGCATGGGAACGGAAATATAAGTACTTCTCAGTGTCAGATTGGTCTAATGTAAGTAAAAATTCCGGTTTGCTATTTCATTTTTACAAATTTTCTTAAACGAACAAATTTTCATGTTTGTTTCTCGGATGAATCGTCGGCCCAAATTACTCTCTCTCTCTCTCTAGCATTTACATCCCATGAAGGGATTTTGCCGCCCGCACTATGGTCCTCCATCCTTCTCGGTCCATCGCTCTCGTCCTCCAATTTCGACATCCTAATACGAGTAGGTCTTGTTCGACGTCGTCACGCCAGCGCAGTCGGGGTCTTCCTCTACGACGTACTCCGGCTGGTTGTTGATGGAACACTTTGTAAATCATCCGTTGTTGTGGGGACCTTGCAACGTGGCCGAGCAAATCTTACTCGATTAGATTTGATGAAGCCGATAATATCGCTACCTCCGAGAAGTTGCTTTATTTCGTGGGTCATGCGAATCCGGTATTCATTGTTCGCAACTTTAATAGGACCAAAAATTGAACGGATGACCTTTCTTTCGAAGGTAGATAATAATCTACAGTCATTAGAGGTCATGGTCCAGCTCTCGCTTCCGAAAGTCAGCACAGGTCTTATAAGTGCTTTATAAAGTGCGAGCTTGCACGACTGCGATAGGTGTTTAGATCGCAATAATTTTGATTGGGCGTAGAAAACTCGTTGTCCGGCAGCGATTCGGGCTTTTATTTCTGCCTGCATATCATTCAAGGATGTTATAAGTGACCCGAAGTATTTAAAATTTTCGACGCTATCAAAGTTATGGTCGCCAATTTCGAGATTTGCCATTGAGATGTTCCTGGGTGTTGTTAAGAATTTCGTTTTGGTACTGTTCACCTCCAAACCAAGTCTTCTTGCGCAGCGATTAAGCGGTATGAAACTGTCCTTGATGTCGCTAGGTCTTCGGCCAAGAAGCACGATATCATCTGCATATCCGAGAATTTGGCCTGATTTATTGAATATACAGCGCGAAGTTTCAATGTTGCTTTTCCTCACTACGTACTCAAGCGCCAAATTGAACAGCACAGGCGCGAGTGCATCTCCCTGTCGAACACCAGATGTTATTTGAAAAGAGTCTGACACAGATCCTTCAATTACAATTCTACATGCAGATCCAGACGTTGTTAATTTACACAGAGAAACAAGTTTCTCTGGAATACCTAGGCATATGAGCGCGACCCAAAGGTTATCGCGGTTTATACTGTCATATGCCTGCCGGAAGTCTATATATAGTTGATGAATGGTTATGTTATACTCCCAACATTTTTCCAAGATCATCCTCATGGTAAAACACTGGTCAGTGGTCGATCGGTTGGTACGAAAGCCACACTGATAGTCGCCAATGATGTTTTCGGCGAAAGGGATGAGTCTGGCAAGTACAAGATTAGCCAACACTTTGTAAGCAGTGTTCAATAGAGCTATGCCACGAAAGTTTTCACATTTAAGACGGTCACCTTTTTTATGCAACGGACATATGAGCGCGGTCTTCCAATTATCCGGTAACTCTTCTTGATCCCAAATACATACGATGAGATCGTATAAACTTGTTGCAAGAGTAGCGCCTCCGAGTTTAATTAATTCTGCGGGGATTCCATCGAGACCGGGTACCTTTCCGTTCTTCAATCGACTAATAGCTGCGTCTACTTCCTCTACTGTGGGATATTCGACAAAGACCTCTTCACCTGGCGGAGCTATTGCTCTAATGGGGGTCACTTCGTCATTCCGGTTTAGCAGACTTTGAAAGTAGGTTTGCCATACTGAGAGAACATCAGCCACGTTTGTTCTCAGTTCTCCATTCCCGTCTTTTATGGCTGTACTTCTTGGGTGGAAGTCTTTAGTGAGATTCCTGGCATTAGCAAAACAGTCCCTTGAATTTCCTACTTCCGCTTGGAAGCTGATGTTTTCAATGCATGACCTCATATAATCGCGTTTCTTTTGTCGAAGGAATTTAATCGTGGCTTTCCTTGCGCGTAGGTATTCTGCCTGAGTGCTTCTCGTCTTGCGAGTCAACCATTTTTCACGAAGCTTTCGTTTATTTTCGACGACCAGGCGGCATTGATCATCGAACCAATCATTGCGGGATCTCGGCGGTCTTCTGCCGATAGTGTTTTGCGCCGCGGTGGTTATGGCTGACTGTATAGCGTGCCACTGCTCCTGGATATTAGGAGGAGCTCCTTCGTTGTCGCTGGGCCGCTCTAAATAGTTAGTGACAGCTGATTGGTAACTCTGCAGTAACGCTTGGTCTTTTAGAGCATCGACATTCCATCGAACGGTTTTTTGTGCTTGTCTATTGACAAGTGCTTGTCTATTGTCTGAAGGTTGTTGACAGTTTGCACTTATACTTAAATATGACAAGCACGTGATCGCTGTCCATTACTGCCCCTCTGTAAGATCTAACGTCAGATATGCTGGTGGAGTGTCTCTTAACACCATGACGTGTCGATTTGGTTTTCCGTTCTTCCATCGTTCGATCTCCACGTTACTTTGTGGATTTTCTTATGTGGAAAAAACGTACTTGATACAACTAAGTTGTACATTATTGCCAGGTCGGTGACGCGTTGGCCGTTGTTGTTACTGGTTAGGTGCAGGCTGTTAGGACCGATGTGCGAAGTATTTTCTGCACTTCTACCGATTTTTGCATTAAAGTCGCCCACGATGATTTTAATGTCGTGGTGCGGTATGTTGTTGATGACTTCCTCGAGCTCGACAAAGAAGAGATCTTTGATGTCATCAGATTTATCTTCGGTGGGTGCATGCACATTAACGATCGTGATGTTAAATTTATGAGTGCGAAGTCTGACCGTGCATATCCGCATGTTGATAGGGCGGAAATCGATGATGTGGTGCTTCACGCGCCGATGGATGAGGAAGCCAACTCCAAATTCTCCTCCGTTCTGATGGCCGCTGTAATGAAGAGTGTAACCATTGGTGGTGTCATGGATCCCACTCCCAGACCATCTAAGCTCTTGTAGTGCAAGTACGTCTAATGTGTAACTTTTTGCTTGGTTCGAAAGGTTCTGGAGATCTCCAGGTCTTAAGAGGCTAAGCACGTTCCATGTTCCCATTTTTAAAGCGTTGTCCGTGTACAATTTCCGAGGTCGAGTTTGTAATGAATCCGATATGGTAATCCGAGGCCTTTGTTCAGGGTTCATAACTTAAATGGTTTTTATGAGGGAAGGTTGTTGGCCTGCCGCTCAACCCGCTTGTTACATGTGTGGGTCACGTACTGGTGAAAATCTTAAGGTATCCAGTCCTACCTTTAACACATTTATATAGCGAGCCGCTTGATACAAGACAGACGCCCGCTTCAGCCGCACCTAACCTGGAAAACAGACGCTGATTTGGTATTGGTTTTAAGGCGCCAATAACCCGCCTTGACATGTAGTGTCCATGACTATAAACAGGATTTAGTCTGCTCGTCTCCACTACACCGCCTGATTCATTTAGCGTTACCCAGGGAGCACCGCGAGGAGGTATGAATATCGGACTTCGCCCCCCGCCCAAATTACTGCCGGTGGAAATATTTTTGTTAAACGCCGCTCACATGAACGTTTCAACAAAGACTGTGTTGTACAAAAGGTTCAACATCCAACATCTGTCATGGTCTGGGGGTGTATCACCGCAAAAGGTCGTAGGCCTCTTTATGTAGTAGATGGCATTATGAATGCTGATAAGTATATCCAGATATTGGATAAGGTTTTTTTTACCAAAACTCTCTCAATTGTTTACCCACTTATTGAAAAAACCATAATAAACTCGTTCCATACTATGCCACAAAGAGTCGAAATGTTGCTCAATAATAAAAGAATGTGGACTAAATATTGAATAGTACCTCTATTAAACTTTTATTTTTTTTTATATTCATTAAATTTTAATTTAATAAATGAAATGATATTGATTTGTTAAATGAATTTTATTGATATTAAATTCCTCGAAAAACTAAATTTTATAAAAGTTGCTAATTCAATGGCCACCTTGTTAAGTACAACGGTAGCAAATTTTTTTATTGCGTACATATTTATTGCGAAACATCAATATTTCATCCAACCTTGTATCAAGACATTTTTCTAAATATGCCAACATGAAGAAATTTTATGTGATTTTAGGAAATTCAGGAACATTGTTTGATTTAGTATTTTCGTAATTTGGTGTTCCCGCTATCGATGTATTCTGTTACATCATACATGAAATATTAAATTGTTACTGTGCATTCAACAGGTTTCAATAATTCATCTAACAAGTCGCAAAGCTTTCCACTTTAAAAATGTATGAAAACTTCAAAATTGGCAATATGACCTCTCATTCAAAAGTCAAAACTTCTAAATGTAGTATCGATTTAGATCTAACAAATGTATGCAACTATTAAAACTGCAGGTACAATTACCAATTAGATATGAAATTAACAAAAAACTATTAATTTTACCTTAAATTACTATTGAGGTAGTTTATTGAGGTAGGTCATATATCCTAAACTGTCTAACGGCACATTCTAAGAAAGAAAAACGTTTAGGAGAGGTGGGCTTCGTTTTTAATAGCCTCTGAGTTGAAAACTGTTTATCAGAAAAAACATGTATAGCTTCAGCTTCGATGTAATTATATGGTTTGCAGATGAAAATTGAATTATAAAAAATGGAGGGCATGGCCGATAAATTACCAGGTTTTTAATTTATTTCATATTTCTTAAATGTAGAAATTCTGAATACTGCTGCTTAATCGCTGCATAACTTTAACTGCTTTCCAGAAGGAAAACTAAATGAATGAGCACAAGTAGCATATTAGATAATAAAATTTTGGCCGCAATTGCTCTTTTGTTTATTTTTTCATTTCGTCACAAAAGGGCATGTTTTATGAAACGCATCTAGCACTTGAATAAATTAAAAATTCTCACATTTCTCTATATCCGCCGTAAATACAAATTTTAATTAATTTATTCTATAATTTGCACTTCATGATAATAGATTTGAATAAATATTGCATGTGCACTTAAATAAAGCGCTAATAAAGAGATGAAATATCCTAATGTATTTCTTTATTTTATTTAGAAATGAATTGAAGATTAAAGTCGTCAACGAACTGGAAATATATTTTATATGTTATGTTCGTTTGTATAATTTAACAAAACGCCATAACAATGTAATACACGAGTAGGAAAATAAAGAATATGACGTGAATGGGATGCGTTAAGTGAAAAGGGCATTTCGTCAACACAAAAAATGTCACTCGCAGCTGCAGTCCTTCAAGTATGTTTATGCAGACATTCTTTTAAATGCGATAAATGTAAAACAATTTAATTAAAATTTTCGATTACTAATTATTTTTACATTTCACGATATCTAGATTAACTGTCAACCTATAAAACATTTGAGACATTTTAATTTTTTAATTATATTTTTTGCATTAAATTGCTGTTATTAAAATCGGTAATAGCTATATGTAATTTATTATTCCTGTGTCTGTAAATATATGTATTCGATTTCGTAATCATCCTAATGGGTCTCAATAGTGCGTACATACATAAGTAGAATGAAGAAATGTTTCTCGTCGAAAACTTAATCTATATCAGCTACATTAAATATTTATATTATTAATGAATTGTTAAATCAATTATAAATCAACCATTTAGAAATAATATACATTGAAAGTTAATTATATTTCTGATTGCGACCAGTTTTTTTCAATCTATGGTGTCAATTATTCTTTCAAAAAAATTTCTAAATATTTTATTTTTTGAAAATGACAAATAATGAAGTTTTTTCGAAATCAGCTAGATGTTAGAGGATAAGTTTAAATCAATATCGAAAAATATTTAGGATTCGTCCCAATAACAAAATTCAAATACAGGAGAACACGATTAAAGCTCGATTTATATTATCCGTTCCTTTCAGTTCCTTCATTTTTCGTATCAGACAAAAAAAACGGAACGGATAATATAAATACTCCTATGAAAATACATGTAACAATGTTTTTTTTGTCTGATACGATAAATGAAGGAACGGATAATATAAATCGAGCTTAATTCGTTCCGTGTTCTTTAAAACCGTGTTGTTCGAAACTACAAAAAAGAAAATATAAAAAGGTTACGTTTTATTTTTTGTTATGATATACAAAAAATAAAAGAATAACGAAAATCGTGTTGTTTGAAACCGTATAATTTGAGGAAATGGGTATCTGTGTTCATCGAAACCGTGTCCGTCAAATACCGTGTTCTTGAAGGATTACCTGTACATTTCTTTCCGAAATTCTCTTCAGTTCAAAACCAACTACATACATACTAATAAATATGCATCTCAGTTTTATGCTACAATCTCATGTGTGTTAAAATAAAATAATTGTTGAGCGAAAAAATGTTTGTAAATTTTATATTTTATCATATACAAATCAATAACTTTCAAATTTATTCGATTTAAAATGTAGCTTATGTTTTCTCATTTTGCAACGTAATACATTTTCCAATTTTTTCGAATAATATGTTAAGATCATAAAACATTTTATCAACATTAATAAAGCGCTTTGTTAAATTAATAAAATTGACAATGTTTCAGTCATTAATATTTTAATTACTTGGTTACCATATTAAATTTATGTAAATATTTTGTGTAGGGAAGATAGGTGTAGCAACTGTAACAATTATATATAATGTTCTGGTAAATTGTGTTTCTCGCAAAAAATAAATTTCACACTGCTGAATACAACTGCTAAATTTATGTTTTAAAGATTTTAATTCGCGATTAATTCGAAACTAAATTTCAAGCGTAAATGTTTAGTGTTTTATTTATGACATTATAAATCGGTCTTATGACAATTCTTAATTAATTAAGTTATACACTCGCAATATCTCAAATACATCTGAGATTGGTTTGATCTCACCATAGATTTATGCAAAAATGTTTCACTTCACAAACAAAAGTGTTAATTAAAATGTTAAATTTGTTGAAAAGATTAGTGAAAATGATTTTCTATTAATTTCCATTTCTATGTTGAGGTGTTTAATCAAAGATCTATAAATCGTGTTGCTTGGATAACTTAAGCAAATCGATTTGATTATGAATATGTATCGTGCAGTAACTTGAAAAGCAAGTTAAGTTAAACTCACGATATTAAAACTAGCAAGAGAAAACTACTGATTCGTTAAAAATTATCCAATAAACTAAAGTATTGTCAATATATTATTTATTATTTGTTGTGTACGTTACGTATACGTAATATAGCATGGTGTGGTGTAGTAATAACTTTAATTCATAGTTTTCATAATAAAGACATTATAAAGGTATATTATATTCCTCCAAAATTCCATAAATACCCACGCAAACACCACCATTAAATTATTATTGTAACATAAATTGCGAACGTAAATTATTATCTCATTAGAGACCAGTAATTATGCTGTCAATTTAAAACTGACCAATGTTGTTATTACTAATAAATAAAAAAATAGAAAACTGAACGCGTTGCATGTATAATTAATTTTGATTCAATTTTACTATTAGTAAATGGATATACACGATTACTGGTACACGTAGAAATATAGTTTAATATTCGTATGTATGTAATACGTCCTAATTACTCAGAGAAAAATAGTAATAAGTACATTTCAATTTCTGAAATGTTCAATTGGATATAGCTGATAGGTAATAATTTTATTTTTATTTGCATGTAGAAGCCATTATCGGGACCGTTAAGTAGACTCCACCCTCAGGTATGGATTGGATTTCTGTTGGTTGTAGCTTTGAGGCCGTGGGTGAAAAGGCATTGGATTGATTAGCAGCTGTTAATAGTTTTATTAGTTATAAATCTTTGTATTCAATTTAACATACTACTGTAATTATATATAAATGTAACGAAAAACATGTCACTGTTCAATAAGCTACAAATATAAACGGAGGTAGTTTCATAGGTGATGTAATCAAAATTTTGGCAATCTATTATATGGAGATCGTTGGAAAGGATGATTCAATCGTTAGTTTTGAATGATAGAGCATTTTATCAACAAATTAAACTGTTAAATTGTCAAAGAACTTTGCTTTATTCACCAAAGTAGAAATGAAATTTCCAATGCCAAAGGTTTAAGGTAAAATGTCTTGATGAAGAAGTTATTGCCAGCTTATTTCTAAACAGAAAATGCAATTTGTTGTGCAAAATTGATCTCTAAAACGGTTTTTGGATGAGGTTATGATTTACTAAATAAGAAGAAAGTAAGCCGTAAGCCCAACCGATTTTGCAATGGACTAATTAAATGATTTCTTTGTAAAATTTTCCGATTGATTTCTAAAATATGGCCAACTATCGTAGTTTTAACCGATTTAGTTAAAGTGGTTTTGGGATATAGCTGTGGAATATGGATGATTATTTCAGAAACCATTTTTAGCTGATTTTAGTATAATTCAGCGGATGCGTTCGAGATAAGATTTTGAAATCTTTTCTTTGTCTGAAGTTTTAATGTTTTAGCCTGCAATTTTCATACAAACAAGAGATAAAAGTTTCACCCAATATACTATATAATTTTTTTTTTAATTACACCTATCCCCCGATTTACAAGGTTCTTTTTTGCACGATTTCGCTTTTACACTGTTTGAGAAAACAAAAAAAATTAATTTTGAAGCTGAAGTATAAAGAACTATACAATGTACTCATACTAATTATTCATATGATTTGTCTTTCCTAAATTATATAAGTTTAAAATAATACCTAAAAATGTTCTATTTTATACACATAGATAGATGATAAAGCCCTAACAATGTACATATATGGGGAAACAAAAAAAAAATTTAATTACAACTCTAGTTATTCTTTTTATAAATTTTATGTAAAAAATAGTTTACTTTGAAATGTATTCCAATAGTCGAATTTTGACTGAATGAAACAGAATATTATATCAGAAAAAAGAATTGACGAAGTAAAGAAAACTTAATAATAATGATGAATTTGCAATTCTTAACATTTTCATCTAGACATAAAATTCAAATTTTATAATTTTTGTAATTTTACCATGTAAACGCGCATCCCCAATAGAAAACTTATAACTTTTATCTTACAGAAAAGTGTGAAAAATATTTTGACAAAAATATTTTTTTTGTTGTTATTAAATGAAAAGAGTAAGGCGGATTCAGTGTTCCGTTCTTTCCTTCGTTCCGAAATTTTTTTAAACAAATTTCATTGGTTAAAAATGACGTTTTTTTTCTTATGAATTTTTTTCAGCAACTTTGATTGATTTAAAAAAAGATCAGAAGGAAGGAACGAACGAACGAACGCGACACTGAATCCGGCTTAAAAGGTAAAAGTCACAAGGAAGAGATCCGTGCATTGGGGATGCGGTGTAAGTAAAATTGATCATTCTCTTCAACCAAACTTTCTGTTATACAAAAAATAGAAAAGAAAACGACAAAAAGGGGAATCCCCTAATTTTTGCATACAAAAATATTATGATTGATTTGTAAAAACGCATTCGTTGTGTTAGTTTAATTTCAGTAACTGTGTGGTGTGGTAAATTAAATTTTTAATTTTCTATAATAACTTTAGGTACGCAGCCATATTTTTTTTAAAGAATTTTTTAATTATGTCGAAATATTTGATAGACAGACGATAATGTCGAAAGAAACTAAAAAAAGAAGAGTTATACACTATATCTTTAAAAACCAAAATTGATATTTTGGATCGCATTAGTAAAGGCGAAAAATCAACACATGTTGCTAGAGCATATGGTATGAATGAATCGACAATACGAACTATAAAAAAATGAAAACAGCATCAGGCAAATTGTAGCGGCAGGGACAGATACCAGTCAAAATAGAGCATCATATGTAAGGGATATTGCAATGGAAAGTATGGAGAAGGCGTTAATGATATGGATTGAAGATCAAACACAAAAGCGTATGCCTATTGATACAAATGCCATCACAAATGCCAAATTTATTCAAAAATTAAGGAGCAGCAACCATTTACTTCTTCAGCTGATAAACAGAAATCGAACTTTTCTGCAAGCCATGGATGGTTCGAGTTTTTTAAACATAGACATTCCTTGCACAATTTAAAAATAAAAGGTGATACTTAATAAACACATTTTTTATAAATCACTTGTTTTTTGTTTCGCAGTTATTTTGAATAATTTTCAAAAAGTTTAAAAACCACTCGATCGATTTCAATTTGTTAGGTCATCATCAGGAGTATCTACTGATTTGTATTAGTAAAAATTTTGTTATATAGCAGAAAAAAGCAAAATATAAATAAAAGAAGGAGGGACAAAAAATAAGCAATAAAAATTAATCTACGGATCGCGCAGGTAGGCGATGCGTCGTAGGTTGAGTAACAAAACTCAAGGTATATTATTGCGTACGTGAGAATAGAAAAGGGCGGGATCTGTAATTGGTGAGAACCGGATTTCTCTCTGTTCGTTAAGGATATTTTGGTTAAGAAATATTGATTTCCTAATTTCGTAAGATTCTAAGATATCTAAACGTCTGCCTTTGTGTTGTATATGTAATATGTCTAAATTGTTCAAGCTAGCTGTATGATTTTCTGAAGTTAAATGGTTATGGAAAGTTGATTGATTGCAACCAGATAAATGTTCTTTAGCTCTAACTCCAAAATTGCGCCCAGTCTGACCAATATAAGAGAAACTATAATCATTGCAATTGATCCTATAGACACCAGATTTAGAAAGGCGATCAACTCTAGGTTTATTGTTAAAAATCATTTTCTTTATTGTGTTATTATTATAAAAAGCAAAACTAATATTGGTATAATTGGACACGATGTTGCTAATCCGTTGGCTCGTTTTTCCTATATACTCTAAGCGACGCCAATTTTCCCGCGTTGGACTATCCGGTGGATAAATACCCGTTAGAGTTTTACGCTTTAGCTTTTTATTCAATAACTTTAATATAGTCCTAGTTGCATATCCGTTATTCGTTGCTATTTGAAGAATTATGTTAAGCTCAGTGTTGTAATTTGAATTTGTCAAAGGGATGTTTATTAGTCTGTCTATGAGTGAGTGGAAAGCTGACATTTTAATATTATGAGGATGGTTTGAAGAACTAGGGATAACAGCGTCTGTATACGTGGGTTTCCGATAAATTTTGAAGTCTAAAGATGAATTAATCCTGGTTATTGTTATATCCAGAAAATTAATACATCTATTTTCTTCTTTTTCTAACGTAAAATCAATGGTGGGATATTGAGAATTTAACCAAGTAAGGAAAGAGTCTAACAGTCTATCAGTTCCATTCCATAGACATAATATGTCATCAACATATCTATACCAAAATATTATATGACGAAAATAAGGATTGTTATTTGATATGATCATTTGTTCGAAGAAATTCATGAAAATTTCAGCCAACAAAGGTGACAGAGGGGAGCCCATGGGTAGACCATCAGCGAATTTGAAATATGTATTATCAAAACAGAAATAATTTTGTTTAATACAAGTCTCAAAAACTAACTTCAGTTCACGACGTAAGCTCTGCATCTACAACATCCCTATCTAAGTAATTACAAACTATTTGGGACAAAGTATTAATCGGAATAGAAGTGAAAAGACTGGCAACGTCAAATGAAACTAGTTTTGAATGTAACGGAATGTCGACGTCTTGAATTTTGTTAATCAATTCTACCGAGTTCTTAACCGAGTAAGCTGAAAAGAAATTAGTATGACAATTGAAAAAATTTATGAAACCCTTACATAGCTTGTAGGCAGGAGCATTGCAATACGCTACTATTGGTCTAATCGGAATGCCTTCCTTATGGATTTTTGGTAAACCATAAAGGATCGGGGCAGATGGATTCATGACAGAGTACTTCCAACCAGTTCCATCAAATAACTTCTGGCATTGGTTGATACACTTACTAACCGAAGTCTTGAAAGACTTAGTTGGATCTCTGCCAAGCTCTATTGCTTTGCTTTCTGTAATAAAATCAGAAATTTTATTGCAGTAATCAACTTTTGTGAGCACGGTAATTGTATTGCCTTTATCCGCTTTACACGCTATCAGGTCATGGTCACGTAGTTTTTTCTTTATCGCACCAATCACTTTGAGGTTAGTATGAGAAGCAGCAGAAGAAGAGTTTGTGGGAGAAGAAGAGTTATCAATACCTTTCTTTATTTGTAACGCACATACTGATTTTATTTGGGTTATCTGGCCAGATAAGGCTGTTTCGGCATCTACAGCAAGATTCTCGAATGATCGAAGGTCGATTTTGTTTGGCGTAGGGGCAAAATTCACTCCGTTGCTAAGCATTTGCACCTCTGTATCACGGAAAACGACTGAGGACAAGTTCTTAAAACGTGGATGAAATTGGAAATCAGGCGAACCACTATTACCTCTACGGTTAAATGGATAGGCCTTATCTCGCAACACATCCAGTTTAGCTTTTTGTTTCACATATTGAATATGTGAAATTTCAGCTACATCTGCACGAACTTTTTTGTGCAGCCAATCGAACTCAACAGAGTGCAAACGAATTGCTAACTCAGTGTGAACAACTTTAAGATGGAGATACAAGTTGTTCCTGGTAGCATACCCTTTACGAAGCTCGTTATCCCTCCAGCTACAACGCGCTAGATTGATAGCTCTTCTTCCCTCCAAAGATTTACTATTGCATTTAATGTTAGTATAGTTAGGAAGCAATTTTAATTTTCTACAACTACTATTAAACCATATTTGATTATTATTATAACAAATTCTTACCAACAAACGACGATAAATTACGGCGAGGGTGGCCAAATCTGCCAACTTAATACTTTTTACGCTATTTGCCGTAAACGCAATTTTGGAGTTAGAGCTAAAGAACATTTATCTGGTTGCAATCAATCAACTTTCCATAACCACTTAACTTCAGAAAATCATACAGCTAGCTTGAACAATTTAGACATATTACATATACAACCCAAAGGCAGACGTTTAGATACCTTAGAATCTTACGAAATTAGGAAATCAATATTACTTAACCAAAATATCCTTAACGAACAGAGAGAAATCCGGTTCTCACCAATTACAGATCCCGCCCTTTTCTATTCTCACGTACGCAATAATATACCTTGAATTTTGTTACTCAGCCTATGACTCATCGCCTACCTGCGCGATCCGTAGATTAATTTTTATTGCTTATTTTCTGTCCCTCCTTCTTTTATTTATATTTTGCTTTTTTCTGCTATATAACAAAATTTTTACTAATACAAATCAGTAGATACTCCTGATGATGACCTAACAAGTCGAAATCGATCGAGTGATTTTTTAAACTTTTTGAAAATTATTCAAAATAACTGCGAAACAAGAAACAAGTGATTTATAAAAAATGTGTTTATTAAGTATAAGTGTGTTTCGCCAAGTGCCTACGGCAAATAGCGTAAAAAGGAATAAAAGGTGAGATAGCATCGGGTGACGTGAATGCAGGGAAGGAATTTTCTGCAAAGTTAAGAGAAATTTGTACTGTCAATTCGTATTCTGCTAATCAGGTTTCCAACGCAGACGAAAACGGGTTATTTTGGAAAAGATTACTAACCAGAACTTATGTTACCAGTTCACTCAAAACAGCTGGTGGCCATAAAGCAGTGAAGGACCGTGTAACCGTTCTTTTCTGTAGCAATGCTTCTGGGGACCATATAATGAAGCCGTTGGTTATTAATAAGGCAAAAACACCAAGAGCATTTAAAGGGATAAAAATTAACAGTCTTCCTGTTGATTGGATGTCCAATAAGAAAGCATGCGTTACGGCCGCTATTTTTAATAATGGTTTTATAAATATTTTGTTCCAAATGTTAAAATTTAATCGAAAAAGGATTGGCATTTAAAGCTCTTTTGATTATTGATAACGCTCCCGGACATCCGAAAGATTTGCAGCATGAAAATGTGAAGGTTATATTCCTTCCACCAAATAGAACGTGTTTAATACAGCCGTTAGATCAAGGGATAACCTCCACATTTAAGGCGCTCTACATTAAGCGAACGTTCAAATCTATTTTAGATCATATACTTTTTACACTAAACACTAACACTTTTACACTAAAAATGTCTTTATTAAGTATTTTAGATCAAATGGATGACGACGCGTCCTTATCAGTGATGGATGTATGGAAAAGGTTTACAATATTAGATTGTGTTAAACATATTGCATTAGCTTATTCTGAAATAAAACAATCTACGCTAATGCATGCTGGATGAACATAGGGCCACAAGTTGTCAATCGGGACGTTCTAAATGTAACGTTGGAACCTGAATATTCCGAAATAGTAGGGTTGGTGCATTTAGAGATAGGAGAATGTTTTGCAGATTTGGAGAGGAAGATATTCTTGAATTAGTAGAAGATCAAGAGTTGGACAACGATGATTTAATTAACATGGTTGTCAATGCAAATGATCCTGGAAGCGATACTGACGAAGAGAATGGATCGGTGTTATTTACATCAAAAATCATTCGCGAGGGACTTCAGTTTGGCTGCTGGAGCGAGATATCAACAAATGTTTAACTCAATACGAGAAGGAATGCAAACATCTTAGTACACATCAACCATTAATTACAAATTTTATGAGCAAGTTTCCTAGAGCAGAAGATGTCCCGAATATAGCAATCATCCACCCGCGATTTCACGATTTCCTGTGATGAAAATGAAATTCAACCAACCAAGAAGAAAAGAGTTATTTTTAGCGATACTGATAGTAGTGATTAAATCTTTGAAATAATTTTTTTTTTATAATTTAAACATGTATGTCTGCTTATACATTATTATTTTAGACATAATGAATTATTAGCTTGATATTTTTATTTTACGTTCTGTGTTCAATAAAATTATTATATTTTTAAGTTTTTATTTGTTATTTTATATGTTTTACGTTAAAATAAATAAATCATTAAAAATCAAACGATAATTTAAGAATTTTATTTTATTTTTTCGATTTACACGGTTTTTCATACAAAAATCCCATTTTCGGTTTAACGGATATTTTTCGGAACCAATCTACCGTGTAAATCGGGGGATGGGTGTATTTATTATAAATATGCTTTGATACAAGTACCACAATATTTGATGATTTCTGGATTCTAATTATTATATTTTATTTTGATTTAATTTGTTTTAAGAGAACCAAATTAATTTAGTTAATACTAATCATTACATTACATTTATTTTATTCAAGTATAATTTAACTCGTAATAATGACATTTTTTTCAGAAAATTTACTGCAACTTAATTAATTATAATTATAATTTTTTTTAGGATGCTGATTGCTGAATATTTATATCCAAAAAAATCAAAATTACATTTCTATACTAACAATTTACTAACGGCGAATAGGCCCAGCGTTAACTGCGAATCTTACTGATGTTTGGTCGCACATTCCAATCAATCAATGAAACACATTTCGGTCCTGCTATCGAAACCTGGTGAATCATTTACAACGATTTAATTTTCGTATTTTCGTAATGCTTTCTAGATGTGTTTGTTCGTCCTCCAGAACTGTTTGTTTGTTTGTGGCGACCAAATCTTCGATTCATGATTTATGTCCTTTAAATCCAAATTTTTTGAACCTTTAAACACATGTTTACCACCGGCGATAATACTTCCAATTAAAATTCGAAAGTAATCGAACGCCAGGGTCGAGATGCTGCAATTTTAATTTGTCTAGGTTGAACGTTTTTTCGTTTCGATTATCAACAAGTGTTTTTTACAGATTCTAGCGGAAGCGATATTCTTTACATTTATTCTTTACATTTCTTAATAATAGTTTAAGCTAAATTTTTTTTAATCCTGTCTGAGCAACAGAGTACTAAGTTTGAAGTTTAACGGATGTATTTCTAAATCTATTGTAGCTAGTTCTGGTGTTCCACAAGGGTCTAGACCATTACATTTCATAATTTTAATTAATGATCTATCTCGCGCGCTGGTATGTCCTCGCCTATTCTATGCTGATGATTTAAAAATTTATTCAAGGATTACGAACTCTAACGATCATTATAGATTGCAGACTGACCTGTAAACATTGAATTCATGGTGTGTAACCAGCTAGCTAAATCTAAATATTCGGAAATGTGTTGTACCTATTCTAGGAGATGTAACCTTGAGCTATGTGACTATTATATCGCAGACATCAAACTGGCTAGAGTCAATCATATTACTGACTTAGGAGTTACTTTTCATTCAAAATTATCATTTGATAAACACATTGATCAGATTTGTTCTAAAGATCACAAAATTCTCGGCTATATTTTTCGCATCGGTAAGGATTTCCGTGGTCCAGCGGTTTTCATAATACTTTTTAACTGTCTAATTAGGAGTGTCCTCGAGTATGCAACTCAAATTTGGAATCCATTTTACGATAAATATATTGATCAATTAGAACGCATTCAAAAAAGTTTACTAGATTCTTGGTATATAAATTTATCCCGCATACGGACGAAATTTAGTATGGTTAGACTTAAAAATAGTCAACACATGTACATGTGATGAGTTATTTTTGTACAAAATAATAAATGAAACCTCCGCCTTGTCTTCGTTGAATTTGTATGTTTCTGCTTATTCCGCTCTGCTGTCGTTCTTGCCTCTCTGCATTCTTGCCTCATTCTGCTGTTCAGCATTAAATCTTAAATAAATAAATAAATATTCATCAGTAGTAATTAAATTCGAGTTTGGTTTAGATAAATCAAAAAAAAAACCGAATGTTTATATAAATCGAATTTGAATCATAATTACTACTGATAAAGAAAGCATGATAAACAAATTTCTTCCGCTTTGATAAATTTAGAAATCAACACTGCTATTCGAAAACTGCCCTCTAATATTTAATATCTCAACAAAATACAGTTATTAATGTGTTTAACTTAGGTTCCTTTATTTATCAGTTTGCCGACCAAGAAAAAAAAATTTGGCTGAATTGAAATACAAACCACACAAATGTATGAGTATAAAACATAGTATGTAATGACATTTTTGATAAAAATTTCGCTTGATTTGAAGTACAACTAACACAATTGTGTGTATAGTTATAGTGTTTTTTTTCGGACGGAAATAAGTTAAAAAGGAATACACAAATGTGTGGTTCAAAACACATACAATCATAAATTTTTCACATGTATCGTTTTCCTTACCCACACAATTGTGTGAGCAGGCCGGTAAAGGGTTTTAGGTTTCAGTGGTTGACACTTAGGCCATTTTTGGCCCATTGTGATACGACGCGTTCACGCCACATCATTAACCCATTCACCTACTCACACAACTACAGTATACCACCGGCACATTGCAAGCTCCATGTCAACCTGTACATTAACGGTGGGTCTGAATGAATTTTCTTGATACATTTTTTTTTTCGTTAATTTTTCCAATGTTTTAATAGTTATTATGCTATTCGGAACGGAGTCAAATCCAACAAAACAAAGATCATACAAATCGGTCCAGCCGTTCTTGAGTTATAAATGGTGTAACTAACGCGACTTTGTTTTATATATATAGATAGATTGATAGAGGCACTTTGTTTCTTTTTGAATGATTTTAGAAACCCCAAGACATATTTTTTAGTTGTGTTAGGAGTGGTATATTATTCCATTTCCTTATTTTATCCTACATTGATTCCTATCCACTCAGTTTCTCGAGCTCTTCTTCACCCTTTAGAAGAATATATTTTTCGGCACCGCAAAATCATTTGAACCAACCTGGTTGGAAATGGATGTATTGTCACGAGTATTGGGACTGACACATGGATGCACTGAACTGCTTTCGTTGTCTTGGATAATTCTTGAAACTTGTTGAAGCGTGATTGTTGCAGTACAATTTCTAGTTGCATAGTCACGCGAATTCATTATATTTTTGATTTCTAATTCACTAATTTGAAAAGTTATATTGTTCCTTACACTTTCATTTTTAGAATATGACAATAAATAGTTCATAATAAGATTTATCATTTACATGAGCCACCTTCACGAAAACGTAATTAATATATTTTCTTTAAATATCTAATCTTAATTACACAAATAGTCTTTTTGGAGTTTTGATTAATGAAATATAATTTTAGGTTCTTATATGAAATACTTGGTCTTAATGTATGCACGTCTGTTGAGTTTAACACCCCATATAAACTTTAAAACCTCATCAGTCCAAATGTTACATAATTATGTATTATTAATAATTTGTAAAGATACAATTTAAAAGAAATGGACAAAATGTGTCAAAATTACGAAAATCGTTTTATCGAGTTTGAAAGAATTAATATAAATTTATTTTGTTGATTTTGGTAACCATCCACAAATTTTGATTGATAAGATGTGGGCTTAATTATTTTTTTATTAGTTTTTAATCGTTTTTTTTTGTAATTTAATAATTTAAATTAATTTTGTTCCATTACGAATATCATATCAATAAATCGTGCGGGTGGATTTATGATTCAAACGGCATTAAAACCACCTTGCTTAGGCCTTTCTAACTCGGACTCTGTATTGATTAGCTCCATTCACCACGGTTTCCGCGGTATTGGGTTTTCTTCGAACATATTTTATTTGTAATATTAAATTTTAATTAAAAATAAATAAGTTTTTAATTTTTATTTTTCATTGTAAATATTTAATTTATTTTTTCGTAATATTTTATTAATACAAACATGATAAAAATAAAACTTGAAACGAAAAAAAAAATTCTGTCGAAAATAATTCAAATTAACAGCATGAAATTTGTTCGAACATTATCAAGGAATTTATCAAAAAAAAAAAAATGTTACAAGACGCAAATATTCTTTAAACAAATTAAAAAACAAAACTATACAGAATACACAGAAGAGTGAAGGCGATATCGTCTTTGCAAAATTTCTTCCATATACTAAATCAAAATACCTAAAATAAATTTTAAAAATAAAAATTATAAATTAAAATAAAAATTTTAATAAATTTTATTCAGAAATATTATATTTGGCAACAGAATTCTTGTTCGTTTGTTTGTCTTCTGTTTTCTCTTAATATTTACTTAAAGTTTTGTTAGTAAATGGCCTATTGTGTCTGGGTGAATCATTTTTATTTTCAAAAAAAATATTCATTCAGTAGCTAAGTATATAACAGATACAAATCAACAGAAGATGCTGTAAGATATATTATATTTTTGTTGATTAGTTGGTGATTCTTTTTTAAATTGTTGGAGCGAGCGACAAGTAATATTTTAGAAACAATAATCGTTCATTCTTATTATAATATAGATATGAGATCGGAAAAATGTGAAAAATGTTTGGTGCGACACACGGTGTTAAATTATAGGATGAATGATTTTGTCGTAAGGCGCAATAGAAGTGGATATTTGTCGTGCATAAATGTAAAAATCTAAGCAAGGCAGTACCACCAAATTCCTAAATGTTGTTGCTTTTCTATTTTCCCAGTGATAAGTATTATAGCATTTGTCGACGAATCAAATTCGTATGATCCCAAAATACTACGTTACTATAGATGTCCAATAGACAAGGGTTTTTGCCCTTCCCGATATTTCACAAATTTGAGAGCTTCTCATTTCCACAAATATTTTCCACTTTTTAAGACATACAAAATATAAACCCGAAATTCTTAAAATAAACTGGCTCTATTGTCATGTCTTTTGAAAACTATGGAAAATTTGTTAAACTTACACACAGAGCTAGAATTATAGGCATAATAGCTGAGTCCAGTATCATCATGCGTTAATTATACTGTAAACGGATGTCTGTATAGATATAGGTTTTATATACCCTAATATGCACGATAAAGAAGTCACTAAACTCATAAGAATACTCCTTAACAGCAGTTCTCAATATAGAGGGGTGGATCGCCTTGTAGATATATTAAAGCATAATATACTCAGCAGGATTGTGAGCTCTGATCTGGACGAAATCCAACATTAGAAGATATGCTTTTTAAGTACAGCGCATAGTGATTGCAAAACCGAACCGTTTTACCAATCCCGGGATTGAGTTATTTTAAATCTTGGGACTAAGGCTATATACAAATCAACAAAAAAAATAATATACGTATTTTAAATAATTCAGTTTCCTAAGAAATCATTTTTATTCAAAAAATTTAAATCCATATTAAAAAAATAAATATTCATATTAAACAAAGAAAAAAAATTATTTGTTACAGCTTAGATAAGACGCAAGACATATAATCTTAAACACTACCACATTACTCTTAAAATATAACTTTAAAAAACAAATAGCATCTATCGAGTTGCCTCCTATTCTGTTCCGCAGCTTGAAAATTACAATTCTTGCCGCCGAAAATCCTCGCTCTGATTTTACACTAGTCGGAGGAATTGCAATTAAGACTTTATAAGCCCGTTGCAAATTTTGCGGTGTCCGCATTTCCCAAAGATTTTCATTTCCTTACCAATTATTGTTTCTAGATTTAATTTTTTTGAAGTAGAACTATCCTTGGCCGGTTTTCTAATGGTATTAAACTTTTTTTAATACTGCACTGCAATTCGTCAGGCAAATTTTCCTGTGTACATCTTGTAACATTTCCTTCGGAATCAGATAGTTCAATATCATTAGGATCAATTTTTTGAAGTTCCGATTCCATTTCACTTTCAAATCTATGAAGTTTTAAATAGTCAACAATAACCATTTTTTATATAAGTAATTGTTGGAACTGCAAGACGCCAGATGTTGTAGTTCTTCTTTCTTTTATACGAATATTTAAGGCCCCTCTTCACGATAACACGTGGTCGATTTTCAAAGCTAAGACACAAGAACATGTGTTTTTTTATCTAGTAGATGGAGCGTACAGTACCATTTTGAAATCTTCATCAAAATTGTAATATTCAAAAATTTTTCATTTTTTTGTGTTTTGGAGACATGTGCATCGAAAATAAACATAAAACGAAAGAATGAAAAATGTTTTACAAATCCAAAATTCCAAATACCTAATGGTTTGGTTACAACAACAAACATATGTATATTTTGATTTTTGTTAATTTTAGGTTCTTTGATATATGTATTATGTATGTCGCGTTTGGGTATTTGTTGTTTTTTGGTTTTTGCAATATTACAATCATAATGAAATAATATCAATTTTTTATAAATAAATCTCGTAGTACGGAGTAGCAAAGTAAATGCGATGGTCACCTCAACTCAGGAACTGACCTCATTGAGCTGGATTTAACGTAATGATTTAAATTATTAATATTTCGGGTGAAAATGCACATACATAATTTTAGTCACACAAATATTTACAGACAGGTCTAAAGTGAGTGTTCGTATTCCTTAGGGTGATAATAAAATGTTTTGCTCATTTGATGATTCTGCGAATGATTCAATTATTTGTACATATATATGTAATAAATAATATCTACTGGCCGCGTTTAATTTTTAACCCAAACATCTCTTTTGTTGCTGGTTTTACACTTTTGGTGTAGACTGAAAGTCTGGTAAATTTCATAAATTATTAAGTCCGGAAGTAGCAAATTTTAAAAACAATTCAAATTGATATCAAGAGTCTAAATGTCTTTCCAAAAATTGATATTGTTTGACTGTTGGTGGTACATTCCCCAATGATTTTATTTCAAATTTTACTGTTTATAACAAGGAGATGAGAGAAACCATAATCGAGTGAGTTTAGATCCCGCTCAACGTGATACAGCCATCGAGTATCAGTTATTCCGTCAGTTCTACTTTCAATTGAATGAGTTTTAGCTTGCTGGCTCCTGAATTCAGTGAATTTTTAATGACTCCAATTCAACATATCTACTTTTTCGAGATGGTTTCTTATCTCGTAATTCATACATAATTCCGAATTACGAATGAATCGTAATTTTCCATCCGCAGGATGTCTCTTAACCGTCGTATACGGTTAGCGGCAATTAATAGCGACCACCGATGTAACCAGCGCAAAGTGCAGATGTTAATTTTAGAATGCCTTCACAAATGTGTAAAAGACAAACCCGATTATTAAAAATCATGAGTTACACATCAAGTGAATGACACGTTATAATAAAAATAACTTTACTCATTAGGAAGATTTGCGGTAATTGTTTGCAAATTACGAAACAACAAAACGCACCGGATCATTTAACAGTTTGTAAATGGCTTTTGGTTCATTTCTAGGTCGATCTGATGAGCTGGGAATTATAATGGCAAGTTGATTTGTTTCAGGAGAACAACGTTGCGAATTAAAACCCAGATGCCATTAACATATGCTAGTATCAGCTGCACCGGTCTATAATGAGCTCACATATGACGTATTATAAGAATAAATTAAAAAGTATTTGGCCGATAGTCGTCATGCAATTTTAAAGGTTGCCGAAACTTTATCTTTGTTGTATACCTTGAATTAAAAGTCCTTAGTAATTTGCACATATACATCAGAACTTTTAAATAAACTATAAATATGAAGATTTGATCGGGTGTCTATACGTATGAATGAATTCCACATAAATTGGTACTCGTGGCTAAGATGCGCTCGCTATAAATAACTTTGCTACCACTACGGTTGTTAAGCCAACCTGTGTTAAACAAAGCTATTCCACGATAAATATTACAATTTAATCGATCTTTTTAATAAACAAATATGAATGCAACAAATTCAAAATGTCGAATGGAATTTGAAAATGCCTGGACCAATTTTGATCAAATTCAGTTTTATGGTGGGATTATAAGCCAATCTTAAATTAAACATAAGGTACTTAAATGAATGGATTAGACTGGTTAGGCTGAACGAAACCCGACAATTTTTAATCATTAATAAACGTTTAGTGAATCCCACACCCCATTTTAAATGAAGATGACCATTCTTCGTAAGGAGCGAAATTCCAATCCATCCAAACTATTTCCATTGATCATCTCTTTGGCTTTTTTTATTCCAACATAATCTTCTGATATACTTTTTTAAGTGGTATGTGTTTATAATTATTCATCCAATTCAAACGGCATAATCTAATAATCGATAAGGCAAGTTTTTGTAGGCTTCTTAAATAACATACGGGTACAATGTTCGGCAATGAAACCAAATAGCTAAGTTTTTTTGATCGTGTCATTACCGACAGAACATACAACAGTGCAGCTCTTGTATTATAAATCAAATTAGTTCATTTCCGTTAAACCGTCCAACAAATAAGCTTCACATCAGCGTTGTCAGCGATGAGAAAGTTCGATTACTTAGAATCGATGGTATATGACCAAAATATAATCTCTATATTGCGCAAGAATCACCGCATGGTAAAATTACATAACCGAGTTACACACTATAACACCATCTTTCACTACGAATCTGTTGAAACGAACCAAATTTTTATGGAAATACGGACTGATTCGACTCTTTAGAATACGAGAGGATTGCTAAGGTAAGATAGCTTATGATAACCGATAGTTTATATAAGATCTATCCTCAAGTTTGCATTTTTTGTCTGTCAGCTTTTGATAGCTGTTCTTGATTTAGCTGTATTTTACTAATCTTATAGCAATAAATATTGACCCCCCTTGTATTCACAGCTGGTAATCTCGTAGTTGCTGTAATTGTTACATTTCCATAAGTAAATTTTGATTACATCATGTTAATTGATGTTGACTCACCGTCGACGAGGTTCTCAATAATGGCTCCACTTAATGTTTGTACTCGACCTCATTCCAAGTTGATTGTCGACTTCTGATAGTTGGTCTCTTCATTTTATGGACGGTTGAGGACCAGCGTAAAATTAGAGATATAGAATTCGTCATTCATATGAACATTTAGCGGGGAATTACGCCTTTATCAGATCGATCATGTATACGCCAACGTCGCCTAAATCAATGAGAAGCAATGGCATATGTTGATTGTACATTGAAACACGTCGATATTGTGGCCGTAATATTTCAGAACTGTTTTCCATTGCATCATTTATGAGATTTCGACTTGTGTTAGGTTCGAAATTATTCCAATATGAATTTGATGAACGATTATTTGATTTTCTCTATAAATGGGACTTGCATGGATGACACACCAGGATTGAGGGATTATTGGTAAGTTCCGAAGAATTGAAGTTGCAAATTAAGAAGCCAATATCATTATTATTAATTCACCATATTTAGAGTGTACCTAGACTAACGGTATTACAAATAACCAGATGTAGGGATAGGATATGATTGTTATAATTATAGAATTGATCCGGTTTCAGATGTTTAGTAGTCAGAGAAAATTGTTATATTTGTATAAAACTAGCTGTACGCAGCCCGCTTTGCGTATGGTTTCAAATGAAAGATTATTTTTATTTTTAGTAATATGAAATTAAAATGAAAAATGAAATCAAAATATTTTAATTATATAAAAATTGATCAATTTGCTCCAATGCAATTTGGTATATAGTACAACATTTCTTGTTGATCCTTCAGGTGCAATCACATATATTGATGACAGTTTTGCCACAAGTGAGCATCCACCATATGATTGACAGTGTCAGAAGCATGGATATTCCAAATTTAAACCACAAACTTCAAATGACTGACCTTGTGATTTGTTAATGGTCATATCAAAAGCTAGACGCATTGGGCATTGTATTCATTTAAAATTAAATATCTGACGGAATTATAGTAGGAATGTTTGGGATTAACTCTTCTTCTCCTTTGTATTTGCCAGCTAATATGATTGCTCCAATTAAATTTGTCATTAATTTTTTAATAACAAGTCGGCATTACAAAGTTTTGGTTGGTTAATATTTCGTATTAAAATGATTGGTACACCAATTTTTAATTGAAGAATATGTAGTGGTACTCCAGGCAAATCTAATGAATTTAAAAATTATGTAGGATAATTTACTACTTAGTCTTGATCTATAACACAATTAATTGGTTTATATGCAAATGTTTCACCAAAAGTTTTACTTTGAATGGCAGTATTTATATCATTAACGTCCTTGTTTTATGCTGTCAATATTGGTCGATCACTTAACCACTTATGATTTGAATTGTTATACAATATTTGGGTACACACTTTCAATTAATTTTACTTTTGGGTGTTTTAAAATACAAAATTTTTGTGGAAATGTTGATCAATTTGAATTTTTCAATTTCCAATGTCCAATAATTGTTTTGGAAATGTTACAGCACATTCATTGTTTTGCAATTGAAAACGTATATTTGTTGTTAAATTTATATTTTTAAATGTTTCTCCAGAAATTATATGGTTTTAAACACGCGTTTAATTCACCAGCTGGAGTTGATCGGGTTATAAGGGTAGTGCCTGTCTAAAGTTACCTGATATTTATATTGTTGTACCATCAGATATCTGTTGGTAATTGCATAAATCTTGTAATGTTTTATCTAATAATTTATGATGTGCCATTGTGCATTGTTGCAATACATTTCCTGATGTTTTTAGAATTTTAGTTACATGTTGGACAAGTGTTGGATATATGACATCGGAGAAGTGGTGCAGTGGTTAAAGCTTCCAGGAGCTGGATGCAAAGCGAATTTTCGTCATCTATTACGATCGGTGATGTTAATAAACACAACTAATGCCCTCTGATGGAGTGCAGAATTCAGTGCCGACTCACCGTCCATATCAATGTACAGGTTGACAAGGAGCTTGCAATGTGCAGGTGGTAAACTGAAGTTGTGTGAGTAGGTGAATAGGTGAATGGATTAATGATGTGGTGTGAATGCATGGTATCACAATAGACCAAAAATGGCGTTAATGTCAACCAGTGAAACCTAACCTACATGTTGGTGTTTAAATTATTTGCATATTTAATGGGAGTTTTAGTACTGAATGGGGTCCGCCATCTAATAATGTTTCTGCTATTCTTGAAGAAGTAATTGCTAATGCTATATGTTGATTTACGATCTTATCAATGTAATTAAATATTCGAAAAAGCTCCCATAGAAGCTGCCACTTCCATTGGCTCACGACCCGTACAACATATATATATATATATATATATATATATATATATATATATATATATATATATATATATATATATATTTTTATTGAAGTCGATGCTGTAGTTTTTGAGTTTATCGACCGAAAATGCTCCTACGGAAGCTGTAATTTCCGGTGGACCATTTTCAGTTAAAAACCATTATCATGACTCATACAACTATACACCAATTTTTATCAAAACTGTTACAGCAGTTCTTAATGTCAGAAACACACACGTAATTTTTATATACATATATAGAGATTCTGGATATAAAATTTGATCGTTTTGTGAACGGCACAATGACCGGTAACTTAATCAAGAATTACAAACCCTAATTTATTTGATTTTTTTGATAGTTTGCTAGATTTTTTGGATCTGGCATCCCCGCCGTCAAATTCAATAGGTTTATGAAATTTGAAATCTGCGGTAGATTACGCAAACATTACGTAATGAGAGACACAAATCGTAATGATTGATCTTCTTGTTTTCATTAAAAATTGTCAAAACTAGTTTGAGTCGATTATCGTAAATCGTACTGAAGGCTGCCCCTGTGGATTCAAAAACATTTTCAACTTTGTTATGTTGCAGCTAGCTCGTAGAGAATTTGCATGCGGCAGTGCCACATAAAAATTGTTTACGAGCTAGGTGGAACATAACAAAGTTAAAAATGTATGATATATAATGTAATTGTTCTTGTAAATTATTGTTGTATTGCAATTATTGTTGTACCACCGTTTTGAGATCACACACTTTTAACTTTGTTATTTTGCACCTAGCTCGTAGACAATTTTCATTCAGCAGCCTTCAGTCTGCTTACATAATTAATCCCTAGTATACATCTTGAATATATAGAAGAAAAAAAATATGAGCTTGAGGTGTAATTTTAAACAACAAACGATCAGATTTGCTTGTATAAAATTATGCATCGCGATTTACGAGATGTAATCAAGGTCAACAAAATAAAATTAATTCTGCGTGAAAATTTCTATAAATGAATTTATTATTCTAAATCACAAAATCAACAACAACAACACATAGTTTATTTTTCAATCTCATCCTTTTTGTGTTTATCATTATAATCTATAGTTCTAAGACATTCATACTACTCCAAATTTACACAAATCTAAACAGAATTGTTACGTACATATAGTTATGATGCATTCATATTTCAGTAAAATACTTATCTTTTCATTCTCTAGTAAATAAAATACAAATACAATTTATTATTGTATTTTTTAAAGATTGAAAGAAAATCATCTCAATTTCATACACACCACTACGAAATATTGATAGTTTCACAGCTGTACATCGATAATGTTCTTTTGCTTTTATCTTCCATATACATACATATGTACATAAATAGATATACATCGAAACATTTGAAAACAATACTGTTTTATTACTGTGCGTGGAAACTAGCGACATCTGTTGTATTCTGGTAAAACTAATTAGGAATAAAATCAATAAATTTTACCGATTGGTTCTTTACTTTGCTTTCTTTTTTTTACCAAAGGAATTTGGTTTTTTTGCTAATTTTTCGGTTAATACTTCAAATTTAGCAAAACGCCACCGTCAATCGTCTCAGATTTTTTTTCTGCGTCTTTTGATATATCACAATCTAAGTTTTGTTGACTAATAACGTCGCAATGGTACCAAAACTTTTGCGATTTTTTCGAATATTGTTTGCTTTGTAATGCCATAGCGGAAAATCTAGAAGGAAAAATGGAAAAAGCCACCGTCAATTTTCCTAGAAAACTTCAATTACAGTTTTAAGATATAAATGTTGGCGATCGGTTGGTTAGTTTTTATGCAATGGTACCACGAAAAGTCGTGTTTTTGCAAAATACGTGAAGAGGGGCCTTAATGCATGTATTAGCTCATGAGCTAAGATATTGTCTCGATTTTGTAGCTTATTTAAGATAAATTTGAGCGCATCGCAAGTTAGAAGATTTGCACCTCTTCGGCAAAAAGCTTCAACACTTACTCTGATGGGACGCAATATTGAAAGTAAAATTGTCGTCTGCCTACTCCGATTCAGTTACAACAACTTTAGATTTAATGTCGATTCAATTTTTTTGAATAGATCCTATTAATTCAGCGAGTCATGACATGATTGAACTGTCAATATTTTAAATAGAATATATGAGCTGTTGAAATAAATAAAAATATTGTTTCCATCTTTCGAGAAGATTTACTTAATTATTTTATTTACTTATAAATATTATTGATTGGAATTTTTTTTTTAAATGAAGAGATACCGTTAAATTGTAACTAATGTTTATCATTAACTTGACCTTTTGAACAAGTGACTTATGCCGCTTTCAAAACAAACGGCTCAAGTATTAGGTACCTATATTGCAGAATATAAATATCAGGAATAAAATAAATTGTTTAATGTTCAGAGGTCACATAATCAAAGCAAGTGAATAATTAAATTATATTTATACTTTTATGAAATCCCGGGATTCGTTAAAAAAATCTCGGGATTACGGGATTCAAATATGAATCGGGATCTAAGGATCCCGGGACTGGGTTTCCGGAATTGCAATCATTAAGTGTAATGCGTCAAACTATCCCCAATTTTCTGAAACGTTATAATCACCGGATTACTGTTAGAACTTAAGAGTGCGAGTAGGAGTGATCGCCTATAATGTCCATTTAGTTGTCACAAAATGAGCCAGCAGACGTGGATTTGAGTCATCCCGCCCAAGACGGGACTCGTCTTATTTACTAGGAAACCCAAAATTCATATTGTTACCCATCCTGCTTTAAACGGTACTAGAATCACTTTTACATATTAAGCGAGATTTCTGAATACCACCTTTGACAATATTAGTTAGAAGCCCAACTACAATACCTAGAAAGAGATAGTTGGTACACTAGCTCTACATCGCCGTAGTAAAACCAGTACATATGTATGTACGGAGTGAGTATATGGTGACCAGCTCTTATTAAAGTGCTATTTTGATTTATTTACATGGAAATAATGTATAAAGTGTGGAGAACGGCATCGGCAGAACATTTCATTGATGAAATGAAATGAAAAGAAAATGGAAAAACCTGAGGATACGCTTAGCGATATCATAGGAAATTAAAACAAAATAAACCGAGTGGACAAGCATCGGCCAAAAAAGAAAAATTGGTGGACTTGCACAATTTGCAATTCTTAATGTCCTATTATGATAATCCAATGTAATTACAAAATTCAATTGAATTTGGTTTAGAACTACATATATATAATATTCAAACTTGTGTTATTTTCTCATTATTTTTTAGTACTAGTTTTAATCAGAATAAAGAGCCGGTAGATTTCAAACAAAGGACCGAATAAGGAATCGCAGACTTAATTTGAGGAAAAGATGATTAATATATTAGAGAACGAAAAAACAAAATTTGCCATGGCATTATTCCTACTCAGCTAATAGCAAACATTTATAAGTACGGACACACAACCAATAAAATCAATTTTTTAAATGAACATTTTGGAAGTGAAATTTGACTTTAAATATAGTCTGGAAGTAATCGAACCAACAGAAAAATATTTAATTTAAATATTTATGTGTATTAAATTACTTCATTTTATAAGATTGTTTAGTAGCTGTGAATAAAGACTTCGCTTCAGATTTTTTTGATAAACAAAACAAAACCTAAAAACCAGTATTTAATTGAATTGGACACAAAGCTCGTTAGTCGATGTACAAATATCCGTGAAGAAAAATGTAATTTTTATTATCAATCAATAGATGGCGCCAAAAAGTCTTCAATTATTTTTCACTGTGAAATAATATTTAGAACATACGGATATTTTACCAGAAAATTATTAGTGCTTTCCGTAAATTTCCGGCATTTATACGTTATACTACTGCACTCGACACTGATTATAAACTTGAACCAAATGTCGTGCTTCTAAATAAACAAATCAGTTTCTCCAATACAATTAAATTTACACTAAAGTTAAAATTATATCAGTAAGACATTTTCGCAGTTACGTAACAGGCTATATTAAGTCTAAATAACATTCATTTTCTGTATAAAATACCGGAACTTTCTATAAACATATAACCCCAAATTTTTGAACAGAAAGATATTCCCGTAAATATGTTTACTTTCAATGCACGAACGCTACAAGTGTCTACAATTATGTATATGCATATTTCTAGGTGCACCGTATCCCAAAATATTCATTAATATTTTTTATACATAAGATTTATTGTATCGATATTTATGTATGATATGAATTGTAGTGAGGTAGATATCACAATTGCATGCATTTCGCGTTTTTATTGTATTTAGCATTTTTAAGGAAAGAATCGTATGTTTAGCGATATAAAAGACGTAAACTTTATTATTTAATTTTATAATTGGAACCTCATTGTAATCTAACTGAGAAACCATAAATAAAATGAGTACCTGCACTAACTATGAAAATCGACTAAATTTTAAGGAAGAAAACCATACCAGAATGAAATTGAAAGAAAAAGTAGTTACAATCTCATTTTAAATGCATTAAAGACTAAGCACTTATACGTGTTAGTGTTAATGTGACATCTATGATAGCGTGTTGCTCGCAAACTATCGTGATTTAAAAACACTAAGCATTTAAAATTGTGTATATACCCATAATATACAAACATACATACACAGCCTATATAATAATTGGAGATATGTATATCAATACGAGTATATCCACCTGTTTCTTCTAATATAAAATATAGTTTTGAATATTATTAGTTGATATTTAACGTAAGGTTTTTCCTTTGTAGTTTTTTTTTTACTTTGTTGTACTACACGTAAACGAACATGCTTCACAACTCAACTCATGTTTCCTAGCTCATTTATTATAATTTTTATTAAAACGAGCAAAGCCCAATATGCAGTGAGCGCGGGAAATGAATTTTTTCATATAAAAACGAAAAAGCGAAAACACAAATATAATTTTGGAAGAAAAGTTTCATTCAACGGTTCATGCATGCGCGATGCATATTTGCACGATTGAGTAATAATATCATTAATCGCATTAATACTTGAGGAATAAACGAGAAATAAAGAGAAATTGAAGGATACCATGCTAATATGACCTACAACAATACCAGCTCCTCAAACGCCAAAGATATAATGTCAGCTTTATCGTTAACGTCGTTTTTTCAATCAGTATGTAGACCAAGCATTATTAGTTGATTGTACGAGCAACCCAGCAATAAGAATACAACAATAACTCCTTCTATTGCTTTTGAGGACCAAATTGTATCGGCCTTAAAGTGGTTTGGAGATGGTTGCGATCTAGATAATATACTCTTTTCTATTCTGAAGGATTACGCTGACATTTTAACAATTCCATTATATTGCCTATTCAATCACTCCTGAAGCTCCCGCGTGTTTTCCGAAAAATGGAAAATTTTCAAATATACCAATTTTTAAATCGAGTAAACGAGATGGCATGGGCACCACATGTTATAGAACCATATTAACTTCTTGACTAAATATATCTCGAAAACTTCCACTAGTACCCAATACTTTTGGTTGTTTTTCTAATAGCTTGGGTCATACTGAGACTACATGGAAAATTTGGGGAAACTTATTGATTAGAATTTTCACTATAATTTTTGATTTTCTGCGGCCATATACGTTATTTTCAGTTTTTGGCCTATATCCCGAAAACTTCTACTCTAGTAACCAATACTTTCGGTTGTTTTTCTAATTTTATTTTGTCCTCTCTCTAGGCACCTATTTCTCATCTACGATATCAATTAGTGAGCGTAATATGCAAATAAAAATAAAAATAAGAAATAAAAATAAAGTAAATGCAAGAGAATCAAAACACGCTGGTGCGCCGAAAATCATCGTAAAAAGAATTCGTTAATTGCTTCATGCAAAGCCAACAGCGAAGTGTTCCAAAGAGAAAACGCCAGTTTCAATAGAGATATTGAAAAATGTATTGCGCAGGCGAATGCCATGTTTGGATTTATTAAAAGATGGACAGGTGAATTTAAAGATATGCAAACCTTATGTTTGCTTGCTTATGTTCGATCCCAACGGGAATACGCTGTAACGGTTTGGAATCCATACTATGCTATAAAAATAATTAAAAGCATTCAAAAGAAGTTTCTTATTTTTTGTTAAAGAAAAGAGGCTATGGGATACCGTACTCAATAAAGCCACAGCCACACGAATGCAAATATTGACCAACGTTGGTGTATTTTATGTTTGGCAAATATTGGTAAAATATGACAATTAACAAACTCTACTGTACGAAAAACCGCCTAGTGAGCGAATGTGCGCCAATGTTGGACAAATGTAACCTTGATTTGCATTTGCCATTTGTTTTGTGGCTACGTTTTGCTTGGCCACATTGATTCAACTTACTTTTTGGAAAACATATCAATTCATGTGCCACATCATCAATGAGCTATTTGACTTTAATTTATCAAAGATAACCTGAAGAAATATTTTTAAAATTTTTAAATGTTAAATTAAAATTTGTTTTCTATTTTTTGTTTAATTTTTTCTGTATAATTTTTTTGTCTTACTTTAATTTTTGTTTTAAAACTGAATGTTCGGTTTTAAACTCAAATCATTCATGTACTCACAGAATACATTTCTTTAGAAATAAATAAATATCGAGGCGTTAAAGTTTTATGGTTTGATTAAACCATGAAAATACATTGGGTTAAATGCATCCGAATTTCAGCTGGTAATTTTTCTTGTCGAAAGCTAGACGCGAAATATAAAATACCTTTTAGTTCAAATTTTAAATTGCGATTTGTGTTTGCCGTCTGCATCCGTTTTTTTATATAATTGAGTTTTAATTTAAATATCACCTGGGTCACTTTTCACGCCCTTCTTTATACGTTTACAACACAAAGATAAACCAAACCATTAACCACCGCCTTAAAGGTGTTTCAGTCTTTACCATCACATCACAATACTTCGGATACACTTTGTGGGAGCTGTGGGAAAATTTTCAAAATAGAGGGAGCTGTAATGTGGGAGCTGTAATTTTAGTTTGAAAAGCTGAGCAATTTATACCTAGACCTGACGCTTAAAGACACGCTTCGGGCGAAATATAGACCGTTCGTCCCTAATACCTAAAATACTCAAAATGATTCAAAAATTATACTTGACATAATCTGTGATTAATCATGTTGTTCTTTGTATTACACGGAGTGAAGTTTTTGAGTAATTGGAGGAACCTCTGTATGTCATCCGAACACATTCCGCGTCTGATTACATTTCAATCGATAAGCTGTAGAGCAGGCTGTGCTTAAAATCAAAGGCAACTGGTTAGAGTATAGATAGAACGATTGACTTATAAATAAAGCACAATATAAGCTTCATGAATATTGCCAATATAGCATTCATTTTTGAAGTTTAATTTAAGATGGGAATTCCAAGGTAATTTGGAATCCAAAATGTCACTCATATGGTTAAGACGATCTGATTTGGTAATCAAGATCCTAAAAAACACAGATCAGGTATAGATGGGTTAGTCATTCGCAAATTTAAATGATTAGTTCAAATACGAGTTTTATGGATATATCTGTGGTCAGGCACAATTTCCTTAAATCCAAAAGGAACGAATTTTATTTTTGGATTTTAAACCATTTTGAATAAATTCTCAAGTTGGGGTAACTTCACAAATTACTTATTTGTTGGGGTGAATTAAAAGTAATTCTGTGCTGGGCTAGCTGCGCATAAGAACAAGTGCTTATTTATTGATTTGTGTTTCTTTGATGACAATTTTTTATTTACTGCGATAGAATGGTGGGATAACTTTATATAAGTAGCATATTTCGCTTTAGTTTGTTTTTTTATGTCGTAAATGTATGTATATAGATAGGTGTTCACATCTTTATACTATTATTTTGGTATCAAGAATACTTTACCATCGGATGTTTATAAAGGAAGACCAGTTCCAAACAGTGGACATATATAACAGAAGTCACATCTACATTTTTTATATAGTCGTAACATTAACAGAAAGATAAATTTAATTGATTAAAAGAATTACAAAAAATACTTTGAATTAATAATATACATATGTACGAAAAAAGTATAACAATTGATTAATATAAATTAGTTACAGTGGATTAAGGTACGGGAAAAATTCCCACAGTGTATATGATTATATGACGTACATTAGTCAGCTGTAATTTTTTGTTTTGTTTGGTTGAAACCACATATTTTAGTCACTCTATAATTACAGTGCATATTTTTTGTGTTGTACTATTACTATTATTGTTTTACTTATTTTTATTTTACAAACAAGCGCAAAATAAATGTCTAATATAATTGTGCTCTTATCATATAAAATCAGTTACCTTATAATATACGGTGGAATATAATTTCATAGTTATTGTTGTTGCTGGCTAGCATTTTCTGTTATTATTTAAAAAAAAAATGCATTACTAACAAACAATAAATAGACTAATCATATATGTATTTCACAGAGCCATCATAACAATGAATCATTTTATTTTAGTAGTATTTTAGTAGTACGAGCGTAATAATTTAAATTTATGTAACATGTTAAATACCAGACAAGTTGTAACTATCACATTTTTCGTTTCGATACGTTTTCGCTAGAATAACGGTATTTTAGAAGTAATATTTTTACTTCTAAAATACCGTTATTCTATCGAAAACGAAAAATGTGATAGTTACTACATGTCGACACACTTTTAAAGTTATAAATTATTCACTGGTCATTTTTTAATAATATACGGTATAAAATGCCACAACCGCATTTAATACTAATTATTAGATTAATAATTAATTATACAATTTTAACAAGAATTTCATTTTAAAATAATAATAACTATTTTTTAAAATATTGAAATTACTGTAAAATTGATTATAATCGAAATTGCACCTTGTTAATAATTTTGATTATAAAAAATTGATCTTGATTAGATTTGAAACAGAATTAGTTACATTACTATATAGTTATGTATACTTATTATAAATTAAAATTTAGTTCCCTTTTTATAACCATATAATAAAAAATACTGCATTTTAAGTTATGAGTATATGCATAAAATAAAATGTAACTGTTGGAATGGGATGTCACAATGTACATTAATTAGAAATAGTTACCTGTAATAAGCGTGACAGTTTTCAGTTAGAAATTTATTTAAAACATCCGCGTTTTTGAAAAAATAAAATTAAGCAAGGTAACCTTGCAACTATCAAAGTTCAGACTGGCCAAATTGAACTAGTATCTTTAAACGTAGATGTTTTCTATTAAAAGTTGCTGAAATAGTAGAAGGAAAAATAATATGCTAATATACATAGAAATGGATCACTCAGTTCTACTCTATCAGTTGTACCTATACCATTACGCTATAGATAATGGTCAGCCCAACAAACGATTGTACTCTGTGTATAGAAATAGTTTAAATAAATATTTTCAGGGTGTGTAACGAAATCCCGGTTTTCAAAATCCCGATTTTGTATAAAAAAAATCCTGATTTTTAGGAAATCTAGGTTTGAATTTTTAAAATTTGACATGTGAAAGAATGGGACTCTTAAATGATTTTTTGACAAAATTCAAAAATGAGTTTGCGATAAAGTTCTAGAAAATGGCTAATACATATAGTTTTTTTTTCAATTTGTTTTAGGGAATATTTCGTATTGTTTTTATCAATTATTAATGAATTGCTTGATAAAATTTTCCTTCACCAAAATGTATGAAAACCGGGATTTCGTAGTACACCCAGGATTTCGGTCGTGTAAGCAATTGTTGTGTTAATTACCAATTTTAGTACACACCGACTACAGCTTTCCTTATTACCACGCTGCAAATGTCGAGGAATACATTTTTTTTATTCCTTACGTGCGTTCTCATCTGAGTTTGCTTTGCAATTATTTGCAATCGATAATAGATTTCTCATTTTTATAGTACACATTCAAAAAAATTCCGTATCGGTATTTAAATGTGTATACACACGCATAAAAAAATTACAAAGCGATTTGCAAACGAAGTCGGGCATCAAACGAGTACCAACTACCGTTCCCATTTAAATTTCAACAATATTTTTATGGATTCAAATTATTCTAAACAGCATCTGTTTACAAACAATAGTTCAAGTTGTTATGGGTTGTGGTATGGCTAATATTACAGGTGAAAATTTTATACAATTAATTATTTTAGTATTTTTAAATCGTATTCTCTAAACATTGTTTTTACCCAAGATAAAAATATTGACGTCAAGAGATAGGCTCACACATTGCTCCAAAATCATATTGAAAAATTGTCGGAGTCGGGAGTTATTTGATATTCAAATCAAGATACGGCTAGATATAGATATAAAGCAAACCAATATAACTCTTATTTACAATTCATCCGTTGAAGTTTGATTAATATTGTATATTCTAAACCGTTTAAAGGGTATTCTTTATTCCTAAGTACAAAATCACATTATTCCCAACTCCACGTTCCCTCGCCTAATAATTTTTTATGAGCCTGAGACTAAGTTCTCAATAGCACCGAAAATTTAATCAAAATCCTTGCAAGTATTTGATTTAGGTCTAGTTATGGAGGGATGTTTTAGTTTTACCATTTGTTTTTAACTTTAGTTAATTTTTAATGTTAATTTTTAACTTAAGCTAAATTTGTAAAAAGTATGGGTTAATCTTAATGATCAGTAACGAGTAGGAGGTGAGACTTGTATCAATTAACTGCTTCTTTGGAAATCGATTTTATGAAACAGACGTCTTGGTTGACCTTAGTGTTAGTTAAAATATTTAGTTTTAATGCATAACATAATTAAATTTTGTACTCGATCATTATTTGTGCTGTCTCGAAATTTGTCCTAATTGAGGAATTAATCTCAAACACAAGATTAATAAATAGTCTAGGGTTAAAGCATAGTAAGATCTTAAAGATTGTTGACAGCTAATAGTGCCTGCCTCTAAATGAAATATTAAAGAATAAGAAACTATAATTTGTTAACTTATTTAGATTTTCTATAGGCCGTCATATTTATTATGCTCGTCAGTTTTCTTAATAGTAAAACTGTAATGATCAAGTAAAATATTATGGGTGCCCACTAAGTTGAAAGCTTTGCTTGTTATGTGGAGAACTGATCCATTAGATGTTGTCAAATCAGACACACATATTTGAAAACTGAGCAACTAAAATGGGTTTTGCTGTAATCCACAGACCATCTTATCATTCTACGATATTCTACCGCGAAAGTCTTCTTCTTCTAATATAAACAGGCACATTATTTATGCCCTATTTTGTGGAAATACTGGAGATAAAACTAAGCAATATTAAATAATATTGTTACGGTGACACCTAGAATAGAATAGAATAAGTTAATTTCATTAATTGTTCAATTACATTTATAATTTATGCTCAACATTTAGGCGTATTTCTATACTAACATATTTGCTGCGCATTTAGGATTATTCTAGAAACAAATATTTTGGTATATAAAGGCGCGCGTTGACGTGTAATGCTGAAGTGGGAACTATAGATAGAATAAAAAAAATAAAAAAAATAACGTAAGAGAGCGAGAGATATATACTGTTTATGTTGGAGGTTGAACCCAGGTCGAGTCAACTTGTAGTTATCTTTAGGTTAACCTTGAAGTTAACTTCTAGTGTTTATATTAGAGAGTTATCTTGAGGTTGAGTCGAAACCAGGTTATAAATGCCAAAATAATTCAAATTCTTTTCTTTCAAAAAATCATTCTAACTTTTTCTTTTGAACTTTCGAAATATAAAAAATCGCAAAAATCACAAAAATATGCTGCTGAATTTAGACACAGACGCGTTCGTACAAGAAAAATATGAAAAATCGCCATTTTTATTTTTTTAGTTTACCGATTATTTTTTGTTGTTGTTTTTCGACTCGACTCTGGGCGTTTATATTAACCAGAGTTAACTCGACCTAAGAAAATTTTTGGATTGAGTCGAGTTAACTCCAAGTTAACTTTTGGTGTTTATATTGAAGGTTCAACCCAGGTTGAACCTAGGTTCAACCTCCAACATAAACAGTATAATAGGATTCCTATGTATTCGACCATACTCAGAATAAGAAAAATAAAAACTATAAGAGAAATTGCGTTTTATTTTGCTGTCATTTAAAAAAAATAGCCGAGCGAAAATTTTCGTCAAAGAATAAAAAACTTAACAAATACAACAACAAAACTCAAACAAATTTTAGTGCGTTGAATGTAATATGCATGTTTATTATTTTATATATGGGAATTTGGAATTGTTCGTGTATATTATCTTTTATATTTATAAAATATTCATGTACACATATACAAATATGAATATAAAATCACAATTACACTGTAGAATTGTATTTTTCTAAACCTAACCTAAAAAAATATTTTATCGAATTGCGGTAATTTAAACAGCATATAAATAATTTTTATAATCTTAAACACATATATTTGTTGATATGTAATACGTTTATACTCAAAAGTATTGTAGTTTCACTCAAGATTTTAGGAAATACATCAAAAAAATATTACATGAAAAATATGAATGAATTTAATATTTTAAGTAATCTATAGCCGTAAAGTCAAATTGGAATAATAATTTTTTGTCTTCGTTTCTTACGGTATTTCTGTTATTTTTTTTATTCTACCTATAGTTGGCCCATGAGTCTTATTTTAAACGTGATACAGTGAAGGTTAAATAGAAAGATTATTAAAGTGATTATTAAAGCGATTATTAAAGTGATAATTAAAAAGTGTGTTATAATTATAATAATTAATTGTGAAAATTGTGTTGTGTAAATAAAATTGTGTGAGTTAAAATTTGAAGCAGTGTATTTATTCACAATCCAGTGATTCGAACCTTGATTGACAAGGCAAAATCGTAACAATATATTAAAAATTAAAAGTGATCCTTAAAATTGCAAATTGATTGATCTCCGAAGTAAAGGAACTCGGTATATGAAATCTTGAAATTTAACAATAATCCGTCTATCCACCATTTCTTCCACTAGTAACCAATACTTTCGGTTGTTTTTCTAGTAGCTATATAGAAAATTTGGGAAAATTCATGAACTAGAATTTTCACTAGAATTTTTTGATTTTCTGCGGCCAAATAAATTATTTTCAGTTTTTGGCCAATATCTCGAAAACTTCCACTAGTAACCAATCCTTTCCGTTGTTTTTCTAGTAGCTTAGGTCATACTGAGACTATATGGAAAAGTTGGGAAATTCATGGACTAGAATTTTCATTAGAATTTTTTGATTTTCTGCGGCCATATAAGTGATTTTCAGTTTTTGACCAATATCTCAAAAACTTCCACTAGTGACTAATAGTTTCGGTTGTTTTTCTGATAGCTCATACTATATGGAAAATTTGGGGAAAATTCATGGACTAGAATTTTCACTAGAATTTCCCCAAATTTCTCATATAGTCTTAGTATGACCTAAGCTACTAGAAAAACAACCGAAAATATTGGTTACTAGTGGAAGTTTTTGAGATATTGGTCCAAAACTGAAAATCACTCATATGGCCGGAGAAAATCAAAAAATTCTCGTCAATGAATTTTCTCAAATTTTCCACATAGTCTTAGTATGACCTAGGCTACTAGAAAAACAGCCGAAAGTATAGGTTACTAATAGAGGTTTTTGAGATATTGGTCAACTGAAAATCACTTATATGGCCGCAAAAAATCAAAAATTTTATTAAAAATTCTAGTTCATGAATTTTCCTCAAATTTTCCATATAATCTCAGTATGACCTAAGCTATTAGAAAAACAACCGAAAGTATTGGTTACTAGTGGAAGAAATGGCGGATAGACGGATTATTGTTAAATTTCAAGATTTCATATACCGAGTTCCTTTACTTCGGAGATCAATCAATTTGCAATTTTAAGGATCACTTTTAATATTTTATTCCGCTGAAATATTATATTTAGTGAAAAAAGTGGTACATAATGAATGAAAAATTTCCGCTGATAATTACATAACAAAATTAATTCTCTTTAGTGATAGTGCTGTCACTTGCGGCGAGTAGCACAATCTCTTATTTTCCGCTGTCAAAATTCCGCTATCTTATACAGCATCGATAATAGTCCATTTTTATAAGTTTACAAATTTACAATCTAAATTGAATTAATTTTATAACTTTTTATGTAAGTTTAGTTAATCAATTATTACTTATTAGTAAACTAATTAATTACATTAATTAAAATGTTAGAGCTTGATCTTATTTAATTCAAAAATAAAACTATAAACTAAAACATAAAAAATTACAATTAATTATTAATAATATCCAAACGAAAGCCTTTTACACATTCAAGTAAAGTTATTCAACGATAAATTATTGCTGATACTTTTTCACATAAATTTATCTTGCCATTTTACATTTCATCTTGAAAAAATTTTAGAGAATGCGAATTTATTAAACATCACAATATCCAATATAAATCCTAGGACTTCTACGATAATATTTCTGGTGTATAAAAGTTATCACTTACTTATCTTGGTGTTTAGAGAATTAGGACACAGAATTGTATAAATATTTTTTATAGTGCAATTTATTGCGCCGTTGGTATGTTTTGTATTTTTTTTCTGGTATTATTTGGAAATTTTATTCTGTGCGTAGTCTAAAAATCTCTTATCAAATAGTTTTATTAATGTTGTTAAGCGGTTGAGCTCGGAAAACATTAAAATCATTCATATACAAATGAAAATAACATACAAATACAACTATATGGTACAAAAATTTCCCTTTGCGAATATTTGCAAAGCATTCAGATAAGAACCAATAGTTATGGTTATTTTTGGTGTTTTATTTTATTTTCGCAAGATTTATAGTTACCAACAAAACGTGGCTTATATGATTTGTTTATAAATGAATCTTCTGATTTTTGTGTCTTGCATTATTCCTAAAGTTTAAAAGTAATAATGTATTATTATTTATTTATACAAAAAGTTTGTAAATAAATTGTGTGTTGCGGCTTTTTTGCTTCACCCGATAGACCAATTGGCGCTTACAGTTTCCCCATATGATCAGTGAAATCATCACATATTTGATTTGAAAATTTTATAGTGCTAAACATTTTCATTAAAAATGATCTCCGTCTCACTTACATGCGACTCAAACCATTTAACTTTGTATTATAATAATCATGGATATTTTAGATCTCTAGATTTTTGAAGATTTGACACAATATCGCTGTAGTCCGAAATTGTCATTTTCAAAATTACTCCCTCCGCGTGAGCAGACTATTACGTGTAGGCTTTTTACCTGTAAATTTAAGGTTTCCCCATTAATTCGGTAGTCCCAATAAAATTTGGCGAAACGAATACTTGTTTATGGATACTTACTTACTTTTAAACATATGCTCACGAGGCCAGTTATTTGAGTAATGGCCGGTTGCACAAAAAAATGTCTAACGGCCGTAGGGGTCTAACTATTGAATTCGACATTTGTTTTCGAATGCTATCGTTTTCCTATAATCGACAAAAGAAGAAAAAAGAATAATGTATGAAGTTTTTACTATTATTTTCCCTTTTGTTTCTACGCTTGCTATAGACAAACGACGATAGCCGTCGAAAATTAACGTTGAATTCGATAGTAAGGCCCCTGTACTCGCAATCAGAAAAAACTCTACACAAACTTGATTAAATATATTTTATTCCGCGGAAATATTTAGCTTGCGTATAAATATTTAAATGCCTAATTTTGATTGAATACCTTTTTAACTAATCGTTAAATATTTCTGTGGATTATAAGATTAATATGTGTGTAATCAAGTTCGCGCTTAGTTTTTTTTGATTGCGAAAACAGATTTCATATAAAACATTTAACTGGCGCACAACTAACAATTTTTGTTGTGAATCTGGCAGCATCGACCTGTGCGCGAAAAATATTGCTGGGTTCGTATACGACGTAAAGCGCTTCCTCTTAAGCGCTCCTCCCGTAAGGTCGAATAACAGCAAACTCGTGAAGTAACAGGCCAGAAACCTATATGCCTTTGACTGTAATCTATATTAGTTGTTATTGGTTTCTGCACTTTTAAAATTTTCTGTTCATTTCGGTTTTTCATCATTTTAAAGATGTAAATCTGCGATTTGCTACCGGTTATCGGTTTATTTTCATTTTCCATTTTTTTATAAATTTATTTGGCTACTGGACTCATTGCACTACAGCACTAAGTCGTTCGCACATGTTTTAAACTTACACGGTACATCATTTTGACAGCTCCAAAATGTTGCCCCATTATTTAATTCAAATTGAATTCAACTAAACTTCTACCTTTGATAAATTTTTGCCCAAAATAAAATCTTTCCAGCTCGCAGAATGGGTGCCTTTCGCTTTTAGAACATTTGGTTGTTACTATTCAGTATCACAAATGATTTATGTTGCCATCATGATGGAACCCGAATAAAACTGATTAAGTATATTTTGCGACATACTAAATCTTGTATATCCTTTCGCCAAGCAAAATTATGATATCGTATCATTTACAGCTAAGGTAGCTGCACTGTTTTATTGACTAATGACGTACATATATTATAGAATATCATTTTACAGCGTAAGAATATAGAATGAGAATATAGAATGTGCAATTTATTACCATAATACCAGAGATCGTGAAATTTGCTACAAAATATAAACACGCCGTTATACCTTCAGCCTTCAGCACCAACCGAATAAGGGTTACAAAAAATACATGGTACGATTACAGTTTGGACTCGTTTGTACTCCGAGCACCGCTTATCGTATTCAGTAAAAATATATTATGTAATATATTTTACTGGATATTAAATTTTATGTAAGTGCAAAAAAATTTATTAAATCGATTAACAAAATAAGTTTTACCTCAAAATATTAGGTTTTTATTTGGATACCAGTGCTAATGCTTATAGATAGGAGAAAATACGCATAGTAAAAATTGTTGAGGAGCGCATCTAGTGAAAATCTTGAATGAGCTTAAAATTATTATCTTCCGAGATATTGACAAAAGATATTTTTTAAGAAAATCATTAATTAAATTTTATGGTATGTTCGTTTAGAGTCGTGATAAATTAATTATGTACGGCTTAAGTGAGTCATCAAGAACTCATTTTATTTAAAATATTAATTTCATTTTCGCCCACAAATACATAATTGTGCGTATCGTCAAAATCCAAAGTTTCATTTATGAAATATTGTGAGATGCGAGTAACAGTATAAAACTGATGATTGTTAAGTTGGCAAAACATTAAAAATTTTAGTATCTCATAAAAAATCAAAAGAGTTCACAACCAAACCTCTATTTTAAATAAAATACCTACAATACCTACAAACAGCTACAACAAAAAAATATAAAATAATAGCTTCTTTAGCAAATAGTTTTAGGCCAAATGTGTTCAAAATTACGGTGCTTTCTACACAATGATTTGTCCATCATATATTTTCTATGTTTTGTAATAATATTTCAAAATCTTCCTCGGAAATGAAGATGATGTCAAGATGACGAACCGAAGATGGTACAGAGACGTGATATAGAAGTTTTCACCAAACATTGAAAAGTTTTCAACCCACTACTTTGCTGGTTTAGAATAATTGTATTCTACCTGTAGTTTTAATGATCACCATCAGGGCAGTGGTATTGAATACTTTTATTTTTAAATGTTGGCAATAAAAACATAAAAGTGATTTTTGTTGTTTTTAAATCGAATTTTTATAAACAAGACGAAAAATTAGTTACGATTTGTAATAATATTCAATAATGTTCTACCACATTACAATTTAGTTGAATATATTTAGCTGCGTTTCCACGTTGTTCTGAAATTCAAAATGTAAAAATGTAATTGTAACCAACTTATAAAAATAAATAAATTTTTGGTTGTTACTTTGAGCACAATATTTATTCCTATTCAGAATGGGAATAGCTTGCACCAAAGTAAGAGGCTTAATATGAAAGTATTTTTTTTTACCATTTTTAGATAGGTTCGCCAACCTATATACTTTAAAATTTAGTACAAAGATTAAACAAGAGTAAGCACGTGTTACTCACTCTCACAGAATAAATATTTACTTAGATTTCACTGTAATATAAAAAAATTTTGTAACATACGAGTAGATTCGTATTCTGTTTTAATATAATTAAAGGTTTTCCAAGACTCAAAGATGAACATTCTGCATGAACGATTTGAGGGTTAGGGTTAAACTCTCGCAGAGGTGACGTGAATTGGCCATGAAGACCGTGCGATTTGACTCCGCTATACTTTTTCTTGTGGGGTTTCCTCAAGTCGTAGGTCTATTTAATAAGCTGCAATCGATTGAGGCCCTTAAAGCCAACATAACAAATATCATCATTCAGCCGGATCTATGCGGTAGTCATTATAAATTGAACCACTCGGATCCGTGTCAATGTGAGAAGCCGCGGCGGACATTAGCATACTTGAGCCTTTCTACTAAAAAAAAGAATTTCGGTAATACCTCACACACAGCTTGTTTTATTCCATTTCAACATCACCCCATTATTTAAACCAAATTATTACCGACATTTCGAATTTGATCACACGCAAAAAAGATTCTAAGCCAAGGTCAATATTGCATCGCAAATACCTATGCAAAAATAACAAAATTATTCCAACAAACCGCAATTATTCTGTACATAATTATTTTTGTTGCAATTTAAAATCGCAACAATAAAATTATTTTAATGCACGTATGTATGTATGTACGTACAATATAATTTTTATCGTTAAAATTAATTTAACATTTTTATGATTATCATTGTCATTATTACAGTAAGCATTTTAGACTTTCGTCTCTCTTCTTGAAAACAGAAGAAACATCAATTTTTTACATTTCTATTGTTATAATCTGAGTCTAATATTAACATTGTACATAATATGTAATACATGGTACATTTGTGTAGTACAAACACTAAAACAACAAACTACGCAAAAAACATAAACACACAATACTGAAATAAGTCCGCCTATTTGAAACGCATGCGTGACACCACGCCTACTGTGCTGTGTAAAACAAAACTATGAAATACCAACAACACTACTTAGCTAAAGAAATAACACAAAAGCAAAACTTTGAATTGAAGTATACGAGGAAAGAAAATAAAAAACTAAAATTGTATCATCACAGACGAGGAGATTGAGAACAACAAAGCAAAAATCTTAAATTATTATTTATTAAAAATTCAAATTCTTAAAACAAAAATGGCTTCCTACATAAGTGCAACAATAAGTTTTCGAAAGAATTAATGAATGAACAAACCAAACGTTAAACGGTATTCACACCAAAGGCGAATTGCGAACGCAGGTAACTTTATTCATGAAAATTTAAGTTACCGAGACCTTAATTTCAAACCGTTCGCAATAGTCTCGCAAAATTATCTTCGGAACACAACATTTTCATATGCTTTTTCATAAGCTGATTCGCAAGTTTAAACGCATTTTTTTATTTATACGAGTATGTTCGATGGATGATTTTCCAATTTATTGGAAATTATACAGCTCGTGCTACTCGCCCTAAATACATAAAGTATTCGTGTGTGTAACGATAACCCGGTAATTTTTATTTTCAAGATAAAGTCAATTGCGTTTAGTGTAAATACCGCCTTAACGTTCTTTTGTTTTTAAAACCGTGTTAAAACATTTTTATTTCGCGAGAAACTTTCTTTTTTCCTATTATTATGTAAAATTCGATAACCAGACTTTATTCGTAGGGAATGTCTTGAATTTCCTGCAACCGTACATCATCAAAATAAGGGATCCCGCAAGTAATCCTATCGGTTGTATGTTATTTAGTTTTAATTTGGTGTACGGATACTTTTAATCAGACTGCGTGTTTCTATCATATATTCTATTTCTTCTAATTTCTTTTGTCAAGTATTCTGTGATATTTACGTTCGATCCCATTACGCAGGGTTTGGTAACATCATCGTCCATGGTGGTTCCTACATTGTTTTCCTTCTCGTTGTAACAAATATTGGAATTTGCGCTTTCATTAATGCACAAATGTTCCCAAGAAGCAATCAGAGTTCGGGTTTCGCTGTTTTTTTTTAGAATCCTAGATTCAGACTATTCTCTAAAGGAGGACGTTTAAGTGTGAGGAGAGTAGTACCAGTAAGAGACTCTTTCGCAGACTTGACACCAATACACTGTATAAAGTCGAGTAAAATGAATGATTTACAATTAGGACATTACAAAACCCCTTGATAACGAAATACAGGGTGAGATGATGAAATCCGATCGAAAAAATCAATTGTTCCAAAATATTTCAATAACGAAACTGAAAAAATCGAAATGTTAAAAACTGGAGCGGCATTTTCTAACATCACATTTTCGATAATTTATCGAAGTTTATGTCTCGCTTCTCTAGAATAAAATGTGATACTATTTCATATTTTATATCATTTTCAAGCCTGCTAGGTTAAAAAATTGTGATATATCTACTCGATTTCAATCACCAACTAATTTGTTTACGATACTTCAACGAAATTAGAGAAAGAGATATTGTCACATTTATTCTAGTAGTTTGTGATAGCAATAGAAAAGAAATAATTTATAATTTAAAAAGAGACATAAATTTCGATAAAGTATCGAAAATGTGATGTTACAAAATGCCACCCCTGCCTTAGATATTTTGTATAAAAACGCAAATAAACGAAAGTTTAACGGAAAATTGTATTCGACAACTATTTAATTATCAGGTAATTTTGAACGGAAATGTATTATCGTTCAAAATTAAATTTCGAAAATCTTCTAGCGGATTATAAAACATTTATGAGAGCTTTAAACAAAGGGGAAGCTTTTATTACTAGAGTTACTATTGGAAAACCGTGGTAATTGGAAAATTTTTGAACATAAATTTATGAATAAATTTTAATTTTATATTTTTAATAAAATATTCAAAAATAAATATTTGAAAATCAGCCGTTATAGTGTAGTATTTAATTATATTTAAACTAAAGCGAAGCATAAATTTATTAATTTTCTATAAAAATGAGCATTACGTTTAGTTGTGTATAGGTTAGTAAAGTAAATTAATAAAAGGTGCAGCCACAGATTCTCTTACATTTTACGATATAGTTTTATAAAAATTTAACTACTAAACTAAATTCTGGTCCATGCACATCAGAATTTTCAAGATGAACGATGGATTTAATAGCAATTTAAACGATCACATTTATAACAAAATTAAAGAAAAAACGTGAGCTGAAACGAGATATTATGAACCACTATGTAGAAACAATAATTATTATTCATATAATAAAAAATTTTCATCAAAATTTATTTTCAGGAAATGTATACAACAACGTTGACATCGTTGATTTTTCTGTTTAAATATTATTACAAAAAACCACAAAACGTAGAAAACTTCAATTTTATTCTCTATAATAAATTTACTTGAAATAACAAAAAAGAATAAAATAATTAAACAACTATTTACGAAACCATTATTAAGTTAAGGGCGAAATCTTTAACACAGTTAATAAAACTCACAACTATTATAATTTTTATTTATAATTCGGCTTCGTAAAATATTCACCATCATAGTTACTGTGCACTGTAGAACAAAAATAGAAAAATGTCATAATTTTTCCAATTTTTTATTTTTTTTATTTTAATTTAATTCGCGCATGTTGCGTTATTCTCAGTTTCAGCATATCTCCATGATGTATTGAAGCAGGCAGTATACATAATAAACTGTTAAATTTTCTAAACAAACAGTTAGGTATTAAATATTCAAAGTTTTGTCGCTTGATCTTTTGATTGGTTTACTAATTGCGAAAAGTTTTATAAAATACTAATATTTTTTAATTTTTGAAGCTCTGTTCTATTTATACTACAGTACAGGATGAAACAATATAGCTTGCGAATTATTTGCGATGAAAAATCAAATTTTTAACAAGTAACGAAAAAACAGTTTTCAAAATTTGTTCATCAACAATGTAGAAATAGAATCCAAAACACAAAAACCTTCATATTTCATTGTTAATCCGAAAGCTTTTTTTAACGAATCTTTATTTTGGAAAAATAATGTTGAAATTTTTGATGGAACACTATACTAATTTCTTATTTTCTTCACATACATATATAAACAAATTCTTGTTTCTACAACAAAAAAAAATTGTGTCAGACTAATTTCAATGTTTTTGCATTAACTCGACATAATATGACTCAATTTTAAAATATGCTTCTCCTGAATATTGAACTAACCATTCAAATTGAAAATGCAAACGAAACATTTATGTTTTATACAAAAAATAAAAAAATATAAATATCTAAAACTCAAGGCTCTTATATTTAGGAGGCTCTGATTATAGTCATTACTCTTAAATATTTTAGAAATTGCGTATATGCGTCATAAGGCTAATTTGTATAGAAGTAGTATATTTGAAAATAATTTTAGTCCATTACATTTTCCAATATTGCGAAACTAAAAGTGAATCGTAGCGCATTAGCGGTAGTGGTAGCGACTAATTAAGAAATAAAATAAATAATAAAACTTAATTGTTAGCTACTTACAAATACGAATTTTAATTTTTCATTATTTTTAATTCTAAAAATGTTTGATGTTCCAAAATATTTGCTTCTTTTAGCGCTAGCTTCTATTTATTTAATTCAATAATTTGGTCGTTTTATTCTGTCAGATTTTACAAAAGCTCACCGATGTGCACTCCAATCCGATTGTATACGATTGGTCATATTTTATAACTTAGGCCGTCAACTGTGGCTTCTATATGTGAGGAGAACGGAAAATTATTTCTTAGAGCGAAGTAAATTCTTTCATTTGACACAGCCCGGCAACACAGTAACTTGATTTCTTTCTTGTTATATGTACTAGAATTTTTTGTTTTCAACTGCCCATTTTTGATCGTTTCTAAACCTTTATGTATGTTACAATTAGAAAATAGTTATTCATGTTACACTGCTACAAGTGTTTTATTAGCCCCCGGTAAATAAATGGACTTCCATAAAATTCAACACAACAACGATGTTTGTGATGAAATTGTATGTTGTTCCGATTTCCTTAACGAATGTTGTAATTTCAATTTGAAATCAACTAATTTAAAAAAACTTGAAAAAACATAATTACTTCTTACATAATATTCATATTATTTTCCACCATCTTAATTTTCCTATTTTAATTCAATTTATAGCAACAACAAAAAATTATGCCGGTCACAAAAACATTTATAAATCTTCACGTACATATACACTAAACGACATTTTTGGCCCTTAGAGAAACGTTAAAAATGTCTTTTTAGAAAATTTGCAGATTTTTTTTTTTATTGAACCATTTACAAATTATGGAAAATGGGGATCTAGCTTATGTTGATGTACTCGTGTATGAAGATAACCAGAACAAAGTGAACCTTTTGAAATTTATTAGGCCTGAACTGGACGTTCGTTTGACCTGTAATAATGGTAAGAAAGCTTTTAAGAACTAAATTCATTACCGAACTAACGTGATTTCCTTAAATTTTTTACCTGCCGAAAGGCAATGTACTTCATTTGTGCACATATCATCAGATTAACAAAGTATACTTTATCTTTGAAGAAACATCAGCTAAAAGTTTTGCTTTGAAGAGCATGATGATAATATTCACTTTGTTGTATGAAGTTTCGCTTTTGAGGTAGCTCGGCCCGTTTCCTTAACTACAGAACTTTAAATGTAGGTTAGTTGTCATCCCTGCCCTGGTCCAAGTTCATGCGATTTGCCAGAGCAGGTGATCGCAATTGCGAAATGGGGTAGAATATTCGGTTTACACCATAGGTCCAATGTGGCATTGGGTTCGGAACCTGTTTAGGTTCCAGCAAACTTTAGTAATAATAATAATAAATACTTCTTAAAGCTGCCATTATAAATGAAACCGGAAGGTATATAATTTATCAAAATGACGTGTAAGGACAAGGCCTGATACTTATGCTGACTTATATTTATATTGTGAAAAGTATTCGTTCAAAAGTTTTGTTACGTGTTTTAATATGTACCAATAAACCCATACGTATTTAAAACAGTATGGCATGTGTGTGTAATAAACAAAACTGACCTACCGCGACGCAAACTGTTTAACTTTATTCCAAAAGTATTGATTATGTACTATCAATTTCGAGATTATGGAGAATCGTTACATTTATAAAACATTTATTGAATATTCGATCACGTGTAGTCACGAATAATTTTAAGGTTACGTGTTAATATTCGTTTATTGCTATCTCGGTAAAATGCTTTATCTGATTATTGTTTATGGATTGTTTTAGCTGTGTACTCCATTCATAAATTAATAAATCAGCTGATTATGTGGGCACGCCAAAATACACCAATAAAAAACTTAAGTTATTATAGCTTGAGACAACATTTAGCATTGATTATTTTGAATATGTTTAGAACGTTGTACCCATGTTTCTATTTCTTGACCAAAGCTATGCGAATGAAACCTTCAATCTGGGTGCGAATGAACCACTAGTTATATACCGACCAGTCACCATTTTTCTATCATCTTACATGTAGCAGATATGTACATTATACCCACTCCGTAACATAATAACCCCAAAAGGTAATTTTATCTCAAGAGAGGCAAAAAATAACCAGTCAAAAAAAACATCAAGCAACTGACTTCAAAAAAATTATCTGTAATTGCTTATTAAAATAATTATGTATGGGTTTTTTGTATAAATATTCGGATATCGAAAATTTTATATAATTCGATAAATTATTTTATTTTTTTATTTTATTTTATTTTGAAAGAAAACCTAAAAATCTGTCAATCATTTCTCTATTTTCTATTCAGAAAATTAAAAATAATTAAATTAATAGCTGAACAGAAATATAAAAAATTTAATTTTTTGTTATTGGAACCTATAATTATATGTTTCTAGAGAAGGAAATTAGAATTTTGGAAATTAACTAAAAACCAATTTTAAATAATAACCGACATTTTGTTACATGTGAAATTTTTCGGAAATTTGTGTCATGGAAATGAGAATATTATGCCGTATATGCGATTGGAACCAACTGAAAATATAATGATTCATTGCTATTGTTTGTGATTTGTGATGTAAGAAGTATGATGTTTGTATGATTATAAACATACCCCTTCTATGAGTATAATGTATATGTATTAACCCGCAAATCTGTTAGAAATACATATTAATAAAAACATATATATAGTTATGTAGCGTAGATATATGTATTAGGTGTATAAGTAGAAACTCAGCTCTGAAGTTGGTTGAAATGTAATTGAACGCATCTAAATCGCCCGCCATTTTGGATATACAGTATGCGCAACAAGAGCGTGTACGGCAAAAAACTAAGTAATAATAAAACTACGATTTTTTTTTTGCTTTTATTATGAAAGTTTGTTATATTTTCTAGGGCGCTATTATCTAATACATAATAAAATCACCATTACTGCAAATAATTGCCTGGGTCTCTTTGTCCACACTATCAACCAATTTTTCCGCATACTGTGATGATAAATTTGTCCATATCTTCCGAACAACTCGCGCTAGACCGCTCAAATTTTTTATGTGGTACATTTTCAGCTTGATCTCCATGAGTTGAACTATTTTGCTTCGAAACTACCAAGTTTATATCGCGAATGCGTGCGTCATTTACCACATAAATTTGACCAAAAAAGCGGGGTTTCTATAGTTGATTCGGGTATATGACACTGCTATAATTGTGAGTATAATAGATAATATTAGATAGAAGTACTTCAAAATGATGGTCGAGATTTGTCCTGCATCAGCTTTATGGTATAAAGGTTCCGTACTCCATGAAATTATGCCCATGGAACTAACCTTCCATGAAACTGGGTAGCAGAAAAATTAACTGAAGTCGACCTTACTGCCAATAAGCTTTAAAGGGATGGGTAATAATACTTTGTTGGGTCGATTCATATTTGAATTGCTGATTTCATCATTTAGAAATACACTAAATATTTTTAAAAATTAAACAATTATACGAGTAAAAATCTTTAATTTAACTGATTACTTTATTCCTCAAATTTATTTCTATTTCTCTACATAGCCTTCTTGTTAATCTATACAATTCTCTCAACGATGCTCCTATATCTTCAATCCGTCCAAATACTAGTCGTCGTCTTTCTCTGCAAAATAGTTATTTCCGAAGGTGATGAACGGCTTCCTCATTCGACGAAAATCTCTGTCCTCCGAGCATAACTTTTAGTTTAGGGAACAACAAAAAAGTCGCTTGGGGCTAGTTCCAATCGTAATTCATGGGTTTTCACCACTGAAACGACTCATTACCTTGTTGGAGCGTTTTTCTGCAAATATGGCTGTTTTGCCGTTAGCTTGTCAAGCAATGATGCGTAGTATGTTCTTGTAATAATGGATAACTCCATGACTATCCCAGAAAACAGTCGCCATCACTTTTCCAGCCGTCCAGTGTTTTCACTGTATTTTTATATTTGGAGTGTAATTGTGTGTCCAAGTTTCATCAACAGTAGTAAGACGGTGCGAAAACTCTGATTTATTAGGCCAACAGAGCGTTAGAAATATTTATTCGAACACGTTTCTGTTGATTTGGATACAACTTCATATTCAAGCTTTTTTCATAAATTTGGCGGACCCAGTGAAATTTTGCACAAATTGACCAAGTGACACTTCCACATTTAATCGTAATCTACTGCTCTAGTTGTTTTTAAACACATGTACTTAATTCAAATTCTAATAGAGAGAATCGATAGAAAAGTAGCTAGACAAATGTTGTTCCTCACTACCATTTACGGTAGGTCTAGGTAGAGGCTGGAACGTGTTCTCGAGGTGGGTTGCAAAAAACGAAGCTTTATGCTTTGTACTTATAGCCCTGTAGCACAGAGAAAAGTAATATAAACAGAGGTAAAGCTGCATACAAAATTTTGAAATATCATTTTTAGATTGTAACCCCAAAATACAAACTCGTTTTACGCCTTAAATAATAAACTTAGAATGTCCTATTCTTCGAATATACATTAAGTGTTTCTTTGACTTTCATATAGTTTTTGTTTCATTTTTTTCGTTTAAATTGTAACAGTAATTTTAAATTTGGTCAACATAAAACCGGATCGTGACCCCATATTTTACTATGAAAATATGCGTAAAAATTTTGTATGCAGCTTTACTTCTGTTTATATTTATTTTTTTCTGTGCCTGTAGTTTAGGCCGTTTTAAACTTTTTGTCGATTTCCAAAGGGAGTATTCGGTATCTTTTTCCCCAATAACGCCACTTTGGTATTTATTAATGGATTCGTTCTGGATTTCTTTAATTAGCAACTTTAGTTTATTATAGACAAACAATTTAGAGTTGTTTTATTTTTTGGCGCTCGACTTCTTTGCCAGGCCTTTTTTGCTTTTCGTTTTGTTGTAACCAGTTCCCTAACTTCCAGAGGGTAAATAGCATTTCGGCGCATTTCCTTTGAACTCGGCGGGGTACCACTCCACGCCGCTTCTTGTATACTGTTGTTGAGTTATTCTAGTTCTTCTTCTAGATGTATCGGATCTGTAATTGGCACCTGAAGATCAATATTATTCTCAACTAGGTTCTGGAATTTCTCCCAGCATTGTTCTCCCAGCAATCATTGCACTGATTGTCATAATAACAGGCGTATGATCCTACATAATATTTCTAGGTAAATGTAGTTTTCGTCTATACCTTTCTTGACAAAGCATAGTAAATGATATCAGGTATTTTGTTTCTATCCGTTGGCCAATAAGCTGGTTTATCTCCTGAATGAAAATCGCAACTGCATAGTTGACCTGCTGCAAACAGCTCTCTTCCTGTTTTAGAGGTTACTCTTGATCCCTAGTAGATATTTTTTCATTAAAATCACCTACGAGTATGAAACTTGATCCAAGTGATTTAAATGATGTGCAATACTCTTCTTTAATTAAATAATATCTTGGGGGGCAATATATTGACGATACACAATATTCTTTGTTGTTATTTATAAATACTTTTAAGGTGACTACTTGCATAAATTCCTCTTCAATTTTACGATCTATAAAGAGTTTGATGTTTTTTTTTATAACAACCGACGGTCCTCCTCTTCCCCTTCCTGCTGGATGAATGGCGTGGTAACAGCTACATGTAGTAAAATCGGTTTATACTAAGCATATATGTATCTATTATTTCAGTATTAAGGAAAATTTCTAATTCTGGAATATGTTGCATTAGCCCATTTGCATTCCAGGTTACTATTCTTAATGTTTTAATTGTAGTTTGTAACGGGTGATTTTTTAAGAGCTTGAGAACTTTTTTTTAAAAAAAAACGCATAAAATTTGCAAAATCTCATCGGTTCTTTATTTGAAACGTTAGATTGGTCCATGACATTTACTTTTTGAAGATAATTTCATTTAAATGTTGACCGCGGCTGCGTCTTAGGTGGTCCATTCGGAAAGTCCAATTTTGGGCAACTTTTTCGAGCATTTCGGCCGGAATAGCCCGAATTTCTTCGGAAATGTTGTCTTCCAAAACTGGAATAGTTGCTGGCTTATTTCTGTAGACTTTAGACTTGACGTAGCCCCACAAAAAATAGTCTAAAGGCGTCAAATCGCATGATCTTGGTGGCCAACTTACCGGGCCATTTCTTGAGATGAATTGTTCTCCGAAGTTTTCCCTCAAAATGGCCATAGAATCGCGAGCTGTGTGGCATGTAGCGCCATCTTGTTGAAACCACATGTCAACTAAGTTCAGTTCTTCCATTTTTGGCAACAAAAAGTTTGTTAGCATCGAACGATAGCGATCGCCATTCACCGTAACGTTGCGTCCAACAGCATCTTTGAAAAAATACGGTCCAATGATTCCACCAGCGTACAAACCACACCAAACAGTGCATTTTTCGGGATGCATGGGCAGTTCTTGAACGGCTTCTGGTTGCTCTTCACTCCAAATGCGGCAATTTTGCTTATTTACGTAGCCATTCAACCAGAAATGAGCCTCATCGCTGAACAAAATTTGTCGATAAAAAAGCGGATTTTCTGCCAACTTTTCTAGGGCCCATTCACTGAAAATTCGACGTTGTGGCAGATCGTTCGGCTTCAGTTCTTGCAGGAGCTGTATTTTATACGGTTTTACACCAAGATCTTTGCGTAAAATCTTCCATGTCGTCGAATAACACAAACCCAATTGCTGCGAACGGCGACGAATCGACATTTCACGGTCTTCAGCAACACTCTCAGAAACAGACGCAATATTCTCTTCTGTACGCACTGTACGCATTCGTGTGGTTGGTTTAATGTCCAATAAAGTAAACTGAGTGCGAAACTTGGTCACAATCGCATTAATTGTTTGCTCACTTGGTCGATTATGTAGACCATAAATCGGACGTAAATCGCGAAACACTTTTCGAACCGAACACTGATTTTTGTAATATAATTCAATTATTTGCAAGCGTTGCTCGTTAGTAAGTCTATTCATTATGAAATGTCAAAGCATACTGAGCATCTTTCTCTTTGACACCTTGTCTGAAATCCCGCGTGATCTGTCAAATACTAATGCATGAAAATCCTAACCACAAAAAAATCACCCTTTATAATTTTAATAGAGCATGGAGTTCATTTCAATGAGAGAGTCTTGCTTATCTAATCTGCTGCTTAGAGCTTGAAAGCATTTCTTTTGTTTAGCTAGACAAATGCTAACGGCTTCCATGCTTCTTAGCACTAAACATACCGACATTTCGTGTATACCTAATCCTACCATGAGCGGTCAAATGACCGCTTTAAAAAAACATATGTATTATACATACATGAAAAACATGTAAAACATACATAAAAAGTTTTAAACATTGTAAAATAGGTTGTTTGTATATTTTAGGAAAAGATAATAAGCCACATGATGATAAATTAACGTTGTATGCCAGAAATTTTAAACGAAATTTTTAAAGTGGTCATTTGACCGCGCATGGTAGGTTTAGTGTTAGTATCCTTTGGAACACTGTTGTATCTTCGGTAGAACCCTTCGAAATAGCTGGTTTTGTCATACCACTTCCGAGTATGGTTTTTGTTCTCCCGTTTTACTAGAATAAGATTTTCGTTGGTCTTTGGTGAAATGTTAATTAATTTTTGCCGGTGTTGATGGATTTTGTTTTCGCGTTTTATTTCTTATTCTTTGTAGTTCCTTAGCATTTTCACATCCCCGGTAGTTTGCGGGATGTGGCTTATTGCATTTAACACATTTTGCGTGAATGTTTTCACTAACCGGGCATACTTGAGCATGATGCTTTCCGGCACATTTCACACATCTAGTCTCTCTTTAGCAATATTTCTGCGTATAAAACCTAAACCGCTATTTTTCAATGACTCTATTTAAACTCTCATGTTTAGTACTGCCTTGATATTATACACATCTTCCACATTTTGTTTTTTATTAAAAGTGAGCAAAATAGTGGAAACCCTCTTTTGTTAATTTGGACTCCTTGTTCATTTTTGATTTTTTCTTTCCTAATGATGTTTACATCATTTTCTATTTGATAATCCTTTTGCTTGAGATCCTCAATAATTTGCTGTTTTGCGCAGGTTGGGTTAAGATCTCTAGCCATAACTTTGATTGAGAGATCATTCTTATCCTCAAAGGTAAACCATTGATGTCCCTCGGAATTAAGCTTTGTAACCAAATGTCTATAGGTTTCAGAGTCTGCTAAAAAATAACTAATTTATTATCACTATTATCAAAATTTAAGAATTAATAAATATTGTTAAAAGTTCAATAAAATAAAACTAGTTTTTATTTATATTTAATTAAAGTGATAAAAGTACACAAAAGTGAAATTCATGATTAATCATGAAATAAACAAAAATGGAATGAAATAGAAAAACCGGGTTTCATCCCTCAATATGGTAGGACTCAATAGACTGATCAGCTATGCTTAGGATTTATATGTGCTAAAAAATCAAAAATATGTACCTAAAATATGTGCTTAAAAAGAAGAAATATGCAAGAAAAATGAAAAATATGTGGTCAAAAATAAAAAATATTTAGAAAAAAACCAACAAACACACTCTAGTATAAGATATTTATTTAATAAATAATTTTTTACAAAATCAATATAACAAAAATTAATTTACTTCATTTAGTAGGTGTGTAGTTTAAAATTACAGAAAAATCACCTGTATCACAAGAAAATTCATAATTGCAAAATTAAATGAAGAAGCATCTAGTTTTCAGTCAGTTCTGTATCAAACAAAAAATTTTCTCGGTTAGGGCGTAAAATATTTTTATACATGGAAAACGATCTTTCTACGTCAACTGATGTGATTGGGGCATATTTAAATGATGATATTTCCGATACTGTGAATTGTTCAATTTGATTCGAACTTCCAGGACCTTCAAACATAGTTTTAATGTTTCGTAAAATATTCAATCCATTATTTTTGGTCACGACACTTTTCAATTTATTTTTAATAAGTTCACCGACAGCTCCACTTACTGCATCAACTTGCTTATTTCCAGAAATAGGTTCATTTGTTCTACTAAACTTTTATTTGAAGACTCGAGTCTTTCTATTGTCATTGTTAGATGGCTATAATTGCTAGTTATATAAGCCAAATCATTTTTTAAAGTGACCTTTTCTAATATTGTCTTAGCAATGTTAAAGTACATAGATTCGTCATCGTTTAGTTCGAAAATAGTTTCTTTTATTTTTTCAAAATTTTCGTTCCAAAAAAAAAAAAATTTTCCCATAAACTACACAGGTCACATGCAAAATTTTGGGGTAAAATACCTGAATGGATTGTGCGGCTTTTATCATGTAAGGCGCCGCATCGGAAATAAATAGTAAACATTTTTCCCGCTCGAAGCTTTCTCCTAATAATTTTATAGAGTCGTCGAATAAACGGGAAATTGTTGAATGGTTAGTTTTGTCGAGGGCCGCTATATCCAATAAGAATTTTTGCTTGGCTGTATTTTCGTCGATGTTTAATATTCCAACTATCACATTGACAATATAACGTCCAGTACGATCAGTAGTTTCTTCGTATAATATACCGGTTTCGTAAAGTTGATTCATCCGGTATAATGTGGTTGGTATATTTTTTTAGAAACGTAGAAAATACAGTGTTGTTCAATTTTGCCAAACGGATATCGGCAGCTACCATTGCCATACACAGCTCTTCGTTAAATATCGAATAACTCGAGCCAGCCACTGTTTCTTGAAAAAATGACAGAGAATATTTTTTCGTTTGTTTTTCTTCCAATTTTTTATGTTTTTTACTCTTCGCGTGTTGATCTACAAGAGATTTTTGGTTCATCGATACGGTTTTTTCACATACTTTACAGTATAAAACTGCCCCGTCTGTCTTAAATACATCACCGTATTCTTGTAGCATATTTTTAGCTTTATTCAAGGCTATTTTTAAAGAATAATCCGTAAATAAAACACAAGACGTCTGGATCATACAGCAAAGTGAATTGTCAAATTTTCTAGCTATGTATATACTTGAAGTGATCTGCGATGAAACACCAGAAATAAATACAAATTGTTATGGTGACATCTTCCGCAATAGAGGAAATAATAAAATATACCATAGAGGTATCTGATTCGCAGTTAAATTTTTACTTCAAAGAAGTATTAGTGGCATACGGGCATCTAATGAAAACAATAGTAAAGCATAGACACAACGGAAATATACAGCTGTATTTCGTATGTAAAACTTTCAATGATTTTCTGTGATCTGCATATAGGTAATTGTTAAAATATTTAGTACAATATGTATTTATGGAGAAAATATGTGCTACAATTGGAAAATATTTAAAAATATGTATTTATTCAGAAAAATGTGAAAATATGTGGTAACAAATATGGCTAAATGTGTTCGAATATTTATGATTCGCAAAACTCTGTTACTTATTTTGTTTTATCTTAATCCAAAAAAAAGATTTATTTACATAAAAATCCGAAGCCTACGATCACTAATCCTTATTGTTCGGATTTGTTTGTTAATTTCGGTTTCGCTCATCACAAATAACAACAATTGACTTTAAATCGAATAACAACGATTTAGTTTCGCGTCTAAGCCAAAATATTGGTAAAGCTAGGATGGTTGGATAAATTAAAATGAGATTACCAGATCGAAAATAAAATCAAAGCTAAGCATAATACAAACACAACGTACATTTAAACGAAGAAGATGCTCGACAGTTATCACATCACAACCACAAGAGGATAGGTCCAAATTATTGGATTTTTCATAGATTCCACGCTTCACATGTATTACAAACGAGCTTGACCTTTGAAGCCCCTATTACATAGGGGACATAATAAATAAATAGTTTGAATATACTTGAAATGTTTGAATTAGATGAATTATCGTTTTGTACGAAACAATATTTTCCGAATTCGACATTTTATCAATTCTTATACATATTTAAATCAAAATTAAATGTTAAGTAAAACACAAAAATCTATTTGAACATTTATGATATACTTGCGATAATGATTCGGGAGACTTATAGAAAAAGAAATCAAGTTTAGCCATTGCGATGTTTAGGGTTTGGAGACCCGTTTTAAACTCGTATTTAAAAAAGTTTCACTTTCTGTTTCCAATTTTGAACACCCGAACTTATAAAAGCGAGACAAATTTTTATTTATTAATTTATATATGAAATCAATGTAATGTTTTTATAAAACAAAACTTTGATTATTCTGCCTTTTGAATAAAAGGCCGAATGATTGAAATTAGCCATTGAAACTGCTCCTGCAGCAATCAAAACAAACTCCCTATATTATATTTATTTATTTGGATTGGTGATTATTGTTACATTTGTTGTTTTTTGTTTGGCCTGTGAAGTAGGTCACACTTTCAATGAATTTTCGGACCATCCCAAAAATTCCACGCAAGTTGTATAGAATAAATTATTGATTAGTCCAATTTACCATATTTTTGAATTTTAGTACCAACTAACTATATTGCACAAAATTATTTGTGACAATTGGACGGCTTAACACAAAGGAAATTGGTTCATATAAAATTGGTCCATATCCTCTACCAAGTGAACAAATTAGTTAAAATGTGTGGTATCGACCAACTTAAAAGTGAGTTGCTGGAAAATTGAGTTTCTGGAATTGTCTAATTAAGCATTATTAAGCTTCTAATGAAGTCAACCTTTGCAAGTCTAATGAATGTATATAGTCGATTGTTTGATTCATTGCTTCGTTATTTCACCTTGAACATAAAAGTAAGTATTCCCGCGAGTAGAGAGTATAGTTATTGAAACTTTTGAACTGTGCAGGATATATTATTTTAACTATGTCAATGTTCATAACGAGTCAAACAGTTTCTGATTCGTATTCACTAACATTAAGTATGTTAATGGGTGGAGGTGGTATCTCTTTATGTATTGGTTGATTTTCCTGCATTTCTTTTTGGTTGATTACGTTGGATGTTTCAACTGGTTGCAGTGGTCTCTCTTTCGGTATTATTGATACTTTCTGATGTACCTTCACTAGGTCCGTAGATGAGACTGTTCAGGTCGTTTTGGTTGTGATTTTCTAACGCTCTGTGTTGATTGTTCCACTTCAGGCGAAGATTCTGCTTTTCTTTTTTTGTTTTGACGTTTAGTTTTAATTTGCCTTCGTATAAAACTCGTTTCATATACCAATTAATCTTCACCTGTTTCATAGACGGCCATAGTATTTTCTTTGGTCTGTTTATCATTTTTGATTACAACTATCTCTTCTTTAAGTTGTTGGACTTCTTTGAATAGCGCATCATTGGTTTTCATTAAGTTTTCTATCGATTTCTTTAAATCATCGTTTTCTCTAGCGACATTGTGGTTGTTTTCTTGGTTTCCGTTCTCATTCGCGTTCAGCATTTTATTCTCCTGCTGAGTAGCGGGATGCATTTGTCTAGTTGGTGATCTAGAGATACTTGTGCTTGGTATAAATGGGTTTCGCAATGGTTGGCTCACCCCAGAATCCGATGAGCCTGCCTCGTGTGCGGGTGGATTAGTCAACTGTAAATTTGACGTATCACCTGGGGTATACATTCCGTTTTGTTGTACACTCATTGCCTTAATGATTGGTTTGTTGTTCAGGGTTCCTTCCCCTTGCCAGATTTTGTCCGCGGATGGTATTTTATTTCTCACCTACCCTCCGGCAAGCCAGTTAAAAAGCATTCCCCTATCCGCCACCTTGGGACGCACCACGATGGGAGTTCGGCATCTCCACACGGGAAGTTATTTTATTAATATAATTTAATGTTATTTTGTTATTTAAACAAAACCATGAGTTGTCCATGAGTAGTTCTATACTCTACTCAAAATAATAGATGCGAATTTATTTTCTATATTTGTCGTAATTAGATGATGCAAAATAAATTTTCAGTTTCCAGCCTTTACTCCGATTCAAAACCTGTACTGCGCTATTTATTTCCATATATAAACGAAAATATTTGATTTTGAGCATTATCGTTAGACCGTTTTCAATTAAAAATGCCTAAGTAAGATACAAACTAACTTTCGTAGGTAAAAAATTGGTTCAGATAAATAGTATTATTGATATCGATTGATTATTAATTGGTTTTGATTGAATAACATTTACTATATATCTGCGGAAAACATCTGTAGGAGCTGAGCCCCTAATTTGATGAATTCACAATATTTCAACCTAAATTAAACTACGGTCGTGCTCTTCAGTCTGTAATACCTCAAAAACTAAAAATTAAAGTAATAACCAAAATTAAGGTAACTCGCTTTTGTTGACTGACAGCTTGATAGTTTTTTTTTTGTATATTTTATTGTGGTAATTTTCAAGCACACAACAATAATATCTATAACCAACTACTATTATTTTGTGAAACTTTTAATTTAATTTTTTCCAATTTTATTTTGTACACACACATCATTCACAAGAACATTTGACAAAACAGAAACACAAAATTGAAAAGGTTCAATCAATTTTGTGGTTAAAAAAAACAATATACTCGGTAAACTATTATTACTCTCTATCAAACATAAAGTGATTGACATTGTTGAAAAAATAAAAATTATAAAAAATACTTTGTCGGTTTTTCTAAAGAAACCGAAAATAAGATACAAAAAATCATTTCCGATTTATTACATGAACCCATCTCTAATGCAGGGGTAAAATTGTATGTAGTTTGCTTAAAGTTGAAACAAGTAACATTTTCTTTTGTGTTTCAGTTTTATCAAAGTGGATTTTTAATAAGCTTTCTGTAAAAAGCTCGCAACTATTACTTGGTAAAATAATATACAGTAGTCTCTTTCTAATGGGATGTTAATCTTTATATAATATAAACATGTGAATGTATGAAGACAACAACAGTCTCCGCCCCTATCTTTATTCGATATGAATGCATAAAAATGGAACAAACACAAGTAAAATACATATTCACCTTCGTTTAACTAATACATCAATTTTTAAAATTCCCCCTTATGGTTTAGAGCTTTTATCAAATTCTTCTTTGAAACATCTACCCTCAAACTATTATACGATTGAATTTTTGTGGTTTAACGTTTTTACAACATTCTTTATACGTTCATCTCTTTTTGATTCACCTGCTTTAACCAGGCTTATGGTCATTTTGATATCAATTTTTCGAAACACCTTTTATTAAAGTACTTTTTAGTTTTATTCGAATACTTGTGTAGGATGCACACGTAAAAGCTAATAAAATAAATAAATTAATGAATAATTTTTTTTTAAATAAATTAATTTAAAAAATTATTTTTAGTGTAGTTTTATTTGTTATTACTATTAATAATCTGTCCTCTCGCTCTTTCCGTATAAATCTATAAATTAATAACAAAAATTGAATTAAATAATAATAATAATTGGTTTTTTATTTTGGTTCGTGGTTTTAAGTGTAACACAATGATAATTTGTTTATGTATCAAGTGTAATAATTACGGCAGTGAGCTTTGATAAAAAAAATTAATTAGTGAAAAAATAAATAATTATTAAGTATTTATTTATAAATGCAAACGGATTAAAGTGCGCTAGTCAAACTGAAGTGTAATTTATAAGTGTGAAAAATTTAACTTGAGTTGAATTTATTAAAAAATTAGTGAAAAGTGATTGGGTGGTTGCGTGTTTTTTAAGTGAAGTTTGTTTGATTTTAAAGTGTATTTTTTAAAAGTAATTACTAATACATACATACTTACATATATGTTTTATCGACGGTAGACAAATTTTATATTTTTAGTTGTTTAATTTTAAAATATCATAAGGATAAAGTGAAACCGACGGATTTTCTATTTCTTCATAGAGCTTTTGCAAAGCTCCATTTTTCTTATACTATTTAGTTCAGCAACCTTTAATATCATTGTTTAATATGTTTTTATGATATATGTATGACACTGATACTCGTGTTACAAGTCCGCTTCTTTGCAGCAGACAATGTTAAGGACACGTGCATACATCTAAATACATATATTAACATAATTTTTAAATTTAATTTAGAGATTACCTATGTTTTTTTTTGTTTGCATAAAAAATCTGAACGTTAACATCCACGCTCAAATCAAGTACATTAACTGACATGAAATAAGGCCGCTTTGCTATCTGAACAAATAAAATACCAAGTATATAAATATTATTCTTCCTTTCAACAGGGTATACAATTTCGTTCGAGTGTCACTTTTTCTGACTTGGGTTTTCTATATACTACAGGTATTCTTTAAACAAATCCAGAATTTAAATGTTTTGGTTTTGATTATGTAAACCAATAGCTCGTTGCTATTGTTTAACCGAAAACTATCGGTTTTGACTGATGCTATAATGGGAAATATTGGCTGCAGCAAATTGTTTGATCAGACAGTTTTGAAAGCTACTCAAAACTGTTTTAAAATGATCATTTGAATTTCCCAAGCCGTTCAGAAAAATACGCCTAGTCACCAAAAAATTACCGTAGTCAAGCTAAATCGAGCTTATTTATATAATTTTTCAATTTCTCCTAGCCAAAAATTTTAAAACGAATTTAAGTAACATTTTTAGGTTTCGGGGATTTTTGCTTTAATAAAAAAAAAAAAGTCTGTTACTACGCTTTCCATTAGAGAGCCGCTTAGACCTTGAAACCATTTCTTTGTCATAATATATTTAAAAATTTGCTCTAAAAATTGGAATTAGTAAATGGTAGTTGTTTGTCTTTTTGCTACGAAAATATGGCGGTTACTTTTTTAGAGATTATTTAAATTAATTATTTAATAGCTACTTCAATCTATAACATAACATGTGGAGTAAAGTAAACAATTAATTTGTACCCAACAGCATAATCAATCGATCCATTTCAGAAATAAATAATAAAGGAAGGTCCATGGCTCTGTATGCTTTTGACAGTTCACAGATGATGTTTTTAAATGGTTTCGAAATATCTAGAACCCTAATTTTCGGTTTTCCCAAGATAAAAGTTTGTATTTTATCAGAATTTTCTTTCTAAGTTTCCAATAACCCTAGGAATTATATTTTGAATCGTTTAGAATACCAAATAAGCATATTTTAATAAAACATAAATTTATTGGCTAAAAGCTGGTCATTGAGGAGTACAGAATGTATGGTTTCTAACACGGTAAAATTCTGATGTAAACAAAAATTATTAGAAAACATTTCACCCCAACCTAATTTCGATGGGAATATTTTCCATTTAAATTAAAAAATCCATCACTTTTATAGGTGAGTTTTGGGGGATGTACGAGTATATTATGAATGTATATGTACAAATAGACTCTAGGTTTTTCTGAGTCCTTATGGCCATTAAAAAAAGTTTTTTTTAAGTGGCAATAAATCGATAATTACCGATCACCTTCTGGTATTCGATCGCTGCTGGAGTTCACGAAATCTCATACAGTGAGAGAATAATTTTACGAGTTTCTAACTTTTTGGAGTAGACTTATGTGCCTTCTCATATGTTTTAAAACTTTTATAATTTGCAATTTTTTATGAATCAAAGCTGAAAAGGCGTGATAATAGTTGCTTTCCAATCCACCACCGCAAGTACTTGTGAGTGTGAAAAATGTGTATTGGCTAAAGTGTCGATTGGGCAAAAATGACAAAACCTACAAATATGAAGTTTATTTGTGATAACTTTTTAATAAAAAAATATTTATACCGGAATTTTATTAGCGCTTCACATTCAATTATATTTTTGACCGAAAAATACTACACACAATCACCTAGCGGACAAATTTATCGTAACTGCTTGTAGCTACTCATTAAAAATAGGTAGAGCAGTTGCGAGTAGTTAATTTATTGGAGACAAAAACCATTAGTACTTACAAGTACTTGCGGTGTGTGATTGGAAAGCAAATAATATGTAAAATTATTTGTCACTATCATACACATAAAAGAAACTCCAATCACAAGATCCAAAATTTTTAAAAAATATTTTAAAATTATATTTTTATTGTCGTTTTTGAATCGTCGCTCAAAAGAAGAAATAGCAATAAAAACGATCAGTCAAATGTGAGAGCAAAGTAAATTTTCTGATAAAATTTAACAAGTGAATATTTTTTTCAGTGCACAATTTTCATGATTGTGAGATCTTTCTTGTGTGCGTTTATGCCAATGAGATTTTTTTGTGAACATCATTCGATTGTGGCATATAGCCAACACACGCTGTGATTTAATAAGTCCAAATTGCCAAAATTCTTTCAAGTTTTCTAAAAATTTAAATCAAAACCCAGTTTTTCAAAGAATGCTTGATGGAATTTCACTAAACCGTGTAGTCTGCCTGGGCTATTAGGCCTGGTTACCTATCTCTACCTTGAAAGCTTGTTTTTAATTTCTCAGCAGATATTACAAAATTGGAAGTCTGTTAAATGAAATTTTTCATTTTGGAGGCAACATGTACTTAATTATTGTTCAACAACCTGGAGACACATAAATTGTTGGAGTTTTCAATCAAGTTTTGAGGATTTAAATCAGGTTCACAGAGTTTTTAGTGGAAAATGAAAGTAGAGGTTTCTGAGTAGCAAGTTTTTCATATTCTTTTATATGTCGCCTTTTTAATTGTTTTTGCACGTTTTTTCAATTGTGCCTATAGATTTATGGAATACGTCGAGCAAAGGTAGGAAATTGTTTGTTTATTCTTACAAAGATAAACTACAAAGATAACTTGATGATATGTAGATGCCTCATGAAATATACAAATGTTTAATTTTCGTGCACTTTAGGATGGATGATTTAGGGCTAACAGTAGCAGCGGAACAATAAAATGGACTGTTAATAATGATTCTGAACTTCAATGTGGGTTTAAATTATTAATATGCGAAGCAATGCGGAATATTTTGTGACTTGCAGTAATCTCTATGAAGGAATGGGCATTTAAGTTCGAGACTGGCGAGGTAAAAGATAATAGAGAAAATTTTATTTTTATTAATTTTTATTAATTTTTATTAATAGTAAGAAAATATTATTTTTCGAAACTTGTCTATAGTGTCTATTTCCTTGCAGTTTCAAAATGTATAGCCTGTGTAACTAGCTTCCGCACAAAAGTACAGCATTTTTGAAAAAAGAATTAGGAACTAAATGTTTCTAAATTGCACTTTTAACAAAAGCAATCGCTGTTGATTCTAAGTTTAAATGGGAATGATAGTTTTTGAATACAAACACTGTTGTTTTCGGTCCCATTTTGGGCTAAGTTTTGGGCTGTTTTATTTTGCTCTTTTTAATGCCGTGTATTCGCAAGAAAGGCGGGTTGACAACATATACACAACTTCATTTTTAATAGAAATAATTTATTTCATTGCATGTTACCGAGTTAAAATCTGTTTGTGATATTACTAAGGCATACTTTTTCTCTTGATCAAAATTTTTAACGTAAACCAAAATTGAACCTTATTGTTGCTGTACCGTGCTGGTTGCTCTTACATAATATTTTCAGAAAACTCTAATATTTCTCAAGGTGATTTTTCATATTTTTGAATAAAGATGTTAGAAATAATTTTGGCTGAATTATTAATTAAAATAATTAGAATGCAATGATTTAAATTTTGAAGTGTTTTTTTCACAATTTGGCATATGTCATATTGACAATTAATGGTTGTTGCAAGGAGCTACAAAAATTAAACCAATAGTCAGGGCCTGTCCGAAAATTTACGGAGTTTCCCCGCCCTTATAACCAATCCATTTCAAAATAAATTGAGGATTTACTTTATGTCGCGTACATGACATCGGAAACAAATATTTCCATACTCGCTAACGAACTCAAAACCAATCAAATTATTTGAAATGCTTTGTACCACGCCTACTAGTTCCGAACTCGAGTTGAAATTGTTTTATCTTTGTTGTTGTTTTAATACATTTTGTGTATTTCCATAGTATTTTTTCCGAACTAACTCACTATGTCATGAACGCACTATTAATAGTGCGTTCATGACATAGTGAGTTAGTTCGGAAAAAATACCATGGTATCACACAAAATGTATTAAAACAACAACAAAGATAAAACAATTTCAGCTCGAGTTCGGAACTAGTAGGCGTGTTACAAAGCATTTCAAATAAATTGATTGGTTTTGAGTTCGTTAGCGAGTATGGAAGTATTTGTTTCCGTTATACGCGACATAAAGGCATAAGTAACTAGTTAACAAAAATGATTGTAAATAATATTAAACAGTAAAAATCAAATTAGGTTTCCTTACTATTCTTGATTTGTGTTATATAAATTAGTTTTTATTATAGGCGTCTGATTAGATTCATCAAATTGCCACTAAATACACAACCTAAGATCTCAATCGATATCCCATTAATTTGTTTCTACAAGCCTACCAACAACAAATTACACTTATAAAATAATATTTAATCTTACGAATCATTAATCATTTGCTTGTTTATCAAAGTATAAAAACGGTTGCAAGACTACAAAATATTGTTTTGGTACTTAAGCATTCATAACTTTTATACATATATACACACGACGAGTATGTATATTATTTTTTTGAAAGATCATTCAAAATTCATCAAACCATAACACAATAGATAACCACTAGCTACCAGTAAACCTAATTTTATTTTGGTGAATTGAAAAATGTCTAGGTCTTTTGAAAAATTCTCATATAGAGTAATATCAAAGGAAAACCAAATTGTAATATTTTTATTTGTACGAGTATGTACTCGCACATACCATGTACAATAAAATTTCCAAAAGGTATGAGAACAGTATAAGTTACATTGCGTGTTATTAGATTATTTATTAATAAATAGCATATGATGATTACAAGTACACTAGAACGATTACAGACAATTTGTCATTTAAAATATATTATATTAAATTATATTAATATAAATTAGTCAAAAAAAACTGTACAAACGACTAAATTTTACCTACATATTTATTTAAGAAACTACCTGAAGTGACAAAAATCTTATTTAATCAATCGATTTTTCATTCATTCGTAGGTTTGGTTTGGATGATTTGATTGATTTAATTTTTTGGTTGGTTAGTTTGAATGGTTGATTGGATAAATGATAATTAAATTAAATTGAGTTTTAAATGGTTGCGCGATATATGAGTATATTAATGGCTTAATGGACATGCTATAGACAGGTGATTTGATTTACGAGGGCAAATCAAAAAGTCTTGCAATATCATATGAAAAAAAAGAGTGAGAGAGACAGCAATATTTTTATTTTTCGACATAATCTCCTTTAAGGTTTATACATTTGTCACATCGATCAATTAACTTACCTAAACCCTCTAAAAAAAAAGATTTCTTTTGCTCCATAAAATATTCATTTACAACAGACTGTACTTCATAGTCACTGGAAAATTTCCGGCCCCTTAGTGTTTTTTTCAAATTGGGAAAGAGAAGTAGTCACTGGGTGCCAAGTCTAGACTGTACGGTGGATGCGGAATTTCCACGAAGCCGCAGTCCTTTAATGCAGCTTGAGCAATATTAGCCTTGCGCACTGGTGTATTGTCGTGAAGAAGCAAGATTTTTTTCCTAACTTTCCTTGGCCGTTTTTCCCGGATCGCTTTTTTCAATTTTCGCAAAACCTCTGCGTAATATATGCCTGTGATTGTGGTTTTCGGTGGCATATAATCGATTATCAAAATTCCTTCAGCATCCCAAAAAATTGTTGCCAAAACCTTACCAGCAGACGGTTGAGTTTTGAATTTCTTTGGTGGTGGTTCACTACGTTTAATCCATTGCATCGATTCTTGTTTGGATTCCAGATCCCAGTGATGAAGCCATGTTTCATCGCCTGTTATTATGTTACCCAAGAAATTTTCTGGATCTGCTTTGTACATATCTAAAATCGCCTTTGAAGTTTAAACACGCATTTTTTTTTGTTCAGCATTCAACAAACGGGGAACCCATCGCGCACTTACTTTCGACATGTGAAGGTGGTCATGTAATATAGTATATGTGGTACCGTATGAAAGAGAAAGTCTCCACGCTAACCGCGGAACAGAAATACGCCGGTCCTCCAATACAATAGAATCAGCCAAAATTACGTTTTCATGGCTAATAGCATCTGCTGGCCGACCCGAGCGGTTATCGTCTTATAATGACTCCCAACCACTTTTGAATAATTTTACCCACTTTGTTACTGTGGCATATGATGGTGCAGATTCGCCGTAAACTTTTGATATATAGTTGAATATATAAATTGCATTTCGTCCATCTTTATAGAAAAATTTAGTAACGGCGCGATATTCAATTTCATTCATTTTAAGAAAAATTCAAAACACATGTTACTAAATTGACAAAAACAAACGAACCGTAAAATTTACATCGAAATGTTCTTCTAGAAGTTTCATCGTGACAAAAAATGGTTTTGAAAAATATATTGTTGTCTCACTCACTCGTTTTTTTCATATGATATTGCAAGACTTTTTGATATACCCTCGTATGTTTTCCACTAATATATGAATTTAATTTTAATAGTTAACATCATTACGTATTATGTACTTTGAGGATGGACAGCTCCGTAAACTGAAACTTTGTTATGGCTTACGATATATATGATTTACGCAGATGATTTATTGGAATTTAAATTGTTTAGAGTAATAATCATATACATGTTGTTTTACTTATGTAATGATGATGATGACGATGATGAGGTAGATTTTTTTTAACTATGAGTAGCAAATAACATTAAAATTATAAGAAATTAATGTCAATGTACAAACTCAACGTTTAATATGTTTAGTTCCGGTTAATGAATAATGCCACGGGTTAACACTATATTACACGGTCAAAGCCGAATCTCATTTTTAGATGTTTATTGTGAATTTCAAAAAATGTATTACTAAACGACCACCCAAATATATATTTCAAGTTTAATTTTTATATAAATCACTCTAAAAAAATCACTCGTAATATAATTAAATGCCGCATAAAAAGTGAAAAATTTATTCGTGGTAATTTTTTAACTTTTTATCTGTTTCAGTTGGTTAAAATGTTTTGATAATTGTAAGGTTGCTATTTAACGTACCTAATTATGAAAGTATAAAAAATGGAAAATAACTAATACTTATACTATTTCAAAATATATCTTTCAATTACGGTCAGTTTATAACTAAAAATTTAAATTTTTATCAAATTCAAACTTCTGTTTACAAACAACTATTTTGTGCCAGCCAAATGTTTCTCATACAAAAATTTTATCAGCTCTTGCAGCAGATTAAAATTTTTGAAATTTTTATTCACCTGAATTTTTAATTTTTTGCGGTATAAAATCCCCTAAATGTTGACATTTTATACGCTGTAATATACATAAACAAATGAATAGAACAGTTTGCAGTTTTGTTCGAAATAATTTATATGTTTTTTGTTTGTATACAATAACTCCGAATTTTAAATACAGTAAATTTTAAAAAGTTGATTGTGGGCTCTAAAATATTTCAAAACTCTCATTACAATACTTTTCTATCTCGTTTCGATTTCGATATTATTACACAAAATTGATCTGAAAATGTAAATTTCAAATTGCCCCCTGCCCCCTGTCAAAATTTAACTGTTTTCGAGACCATTATATTTGTGGAATAGATTATTCAAATATATATCCTCGATACGTCTACCCTCCACAAAATACAGGCAACTGTGTCTACTCTACAGGCAATTTTTGTTGTGAATTTACTCAATCCCCATGAAGTTCCGTATTATTTCTCCTGCGAAAACCATTCTCATTCTGAAATGTATACGGAAATCCATACCACTCTCCAAAGAACAGTGACAATAAAACCGGTTTAGCTGTCCATCCAAACTAAAACACAAAAATTCAATTGGATTTAGAGATTTAGAGTTTCAGCTTTTGGAATATTCTTTAAAAAGACCTGCGATGGAACCTGTGTCTCTTTTAATAACCTTTTTGCTTTGTGGATTGGTGAAGATTGGTAAGAACGTTTTTTGAGTTGCACAAAATTTGTGTGACCCTCTACAATGGGGGGCCCGGCGTCCACCTTTAAAATTATTTTACAGAGTCAGGAATTTCAAGCGGGAAGCGCCTTAATTTCAAGTAATTTTGGTTCTCGGGTGGGCAGGAATTATTTTATTTTCTAAATTAGTGACGGAAAATTTCTAAGTGCGAGAAGGCTATTGCGATGAGTCATTATTTCGGGAAATTTTGTTTGGGGAGTCCTTCGGTGGAGCTCAAGTTTCTTTTATTAACTTTTTTAGCTTGAATATTATCTCGATCTTTGGTAAAGAAATCCCAACATACATTACGTTATTTGAATGATTAAGAAATTTCAGTAATGTTCAGAATACGGTACTGAGAAACGAGTACACTGTATTGAACTAAGCTACTTCTTCACCGATATTTTAAATAAAACTTTTGATTTTTGAATGAAAATGGGCCGTTTCTCAATTAATTGGAATCGACCTAAACTTGTATCATGAAAATTGGATGTAATATGAGTTCCGGATGTAGTTCTGAAAAATTACCATTTTGGCTTGTGAGCGAAATTAGGCAATTTTTCAATCGATTTAGTGGGAAGTTAGTTTTTTTGGTGGAAAAAGTGTGCCTGTATGATTTCGGGTATGCTTCTAAAAATAATTTATCTTGGAGGGGGGAGGAGGGAATATAGATTGTATAAATCCATTTTATTTTTTCACACTGTGTTATATGATATCACTTTAATATTATAATATTATTTTTTTAAATATTTATAAAAAAACATAACTGGTTTTAAAATATAAAAAAATGTATTTTTTCATGTATGTGATATGAAAATGAATTTTATATCACATAAAAAAAAATCAATTTATTTATGTTTTAAAACCTGTTTTAACATTTAAAAAAAAAATATTAAAAAAAAAATATAATAACCTATCTGACTGCATTTCTCAACCGATGGGAATATCGTTATAGAATTTAACGGTTTCAACACTAATTCTTGCAATTTACACCACTACCGTATTACTTACAATTTGTAATTATACCACTATTTTCACTTAACATCAATTATTATTTTGTTGCTACTCACTTTCGTTTTCAATCGTTCGTGTACCAAATCTCCCAAATGACTCTCTAAGACTGACCCATTGTGTATTCCAGGCTCCCTGGATCCTACAGAAATAATATTCTAGGTGCTGTTCTAGACTATTATACTTTGCTATATAACAATCCTTTAATAAAACTATCTCTAACACTTCTATTGTAATCTCACAAAAATATTAGTAATGTTCAAAACGCTAATTTTCTTTGAATAAATGTGTCGCCCAAGCAGTAAAATTAGTGAATTAGTTAGTGAGTGTACATAATTTCAAAATGACTTTCTATGTGATTCGGGAAAATGGGCGATTTGAATGGAACTCGCAATTGTCTGGAACGAAGCTGATTTTGTATTATGTTATGCAAACAAAGTATTTCTCAATCAATTGAGATGAAAATAGGTTTAAACGATAGAAGTCGAAATTGTATTTCCAGTCCTCTTAATTTGAATGGAACAGCCATTTCTTAAGCGCGCGGTATGAAACTCGTTTTGTATTAAGAAATTTGAAATACATTAAGGTTCTTTCCCAGACTGTACAATTAGTTCGGGGTTTCCCTAATTAAGTTGTAGCAGTCCAGTGGCTTTACTAGAATTTACAAAATAAAACTGAAAAATATGTTTTTTGTCCAACTGTTATTATTTTTTAAAACAAAGATAAATTTAACAGTCTTACAATTTTACATATTGTATAATTTTTCTTAAAAATGTTTTGTTGGTTTTGTGTTTTTAGGATTAAAAGTGATCAGATAGCTGAGCAAATTCAAATATTGTGAGTCACACAAGGTCACTTTATTCATATAGTATATGTTCTATTTCTTCCACCAAATAAAGGAAAATACATGAAAATGCGGTGTTACAATCTCTCTAAAAGTTATGTATTTCAAATACCAAGCTAGACAAATTTTGTGTCACCAAAGAAGTTTTTTAAAGTATAGTCTAGCAACATGTACTATTTTATACTCTTAAAAAACACCAAATTGAATGTCTAATGATGATATAATTTAATTAAATATTAAATTTATCTTTTTAAAAAATATTTATATTTTGATTTAGTTATGCGATGGTTTATGTCTTTGGTTTTATTTTGTTATACAGATTTCACTGTGGTATTCAATACGTTTGTATTAGCCTTGAAAAAAAATTCAATTTGACTTTATAAAAATCTTATTTTTCGTCGTTGGTGGTTTTGTTGGTTTGAGTGTGATTTTTTATTAATTTGAACCTACCATTATATATAATTTTGTAAATTTAATTCTATTTTTTAATACGTTTTTTATATTTAATTTTAAGTTATCTTGATAATTAGTATAAATTAATACTCGAAACGTCGATGGCACACAATAAATAATTTTTGAATTTTTGACTTATAGATGGCTAACGTGTAAGAATCACAACAATCAGTTTCGAACAGATGAGACTAATGATTTGAAAAAAACAGTCTTCTCATCAGGTCGCGACGACTGATGTTATTTATTCCATTGAAATATTGTCTATATATGTATATATATATATATATATATATATATATATATATATATATATATATATATATATATATATATATATATATATATATATATATATATAGAACAATACCATGTAGTTGTACTACTAGCGAATTACTGCGTAGCGTACGAAATTTGATTCTTTCCCATTCCCATCTATATTCTATTTTAACAATTAAACTTTTCGAATTGACGAATTTTTATATTTTTAATTTGGTTTGTTCAATTGTAATGGTGTATTGTCATTGTTCCGTATATTGGTTTGGGAATGCTGAAATAGACCAATATACGGAACAATCACAATACACCATTACAATTGAAAAACCCAAAGTAAAAGAAATAAATAATTGTTAATAAAAAATAGGCTTAATTCCCGATATTGGGGTAGATACTCGGTTACTGTGCAATTGCAAAAGTAATAAAAAAGTTTACGTAAAATATAATTTGAAATACAAATTAACTTGGTAAAATTGATCGAGTAGCCAGGATTTCGGCTACCAAATTGCTTGCTTGCTAGTCGACCGAGTGTCGATATTTCATAACCAAGCATTTTATGATGAAAATTGTTTCTTTATTTCGCTACTCTTCATAACATTAGGTACGCTTTGGTTTATTGGAAAGGGAAATATGAAAATCGCATAAATTTTTATATTTGCCTCTACTTCAAAACAAAAAGAATTGAATTTTCCATACACATTTACCGCTCATATAAAATACCTCTCTTTGAGTCTTATTCTCTTTGTTACTAGATTAAATCTTATATTAACAAAAATACTTCTAAAGCACAAATGTTTGACGAACAATGTTTTTTCCACCATCCGGTAAAATCAAAAGCTTGCTACAATTTTTTTAGAAATTATCTTTTCTCTTTTACCCATATCAAATAAATGGGCTGAAACTTAGTGCAGAAATTCATATTACTATTACACCCCTATTCCCTTAGTCGCATCACTTAATGCGATGTGACCCCTCATCTTCTATGGTTACTAGATTATTAAATCGAAACTTACAAAATAATTGTTTACAAAACTCATTGTGGATGTTTTTTGAATCTTAGTATACTGCTTTATAAATATTTCCTTGCGACTGCTGTCACTTCAAACGACAATATGTATCACTTGAAATTATGACGCGACAAATAAATAGATTTTTTTGTTTTCAAATCAAGGCACCTGAGATTTAATAAAATTTCATTGAAAGTTTTGTACAAAATTATTTAATAAATTTTAATTTTATAATTTAGTAACCAAGACGATCCATACTCACGTGGCATGTAGTGATATGACTAAGGGAATAGAGGCCTTAGTGTTTAGTTGAATCAAACCTATTGCCTAAGTGCTCTGTAGAATAGATTCAATTGGTTAGAAAATTCTATTATATTGAGTCTCATGTTAGAAGAGTCCTTGAATTGACTAATGTTTCCTAATATACCATTATTGGCATTGCCTTCTGTATCCGATCTGGAACTCATATTTGCTTACGATTTACTTAGACAAAACATAAGGAAGTAACAACGAATTAATCAACGAATGGAAGTGAATGCATAAAATAGTGGACTTCAAATTTATAATTTTTTTTATATGTGTAAGTGAATCGTTCCCTGTGAGCTGTATTTTGGTTAAAATTTGAAAGTTTTGCGGCTGTTTTAGAAGCTTTTATTCTATTTATTTCATGATGAAACTATGTTTAGAGTGTGAAAGAGTGTTTAGAACTCAATATGTAGGAATGCTCATATAATCCGAAACAAATCTTAATAAATGTGTTAGAATTGCATTTAGGATTTAAGTTTTGATTGAAAATCGTAATACGAAAATTTTAATAATGTGCAATTAACAAAATAAATGTCTGGTTTATTTTTGTAATTTCATTAATCTTTTTTCGGTAATTTGGATGCAAAATCGTGACTTTGTTGAATTGAATGATTGATTACGTGTCAGGAAACCGCATTCTGGTAGTTCTCTCGCTTTGAGACCAAACACCTTTATTAATTTATTTATAATGTGTTAACTGTGTCAAAATAATTATTCTTTTTAAAACTCCTAAAATAAAGTGCAATTATATTAAACATGAGCATTTGACGACGAAAGATTGATGTTTATTATAAATAGAAGTATTTCAACTAAAAATTATATTTCGTTTAAAACACTCTTTAAAAAAAACTATATTACATTTCCTTTATATTGGCCTAAATATAATAAGAAAAATATGCACCATTTGTAAATAAAACACATTATAATCAATTTCACTAATTACATATATCCTTCTAAAAGGTTTTATTTTTCAGTTACGTACGTATTTTTCTTATTGGTGTTGTTGTTGTCGATTCTTACCTTTTCCTTAGTAATTTATAACAAAAAAAAACTAAGGAAATTACCCATTTTTGCTACCGTCGGTAAAAATATGTACATATGTATTGGTATATATGTATTGGTTGAATAAATTTTATGAAAATAAAAATTATATAAAATTATTATAATTTTCTTCTTTAGCAAAGCAATTTTTTTTCTAAATAAACCGAAAATACGAATAAGTTAAAAGTGAAAAATATATATATTTTTACCACCACAATATTTTAATATTGATATACAGTAAGAAAATAAAAAAAATTTAAAATACAAAAAAAAAACTATAGTTATAGTTTTAAATAATCTGGAGCCGACCATATTAACTAATTTTAATGTATCAAACACCTCGGGGCCCCCATGTCTGGTCACGGGTGAGCCCCAAGGTACAACAACATCATCTATATCACTATCACAGCCACCATCAAATAATTTAACATCAATAAATAGCAGTAGTGGCCAACAACATCAATCGTTGCTGCAGAATCAATCATTACAACATCATTCACCATACACGCAAAACTTAACAAGTAATAGTAGTAAAGGTTATAATAACATTGGAACTACTTATAATAGTAATACAGCATTAGCTATGAGCCAACTAGGTACTGTTTATGCAACAAAACGAAGGCGGAGAAATGGAAAAAGGTAAGTCAATTATACATTCTTAAATTGATATGCTAATATATATTTTTGTGTATAAAAATTAAAGTGTTCCAATTATGTGAATTAGCACTAAAATGGTGTCGATTCTGGAATTTATTCAAAGTACTATAATTTATTTCTACATATATTGTTTCGATTCACAACATGTATGCATACAAACTTATAATGCTTCTGTAACCCATATAAAGGTACAGGTTTCAAAAATTATAATTTTTATTAATTTGACTAGTTTCAATAATTAATCAATAATTAATTTTCATTACATCGTTGATCGAAATTAAAATGAGTTTGCTCACATTTAAAGCTAAAAATGTTAATTCACATTTAAAGCTAAAATAGTTTGAAGTAATCATAAACTGACACACGACGTAGGAAAATAATAATATAGCAAAAATAAATAAGTAAATGAAACTAAATTTTTGAGAAGTCGATGAGTTGCTTACTCCCAAAATGGATTTAGTGCTTTCTGTTTTTCATAGTCGCCCTCTTATCTACATATTAGAGCGAAATTTATCAAAAGAAAATTTATAGTACCACTAATTTGATTTTGTAAAGTGTAAGATATAAGTGTAAAATATGTTTTAATTTAGAAAATAGAAAGTAAATATTGAGAAATCCTCACAAGTTGGCTGTGCGATTAAATAAAAAAATATTTTCTTTTAAAGTTATCAGGCAAATAAAAAGCCCATCTCTCTTTAGCGACTCCTTCTAAACAAGTTGAGGTAATACATTTTCTTACAAATTTTAACTAAGCATTTAACTAAAAATAATGTTTAGTGTTTAATGCACTGTACGTAGAAGTTTAATTAACGTTTACACGTGTAATTATTTCAAATACACGAAGAACTGATCGGTCGAAAATTGTGGCTTAAAATAGTGTCTAATTAGGATCATCTAGATGCATTACATTAGCCCCTGTTTGTAACGAAGTATTATAATTAATATTAAAAAAATATTATAATTAATCCAAATACTGCAGCTAGTAGCTAGTTTTGTTCGATTGATCACAAACTACTATGTTTAAAATTATTTTGTTCTATTTATTTAAATAATATAATATATTATTGTGTTGTTTATTGTGACCTACAAGTGACAGAAAATATATAAGATATACTAATGTGAGAAATGAACTCTAACAGGACACGGATTTTACCTTACTACTCATCTTGTAAAGCGCTGATCTGAAAATATCAATTAGTTAAAGAAAGATTGTGGATTCCTTCTGGTTGCTCACAAAAAAACATTACTTTATTGATTATCCATTTTCCTGTCTGTCCGAAAAATAACGCTATAACTATAATAATAGTAAAATAATTAATATGTTATCAAAAACAAATAACTAATCCGACAAACAATTTGTAACCATAGACTGTGTTTTGTTAACAATGTTACTGAGGTATGGTAACAATATTACGAAACAAACTCGAAATATTTGTTTTTACCATTTCCCATCCATAATTTATTTGCTCAACAAATAATTTTTGATTTTGCTTTTATTCTAATCGTTCTTTCTATTGAACCATAAACATACTATTTAGTAATTGTATAGCGAAATGAGGTCGCTCAAAATTTTGCTTACTACTTCTATCGAGAAGCTTTTGAGCTCTTGCTGGCCGGTTAGAGGGCTAAACGAAATATACCAAATCAAATAAACATTTCCAAATTAAATCTTACAATAGAAACTGCCCAATGATAAGATGAAATTGAGTTGATTTTCTCAAACCCTGGTCTCCTACTTAATGATCCCACCTTTTTTTATTGGCACTACAACCCATTAAGTAAACTTCCTTTGAATCCTAGCTAGCCACTTCATTCGATTTTTGTTCATTCTTTTTTGTGTTTCCTTGCGGTAATCCAAATTTGCATCAATCATAGCAATGGGTGCTTGACGTGTTGTTATGAATTTGTTTACGTATTTTAAGCTTCCTCACCGGCATGGCGTATTTCAAGCGAAAATATATTTTTGCACACTTCAACGGAACTTATATCAAAACGGATATCCACTTGATATTAGACAGCCAAGCAGCAATGTTAATCCTAGCGCAGACTCGGTATTCTACTCTGACAACTGAAGATCTTTTTAGAAGAACTAAACGAAAAAATATTACTAATCCACTACTTCTTGTTTTTTTTTAACAAATGAAAATCGATATCCCGGTAGGATGAGGTGTTTTGGGTTTGGTGTGGGAATTTGGGATATGGTGGATGAGGGTTTGTGTGGATGGTGTGTATGTGGGAGTGGGTATGTTGGTGTTAAAGGGTGATGATGTGGGTGGTATGGTGTAGGGTAGCACACTGCATAGAACTTTCTTTTCTTACAAAAGAATAATAATACTATTAATACAATATAGGCAACAAAAATGCTTATAGTGTTCGGCTCCAAACCTTTCCCGTTTTTTTTATATATGTATTTCCGAAAATTAAAAAAAATTATTAAAATCTCGTAATTCTGTTCGTTTCAAAACTAATATTATATTTTTTAGTAAATTTTGGGATATAAAATTCTTTGTTATAAACATTAAAAATGAAGATTTTTCATGTTTTTTAAATAACTTATAGGTTACATTTTGTTGATGTCAAAATTTCTCCAATTTTTTCTTCCATAAAATCATTTTTTTTTTCAGTCGCTCTAATATAAATTTTAGTTCTTGGTTTTGTCAAATGTTCAGCAAAATTTTTCTGTTTTCTCCATGGAATAGTACCATTATTTTCCCACTAAAACTAAGAATTATATAAGAATAATTTAATTATTGCTCGTTGTTGAATTAGGACTCCGTTGTCCGCTACTTTATATCGTCGACGTTCTTGTGTGATAGATTCTTGAGACTTTAGATGTTTTGTTGTTCTATTGTTTCGATGTTCGTTTCTTTTACTATAGGTGTCGGCTTATCGGTGGCACGATATTCTGGCTTTCGCTGGGAATAGGGAATTGGGAAAAATATTTAGCATAGCATTTTTGTCCAAACTGTGTTATTCTGGCCTACTGGAGAGTTAATTGGGAAACTTTGGAAAAGATTTTCCCATTTAACTTTATTTCGAATTTATTACACCAAACTTATTCCCTCAGTAGGCTAAAAAAATTCTATTTAGACAAAAATGCTATGAACATATTTAGCGTCTTACTTTAGGAATTTTGCAACCACAATTCCATATAAATTTCAATCCGGAATGAATAATTTCATTTCACCTAAAAGTAGGATTAGAATTATTCCATTCTTCGTGTAGTTCAAATGTTCACCGAACGGTTAATTAATAAAATAATTTTAGTTTTATGTGTCACTCTGGGAGTAATTTAGTATTTTTATCGCTTGTACAAAAAACAAACTCCGATGCTAAATTAATCTGAAAAAATAAAACATTTTTGCGTCGAAAACGCATTTTACATTTTCATAAATATTTGTTATGACATAAAAGTAAATCGCATGCTTCGTTTGATTTTATTAAATTTTTATACCAACCGATAAAAGTATACAAAAATCGCTTGGCTGTTACTTTGGGCACAAATTTCATTCCTATTCGAATAGGAATAATATTTCCCAAAGTAATACCACAATTATTCCCAATTCCTTATTCCCAGAAAAAGCCAGAATAGTGCCACTAGTTTATATAGAGATCCTTGGATTTCGTAAGTCTCACTTTCAATTTCTTATTTTCGATTGTTAACGTACAATTCCTGAACGTTATTAAAAATGGCCTTTCAGCGTGCGGTTGTTTACTCCACAGTACAAACATAACTTTTGGCGTTACTTATTCATAATTTAATTTTATTCAGCGTTGTTGCTCTGTTTGACGGGACGTTGCAATGATCCCTGGTTTAAATTATTAATGGTTTCGTACAGTCGTCCTCGAATACCTAGATTTCTGCATGTCTTGATTATCGCATGTTTTTGAACAAAGTTTTTGTGTATTTGATAGAGTAGATAGTTTTTTGATAGTCGTGTCTTTGATTGCCAATGAAGCTATAATATAGAGTATAATATTATAGTATGTTTTGGCACCTCTAGTAGTGTAAATAGTAGTATGTCGCTTTTTACAGCTACCTTTGGTCTTACAAATTGTAAGCACCTTGATAGATAAGTAGATCTATTACCATAATAATCCAATTAACAAAAAGATCTTGTGGCTGGCTAGTTTGATCTTGCTTTTAATGATCGCTTCTTGAATATCCTACAGAATGGTATTCTCGGTTTCGATGTATTTGTTAACATTATTGTTTCTAACTCACTGAGAATTATTTTGCTGGCCATTGTAATTTGTAGTACCTGTTACAGTTTTATTTACGGTGTCTGTAAATAGCCGGTACCTTATCAACTCATTCATTGCGCTAATTTTGTATATAATTTATCTTATTACTAACAAATTTATAGATTACCTATACTGTAATTTCTAAGTACGTTAAATTTACTGATTAATTTTATTTTGTCAGTTGGTAATTTGCCAAAAAATTTAATTTTAACAGTTCAAATTTCAGTTGTTTTCGGAACTTTCTTATTTTGGCTCAAGATCTTTAAACGTCCCGTGTTTATTGAAGAGTACTTTATTAAAAGCTCGTCTTGATTCTCTGGAACGGTCATTTCTATAGGTATTGATTCATTTTTATCTAGCCCCGATCAACTTTGTTTTTTAAATTTGCGGATTTACAGAGCTGGGATTACTGCTCCTTTTCTACCGAAGGTGATTGGGTCTATTTTGGGCACTGGCTCTTTTTGAATTGGCCATTATGGTTTCATTAGAATTTGCAATGAAACTTGTTTTGATGCGTGTGCGTATCCAAAATTCGGTTATTTATCACAGCAGCTGCACATGGCTTGCCAAGAATCGTTGACATCGGGTTCTGCCTAGCTAGCAATTTAATATTTTGAATTATTTCCTTTGTTTTATTGAAAAAAGTAGGCACAAACATGCCTTCTCTTGTTTATTACTCCAACCTGAGATTTATGGTATGGGAGGTCTAGTTTGCCCCACAACGCTTCGGTTAATATTTGCCTGATATCCGTAAAATTTTCGATATCTCCGACAAGACTGCGTATATCTTTGGTCTTGCCCTTAATTTTTTTTCTTGACTGCTTGGGGGGCATTTTGAACTGTTGAGGTGAGACCATTCCTCCCAGCATTGCAAGGGTTTCTTTGACTGTCTTTAACTATGACGTCACTTGTTTTTGATTTCATTAAAAGATGTAATGGATTTTATTGGATGTGGGATCCTTAATAGATCTAATTATATCTACGGAGCATTTTCAATGCAATTCGCAGCAGGTATCTCAAATTTTTAGTTTAAAATTGCATTTGGTCGCACTGAACCTGGGTTTCGCCTAAATGCGTAAATTTTTGGGTAATAGCACCGAGTTGAGCAGAAATCTGGTCCATATCGGTCATGATAGTAGAGGTTTCTTCTTCTACATGATTTAAATTTTAATTTTTATTGAGGCTGTGTGTCAAACTTAAGGTAAATCATTTACTACATTAAAAACCGGATTTAGGACAGATTTTTCGATCAATTTGCCATATAGTTTTTGAAAAATAAATGAATTTACCGAAAAATTTACCTAAAATTGACTTTTACCTTAAGTTTGACATACAGCCTAAGAATCTCGATTTCCTTTCTCCGATCAATTCGTTTATCATTTTATTCTCACTGACAAAATATAGTTTTTCGTCTTTTGCGTTTAATAACCTTTAATGTATTAATTTTTTGTCTATCTCGTAGGTCAAACACTTTAGTGGTCGATTACTGTGTCTATCCTGTAGTACACAGTATCGAACTTATCTTACCTATATTATAGTGTAAGATAAAGATACCTAAGGAAGATTTTTTATAATAAAAATAAAATAAGAAAAACAATTCTTACCTTTTGCAATCCTGTGCTGACATGTTCTACCATCACATTTTCGATACTTTATCGAAGATTATGTCTCGCTTCTTTAGAATAAAATGTGACACTATTTCACATTTTATATCGTTTACCAGGTTGCTAGATTGAAAAATTGTGATATTCTACTCTATTTGTATCACGAAATAATTTGTTTTCGATACTTGAACGAAATTAGAGAAAGACAATTTGTTCGCATTTGTACTAGTAGATTGTGATAGCAATAGAAAAGAAATAATTCATAAATGAAACAGTTGACCATTTTAGTTTAGGAAAACGAGAAATAAATTTCGATAAAGTATCGAAAAAGTGATGGTAGAACATGTCAGCACTGAATCCTCTATACTAACTTTCAGTTCTAGACGTCGAAAAAATTAACGATTCACTTGTGCGTATCACTTAACTAGTAAAAAGTTATTTTCTTCTTCTTACATTTTCATAATTTTTATTTTACATTTTTACATTCTCAACTTTAAAATATTAACTAACTATAAAAGTAATTTTGATTTAAGTGTTTATAATCTAAAACATGCTTATCTATCTTAGCTTATAATTATTTCACCACTAAAGGCTGCGAGCCAATAGTCTGGTAAATCGGTTACTAAGGTAAAAATGGATTTAGAAAAGATTTTTCAATCAGTTCGCCATAGAGTTTTTGAAAGATTACCGAAAAATTTACTTAAAATTGACTTTTATCCTACTATTGGTACGCAGCCTTTAGTAAGAATTTAGTTTAGTTATTGCGCATTGTTGAAATACGTTCTTAACTTTTATGTGTTGTACTTTGCGCAACTTGCGGTTGCAGCACTCTATGCTAATATATTTATATTTTATATATTTACGAGTAGGTGAATCCATTGAACAATTACTTTGGCACTGGCCACAAGCCATATAGTTCTGCCAATTTAAGCATCCAGTATTATATGTGTTAGTTTTTTATTCTATCTATTTTATAAAAATGTATCGCCATATAACAATAAAATGTCTGGCTAATATTGTAACAAAAATTTTTATAACGAACATTTGCAACATCAATTTATAATCAATGCTGCAAAAAACAGATTATTAAATACGAGAACGAAAAAAATATTGACAAAAGAAAAACTCGCATTATAAAGAGCTGAGAGTCCTTAAGGCGATAACACAATAACATACTCCTTATGCAAAATAATATAAAATGAATATCCAACCCATTCGACTAAACAACATAAGTATGTATTTTCTTATTTTATTTCTTCTTTGGTCCAGCTCGATGTTTTTATTTTATTGTCTGTACATATGCTAGTATATCATTGACTGATGATTGATCTGCTATTATCTGCATATAAATATATAAAAGCAAATAATGGTAATTGCACGATAAGAATACGAAATGTTTAAATTCATTAATCGGATATAAACGTATTTGATTGATGCATTGATACATTGTATCGATATCCTGGCATTTCAGTATACCGCTTATTATCGCATAAAACAAAAGATTATCAGCCTTTTTATGTTGTATACATATATGCGAGATAAGCTATATATGTATTTGTAATATTAATAACAATAAAACATGTAAGTGATAACGTATGTATACAGGTTATATAATTATTTTCCGGCATACCTTATAATTTCAAATGAACGTAAATTTGATGTCAAAACTATCAAACCCAAATCATCTGTATATTGGTCGTATCCAGAATATAAAAACCCCATTGTGGTGGCGTCAAAATAGTAATTTGAAAGTTTATTCATCCCGTGTTCTTGCCCAAAAAATACCAATTATCTAATCTTTAAATCACCTGTCACGGTTTTATGATTTGACACAATTCTATTCGCGCGTATAGATTTCAAGCGAACAAAACATAATATTTGGAACGAAGTTATACTTATGTTGAATGAAATAGGATACTATTATGTTGTACTTGGAACCCTGCTGTGAGTCATTAAGGTAGATTTTTCTTTCCCTTTCATTCTTGTGCCGTATTGTAGTAAAAGTAAATTGTATATGTTGTACACATTCGTAAGATTCTAATGGAACTCTCTTAAGCTTAAATAATGAAAAAGGTAGACTTTTTTGCTATAATTTTCAATTTAATTAATTGATTTTTTATTAAAATTCTAACAGAAATAGAAAAATTACCATCGATGGATTAGAGTTGGGTTCTTGTTAGTGGAGTATAAATATGGAAACATAAAAAATTAATTATGGAATTGTTTTGATTATACATACATACATAATATTTTTGGGTGATGTCATGAATTTTTATTTAAGGGTTGGTATACTCGTAGAATTATAAAACTGATTGTGATTCAATTTCTACAAGTTTTGTTGGGATTATATACATTGGGAAATTTTCTATAACTTTGGATTTATAGATTTTTATTTTACGATTTTAGCATAATTTATGATTTAGAAATTTTACGGTCACACCTAACAATGAAATATTAGTGATGGTCTTATCTGTACATTTTGTTTGTGTATTAGTAAATAATAACCCGATATTTTTTGATTTAGACAAAATATCAACTAAAACATCACTACTGGTTGTGTATAAACTAATCTATAGCATATATGTATTATTTATTAGAACAGCTGGGAAAATGTACATGTCACCCTGTTCATTATCAACGCGCACCCTAGCTGAGCCTAGTGGTATCTAATTTAGTACCACAGTTTAACCCTCATGTGAGTGAAGAAAAAATATCTTAATTTGAGTGACTAGTGGTATCTAATTTAGTACCACAGTTTAACCCTCATGTGAGTGAAGAAAAAATATCTTAATTTGAGTGACTAAGGTACCCAGGTACCCTACATGCAATTTTTCTTAAAACTAATTTTTTTTTTTTTTTTTTTGCAATTTCGAAATCTGTAACGGATTTTGCTAAAATTACATAAATTTAAAACAATTTTGCATTAGCTGCAACATGTCAGTTTACGAAGAACATTCTGTAAAAAAACGTAAATAATCCAACATATCACATCAGTGAAAAAAATGATCGGTAGTAATAAAAAAATGTTGGTTAGTTTTTTGAAATAAATATAAACATAAATTAAATGAAATAAATAAACAGAAATACAAACAATGAAATACAACGACATATAACACAAAAATATGAAATATTTGCATACTATTTCTTTCAAATATAATGTAAAATATATAAAGGTACCCGGGTACCTTTGTTACTCTAATTCGTACAACTGAACTACTTTTTGCTCTCACGTGCGTCCAAGTTGTAAAATTTCTCATTTTTAAGTGTGATCGTAATCTATCAATTGAACTAGAAGTTCTCATAAAATTAAAACTTTTTATTATGACTGGAACATACAAAGCTAGATGTTTAAAAGTGCAAAAGGTACCCGGGTACCTTGTCACTCACATAAGGGTTAATAAATTTACTGTTTACCTTATACTACGATGTTTGAGGAATCGATCCCACTCATAGTTTCATTTCCAAGTCTAAATTTTAAATTTCAGATATGGTATTCTTCGATATCAAAATGTTTGATTTCTTAAATATTACGAGAAAATGTATTTTCAAATTGAACATGTTTTCTAAATTCCTGGCAGATGCAATCCAAAAAAAAAAACATTAATGTATTGTTTTTTGGACATAACACAACAACTTCAGTTGCATTACTGAATTGCTTCGATTCCAAGAAGGAGCGACCCAAAGTTATTCAACACTTATAACAGGTATTTATTTTTAATTTTAGTCACATTGCTTGTATGCTTAGGCGACAATCAGAATTTAATTTTTAAATTACAAACATGTATCTATGCATTTTTGAACTATGAAATAAGAAATTTTTCTTATTTTCGCCAAAAATGTTACCGTTTAAAATTTCATTTCGAATTCCTTAAATTTCACCCAGTTTCATCCTAAAAATTAAGTTTTAGGATCAAATATGTATTTTCTTTTATAAATAGTTCTGCCTCGACTAAATAAGCATCGTCAAAATACTGAGCCGGCTTTGAGGGGATGCAAGCGGAGGGATACAGACTGACAAGCGTCAGTCTGTTATGGTGTTTACAAGCCGTTTTACGTCGCAGTTAAAAAAGTTATCGAAATAGAATTCAAACGCAATGTTTGTTTATCGGACCATTACCAGGCCAGAATCCAGCATAATCCACGACAATGCGCCGTTCAACTGGCGAAAAATCTAAATGTGTCTGTTCGTAGCAACAAATGTACCGTGAAAAGACTAAACGATGCTTTGTTACCTTGGGCACGTAAACAATTCGGGTGAAACAATTGAACGTTTCAACAAGACTAGGCATCATCCCATACAGCTCGTGAAACCCAAGGTGTTTTACTAGAATAGTTTAATATGAGACGGTGGACTCCTTAAAGATTGCTCTTCGCCGAGAATGGGACAAAATACCATCAGACCACATTCGTGCAGCGTATGAAGCCTTAAGTTTGGAAATAAAAATTTGGCAAATGTACAGCATTTTTAATTGGTAACACTTCGAGTGCCGACCCCTGTATTTTGAAAATTTGTAATGCGCGTACTATTCTCCTAGTAAATCATTAAACCCAGTTTAATGTTTTTTCATGTATAACGATAGAAGTTTTGTAAATTGGGAGACCTGTCGCAATTTAAAAATCTTTCTGCGTTTATTTTTTGAGATTCTCTCGTTTCTTACTAAACAATTTAACCAACACTATTTAAATAAATATCAAATCTAAAGTATCCATCCTCGCATCGAAATACACTATCCTGATTAAAACTGATTACAAATAAGGTTACATCTGGTTATCATACTAGAATTTTAAAACTCAATATCGAAGATGTAAAATAACCCAAACTACAAATGGAGCGAAGGACGGCGGTAATTGAAAATCATTAAAATAGCTGCGTACAATAATATAAAGATAATTTGAAATGGAGGAATATACATATTCCCTTCTTATAAATTCATATTAGCAGCGTGTTTCGACTATATATGAAACAGTTTTTGTAAAGGTGCTCAGATTTGTTTATTGCATTGAAGTGCTAAATAAATTTCCAATGGTCATTTTCGATTTTCTTTCTATTTTTAATTTACCCTACTTGCAGAATTCTTTTCATTTTTTAGGATGCGAAAAATCTAATTATTGGAATTTCAGATATTTTTTTTAATCCTTATGGTGTTCTGATACGCTTGGCAACAGTGGAGGCGCCGTATAAGAGCATTTTTATTAAAGGCGGCATATTTTTTCGTTTCAATAAAAAAACTTGTGTATAAGATATTGAGCTTATTTTTATATCATATGAAACTACAATAGAACCATTAATTGTGGAACACAACATCATTCAAATGTGTTCCATGGAATAGGCAAGTGTCTTCACTTGGCTTTTTGGAATAGGCAAATGTCTTCACATGCTCTACAGAAAAAGTCTAAAGATGTTAAGTCGCATGAACGAGGTGGACAACTGACTGGTCGATTTCTAGAAATAGCGTTCACCGAGGTTCGATTTCGTTAAATCTATAGTTTTACCAGATGTGTGGCAAGTGGTGCCGTCCTGCTGAAACCACATATCGGCCAAGTCCAATTCTTCCTATTTATCCAACAAAAAGCATTTTATATAGGTTTCATTGCATTCACTAGTGCAATCGTTTCCTTGAAGGCCTAGTGTAGTCTTTCTATTAAAAACGAAAAGATGCGTCATCTTTACTGAAAGGCCTGTAAGGGACAATGTTAAAATTATAATTAAACAGTACGTTTGCGCTTATTTTTGTTAATGTTGTTGTTAACTTTAACAACAATAAACTAATTTAAATAGTGTAATATTTAACCTTTTATCTAGATTAATAATACATTACAAAAACGATATCTTCCACAAAAATAAAAATCGCCCTCAAGAGATTTAATGTCAAAAGTTCAAAATATTAATCTTAACACTAAAACTACTTATCAAATACATAAAAATCAATAAATAATTTACAATAAAAACATTATTTTGTTTCAATTAAAACAACAAAAGCGTTTTTTAACAATTCAGTTGGATTAAAACCGTGCGATAAGTTGAAGGGTTAAGAACGAAAATTAATAACGAGAAAATAATTTATCGCGATTCTGTTTGAATCGCATTGGAAAAAAATTGTTTAAAGCATAACAAAAACTTTAAGATCTTTAAGGAATCCCTCTTTATTTTTATGTTTTATTTATAAATAAATAATATAATATTTTTGTTTATTTATTTATATTATTATTTAGCTCTTCGAGGATAAGATTACGGTGATTTAAAGTGTTTCGTATTTGCTTTCTTGCGTTCTTTTGGCTTGCTTGGGCAAATAGTGTTATGTGGGAAAAAATTGCAATTGAGATTTTATTATCATAAAGTCTTATTGTTATTAAAAACAAAAAAAAAAATATTATTTATTTAATTATTTATTGTTTATGATTGAATCTATGAATCTCAATTAATTAAGATTTCAGTTTTCTTACGGTTATATGTTGTACGAGTGATTTCGGAAAATACATAAGTGTGATGTTTGGTTTTTAGTTTCACAATTTATATTAATACATATATCATATATAGAGTATTGGAATGAAAACAGGTCAATAACGTCTTAAAATGTTTCGACTCGAAGAATCAGGAAATCTCATCATCACTTATAAGTAAGTTGTCGGATACTTGTGGATACTAGGTTGTAAAATGGCATGACTAAATATAGTCATTCGATTTTAACGCCTTCTCGTTTTGTTTTGTGGAATTTCTTCCGTAATGAAGATTGCGTTAGCAACCATGTCTTTCCAGTGACAAACGTAGCAATGTGTTCGTTAAATTTTTAATATTTTATCAGTCGAACTACTAATAGTTTATTTCATAATTTATTACATTGGCTGGAAATTCCCAACATTGGAGGGTTCCGTGTTAAAATGAAAAACTTTATATGTATTTGGATTTGAGTTTCTACTGGAATTTGCAATTTAGCCAAAAAACAAATCCATTAACCAATGGAAAAGTCAAATAATATTCTAAGAAAAAAAAACCAAATCCAAATGTTATATTAGATTCTAATAAAATTTGAATTGTCTAGGGAAGGTTATCGATTTAGACAGAATTTTTAATCGATCTTTCATTAAAGAATATAATCAAATTCGCGTATAGGATCTGATAGAGATACTAAAATAGGAGACCACAAAATCTAGTACACAAAATCCTCAAACCATTTAATCCAATTAAAAAAATAACTCCATTCTTAAAATCCTCGCATACAAGTAGTAAATATAGAGTGCTGCTCTGTTATTCGGAGGTCCCGTGTTCGATTTCTGGTGGTAGCGCTCAGTTGAAAAATTGCGACTGGGTGTTTTTAACGTATTATGTTATTTATATATTTATTTACGTTCGTCCATTTTCAGATTTACAGCCATAGTAGTTACAGCTTTGTCCTTAATATTTTTTTATAACTGGTCCACGAAAATCGGGATGTAGCATATGTCTTATGTTAAGTTATCTACTTTGCTTACGATCGTTGTATTTTCATTTGCTGTTTATCTCGGTAACGGTTGAAGGGTCCCGTCTTAATAAGCAGCCAACAAAGAGACTTACTGTTTGTCACTTTTAGCCAAGGATCCTTAATCATTTTTAATCTGTGAGAGATCGGTGAACTTTCCCAAGTGGCTTGTTGAATAATATTACTAAATGCTTCTAGTTCATCTTAAAACTGCATCTCTGTTCTATTTGGTTCGCCGCTCTTTCACTAATTTCTTGAATACAAATGGTTTTATTGTTTGTTAATTTAGGCAAGCTATCCTTTTTATTATCATTGTACTCAGAGTCATGATCACAGGAGCGTGGTCAGATGATAGTCCTTCACTATTTTCAATGAACGTGTAGTCCTCTAAAACTCATTTTGATACAAAGAATTCTAGAAGATCTAGTATTGTATGTACGTCAGTAGGTTAATGGTTTATCGCCATAGAGAAATTAACAGATGTTCTCGCGAGCTGCATTAAATAACTCTTTTCCTTGAGATGGTGTAAGTCTAAGAGATCTAGTCCAATAGATATTCTTTGCATTAAAATTACCGCCTATGATAAAATTTGATCCTAGTGATTTAAAAAGTCGACTGTAGTATTCTTTTATTATTTGATGGCGTGGGGGACAGTAAATAAAGGAGATACTGAGAATAAGCTCTAGAACATGATGTGGTAATCCATTCGCGTTCCAAGTCACAAGTGTAAGTGTTATATTCATTTGATTGTGACAACCGCTTATACATAGGTTTTAGACCACATTCTTGTTTTGCTAGGCCTGCATTTATCGTTTCTATATGCTTCACAATATCCTTTCCAGTGGATTTTTTTAGTAGTCTGAGTTAACTTCTGCTAATATCCTCCTTCTTGCAGGTGGGTTCACTCATTGCCTTCTTTAGTGAGCTTTGTGGCTAAAGCTCTGTATATAACCGAATCACTTGTGTTTATCTCCCAAACATCATTGTTAAGTGCCATCACTCTACAGTCGTTTGTAGATACTGATTTCATTAGAGCTTGGATATTTACAAACTCTGTAATGCCTATTACATTAATTGGCGGTGGTGCCTTAGTCTTCATTCTAACCTTGCATTGTTCTTGTTGTCGGTGATGCTGAGGTACAGGCACTGGTTTGGTAGTTTCATTAATTTTCCTTGCGAGTGCTCCCCAATTTCTGGCGAGAATTCTGTTTTTCATTTTTTCCCTGGTCTTTGCTTTTATTTGTGCAACCAATCGGTTTCTCCTACAAATTCCTCATAATCTGTACGGAACTCAGCGTTAGTGCAGGCAAGTGTGCTATTTTCTTTATACCTAGTAAAAGGAGCTTCCGGAACTTCTATCAGTCTGGTCTTCATCAGCTTTTCATTTTCTTTCTTTAACTTCGAGCGAATTCATTGCTTAGTTGTGATGCAAATTTTTCTATTTCACTCAGTCTTCTGCGTACATTTACATTTCTTGCTGAGTCGCGAACTTTATTTGTTTAGGTGTGAATTGTATTGGTTTGGTCACGCAATGAGCATTTGATGTACCACCTGTGGTAAAAATTTCTTTTTGTTGTAAAGTTATTGCTTTAAGGACTTGTTATTCAAGCAGCTACGGTTCTAACCAGTGAAATCGGAAGTCGGTCAGTGGAGAGAACAACATTTGCTAGGTTCTTGGTGTTTGGTTATCCTTCTGTTTCCCGGTCGCCAGATCCTCGTTGGTTAATTAGCAGGGAGCACCACATGTAGGTGGGGTTTACATTTAGGCTGATATGACCTTCTAAACCGATATAATTTGTAAAAATCTTGTCATAATTCGTTAAAAAAATTAATTATACAATTATAAAATACAATAGAGTCAAATATATTATTAAATTGTGTAAATAGATTTTATGAATAAACTATATAAAGGGTGTTCCATCTGTTGTTTATTTTAAGCGAAAAAAAATATTTATTGTGCTTTCATGTTATTCATCAACAACCAATTCATCCCAAAAAAGTTACTGTTTGGTGCTGATTGTGGGTCGGTGACATCATTCTAATTCATCGAATAATAGCGGTATCGTGACATGTTAACTGAACTTTCTGGCCAAAATTGAATGAAATTGATTTAAATCATCCTTGTTTTCAACAAACATGTGACAACATGTCCCACAAATCGTGCAACACTAGACGTGTAACCAAGTTCGTTTATCGCATAATTTCAAGAAATCCTGATGTCAATTGGCCCCAAGATCATGCGATATATCACCGTTAGATTATTTTCTTTGAGGGTTTTTCAAAAGTAAATCATGATCCACAATGTTCATTGGCAAAAAAACAATAATTTTCATGTTCGGATGCAGGTTTCTCACAGGAGCCGTAGTGGTCACCTGCACGATGCTTTATTTCATACATAAATGACCAGGGGATCAAGTTTCATTTTCAATAAAAAATTACCGACCAAATGGCACAGTGGTTAAAGCTTTGGCGTTTGGATCGGGAGGTACCGAGTTCGAATCCCGATAGATCTGTGTTATGATCTGTGATGAAATATAATTCATCTATGACCCCTGTCGATATACAAAACCCATGGGCCGACCCATCTTCCATGCCAGTATAGGCTGGTATAGAGCTTGCAATGTGCAGATGGTCTTAAATCGGTCCTATAGCCGTACGTCCTCGCGTTGGCCGAGAGGCGTAAAGTAGGGACGTAAAAAGCATAACCACAGAAGAACAGGGTGAGCCTTGAGCTCCAAAACAGATCGCATAGTTAACAAGGAAAATAAAAAACTGGATTTCCAACATACACTATGTGTTTTTTTTTAATATTAAAAAAATGAGCAGATGGAACACCCTTTATTAAAATCAGTTATATTTGGAATATGTGCTATATAATTTGTTATAAAATTGGAGGCATATATACACTTCCATATAAACTTCCAGCACCATAAACGGCATCATGAACGGAATTTTCCAAAATATTTTTAGCATATTTCTTACATCTAACATATTTCTTCTCTCACAACTACACTACTGTTAATGTAATTCTTAATTAGAAAGCACCAAATAATTTTGTTTTCAATTTTTACTATCTTATTTTAATTTGAACCACTGTGTCTCAGATAACAACAACGTTCTGAAAACGTTATGTGATACGCCCCATGCATCTTATCAGAAACAGCAAATAATATTTTTTAATTTCTTTTTACGCAAACTACAACAAATATCAAAGTCATTTTACAACTTGAAGCAAATAAATAATAAAAAATAATAATACACAACCTTGAAAATGATAATACTTAGTTGCATCTTTTGTATCATCTTCTATATATAAGCAATAAATACGTTAGTATATCATATAACCTGAAAAATCAAAGTAAAGATCATCCCAAGTCTTAAGGCTTAATTTTAGTATTGTAGTAAATATAACCTTTACGTTTTATAGATTGGTGCAAGACGACAATTAGTAAGAATTCCGTTATAATATATCGTTCAATATGTATATCATTATACATTATTAAAATAAATAGCAGTAGCTTGGGTTGAAAGCATTTTCATTTTATAAAATTCTACCAAAAATTATAAATATAGGCACACATATGGTAATTTTGCCAACCACCATTTAGTCTAAAAATGTATGTATTTCATTCGTATGTATCTATATTCGTATATCTGCATAAAAGCACAAATTATAATTTTAAAGAAATTAATAGTTGGAATTTCTTTTAAACTCGTACAAAACAAAAATCAAAAATAAAATATTCGATAACAAAATAAACACTTAATTTATATAATTATTGAAATATAAATTTTGTGTTTTTGGGTGTTTAGCAAACATAAAACTAGACTTCTTGCGAAATCTAAAATATTTCTGTATGTAGACGGCATAAATAACGGTACCAATTTTGTTATGAAGTTGGTTAGGCAGTTGAAAAAAATTACAATAATCTTTTCATAATTCGCATTATGCAATATAGATATAATTTAATAAATTATAATTAATGCATTTATTGGTAATGACAATAATATTTAATTAAATATTATCCGAGACTAGAAAAAATAAAAAACTTTAAGCTTAAGTATTTAATTAATCACAATAAAAACGTAAATATCCAGCCAGACTAAATTATAAATATGAATAGCTAACAACAAATACTGTATAATTTTAATTAATTAATTAATATTAAGGTATAATTATAATAAAATACAGTGAAATGTGAGTAGGCTTTAAGGTAGCTATAATTTTTGTTTGGAAAAGTTTTTTTCTATTAATCCATTAATAGGACTGTTTTTTGTGGACTGGGTTAATTGCTAGTTACTTTCATTATGCAGTTTATGATATTCAACTTTAATGTTAGTTATTTTTGGAGATTTATAAATGAATTTATTATAACGTAGTTTCCAGCCGATCTTTAAATTGAAATAAAACAATAGTTACAAAGCATGCTTGATCCCAATACGTATGTAATAACGCAGGCCGGCATCATATGATCACAATAATAGTCACCAAAAATGATGATGATATATTTCTAGTACAGCCACAGTAGAATGAAATATTTTTAGTGAGACGTTAAAAGATATAAAAGGAAATGTCCACTGAAATAAAACTTCAATATGGTATTTGGATACACCAAAATAGTGCAACCTACAATAAATCCATCTTAAGCTATTGCCAAATGACTAGTATAAACCTTACATTGTTGATGCTGACCTAAACAGTCTTTCAGTTCAAGTTTTCTAAACTTGTTTCTATTCTCCAAAAGAATATTTAATTTTCTTTCAATGATTCCCTCCAAAAAAATCACCTTAAAATTTCTGCAAAAAAAATGATGTTTCGCACAACTCTAATATTTTATCACATTTGATAGGTACTATTTATTTTGCAGCACTATTATTGTCGTCCAAAGGCAGCATCTGAAGTATTTATAGGACGTGAGTTTATTTATACGACGAGTATAAATTATTAAAATATTTATCGAATTTGATGAGTTTTTGTATTTAATAATCATTTGAAAACTCGCATGTCAAAATTTAATGCTACATGATTATTTCTGCATATTTTTGTTATTGCAGCGTTATCTCTACGTTGTCTAATTACAGAGAAAAAAAACAAAATTTCAAAACCAACAAATTTCAGAGAACAAATCTAATTTTTACAAACAAATATGTAAATGTAAATAAAATATTTGCTCCAGAATTTAATCTCTTTTCAGGAAAACAATAGATCGTACATCACGTAACTCAAAGATTTTTATATACTGATACTCGTATGTAGTAGAAAACTAAATAAACAAATTTTATTTTATTCCTATCTTTCAACACATTATCATTCACTCTTTCGTTGGCACATTGGTAGTAATTGCTAGTAATCTTAATATAAAAGTACTTTATATCTCGTTGCATATACTGTATATAAACAACCGTCCGATAATAATTTTAACTTTTTCAGAAACCTCTGACTCACATATACAATAACGGGTTTATGGAAACGGTATTTATGGTGAACAAATGTCCACAAAACATCAATGCAATTCCCTGAGAATAGGGCTGCTCAAATATATTTGTTCTTGGTCTTGCTTACTGAGGAGAAAAGTTTGATGTAACTATTTATAAATTGGGAATAATTGTTCCATATCTAAATTGACAGGGCAAAGTTATTCTCAATTTAATTTTGTTTTCAAAAAAAATTAATATTAGCTTTTAACCACAGTTTACCAGAAATATAGACAACTATAAAAGTGTGTTTGAATTGGTTTAAATACCGCATAAAAGTTAAAAGTTGTGGTGAATAAAAATGTCAAAATTTTCATCTGCTTCAAAAATTTGTTTGTAAACAGAAATTTTCCATACAAAATTTTCGAGAAAAATTGCAATGATATATTATATGTGTCTATTATATACAAAAACCCCTAACTCCAAAAAACAAAAAAAACCGAAAGATGGCCACTTATTCTACTTATTAACACCATAAATAATCCATAAAAATAGGGAGTTCCCATTTAAAATAACATTTTAAAACTGAGGTAACATGCAAAAACCACGAATTCCTTTATAAAATCTGTTTCAAAAATGCATAATTTGCCGTTATAGTATTTAATTTGCAAAAATCAACAACTCCATTGTGTAATTTAAGTTTTCACCGGTAGGATTTTTTTTATTCAGGATGGTTTAGTATAGTTTGTACCTAGTCGATGAAGGTACTTATTACGAGTAAGATTGTTTTAATAATTAAATATTATTTTTTGAGCCAATAATAACTATTTTAATAAAGTTGGTAATGGTTTAATTTTAAATAAAATAAAACAATTTAATGACTGAGCTTTCGATGTCTCATCGACATCATTTTCAAAGCAAATGAAAATTTTTATATAAATTTTTTAAAAACAAAATAAAAAGCCTATACAGTAAATACTAGGTTTGTGTTTGCTATTTGGAAAAAATTATATTTACTGTATAGGCTTTTTATATTTGTTTTTCAGAAATTTATATAAAAATGTTCATTAGCTTTGAAAATGATGTCGATGAGACATCGAAAGCTCAGTCATTAAATTACATCTACGCTGTTCATGTTCAGTCAATGACTGGAAAACAGCCACTGCGGCTTGTTTGAAACCACCGGGCCAGTGACACTTTCCGTTCAACAAGGCCAATAGGTTTATTATTAGTAAATCGTCGAGAGATATTTTATCAGTTCGCGGGGAAATTGCTTATCGAACCGATTTGGGAGTGGCTAAATCGGTGCTTAGGAAGGGAAAACATATTGGTCAAATAAAACCAGACCACTTAAATTACGGAGTTCCTGTAAAACAGGCGAAGATTGATAATGTGTCAAAACAATTAGGGAAGCACATCGGCGAGAATCGGTCTAACATTGGAGTTGGAATACTACAGGTCGGTTCTTCAATCCCACCAAAATGTTCAAAACGACAATGAACTTGCAATTTCATCAGCACGTTGTGCTCATTGTGAATAAAATTTGGTGGTTTAAACCTAAAAATTAGCATATTTAATATTTATTTTCTATTATAAATGATTTTTTCTTCAATCAGTTATTTATATTTTTACTGAAATTAATTAATTTATTTTTATTTTACTTTAATAAAATTGAATGAATTACCATCTAATGTTTTTTTTTTTTTCAATTTGCTTTAATTCTATTATAGTTGTTTTCAAAAACCCCTAATTCCCAAAGTTGCATGCAAAAATCAACAATTCCAAAATATTAAATAAAAAAGTAACTATTTCCCAATTTAATCAAATTAAAATTAAGGTTTAACTCAGTTATTACAATCATTACAAATAATCAGTAAAATAAAGTTTGCGGAAATTATATTTTGTAAACTTTAATTAAGTTTTTTACGTTTATCTTGAAATCGCTTGAGATGGCGTTAAAGATTTTTGCAAATAATAGACACATATGTAAACTTACCATAATTGACTAATATATATCAAAAAGTATTTATTTTACATATTTTCATATTTGAATTTGCTATATACGTTCAGAATTAGAGTGTTTAAATTGTTGAATTTTTTCAATTGGTTTAATTGCCGCAAAAAACAAAAATAAAAATTTATTTGTGGTAGATTTTTTTTAACTTTTTATTTGTTGTAATTGGTAAAAAATTTTAACAATTGCATGGTTGCTATTTAACGTAACTACGAACGTGTAAAAGAAAAAAAATGGAAAATAACTAAAATTAATACTATTTCAAAATATATCTTTCAAATGTCAGTTTAAATTAAAAATTACGAATTTTATCAAATTCAAACTTCTATTTACAAACAACTATTTTGTATCAGCATATAAAAATTTTATCAGCACTTAAAGCAGATAAAAAGTTTAACGTTTTTGTTCACCTCAATTTTTAACTTTTTATGTGGTATTTAAACCAATTGAAACACACTCTTACACATAAAATAAGCAACCATGTTACTGTCAAAATTTTACCCAATTGAAACAGATAAAAATTTAAAAAATATTTACCACGAATAAATTTTTAATTTTTTAACTTTTTATGTGGCATTTCAACCAATTGAAACACACTCTAAGTAGATCTGACTTCAAAAAAAATAAACTTGTTAGTTAAATTTTTGTATGTTAATTTTCATTTTCATAAAGTATGCCGTGCTAAAATTTCATGGAAAAAACACTCACTTAGCTTATTTATTTTTAATGCACTAGATGTCACATTTCCAACTTTAGCTATAACCAGCGAGTCTGTAAGAAATTTAAGTAACAAAGCGACATTTGAAAAATGTATGTTTATTGACATTACTGACCAGCGAAACTCAAAGTACTTTTCGTTCAGTTTCGTTAAATTTCAATTGTCATTTAGCAATCTGTAACACGAGCGAAAATTATCACACAAACTGAAGCAAACGTCAAAATTGTATATTTGAAATGGCAGTATGTTTACATTTTTATAATTTATGTGTACAAATATTTATTTATATTTTAATAATTTATATAATATTTTAAGTACATTTTACATCAGCTCATTTTTCATCATTTTTGACCAAAATTGTGGTGTGGTTAGTTTGTAATTTTGCAGATTGACATTTCAAAATTTAATTGACAATAATAATCGTGTTATAGATTCGCTGGTCAAACTGTCAAATATTCTGTAACAAAACGTTCTCGTTAAATTCTGTAAGGTTTCGTTACTGACTCTTACAGACTCGCTGGTTATATCTTTTAACAGTCGTCAGTAATGTTTAAATAGAAATTAAATTTCAATTCTTGCCCCAGTTCCTTATTCCCGAGGAACCAGAATAGTGTCACTGGAGTTCAATTTCGGTGGAAAACTTGGGAATAAGTTGTGTTTAACATTCGTACTAGATGTAAATAATATTTTTTGTCTGTTTGTTTCAAGGCGACTGTTCGAGTGCGAATTTTTGTGCGAATATTTAGGATCACACTTTTCCACCGATTTATTAGGCACAATGTACCGCATAGTTCAATTTTGTTTATGATTAGGTTGGTCGTCTGCGAATATTTTGCTTTAAGTTAAAAATATTTCATCTTTTATGTGCATAATTTGATTGGAGGAAAAGTGTGAAAATTCGCACTCGAACACTCGCCATCAAACAATATTATGATTGTATGTAGTACATCTATGTAGTATGTACATAAAACAACAGTAAAATTTCATTTTCAATTTCCGACCAAATTCCGTGCATTGTCTGTAGAAAGGATACGTTCTCACACTCGCAAAGAAGTTGTTTGACAACCACTATATCGCACATCAGTAAGCTTTAACCACAGACAATCAAATTAGATTTTTCATTTGAACTAAAAAATGAAAACAAAACAAACTTCTGATAATTCCAATGTCATCGTTGTATCTGTGATTTTTCGTTAAACTGCGTATACGTATACGCAAAAAAACAAAATATTTTTGATTGTATGCGGCTATTTACAGAAAATGAAATCGCAGTTTAAATTTTTACGTTTACATAGGATGAAATATCTCTTTTAGGTTGTCTCAGCTTTAACTATAGAAATACGAAACAGTGTTAAAAAATCGGTGTTCACAAACTATCAACTTTACGCCGTTGTTAGTTCAATCATAATAAATGCACCGCTTTTAAGTCGTGTTTTTCTTAATATTTGTTGTATACAAACAGTGTATATTGATTATTCCAACAAAAACGGACACACTTCAGAAAATGACAATTTTGTCAAATTATTTGCACTCAAAATCTTGATAAATAACTCTACGTTAACAAGGTTTCGTAAAGTTATGAACAATACTTACATAACCGATTTATATTTTACATATTAATTTAGTATTTTTTAAAAATATTTTTCCTCAAATTTACTACTGAATTAATTAATTAAATCAAAGGGATGTCTAACATTTCACCCACATATTTATCTAGTATTTAATTAATTAATTTATTAAATTAAATCAATAACACATCTAATCCAAAACTCAACCAAAACACAACAGTTTAATTATATTGTCATAAATACAAGAAAAACTTTTACAAATTTAATTACTAATTTTTACAAAGGTTTTGGAGAATACCCGTTTTAAACACATTTGCAGTTAACCAATTACGAAACGGACAAAATAATATGGCTGATTTACAGATCAATTTATATGGACCGTCGCATCATTCATGTCAGTATTATAGGCTGGCATGGAGCTATACAATTTGCAGATTGTTCTACGTAAATCGGACCGATAGCCATACGTTCTTGATTTGACTACTGTATAAGATAGGACCCAAAACAGCCTAAAACACCCCTTCGACCCCAAAACAGATTGCAAAAATCACAACCAACAAACAAACGATTTATTGGTCGCTAATTTTTTGAGTATATTCCAATTGGTTTAGATGATAGCCCTTCACTGACTTAAATGCAGTGTGGTCTAAAATACCTCTTCTAACAGAGAGAAAATTGGAGCATAATGATTTAAAACATCGATTGTAGTTCTTTTGTAGCGAATGTCGTGGCAGAGAGTAAATAGAAAATATGTTGTAATCTCTACTATTGCTTGATTCAACTATTATAGTTACATTAAGCATTTCTAATGTTTGATTTTTTTAACAATTACGTTAGATTCACCTCACGTATTTTAATAAATGAAGTTTCAATTAAATGAGTTTCTGATATAAGACGTATGTACCATATTCTAAGTTTAGGAAATTTTTTAGCTCTGGAACATGGTGCGGTATAGTCGCTTGCGTTCCAAATGCCTATTCTATTAGTAAATTTTATTAGTATAAGACTAATGTTATCTCCTTCGTGATTTCTTGTCTTTCGATTTGCTTATATATAGCGTCAAGACTACGTTCTTACTTTGCTAGATGGACATTTATGGCTTATATACTAGTAGTTTGGAATATCCTTTCGAGCAGATTTTCTTTAGAATCATTAATTGGCTGCTGCCCTATTTGCAAGTAACATCTTTTCTCTTCGCCTATTGTTTGTGCTAATGGCAACATTAAAGTTTTAAAACACACATTGCATGTAAAAGCTTGTAGTAGGTGATCATTTTGTTGCTTTTAATTTTTGGATTCCATTCACAATGTTATCCCGAACGGGATTCCTGCATTCTTGACGATTGTCAAATGGTCGCACAGAGGCTCAAATAATTCTCTTAATTCATCAAATTGTTTGCTCTGTGATTAAAATTTAAGTGGTTCTATAATTCCTTTCAGGTTTTTAAACTGCTTGCTTTTCGGGCTTGAACAAATTCGATTTTAAGCCGGTGGTAGTGGCTTTGCGTGCCCCCGATTTTCACTGATGATGTGTATTTTCGAGGTTTCTTTCACAGCATAATATTATTTAGGGCTAAATATCCTCGCAATCCTTGTTGTTATTAGCTATAGCCTGATGTTTAATCGCACGGCAAATACATCCGCAGTGATAGTTTCTTAAAGGCATTCAATGGTACATCGGCATGTAGGTCTGTGTTGACGGTGGATCGGACGGTTGGTTGGAATTGTCGCATGGTACCTTGACATTAAATTCACGGAGGATAATCTTAATGGATTGATAAGTCTGTGTTGGGTTGTGTTATAGTTAAATGCACCTTTCGTATCATCATCATCATTATCCGATCATTTTCAGTTGGACACAATTTTATAAAATTAAATTTAAATTTCGAGTAGAAATGAGCCAAGACTCCGCATGTCAATAAGGAGTTGAATACCATTAGAGAAGGTTTTTTTCGAAGCGTTATCACATCTTTTAGATGATTGGTCTGGAAGATTTCCAGGTGGGTCATCAGCCAAACGCAAACAGTCAGCGCAACTAGGGGTCTGTATTGCTAATATTCCGGCATCTAGTCTACTTTACATTATTTTGTTATCCTTTTCAAAAGAGACTTAATCCTAAGCAGCCTTGAAAAATTTTCAGTGACTTCATCGAGGTTCATTATTCCTGAAAATTCAAAGTAAAAAATTCGAACAAACAATATCGATTATAGTTTACCTTTTCTCACGTTGCTTCGAAGCAATAAACAGATCAAGATTTTATAATCCTTAATTCCATATATGAATGTATACAACTTTGCTATACAATAAACGAGTGAATTAACAAAATCTAAAGAACAAACGAAAGGAAATTAAAGCAACGAAGTTGTGGGGCGTCTAATTGCAACAAAACAGTATAACATTCTGGTTTTATTTTTCTACATTTTAGTCCGTCTTATAACTATTATTATGATTATTACTCTAATTCTTTAAGAATCTAATATAAAAAACTTTATTATTGTTTTTTATGTAGGAATATATAATAGAAATGAATATTTGATTATTTTTTATAATCAAGGATAAAGAAAAATAAGGAATAGTGAATACATATTCGTACATGTATACCATATTTTATCGACTCGTCGACTTGTCGACAGTACATTGTTGCTGTAACCGCACCATGGTTGGTTGAACTATTAACGGTATGGCATGTGAACATGAGATGAAGGAATTCCTGCACACGTATTCTGTTTTGTAAACAACACTTTATATTGGAGTTCCATTCTTTAAAGTTCATCCTCCAAACAAATATTTTAAGGAAGTATCATTTTTTATTTTGTATCTCCGATCTAATAAAATTGGTTATTTACAACGCATTGTTTGGGTATTTAAAGTATTTCTTATGGTGCAATACTTCTCTTCTTTTAATAAAACAGATTCTTCTTCAACAAAGTTCGATCTGCACCATTCAAAAATAATTTCAGTTAATTTTCTTATTATTTTTTTTGCTCTTACATTTTTGATTCAAGTTTATGATTTCGTTTCATTTCGCTTTCTGCCTTATATTTTATTTATATAAATGAATTGATATGAGTTTATTGTTTTTGGTGCGCTTATATTATTATTTTTGTTTATTTCTTTTATTGATATATAAATAAATAAGACATTTTATAATAATAAAACAAAAAAATATATTAAGAAAATGATAAATAAGATGATGGTATAGTATATAAAAAATACTTATTTTGCTAATGGCAACATATTTTTTGTATTGTGCTGAATCTAAAAGAAAGCGATTCTTTCTGTTTCTTCTTTATAGTGATATTCAAATTATGTAAGTGAGTAAAGTATATTTGGTAATATTGATTTTGTGAAGTGTGATTTACTTTAGGGAATTCATGTTTATTATTAATCGTATATTTAACAAAATTCTTATCAGCTAAGTGGACTGAAAGTAAACGTCATTGGATTTTAATAATTCGGTGTACGCGGAATGGGAATCGAACCCGATACCAACAAATATCAATTTAATAGGTGTCATTTAAAATATCCCTTTTAATCCAAATTTGATATTTTTTTTAAATTTATTTATTATTCATTTATTATTCATTTTTTGGACTTCATGTACTTTATGAAACTCGGTAATTTGTTTTTACGAGTTGTTTTCCTTCATTATATTTATAAGTGCAAAAACTAATAAAAAAAATGACTGCTAAAAATAATATTACTAACCTTAAATTAAAATAAAATGCAATAATAAAAAACATTCGGTTTCACAATTGTGCTTTAATATTTGCCAGTAAAATAAAATGCCGGATACAAGTCTATGAACTTTTAGTGACATTTCATTGATACTTTTAATCGATACAATTTGCGCTTGGTTCTTACCCAGTTTAGATAAAAACGAAAATGACCACGATTCTTCGTATTAAACTTGATCTATTCTAAATTTTAAACCTTGTTGAAATACACCTAAGAAAAGCAACCCGAAAACATTTTCATTTAAACCAAAAGCGACAACCAAATACTATGATGAGCTCATAGAAACCGATTTTCGACTGGAGTTTTCACACCCAAATTTACGTTTGCTGCGCAATATCATAAAAGATAACAATTATTCATCTGCGATACAAAAACAATATCACAAAGGACGCGCCCAGTTTAATACAGGTTATCCCTTAAAATTATTATTCAAAATTCCGGCATAAATTTTAGATGTTAAAAAAGTGAAAAATACCTGAAAATGGAAGCAATAATAACAAAAACAAAACCAGCAACATTTTTGGCATACAAAGAAAATTTATAGCCAGGTTTAAATATTGATCCAATTTTCTTTTAGTTCACTATGTTGTTGTTGTTTGTTGCCATTTTCATTTAATAGTGTAATTGTGTATCCAACCTTTAATAATAATAAACTTTTATTAATTCTTTTTTTAATACAAACAGAATAAAAAAAAATATAGGAGCAAAAAATAAAAAAAACGGCGCCGTCGTAGAGCAAAGTAGTTTTTTTGTACATATTTAACGAAATGGATGGAATAGTATTTTTTTTTAGTTTACTCCCTTCGATCAAATTTCTACTTTTTTTATTTTTTGAATATCAAAATGTTCAACTAAAAATACTAAAACTATATTATTATAGCAGAATAGACTAAATAATAATACAAAACTAAAATTCTTTCTGCATATTTTATGTTTATATTTTCAGTTTAAATATAAATATTATGTTTATTAACTGAAATACATATAATCGAAATAAAAGAGCCGAAAAAGCTTCTTCTTTATGAAAAATACGTTACCCCCAAAAATAATATAGCAGAAGATTTTTATTTTATCGATTAAAGTGAAAGCTTACCAAAAGTTGGTAGTTTTTCTAGTTGTTTTTTGTTTAATCAATATAAATAAATATAAAGTTACTTTTTTATTTTGTTTTAAAATAAATTATTTAAAAAGTTTATTCTTTAGGATATACAGCAGGTTTTTTAAGTTATCAGCTTTTATGGGGCAAAACTTAATAATTATGGGAAGTTTGTTATTGTAGTTGCCAATGGAGAAACTTACGTACATTCAGTGATTATTACGTTTAGCTTGAAGCATATTTATGCCTCCAAAATAGGTTATCAACGTCAAAGCAAACAGTATAATATAGGCTATTGTTTTGAAAATTGCGAATAAATTCAAATGCGTATGCTCATACTCTCCTGTTTTCGATTCGAATGATTATTTACAAAAATGTAAATTCTTAATACCATCACAAGCGAAAACTTTGTTAATTAAAAGCAAATCGTTACTAAATAGACAACTCTTGCATATTGCTGAACTGTTATGAGAAACAAAACCGGACAAGTGGTGCAGTAGTTAAAGCTTCGGCACTTGGACCGGGAGGTACTGGGTTTGAATCCCATCAGAGGCTAGATGCAAATCGAATTTTCATCATCGATTACATGTTTAATAAAACACAACTAAGATCCTCTGATGGAGTGTAGAATTCGGCGCTGACCCACCGCCCTGTAGTTATGTGAGTAGGTGAATGGGTCAATGATGTGGCGTGAATGCATGGTATCACAATGGGCCAGAATAGGCCTTACGTGTCGACCACTGAAACCTAATCTATGAGAAACAAAAAATGATTGCGTTGAAGCCACATTCTTATGTTGTCGCATGGATGAAGCTGTAACCCGCCAATAACGCATGGAGTTGCTGCTCCTATAATAAAAGATGTGAGGTGGTGCCCATTTACATGTAAATAAAATTGGTTTGCATGCAAATTTTTATAGGTAAATAACAAGCATCCGCAATAATATTCAAAATGCTAGAAGGAAATATACATATGTAGTAATGCCATACTTCTTTTATAGGATGATTATTATTTTTTTTTTAAATAATGCAACATAAACATTTACATGTTCTCTATAACATCTGTTTTTATTATGAATCCTTAACATTTATAAACATAATATATCTTTTTTTTTGTTGATTTCGTTACCATAAAAATATTCCGACCGAATATATTTTATGGTAACATTTTCATCTTTATGGCGGATATTGCTCAAAAAACAAAATTAAATCTTCTGTAGCATTTTGCATGTTTATAATTCTCTTCTTGTCTCTTGCGTGCAAAAAGTAAATTTTCTATAGTTCTATACGCTTCATTTTGCAAAAGAAAATTGTTATGGGTGTTTTTTAATTCATTCCGAATATTCCGAATGTTCTATTTTGACGTATATCATTTTTTAATTCATTCTATCTATTCTGAATTTTTTTTAAATTAGGAATATCCAGAAAGCAGTACGTTGAAATGTCGTACATAAATAAGCATATTTTTGAAAAAAATTTGTATCATGTAATTTATTAAAAAGCGTATTTCAATAATGTCAAACATAACCTATTTAGGCTGCGGGCCAATAGTCGGGTAAATCGTTTATTATGGTAAAAATCGGATTAGGAACAGATTTTTCGATCAGTTTGTCATAGAGTTTTTGAAAAATAAATGAATTTACCGAAAAATTTACTTAAAATTAACTTTTACCCGACTATTGGCCCGCAGCCTAAGCTGTGTCTTGATAAACACGACTTAAACTTAAAATATCAATACGGTATTATAATTTTATAATACATTTCTGAACGATAAAATATCTAAAAGTAATTCAGGTTTTAGGTGAAATAAAATTATTGAAAAGCCGTAGAGTTTCAAAAAGTTATTTTATGAATGAATGATATGGGATGATGATCTTGGGATGTTCTTGAAAACCTACAAATGTTACTTAGATGACTAAAATCGTGACCCATTCTTCTATTGCAAGATCATATAGTTGAAGCTCAGAATTTTGTAGACAAAACTTATTACAAACATTAGTCAAAACCTCCCGAGTGAAGAGCTCCAACGTTCTGTTTTGAACAGACTGAATACATAATTGGTTTCATTTATTTTTTCCCTCAGTTTTTTTAATGATTTACTTACCATACATCTATTTTCCTTGGCTTTTATCATAGTAGACGGCCAATACAATTATTGTGCTGATTGAAATTATCTTTGAATGAAACGGAAAAAATTGTAATTTTCATATGCGAGATTTCAGCAGAACAAAAACACTATAGAAATGACGATTCGAAGGGAACCTATCTCCACTGCATTTCAAACACGCACACTGGTACACATTTTGAGGAACAATAGACTCGGGCGGCATATACTTTAATTAACTCATTTTGGCTTCTCTTTGGTTTGGAAAACAATTTGTTTACAAAAACGAATTAACTCAGGCTCAGGGACTTTAAAAATCATTTTAATTTTCATATAATAATAATTGTTGTCGTCCAACTAGAATTTAGATGCCCCCCATTCCAGAACTTAGTATACAATGTAATTCAATAAGAAATAATGTAGCTCATTAGCGAACAGTCTTCGTTTTCCAATTTTAGAAATAACGATAAGGGAAAGTAGGAAGCCTTGAAAAAAAAAGATTAATGGGAGGGATCTTAAATTCCTAGAAAATAAAACTCAAAAGTGTTAGTATAATTTTAACTAAATAATAGTCAACAAACCAACTGTGAATGTGCGAATGTCTAACTCTGATAATAAATAACTATGCACGACTAAACTGGTAAGAGATACCCTTTAATATTGTTGATGCATAGCTAATGTTCAATTATTCAATTTGAAAAGCTCGAAATTTAAAAACATGTAGTATGAAATTTTAATGAAGTCGGAGTACAGATCGAAAAATATAGAAGTACGTCATCGCTGTCAAAATATTACACACGAAGCTTTTTATTATCTATACTGTGACAATAATAATTCTATTTAAAATATTGTGTAGATCCGCGTCAAAAAGCCCATCAACAATCTACACGATTTGTACCATTTCTGCCATCCATCTTGCATTGTATTTGACATAACAAAGTGGTCATGCAAGATTGGTGTGTATTTATTACATCGGAGCGAGGACAGAGATTATTAAAAAGATTCATTTTTTAATGTTTTTGGAACGATCAGACAAAAATGGGTTTGTTTTAATATTGTTTCTGATCGTTCGGATATTGTTTTTTTTTTCTATCTGAAATTATTTTCAGATATGACAGAACAAATCAACTAAATATTTCTTTTCGCATAAAGATATCTGATCTCTCTGATCGCTCCGATGTAATACAAAAAACATACCAAATGTTGTAAGCTACTGGTTCTTAAATCGTGAACATTTAAGGCACAGTAGCGACAATAAATATTGCAATATGTCTCATATGAAAAAGCATTTGCTATTTTGCCAAAAAGTACTGGCGTATTAAATTTGTGTGGAGGATAAGATTTCAAAGTGCTTTATTCGCAATATTCCTTCTAATTTCATTTGTGAAACAGTTAATGGTAAATAATAAAATGAAATTCATAAAGCGATTTAGCTAATCCTTTGTTATTTAAGTGCTGTATTTTGCCAATTACGTAAAGTCAGCAAACGAATGTATCGTGCAAGTTGATTTTTAAAACAAAAATTGCGTGTATGAACGCGAAATTTCTACACACCATAAATCGATAAAGCCGGATAGTATAAAAACAAAAAAAATCAAAAGTTCATTAATTTCCCAGTCAATTGACCCCTAAAAATAAATTACAATGTTATTAATCTTCAAGTGTATCAATCACATGACGAAAACCTAAAATTATACCGCCATGCCATGCCACACACATACGTTAATTCCAGACAATGTTATGTTGTTTTTGAAATCATATGATTTTCTAATTAATGTCTCGACAATATTTTTTTTTTTTTATTTTTATTGATTTTTAATTTTGTCATTTATATATTTTTGTTGTAGGTACATACTCGTATACAATATAATATGTATAAAAAATGAAAAGTAAAGGGATTTTTTCGGTTTTGTTATTGTACCTGTGTATAGAAAATTCGTGAACGTGATATAGATACTACAATTTTCTATTTTAATACGGAATGAAAAAAGCAAAACCAACTTGAGTTAAAATATATATTTTAAACGCAAAATAGCGTGCAACTCAAAATCTACTGTACTATAGTTTACTGGGTCAGGTATGTGTATGTTTTGTTAGGAATATCGTTATTTCTGTGTCTAACATGCGGTTTATGTATATATGTATATTTATTGTGTATACAAGTATAATAGTGTCTCTAGTTTTTCATTCATTTAATAATTAGAGAAAAAAATTCATTCATAACTTACTATTTTTGATGAAGCTTTGATTTTTGTATTTAATACAAACGATACAAAACGAAAAAAGCTAATATTTTATTTCGCTTTTTCTAAATAATTTATAATATTTTAATTTATTTTAGTTTATTAAATGCTTTACCGTCGCTTATGCTGTCTGCAAAAAATTTATTTGAATTTTTTGCATATAAAAAGTTATTTTTTCAGTAATTATTTTATAATTTTTCACTGTCTGATTCTTTAATGAAAGTTTAATGAACTTAAAATTTAGTACACAACAAATATAATTATTTTACTTATATAAATCCATAACATATAAATAAATTGCAATATAAAACACATACATTATATAGGTAGGTGCGAGAATGTACACAAGAAAATATGAAGAAGATTATTGTAGCTGTTAAGAAATTTAATTCTTTGTAGTGTGGTTACAAATAATTTACTACGTACCTTTAAGCAAACAATGAAATCTTACAAAAATATTGGAAAGTGGCCTGATGCCAATATGTGCATCACAAAATATATTTATTTATTTATAGTATGATCTACAATTGAGATTTACTACAATGTACAAACTATTTTTATTATTATAGACTACAAGAGCTTGACTAAGCACTTCGATAATTTTTATTTTTCACAATTTTATTTATAACTTATAATTATAAACAAGTTCCACTTACCCTTAAATCGAACACGTTTATTTTAGAATTTTTTTTAAAACGCCAATATCAAAAATAAAAACCCTAAACAATAAATAAATAAATTATGTAGATGCGCTAGAATTTAAACTAAAATTTTTAGTTTCACAGCCATTTGTGCCGCTTGTACATACATAACAAATATTTCTGTGTGATGTGGAAACGATATTAAAAAAGATATTTCTCGCGACAATATGTAGAGAAGATAGAATTGAAGATACTAGCTTTCTTAATAATAAACCTGGTTGATTCGTGAATAGCAGAGTCGAAGTAGAATATTTCATAAGTTCTTAAATTCAACCAAATTGCAAATTTCATTGGAAGAACTATTTTAAATAAATCATATTTAAAAAAAACTTCCACGGTGTTAAACTCCTCTATGTTAATAGAACCGAAATTAAAATTCAGCACTCTTGATGTTTTCGACAGTTCAGCAATGTGTACCAAACCGACAGAATGAGATCAAAATAAGTAGTCTGCATACTTTCCCAAAATCGTCCTTTGAAATATGATAAAATGTAGTGCTATTTTTGTAATAATTTTTTTCATTTGTATTATTTTTGTATGTAGTATGTAAGTATTCACTTCTTGCAGTGTTCTCTGTAACAAATGAGCTTGAGCTCAATACGGAGGGTACTAGCATGGAGTGGATTTGTTTTTCGAAAAAATCTGAGGTTTTTATGCCTAATGGAAGTATTTTTTTTTGTGGTTGTTGTTCCTCATTTATATTGCTTCCATATGTGTTTTTCCTTTACCAAAATTGTAATGTCAATGAACAAATAAATAAATAAATAAATAAATAAATAAAATAAATAAAACAATAATTTAACATTAATTTCTAAAAAATATTACCCTATAAAAAAATTATAAAATCTAAGTTCATAAGCTTCACAGTTTAATAATGACAGAAGCAAAACAAATATTGCTTGTCATAAACCTGTAGGTGTCGACTAATTATCGTTTTGTGTCATAATGTTGGTTATTTGATAATAGCTCATTTTCGTAATTCCTTAGTATGCCATTATATGAGAGAACAATTTAATTTACCAACTCAAGCGACGCCCAAGTCCGTAATGTCCGCGAGCTTCAAAATAGGATTTTCGACTAGTGAACAATATTTTTTGTACGAGCCTGCTTATGAGCATTATATGTACTTGCAATTTCTGGAGGTACACATTCAAAATACATTCTGATTAGTAAAATACATTTTGTCGTTCCTACATCCTCAATCGGATGCGGATCTTAATTTTTATAATTCTTTAATATTTAGCAAATTTTCTTATGGTGTTATAACACTGACTAGTTTTTCAAATGGTTCACGTCATTAAAAATGAAAATAGATTAGGACAAGTAGAGTAAGTACAAACCACTTGAAAGAATGGGTGAATACAACATATAAACAAAAATAAATTCAGTAACAAATGATATAGCTTACTTTTGCAGCAGTTTAAATTGGGCAAATCTATAAAAAATAAATCAACTTTAATTATATTTTTTTTTGACGTATAATCATATTTTAGTAATGTGATTTTGTGTGTACGTGTATGTGCTTTGGCAAAGTGGTTAGCATGCTTGCTCCAGCGACCGGAGGTCCCGGGTTCGATTCCCGGTGGTGACAAGGAAAAAATTTCACGGCTAGTCATCATTCAATGAACTAATCACTCGTTATCCGAAAATGAAAATATGATTATGAAACATGATTATGAAACCTCATGTGAGGCGGCCAAATCCCTTGATGATATATAGTGCCAGAGAGAGAGAGAGAGATATTTTATAGTTACAAACATATTTCAAAACAAAATATTGCAGCGCACAGATATATTTTATTATTTTCATACGTCAAAATAAGTGGCAAAATAAGTGTTGTCTACTGTTTAATATTAGTTGTTTGTCTTTTATTCGCCTTAATAGTTTTACAGCACTTTAGAGCACTTGAAAACTAATCAGTATCATAATTATGGTGTTATGTTTTGATACAAAATAATCATAATATTGGGAATCGATTGATTCTAATATCTTAGAAATGAGTGAATTTTGAGTTGTGTCTCTGTTGCAGCAAATGAGGGATATATTTTAACTAAATTGAATTGTGTAAGTTAGCATATACTCGAATAATAAAATTTTTCAAATTGTTTATCTTGGGTTTTTCGCATATGAATATTATAATTTAATATGGCAAAGTAGACGTTGGTGGATTAGGCCAGTAAATCTTACCAGAAACCAAAACCGAGTATTTTCGACGAAGCTTGATAGAAATAAAAGAAAAGAAATAAATGAAAATCGATTGAAAAATATGTCAGTTATATGATACCAACCTATAATGGATATGCCGCGGGGATGTGCGGCGTCAACAAACGTGGACGTCGACAATTATTGTTGACGTATTTTTTTGGAGTCAACAATAACAAGTTTTGTCGACGTGAATTGTTGCCGCGTCAAAAATGGAGAAATAGAAAAACAGTAGATTTGTTTGTTTCTTTTTATTTTTTCCATTTGTATGTAACATAAAAATAAAAAATATATGGAAATCATAATTTGTTACATTACAATATATAATGATCATTGATCATTAAATCACAGAACAATTCACAAATAAGTATCACTAACAAAATATATTTAAATATTAATTCTTTCAATTAAAAATAAATTTTAATAAGAAAGTAATACCATAATTAAATTTAATAAATAATTTCATATTCAGAAAGCATTATTTTCTGTTTCCAAAATTTTACTGGTAAAATATATAAATAGAAGTTTTGTCGATTTATCCAACGTCAATCTGTTCCGAAGGTCATTATGTATATACGCCCAGTTAGAAAAAATTCTTTCAATTTGACCGGAACGGCTGGAATTTTTAAGTTTTCTGGCCAAACTAGAAATCTCAGGAGCTTTCATGTGAGCCGTATTCCATAAAACATTTGGGTCTTTAATATTTTTTTCATTCAAATATTTGAAGATATTTTTATTCTCTCTAAAGTCATTCAGCTCAATCAGTCCCGCAGTATTATTAAGTTGTGACAAGAGAAAATCAGTCACTTGTTCAGTTTGGCCCTTCGTTAAGTTGTTGTTGGATTTTGGATTCAGATAATAAGCTGTTAAAGCATATTTATTTTAAATCATTTCCATCCTATGTTTGATTAAAATTTGAAATTTGACATCGGAGTATATTGGATTTTCCAATAACTCAAACCATAATTGCACCGCATCCGAAATATTGCAATCGGGGTTTTGCGATACGTTAATTAATTGGCTAACTGGATCCAGTGTTTTTAGGGAATACTTGCAATCATCCAAAAATTCGTCATCGAACAATAATACTTTTACATTTCGTTTAAGCTTGCTTGTATTAAACTGTTCTGGATCAGCGGCCAGTTTTTCATAACTGGAAAATTTTTAATTAAACGATTAAAGCTGTCTCTATGCGAAGACCATCTTGTGTCGACTGGCGATTTCATACGATTGCCTCCATTATTTACAACAGCTCTTTCATAATCCGGATGTCTGAATTCTTTTATAATTTCGTTGGACTTCGTAATACATAATTTTATTTTTTCGTCTGATATAAAGTCTTTCGATAACAGGTTTGCCGTATGATTATGACAAGTGGTATGCCAAATTGCCGCCGCAAGTTTACCCATTCTAATCATATTTTTGGCATTATCAGATACAACTGCATATACTGACGTCTTTAATTGGGTTGCAGCAACTTCAATTGATTTATCTAAAATTGAAACTAAAGCCTCGCCAGTTTCGGAAATCTCGGTGGCATCATGAGCATAGACAAATGCCTTACATTCTTTTGCGTTATGTATCATGGTTACAACTAAGTTTGTGTTGCTAGGATCATTTTTCCAGCCATGTATTAGTAGAACTGACTCATTTGGGTTCATTTGTGCAGCGCTTTGTAAACATTTATCATAAGCTTTGTCGAGGTAACTCGTTGATAAGATTTTTCGACTAGGAATCTTATCGGCATAACTTGGCTTAATTTTCTTAATAAAGTTTCTGAAATCCTTCGATTCAACAACCTTGAATGGAATGTTGCAATTAAAAAAACAGGGCTGGGATGTTGTACCATTTTCGACTTTTTTTTATGACTCAATTTTCAGGAATCAATTAACATTCTATTTCGCGTAAACAATTATATGTTTTATATCGCGATTTCAACCTCTTGATATAATTGTGAGCTTTCTCTCTTTTCTACATTTCGATAAACGTATCAAGAAAAAATTATTTAGTAATAAATAGAGTCGATTAATCTAGTAGTCTTAGATATCGTAGAAAAGGAATAGAGTGATGTTTTACTCGAGCAAGCTGAGAACACTTTAGAAAATGCGTCGTTTTGGAAGTGAAATAGGCTACCATTTTACTCGTAAAAAATGAAACATAAAAAAGTCGAAGGTCGAAAATAGTGATGGTACAACATCCCAGCGACAGGGCTAATGCTTCCGTTATACCTTTTTCGTCTTCTTTGGATATAGAATCAACAAAACTGGATAATTTTTGCTGCCGTTGTCTTTTGTTGGATGGAGATTTGTCAGTTCTTGGCAATATTAAATTATTACTATTTTGGGCCACAAATAATTGCGTTGAGGTTGATGCAAATGATGTGACAATACTAACAGTGGCTTGTTCCTGAAATTAGTTTAGAGTTTATTACACATTCAAATTAACTATATTTGGTTATTTTTAATGTGGTGAATTTAATACCCAAAGAATTATACTCACGGGTTTTATTTTCTTATTTAGGCATTAAAACCACGACCATTAATTCATTCCACTATTATTTTCATTCTCAAAATTACTTACTTAAATTAATTTACTTACCGAATCACTTGATATTTCGTCAAGCTCTAGAACCTCACAATCATTCAGAAACTCGGTCGGTTGCTCGTTACATACTTGGGAAGGTAAATCGAACATTTCATTCTTCTTCCTGCCAGAAATATTTGTTTAACACACAGTTTTAAAAATATATATAGAAATCAAAACACTTTAAAAACAATCCAAAAGCACTTTTAAAGTATTAAAATTTAATATAGAAAGGCAATAACGAATCAGAATTAATTATAATAACTATATTATCACATATATCACTTGCTCATAGATTATTGTATATTCACCGCAAATAATCAAATACAGTGAAAATCCCGAGAGCCGGAAATCACTTATCGCGAAAAGTCTTGAGAGACGGATAAAAAATCTAAAAATATCCCCGTCAAATTAACTTCCAAGTTATTTTAACCTTTATGGCGAAAAATCCCGAGACGCGGACGAAAATTCGCTGCTTAGTACAAATTTTTATTTTTGAAACCATGAGAAGCGAAAATTGCATAGTTTAAGGGGCATTTAGCCATTTGTACATACATATCAAATGTCAAAAATACATTTTGATTAACGATAAATTAACATTTTGATGCATGTATATAGTAATTTTGATTATGTATTATAATTTTATCTACACGTACATCATAAATATTGATATATATTATATGTACTATTTATTATATATACTAAGTACTTGTACCTATTAATTATGTGGTAATTTTAATTATTTTTTGCGTACATTTATTTTAAATTTCATAAAATACCAATAATTGACTCTTTTTTTTTTAAATAAAGTTTGTGTGCATTTAATTTTTGAAAAACATAAAATTTGTTTTTTAAAAAAAAAAAAAAAGTCGCGAGACCCGGAAAAATCCTGAAAGCCGGAAAAACCATTGGTCCCGTCAGATTCCGGCTTAGAGGATTTTCACGTACTACTAAAATGGTTTTGGGGATTTACTAATCTAATAGAAAAATAATATCATCTCACTCTTGTAAAGTAAAACAAAATAAAAAATTAACGGAAAAAATTCATGAAATTAAAAAGGAAAAAGCAAAAAAGGAAACAAACACAAAACAACTTATCAAAATCATTTTTTTTTTACATTACGTCATTGTCGACTTAAAAATGAGGTCGACGTAATGTTGACGCATTATTGACGCGTCGGCGTCGACAATAATAGTCGACACGTCCTCGCACATCCCATATATTATATACTAAAACAGTTGGCAACATTTTTCAAATCGTCCTCGTCGATGGTTGTGTTTGTATTGCCTCTTTTCAATGTTTTGTAGTATGACAGGTGATTTGCTAGCTGCCTTCGCTCTTGTTTTGCTTGAGCTATAGACGAATGTAAAAATAAATTGTTTACTAAAAATAACAAGTCATGGGAAACAGTTGCTTTCAGATTAAAATTTCGAGTAAAAAAAGCCGACTTTCCATGGTAAAAAAATAATTATTTGTCGCATTTTAAATGCATAGTTTGGCTGCGGGCCAATAGTCGGGTAAAAGTCAGTCAAAGTAAATTTTTCGGTAAATTCATTTATTTTTCAAAAACTCTATGGCAAACTGATCGAAAAATCTGTTATAAATCCGATTTTTACCATAGTAAATGATTTACTCGACTATTGGCCCGCAGCCTTAATATTAATTTGACGACCACCACTAAAACGTATATCATTTTTTTAATTTTGGAATTTTGCTACAGCGTTTCATTTCTAGAGTTCCATAACGAATGAAACGAAATAAAGGCATGGTAAATAATTAAACAATAGTTTAATACCATCGTCATCATATAACATGGAGCATTTTTGATACTTAAATTATTATTGATCTCAGTTTATAGTTCCAATAAGATCAAACGTCTTATGTTGAGATCTTCTACTTTATGCTTGCAATAGATATATTTTCCTTTACTGCTGGACTCAACAAAATTTCATTGCCATTTCATTGCTAAGATGTAATGCAATTTTTCTATTTCACAAAGTTTTCTGCGTAGTTCAAAATTTATGTTTTCCTGCTGAGTCGCGGACTCTGTTTGTCTAGGTGGTGATGTAGATATTTTTGATCTTCGTATGAATAGGCATCGCAATGGTTGGCCCATTCCCGAAATCCACTTCCGGCCTCGTTAGAGGGTGGATTATCCAACTGAGCAGTTTGGGTACCACCTGAAGTAAAAATTCCTGTTTGTTCTGATCTCATTGCTTTAAGAACTGGTTTATAACTAAGACAACCTAACCAGTGAAATTGGCAGTGAGTAAGTAGAGACAATACCATTTACTTGGTTCTTTTTATGCCCACAGTTTCTCGGTCGCCAGAGCCATCTTGGTTAATTATTTGGAAGCACCACGTGCAGGTGAGGTTGACATTTGGGCTGGTGTATTGACCTCCTAGATCGACGCCCCTTACCTCTCGACATTTACATAGCAAAATAGCAAACGTTTCCGATTTACGGTCTTTTCTAAACTAGTTATTAGCAAATACAAAAAACACATTTCATATTGTACAGCCTTCTCAGTTCAACTAAAACAAAAAAAAATTTAAATTCAGTTGAGCAAAAACTTGTTTGGGTGGGTAATACGTAAAAAATCAGCACAATTGTAAAAATATTGTTAAGGGCGAATTTTTCAATCAAACGTCAACAATTACGACACGAATATATATGCTACAAATTTCGAGAACAGCCTTAATTTAAATTCGAAGAATAACACTGAATCGACTAAATCTCTTCATGGTGTATGATAACAAAAAAATATAATTACAATGCTTTATTTATTCAAACGAAATTGTCGATTTTAAATACGAGTAGATAAATGTCTTTATTTGCAATCCACCCTTAAATTAAAAATCAATTTTGTATAATAAAAATTCGAAAAAGTATTTATAGATTTCAATTCTATTGGAAATGCAAAAACGTAACGTTACCGATAGACGTAAGTAGATTTCACAAATTGACCAGACATAATAATAAACATACATACATACTAGTAACCACTAATAGTAGTAGTGCATAAATTATTAAACACATCAAACAACACTACTCTAAAATCAATCAAAACTAATTACCATTAAAATTAATCATAACTCACAGGATGTACTTAATATGTGGTATGGGTGTGTGTAATAAGGAGTATATTACATACTATATACTTATACTTTCATTAAAGTAATAATTGACATACAAATATTGTTAACAAGGTTTTGAGTACTAGAAAATACTGAGTATTGAGTACATACGTTATACAAACTACTGATAAATTTTTTAATATGTTTAGTTAAATTGCAAGGTATTTTTGATTTTTACAAGGATGATGATTTTTTTTACCACCAAGTAAGGTAACACATCGTCTGAAAAGTTCCCGGCTTAACTAAGAAACAACACAATTTTTTTTAGGAAAATACATTTTATTCATCGTCATAATTTCCTTCTAGAGCGCACGGAATCATCGAATCGTTGTCGTTTTTGATCCGTTGTGAGCAAAGGCGGTACCCACTTCGAACATAGCTTTCTCATGGACAAATGTTCGTGCAAAATATGACCAACACGTTCCATGGATATATTACGCAACTTCACTTTACGGCCTTTCAAAACAGATTCGTAGATTCTTTTTATGTATTCTGGAGTCACATCGGTGGTTGTACGACCACGTTTAAATTCAGCATACCAGTCAATGATGGTTGATTTTACTGATGCAGAGTCCGGATAACGCTTATCAAACCACTGGTTTGCTCGAACGGTATTTTTCCCCATCAAAAATCAATGTTTCCACGAAATTCTTTTTTCCATTGTTTTGAAATTAACAAATGTAGTGTCACTAAAGCCGCTATTAACTTGTAAACTTAATGATCGAAATGTCATGAAATGTTAATAGGTATCATTTGAATGTCGGTAGAATTTAAAATTATATGGGTTTTAAATTTGTGGCACCATCTATGAGTCAGACCGAGAACTTTTCAGGCGATGTAGTATCGATATATCGATTACGGCGTACAGCAAATGATACTATTCACTGAGTTTGCTTTTAACTTTGAAGATGGCTTTTAACTTTTTACCCCATTTAAATGAAATTTGTGAAAAATTTATTTTCTATTTCTATAGAATACTAAAAGTATAATGACATTTCATAGTGAACTAACCATTTTAATTTTCAACACTTTTGTTTAAGATGGAAAGTCCAAAAGAAAATGGTTTGCAATTTGTACAAATATAACACTATCTGAGGCCTTTTATAATTTATAAACTTCCATATCTAAATTAATATTACTGCAACAAAAGATATTATGTTACTCGTATGTATTAGACCGTATATACCAGAAGATAATAAATTCACCACCATAATTAATAGGTTTCTTCCGTAACATTTATTAACGACTCGTAACGTAAATACAAAAACAGAAAATATTCATGTCATTCATTCATTCAATTGAAAAAAACTTCAAACTAACCAAGTTAAGGATCTTAATTTAATTTTAAAAGTCACATTAATAACACTATTTAGTCTCTAACTTTTGTTTTATTTATAATCAAGTCTAAACTACAACAACAAATACATCTAATGTTCATGTTCCACGAATTTAAGTTTGTTTTACGAGACGACAGTGCTATGTAGTTTTATTTCGTGTAAGTTTTCACGTGACGCAATCAATTTTAGTGGTGTATTTAATACAATATTCTACAGCAGTTGATATATCATTTCACAAAAACACGAATATAAAAAATTGATCTTGAAATTTTTGATACGAAGTGTTTTTTAATTTAAGAGTTTTCCAAAATTATTTTCGGAAATTACTCAATATTATTAATAAGTATGTTTTATTTGACAGCTTTCGTAGTAGTAGGCAATTCTACTGTTTTAATATAATTAATAATTTATTCCGTGTAATAAATAAGTAGTGTAATAAAATGAAGTATTAATTTATGAACAGAAATGTTTGAGTTAGCCATTTATGGAGCTACCAACTATACGGATTACTAAATAGGAAAGCTAAGCTTATTTAAGATTCCAAAAACTCTCAAAATTGAAGCAGTGGTACCTTGATTATATTAATTTTTTATTCCCGAGTAGAGAGAGTTAAAGGTAGGTAGGTAGGAGAGTTAAAATTGTGTCTACTGATTCTGTGGGACAATTAACAGCCAATTTTGACTCGTGGTTTCAAGAAAACATTAAAACTATTATAATAGACAACACCAACATGAAGATAAGAACGAAATACCAACAAAAACAAAAAACCAACACGAACAAAACGACGCCCGAGGTAAAAGGCCAACATAGAAAAAATGGCAACACTAAGAAAAGGCCGATCAATCATAGAATATTGCGATCTGCAATACCGACAGAAGTCATCGACAGAAAAACTTATTTTTAATGTTATTGAGGATTCTAATGACTCCAACTTGAATGAAAAAATACTTCAAACAAAATTTAAATAAAACATGTCAAATAGACTTTAATAGTCTAGGCGTTACATGGAAAGCACACACTATTCTGTACCATAAAATTTTCAATACCGCAAGTTAATAATTGGCGAATAGAAACTGGAACATATATATGTTTCCTCGATGTGCTCATAGTTTAAAGTAGCTGGTCCATACACTCTGTGTTCAACCAAAATTCAAGAACACTGGCTTCTCCAGAAACTCAAGTACGATGGTATGTGTAAAATTATTTCAATTATTATTGGATGATTGAGCGAAATGAATGGGAAAAACAAAAAATTAATTTTTAAAGATCTAGTAAGCTTTGAAGCACAATTTAAAATTCCTTACATTTGCTCAGGCAACTATATTTAAATATTTTTTCAAATTACATAATTCCACCGATTAATAATGCGTGGTGCATGCATGTTCGGCCCTCGTGACCTGCTCTTAAATGAGTAGAAACAAAACCAAAAATTATTTTTCTCTTGTTTAATTACTGCGCCGCCTTCTTTTAATAAATTTCGCCTACTGTTTTGAAAAAAAAATACAAATTTGTTTAATACATACATATGTTTAAAATCAATCCACGATCAGTAATGTGTATCGTACGGATCCACTTATGAACTATGACCTACACTGTGTATTGACAAAAACTGCGAATAAAAAAAATGTTGTCGCAGCGAGGAGCAAAAATACCCACTTAAAAGTTTTGATTGTCGGTGAAGAGGTAAGATACGAAGAAAAAACAGAGTGTTGCACCACTGCATAAACAATTTGCTTATGTTTAACTTTAAATACATATAAAGCGACTAAGTGCTACTTAAAGTGATTTTTCCCAGATAGTTGGTGCAATTATTTTCCATTTATTTTGTGTACTTTTATCACTATATTTAATTTTAAATTTAAATAAATGAGAATAATTTTTCCTTTTTGTGATAATTTATTATTATACTTTTATTTTTTATTCTATTAACTAGTTCCGAGAGTTCTCTCTCTCTCTCTCTCTTCATCAGCTATTTCTACTATTCTAATTTTTGGTTCACAAATGTTTTCTTATATATTCGTAGTTCGTTGTATGGCATTCTATTGATCAATAGTTCTGGGTTGTTCCTATGTTCATAAATTTTGTACTCCTCTATTCTATTCATTTTTTCGCCTTTTTCAACAGCACTCGTACACAGAATAGAGTAGTACAAAATTTTTTTTTAAATACAAAGTACCAATATTCAATAGTTGCTGAAAATCTTTTGTTTCGCTCGGGCCTCAGCCCTTGCCGGTCTTCTGTTTTTGCTGGGTTGGCCTTTTATTTTTGTCTAGCTTTCTTTTGTCCGGATAAGCTAAAATTTTTAGAAGTGAAACTTTTATAATATTTCAATGTTCAACTTTGTCTGATTTATTCGCATTGTGACGTAATCCCCAAGTTTTATATTCGGTCTTTCTTTCTTATTTTTAGACTAGAAGAATTGTGTAGTAAATGAATTATAAGGAAGTTGCAATGCCTCCAATCAAATCTTTCGATTCATCATAACACTTATTAATCAACATTGTGTTGTGGTCTTGTGGATGACCAGAAAATGAACTTTTTATGCTTTTCTTATCTCAATTGGCACCTCATTCCAAACTGTGAAGGCGACCAGAGGCTATTTGTTTTAGATATTTGATCGGTTAACAGGCAGTATTATTTATTTACTATTTCGATTAGACCCAAATTTTATTTTCTCATATAAATATGAAGGAAGGAGCACGATTATTAATGATTTTTATAAAACTAAAGTAAAAGAATTGAATCATAGTGCAACCAAAAAATTCTTTAAACTAAGCTGATATGTGGTCAAATTTTCTCAGCACATTAACATATCTAACGGCATCAAAGTAACTTGCATCATGGCACTTGAGGTAGAATAGCACCTTAAAAAAAATTCGCAATATAATCCGTAGGGAATTATTAATGATCTAATCAACAAAATTCGAACATTTTTAGGGCAGATATTTTTATGAAGCTTCAAACCATACAAAGTAGAATTGATCTTACCACAAATATTAACAACTTGAGAATGAACCTGTCATTTATACAAATTCCCAGATTATTAACATGATTCGCAAACTTAATCTTCACACCATCAATAACGATATCGGGTATCACTGCGAAACTTCTTTTAGAAATCAGAATTGCTTGTGTTTTAGTGATGTTCAGTTTCCCTTAGACTTGGACCAAGCCAATACATTGGATAGATTCAGATTAATATTGTTAAAGGTTTCCAATCTATTTTCACTAGTACCACCAAAATAAAAAGGGAAAAGAGAGTTGGGCCAAGTATAGTTCCTTGAAATACACCTACAGGTATACGCTCAGGAACTGATTCTTTTTCATTTACAATGACTATTTGATATCTATCTGTTAAGTAGCTAAATATAAGTTTAAGTGCTCCATTGTTAAAATTAAAGAAAACCATCAACTTCTGTAGTAACAAAACATGGTTCAAAGAGTCGAATATTTTGGAGTAATCTAACTAGAATAACAAATTTGTTTTTCCCGTCAAGATTATAAGCCAGGGCTGGGATGTTGTACCATCACTATTTTCGACTTTTTTATGTCTCAATTTCAGGAATCAATTATCATTCTATTTCGCGTAACCAATTATGTGTTTTATATCGCGATTTCAACCTCTTGATATAATTGTGAGCCCTCTCTCTTTTCTACATTTCGATGAACGTATCACGAAAAATTATTTGGTAATAAATAGAGTCGATTAATCTAGTAGTCTTAGATATCGTAGAAAAGAAATAGAGTGATGTTTTACTCGAGCCAGCTGAGAACACATTAGAAAACGAGTAGTTTTAGAAGTGAAATAGGCTGCCATTTTACTCGTAAAAAACGAGATATATAAAAAAATTCGAAAGTCGAAAATAGTGATGGTATAACATCCCAGCCCAGATCGTCTTCAACATGAAGGAGGGTAGTCGTTATACTGTGGTTATTACGGAACCCGGATTGAAATTTATTTAGATAATTACAATTAGCCAAATGCTTGTATATTATTTGATCACGAAGAATGATCTCGAATACTTTAGATTGAGTTTGGTCTTCAAAAATCGTATAGTCGACTCGGCAGGATGGTTGTGGCGAGGATAAAATCACGTGCGCGATTCGTTTCTCTAACAGACCACTGATTTTGAAAATACAATTTAATGATTTGCACCCGCTGTTCAAAGCTGTAACTTTCCATTTTGAATTTTAATACACTATTGAACAATTCACAACAAATTTGACAGATATTGCTTTATCAATATGACGCTCGAGCGTTCCTAATGAATGACTCCCTACATAAGTCAAAACGAATTTTCAATGAAAACTCGATAGCAACAAAACCATGGGTATATCTCATTAATTGATTGAATAAATTGGACTGTAGGACCAAGAACTAGACAAGTGTCCCGAATAATGCCGGGCCTATTTATACAGCCTGTTTACACATAACAATAGGAAGAATACGAAACGTTTATTTTTTTTTTTACGGAACGTCCCGGTTGCAGCCACATAGCGATCGTACAGCACAACACAACACTAACTTACTTCTAATCTACTAGAGGAAGGATAAAGGCTTAATAGGTTTAATGGATAAAGATGATATTGATCTTCAACCATTGCTTCTCTGAATCAGCAACATGAGAAAAAAATATTATTTCACGTACATTTGGAAACTTCCTAAAATTTAATTCTAAATTAATACTTTCTGCTGACTAAACAAAATTTGTTGAATCGGATTGAATCGGCTCGGTTGCACACACCTAGATAAAGTCAATAGTTAATAACACGATTTCTCATGGGTATATTCATGTAAGAAAAATAGTAGATAATTACACATTGCTCGAGCGAAAAAATTACTACCCGAGGCCGAAGACTAAGAGAGGTAACTGAATAAGAGCAATAATAATCAATGTTTACTTCCAAGTTATATATGATGTTTTTTCTATGGCTTCCATTTTAGTAATATCTAGAATTTAAAAAAAAATTCTCTGGTAAATGCATTTTTCTTGCATAAAATACACCGATGGGAAATTTCTACATTACATCGGGGTTTCACTCCCTATAAGGAGTTAAAATATAGTACATCATTATTTACTTATATGTTTATTCCATAATATAATGATGAATTTTACTTACGACTTTTAAACAAATGAAGTGAAACTTTTGACCGCAGAAGCAGAAAAAATATTTTTTACTAAATTCTACTTGACAAAAAATTATTGAAGAATTTATTAAAATTGAAGACGTAGAAAAAAATTGCACTGCAGCTCGGGAGTAAATTTCACTATTGTTGACATATATAATCTCCTATTTACTTCCTTGATTCATAATCTACTATCGTTCTAAATAAACAAATTTTAAATGTCGAATAATGTTTATAAATATTATTTAATTAAATTTAAAACATTTAATTTAATTTACCAGACGTAAATGTAAATGAATTTTAACAAAATCAGAATTTTTACATAAACATTAAAATTTTCACACAATAACCAAATACCTGTCACAAGATGTGATCTCCAGATCTCCAGTAATGGAATCTCACTCTGCTACTGGTATTAAAAATTAACCAGATGTTGGTATAACACAACAAGTGACTTGAGGCGAAAGAAACAGTTAAAAGTATAGTGTCGATGGAACATAAATATTGATGAGTAACAATTTCATATGATATATAATGATAGAAATTAGACATTAAATAGGTTTTTAACTAGAAAATGCATGGTGGCTGGCAGCCTATAGAACACACATGGCCAAACTCCACGTGTTTCACGACATGTGGAGCCGAATTATAATAATTTCTCGTTACTAGAGCCAACTTAATCGAAATCGCAATTTTCAATGAAGAGCACAAAATAATTTTAATGAATTATTAAATGTTATTTAATTTTTATTTCTTTTCGCGAGCCGTATTCACTCTTTCAAAAAGCCACGTGCGGCTCGCGAGCCGCAATTTGGCCATGTGTGCTATAGAACAACGATCGAATTTACCAGTAGATGTCTTCCTACTAGCATTAGAAAATGTAACATAGTCTGAAAGAACGGACGTCGTACTAGTTTTTGGGTATTGAAATATATTTTGATTTCGAAATTCTCGACTTTTTGTAGAATAAAAATTAAAAATTAAACAAAAATTAAAATGTAAATATTCGTCGAATAGTATATTTACGGTAAAGAATATTTACGACGACATCTGTCTTATCTAAACCTGATACAAAAATATTTTGTTTAACCATACATTTGGTGCATTTTGTACAATCAGCATCAAGAATAATCGAAATTTAACTAAAAACATCTTCAGTCACACTCCAAAGTCAAAGACCATCAATTAAAAAAAAACAGATGCTACCAGTGATCAATAACCCAGTCAAGCAAAAAATTGGCCTAAACCTTAAATCAGTTTTTTTTTGTATTTCTACTTTTAATACACGGTTTTCCCAACAATTAAGTGTTGCACCTATTAATTTCTTATTTTCACACCTTTAAGTGATTTTTTTTGCTTGTTGTTCTTTATTATTGATACGGTGATATATATTTAACGTTATAAGAAAAGTAAAACCTTAAATAAAACAACTGAAAACTTAACTACTGCAAGATTTGTACAATTGATACAGAATCTCAAGAAATAAAAAAATAAGAAAAAGAATTAAAGCATCCGTTCGTTGTTGTTAGTTCAACTTTTAAGTGGTTAAAATTGACACTTTGTGTGTTTAAAAAAAATTAACAAGAAGTTGTAATAAAAAGTAAACCTTCTTTGAGAAATGTTATTTAATTCATGGATTTAAAACAAAATAAAAATAAAATGTAAGGCTTTTGAATTCAAAACAAATAAACCGTCAGTTTGACCGAAATAAGTTTCGAACTCTTTACAGTATGTTAGTCAAAATTAATTTATGCAAATTTATTCAAATGAAACACAAATATGTTTTAATTTTATAAAATACTTGTTACTAAATAAAAAAATGGATAAACAATTTTTTTAAATTTGATATTATTTTATGATAAAACTATTAAAATTCCTGTGATAAAAGAAGAACGAAACTGTAAAACGTTTGGTAAATCGACGATGTACATAAAATTTGAATTAAAATATCTGAAATGAATCACACGACAATTTGGGTAACTATGCATAACAAATAAAAATTAATGCAATTGAGCACGAGAAAGAAGATGAATGTTTACATTTATTGGTTTATACTTTAAAACCATTTTTCAACAAATCTGTCATTATTAACATATTACATATTACAAACATATGAACTGCAAATTGATCTTCACTAATGTTAACCTAGAACGATCCATAATCATAGTGCTATGATGGTAATTGTTCTAATAAAATGTAACAAAAATTAAGTAATTAAAAAAATGGTTTTGCTAGCAAAAGTATTTGAAGTTTGAAACAGAAAGAAGCCGATTTGACGGGTTCATCTTCATCTTCGAAATCCTAAGGAAATATGGTACTGGAAAGAGTACAAACATTTTTAGTGGTTACGAGTTATAATTTCTTTGTTCTCATTTTTATCTATATTTTTGGTTTTAGCTCTTATCTGACGTTTCTTGGATGGATTTCAATTTCTTAGAGTTTGTGATATAGTAAAGGGTTTAGAGGACGTGTTTGGTAACAGTACACTTGATAATAGACTATTACAATTCAGTCCAATGAAGATAAATAAGTATTCATTGTAGTAGATTATTACGATGTAGATGGTGAAGACACACACAACAGTAAATTCTCTGAGTTATTTCGATTCGATTGGTCACACTTGGTGGTCGAGGTATGGTATATACCACCAAGTATTATCATCCCAACAGTCGCGAGTCCGAGGCTAGTCGGACACTATAATAACATTATTGGGCTATTATTATTGTTAAAATCTATCGGTGTTATTGGTCAAGTATTCACTCAATACTGGATGGAAATTAAATATGTATTAAAACTCAAAACGACTATTTTCCGTTATTAATAATTCAAGTAAACAATAAAATTTAATTTAAGTAAACAGTTTGCGCTGATCTATACGAGACTTAAGTTTACTTAGTCGCTCAACGGCAAGGCAATTGACAAAATAATTTCAAATGTTTAGATACAGTATGTCACACTCGTATTCGTAATTGCAGTTTTAAAAACGATAAATGAATAAAAAACACGTATGTGCATCAAAAATTAATTTTTTTTATTTTTAAATCAGAAACACTATAGTTAACTTCAAACACTATAGTTAACTTCATTTTAATATAAAAATGTGTGAGGTATGTGTTACATATTTTAAGAAAATTATAATAAATTGAACTTAGTCTAAAATTCATATAACTTTCGTATTCGTAATTCATCACAGAAGGTTATTAAATTAGCCAGTTAAATAAAAAAGAGTTAAGTCTTTTTAATAATTAATATTTAGTTGGATTTCCCTTGCTTTTGATCACCTCTGACAAACGATTTGGCATTAATTGCACCAACGTATCTGTTATTTTCGTATCAATATTATTCCACTCCGTCCTCAATCGATATATTAAATCGTTTTTATTAGATATCGAATATTTTCGAATTCTATTGTGCAATTCTTGCCACAGATTCTCAATGGGATTGATATCGGGAGATTGCGGTGGGGTTTCCATGACTTTTGGGCAATTATATAATAACCATTGTCGTGTATCGTAAGCTTTATGTTTTGGATCATTGTCCTGGTAAAACATAAAATCGTCTCGTATGCCCAATTTTATCACACTTTCAGGTAAATTTGCCTTTAAAATTTTGATGTACTTTATTTTATTCATTATGTGTAATTTTCCCTCTGTTATGTGTAATTTTCCCACTCCAGATGCCGAGAAACAATCCCATACCATTACAGATATTCCGCCATATTTTACTGTAGGTCGTAAATTCTCTATATTCATTTCGGTATTTGGTTTTCTCCATAGAATTTGTCGCCCGTCAGACACACACATCGTCTGTAAACAAAACCTGTTTCTAAAACTCGAAAATCCTGTTTACATGACATTGCAAAATATAATCTTATTTTCCGATTCTTCTTACTGATCCATGTTATTTTTTTCTGGCTACTCTACCGTTATATCCAGCTCTCTTTAGCATGCGCCAAGCAGTATCTGGGTGTACATTTTTATTAAAAGAAGTGTTGATTTGCGCTGTTAACTTTGGAGCACATAAACGAGGATCTCTTTTAATTTCGCGCACAATATACCGTTCCTCTGCAAGAGTAAACGTTTTGCGGTTTGTGTTTCGCGGTAAATTTTCTACTCGATTTTCAATTTGGTGTCGTTTTACGATGTATTGTATTGTAGAAATACTTCTTTGCACTATTTGGCTGATTTTTTTAAATGTTTTCCCTGCTTCCCGATGTAAAATTACTAATTTTCGTAAATCAATTGATGTTTCACCTTGCTTACGACCCATTTGACTAAAATTTGGATTAAATTAAGATAACTTCCAGTCAATTCGAAACTAAATACTATACTGATATTGAGTGCAAAGCGAAACCGCAAAAACAAAAAAAGGATAATGATAAATAACGGTAAAATTCAAACACAAATGGAATTTTACGAATATGAATGTGACGCTTATTTTCCCTCATGTACAGATTTTAATTTTTTTCTCTGAATTGCACCGTTATCGAAACCTGTTATTCATGCTATAATGAAAATTAAGAGTGAACTTAAGAATTATCCAAATGATTAAATTATAATATCATTTGTATATTTTTTAATCGAGTTTTTTTGGAAAATATTTGATTTACGAGTACGAGTACAAGTGTGACATACTGTATTGTCAGCCTGCAATCAACTGAAACTAATTTTTATTCTACGGCGTAAAAAATATTGTGTTCAGTTCGAGACGAAAAGATTTTGATAACGTCGCGTTAGCCACGGCAAGTCTTTGTCAATCGTTTTATGGGAGCTACAAACTACAAAATACAAATTGCCTTCTAGATACACAAATAGAATATAGTTAAGTAATTTTGTCTTATACTATATTTTATGCAGCGCCACAGTGGTTTTAAGTATTATGAATATGTTGTGAGCCTTATGATAGACACTTCAGAGCCAGAATTACGTTCAGTTAGAGCTCAACTATTAACCCATAATACTAAACTAGCGAACATCGGCTTCTTTAAGATCGCGTTCTCTTAAGGTTTTTCAAGGAAGATACATTGCAATCTGCTGTAATTTCATTGTACTATATCGGTTAGTAAAATTACCAAAACTTGCGAAAAATATTAAAAAGTAGGAAATGAATTCCAAATAACACTGTTATACCTTATTGCCTGTACTATAAACTAAAGTTGCTGTGAAATGACAATTAGACTACAAGGCATCCTCGACGTGGTGACTACCTAGTTTATTATAAAATATTGGGGAATGTATAAAGCACTTAGTTGGCTACTGTGTACATACATGCATCCATTAAACTTTATAAATAATATTCGTGTTCATTAATCCAAAGACTATCGTTAATCGACAAACAGACAAAATTTACGTACCGAATAACACCAACTGCAAAAAAATTTCCAAATGACTAATTTTCCAATGACTTTTGTTATCGATCAAAAAAAAATGTTTCCATAATTACACGTATCTATTGTCATTCAAAACTTCAACATTACTTTGGTGCAAACAAATGTTTCAGAGTTTATTTATAAATTTTGTTTGTGTCTGTTATATGTAATAGCTGGCTATATGACATTCGTTAAAAGTTAATTAAGGTACGACTACAAAAAAAATTATTATCGCGTCAAAATATTTTAACATATGCGATGTAAATATTCTGATAAATGGACACTGGGATGTAAATATAATTAAAATTATTATTTTTTAATTATTAATTAAAGTAGTTGATAATAGATTTTCATCTGGTGTTTTATTTTAAAGACCAAATACTTTTTAATAACAAGGAATAAGTGTCATGCTTACTCATACGTTGTGTACAAACGTATATAAGCTAAAGCTTTAGGTTTGGGTGTCCAGAGAATTTGTAAAAATATTAAAAATTATGAGCCCAATCTTTACCATGTGTCCGTAACAATGACCATATAGAACACCGCATACTGTATAAACATTCAACATAATTGATGGAAGCGCGGTATATAAAGGAAAACTCCAGATGGAGAAGTAAAATTATGAATAATTACGTTTACGTATATACGTGTATTTGGGGTGAAATATTTAAAATTTATAGTTTTTAAGGTAGAACAGCATATAAAACTATAAAATATATTAAAACAAAACCATATGGCACCACAGTTACGACTGGGTTATAATGATTAATTCTATGCTGTCTATATGGCATTTTTATAAATTTTAAATTCGTTCTAATTAAATGTTAAATTGGGTTTTTGACTCAATTTTTTTTTATTTTTTTAAATAATTAGTGTTAAATAAAATTGTTTAGGGTTGAACATAATATTGTTGGTGGTTTGTATAGCTCTAATAATACATATATAGATGATATAAATATTTTGCTAATGATATTCAGCCTGGGAAAGTATGTAATATATTCCGACTTAGGGTAGTAAGCAACTCCGGGTATTACACTATAAATTGCAATATAAATTTTTACAAATGAATTGAGAGAAAAAGTAGAATCGAAATTAAGTTTATTTGTTTATCTACTGTTGTAAAAGAAGGATTGGCGGCCACACAGCTAAATAATTAAAAGATCAAAAACATTTGCATAATTACTTATCAGAAAATATTTTTTATAAATTATTTGCAATGTGTTATTTCTTATTTCTAAACAACTTAATAACAACGATTTTAAGTTTGTCTTGAATCTACCTTAGTTCAAAAAATTCAACTACTTGGAATTCCAGCTAGTTAGTTGAAGTTTGTTGTAGTTTTTGGAGTTTCAAACATTCTTACTTTTACATGAAATCGATCTAAATGCGGTTTGGATCAAACATTTTGAATTATTACCTAGATAAACCATGGCTTAACAAACTCGATATAGCAAAGTTCGATCAAGTTCTCTCGAATGTAAAATTCAATTTAATGAACTACTTTACCGGACTTTTGGGTAATCGAGAAACATTATCGCTGCTAAAATTTTAGACAACCAACTAGGCCAACGTTTGTTGAAAATTTAACCTTAAGCACATTTGAATCTTTTAATTCTTTGTTGTTTTTGTAAATCCTATACTTTTCGACATCATCAACATTGGAAAAGATACTATGAAACCTGTACCAGAAGCGACACAATTTTCGTAAGAAATATTTCTCAAATTTTTAAGTATGAAGTTTCATCCCGATCAATTAACCCCCTCTCTCTCTCTCTTTCTCTCTCTCATTCCATCAAGGGATTTGGTCGCCTCAAATGAGGTTTCATAATCACATTTTCATTTTGGATAATGAGTGATTAATTCATTGATCATAAACCAGCCGTGAAATTGTTTCCTTGTCACCACCGGGAATCGAACCCGAGACGTACAGTCGCTGGAGCAAGCATGCTGACCACTTTGCCAATCGTCTTTATAAGCTGCGACTTCCGGTAGACCGATTTTGGTCAAATATCACTGCGAACTCCCAATTTATGCAAAAGGCTTTAAAGTATGAAGTTTGTTCCGATGAGTGAATTTGACTGGGTTGTAACAGAAGCCGAAAATTATTGTTTAAAAACAGTTTTCCTAAAAAATTGTTGTTTCCGCTTAAAAAATGTCAAAATTGATCTGGATAAATATGGTTGCAAATTAAAATCAAAATCTTTCATTTCATAGTCGTTTTTACCGATCAAATGACACAGTGGTTAAAGCTTTGGGGTTTGGATTGAGAGGTACCGGGTTCCCGAAAAGACAGAATGCAAAAGGGATTTTTTATCATCCGATTACGATCGGTGATGGAAATGAACACAACCATGACCCACTGTCGGAGTGCACAACTCATGGGCCGACCCACCTTCTATGTGAGCACTATAGGCTGGCATGGAGCTATGCAATGAGCAGATAATTCTACGTAAATTGGACGTGAAAAGCGAACCGCGAAAGAGTTGGGAGTGCTTCGGCCCCAGAACTGATTACATAGATTAAAACACAAAAAAAATAGATAATAGTTTTTCTCATAGATTATTTTTTTTCATTAGTGAGATTAAATCATATTATTTTCGAAATAATGTGTTATAAAGTCCAATGAATCCTGCCCAAGTTCTCAGGCCTGATTTAAGGTGCGGACTGCTGCTGGATGACAGATAATGTCATAGCGGTGAGGAGGAGGGGGAGGGGGAGGGGGAGGTGGAGGGGAGAAGAAGATTCCCTTTACTTCCCACCAATCACCGAAATATGTACTAACGGTTGCTTGACGTGGATGGTGGATCGATTTCGCACCCTCTTGGTTGTACAGTGTGCGCAGACATTTAGTCTGTACAACAAACACTGCACGCACACACACACTCGGTAACCCAAAAGTCATTTATTCGCCGAGATATTCGAAAACTATAAATATTATTTGCCAACGAACCAAGTCGGAAAATAATACAGACACTCCATATATAAAGATATATTAAAAGAATCCCAGCTCCATTCGTATAACTGACTTTCGCCAGTCCAAGATGTCATTTTGAAGCCAATTAACTGTTTAACAAGATTTAAACATATAAGTGTATTATAGTTCTTACTCCAAAGTCTGAGTTTAGACAAAATTAATAGTATGCTAACTCCTAACTTCAAAGATAAGTAAATGTCTGGCCTTGGCGTCACTCGTCAAACGTAGGCTTAAATGTCACTCATAAAATAGACGATAAAGTTATATATATATATATATATATATATATATATATATATATATATATATATATATATATATATATATATATATATATATTTATATATATATAAAAATATTATATTGTTATTTATATTTACAAATAAATTAAATAATAAAAATTATATATCCAGGGTGACTGACACGAAGTGTTACTAAAACAAAACGCCACAGAATTTTCATTTTTTGATGAATTTTATTAAATCAAAGTAAAAAGTATTCACAAACATTTAAATTTTCGTGGTTACATTACCAGTTTTTGATTTGGCCACCCTTCGCCGCGATTATGGCCTTCAATAAATGGCCGACAAAGCTATTGCATTCAGCACGAAAGTGGCTCTGCGGTATTTTGGCCAATTCCCGGCGAAGCGTTTCCTTGAGATGATCGACACTTTGGTATTTTTTTGTCCCAACCTTGCTCTTCAAAATACCCCAAACCGAGAAATCTAGCGGATTTGCATCCGGTGAATTTGGTGGCCATTGGGCAGTGGAAATGAAACGCGCAACGTTGTTTCTCAGCCAATCTTGATTGACGCGCGCTTTATGACTCGGCGCCGAGTCCTATTGAAATGTCCAGTCTCTGCGGCCGAAATGTTTTTGTGTCCAAGGCTTCAACGCTTCCTCCAACACATGATCCCGATAAATTTGAGCATTTATCATGATGGTCCAAAAAACGAGCGGTGAACGGTTTTCGGCCGTTACGGCGGCTCACACCATCATCATGGGAAAACCATTAACCTCTTTTGAAATGAATGAATGAATGAAACAATAAAAACAATATAAGATTTATAAATATTTAGTTTTTCACAATTTTAATGAAGTAAAATACATAATTTTATTGGTTTTGGACTCTGTATTTTTTATTCGATTTAACGCTGAGTGTTCGAACTCACTTCGAGTTCATAGTCAAAGCAAATATGCATCAAGCATTTTTGCTCTGAAAAAAGTTATAATTTTTGATTCATACATTGCAGTTTATATTTTTTTTTTTATTTTTTTTTTATTAATGTTAATGTCTTACTTACTTGTACTACCAGGTGAACACTGGTAATGCACCTAACTAAACTTGTGCTTTGTTTACCACAGTAAAACGGAAAATAAAGTCATTTATTTGTTTACTAAATTCCATCTCTCAAGTTTGAACTTATGTATTTAACTTTAATATTCAACAACACTACTGACTTCATAATCAAATTTGTGTAACGAGCTTTTAAGCCAATCGAATGATAGGCACATAGGCCAGTGTTCTGTAATTAACATTATTTGTTGTCATAGAACAGACCTCAAAATCAAAGTTCAGCATAATTTTACAGCTTTCTGAATTTGCCTTCAATGTTTAATCGTACTACTAACCACCAACCCAATTTTGTGAAACTAATGTCAGAGTTCGTTGAACGATAGAGCGACTATGTCAGTGTTTAATTATAACTTACTTTGATTTTTGTCATATGACTGTCCCCAAAACCAATGTTCAGATTAGTTATTATTTTATTTGTATCTGCCTTCAATATTCATCCTGAGTCAACCACAGTCATACGACTAATACTTTGAACATTTTCGACTTAATGGTTTTTCCGGGGCACACACACACACAACCAGACACATAAGTTTTTTTGTTAAAACCACTCGATTCCGAAAAATATTATGTTTACTTCTACACGTTTTTTACAGAACACTAGCGACTAGATACAATTTTATATAAAAACCACTATTTAGTGAATGAACTTTTGTTCATCCATCTATTGAAATAACAGTGAGTAAAACTAATAGATAATAAATTGGCTAATTTGTGTTTGGTTCCTTATAGATCATGCGCCAACCTGCATTTATAACCAATATTTATTGGCTGCTTATGTTACAGAAACAACGCGCAATGCGCCATAAAACAAAAAATATTGTAGTTTTTCCTAGTTTATTTGTAATTTACCGTTGAACTTTAGAAAGTTAAAGTACTGATTACCTATTTACAAATGCCCCTGTCAACACTACCAAAATATACTCGTTTAAATGCGTCTCATTTGACGTCGTGGTAAGTTTAGTTCAATATTTTTGTGAAAGGATGGCACAGTCACTACACGTGACATTTTGAATAAACCAACAGAAAAGAGTAAAGGTTATTCTTAAATCCATATATTTATGAAAGGTCTGATGTGAAAATCCTTTTATTGTGGACGTTGCAAAATATACTAGTCGTTTTTGCTTTCCAAACACATATGTATACTCGTATCCCTACATAGCTTTTCCATATGAGAATCACATATAAGAATCACATTAATCTTTCGTAACCACTTCAATTCAGTATTGCGGTGATTGATTTTTTTATTCTAGTACTTTGTCCGCACGTTGTTATCATCCACTTTGTCAAATCAAATATATTTTCATATAATTTAACTTTTGCGGTATACCATCAAAACGTGTAGGCGGAAAGTCACATTAAGTAAGATAGAGATACTAATAACTAAAAATGCAACGCTAACTTGCGTTTAAACAACGTGTCTCTTATCGATTGTAAATTTTACGTTGAAATTTCCTTGGGCAACTAAATCGGCACACATAAATATGAACCATTGTAGAAAATCGTCAAATTGAAATTTGTTGAATTAACTATTAAGCATTATTACTGGTTTTTGAAAATCTTTAAAATTTTAACTGAAATAAGCAAATCATATATGATACAATAAAATAAAAATTGCTGTTTTGATTTAAATTTTGGCTAATTTTTCTTATCAAAGTAGAGTATTAAAACGGATTGGAAAAGTAAAATTAAAAAACAGACGGCTTGCCAAAATGACGTAAAACCGATACTAAAATTGCCTTACACCCAACAATTGATACGCAGGCTGTATACCAAAAACCGTGATACAAAGACAAAAATTTCTTATTATAAAAGTAGTTTTAAAATTGAACAGAGTATGATCCGCTCACCTTAATAAAACTGATTTTATTACCCATTCCTCATGTCATAGTCCCGTAGATTTATATAAATTATCCATAATCAATAACCAACAGACATAAGCTGTTCAATAGATATACAAAGAATATGTATACTTCAATTTGTTCTCCACTTTAAACTAATAGACTAATCCAATTTATGTACATACATAATAATACATAACTCTATAATCTCTAAATAATTAGATTCGTGTATTATTATCCAATTCAGTTAACAACCCAAAAGTGTTATATTACACTTACTATATATTATATTTATATGTATGTATATAAAGATACGTACTTAAGTATGTACATAAAACGCATATAATATTTATATGGATTTATAATATTAAAACGTGTCAATTGCAGTTTTGTAAAATTTACACTTGTAATACTTTTCTTTTTGGTATGTAAAAAAAAATATTTTTAGGTTTCCGCTTAGTAAAAGGTCATGTTTTTAAAAATTAAGTAAGGTTATATTTATTGAAGGAATTATCGAAAACACACTATGTAAATTAATTTGTTTGTATGTATTATATTAATGATATGTACGAAGTAGTACTCCGGGAATCATTTAGGGTTTTTTGCATGTTAAGCTTAGAGATTATGTTTTGGCTGACTACTTTATCGATGCATAGAACAGCAGTTCATTTTAATTGCGTTTATAAAATATCGACGGTGATCTATTGCAGTGACAGATGAGCAGTTTTGTTTGTTATTCGTATTTTATAGTTTTCGTTACAATATTTGAAGAATTTAATCATATTAAGTACACATTTTCAGAGAAATAGATCTCAAGCCAATTTTTATTATTTATCAAATCGAATTGGAGGTTATAGTATAACATATATCTCATAAATTCCTCATTGTAATCGTGGTCTGCCCCACAAATCATAAACCTATCAAAATACCGACAAAAATTCAAATAATATAGCAGCGGTTATCACTGAATAGTACAGTAGTGATATCGCGATTTTTTTCGCTTTTCTATACTACATTTCAAATTCAAGCGAATTGAAAACTAATAAATTTAATTTAATAAAATTATAAAATTTATGTTTTGTCATATCAACAATAAAAAAAAATATGCATCCATCGTGTATACAAAAAAAAAATACAGCATTATATAGCGCGAGTGATTGTAGTCGTCAGTGTACAGTAGAATCGTACATATAACACAGCACAACAACGATAGAAAGAATTTATTGATAAAACAATTTATGTTGTTTCCAAGAAAGGCAGAAAAACTAAAATGAAAACTGGGAAAACCAGTAAAATGGTGAAACATAACTTTTGTAATGCCTTAGTTACCCCCTTTATTTTCTGCAGGTGTATGTAAGTTTTCAATATTTCGTCTAATTATGCGTTGTTTATTTCTTGATTTTAAAATTTATATCATCAAGTGAAAATATGTAAATGGAGATTCGTGCAGAATATGAGGTATATTCTAATGTTAATATAATCAAAATTCAAAACGTTTGCTTTGATAGTATAAAGTTTGTTTGTATATCGCATATGACGACAAAAGAACATATTATTGTTTTCACCTTCCACCCCTTTATAGAAATATTAAAGTAGTTGAACTTGGTTTGAAATACATAATTTTGCACTGAATAACCTAATTATTTGCATGCATGAATGAAATTGTTTAGCAACATTACAGGTAAATGTGTTTTTCTTAAATATGCATAACAAAAAATATGAGAATAGAATTCGTGTGAGTATGAAGGAGCAATAGTGTAGTTTACATTTACATTTTTCTCTAATTATGTGATATAGATGTTTGGTTAATAAAAATTTGCCGCCAAAATTGTGTAGGCATGTTAAAAGCAAATTACACAAAGAAAAATAAGCAAAGCATGTAGTTGGAAAGTACGTTAAAGTTAATCGAAATGGCAGTGCAAAGCTTTTGGAAAAATAGAGAGAGGAAAATCATGTAAAGGCACGAAAATAACACTAAAAAGAGTAGGCCTACTAATAATTTTTAAAACACCAATGGCGGTGGTTAAAATAGTAAAACTTTAGCCGGAGATCGGATTTAGCGGGTCTTCTAAATGTGATTTGTGAAACACTATTTAGAACTCTAAGAAGGCAGTCCGAGAAGGGTCGACTTATTGTGCTTCAACTCTTCGTGCCTTTCCTTCCGCGCTGATTTCTTTCAGTCCGCCCATGTTCGATTTATCTTGTTTATCAATTTGTATGTGATAAACAAAAATCAAAGGATATTGAATGTAGTTCTGATTTCCGCTTTTTGTTCAGTATACAATCAAGATATACCACTGCGCACAGTGATGGTTTGTTGGTGTGACATCTCTCAAGGTGAGGAAACTCACCTTCCATTTAGATAGCATAAATATTCTTATGTAGATCTTGTCTACCAGATTCTGTTAGGAAATTAGTTAAATGATTTTTTTTTGTTGCGTCTCCATTAATCTTTTATTTGACTTGTCTGAAGCCTAGTATGTCGATGTAGTAACGCTTCATTTATTCCGTAACTTAACTCCTCTAAAATCACATTATTATTTTTGTAAAGTTCAACAATTGAGAAACAGCCATTAAAAATTTAAATTTTATGTATCCATCTCAATTAAAAAATTTCAATAGAATCCGTATACAACTTCAATCGTCAATAACAAACTTCAAGTGGATATTGTAGCTACTAAACAAACAGCCAAATAAAATATTAATCATTATACCAAAATAAGGCTGAACAAAATTTCCTCGATTCCTCCAATAAAAACATATACAAGAAACTACACCACTCTAGATTTGTAGAATATCAATTTCCTAAGCGGCATAAGTTTCTAGAAATTTGTCAAATTTATTTAAAATAACCACCCTTTTGCTAAGGCGCTTTTTAGTTTATTATGATTTCTTTTTTTGATTAAGACATTTCGTAACAAACTTATCGTAAAAATAATGAACATCATTAAAATTAAGATTATGCAACTTTAAAATTAAAGGCAAAACTTATAAAATACAATAAAGACAGGTAACAAATTATCTGTAGGAGTACATTCATATTGCTTTTCCCTAATCCCTCTATAAATATTTGGATAGATGAACCGGATAAAGTGGAATATTTCGTGTTGAAGCAAATTAAGGTGTTTATTCTACGTTGTTGTTGTTATACTTTCAATTTGATTGATGTTGTACACTTTTTGCTACTGCTATTGTAATTATTATGAGAATTCCTTCGAAATTAGATAATCAATTATCTTAATTTTAATTAATAATTTAATTTACTTTTGTTTTATTTTTTGAACTACTTTATTTACCAAACGTTAAACAAACAAAAGTAAACAGGTAAACTAATAAATTAAGATTAATATAACAGTGACATTTCGGATTATGTTTAATTAATATTCCGTCATTTTGTGTACCCAATATTTAAAATTCTAACACTGTTCATGGAACAATAATTAACTTTTTTATGTTTTTTTTCTTTTTTACAGTTTAAAACCACCACCTAAGGACGGTGTTACAAAAAGCAATCCATCGAAGCGGCATCGGGAACGTTTAAACGCAGAGTTGGATTTATTAGCTTCGTTATTACCTTTTGAACAAAATATTCTTAGTAAATTAGATCGTCTGAGTATTCTTAGGTTATCTGTTAGTTATTTAAGGACAAAAAGTTATTTCCAAGGTAAATATGAAATTATGCTAATATTAAATGTTTTAATGTTATACACTAATTAAGAACAAAAATGTTCGTACAAAGTTAAAGCCTAAAATAACTAGAATAAGTTAAAAATTTAAATGAAATACGAATGTAATCCATCGCTTGCTTTTCCCATACACAACCGTCTTAACCTACTACGGTATTCATAATCCTGCTCTTCGATTTATCGGAATTCTCATAACAGGTTTCAGTGTTCTTTAAATTGTAGCAATCGATGATCATTTTAAATTTTTGTTTCTAATCTGTGACTATTTGGAGATTAACTTCACTTGCCTCACCAGAACGAATAATATGAAAGATTTGCCCTAGTAAACCAAATTTAAAAAAATAAAAACGTTTCTTTTTTACTTTCACAATCACAACCAAGCATATTATTTTAAAAATTTGGTTTGATTGTTTTCTGGAATTAAATATTTAATATTTAGTCCTGGGAGCGGTCACTGTCAAAATTTTAAATAAATTCTCAAACTACAACTTGATTTCTATAAATTGATTAACACGCGTATAGGTGCTGGAACTAAATAATATGTAGTAGCATCCAAATTATTTGCTTATGATAATTCAAAATCTACATAATCTTTCATTTATCATTAGCTGAACAGACGTCCTTCTTTGAAGTGGATTGTCCTCCGTTAAACGGCCCATCCTTCTCAAAACTTGTTTCCTCCTTTGAAATATTATAGAGTCCTGGTCCTCCTTCAGCTTGACTGGAACATAAGAGTTCAAACTTCTGAAATTATTTCAAACCGTTTAAAAAAATAGTAGATAACTTAAGAGAGAAAATAATTGTTATTTACGCAGATAATTCCAATACTAATTTTGACAGTGTCAACCACAAAGGCGACAAAAATATCCATAAAACGATTTTTTATTCTCTTAAATGCAATAAACAAGGCCTATAAGTTAAAGAGAATAAATGTAGCGTTTATTATTCTACAAATATACTTATATTTCGAACGAACCTGGAAAAGTAGAAGATGGAAAAGTAACCTCGTTAAAATTGAGGTTACCTCGTTAAAATCAATGCCAACCATCGCATGATTATTGACAATTATATGAACCCTTAAATTTGTATTTTTTTGTAAGTTTACTGGTAGAGAAGGGTTCCTTGACAATATATACAAATAAAAATTTCAATGACTTGACAGATTCGAATCTCTATTTTATTCTTAACTCAGGTTAAGAGAGCGGGACAGGGTTATCAGTAACCATGTCCCGCTCTCTTATAAAAAATTTAACAATCTAATATAGTGCTGCAGAGGTAGTATCATATTTCACATATGATATTTGGCAGCGATAGCAGTTTTTTCGCATCTCACTTCTATAAAAGTTCGTTGGAATATTTGGATAATTGGACTCAGCATCTCTATTTATCTGTGTTTGATTGGGTCTTATTGAATGTAAAAATTGGTTGAAATAAAATAATATAATTATTAATTATAATAATAATAATGTTTTATTTGTAAAAAAATACTTCGATATTTCAATACAAGATGATTTATGATTTGTGAGTTTACTAGAATTAACAATGTTTTAAGAAACAAGAACCGGGAGGAGTATAAAATTATTAAGAAATGGATTTAAAATTCTTAAAAAGTTTGAAATCTGAATATTTCGTAGGACAATATCTGAATTTTAGTGAAGATGACATTATACTTGCCAGGAACATATGCTAATGTAGAGCGAGCATTTTCAGTAAAATGTCCAGACTGGTGGTTGAAACGTTGCCTTCGAAGATAACCGTTGAAACTAAATTAAGTTTAGGATGGAAAACCAAGAGTTATCTAGAAATCGTTACCATTATTTAATTTCTTATTAATAATGTTCTTAGGACTGCTTTTTGTTATTTCTTATTTTAATTTTATTGTTGTTCTATACGCACAATAATAATGGGATAAAATAAAATAATGATTTTTCTAAAATTGCGAAGTGTGTGTGTTATTACTAGCTTAATAACCTCTTTTCGACGAGCGATATGTTCTCTTGTTTTGCAAGCGAAGTGTCCTTGAAATTCTGGTCAGCTTGTTAATCACAATGTTAAGGATATTGATGTACGTGATTTCAAACCCAGTAAAAATATACAGTCCTCTATCGAGTGTTTAAAAATATTTTTTGAGGTTACTTTTTCGTAGATAGCACACAGTGGAAAAGAGGTAGAGCACATGAGCCATAATTCACCAATTTGTTTAGTCTAGTTGGTTATAAAATTATTTGGTATCTAACCTATTACTCCCAACATTTGGGAACATCAATAAAACTATTATTCTACTAACTTACCTTATAATTCCTAGTGACGAAAGAGTCCCAAGGCGTTAAGGTTATAGTTTCCGACTTGTTAGAAATAGTTAAGGCAAATAAAAATATTCAGAACCCCAGAAAATGGTTGTAATTCGTAAACATTAAGAATTTATACCGTAATTTAATAGACTAAATATAAATTCTAGGCCCAATTAAAAACAATTGTCGGCTAAAGTAATAACATTTATGAGAAAAACAACACTATCAAAAACGATTTTAACTCAAATTGTCAATTACATTACCCCACCTCAGTTTTTCAAAATTTAAGCGGAAATTATGAGTTTTGATAAATAATTGGAGTCCACAAAAATTCGACCTTCCTGCAGCTCAAATGGATTTAATGAGACTGATGAAATTTCATATTAAAGTTTTCAAATAAATAGGGAGGCTAACAGTGAAGTTCGGAGAAAATCGGCAAACTGGAAATGACAGCTTCAATAAGAACAATTTCGTTTCTTGTAAATATTTTAAAATTGCAAAATTGTAAAATGAAAAGACAATTAAGAACAAAAAGATTCACAACACAATTTGTTCAGATGATTAATCTAAAATTTTAACAGACAGGAAGACTTTTATTAAACGGGTTTTCACCAAAACTTTGCATTACTTAGGATTGGTATTAAATAACATACTAATATTTTTCCCATAAAGTCGAAAATCCCAGTGAAATGTTGTTGAAATCTGTGTATCCATAGGAGCTTCCTCGTATTTTTAAGTTTTTTGCAAATTTTTTGGAGAGGTAATTTATGAAAAACCCTTTAATTAATCCAATTCATTTACCTCTACAGCTTACACGGATTGAATGAACGAAATGAAACACACACGTAAGATATTTTCATATATTTGGAGTACTAAAGTTGTGAAATTTGTCGGAACTCAGCCAGTCGGAAGTGGCAGCTACCGCAGGGGCTTTATTAGTATTTGCAAATATGTTGAAATTTATAGCACTTATGAAAAAACGACGAAGAATTAAAATATTCTTATAAATTTATTATTAAATTTTCAAAAAATGATGTCCTCTTAAATTACTAAAACTTAAGCGGAAGTTACGATTTTTGATTAAACAAAACTGTGATTACCAAAATTTTTCTAAGTTTTATTTTTTCCTTAGAATTAAGTGTGGTGTATTCGAAATTTACATACAATATACATTGTACATACATGGTGAAGGAAAGTCACTTGCCGGTCACAATATATATACCACTAGGGTATATATATACCCTAGGGATTTCAAATATCACTTTTTTCGAAATGTTAAATGTTGTAACAGTAACAATTTGTGTAAAACACCGCCTTTCAAAGGCTTACGTCGTTCAACAGTAATACGATCAGACATTCCGTGCAGAAAGGTTTGCATGAGCTGTCCATTCGATTGAATGCCGAAGAAGACTCCCTGCGGGAGGATGAAGCTTTTAAAATGGTAGACAGCGTATATCGTATCGTAATCTAATCGAATTAATAATAATTCTAAGGTATGGGCTCATTCTAAAAAACAAAATATATCCAAAAACACAGGGACATAAACCAGACTGGAGGTGGCATACATCTATATTTTGAAGTATTTCCGAAGAGCGGATGATCAATCTAACTGCTCTCATGTAATTGGTCATAGAGGTACCCAGAACAACATTTGATCATGGTGAAGAGATTGCAAAGCCTGAAACAGAAGAAACGGGAACGGACGCAGAAACACCGCAAACGGTATTTGCCGGTACTTCGGCAATCATTTTTCTCCAATTTTATTCCAACAAACTAAATTGATGAGCAGGGATTTTTTTTTCGGCATAGTGCAACAAGAATTTTTACTTCGTGTACGAAAAAAAATAAGCATTTTCGTTTATATATTTTTCTTCCAATTTCGTTAATAAAATACGTTTCACATTCGCTTTACAGAATGAAATTGCCGCCATTTAAAATGTCAACCCCACTCAATTTCACTAGTTTCGTCGAGTCTAAAATAACTTGACGATACTTCAACTCTACTTCATTAAAAATGGATACTAACTCGGGTTTGATCCGGATTCAAAGATATGTACATCCCAGTTGTACGGTTGAGCGCTTTGATAGCGCTATACTTAATCGATCACAGTGATCGCTCCATTTTACCTCACCGTGAGCATCACTTTACACCACATTTCGCGTAAACTTTACGAATAAAAGCCGATATTATGGTGAATTGGCATGATACTCACACAAATAGATAACCGAATACATTTGTTTTATACATATAAGTATACGTATACGGTCTATTTCATCGTTTTTATGCATTTTCAAATAAAATTCGTCGGTCGCTCATGCAAAGTACAACTGGGATAATATTCGTCATATACTACGAGGGTGTTCGGCACTGGTGGTGCGATGCAAGATGTTATTGGAGAAGGGAGGACATAATTTTTAACAGAAATAATGTTAGTGATATTTGTAGAATATTTTGTTAATTTTACTTCCAAATAACGGGTAAAGCTGGCCTACAAAAACATTAAAATTAAAAATCTGTAGAATTCGTTATATGACGTTTACTTTTTTTTTATTTTTTTTTATTGGCTGGATAAAATTAACCGCATGTATATAATATAAAAGTGCTATTTCTCATAAAATCCCACCAACATACTATTTTCGGAAGGCATTGCTAGACGGCATCACGTAGTTTTAATGATATTTTCACTTAAAGTCCATTACAAATATAAGGTGTATATTGTTACGAATTATACTCTACATTACACACGTATGACACTCGGTGGTTAAGCGATACACCACTAAGTGTTACCAAACAGAAGGTTGCGAGTTCGAATCTAGTCAAAGTCCATAATTTTACACGAATCAATGTTGTCGGATCAAGTAATCCTCCAATTTTGATTGGGAGTTGGATTTTAGAATGACATTTCTTGTGGAGAGGAATACGAAAATCACGAAACCAATTGTAAACAGCCGCGACAGGCATAACGGGAAATACTGGAATTAATAACAACGTTAATCATCAAAACGGACGAATTGATGACGTGAATGTTCGTGAATACAACTACATGAAAGTGATTTATATTTGCGTGTTGCAAAGGTACATCGTCAGATACAATAAAAACAATAATCTGGAACAGTGATACACAAGTAAATATGGACGGGAAATTTTTCTCGCAGAGCCGTTATTTAACCAGTAAACAGTGCATATAAAGAAGTAAAAAGTAAACGGTGCGAAAAGTCAAAGTGAATTAGTGAACAAGTAATAAAGAATGAAATTAGTGCATGGCTGAAGAAATTAAAGGTGTTGGGAAATAAAGTTTGTAACTTTAAACTCTGAGTGTTTTATTTGCAAAATCCAATACAAATCCGTATCGAACGCCCGAAATTCGTAACAATATATAAAATACATACAATATAATTATGGCCGGTTGCACAGAAAAATGACTAACGGCCGGTTAATTGTGCGCCAGTTAAATGTTTTTTTATGAAATCTGTTTTCGCAGATATATTTTATTATTTTATTTATATATTTTATTCCATGGAAATATTTAGCTTGCGTATAAATATTTAAATGGCCAATTTTGATTGAATAACTTTTTAACTAATCGTTAAATATTTTCATGAAATAAAATGTATTTTATCAAGTTTGCGTCGGCGAAACAATAACTGAAACCAATACCATTATTTTAAGTTATGAAATAACTGAAACTGTAAAGAAATTAAATTTGAATCGTTTCACAGCACTGACAAAAACTATCATAAAATTATGTTCCATAGCATGTGTGGCACCGCCATCTGTTAACATCTTTTTAAACAAACGAATAACAATAAAACAAACAGTTCTTTACCTCAAATGTTAGTTTGTCAAATATTTTGTATAACAAAGTATACATTTTCTATTAAATTCACAACATCACAACAAAAACTAAAATTGAAAACGTCTGTTCAATGCATTGTAATGGTCAACTAATAGAAATGTGTAAAGAAACCCATGAGTATTCTTAGAAAGAAAGAAATACATTACTTAGACTTTTAACAGAAGATAGCGACATGCTTCAACGGAGAGAAAAGATTATATTATCTGGGTATGTAAAATTTTATAAGTTTAGAAGACCACTTTATTTGAGATTGACAAAGATCCTTCATAAGGGCGCCACCGACATCAAGGGAAAGAAAAGTAATAGCCTGACCATGAGCTACATAACTATATATGGAAAAGTTGGGAACATCTATATGATTTGGTCAAGTTTGTGATATATAACCTAATATGCAGTAAGTTCAAGATTGTTTTTAACACGGGATATCTCGCTATTTTTACCGTTATGGTGAACTTAAATTCAAAAAACTTATATTGAAATGTTTCAGAGTTTATTTCTCTATTAACTTATTTGGTGCTTAATTATTGCATAAATTTTCATCTAGTTTCTAAGGTATCAGGATATTCCAAGGAAAAAATTCGACACAGTATATAAGTTTGCGAACTTTATAGTTTATTAAAAGTCGCCGTGAAGTGGTAGAAAAAAATTGCATAGCAGTTCAGGATTTGAAGCGTATACTGTTTAATTTTTATTCCACTAAATATAGATTTAGTAATGAAATATTTTTAGCATCTTTATCATATAATAATGTATGCATATTAAATATTTATGTATAAGATAGAACGTAAAACAGTATATACTTCGTATTTTTGGTAGCTATAATCATTTAATCTGTATAATAAAAAAAAACTCCACTCAATTTACATATAAATCCACATCAAGTTCTGAATTTTCGTAGCGTTGTTCAAACTATAAAAACCGCACCCAATTCCACAGAACAAAGCAGTAGAGAATTTTCTTTTTTGGATTGTACGATGTGGTGTACATATTTAGCACTCGAATCAACAAAAGAAAATTTAACCACCCTTTACAAATTGTATTGGTGATAAAACTATTTGCCGTCGATTACATCTGTAAATGAACCACCAATATGCCCTCGTAAAAGAGGCGGAGATAAAATTAATATTATCCCCTTGCTTGATATGTGAATTGCGGATGAACCAATATTGCACCATAGAGATTGCTCTGTATATTTTCCTCCCTTCGAGAAATGAACATTTATGAAAAAAAGAAGTAAAAGTAATTTCAGGTTTCGTCTTGTTCTTCTGCTTCTTGGAAATATAAAACGTATGGTGTTTTCGTATATGTATACATATTATATTCAAGGGTAGATTATGCTTTTTCTACATGTTTATAAATTTGGACGGTTCTTTTATTTTATTACTATTTTCATTTTTTTTTATTACAATCCACATTGCTCTTGGTATCGTTGTTGTTGGAATTTTCTTTCAATTCGTTCGTATTTAATATCCCAAACCATTGGAAAATAATGTACTTTTTTTTATTTGGAAAGCATGCGCATAACAGATTTAAATGACGCCATCGCGTGTCTCGATTCACCTTAAAAGGAGGTATAGTACGAAAATGGGAAGAAAAAAATAATAATAGTAATATTAATAATAAGGCGATATACCACCCATTTTCTTCATCGTCTTGATGTTCTTACGGGGTTTTCTTGTAACGAAATTTCTATTGTCTATTAAAGAAAAGAAAATATGTATTCCAATTCATTTTGGGGATTTCGTTGTTATTGTTGTTGTCATTGCTACTAATAGTATTTTTAACTACTGTACTGTTATAACTTGTTTGAGGGATGGTACATTATTATCCAATTTTTAATAGAATAGAAAATAGATTTTGAAATATTAAATTGGATAGTAAATATAGTGGCGCAGCGTCCAAACGTTTCCCACTTGTGTACATAGGAAGAAAGAGGATTATTAAAATACGACTAAATATGTGTTCTCTGAAGGTTTAAATAACCTAAAACCATTAAGTTTCTATTTTCTTTATTTCAATGTAAGTCGTTCCATTCTTAGAGATGGAAGAGCATCTACAAGCACCTGTGAAAGTGGATGCTTCATAAAATAATCAAGGAACTTGCGGTTATAATAATGTTTCTTTTGAGAATTTTTCTTATTAGAACTAGTTTTATTCTATACTTGAAATCAAATTAATGCAAATAGATGTCGTTATTTTTATTCAAATACATTATAACTATTACTTGATTTTTCGAATAGAATATTTACATAGTATTTTTCCTATTACCTTCAACAAAACCTCCGTTTTTTGAACTTAGAAATAGGTTGCAATTTCTAAAGCATAGGAAGAGTGTTAAATATATATATATATATATATATATATATATATATATATATATATATATATATATATATATATATATATATATATATATATATATATATATATGTATATATATATATATATATACATATATATATATATATATATATATATATATATATATATATATATATATATTTATATATATATATATATATTTATATATATATATATATATATATATATATATATATATATATATATATATATAAATATATATATATATATATATATATATATATATATATATATATATATATTTTTTTTTTTAATATTTAAATATTTAAAATATTTAATTTATAACCTATTTTTGTACCTCCTATATTTGCAAAAACGGGAAATGGAACGCTTCAGTTCCATCCCGATCAATGAATCCATATGGGCTTTACAGGGGCGGAATTTTTGTTGATACACAGTTTTTTTTTAAATCAACATTTTGGCTTAAATTTTGGTGATCGGATCTGAACGGATCCGGGTATGGTAGCTTTCAATTCCGATGGACCGATTTCAACCATAAATCATTGGTATTTACCAATTTATGAAAAACGCTATCAAACGTTTCACTACGATTAAGTCTGGACTATAATGACATTAATTATACACACACAGCAATTCAAATATTTTTAAAATCCACTTATTTTGACTTCGGCGTATTCGCGAAAGGTAAATCACCAATAATTTCGAGGTCGAATATGTTCATGATTACTATACCTTATTTTACTAACAATGCAACTAACTAACAATTTACCTACGATGTTCGTGAAATCGAGGAAAATAAACGAGGGATCGTTAAACGAGGTTTATTAGTATTCGAAAAAGAAAAAAAAATCAAATATCAGTCTTCAAAAGCCGGAAAAATATTTGAAGATCGACCCAGCTTTATGTAGAATCGGTTTTAGTTTTTCGCTTCCTAAAGCATCCCAAAATTATTAAAAAATATTTGGAGACATGATTCACGTTTTGACTTGGCTCACAAGTGGGACAATTTGTGCTAATAATCATCTAGTTTTACCCCCTCCCGCAAAGACTAAAAGTAAATTTTAAATTAATATTAAATAAATTAATTGAAATAAGTAATAGTTTTCTTCATCTGCAGAATTTTAATAATTTATTCTAAGCAAATTCACTTTCTGGAATTCACTTTCTATTGTTTGTTCTCTGACTGACTATAAGTCTTTTCATTGTATTTTCGCTTGTAATTTATTTGTAAACAGGTTTAAAATGGCATAACTACATACCTCCAGCAGCTGAAAGTCCTTTCGAAATATGTGACCTAGTGTATGAAAAGCAGGCTTACGTGCGAAAACAAGTTATCGAGAAAACAGCTGTTAAAGATAAAAAAAAACTCGTTGCGTCAGTTTCGCGTGTGGTTTTTGCACGGAATATTATCGCATTAAGTTGAGTTTACAAATGTTTTCATTGTTCTCGCGCCGGTCGTCTTTTTCGTTATAACGTCAATGTAATCGTTTCTATTGGTACTCTGCTTTCGCATTTTTAGTAAACTTTTCCACAGATTATGACTTTCTGGTTTTCGTCGTGTAAAAGAGCGTCTCATACTCTATCTGAATCGGCAAAAAATGGAAAATGATTTTTTGACACCTTAGCCCAATTTTCATAGACCAGGTCACATATTATATTAGTTAGTTTAAAATATACGTTAGTACAGCCAAATACGCAGTTTATTATTTGTGAGAATTTTTTAATGGTATTTAACTCAGTTTACAAAAATAATTTAATTTTGCTTTAGCTTTCGACACCCTTTTAATTAATTATTATTATAAATTAAATTTTTTAAGAAGAATAAAATTTGAGTTTAAATTAATTATACGGTTATGTCACGCCTCTCTCTTTTAGAGAAGTATTATTGGTTATTTAGCAATAATGCAAAACCAAAACAATTGAAAACTCAAGTTAGTAAAATATAAATTAAGAAACTAGTTACTATTTGGAATTCAATTAACTACAAACAAAATAAGTATACAATTTTAAAATTTAAACAACTAAACAGGTTTACTCGAATATCTGATGAATTGGAATTCGTTGAACTCAAACTTTAGCAATGGAATGATGTCTGAGATAAATTTTCATCAATTTAATGTTAAGATCTAAATTACATAGATCAGAAACATAGAAATTACCAGTCGATAAAACACTTAAGTAATTTGAAATAAAATACTAACTATCCATAAACATTTGCGTAAAAAATTTCCCCCAAATTTTGATTACATAAACCTTAGAGCTAAGACACGGTTAAAGAACCCCTCAAACTATCATTCAAAATATTTATTAATGTACTACTTCGCGTATGCTTAATTGTCTAAATGTTTCTGTTTCTAAACAAAAAAAACCATTTATTAATTTTTATAAATTTAGGTTTTCGGTTTTTATTGCACACCTGGAAGTTTAGTTTCATTCTTGAGTGATTTATGGCTAAATTATTACCATGCTCATGTATCGTACCAAGGTTTAGTATATTTCCGTAAAATTTAAATCACATTGGGAATTTCTAGTGTGTGTCATATGGAAATCGGAAATTTTATGTATGAGATCATAGAGTTCCGATATATTTAAAAAGTAAAATGAATAAATAATATGGGATACAATTGAATTTTCTAATCGTATCCGATTAATCTAAGTTAAATAAGAGTTTAAAATTCGCATTAACTTACCTGTATTAATCAAAATAAAAACCGAATAAGATTATGAATTGAAATTATTGCACACCCTATCGAGCCGATAATATTCTTATTCGTATATAAAACAGATCACAACCCTCGTTGGATATTTCATCTCGAAAAAAAAATTTCAATTATACAAAAATAAAATAATACCAAGGTACATTTCAAAGTAGCAACCGAAACAACAATAAAAAATGTTTAGAACTTGAAGTTAATTTACAATTTACCATATGCTGGTGTATACAAAGTTTATTAAGAAGGATAAATGATTATCATTTATGGTGTTCATGCTTACCCTCGCATAAATAAGTACAATATTTTTTAGTCTTGGATTATAATAGACTGAACTCTGCTGAATGTGTGGGAGACTATATGGTTCTGAAATGCCGGGGTGATAATACGATTATGTTCAGGATGAAAACAATTTTACATTTGAAAATTGGAAAAAGTAAGCAATAATTATTTAAGTAATATTTAGGGTATGATACATGATGATCATTTTGAAACATAAGTAAGAGGAACAGAAAATGTGTTTCATATGAGGGCGAATAGGATATTCTAACATACTATATATGTTTTGTGTAGTAGCAAAATTTTTTAAACTTGAATGCTGAGCAATTTAGCTATATAAAGATTGTTACAATTGTACATCTAACACGAATCGTTAGTCAAGGCAATCCTCCATTTGGACAGCAAAAGTTCATTTAAATAAACTTTGATTGTATACTAAGTTAATCCAGTAGTCGAGAAGAAGAACTCTTGTTCCAATTAGCGACTTTTTGAGAACAATTTTCTTTGTATAATTTCTAGAAAAGGGTAAAATTTTTCAACGAGAAGCCTAAAGTCGAGCAATGTTTTATGCACTATTTGCATTTTTACATGCACTAAAAACTAAACGGGTTGCCACCGCACAATAAATCTTTTTTTTAGCTTAAAAACTAACAGATGGAACACCCTTTATAACTTTTCACATTCAGAAAAGTGATTAACATTTCCCGCGATAAATAATCGTATTTCATAGTAATATTTTTATTAGCATACGCGAGATCTACCTAAATTTTACATCGTACCTTAAATCGTACATCGCAGATCGGCATTTCCGGGTAAAATAAAACGGAGAGTACTCTGAACTAAAGAGAATAGCAGCAGGCATACCACAAGGTAGCATACTGGTCCTATACTGTATATCCTGTACATCAGAGATATGCCAAATACAGAAGGTGCTACCATAGCAACATTTGCAGACGATACAGCTATTCTGGCAACTGGAAAGTGTATATCAGAAGCAACGACAAAACTTCAACAAGCAACCAACTCAGTGAGTAGCCGGACAAAGAAATTTCGCATTAGCCTAAACGAAGCAAAATCGATTTACGTAAACTTCACAAAGCAAAAAATTAAGTGGATTCCAGTGAAACTCAATTTAAGGCCGGTTCCAAATGCATATACAGCCAAATACCTCGGCATTACTCTCGATTTCAAGCTTAGATGGAAAGAGCATGTTAAAAAGAAAAAGAAGTATTTAACATCAAATATAGGAAAATGTATTGGCTAATAGGTAGCAGTTTACACAGTCATATTATATTATTCTGGACTAAAACTAAAGCCTTTTGTAATACTTGTTTGGCCAGTGGAATCTGGTCCTGTTGTTGATACAAATGAGCTAGTAAACTGGCCATATCGAATTTTACAGTTGAGGTTCTCCGAGAGCTTCCACTGGCAGAAGAGACAAAAATTGTTAGGTTATTTCACAACATTTATGAATGCTGTAATTTCATTTGATTGGTACCACAAAGATAGTTGGTCTGGCAGATATTTAAATTTTCATTCCTGGGTTCCTACTTCCTATAAAATTAATACAGTAAACATTTTGGTTCAAAAAATTTTAAAACTTTCACATCTCAAATTTCACAATAAAAATTTTAACATATTAAAAGAAACATTGTTAACTAATCATTATCCCGCCAAATTAATAAATCAGTGTATTTGGAAACAAAAAAATTTTATTACAAATTTTGAAATTCGGCCCATTAACAATAAAAAAAATTATTTTTCAATTCCTTATGTTAAACATTTGAAAAAATAAAACACTTGTTCAAAAATTATAATTTCAAAATTGTCGGTTTTTCTTCATCTTGTTTAAATGATTGTCTTTTTTCTAAACTTAAAGATCCTATACCACTCAATAAGCAGTCAAATTTAAATTATGACGTTAAATGTGACCGTAATGTTGTTTATGCGGGTCAAACAAAACAGTTTTTGGAATAAAGGATTTATCAACATAAAAATGGTGTAAATAAAGATGAAGAACAAGGTACTAGTGCACTTTCTACACATTTAAAGAATTCAGGTCACATAATTAGCCTAAATAATGTTAAAATATTAGAAAAAGAACGAAATTTTAGGAAAAGATTAATTTTAGAGATGCTATATATTAAATCTAGCATTAATTCTATAAATATAAATAATGCTTGCGCCTACATTGGCAATTGCTACAATTATTTTGTCTAATTTCGTTTTTTGTCTACTTTATTTCTTTGCTAAATTTATTTCATTGTTTAATTTATATATACAATTTTCATTTATATTTTTTTAATAATTTTAAAATCATATTCATATTTTATATACTTGTTTGTAAAATTTACTTTAAAATTTACTTTGTGTTTGGTATGTGAAAAAATTGTATTTACTGTATAGGCTTTTTATATTTGTTTTTAAGAAATTTATATAAAAAATTTCATTAGCTTTGAAAATGATGTCGATGAGACATCGAAAGCTCAGTCTTTAAATTTGTTTTATTTTATTTAAAATAAAAAACGAGCCCTAAACCATTACCAACTTTATTATATTTAAAAAGTTTATTTACTTAAACAGAATAATTTATTTCAAAAGAAGAGTTCTAGCGTTTTAAAACAATTTTTTTTGATAGTAATACTTTATGAAAATGTTTATATTTATTGTTTTGTGAGAAATCCTGTTGTTTTATTTTTCAATTAGTCAATTTTATTTTAAAGTTTTCTCGGCTATTTATATAATTCGCCAAATCGGTATGTTTTTATGTAATATAAAAGGTATGAAGGTTTGATTTTTTGCAATTTGGTCCTGGCCGTTGTAACCTGATGAGTAGACCAATTTTTTGTCATTACGAAACCAAACTGCCAAAAAAGAACTTGACGAGCACAGCACACATAATGAAGCTAATATATTGCGCGTCTGCCAAACAACAATGACGGAACATAGAGACCTTTTTATAATAATATGTATACGTACGCATATGTACATGCCTAGTAAAGCACAAAAATACAAGTTATTTTCAATAAATAAAAACTTTATTTAATTCAAATACATTTATTTATGTAATTATTTTATTTAGTTTTTGTTTATTACATAGGATAGGTCTCTAACATTCACCATATTGAAAATTTCCCATAGCTGCGTAAAAATGAACGAATATATTACCTACATAATGGCCCTGGGGGTTAAAAATTAAGGAGGGGGAGTCTTTTTTCTACTTTTTATGGTAGATATATTATGTTATGAGTAGATGACCTCTTGGTTTTTGCTGACCTGAACAGTCGCAAACATTATGAATGACATTGTATTTGTAAAGTATATTACGGATTACTTTGACTTAATAAAATTGTGTGACAATTGTTAAAAAATAATTATTTAAAAATTAAAATAAATCTTTTAAAACTAGCCAATAGTTTTTTATTTTTAAAAAACAATCTCTTAAAATTTAAGAAAACTATTTGACATAAATAAGGAAAGTATTTTTGAAAATAAAAACCATTTTTTTATTTTTTTAAACAAATTTAAAGATTTATACAAATTTGTATTTTAAAAATAAAAAGATTATCCTTTCGATTTTAAAAACGAGACTTTTCGCCTAAAAAATATATGTATGTATATTGTTTGTTATATGTATATTTTTTTATTTTTACTGGTTTTTTTTATCTCAGTGTGCCATAAGCACTTGTCCCATCTGTAAATGTGTATGGGCCTCAACCTTTTGCGGCTCATGTAAATAGCACTTGTAGACATTGCAGACATTTTTTTATATTTGGAGGATTAGACGTGCGGAAATATTCGGACAACCCCAATAAAGATATATAACATGCATCTTGGGTTAAGGCCATTGTACATATTTAACAAAATCATAATATTTAAACTAAACTTTTACATTTTGACGTTCATTTTTTGGTGTATAGTATATATTCTCCTGGCACGTTTACAACAACACCTAAAGCAAAATCAAACGATTTTATTAAATTTTGATTCTCCTAATTGTTTTCGCATAAATTCTGTGTGGCCAAAATATCCCATTTATTAATGACTGCAATTATAAATAAAATTCTTTCTCAATTAAATTTAGTCTTTTTAATCAAACACAACTTACGGGGATTTTTCGCATCCAAATTGGTGCATTCTACACAGATATACTATAAACAAAGAAAGATAATTGCGGCATGATTATTAAAAGTGATAATATAAATTTAAATTTTTATTAACCTGATTTTGTTTTCCGATTTTTTATTTATTTTTTGTATGTACATATTGACAAATGACATGCTCACCCGTACACAAACCTAAACATTTTGATTTTTGTAGGTTATAGAGGAACTTGTCAAAATTTTCTCCTCACATATTTTATAGCAGAGTACTCTTTACGAATTCGTCCAAATTAAAGAAACTACACTATTTCCGCCATTGTAAAAATAATATTTATTTTTCTAATAATTTATACGGTGTAAAATACATCGTCAAGTACTAAACATTACGATTTTTCACTTTATTTAAATAATTTTTCGGCTATGTTTGAATCGCAGTCAAAAAATGTCCCTACTATTTCTCCTATTCCTCCTCTCATGTAGAGATTGCACTCTTGTCTCTTTTTAATTTTGTACAAAATCTTATAATTTTGAATGGAATAGCGCCATAACCTTAAAAAGTTTAAATTTTTTTTTTTGAATTTTTGACTTATAGATGGTTAATGTGTAAGAATCACAACAATAAGCGTACGAAATTTGATTCTTTCACGTTTCCATCTATGTATATTCTATTTTAACAATTAACTTTTCGAATTCACGAATTTTTATAATTCGAGGGTGCTGAAATATACAAATATACGGAACAATCACAATACAACATTACAATTGAAAAAACCAAAAAAAAAACAAAGTAAAAATATTAAAAAATTTGGTCTATAATTTTGAAATAGAGTAGCTTTATCCATCCTGACTGTGACTAGGATTGTGACTTGTTTTTAGGAAGTGCAATACTTCCTTTTCGTTCCCGAATTTCTTGTGTACCCATTTTCTAAAATTAGTAAAACATTACACAAATCTACTTCAACAGTCAAAACAATTTGAAAAGATAAATCAATCGACATCTAACATTTTTAATAATTTGGTTATTCTAAAAAACTATATATACTCCAATATTATTATTACTTAAGCAACTTATCGAATTAATTTTAAAAAAAGAAATATTTATGAAGTAAAACCAATTACTTTTACTATATTGAATTCCAAAAATATTTTGTTCTTCATGCTCATGCTATTGTGATCGCTTTGGATAGGCATCATAGTTTAGATGGAGTTGATGACATTGAGAAGTTTTACTTAATCCAAACGCTGAACATGAAGGATAGAAAATACACGCGTGGTAGTATAAATGAACATCGTGTTACCACCACGTGATAATGGCATGTATGTTAATATTCGTATAAACATTCTGTTAATATTTGACCCGTCACTTCATACAATTCATACAATTGAAAATAACATGGCTCTCAATCTTCACGATTCTAATATGTACGCCATATAACTTGTTTGTACTTAAACTTATACTACAAATTAAAAACTTCAGACAAAAGTAAAAATTCTAAAAGTCTAGCAGTTTTGCTTTGGAATAAAAATGTTTAATTTCGTTCGAGTATGTGCAAAAAGGCGTAAAAATTGTAACGATGGTTTTTGAGGGAATTTTATCAGATTACCAGTTTTCGATAACAAACATAGTTGATATTTTCATTATCATTCATTATTGTAAATATTATTCAATTTAAAATAATTTTTAAAAAGAATAAAATCCTCGGTATTAAAAAATTGGTGGTTCGAGAAACTACTCCATAAAGCACTCAAAATTATTGTGAATTGTTATTGTCCTTGAAAATTTCATGTACAAGGCGCGAATTTAATTTTTTTTATATGTACATATTTATTTTGTCCCACTCCAATGAGGAACAGGCCATAATGAACGGATGAAACATAAAAATACTTAAAAACAATTTAAAACTGAAATATAAATAACAATAATTTGTCCAAAAAGAAAATTTGTTTTTCCAATTCTTATCTCCGATGTATATAGTATTCACATTGTTATTGTTTCTTTTTCAACTTGCACGCGATCAATATGGTTGTAAGTACATTTTTTTTCTAGAAAATGGGGAGGTAAACAATTACGTATTGATCATAGTATATTTAAAAAAAAACTGTATTTTTATTAAATATTGGGGTTTTGAACAGGGAAAATGCAAGGTAATAACAAATGCCTTACAATTTTAATCCCATTTTTCTTTCCTTAAGGGATTATATTAGCCGAGTTTTGTATTGAACAGAATTCTTAAAACAACTTTCATACTAACTAATTTTAATTGTTAGACTCGGTTTCATACTACCCTTCGTATAAATACATAAATTTTGTACACAGCATTATTTTTTTATACATATTTACTTTCATTTTCTATGTTTATTATTTACCGACCACCCGCAAGTCGGCAACAAGAAACACGTATTCAAAAGCAATAAAAATACCACCACCGCTAACAATAACCACAATTGAAGAAGGTGGACTCGTACTACATAGTTCTGAAGTTACCATATTTAAATTACATTTTAAGTTATAAATTTTAATTTTGTTTCGTTGATTTTGATGGATAATACCATGAATTGACAATTTTTATATTTTCAATTTTAATCGTAAAATGTATGTATAAAGAAAATGGAAATGCTATAACAATTAAAGTGTTTTTAAAAAGCTTCTTTTGTTGTTTTGACTTGGAACCTAAACAACATAAAGTTCAACATATCTAGAGGTGAAATAAATGTTTATACAAAATTTTATCGAAATAGAGATTTGATTGATTAGATTTTAAATCCTTTTGGTATATCAATGTACAAGAAAGTATAATCAACTATTTCTCATAGACGAAACGTATTAACGTGTCAGTCTGTATATACTAAAAGATTTATTAGTTTAATTAAAAATTAGATTGATTTGCATATGACATCCCAAATTAAGGTTAGGTTACAATTTAAACATTTAATTGAGCATTAATTAATTTTTTTTAATACATACATAGTTCTTATAAAGCTTTGGAGCAGTGTACGAATAAAAATTTCTGATATGTTCTTTGAATGGTCTATAAATTTATATTTTATTTATAAATACATATTATATAATGGAAACTGATATCTTAACGGGCTAAGATGAAATTAGGCCAATGCATGAAAGCGATTCTATATTAGACACATATTAGACAAAGTGATATACAGTAAAACTTGTCAAAGCCGGAACTTTGATGTGCCGGAAACTTTTATTACACGGAATTATTTTCCCCAGAATGAAATTTTATTCTAAATTGAACTTGTATATACCGGAAACTTCTCAAACCCGGAAGCCGGAACAACTTTTTGGAACGAAAATTAAAGTTTTCATTATTTTGTACTTGTGTAAGGCGGAATCGAATTTTATACGTTTTAATAGTTATTCGAATAATCCACTTGCGTTTAAAAGAATAGACAAAAGATCTTTACCCGTCGAACATTTTTTCAATAAAAAAGCGTGGACGATATCTGCGATCTTTGAACAATTTCTACGGGGTTTTGACAACGAAATGATCAAGCAAAACAGAAACATTTTGCTGTTTCTCGTCAATGCAATGTGTCATCCACGCAAAAATTTCTCAAATATAAAATTGATCTTTTTCCGGCCAATACTGCAGTTTCTCTACAACCTTTAGATGCCGGTATAATTGAAAATTTAAAATTCAACTATAGAAAAGTTTTTCTTCAAAAACTGTTGTCTGCAATGGATAAACTGCCAAAAGCACCTGATTAAACGAAACAGACAAATATATTGGAAGCAGTTTACTTTATTGTGCATTCAATAAAACAAACTAAACCAGAACCAATCACAAAATGTTTAAAAAAATGCGGATTTGTTTGGGACGAATTTGTTGAAATAATCGAAGATGATCCTATTCCAACAGGGGAATTACAGAACATGATTCAGGGGCCCTATTTCTGAATACGATACGAAAATGTATTCGATGCGAAAATGATATTCGTTACGAAAATACTTTGGTATTTCTGAATACGATCGTACGTAATTGTTTGGTGTGTGTCCTTGCTACAAGGGAAATTTATTTTAAATGGTTTTACCTGAATAAGTACAACTTGGACACTATTTTGAGTTTTGACGTTTGAATTTGTATTTGAAATGGATGTAATGAATTTTTCTTCTAGGTTTTCAAATAAGAATCACTTATGATTTGGGGATTCTTTTAAGTTGTAATACATATAAATACAAATAAATAGTGAAATACAATTTGAGTTTTGTGGAAGTAAAATATTATTTATTTTTGTGTGGCCGACAAAATTGTTAGGATCGAAAATAAAATTCACCCACCAAATAATTTCTTGTGGGTGATAGTGCCCCATTAGGCGTCTTGCAACTCCAACCTCTTAACTTTAAATCGAATGGTTTTGTAACTAAATATAAATTAATTGTATTATTAAATATTTCAATATCATTTTTGGATTATGGTCCCGGGTTTTTCAACAGTGCTCTTGACCCCGTTCTATATTCGGTCATTTACTATAGTACGTGCTAAATACATACATGACTACGAATAATTCATAAATAATTATACTCTCATTTAAATTGATATAAACAAATTATACGGCCATGTTTACGTTTTAAAATAAAAGATTTTCTTTAAAATTATTTAAAATTAATGTTTTTTATGTGAAACTCAAAAAAAAATTTGATTTTTCTATGGAGTCGTTAACTAAATATTCATCGTACAAAAATTCGTTCATGAACGTACAAAAATTGTTCGTATTCGTATTGTCAAATAAGGGAAATTTGTGAACGTATCAAGTAGGTACGAATTCGTGCTACAATTGCACGAATTCGTATTCAAAAATACCAATCATACGAATTCGTACAATTTTTGTTCGTATTCGTATTCAGAAATAGGGGCCCAGGCTATATATGGCGATCAACAATAATGCGTTTGATTTTTTAGCAATTTGAAAATGACGTAATATTGAATGAGGTGATGTCCCGCTCAGCTTCTTCATCTGTAAGATCTGAAGAAACAGGAAAAGCTCGAACAGTGCTAAATCATCGGGCAAAGCCGATATTTTAACTGCTAACAAAACCGCGATAATCTAGCAACTGGAGGAAGCCCGAGGAGTCTAAATTATTCATCATTTCCAAATGTGCAACTAGTAAACTGACGAAAGCAACGGTGTTATTAACGATATTATTCAGTTAATCGACTCACTATTTGTCGTGTTGTAGACAAATTTGGAAGTGAATTTTCTTTACACGATACAAGAGTACCAGTACGACAAATAAATGCACGCACACAAGAGAATATTGATTTGGTAGCAGCAATCCAAATTTATAGGTTCCACGTCGTTCTCAACAATTAAATCGTTCTCAAACAACAACATGGAGAATTTTAAAAAAAGATTTGGGTTTACATCCTTACAAAATTCAACTGGTTCAAGAACTCAAGCCATCAGACCACCATAAACGACGTTATTTTCTGATTTTGCTCTTGAACAGCTTGAAAATGATGAACATTTTTATAGACAATTTTTATTTAGTGATGAAGCTCATTTTTGGTTAAAATCCAGACAAAACTGTTCAGACACCATTACGTTCAGATAAAGTCACTGTGTGGTGTGCAATTCATGCAGGTGGAGTGATTGGTCCACCTCCATATTTCTTTGAAGAAAATGGTCGAAGAGTAACAGTCAATGTAGAACGATACAGAACAATGTTAATTGATTTTATTTCCTCTGTTGTTGAGAATAATCTGGAAGATATGTGATTTAAACAAGAGGGTGCCACCTGCCATGCAGCCACCTTATCAATCGATTTATTGAAAACAAAATTTGGTGATGAAATTATCTTAAGATTTGGTCCATTTGATTATCCTCCCAGGAGAAGTCGTGGTGGTCATTTAAATGAGGTTATTTTCCATACATAATGGCATAATGTAACCTTTCAAATAAAAAAAAAATTTTGGTCTCACTGAATAATTTTTGCGTTTTTTTTTTTAATTTTTAAATTGTATCATTCTTATTGGAAACCGTGTGCAGTGTACATACATTTATGTATAAATATAAATATGTATTTTTATTTTAACGACACTTCTTGCTGCATTGAATACGTAACTGAATTTTTTTTGATATGAATTGTATTAAATAAAATACGTACTATGGCTGCAAATGGCTGTAAATTTTTCAGTAAAATAATTTATTTTCAAAAACTCTATGGCAAACTGATCGAAAAATCTATTCTAAATCTGATTTTTACCATAGTAAACGATTTACTCGACTATTGGCCCGCAGCCTATGTATGTACATTGAAACCTAAAACTAGACCTTAATTTAGAGAAAATTTGGCTAAGAACTTTCGAGAGACGGAAACTTCCCAGTGGCGGAAATTTTATTCGGCCCCGCATGATTCCGGCTTTGACAAGTTTCACTGTATTATGCTATAGACACATTACTGGTTTCGTAACTATGGTTTCGAGTTAACCATGGTTTCGTTGTAATGTGTCACCCCTAACCATGGTTTGCAACTCGGTTTTAACGTATTTACGGGATGAGATAATTTTTCTCATCCCGTAGCATTTTAGTGATGACAGCGCTAAATTGTTCAATTAGTGAATACCTAAAACTATAAATATGTCTTTAATACATGTAACCATTAACAAACATGTAATCATTTTTTTATATTCTAGCTGGTAAATCAAAATATAAAATTTGTGATTAAGTTTTCATATTATTTGCTGATATTTGTTGCATATATGTAATTGATACACAGTTTTTTGTTTGGTATTTTTATTTATATTTATCACAAACGCAATCTCCGAATTATGGAATTTTAAGAAATATGACGAACTGTCAAAGGAGATGAGAACTGTAATGTGTCACCCATTCTCATCCCGCAAACCATAGTTTCATAATCCTAGTTACGAAACCAGATATGTGTCTATGGTATTAGTTTACGAAACCAAACTAACAACTTCTGCAATGTAGCCTACTTTGCTGGAAGAACGAAGCATCTTTGTTGAAAAAAACTTATATTATAAATTAAGGTAGAAACGCAAAAAGGAATACGCAAAAACGGAATGAAATGGAAACACGTACCCCCGCCCCCTCCCACCCACGGCATGTCTATGCTTCAGCCAGCAGATCTACGAGCTGGCTAGGATTCAATGGACTAGTAATCAGAAAAAGAAAACGAAGTAAGAATTCCCTTTCCTAATAAGGAACATTTTAAAAGATTCTACACATATACAGCCCCGAAATTTTATATTCAATTACCACCCACAATTTTTGCAACAAATAATTTTCATGAACTTTGTAGATTATTAAAAGATTGGTTACTTACAATTAGCAACATTGAAACTTTTTTTGAAACTTTTTTTTTAAACTTTTTGCTTTCTTTTTTTAAACTTTTTGCTTTCTTTATTATTTTTTTTTAACCTCAATTATTTTTTCTATGAGTCCGAATTAATGATAGCCGAATATTGCGAAATTTTTATGATTTATTGATCAATCCTTTCTTGTTAATTACAAAATCAGGCTAATTATAAATTGTTATACATACTTTAGTTTTAATAAACACATTTTTATTAACCACTTGTTTTTTATTTCGCAAAATTACATTTTTTTGAATATTTTCAAAGAGTTTAAAAATCACTCGATCGGTTTCGACTTGTTAGGTTATCATCAGGACTATCTACTGATTTGTAAAATAAAATTTTTGTTATATATAGTAGAAATACGGATTTGTATGCCAATCAGTCAATCCGTATGGGCTATAGGATCCAAATTAATGTTAAAACACTTTTTTGGAAAGCTGATGTGAACCGATTTCGTTGAAAAAATTAACATAAAATATTTTAGTTCATACTCTCATAAATACTTTTCCAAATATTTGTAAAACACGAAAACGCTCTAATTGAAGTTTTCACTTCCGGTGGACCAATTTCAGCAAACAACATGAAGACCTTCTTAACCAAACATCACTGGAACCTTCACCGTGATCAGTCTACTGGGCTGCCGTGTTGTTTTCTTCGGCGATTTTTTTGATGCGGCAAAACCGAAATTACTTGTAGACAAACATGCTATTAATATGTGAAAAAACGGCCTTGTAACTATCCTGTTTCTAGGGAAACTGAGTGTTCTAAATAACTTGTTGTTTATTTTTATTTTATTTATTCTGCAAGTTCTATTTGTATCAGCCAAGAAATACTGTTTGGTTTAAATTGTTAGGTCCACCCATTTTACTGTGTACCTTAAGCTATCCCATGTACTATGTAATTCAAAAAATCCGATTTTGCTTTTATTTTAATGATTATTTTAAAACCAAATCGCTTTTATGATTATTTTAAAGCCAAGTCGATTCAAATCAGCGGCAGATAATGCAAAAAATGTATATACGTACAGCTTTATGCATAACTAGCAAAGCTTATTTTTCATTTTTAAATTATTATATTATGATGTACAGTTTCAACATTTTTAAGCTTGACCGAACTGGCTCATTTGAATCGTAAAGTTAAAAAAACTGTACACGGAATTACTGTGCAATTTAGGCGTGTTTTCAATTTCTAGGATAGCAAAATGTTCAGTAAATAATTATATTATTAAATAATTAAATAAATTATTAAATAATTAAATTATTTTCAGAAAAATAATTTTTTTTTAAAACCCGGACATTCCGCTTTTTGGAGGTGGAAATGAGGGACACCGGTGCATCTTTAAGTTTATCTTGCATTTTCGAATGTTTTATACAGTTTCCAATTTAACTATATCATGACCTTTAAAGATATGTTATTGAACTTTTGAGGATATGTAGAACACTTACAAGATAAGTTTCTACCTTAATATAATCCAGACTAAACAAGGATTATAAGAGATTTAAATGTATAAAGTTACATTAAACAAAAAACTTGATTCCTACTTTATTTAATAAATTAAAATATAATAAATGGGGTATGTTCATTCGAGACATTTATGTAGTCTCATGAAAAAAATATTTAAATTGTCAATCTTTAAGAGTTTGGTATTTTGGTTAGTTTACAGGCAAAAAATATTAGCCGTGATAAACTGGACGTGACTGACACTTATTCAAATATCGAAAACGATCTTTTCCATATAGCTTACTGAGGATTCGATAATCGCGCCGAATACAATCGTAGCAGTACCCACGATATTTTTCGTGTACAATTATTTTAAAATTCTCACATGATTCAGAAGGTAAAAATAAATTCTATAAAATTTGTGCTGTACAGAAACGAAATTTTAAAGTTTCTCTCTAAATTAAAAAAGTATTGTTCATGGTGTCTGAAGTGTAACAAATAAGTCGGTTTGCAATTTCCATTATGACTTATAATTTTCCACTTCAATGGAAACTATATACCAGGTGTACAAATATCAAATACAGATTTTTTTACTAAAACAACAAAATTCGGAAGAATGATAAAAAACGTTTTATTCAAAGTATGCTCTATCACTTGTTATACATGTTTCCCATCTTTCGGGCAATTTGTGAATACTACGCCAATAAAAATCTTCCCCTTTTGCTGCGAACCATTCATGGAGCCACTTTTCCACATCGTATGAACCAAAGCGCTGCTCTGCAAGTGAGTGACCCATCGATGCAAATAAGTAGTAATCGGAAGGAGTCGAGTCTGGTGAGTAAGCCGCATGGGGTAATGCGTCTTCCCAGTTGAGTGGTTTCAACGTGTCGCGAACCAGTTTTGCCGTATGTGATGGAGCATTGTTATGAAGCAAAATGACTGTATTGCCTCTACGGTGTTCTGGCCCGAACGGTTCAAATCGGTCAATTGTTGTTGGTAACGTTTAGTATTAACCGTTTCCCCAGGTTTTAACAGCTCATAATAGACCACGCCCCCTCTGGTCTTGCGGTCGATGCGGATGGTGCGCCTGGGTTCACCCACAATTTTTTGCGCTTGGGATTCTCAAAATAAATCTAATTTTCATCCCTTGTAACTGTACGATGTAAAAACAACTTTCTTTTTTACCAAGTGCGCAGTAGTGGTCATGTGTATTTCAGTGTCAAAACATGACAAGTTTTGCGCTAATTCCTCCATTTTTATGAAATGAAAACTTACTATAATTTTAATTTATTAATAATAAATCTGGTCACGTTAAATGTCTGTAAATATGTTATTGTAATTATGAGCGAAATTCATTACTTTTATCGTCGTTTTTTTTTTTCATTTTATGTGTTTTTTTTAATTCAACCCGAGCAGACAGTGTGCTGTTTAATAAAAGTCGTCTGTGTTTCTTTAGTCAATCTGAGTGGTCATTTTATGCTGGTTATTTGACATTTCGTAATATAAAATGTGATCTTGACGATTGTAAAAGTTGTAAAACCGAGCTAGCGGTAAAAGTAAAAAGTAAATTAGCTATCTTTCAATGACATTTCGTAAAAACAAAAATCTCGCGTATTCTCAAATTGGCATAGCTGGACTATTTTCGTATTATCAAATCGGCATAGCTCCTTCAGTTTCAAATTTTTCCGCTACGTGCCACTCGTGATCCTCCAATCGTCAATAAAGAAAATATCGTAGCATGCTTTGAAAGAATTTGGTTTATGTACAATCACGTCGTACATTAGCATTCGAATAAAAAAATGGCAATATCTTCGATCTCGTTTTCACAAATACAAAAAAAAAATTGTTTTGCGTTGTGTTTTGCCTGTTGTCAAAATTCTTTATATGTATGTCATTAAACTTTTCGTTTTTATAATTAAAAATCATACATTAAAATACTATGGTATATGTACAGTGATTGATGTTTTTCGTATTTAACTAGGCCACGCTCAATAAACAGACTTTCTAAAACGTTCTAATTTGTGTCTCGTTTCTTAAGAGTAAAATACGACTATTCTCTCTCAGACAATTCCTCCTATTTACCAGTCTCTTAGATTAAAACAGTGTAATGTCTCTGGTACATTTCTATCACCAAATAATTTATTTTATTGACCGAAAGCAAACGTTACTTGAATGAAATAAGAGAAAGAGATATTGTCCGGTATAGGTTGTGGTAGCAATAGAATAGAAACAATTGATAAATGAACAGTCATCATTTCGACCTAGTAAAAAGATACATCAACCTCGATAATATATCGAAAGAGTGACGTTAGAACATCTCTAGGTTGCATTTCCTAAGTATAAAGATTTCTGTATGGAAAATAACTTTGCACAAATTAAACTTCACCTCAGAATTTAAAATAAATCATACTTTTTAATAAAAAAATATTTTAAGTTAATGCTGATGATGAATGTTTAAACTTTATAGTTCATAAATCAAAAATTTCTTTATAAAAATGTTACGACTTTCAGAACCAGCTTTACCTGGTGTGGAGTAGACATAATCTTATTTTTGAATGACGCATAGGAATGACGAACTTTTGAGAATACAACATAAAGTTTTCCGTATTCAAATACCGGTTCGGATAGGTATATCCCAACTTTGTCCATCGTTTGAACTTGAAACTCGTTTAAAGTCATAGCAAATGCTGCCTTAATAGGAAGATTTCAAAATTTAAGTTTATAAGGTAACTTCAGGTTGGAACTTGAAAGATTGATTATGGGAATTAAAACGATGTTACTCTTATGAGATCCTGTGAACACTTCTGCCTCAATCACGTTAGTTTTCACGCTTTTCACAACTAATCGTGTACCGTTGCATAATCTTTATTTAGTGTTGATATTCCAAAGTATCGCTATAGTTCCAGCTTTAAGATTTAGAGTGTGTTATGAAGAGGCCCAGCCGGATTGATGGCATTCAAATATTCTAGTGAAAAGTTAAGACACCCACTTTCATCTTCTGTGTCGACTTCGTCTACACTCGGCTTTGTTCAGGAAGCAAAATAATAATTTGATTGTTGATTCTGTCCATATCAACGTTCTTTGGACATAAAATTACTTTATCCTGCTTATCTAAACACTACTTTATTTGTTTAAAACTGCAAAAAAAATTCATTATTATATCATAGAACAAACATAAGTAAAAAATGAGGAGTTTTAGCAGAGCCATCTATGATTTTAAAGAGCCGATATATTAAAATGAGAGCTTTAAACAGAGGGGAAGTTTTTCTTGAGTTACTATTTATAAGAAACCGTGGAATATGGGAAATTTTTGAACATAAATTTATGAATAAAAAATTAAACAAATCGTCTAAATTTTAATTTTATATTTTTAATAAATTATTCAAAAAACACATATTTGAAAATCAGCCACCATTGTGTAGTATTTAATTATTAAATTTAAACTAAAGCGGAGCATAAATTAATAATTTTATTTCTTCTATTTTTCTATTTCTCGAATTTTCGAGGTGAACGATTGATTTAATAGCAATCTAAACGATCACATTTATATCAAAATTAAAGAGAAAACCTGAGGTGAAAAGAAATTCACCATGAATCACCATGTAGAAAAAATATATATTCATACAATAAAATGTTTCCTTCAAAATTTATTTACTGGAAATGTATACAACATCGTTGACATCGTTGATTTTCTTAATTAAATATTATTACAAAAAACAACAAAACGTAGCAAAATTAAATTTTATGCGATTGCAAAACCTTTCAAAGCTTTCTGTAATTTCAAAAACCGTTTACAGAATAAATTTACTTGAAATTACAGAAAAGAATTACAAGAGTTATAATTTTTATTTATAATACGGTTGCCGTAAATAATTTTTCTTCGCAAAATATTCACCATCATAGTTAAACAATAAAAGAAAAATGTCACAATTTTCCAATTTTTTTTTTATATCAATGCAATTCTCAATGTTATTCTCAGTTCCAGGAGATGTCCACAATCTATTGAACCAGGCAGTATACATAATAAATTGTTAAAAAATTAATATTCAATTGTTTGTCGCTATTGTTTTCTAAATTTATACATAGCGACATCTTTTGTTTGGTATAGTAATTGCGAAAAGCTTTATAAAATACTGTTTTTATTTTATGAAACTCTGTTTTGTTTATACTACAGGAAGAAACAATATAGCCTGCGTATTTGATGCGTTGAAAAATGAAAATTCAAACAAAACATTTATGTTTTCATATACAAAGAAGCTTCTAAAAAAATATCAAAATACACTGGTTGGTTTGAAAATCACAAAAAGTTTCCCCTTTATTGAAAGCTCATGAAAAAAATGGCGGAACCGTATGGCTCTTATATTAAGGAGACTCTGGTTATAGTCCTTAGGAACTAATCTACTTTTGTCTAGTTTTGTTTAGGGTTACAGCGCATCCCCAATAGAAAACTTATGACTTTTGCTTTACAGAAAAGTATGAAAAAATTTTGAGAAAAAAAAATTTTTTGTTAGGTTGGTGGTTTCCTTATAAAAAAAGTTATGAAACTTTTAACTTTTGCCTTATGAGAAATACAAATAAGTTAACCGTATTTTTAGAATTGGTTGTTGTTGTTGTTCATCTAGTTGTCAAAAAATATAAAGTTATTATACTTGTTTGTTTACAATTTTTTAGCGAAGTGTTTTGTGAAAAATATTAAATAATGGAAGATAAATTAATCGAGGCGGTAGGATTTTGGCTTTAAAAAATGATTTTCTACAATGAAGTTAGATTTACTTTAATTTTTTCCTATTCATTTGGGGATGCTTTTCATAAGGTCAAGTCATAAGGCAAATGTCATAGGGAAAAGTATTTTGCAATTTTCCATTGGGGATGCTATGTTACTAGATATCTGATTATAAAAATCGTATAATTTTCATACAAAACTGTTTTTGAAAAACTAAGGTCAGTGAAAACTTGATAGCAATGTAAAAGTGCTCGTTGGTTTTTTATATAAGAAGCATGTATTTACTACAAATGTCTTGATAAAAACATAATTTATTTTTACTAAAATTCACTTCGTAGATGAAATATCGTATGTAGCTCGAAACTAAACATCATGTATGGCTTTCGTTCAATTACCGCTTTAATAGTCTCCTATTTTACTCCCTTGATACATAACCCTTATGATTATATGTGTGAAATGTGATTTAAAGAATTTTTTTTCAAAAAACTTCTGTTAGTAAATTATCGTTGCAAATTAAGCCGATTAAGCTTTCTGGGATTTCAACAACATTCCGTCACGAACGATAATTCGATACCCTTTTGGCATAACTTTACATTATTATAAATTGTCGAGCTTCTAATAAATACATATCATATTTTTCAAAGAGTGTTCGAATGCTATATGTTCAACAATAGCGATGTTCTCACAAATATTTGAAATTTGATAATTTTTTCTTTTGATAATGAGCCGAAGTTTTGCAATTTTAATTGAAAATTAAACGAAATTTTGTTCGGGAGGTACCGATGATTCATGTTAATCTACCCATAATTATTGGTAGTATTATTAAACTCACCTGGACCAAATATGTTACAAATTAGCTAAAGGGAAATATTATAAAAAATCGAAAATTTTACGAATTTTTATTCGGTAGGTACCCGAGGGAAACAAAATTTTGAAAAAGACATATCTTAGGTTTGTACTTTTACTGTCAAAATTTCATGACAATCGGTTGAGCGGCTGAAGCGCCCATAAGACACAAACAGATTCAGATAATTGTCTTTTGTATACTTTTTTCAATTCAAGTTATCTATTTTTCAAACGAAATTAGCAAAGGACCAAACCAAATTAACAAATCAATTCAAAATAACACTTGTTCATACGATATTAACTAATTTTAATATTAATTAACAACAATTTTCAAATCAAGTTAAATTAATTTTAATTCATAAAATTCAGAAAATTATCACACACACACACACATATTTTATCACACACTTTTTCTAAAATTTTAAATGAACAGGGTTTTTTCGGTTTAGTTACATGGTACATTAGTAATCGTAAAACACAAATGTATAATGCTGTATAAAATGGATTTCTTCCTAACAAAAAAACATAATTTTTATTAAAAAAGTTAGAAAAGATTGTTTTTATTATATAAGTGGATTAGTGAACTTGTGTTTTAAAGTTTAAAACGAAGTACATAATAGGTAATTCTCCAACTGGCTGAATTATGACAGCGTAGCAGTAGTACCTCTTCCACTGAACTTGACAATGATTCTAATCTTGGTAATTTTTTTTATCTTATGCAGAAAAACGTCCAGTACCACGGAGTCGTGTACGTCGAGGGAAATATGTTAGAGTCAGCAGAGAAAATAAAGGTACTATAATTAGAGAGTGCGAAGAAGAGGAGACTATTAACGACCTTGCTCATTTAACCGGAATAATAGAACGGCGGCACGTACTATCATCAGAAAATATTTCATGGATGGTGAAGTTGTAGATGATGGTACCATGTGGTAGAAGAAGACGTTTCAAGCTTTCATAAAATACCCTTGATAAAATCTAGGAATGCGTAGAAATAAATTGTGGTATAGCCCAAAAAATTATTAAAATAATCTTATTAAGAGGACATAACATAGATACTTGATTTAATTCTCTCAAGAAAAATCACTTTAAAATTATCAGGCACATTATTGATCGTTTGAACTCCTCAGGTATAATTGAACTTCGGCGTGTCTAAGCATTGAGTTTTTCAAATGATGCTTCACAAAATTTTCAATTCGACAATTATTTCTATTAGATTTTGCGAATTTTTATTGAAATCATTAATACAGTTTTCTAATAGGCATATTACCGATGCTTGGTTAGTATAAGAAAACTGTATAATGCATAAAACAGCAAGATCATCAAGAACGGATACTTGGAACTCAGCATACATTGATATTTTTATGTTCGTACTGATCAATGTTGTACCTAATCGAAAATGTCTGTGCGAAGATAAAAATTTTGTCTAAACAGTACTTGAGTGATCCGGCCAAAAGGCGAGCATTAATTGAAGTTATAAAATTATCTTTAAGGTTTGGGGCAGTAGCTGACTGTCCAAATTTTATGATCAATATGATGTTCAAAATTTGCAATACAGCAGGGGACGTTGCTTTGGAATGATTTTTAAAATTAATTAAATGTGTTAATTTCATTTGAAAAAGTGTTATGTTGATTTGAAGTTAATTTGGTTTGAACATTCGTTAATTTGTTTTGAAAAATTGTGAAATCCATTTGATAATTTGGTTTGAACATTAGCTAATTTGGTTTCAAAATAGTTAACATGACATGAAAAAAAAATTATATATATATATATATATATATATATATATATATATATATATATATATATATATATATATATATATATAGTTATATATATATATATATATATATATTATATTATATTATAATGATTATAAAATTTTGAATGCAATATAAAACATTTATAATACAGGTCAAAATATGTATTAAACAATAACTTTACTGGTCTGGTTTTGTGTGAATAGACAACTGTAACTATACTCTTGTCCCTAAAAGTACACTAGAAAGGAAAAATTTCACTATATTTTAATTTTAACTTTGGAATATTCCCTCTCTCTCTCTCTCTCTCTCGTACTCGCTTCAAACTGACAAACAAAATGATATCTTCTCGGTTTTTTGTCCCGATAAACATTTTTGTGGCCGTTACTAATAAGCGTGCAATGGTAATAAAAATACGGCTCCCTGAATTAAAAAAGGCTGAAATTAAAAATATTGACCTAAAAATGGTATTACATGTCCAATGGTACTTACATGTCCAATAGAGAGTACCATTAGTCAATTTTAAAACTAAAAAAACTATTTAATTAAAACGCCTTTTTTAATTTGGGGAGCCTAAAAATATATATGTATACTATATTTTAATAAAATTAGAATACAAATATTTTAATATTTTTAATCTTCACAACATCAATAAAGGTTTAGAAAAATATTAGGATCACATTATTTTCTTTTTTCCGTAGTTGTGAATTTTAACCAAAACGTAACCATCAAACGTAAAGAACTGCAAATTTTAAAAAAACTATTGAAATACCATTTTAATTTCGCAGTTCTTTACGTCTCAGGAATATGTTGTTTAAATTTTAGATTTCTAGCTGTAAGAAAAGCGGTAAAAAATGCTCGCTTTTGCGATTATGGTACAGAGCAACTAACAGCAAATTCTTTCGAAACGAAATTTTGATCTTAGATCAAAAAAATAACTGACAATGGAATAAATTTGATCGAAATGTCATTGAAATGCATTGCATTGCCAGTCATTTTATTGATCTAAGATCAAAATTTTGTTTCGAAAGAATTTGCTACCGTATAACTGTTCGAATGTACCTCGACCCTATTCTCTATTATAAGCTCACATTTAAGAGGTATGCTTATACAACATTTAAAAAAGTTCAAACGTCCCTATAAATGTTATTTACAATAAACTGAAACCCATAGATATTAAACTGACGTGTTGTATTTTTATGGTTTGCTTCTAAGAAATAACAATAACTTTCTCACAATTATTACAAAGTGTTAAGTTAAAAATAGAAATAAAAACAAATGAGAAAAATATATCAAATTAAGATAAGAATAGAAAATTTATTTAGAAAATCCACTAACGGAAAATAATTATGTTTTAGTACACAACATAATATTGTATTGTATTATGTACAAGATTTATGCTCTTATAATTTTTTTTTATTCTGTACTTAAAAAAATGTATTTCTTATTTTGAAACTTAACTGTCTTCTAGTAATAGTTGGTGCTTATGTTTATTATTATTTGGTACAGTTAAGATTAGAAACTTATTAATAGCTGTTATTGTTTTTTTTTCTTGCAGTAGTCATGCATAAGGATAAAGAGGAGAATGGTATGCTATCCCATATGCACTCACATGATGGATATCGAAATCGAGAATTAGGTGCTTTTGAAAATAGCTTATTAGACGGTGATATGTTTCTACAGGTGAGTAGTAATAGTTTACCCGTAAATCACAATACTAATAAATTAAACCAATTTATTTTTATTATGTTTAATTAACTAAACAACCAATTTGAAATAATAGTGTTTACATATAAAAAAAAATGCCTTTAGGGTATTTCTCGTTGATTTATGTAACATGTTATACATAGTTGATTATTGAATTTTAATTAGATTGATTTGCTACTGTTTCAATTCATGTATGTATTTTATAGTACATGCTTATTTTAATCGAAAGCCATTTTCGTAATCAAAAACATAATATTGATTGGTTTTAGCAGGATAATCAGCGTGTAAACTGGACTGATTAATTAGAACTTTTAATTAAAACTTTGTAGTAGTTTATAATCGATTCGAAATTATTTATTATATTTGAGGTTGAATTCTACTCACAGATTGTTTGCACAAACGAAAGGAGCCTAACCCGGAATACTGTTAATTATGGTTCTTACATAAGGGGCTGGTAATACCAGGGACTCAGTATGACACAGTATTAAATGATTCTATATTCGATAGCCACATACGCTACATTTATATTCACATTTAACCAAAGTTTTTGTTGAAACAATCTTGCTTTTCTTAATTGTACCTGCTATAAATTCATTTACTAGCTGTTGTTACATTGATATTATGTATATAGGGGGGGGGGGGGTTCAAAAAAGGGGAAAGGTTCAAAAATGGCTGCGTCTATTTGGTTCAGTGACAGATCCTGGCTTAAGGTATAAATATGACTGCTATTACTGTTTTAACTTTAAATATTTTTCTGATAATAATATTTCTGACCCATTTTAATTTCCAAAATTATAGCTGAAATTTGCGGATTCTCATTTAATCAGCTTTTGCAATTATTGGAAGGTGAAGTCAGCTTTTAATATTAGTGGCGGATGATAACAAATTTAGGTGATCTTCATTTAAGAAAGTCAGAATCTTCTAACCGATTAGTATAGTTTTACTTGTAATAGTTTGTACTACGCGGTACAGACTACTAGAAAAGTAACAAAGGTAACTGAAATATACGAGAGTTAGCACAATCCGGGTATCTTAAACAAAGATAGTTAAAAGGCAATCCTTAATCTACAGAAAAAGATGGTACGGTAAAAGTTAGCTAAAAGTATCACTGAGCGGAAATTGTATTTTCCAATAGAACAATGGCCTCTTGGCCTGTGTGCTGCTTTCTATTATGATAGTAAAGAACGTCAAAGTTATACAATACATTTTTTATGAGGTTTCATGCAATGCTTTATGAGCATTATAGCAAACTTCATTAAGATCTAAGTTGCAAGATAAAACGTAACTTTTATCAAGGTCACAGTATTCGCCGAACTTAAACATAATGTATTATTAGGCGATGGTTATGGGTGAGAAATGTTTACGAGAACGGGGCACAGTTTAGTCGTGTACAAAATAACAAACAATCAATTATTTAGTCAATTAAAGCAGCGCGAGTCCCAGTTTCACTAAATTATTTGAGTCTTATAGGATCAAAACATCATTTTTTCCATCTCAAGTTGTTCGGCGCAAAACACAAAAATCTAATATTTTGCATGTCTTTGGGAAAGTTAAAGATATTAATTGTCGGTATTTTTCATACTTGTTTTGTAATCACAAAACAAAAAATGTTTTTAAAATAAATTGTATACTTTTTCCATAAAAACATAAATAAAAAATGAAAAGATTATCGTTTGCAACAAACTTATGGAAAACGCACATTTTGAAACCAATAGTTCAGGAAAAGGAAAATTTTGCAAATGAATGGCGCAGAAAATGATTCTAATTTATTATAGTTTATACAATAATAAAATACAGAAAATAATTTCGTAAATTTCAATTCATTTTATTCAAATAATATTAAGAAAAATAAAAATATAATATGATGAAAAACCGTTTTTTTTGTTTAGATCCTTAGATCGACATCTACTTCTGGCATTTCACAGATTTCATCGTTTTCGAAATCTTCTACATGGGTATTGCAATTGTCAAAAATGTTTTTATAAAACTCTAGAGAATCATGCATTCGCCAGTTTTCTCCTAAATGTTTATTGAGAAGATGCTCCACATCCTTTTTCTTTTCTGGTTTTAAACAAATTCCAATTGGTAATATAGCAGGCTTCATATTTCTTAAAATTTTATTTTTCTTTAAGACTGATTTAGCAGTTCCAATATCCAATTTATAGTTTGGTTCTCCTCGAATCAGAATATTACCAGACTTTTTTGATTTATTTATAATAAATCGTTTAACGAAGTTAAATTTGAAATGCCATTGCGCTGTCGGTTTAAAAAACTCTGCGATTTGGCTTTTCCAATCCATTATTGGACACTGATCACGTCCTAATCTAATTATAGTCCCTTGTTCTTTATAAATTTCTAGATATTCATCTGGATTTATTATGGTTTCTCGGGCTTTCACTTTTTTTCGACAAAAGCAAATGCTCGATCTGGGGGTATAAATGAATGACCTGGGACGGGGAATATTATTTCAAGCTTTTCTATCCAGGTTGGAGCATTAATTCGTAGCCAAAACATTAACATACCCATCATAATTGAATTTTTGTTTTGGGCCCCACAACCGTCCCAGATTAAGCGCAAACGTTTTATATTTTCAAACGGTGTATTACAGAATTGCCAATAAACGGCGGACGCGATTTCGTTTGAACCTTTCGGACGCTCGTTTTCATACCATATAAAAACAATACGTTATCTGTAGTTAGAGAAGCTTTGGTGGATCCGTTAACTATACCAAAATTGGGTCCCATTTGAAACGCGATATTTTAAAACGCGATTTTTCAAAACGCGATATTTCAAAACGCGATATTTCAAAACGCGATATGGTACAAAACGCGATATGGTACAAAACGCCATATTTCAAAATGCGATATTTCAAAACGTGATATGGTACAAAACGCGAAATGGTACAAAACGCGATATTTCAAAAGGAGATATTTCAAAACGCGATATGGTACAAAACGCGATATGGTACAAAACGCGATATTTCAAAACGTGGTATTTCAAAATGCGATAAAGTACAAAACGCGATACGGTACAAAACGCGATATTTCAAAACGCGATATGGCACAAAACAAGATATTTCGAAACGTGATATTTCAAAATGTGATACGGCACAAAACGCGATATGGCTACCGCCCCAAATCCCAACTTTTATACAAATAAAAAAATTTACTGTTATTTCAATGATTTTATTTCAATTTTTTTTATAATCCACATAGGGGACATTTAATTTTAGTTTAAAGAAATTTAAAAATCGATAGGACTGGCAGTTTAGGATTGGGTTATATAAGGTGGGTCGGCTCCGGTCGCTTTGCAACGTACATTCTGGAAAAGGGGAAATTTAATTTCAGTTTATAGGAATTTAAAACCGATATTAGCAGGAGTATAGGATCGGGTTATACGAGTATCAGGTGAACGCTTCGCTCCCTAGTTAGAAAAAAAAACTTCAGTTTATAGGAATTTAAAAATCGGTAAGAGCAGGAGTATAGGACCGGGTTATATCAGACGAATCGCTGCGCTCCTGTCACTTCGCAATGTGCATTCTGGAAAAGCGGAAATTTACTTTCAGTTTCTAAAAATTTAAAAATCGATAGAAGAGGGAGTTTAGGATCGGATTATATTAGAAGGGTGAAGGGGAAATTAAATTTCAGTTTATAAGAATTTAAAAATGGATAGGAGCGGAAGTATAGGATTGAGTTACTTGAGGCGAATGGCAACGCTCCCGTCGCTTCGCAATGTACATTCTGGAAAATGGGAAATTTAATTTCAGTTTATAAGAATTTAAAAATCGATAGGAGCGGGAGTTAAGGATTGGGTTAAATCAGGGGGGTGATATGGAAATTTAATTTCAGTTTAAAAAATTTAAAAACCGATATTAGCGGGAGTATAGGATCGGGTTATATCAGGGGAGGGCTTCGCTCCCTAGTTAGAAAAAAAAACATTTTATAGCAATTTCAAAATCGATAAGAGTGGGATTATAGTATCGGGGTATATCAGGTGAGCACTTCGCTCCTTAGTTAGAAAGAAAAATTTCAGCAGTTCGGGAGTACCGCAACGGATTATACCAGACAAATCGCTGCGCTCCTTAGAAAAAATTACAGTTCATAGGAATTTAAAAATCGATAAAAGCGGGAGTATAGGACCGGGTGATATCAGGCAGGTCGCTGTGCTCCTGTCGCTTCGCAATGCACATTCTTCTGTACCATATCGCGTTTTGTACCAAATCGCGTTTTGAAGTATCGCGTTTTAAAATATCGCGTTTCGTACCATGTCGCGTTTTGAAATATCGCGTTTTGTACCATATCGCGTTTTGTACCATATCGCGTTTTGAAATATCGCGTTTTGAAATATCGCATTTTGTACAATATCGCGTTTTGTACCACATCGCGTTTTGAAATATCGCGTTTTAAAATATCGCGTTTTGTACCATATCGCGTTTTGAAATATCGCGTTTTGAAATATTGTGTTTTGTACCATATCGCGTTTTGTACCATATCGCGTTTTGAAATATCGCATTTTGAAATATCGCGTTTTGTACCATTTCTCGTTTTGTCATATCTCGTTTCGAAATATCGCGTTTTGAAATATCGCGTTTCGAGCGGATCCGACCAAAATTGTACAAATACACCTGACGGCTGTAGTAAGCTGCCTGATCCGATAGTTTCGGGAGAATCATATTTTTCTGGCAATCAAAACTAAAGGTGAACATGTTTTGAAACTCCTCTTTCGCAAACTCGAAAAAAGCTTTTGTTCGTAATCGATGCACTCGTTTTTCAATTAATAATAAATTTTTTTGTTGCGGTTGTTTTTCAGTTTTTATCCTCTCTTGAAGCGACAAGCATGTGGAGCATACATCAGTGGCCGGTGATTTAAATCCAATATTAAAATTAGTATTAAAAATATGGCGAAAGTAGCTTCTTTTAATGTCGGTTCCCGGATTTTCACTGCAAAATGTGCGGTACATACCATTAATTGATAATGCAGATGGTAAATACTGTCGCCCCGTGTTTTCAGAGCGGCAATAATGGATTTCAAGCACCTTGTATTTTTTTATAAAACTAATTGTTTGTTGTTTTTTGGGCAAGAACTTGTTGGTTTTTCTGTCGCCTCCTCTTCGTTCAACAGGTGCCGATCCAGTGATCATATGACGCCCACATACACCCTTTATTCTTAATTTTATTATATTAAGTATTCCCAAAAAAGTACTTTGGCAAACTCTTAGAAGTTTGTCATCATTTTTTCGAATAAAATGTTGTACACAAAACTTTTTGCCTGACCCATGTTTTCTTCTATTAGTATTCTTCGGAGAGTGAATTTTACTATACATTAGTAGAAATGCGTCTTGCTCTAATTTTGAGCAGGCTTTGAAGAACCCCTTAGCAAACGAAATTGCGTCAGCACCACGAATTTTTTTACTTCTTTTGCTTACTTTTATGATTGCATTTCGGCATTGTTGGCAATCGCTTTGCTTTATACCTGACAAAATGTAGCATATTATAGGTAATGATTGACGGAATTGATTGATTGATTGATTGATTAGAATGTACGGCCAAGACTAAGCAAGGATCCCGGATACGCCGGGCCTACCGTACACCCCTTTTACATATAACAAGATGGAGGGATAGGAAAGATTGTTAGGTATGATAGACTTGACCCGGTTACAGACACCTAAGTAGTCAATAGTTAGTAAAGCACAAGACGGCACAATTATTTTTGTTTTCGGGATATAAATAATCAGCAATCAAAACATCCTAAAAAGTTATTGATTAATTAGTAAATGTCCTGAAATAAAATTTCATTATTATGAGGGATTAAATTTTATTTAATACCATTTCCTCCGCCATCCCCTCCCAAAAAAAAAAAAAAAAAAATGAAGCAATAAATGTCGCGACGCCGGGCCCGCCACACCTCTTTATTATAGCATCTTAAAAAATTGATAATTAATAATGTTGGCATCTTAATGGTCAATTTCCTGTAATAAAATGTCATTATTATGCGTTAGAGATTCCTTATTTTGTACGATATAATTAAATTATTCTTCAATAGAATAAATGTAATGTAATTATTATAACTAAATTAATTATAATTTATTATCGTAAAACAAATAAAATAAAACAAATCGAATCCAAATATTGTAGTATCAAACGGATAGATCCCCTCTTCAACCGATAACCTAACCATCCCTAATAAACCAATATGTTTATTAATAAAAATAAAAATGAAACAAAGACATCTGTTTTCAAAAATAGCTAATCTGGAATCTATAAGGTAATATATAAATAATGAATGTGCCACAGGTTAAGAATCTCCAATACCTAAACAAATTAACACATTATAATTTATTCCCAATCAGAATTAAATAAAACTATTAAGCTAATCAGGAATCTGTAAGATGACAGAATTAGTAATAAGTAGCTATTAGCAAATAATCTAATTAAATAAGTGCCATGATCCCAAAAATACAAAAAAAATATCTATGTATCAATATTTGTCTGATTATAAATTTTATTGTGTAACCTCCAAGCCAAAAAATACATCAACCCAAAAAGTTTCCCTCCACCGACACTTCAATGTTACATATAACCATAGTCATTTAATCTATTAAAATAATATTTGTAACCCAATTGTCGTGGGACAAATCAAATCTTAAATATATAATTAAATTAAATCAAAATAAGAAAAATTACAATTAAATTGTAACTACAATTCGACCTATAATTAAAAATTTGTTATCTTGTTAATAGTGGAAATCTATTATATTCCTAGCGACGGCTATTGTCACTTCAATGCAGTTCTTGAAGCAAACTAACTTCGATCTGAAACCATAAATGGCGGTTAACAATTACTATCAATTTGGAAGCATTATACCCAGTAAAACCTATTGAAAGAGCTTATAAAGAAGGAAATTCTTAATTACAGAATATATATCTAAACCAACTCAACCCGGGATTAAAACGTTAATGTACAAATTATAATTTATTAATTTCTAATAATAAAACTCAGTATTGATAGCTGTCCAATCTGGAAACTATAAATAAATAAAATATAGTATTAATGTTCATTATCTCAGACGGCTTAAGAATCTTAAAATATTTAGAAATTTTAACACTTTAAAATGTATTATTATTAGTAGGAAGTCAAAATACGACCAAGTAGAAGCCGGACAAAATACACGGCTTGTACGTATGCAGGTCCAAATTACACGAATGCAGACCCCACTCATTCACATCTCGCACATGTGACGGAGAAACAAACCCCCCAGTCACCCGAACACAAACTCCGTCCATCCGTCCTGCATTCTGATAAAGTACCCCTTACCCTCAAGCAAATCTTCACTCAGAACTTCACCATTCTCCACTACGACGTCCCCAATCCGATGACTATCGTACAATAGAGAAGAAAAACAAACGAAATTACCACTCTTCATACGATACACTCCAACCAGACTAAAAAAGACACCACCACAGAAAATGGCAAGTCTCCAAACGAAAACCACCCCAAAAACCAGTTCACCAAATATATGATATACAAACATAATCAATGCCCAGTAGAATGAAAATTCATTTATCTGCCGCACCTGATACAAGATACAAACCAATAAAGCCAAAAAACTCTCCAAAAAAATCCAGAGCATTTGCACGAAAGCTTCTCTCCGTGTTTACGTTCCACATACGTACAAATAAAGTCCCTACATTTCGAGACGGCCACATACACATGCATAGACACTGATGAAACAGTTATCTGATTTGTTATATACTCTTCATGCATGCACGTTCATTACACACCCACATACACATTGAAGCACATTTTTACATTAAATTTGCAAGAAAATATGTAAATAAAAGACAACGTAGGTTACAAAATTATACGATACCCAGAAAAAAACGAAAATCATCGGACATCAAACTTGTTTACTCGCAAAAACAACAACAAAAATTTTTAACGAGTGTAACAAAACAACGCAAAGAGAACAAGAAATACAAAATATTTCAATACGAACATGTTAATGCGTTCCAAAATTTAACCTCAACCCTAATTATTTTCATATAGCAAAAGAACACGCGATCGTGAAAAATGCACCAACTTTTGCATGATCAAACAAAAATGACACAAAACAGTAAATATTAATTACACAAAAATTAAAACTAAGCCAACGGTTAAATATGTAATAACAAAATATGTATTAAAAATTTAGAACAATGAAAAAACACTTATCTCGAGCATCCTTTGGCATCAAAAAATTCCTATACACTTTAGAATATTATACATACAATGCGAATGATGCATTCAAAAAACGGTATCAAAATACATATAAACGAAATTGTTATATATATATTCTGTGCCATTGCAAGCGCATCACACACAAATTATTACAACTAGATTAATTATTATAATCACTTTTCACTTTTTAAGTAACACACAAATTATTATTAGTATTATTATTATTTACTTATATACACATATTTTTAATTAATTATTTAATTTAAACACATTTTAAATTATTTACTTATTTATATAGAGGAGAGACAAAAACACGTCTTTCCTCTACTAAGTTCAATCGCCGACCCTCTATAGGTAATGATTGACGGAATAAAATTATTTAGTCCATAAATTTAAGTAAAATGCTCACCTGTTCTGTTTTGCGATTTACCTTTTCCAATTGGTTTTGTTTATTTTGTGTTTTCTCGACCGACCATTGCCAACTTCTATAGGCGAATTCACAGAATCTATATTCATAAATTAATCAACAGGATTTATCACTAATTTTTAATATTAAACAATTTTAAAACAATATTAAGTGCTTAATAAAAAAACTACCAGCCACATTCGTTGAAGTTTTAAAAATTGTGTGAATTTGTCAACATATTACCGTTACCCATTCAAAACATATTTTTTTTTATTTTTTTTTTTTTTTGTGGAAAAGAACTGTTTTGAAGCCAATGAAGGAATTTCATACAGGAAAAGGTAAAGATTTGCAACCAAAGGGTATGTCAAAAAAGGTGATGTTTTGAAACAGTCAAAATTAGAAAAAGATATTTTACGCAATTTTACACAAGAAAACGTGTGATTTTAAAACTGATATTTTTCTCAATTTATAGAGTTTTTTGAGAGTAACAAAACGATATAATCATCTCAATTTTTGCTTAAAATGGAAAAGATGATGTTTTGATCCTATAAGACTCATTTATTTATTTAAAGAAATCTATTCTGTGATTTACATGTATATGATTTCAGGTTAATTAGTTTAAAACAAAAAATAAATAAAATAAAAATCATACAACAAAACTTTACGACAAAAAGAATATAAATCCATTTAAAATTTAAAAAATAATTTTTCAGGATATTTTTGAAGTTGTCCTTTGATAAATTAAAGTCAAATAGGTCGTCGATGATGTTGAATGATTTAGTTTAGACAACCTATTAATGGGGCTGTTTTCTCCGTAGCTTGTGGAATGGTGTTCTAGTGCTAAAAAGTCAGGGTTTCCAAATGTACGTGCATATTTTGTAATCCGTTCATCTTGTTGAGTGCGGAGATATATATAGATACCATTTCATGGAATGGTAAATTGTGGTCGTAGTCCCAGTTACTTTTCTTTAAGAAGAAAATCAGAAACTTCTTTTGAATGATTTCAATTCTCTTAATGTGCACAGCATAGTATGGATTCCAAACCGATGCTGCGTATTCCAATTAAGATGGAACGTAAGCGAAATAGAGTGAACATAAGATTTGAATATCTTAAAATTCTCCTGCCAATCTTTTAACAAATCCAAACATAACATTCGCTTTCGCAATATAATTTTCAATATGCCTATTGAAACTGGCATTTTCGACAAATGTCACACCGAAATCTATAATCTCATTGACTCTTTGCAACACTTCGTTGTTGACATTGTACGAAGTAATTAACGGATTTCTTGAATGGAAAGACATGATTTCAAATTTTTTCATATTTAAGTAAAACTAGTTTCGATCACACCACTCACCTAATCATATCGATATCTTCTTGAAGTTTCTTCGTGTCAAGCATTCCATTAACAGTACAAAAAATATTCACGTCATCAACAAATATGAGGACGTTTGAGTTTTTGATTATCGTGGTTTTTCGATCTATGAAGGCAGTAAATATCCAAGGCCCGATGTGTGATCCTTTAGGAATACCAGACGAAACTTTAATAACGTTTAATTTCTCATTTCCCATTATTAAAAATTGTTGCCGGTTTGATAGATAAGACTTGAACCAATTTATGTATAAATCGTGTGAAAACCCAAATGTGAATAAACTCTGGAGTGCTTTTTGATGGTAGATAAAATCAAACGCTATACTGAATTTCATGTACGCTACATCAAGTTGATGATGTTTTCTATCTCATTATTTTACTGATGAATTCAATCAGATTAGTTGATGTGGATTGGCCAGGCATAAACCCATGCTGGTTTATTGATATGTGTATTGATATGTATGTCCAGAAATATTCTCCCAAACCAAGAAATGGCCATTTGTGTTGCATTATTTCATAAACCTATTATATGCCTTAACGTTTAAACTCTGTACCAAAGTTATTTGACGAATTTAGTGTGAAATTAAATAAAACATACATAGGTAAATGAATGATTAATTTAAATTCAAAATAACTCCTCTAACGAATATTACAATAATTTACATTATATGTACTATAAAATATTTCACCGTTTACATTTTATCAAACCAACTAATCCTTTGCACACTCGTACAATATCTAATTATTTTGTTTAGGCCTGACGCGAACACACTCATATAATATATTATATGACAGTAGCTCTTTAATTTTAAATTACCACCCTCAAAATAAACGCCAACACAAAACACACACGTTACAACCACCTAACGTAACATGGTTTATTAATCTTACATGTAAGGTAGGTATATACCATCGTATTTTCTAATGAAAGTGGCAATTTAATTTTATTATTTTAGCATATAATTTGCATTTAGAAAATTAAATATTTATTATGAGCTTTTTAAGTTTAGAGCAAAAGTATACAATAAATAATAATATTACAATTACATAGTGTTAAAGCGCGACATCTATGATAGCGTGTCACTCGCAAACTGTCGTGATTTTGTTTCTTCTTCTTCCTCCTCTTTTAAAGAAGTACACTAATAAGAAATTTGAAAAATCTACTATCAAAATAATTTAGTATGTATTACGTACGAGTATATATGTGAACTAGGTAGGTCTACCAACAAATCTACTCTTTTTGCTGCTATATGTCGTGTAAAAATACACAACAAGTATCAGGATTATATCAAGCCTAACTATAATATGAAATTGTGTATTATTAATCAAATCGATTAGTAAATCGGAAGCAAATTCTAATTTTTTAGACTTTTGAATATTTAATACATTTTGAGTATTTATTTCCTTATTTTGGATTCATACGAAAACGTGGGTGTGGGTGGTAGGTAGTGGGTGGTAATTTGCTTCATAAACTATTAGCTCTTTATTTGCTTTATAAACTATTGGATATGAATTGTAAAATCTTCATAACTTGAAGTATAAAACTTTGAACTTGATTTACAATATTCTAAATTTGAACTCACTCATTTCTAAATCATTAAAAAATGATTTGGCAGTATAGTTCTTTTTATAAAACATTGGACTTGATTTGAAAATATGTAAGTGTGTATAATCTATAAAAACTAGTACCTGGTTTGTAAACTAGTGAATTTGGTCTACAAAATCTGTAAATATGTATAAATAAACCCAGGCAAATTTTGCAACATATGCAATTTGACACATCTGAAACTTACAACTATATCCAATGGAGAGGTGGTAACGGGACCCTTTTGAGAATGACCCGTTTGCAAAATTTTTTACCTTTAGAGGTTTCGGTGAACGGTCGATTGCGTCGGCTAATACCCAGGAGCTTGGGTGCTCTTTCCGAGCTCGAATGACCGTATAACAAATGTACTTTAAGAAATTAGATAGCCAACTTCATTCAATTCACGTTGTTTTGCTTATTTGGATCTCATTCTCACCTTATTTCGCGTTATAGTAAATTTATTAACTTATATTCGAAACAAACTAGTGCAAAAACGCAAACGGTACAAATTCTTTTTTTCATGCTCAACGACGGTACAACCTTTGTATTTAAATTTCATTAAAATTGAGCAAAATATAAAAAAATTGAATCATGAAAGCTAGTAAATAAATTTTTATGACTAAATTGACCCTACAACTAAACCTATGCTACGCCTGTGAAAATACAAATATGAAATATGTCCTAACTTTTTATCGTGAGAACGTATTAGTTAATCTCTCGCTATAATGAATTTTAATATTCGTAATAATTGTAAATATTAATAGAAAATACAGAAGCAGTTACGGAACGTAAATTAACAACACAATTATCAGCAATAGATTCAACGAAAAAATAATGATTTGTGAAGAAGAAAACCGTTCAGTTGATAGTTTGTAACTAGCCGCTAGTCGTGGGTTAGTAAAATTCCAGTAAATCTAAACAAAGTTTTATCCGCTGCCTTCAAGCAGTTAACAAGCGCTTGTCATATATCTTTGGGTTAGTGAAAAAGCGTTTTATTACCTGTACAAATGTCAAAAAAATTCTATGACGTTGAAAGGGAATACGATGATTTGAGTACTACCGTATAAGCAATTCATGGCTGAATTGGTTGAATTAATTCTTCGCTATACAATAGACATCCATGAATCACTTATACGATAGTACAATATAACCTTGAATCTAAATAAATCATCATATTAAGACACTTAAACCAAGCCACCGACATATGACAAGCTCCCGTTTATTGCCTTCAACATTGATGTTTGAAATTAATTCTTCGTTACAGAAGGGCGTGATACTTAGCATTTTAGCAAAATTATTTTACGATTTTAAACAATAAAACACTTAAACGAGTTAAATTGGAGTACCTTTAAAAATGTATTATTCGGAAGACCAATAATACAAAACATATGGGTATTACACCCTCATGATAGCTTAAAATAAATAAGTTGTTGTCTGAAGCAGTTTTATGAAATAAATTTCACAATCATTCTATAATAGCAATCAATTAATCTGAACATTGAAAATAATTACCTAAATATATTTCAAAATTCATTATAAAGAGTAAATAATTTACTTTATTGGTTTATCCGAAAAAGTATATTATATTCACTTATACATACATATACAGTCTTTTAGAATTTTTGGACAAACTTCATGAATTTGTAGAGAAGCGTGAAGTAGGTCCTAAATTTATTTTTATAATTAGGACAAAGTTATGTAAATTTAATACATATGTAAATTTAATTAAAAGAAAATTTATTAAAAAAAAGAAAATTTTAAGATTTTGAAATATAATACATAAAACAAAAATTTAAATCACGGCTTGTTGTTGATTGATGCGGCTCATATTGATTGCAGATAAAAAGTGTTGGTATGTACTCGTACGAAGAAAATAATCCTTGTCGTATTTATGTAATTATTTAATTAACGGTTTATTAACGATTGTATAGTTTTATGACGTAATTTATAGATTTATTTAAAACTATCCTATAGCTTTCAGTTGTATTGTCTGTGATACGTCTATTTATTCTAGTAACTATCACTATATTGTTTTAGTTTAGCTTTTATTATATTAATTTTCATTATAGTTTTTACCAAGTTCTCTGTGATATTACTAATAATTAGCCACCATATTGGCTCGTAAGCAAATTGTTAGTAAATTTATTTTCCACCTCCTGACTGTTTATTTTTTTCACAACCCGTTACACAGTTTACTGTACACCACGTTCTATGCCACATAATATTTAATATGAATTCTAATGCTATAAATTATTTATCATATGTCAATTTTACTTGTCCAATATTTATTTGTTTATTTACTAGTTTTAAAAAATCAAAGCACTTTACCTTTATCACAAAATGTATACTCGTCCAAGAGATTTTGTTATACATCAAAAAAATAGAATTTGTAATTTGTACGCGTTACATACTTTGTGAGACTAAAAAATTGGTCAATTTTTTCGGCTAAACTATGAACAAAACCTTTTGAGGTGGCTTTACGCTATTCGCCGCCAAGTTAAAAACGAAACGTCTCCTCGCTAGGTAACTTTTCAATTTAGTTGTCAAATGTCATTATTTGATATATACCAACCAAGCCACAAGATAAGATTTGCTAATGTATTAATGAATGTTGCACATTCGAAAAGAATTTAAAAACCCAACAGCCTAGATCTCAAACTAATCGTTTGAGCGCAAATAAATTAATATTATTTTGTGCACATTTCACTCATGTTTATTAACAATAATGTTAATTGCATGTAATTAATTTCATCGAGCCATAAAATCAACAAGTAATAACTCTAGTGAAAATATATAACAGCGATTTAAAACTTCAAAGAAAACTACAAAAACAAATATTTCATTTTTAAGCTAATGATGATCGCTTCTCATCGCAAAATAACACACACAGATCAAAATATATAAAGATTTAATTTCGAATATATGTTATGTGCGGTATTTAAAGTCAAAAATTAAAATCAAATAAAATTTAAATTAATATCAGCCGATTTGGTCTAAACAACAACAAAAAAACATCTTAATTACAAAGTAGATTTTATGTCCAATATAATATACGGGTAGTTTCGAAACAAAGACGAGCAGCTATCTCAGTCACATGTTTAGGAGAAATAAAATGATGAACCTAAGCTTTGAGCTATAATATTTAATTAAAGATCAATAAATAAAACAACCTGTTGTGATTAATTACCATGTATGTTTGTATATATTATACATATATAGAAATTATAGAGCTCATGTATTTCACGATTTTGCCATAATATAACACACAAAGTGATATGATAAATGAATGAGCAACACCAATTTTATTTTATGATTAATATCCGTTTTATAAGCAAACATTTTTTTGTGCAAAAGGTTTTGTTCTGTGAGGCGGTCTCATAAAATTATTGTTTTATTTTTTTATTTTTGGATGAGAGAAGAATATTTTTTTTCTTTAATTGTGTTAGGAGTATCACTTTATTGCCAGACAGGTAATAACGGCGCCAACATGAGTGTACATTATTTAGTTCAGTTATAACTGCAATTTTCATATTACAGTGCCAAACATCGTTGGAATCCATACCTTTTATAACCTGTTTTGAAATAACTTCTCATTCATTTTATATCCATGAATGATTTTTAATAATGAGTAGCAAACTGAAACTCATTCGACCAAAATATGAAATATTAATTTCCCCCCTCATCCATCGTACCATAATATATCCACATATATATGTGGATATTAATAACTTCCATTTAAAGAATTGCTTTACAACAACATAACCTTTGCATATAATTAATTACTCATTCATTTAAATTAATTATGAAAATTCAGCCGAAACTTAAATTTTTTGCCTTTTGGTCTTTCCAAACCATTGCGAATTTGAACAGTTATTATTAATTTTTTATGCCAAAATGCCGAAAATATTTTATATTGTATACCTTTTGGCTAATTATACTATCACTAAGTGGTTTGGAGTGTACAAAAATCCCCGCGATTTATAGCGAAACATATGAATAAGGAAGTATGAAATGGGAGATTCATATAATGTGTAGCGGCGGGACCAACAGATAATTGGTGTTAACTAACGGTCTAAAATCCTTATGAGTATTGCAGCATGCTATGTCATCGGATTCACCCCTACAATGGTTTCCAAAGTTGCATGAAGATATGCATTAATAAACTATTAAAACTGGAAGCAACGTGTGATAAACTGCAGGTCAACAGTATTCGGTGCAAAATTTCTTCAAGAAATACATATATGTATAATTGTCAGAGTGGATAAGGCAGAGAAAGTACAAATACTTGAGGAAAACTCGTCTTCCAATTGATCACTTACATAAAATTAGATTAATGTTCGGGGAACTCTTAGTTGATTATTGGCATTTCGGAAACCCACATAAAACAAAATAGTTTCTTACTGTTGGAAAAAATATTTCCATCATTCTCTGTCGATGGAAGAAATTCGATTATAAATAACATCTTGAAATATGATGTGATTGACCAAATGACACAGTGGTTAAAGCTTTGGCGGTTGGATCGGGAGGTACCGGGTTGGAATCCCGATAGGCGCCGGATGCAAAGTGAAATTTCATCAACAGAATTGATCTGTGGTGAAATATAACACATCTATGAGCCGTCGGAGTGCAAAACCCATGAGCCGACTCATCTTCCATGCTAGTATAGGCTGGTATGAAGCTTGCAATTAACCTCGTTACGAGTAATACTTTAGAATCTATCTATCCCAATGAATCTATCTAATCGTCTAATTTGTATTTCATTAGAAGAAATTATATTTAGCGTTATATTAATAAATATTTCAAAACTTTAAAATTTTGTTTAATTTTCTATATTTAAGAAATATATTAAAAAAAGTAATATTATTATTTTCTTCATATCATCCAACACAGACTGATAACTTTTACATTTTCAATCGATCTTTTGTTAAGACTAAAAACTAGGCTTGCCAACCGTCCTCCTTTTGAGGAGAACAGCACTTTCCTTAACGAACAATTATCCTCCATCTTTCACTGCACTTAAAAAATAATCCCGACACTTGCCGTGTTTCATGACACCCATTGATCCGGATCAGCTCAAATTTTATATTCATTCAAAACCTGATCCAAAATTTGTTTTAGATCACAAATTTTGATTTACACTATAGTAAGCGCCTTTGTGTTGTTTCATGAAACATGAACTGAACAAGATCAGATCAAGCATCAAAAAGCCCAGTTACTAGCAGAAGAAAATATTTTATAATAGTTGGCTTCTTTATCAGTAGTAATTATGATTCAAATTTATGATTCGATTTATATCTATATAAAGACTCAATTTTTTGATTTAAAAAAGCAAACTCGAATTTCATTACTACTGATAAATATGCCAACATGATCAATAATTTTATTTTGCTATGGCAAATTCAGAAACAACGAGTGTTAATTTCAATCCTCTAATATTTTATTTTTCAATAAAATAAATCTACTGTTAGAAATAATATAACATAACGAAATATTTGTTTGGAACGTAAATTCTATAATAAATCAATAACATTGTGCTGGTTGAAAAATGTGACAAGCTGGGCACCCAGGGTGTAAACCTAATTCGAGTATGCTGAGTTCAATGGTGCTAGTCCCATTTCAAAATTAGTCCCTATTTTTGAGATATCGCTTTCGACATGTTTTGGCTCTGAGTCAAAATATACCCTCATTTTCACGTTGATGAACCATTAAGATTTTTGTTATGCTTTCTTCAGCAAAGTTGTTGCGCAAGTCAAGACCAAAAACTATGCCGAACATATCAAAACCGAAAAACCACATCCACCATATATGTGTATTTTACTTAGCCCAAGGTTAGGTTGGAGTGGCTACTTCCGCACACTTAGAAGAGTAGTGGCCCGTTGTGATAATACAGAAACCAATTTCCCCTTTACCCCTGTTCAAAACCATACGCAGCTACGTACGTAGCGCAAAATATCTCGCACTTCACAGTCCGCGAGATCTGAAAGGCTGGTACAGCCCAAACATCTATGCCTTTTGTATGATAGTACCGGACACAAGCATAGGAAGTTATCTAAAGCCTCTTTCTCTTCTTCGTCCAAGCAAATTCTACAAAGTCATCCGTCTGTAGACCCAATCTTCTCGGATGTTCCCCATAAAGGCAGGGTCTTATCAGTTTTGGCAAAAGCTTCTCACAGAAGACTCCGGCTCCTACCTTGAGGAAAAACATGGATCCACCTGTGCAGAAATCGACATACACAGGTAAGGCTAAATACAACTTGATGTCATACTTAGGCCATACAGGACGCTCATTTCAAATAAGATACAAAGAACACATCAATGTCATAACCAATTTTAAAAAGAAGTACATAACACATAAAAACTAAAAATCATAAGTACACTAAATTCAATAGATAAGAATGTAACCATTTTGCACAGGATCAAAAACAGCCGAAATTAGACAGGTTAGAAGATCTTGGTATTTTTTGGACACAATGTCACTCATGAGTCATGTGACTGTATGTATACAAATTTCTCATGAGTCATTCAAATTCCGTCCAAAATTCACACCCCGAAAATATACAAAAACAAAAACACCAACAATTTACTGAACGATAAAATCAACTTAATAAAATTTACGATTTATTATCCATAACTTAAGAATAAAGGAGGTGCCGAACTGCAGCTCCTAGCCACAGTATATAAACAGCTTCAAAATAGATTATGTAACAGTAGTAAAAGATAAACCGAAGTAGAGATTATTCTCGAAATCGATATTTCTAAAAAGTTAAAAAATTGGCACAAAAAGTAAGAACTATAAAACTACAATTTAAATTAAAAATTAAAGTTTTTCATTTAAATATATAAAGTGACAAAAGAACACAAAAAATAAAGTGAAAATCGGCTTGTGAAATCTGGGTTAGGATGTTCTAACATCACCATGTTTCGATAATTTATCGAAGTTTATTTCTCGTTTCTGTAGAATAAAATTTTTCTCTGTTTCAATTTTTATATCATTTACCAGCCTGCTAGATTGCAAGATTGTGATGTTCAACTGTGTTTCTATCACCAACTAATGTTGTTACGATTGTAGAACGAAAATAAGTGAAATAGATATTGTTCATATATATTCTAGTAGGCTGTGATAGCAATAAAGAAGAAATAATTGATAATTGAAACAGAAGTCAAATAATTCTAGCTAGACTTCGAGAGACGTAGACTTCGATAAAATATCGCAAAATGTGATGTTAGAACATCCCAGCACTGGTAAAACAAATAATATGGATATGTGTTTTAAACTCAAGTGCTTTTGTTATGTGTGTGGAAAATTTATATTTATGAGCAATCGCCGCAAAATAAATGATAAAACCGCTGATTTATATCGGCTATATTTTTCACAAAATGTTATTAGTGGTGTAAAGTGGATGCCGTCTTTTGTCTGTACGGCATGTATTTTCCATCTGCATAGATGGCAAAACACTGAAGTCGCATTGTCATTTGGTATCCCGATGTTATGGATGGTTCTTTGACGTACACTGCAACGACAAATGCTCAACTACCGCTGCCGCATTCAGATGAAATTCCTCTTCTGGAATGATCAAACCCAACTGAAAAATATGTACCACCAACATTTACATCTGCTGAAACCGTAGAAACATCTGCATCAATATATCAACCATCAAATGTCACTGCGTCATTCAATCACGGAATCATACGACGGATAAAAATATCGGATTTTTCTATCCCAGATTATTTTTCAATTATTTTCAACTTTTATGTATGAAAAGTATCGTGTCTGTTGTATAATTTACTTGATGTAATTGGTTAAAACGATGGGATGGAAAAATCTCGGATTTTTATCCACTCTCGCAGCGGCACGCCATTGTTTGTCAAAGAGAAGAAAAATGTTAATTTTTTAGGATTTTTTTTAGGAAAAATCACCATAAAATCAACTGAATCGATTTAACTTTCTTTTAAATAGTTTCTATTGTATCTATATTTGTCGATGCGATGTTTATTCGATCGATTTTAATCGATTTAAATTCAACAAAATGATAAAAACAGTGTTTTTCGTCGAAAAAAAAATATATGTGGTTTCTCGGTCTTAATATGTTTCGCAAAGTTGTTGGTCTTCACCTGCGCAACAACTTTGCTGAAGAAAGCATAACGAAAATCTTAATGGTTCATCAACGTGAAAATGAGGGTATATTTTGACTCAGAGCCAAAACATGTCGAAAAGCGATATCTCAAAAATGGGGACTAATTTTGAAATGGGACTAGCACCATTGAACTCAGCATACTCGAATTAGGTTCACCCCTTGGGTGCCCAGCTTGTCACGAAAAAAAAGTTTGCAATTCAAGCACAGTGTAATTGGCTACCAGTTCCAAACGGTGGATTTATCAACTAAAGCGCTAATAAAAAAATTGTTGCTTTTTCCAAGACCTTTCACATTACACTACAAGATTATGTGGGAATGAGAAAAAGTGTAACTGTTGTGGTGCTTCTGTGCTGTGGTGCTTCTGTAAAATTTAAGGTATTCTTCAAGACCTTTACAGTGATATAATACACATATGTATGATAATTGAATAATTAGCTACTAGTACCAATTCCCTGATTTGAACGCTTCCCAGAAATTCCCAGATTTGAACGCTTGTATCTTGGTGAAATAGCACCTTTCAAAAAAAATAATACTGCTTCTAATTGAAGGAATTTTGTCTTCTTTTTGATATTGGATTCCATTTTATTTTATTTTGTTTCTTTTATCACTTTTCTGAGTAAAATAAAAATTATCTAAAAGAGAAAAAATATCCTGCTGTTTTGAGACTGTAAACGAACTTCGATATTATATTTTCTAATCCAAATTAGCCATTTTATATAGAATTTAGAAAACTTGAAATTTATTAAATTTCGAGCGAGAAACGTATCAAACAGCGTATAAACGTTAACAAGTACATAACAGGTACCCGGCCCCCTTGCTCTCTACCTCCCAAAGCTTTTCAATTCGCCGAATTAAAAATAAAAGAAGATTCGCGAAAACAAATTCGAATCGCATAATCCGTTCTTGAGATATCATCAGTACAGGCGGTCCAGACGTATAGGCAAATTTTTTTTTATTTTTGGGAACAAAGTCCTTCAAAACGTCTAGAAAAGTGGTTCAAGTGGTTCTATTACTTATCATCATTTTTATCAGGATTTTATAGACCGCAGTTAATGTATATACATACTTTGCCATTTATATTACAAACAGTAGTAGATCGTTCAACCCTTCTTGCCCTAGCAATTTTTCTGTTAAAATTTAAGAATATTGTTAATAGAACCTTACAGAAAAACTTAGGCATACGAGTTTTACGTATAGCAATCAACTCTATGGGGTTAGTGTGTTAGGATTTTTATAAGTGGTTAAGGGGACCGACTCTCTCATATCGAAAATACATAAAATGAAACAACGGTGTTTTTAATTCCAAGCATTCATTTTGTGTGATGTGACAAAGAATTTGATGATCCACTTCATTAAAACGCAAAAGAGTGACCGCAAAATTCACCCGTTTTTGCGTAGTCTGTAGCAAGAACGGAGAAGGTCGTACAGAGGTCCCCGTGGGCTTAAATTGACCGTCATAAAAAATGTGGGTGAGCATAACTTGATTTTTTCAATATTGAGTCAATTTACCGCTACTTGAGGGGTGGAAACCAAAAAGCAAAAAGATTATTCATTTAGAGAATATCATTTCCTGCCGTTTTCGGCAATAGGGATGGTTTCCCCCACCCAGGGGGTGTGTTTCACCCTGAGGATATTTGGAAGACCATTTCTGATGTCACTCTTGGCATGAAATTCCAAGCATTTTTATCAAGAACTTCCCGACCGTTTTCCAATTTCTTTCTTCTGGGGGTGGTTTCCACCCCTCAAGTAGGGGTAAATTGACTCAATATTGAAAAAATCGAGTTATGCTCACCCACATTTTTTATGACGGTCAATTTAAGCCCACGGGGACCTCTGTACGACCTTCCCCGTTCTTGCTACAGACTACGCAAAAACGGGCGAAAAATGGTGTTTTTTGCGGTTACTCTTTGTGTAACTATGCCATCACTATTTCTCGGATTATTTCCATAATGCTTGTAATAATAATAAATGATTTTTTGGCGTCTGAAGTAGTAGTAGTATTTTGTCCTATCGGAAAGGCTGAGCCAAGTGAAAATACTGCACCAACATCTTTACCCGACTTTTCGGGAGAAGCAAATGCAAATTGATCAAATTGTATATCAGAATCACAGTTGCTTTCCCTTGATGAACTGCTTACATACATCCACGATCCAAAATTGCAATGATGAAAATGGTTTAGAATTTTTGATATCAGGTGATACTTAAGTGAAACTCCAAAATTTAATTATTGTCAGCATGATTTGTGAAATTCGAGAACTGAAAAATTTGCTCAATACGGTTCCTTCTACGTACTCACTGGCTACAGACCACAATGATTGAACTCTATAAGTGTAATAATTGACCCACATACTAATAATACACTAACTTACAAATATATGTTCAAACATCTCACTATCGAAAAAAATAGAATTGATGGCACAGATGTAGATTTATACAACCCTCACAGTTAGTCTTTGGAAATATGGAAAACATAGCGTGTTGACACCATTGTAATACTTGACACCATTGTAATAATTTGTTTTTATTTTAACTCTTGATGAGACCGGACAAGTGGTACAGTGGTTAAAACTTGGACCGGGAGGTACTGGGTTCGAATCCCATCAGAGGCTAGATGCAAATCAAATTTTCATCATCGATTACAATCGGTGGTGCCACCGGGGCGGCAATCTGTGCCGTGTGACCGAATTTTGTAACTAAAATATTTAAATAACAAATAGGATACAACAAAATATAAAAGAATTTTGGTATGCATTCACATCGTAATACATTTTTCGTACATACTTTTACTCTCCTGTGCCACTAATACCGTTTCCCCTTAGAACTGGGAAGAATATTTTCACGGCAATTTCTTCCCAAAAGTATTTTTCTGACCTACTGGAATCGTTGATTCCCTAGAATTTTTAAGAGAAAAATAATTTCCAATGATTCTGAAATATTTACACCAAATTTGAATGCCAAATTGAATCGAAAATACAATAATAAAAAGTTCTCATTTCCCAAAGAAAGAGTGAATGGTCGGCGATCGATCGTCGTACGAGAAAGACGTGTTTTTGTCTTTCTCTGTATAGAAAATTAAAACTTAAATTTTTTTTTCTGTTTTAAATAAATAAATAAATAATATGTTATATATAAAAGTTTTTAATTAAATTAAATATATAATATAAAGTGTTAATAAATAAATATTAGTAAATTAAAACGTGAATTAACGTGAAAATATCTAAATTATTATAACTAATTATTTTATTATTTGTGTGACACACTGACGCAGCAGTGGTGAACGCTTCACAAGCTAAGTGTTTTTTATGTTTCATATTTTTTATTTATACTTTGTTTAATTTTTACTTTTTTATAAAAAATTTATATAAATTTTAATTTTATTAATATAAATATTTTTTAATATGCGCATTTTAATATGTGTCGTATGGTTTATGATTGTGTGTGTGTGTATGGATATATGTACGTACATTCACGCAGTTTAGTTTAAAGTCAAATAAGACAAAAAGGATGAAATAAAAATACTCTTCAGTTGCTTATCATTCATTTTCCGTTCATTTTTAAATGAATTTTTTATGCTAATTTCTCTTCGCTCTTGAATAGTAAAATGAATTTTCAGAAATATTATGCAGTAAAAAACGAAAAGTGTCTAGTGAGCGAATAATGAGAAACTAAAAAGGTTGATCTTATTTTTTGTGTTAGTGAACGGGATCTATTGCTATTTTGGTTTTACTTTTCTATTCTAATAAGAAAGCGAAAATTCATTGTAGTACTGATTGGATAAAATGTATTGTTGCCTGTATTGAACGATCGAATAGATGATACATATCATTTCTTTTTACTTTATTCTTGATAAGTGAATGGTAATGCTTGGTTCACGTGTGCGATCGAGGAATGATTCGCGATCTTTGAGCGTAATTATTTCGCATTATTACTCATAATTTGTTTTTTTTATTATGTTGGATGCTTCCGATCAACATTTTCCCAAAGTTAAAATAATTTCATCTCAGGCGGGGAAATTTGTATATGTTTTCAATGATTTAATTTTCCTTTGATTCGCGAATCGTTTTTTGATCGCATGCTTGAACCGGGCATTAAACAGAATATTTTTTGTTCCTTTACATTATTCTTGTTGATCAGTTTTACAAATAATGCATTAATTCCGTGGAAGGATTTGCTGACAGTAATTTTTTTTTACTGATAATACGCAAAAAAAAAACTTTAAATTTCATAAGAGTGACAAAGAACAGAAATATTTTTTATTTCATTTTATAGTAAAATTTTATGGTTTTACATTTTCGCATAACCTACAAATTTCTTAAAATTTTTAATTTGTACATTATTTTCGTACAATTCGATTTTTTTTTATATATATTTTAATTTTAATATCCTATACCACAAAAAACCTCTAACGTTAACAAATTTCAACACAAAAAAAAAACAAATCGACATCTGAGTATAAAAATGGCGGGCGACTTATTTGTATGAGCGTGAGAAAAATTTCTTATCTTTACATACATTTTTTGTACATGTGTGAAAAATATTGCCATAAAAAATACTCCAATTTACATTTTTTATGGTAGTATTATGGCAGTAAACTACCAACATCATAACTATTCTCTCAATAAAATTTTACTGACAACATGTTTTGTTTCGTACACAACCAGTAAAATCTATATTTTTTTCTCGCTTTAATTTTTGGTGACAGCAGAATTTTTCCATGGAATAGGGAGTAGGGACATGACACTGTTCGATCGGTGTAGAGTGAACAATACATTTTGACGAGCGACTTTTTTAAACCCTGATATATGCGTATGTGTGGATTTGTGTGCATATGCATGTGTGTATGTTTATGCGTGTGTGTGTAGGTTCATATGTATTTATACTTATGTATATGTTTAGTTTGTATATTTATATAATATGATTGATTGTTTTTACCTTTTTATAATCATTTTAATATTTTAAAATTAATTTGATATATTATCATATTAATATACTTTAATGTATAAATGTTTATGATTAATTCTTTTAATTTGTAATATACATATATATATATATATATATATATATATATATATATATATATATATATATATATATATATATATATATATATATATATATATATATTTATATATAGATGTGTGTATTTAATATGTATGTATGTATATATGTATGGGTATGTGTATGAGTATGTGTATGAGTATGTGTATGTATGTATGTGTGTGTGTATGTGTATGTATGAATGTGTGTGTGTATGTGTATCTATGTGTGTGTGTGTATGTGTATGTAGAGGAGAGGAGTGAGCAGGACTTATATTTAGGTGGATTCTGGTATAATATATAAATATTCATGACTTTTTTGTAGATTGATTTAAAGGGATGAGAAATCATATGTGTTCCGGCATGGCAAAGGGAAAATGGTTTTAATTTTTTATTTCCATTTGTAATGACAATTAAATCTTTGATGTGATATCCTTCGGCCTTTTAATGTTGACTGTTTTTTTTAGATTGCTTACTGCTTGCACTATTTTATCTAAAAGAAGTTTTGGCTCAATAATATTTCTCGAAACAGGTTCGTCTTTGCATGGGAATGATATATACGAATATCGATTGATTTGAGTTCTAAATCCTAATCAACGACCTGCTCATGCACCAATTGTGTAAAAAGCCTTCCGCGTGGTTCTTACCTCCGTTCGTGTCATCACCTCACATAAATCATGGTCGTTTTTGTTTGATTGAGACGGTATACTGCGGAAGATGCATAAAATCATTTTTGGGCATAATTCTAGAAAATCGCAATTCTAGCAATTAGCATTAATTTGGGAGAGGCTTAGTTCGGCTGGGTCATCTGTCAACGGGTTGTCTTGACGGGTAAATGGAGGAATAGGAAAATTTCTCTGGCCGATTATTTTCGGATTTATTTTGTTGAAAAATCCAGTAATTCACCCGGGATTTATGTTGAAATCCCGATTCAGCTCAACATATCAGATTCGCACATGATTAGTTAAGACAGTGCTTAGCACGGCTGAACTCCAGAACTTCTCTAAAACCCATTTTTAAATTCACATTTAATTCTGCTTACCTGATTTGACAATAATTGGTCGGGATATGGCCAAGTTCAATTCAGAATGATCGAATTTTAGAACTTTATCAAAAAGAAACATTAAAATCCCAATACAAGTTGATCCTAGTTTATTAGAATCCTAGCCCAGCTCTGCAAGCTGAACTGGAAAATTTCGTCAAATTCGGCTTTGCACCCCGAATTTGATCATCATTTGTTTTGAGTTGGCTTAGTTCCATTGAACATGCTAGAGTGCCAATCCAATTCTGCGTACCATATTTAACAGTTATTGGTTGAGGAATAGTTAAGTTCCATTTAGCATGATATAAATATACTGTGCACTATAATTATACTGGTAATTAATCGAATATTTTCTTCTTTGGTGAACAAATTAATAAAATATTTGAAATTTTTGCGAATTAAATTAAATTTGTTTGAAATATCCTATCCGGTAGTTAATCTGGCATTGAATAACATTGATATTTTTCCGGGAACCATTGCCTTTGGGATGCCTTACATATGAAATTTTTTGTTTTATGTTTTTTTTTTATATTTTTTTTTTTTTTCGATTTAAGGGTTAAATACTAATGAATTTTAGACTAAGTTTGATATAATTTAAATAATTATGGTTTCAGGAAATCCTATTGTAACTCGTGGAATTGCAGGAGGATTAAATTAATAAATGTTTATATTATTTAGGAAGCCGGAAAATATTAATTTAGAATTAAATTTCAGGAAATTTACAGACGTGAAATAATATTTCTTGGAAATATTAATTGTTAATTGTGTAGATTAGAATGGTGTTGTCATTGCATTAATAACTATCGACTTTATTTAGGGGTCTGCAACTGGGCCGATTTAATCAATTAAATTTTGCATTAATTTACAATTACATTTTAAAAAATTTCCAGATGCACGTGAAATAATAACATTTTTCCTAGGTTGCTGATTTAAAGAAGCAATTATTGATGACCAATACCATCAATATCCATTTAACCTATTAAACCTTTATTTATCCTTCCCCAAGTAGATTAGTTTTGTGCTGTCTTTGTGTTACTAACTATCGGCTATACCTAGGTGTCTGTAACCGGGCCGATTCTGTCCCACTTAACTAACCTATCCAATCCTTCGGTTTTGTTATATGTAAAAAAGAGTGTACGGTGGGCCCGGCGTCACCCGGGAGCTCCTGTGTAAGAACTTGCTCGTGCATTCAGAATCAATCAATCAATCAATTTCCCAAAGAAAGAGTGAATAGTACCAATGGTGCGAACATAGTATAGATCATTCGAGATAGGCACACGGCACTATTAAGACTGAACTATCTGTTATCTAATTCATTCTTCTTAAGGCGACATAGCACCTTCAAAGTTGAAAAAAAAAGTTTTTCAAAGATTTTTTTTTTAATGGAATAAAAAGAGATATCTTTTAATGAAACTTTCCATTGACATTTTATTTAACTGAAAGTATACAAAAATATTTTTTTTAATTTTTTTTAGCCCAAGGTCGTCTCTTGCAAGGGTTTTCCAAAAACACTGAAAATTCGCGGTGTGCATCATAACTACTCTCAGAAACGCGTGAAAAAAACGGGGTTTTCTTCAGCATTAAATCGCCCTTAGAATGAACTAAAAGGAAAAAAATTCGTTGAAAAAAAATAGCGGCATTTTTTCGAAAATGCAGCTTTTTGTCCGCCCCCCTCCAACCCCCATAATTAATTGTAACTCAAAAAATTGAAAGCCGATTTTTCCTTTCGTAGTTCATTCTGAGCAGAAATATATGTAGATCAACGTGTTAAAATTTTAGAACGATTGGATAAGTAGTTTTTCTCAATCTTGCACGCCAACTTGAAAAACGTCATTTCGAGATAACCGCGTTTAAAGTTCGTCATTTCGAGATAACCGCGTAAAAAACGACTTTGGCGCGCTGCGCAATAAACAAAATAATTTTTTTTTTGAGATTTTCATGTTTATATCATTAAAATCATGTTTTTAAACGTTCATTCTAATATAATCTATCATAAAAAAAATTTCGATTTTTTGAAAATTTGAAGGTGCTATGTCCCCTTAATCGAATTTCTCTCTGACCTTTCGGTGCATTCTCGGGATTACTGTTGGCCCGTAACGTATATCATCAGCTCGCTAAGTTTAATTTTCGTAAGCAGAAGAACCAAATTATTATTACCTTTATATGCCTTATTATTACGATTATAAGTTTGCGAAGATTTTCAAGATTTGTAAGACCATGTGTCATAATCATTCATAATATTCTCTACAGAAAAGTTCAACAAAACTTCAGTGCAAGCCGAACTATTACATAGCGTGACACAAATTTACAGTGTAAGAGAATAGTTTAAATTCCAAACGTTTGCAAACTATTGAAAGCCGATATGTAAAGAAACCAGGAACTGTATTACGTTAATTAAAACAACATCAGAAATAAAAAACCGAACAAAGTAAGTTTCAAACCTATGATTATCTTGGACCAATAAACCACAAACCAATTTGATATGTTCCTCATATCATTCCAATAATTTCAGAATTGTAAAAATAAAAAAACTCCAAAATCTTTTTATAATTTCAAAAATTATGAGTATCATTTTGTCATTAAGTAATTACTTATATATGTATAAGATTCAATTGGTAATTTAATAATATTCGAATTTAATTAAATTCATCGTTTGATTCATTCATGCATCCATTCCATTCATTGTCGCACTAATAATTAGGTTTATAACGTTTTGATATCTATTGTAAATGTGATTCTGTCTATACGTATAATTTAAACTTTTATTATCTGTGTCTTAAAGACGTGTTTGCTTTATCTTTTGGAAGAAAATTCAAGTCAACGTATATTCGTAGCGTAGTAATTGTAAAATAAATACACCAAATATTTTCGGATCTTCGTTATTAAAATCGCATTATAGTATCTCGTATTCGTATAAATCGGTATATAAAAAGGGGTATCATCTTTTCTTCTTATTTTTTATATACCATCTACAAAAGACCAATTATAAAGTTTTTTTTTGTATCTCTGATCATTAAATGAGTTTTAAAATAAAAATCTCGATTGAAAATTTATTATACTCGTATTAGAAAATAATTTTCGATGCCTATCTGCCTATGTATGACAAAATCTTAATATGCCTCGATGTTCGAAAGTAACTGTGCTTATAAGGCACACAGTAATATTCACAGTCGAATTACATAATGATTAAGAAACTGAAAATTACTTATTTAATTAATGTGTTAAGTTGCTTCTTGCCGCGCGCGGAGCAGTTAATAGTGAAAAAAAATATATTTAGTTCTTAAAAAAATTATTCGAGAAAATACAATAATTTGTCTTGATTTCATTATAATGATGGTCCTCAGGCATCGAGAAGTTTTTATTTTTTCATTCGTAATCTTAGAATTACATTTATTAAAAAGAAAAATATATTTTTTATCAAAAGTAATACAAATTTAAGAATAGCTTTCATCGCCACTGTGATGATATCTAGTCGTACTTTTTGTTTGTGATTTTTTGTCTACCATTAGCGTAAGTTTTGTACAATAATAAACTGCCAGTATATGTCTATTGTCGTCGCGAAGAGCAAATGAATTGTATTGTATAAGTACAACATGGACGCTAAATAACATTGCATATTAAAGTGATTTAATTTTTACTTGATATGTTATTGGATTTTCCATAAACGACCTATGACTTCCAAGTAACTATAAGGGTTTCAGAATGTAGCGAACATTTACCTGTATTGTAGTTGATGTACTTAATTTAACTCATAATTTAAATACTACCAATCTATAATTATATTTCATTACCTTTCCGCGTGAGAAGCATTAAGTTGTTGTGTGGTCTCCGCCCCGGTGGCAAAGTGGTCAGCATACTTGTTCCAACTACCGGAGGTCCCGGGTCCGATTCCCGGTAGTGACAAGGAAAAATTTCACGGCTGGCTTAGGATCAATGTATAAATCACTCATTATCCGAAATGAAAATATGATTATGAAACCTCATTTGAGGCGGCCAGATCCCTTGATGGGATATAGTGCCAGAAAGAGAGAGAGAGAGAGAGAGAGAGTGGTCTAAACAAAATAAAATCGCAAACGAAGTTAAAATTTACATATTCATTACAAGTAATGAAATGAGACAGATCTTATACTGTGTCATTGTTGCAAAACGAGTAAATTTACATTGTGCTTCAATACTTACTAAATTTTTTAATCATGTTTTTTTTCCTATACGTTGCCTATCCGGCTTTTCCTAAGAGAAAGTCGGTGGACACAGCAAGTCAATTTTCGCTAGAGTTTTGTATGGTAGCATTTCTCGCCATTGAGAGTGTCTTTAATAATGTAAAAACGGGGGCGATCACGGAAGGATTGGTATTTTTGAAGGTGGACTATGCCATAAGTAAGTTGATAAATCAAATGCTGGTAAGAGGTATATTACCTCGGAACTGAGAGAGGCCACCATTAGAAGGCGGGAGGTTCGAGGAACCCCGCAAGGAGGTGTAATGTCCCCCTTTCTTTGGAGTGTAGTGATGAATGGATTGCTGTTGTAACTGGAGAGTGGGGTTGTATGAAGAAGATGTAGCGATAGCTGTCTCAGGCAAATATCTGGACACGATTACAGGCTCTCGGCTGTATCTCAGTGGAAGTGTCTTCTGGCGGGACACTCGACGATAGTTAGATCGCTAATGGAAGAAGTAGTGAATCTAGATTATATTAAACCAACCTTGTGCTTCGATAAAGGTTTCCGCACCATCCGTCCTTCGAGAGAATCCTGGAGAAACGGATCAATATTGGAAAACGAGGCAGTACATTTTTTCACCGACAGCTCTAAGCCAGACGGCAAGTTGGAGCCGGAGTCTTCTGTGAGAAGCTTAATGTTAATATTTCCGTTCGTCTCCCTGACTACTGTAGCGTGTACCAGGTTGAAGTGGTGGCGATAGGCGAAGTCGTGACATGATTAAGGCATAACGTGGTATCCATGAGGGATATCGCAATCTATGTGGACAGTCAGGCAGTGGTCAGGTCAGTAGAGGTGGTTTCTCTGAAGTCACGGGTGGCACTAGATTGCCGATCATCTCTCAATGAGATGACCGGTAAGGCTCTCCAGATGCAGCCGGAAAGGGCAGGTCTGGGGAGACCTATAGCAGCGCTCAAATTAGCGTTCAGTAAGAAGGCAATTGCCTTGACAAATGAGAGGTGGACCAACACTCTCACGTGCAGGGTAGCGAAATAAGTTTGGCGAAAACTGGACTTGCGGCACTTAAAAGCAATAATATCCCTGGGAAAACGAGAGGTAGGATTGGTCGTACGAATATTGACAGGACATTGCCTGTTCGGGAAACATGCAAGATGGCTGGGTCTACAGACGAATGACTTTTTAGACCTTTTTTAACCTATTTTTAGAGGAATAGACTGTAAATCACTTCCTATGTTCGTGTCCGGCACCATCATACAGAAGGCATAAGTACTTAGGTGTGTACGGTATGGTCAACCTTTTGAAACTCGCTGAGTGTGGAGTGCGAGATATTTTACGCTACATAAGTAGCTCTGGATGGTTTCAGCGATAGTAAAGGGGAGATTGGATCCTGGGTTACTATTTTCCTAAGTGTGCGATAGCAGCCACTCTAACCTAACCTAACGTTCCTATCCGGCACATAGAGGCCTCCGGCCCGCACTTAAGTTTTGCGTAGAGAGGCAAGTGCTGCTTGAGTTTTGCTATTTTTCAAACAGCGTGTGAACCGGGGGGGGGGCGAAATGGGGGCTTCCAACGGTGGCAGCATTTTATGTAAAATCGCGGCCTACGTTATGAAAATGTTTAGCACTATAATGTTCAAATGAAATTGGCGTTGATGTCAGCGAATGAAGACCTGGGGTGGGATTTTGTAACATAACGTTTTTCGATACTTATCGAAAATTATGTCTCTTTTTTCTAGAACAAATTTGCTTGAAGAACAAAATACGACACATTTCAATTATCCTTTTCTATTGCGATCGCAGTACACAAGAACAATTTTGTTGCTTGTCTCAATTTTATTTTTCGATTCAGTATCGCATATAAAGCAAATGTAGATGATAGAAACAGAGTAGCACAAATAGAAACAGCACAACGTTCTATTCTAGCTTGCTGAGATCGCAATAAAAACAACGTAATTGAAACAAAAATGAAAAAACTTTCAATTTTATTCGTGATGAAAGAGACGTAAACTTCGATAGTATCGAAAACAATTGATGTTTCAAAATCCCACCCCAACTGGAGAAAGCGAAGGCCGCTAGACTTTTTTTGTTTTTCAACCTTGTCAACTAAGAAATATTAGCTGTTTTGCTTTCACAAAGCCGCTAGAAAATCATTGTTCATCATAGTTGGCTTTTATGTCAGTAGTAATTGTAATCTGAACCGGTTTTATGAAAATCTTTTATTTTTTAGTTTTATTTAAAGCCAACTGTACTTGAAGTACTACTGAGTACTGATAAATACGTCAACTATGATACACAAATATTTTCCGTTACTGGAAATTCAAAAACAAATATTGCAGAGACCAAGATTGGCCTCTAATATTAAAGCTAAGCAGCTTTGCGAAAGCAACACAGCTATTATTTCTAGAGTTTTGTTTTTTAATCTCCAGTAAAATCAAAGGCCTGCTACAATCTTATTTGGAATTTTATGGATATTTACACCTCGACTCTGAGGCACAGTCACTGACTGTGACACTGACTGTGTCAAATGACCGCTTTAAAAAAACATTTGTATTTTAGTAAAGTAGACTAGATATAATATAATTTGTTTTCGGAAATTAAACATTAAAAAAGTTGTAAACATTGTAAAATAGGTTGTTTGTATATTTTAGGAAAAGATAATAAGCCACATGATGATAAAGTAACGTTGTATGCGAGAAATTTTAAACGAAATTATTAAAACGTTCATTCGACCGCGCATGGTAGGTTTAGTGTTAATTTTTGAACGTGTTCCGGGCCGGGCGTATATAAATGTTATCTCTTGGTTTTATAAATATATACGTAGAGACATCTATTAATTGGTTTTGGTAGAAAGCTCATAAAACTTAAATAATTTTTTTAAGCGCGATTTTGGTATGCACATATATGCGATGCCATTTTTTCGCGTAAGATAAAAAAATTTATACTGAAAAACCTATTTTTAAAGCACTTCCTTTTTTGTTTCGCAAAAAATTAAATTTTTGAATATTTTAATTAAAAAGTTTTTCCAAAAAGCTTAAAAAATTACTCGATCGATTTCGTCTAGTGTTAAAAGTATAAAAAATGTATATGAAAAAGAGAAAACAAATAGTCGTGGTTTGTTGAAATTTATAGAATTTAAAACACAGATGACTTATTTACACAAAACAAAATTCAACAAATATTTATATTGGAAAATACCATGTAAAGTTTAGGACAAGAACACTCTATACTTGTTTCTTTCTTTCTTTACATAAACATAAAAATAAATCTTAATTGATTTTTAAAATATACTGTTCCTCAATATTGAATTAAATGTTGAAATTAAAAATTGAAACTACACGTTTTAAGTCCTCGTTCACAAAAACCTATTTCAAAAAATATTAATTTACACTGATTCTTATGAGGAAGCATAAAATGCTTCCTCATAAGAATCAGTGTAAATGGAGATGCATAGCAAAACCATATAAACGTCGATTGGGGTTTGGAGTAAAAACGGTAGTTAACATAATATATATTTTAACCGAGTCACTTAAAACAACAAAGTACATGACTAGTAAAGCGGCTTGAAATTCATCAATCAAATTAAATATCTATTTAGCGCTTACGATAAAAAATGCCGGAATCTTACGGCTCTTATATCTAGATGGTTCTGGTATTACGCAATCATATTTATATAATTATAATATTTTATTTTTGACGCAGAAGGCTAAGGAAATATAACTTAAGGTTTATGAAACTAAATATAAATATAATTTATTAAGTATTACTATATAAAAGTGATATTGTAATATGTATCCGCTTCAGTAATAAAAATTGAAATAAATTTAATTTCACTACTATTTTTTTTACTTCTTTTTACTATTTATCTTTTTGTTCAAATTTGTAAAATTGACAATTCTACAAAAAACTGACAATAAAATGTAAAAAAGAAGGGTCAAATTATGACCTAAACAGTTTTAGAAATAGGAGAATCATTATGAAATTATAAAGCCAAGTTACCGACCAAATGGCACCAAATGGTATTTCAACAAAATTTATAAAATTTGGGTTTCCAATCCATTTTAGCAGAATCCATATTTGACTTTGCACGTCTGACTTGGCAGTATACACGATAAATGGTCGTTGGCTAAATGTTTTACAAAATTCAAAGTTCCCAAAGTAAAATTAGATGAGTTTAAAATTTTAGTTTTATTTGATGGACTAGTGGACTCATTTTGCACTACATTCATGGCATTGAAACAAACTTAATCGTTAATACACACAACGTAAGTAAATAATACAAATAGTTGAAAGCTAAAAAAAATTACCAAAACTTTTGAAATTATAATTTACTTACTACTACACATTAAAAACTAGACAGTACTCTGTTAACTAGGGTGCGACTGTCGTAGACAGGACAACCTTAGCTACATTTATTGTTGCCACTATCCTTTTAACTGTACCCCGTAGGCGGCATTAACCCGCTAGCTCAGCGGTAAAGGTTAATTGGCCGTGGGGATGGGGATACAAAGATAGCGGCCTAGATTACCGCCGGAGGTAACAAAATAAGACGGGTATGGATGGGAGAGGGCATCGGGCCCTTAAATAATGAATTGGGCCATCAGCCCATTGCAGAGAAAGCCGGTCAGACGCTGACCGTGGTTGTATTTAAAAAGAACTATTCTAGCATGCTAAGGATTCAGAGGCCTCTCGGGCCTGAATCCTTAAGGGAATCCCAAAAAAAATGTTAAGCGTATAATTAGCAGTGGTATGCCACAGTGCTCGCTAGGAAGAGGAAAAGATCCAACTCGTGTCACCAATTTCCCTCCCAACAAACCCCGTGCCAACCCACTACTGTTATTTAGTTTGTTAGTCACACATATAAATATTACCTACCTTAAATCCTGTTGATACGCTTTCCTTTTTTATATTTATTTTTTTTTTTTTTTTTATATCTGAAGCACACAACTTTATATTGTATATGTAAAAAAAAATGAACACAATTATTTTCCTTGAGTATTTATAAGCAAACCAATTTTTTTTTTTTTTATTTATATTTCTAAATGAACACAATTATGTTACTTATAAAAAAAACTCATTTTTCTTCTACAACTTATTTTGCTTTTTCTTAATTAAATGTAATTATTTTTTTTCATTCACGCACAACACAACTTCGAAAAATTAAATTTCAGAAACCAAATTAAACCGCCTATAAAATAATTAAACGAAAAAAATTAAGTTTTTTTCTCTCATCAAAATAAAATTAAAAATTATATTTAAGGTTTACTGCTAAAAACGCAGTAATACGTCTTTACATAACGACCGTTCGACTAAAAAAAAAACTCTCCACAGTAAAAGTATAAATCCCGCGTTCGTTTCTTTCATCCAACGTTCACCACCCTCGTCTATCTATCGACTCCCCGTCTACCCAAAAAACCAAAACACGCGGTTAATTTTTCTAATTTTTCATTAGTTGGTTGAGAGGGGAAAAAAAAGTGTTTTCGTAATTAAATTGAAAACCTCAACCAATTTACGAAATCAAATTACCGCGCAAAGTAAAGAAACATTTTTGCATACTCGGGTAATTTGGCACCACTCCGGATGCAGTCTTTCTTTTATTGCATCGGTTATGCCATTTACCTATGCACAAGTATATAAAAAAAAATTACATTCCCATATGTGCACAAAAGACGTAATCCAATTACGTTCATGAACATATTTTTAGCTCATTTAACCTTGGTACATAAAAATTCTAACGTGAATGAATTATGTATGTCGGTTAAATGAAACCTAAGAGGAAATGTAACAACTTCAAAACATGACGGTCACGTTGAATTGGAAACAGGTGAAGATATCGTCTTCGAAGTCATGTTATTATGGGATAGATGGATTGGGATTGGTCGGTAACAGAATTAGATATAATTCCGTTACAGCCCCACGTTGGGCGCCATTTGTTAACTAGGGTGCGACTGTCGTAGACAGGACAACCTTAGCTACATTTATTGTTGCCACTATCCTTTTAACTGTACCCCGTAGGCGGCATTAACCCGCTAGCTCAGCGGTAAAGGTTAATTGGCCGTGGGGATGGGGATACAAAGATAGCGGCCTAGATTACCGCCGGAGGTAACAAAATAAGACGGGTATGGATGGGAGAGGGCATCGGGCCCTTAAATAATGAATTGGGCCATCAGCCCATTGCAGAGAAAGCCGGTCAGACGCTGACCGTGGTTGTATTTAAAAAGAACTATTCTAGCATGCTAAGGATTCAGAGGCCTCTCGGGCCTGAATCCTTAAGGGAATCCCAAAAAAATGTTAAGCGTATAATTAGCAGTGGTATGCCACAGTGCTCGCTAGGAAGAGGAAAAGATCCAACTCGTGTCACCAATTTCCCTCCCAACAAACCCCGTGCCAACCCACTACTGTTATTTAGTTTGTTAGTCACACATATAAATATTACCTACCTTAAATCCTGTTGATACGCTTTCCTTACACTAAACAAAACAACTTATGAATTATGTACATATGTACATTTATAATTTTAAAATACATCACTATTATAAGAAAAATACTAAAAATAAATATTCTCTTTTTTAATTCCAGGCTCTTAATGGATTTCTAATGATATTAACATGTGAAGGCGAAGTATTTTTTGCAACCCATAGTATAGAAAGTTATTTAGGTTTTCATCAGGTAATTTTATTATGTTTACAAATATATTTTAAAACACATACTATTCTGAATCCTGAGTGAAGTACACTTCGAATTCGTATGCATATTTGGAAATTAAACAAAACTATATTAAAATATGCAAACCAATTTTCTCATTACCTATTACATTTGCTATATACGTGTATCCCTTTTGCTCGACTTTATCGTCGTTAAACCGTAATATATTTATGCAAATTTTTCTCGTTTTCAACGAAATAATCAAGCTAAAATAAAATATCAATAAATTAAAATGCTAAAATAATTATAAAAAGGTGAAACCAATTTATAATACACATATACAGGTTAATCTATAAAAAGCTAAAATTAATATACAAATCTGACTGATCAATTAGGCATTAAGAGGTACGATGCTACGAGCAGAGAAATGAAAGAACAAACTATTCTTGTATTTTTATGTATAAATTCTTGTCTTAAAGACTTATTTAAGTTTTTAAATTGAAATATCAAAACTTAAGAATAAATATTGTATTAACACAAAAGAAAACAACTGAAATACAAATATGATAAAATAAAATAAATAAATAAATTAAAAAAAGAAGGAAACTAATGAAAATCGAAGAAAAAATACATTTCTGTGTTTGATTTATTAGTACAGTTGATCAAAAGAGTAGAATTAAAAAGTAAGCACATCTAAAGTCAATACCCTTAACAAAATTCACTGGTTTTGTTATCAACCATTAAAGGCAACCATTAAACACTACCATTTGCTGCACCGATCGGAATCATCAAAGGATGACAATTCCCTTGAAATTTATTGGATCGTACCTTTTTGGTGGGTAGAACCGAATCCCAGCGATCCAACTGACATAATTTTAACCAGGCTTTTTTAGGCTATTTAGACGATCTCGCGATGTGTGACATTGTTTTTGAACCAACATGGATTACACGTATTTTATATTTTTGAACTGAGGCAGTTACACAAAATTGAAATTTTAAATCTTGTTAGAAAGTTGTTTACGAATTTTTTGTATAACTTATACCTTATTTTATATTCCCTCCGCAAGTGGTGATTATTGTTTTTTTATGTTTTAATCTTATTATGGCAGGGGGTCATAGACGTGTTCCATTTCACCACAGATCGTAATCTGTTGATGAAAATTTCTTTTGCATTCTGCTCCTATCAGAATTCGAACCCGGTACCTCCCGATCCAAACTCCAAAGCTTTAACCACTGCGTGCCATTTGGTCGGTGTTCTTTTAGCTGACGATTGTAGAAGTACAATAATCACCACTATTTAATTTCATTTTTAAAAATCTACCACTGCTTTATCTGAACTTGTATTAAAAATAGTAGATGAGATAACTTGACAAGGTAATATTATTATGGTTAAATTAACAACTTGCTGAAAATATTTAACCTTTAACTTTTTCCGAAAATTCAACAACAACAACTATTTCTGACACAAAAATTTATTTCGTGCACTAACGAAAAACAATTTAAATTATTTCAATTGATGAAAAAAACTAGTAAGTATTAAAATTTTACACTGTTAAGATGACAGAAGATATGTAGATGCAAGATCGGTAGGGAGGGGTCCAAATACAATGTTTTTCAAAACACTTAATGAACAGTTTAAACGGACAACTCAAATCCCACCAAATTAATTAAGTTTAGATATAACAAGATTAAGGTGGCTGGAAAAATTTCAGAAGATTGTCATAACTCACATTTAATATTTGTTTGTATTGTAACGATTGTATAAAACCATTTTGTATACGTTGTTTGCTGTAGCCTTCTTCACTATAATAATTATGTTTTGATGTAAGACAATGAAACTTTATTCACAAAAACGATAATTTTACGGTTACAATTTAAAATACATTTTGTAAAAATAAAACATTTACTAAAACTGATAATTTTCGTTTTTTAATTTTATAAGTTTCAGACAATTTCGTCCACCTTCAATTTCTCCTCAATAACTATGTTACTTGAAATGAATGGCTTCGCCGCTTTATATATTCGCACGCTCCATTCAAAATAACTGTAAGGTGAAAACTTGATTTTTCAGGAAAATTTCTCTGAAAAATTTAGTGCAAGCTCATAGTAATAATAGTTTTCAAACAGGATTATCTTACACGTCACGTGGAACAAATCTAATTGGTTACATCGAAAGAGATTGGTTCGGAAATTTTTGAAATGCATTAATTCAAAAAGACACCAAGTAGTGCTTAGAGTGTTTTTGAATGGATAGTACGAATGTCCCTTTCCACAAAATTCACCTCGTCCGCAGTAAAAATGATTAAACTAATGAATAGCTGAGATAATATCTATCTAAAATATACCTATAATATATTTCTGGTGAAACCAGCTATATTGGACAGATAATTGTATGCCAGTAAATGGCACGCGCGTAGATGGCGCAATCTAGAGATCCAATTTTAACACAATTTTCGCAGCAATGGAGGCCATGTCTTGCTAATAACTCGCCGAATGATGTGTTCCAAGTGTTCAATCGGCTGTGGTTTATCGGCGTAGACAACTAACTGACAGTTGTCAAATCGGTTGGCAAACAAAACAGTGTTGCCAACTAAAACATGTGAACCTCTAAAAAAATACCTAGCTTATGGAACAATACCAAACGCTCGTTAGCTAAATAGATACACTCTTTCAAATCTATCTAAATTTCGATACAATTTTAAATATACATATCATAATCTGAGTAAAATTGTTGATACATCGCTTTATAAAGACGCTCGGCGAATTCAAAAATCACTGGACAATAAAGAACCATGCTCGGATAATGCAGAATAATCGATAACTCGAGTAGTGCTACAACTAAGCGCCTTTACCGTTAAGGATATTGCCAGAATATTTGAATGACATATGTCATCACACCTAAATTACAATCAATATAATATGTAGAGAATTAATATATATGCGTAACATGGCATCGTGAAAATGTCTTATCGGAGAATGCTTAGAAAACTGAGATGGCTCTTTTCACAAGACGATGGATTTTTGGAAATTTTATACTTTGAAAAATTAAGGATTTTGACCATCCACTCTCTTCGGAGAATAGGATCTTGGAGTCCGAGCTGATTAAAATCGGATATCGCACCTCTTTGATAGATTCTGCTAAAAACACCATGGAATCTGAAACATTTGTTGATTTATTAGGGTGTATAGCCTAGTCTAAACAAGTGTTCTGCATGATGCCGGACCCATCTGTATCCTATCTATCTGAATACTACTATATTATATCGCCAGATCCAAAGAGCGCGTATCGATTTACAAAGCTTAAAATGTAATATATCGAGGACAGGACAGGTTTATTATTTACATGGAATTGACCCTGTTAACAGAAAATCAACGTTTTTTCGATCTAAGCGTTTTATAGGAACTTTATAAAAACAGGGCTCAGGTGCGTATAAAAATGAAATACAACCATATTTGAGAACCATCAAAGTATATAAGATATTCAGTTATAAAATACTTTGCGTTGAAACTGAATTAGCGTATGTTATTGCTAGGTAATCCAATTCCAACATACTGAGCTCACACTATAATTCATTATTTTAAAACAAATTGATTGAGTAGTGCCTGAATTGTATTGCAAGTGCCTCACTATAGTATAGTAATTAAATGCAAATTTCTACTATTCTCACTACATCCTATTTATTTATTTAAAAATTTAAATCTAAACTTGTTCAAATTATGAACGGACAATGCACTCTTTGTAACTTGCTTACCGCTACATAAATCAAAGAACAATTTTGATGGAGTTTCCGCAGTCTTCGGAGATTAACCAATTTAAACATTTGTTCGTGCATGCTTCAAAAATTGAAAACTACAACATCGCTTGCATATTTACGTGTGTTTCACGTAATATAATTTAGTGCATTTTCATTCGATGTATGTATATTTTCGTGTCCGTCCAGAAAATTTGTTGCAAAAACTGTAGAGACTTCTAATTAGCTGTATCTTTAAGAAAATCTGCAAACAGAATTTGTATCAGTGACTTTGCTACTGATTTGGGTAGGTTCCCATTTCGATTCATTTGGTCGCTAATTCTTCTTTATGTTGCTGTCCGGTAACCAAAAAGTATATCAATCACAGCGATTTGTCCTTTTTTTAAGCTTCTCACCTCAGAGGTGACTAGTCATTTACCTTAAGTTCATAAATAAACATTGGTCAAATCGGCAATTAATTTCAAATAGTTTCAATCAATAAAATCGTAATATTTAGTTATTACTATTTCTCACCGGACAAGTGGTTCAATGGTTAAAGCTTCGGCACTTGGACCTGGAGGTACTGGGTTCGAATCCCATCAGAGGCTAGATGCAAATCGAATTTTTAACATCGATTACAATCAGTGATGTTAATAAACACAACTAAGACCCTCTGATGGAGTGCAGAATTCAGCGCCGACCCACCGTCCATGTCAATGTACAGGTTGACATGGAGCTTGCAATGCGTAGGTGGTATACTGTAGTTGTCTGAATAGGTGAATAGATGAATGGATTAATGATGTGGCGTGAATGCGTGGTATCACAATGGGCCAAAAATGGTCTAAGTGTCAACCACTGAAACCTAAACCTATTACTATTTCTTGGTCAGCTATGAATTTTCAAAAGTTTTCACTAGGGATTGCGAACATCACCTATCAAGTCTCGTATTCATACGACGGATAAAAATCCGAGATTTTTCAATCCTATCGTTTTAATCAATTACATTACATAAATTATACAACAGACACGCGCAAAAAATAAAAATCTGTCAGAAGTATAAAACCCAATAGTGTACGCTTAAATGCTATATTGCCTTATTCAGCTATTTTATCATCTGTTATGACAGCTATAACAAACTTTAACACAGATTTAACACAACCGAGAACCATCATCACTTGTAGCAGCTCAAAGATTTTTACTTGAGTATGTAACTGTACTCTTAGTAAAAAAATTTTAGATTATTGATTCTACCTTTCTACATATTGTTTTTTGTTGCTCAAAAGAAGATAAATCTTGCAGGTACATATTTTACTTTTTCCATTCATTCTTGGAGCACATTTATTATCGCAATTTGTTAGTTTCTGGCTTGCATAATTGTGTTCTGAATATGATTTTATTTAAAATTCATTGATCGAACTCTCAATATACAAAGAAAAATAAACAAATACATAAATGAAACCAAGAAGTTTAATAAATCATCGTTTAGTTGGGTTTGCGCCGCCTCGCCAGTTGTTTATTATATGTATTCCATATGGAAAAAAAACTTGTAAAGTTTTCAATTTAAATCAAAATTTTTGTCATAACCATAACAATAAAAAGTTACTAACCATTTAAATAAATCACAGTTGTAGAATGTAGATATTTTTTGTCTACCTTGATCGTGAGCCGATCCATTCTGTGTGAGAATGAGAACCCGTTGGGATTATTTATAACAAGTAATGAGCGGTTTTTCATTTTTCGAGAGAATCAGAAAATACTATGTAATATAATATGTTTTAATATAGTTGTTTTATATATTTTTAGTCGGACATTGTACATCAGTCTGTCTATGAATTAGTGCACTCCGAAGATCGTGAAGAACTACAGCGACAACTACTATGGAATTCATTTCTTCCTCCTGACCTCGCTGGCATGCCATTAGGAGACGCTTTAGGACCAGATAAAACCAATTTTTTAGAACGAAGTTTTACTGTACGGTTTCGTTGTTTACTGGATAATACCTCAGGATTTTTAGTAAGTTCACCTACACTCAAATTATAAAATAGATATGATACTTATATAAAAACTTCTGATACAGCGATTAGATATTCGTGGACGAGTTAAAGTACTACATGGGCAGAATCGTAAAACTGAGGAACCTCCACTCGCACTATTTGCATACTGCACTCCATTCGGACCACCAAGTCTACTAGAAATCCCACAAAAAGAGAATATGTTTAAATCAAAGCACAAACTAGACCTGTCACTGGTATCAATGGATCAGCGGGGTAAACTAATTTTAGGATATTCAGATATTGAACTAGCAAATATGGGTGGTTATGATCTAGTACATCATGATGATTTAGCGTATGTTGCAAGTGCACATCAAGAACGTAAGAACTAAATTAGTTGTGTCTAAATAATTTTGATTTTTAATAGTAAATTATTAAATTTTAGTGCTGAAAACGGGAGCATCCGGTATGATCGCATATCGATTTCAGAAGAAAGATGGAGAATGGCAATGGCTACAAACAAGTTCGAGGCTTGTTTACAAAAATTCTAAACCAGATTTTGTGATTTGTACGCATCGCCAACTAATGGAGGAAGAGGGCCGGGACTTGCTCGGAAAACGAACTATGGATTTTAAAGTTAGTTATTTGGATACTGGATTATCATCTACATACTTCACGGATGCAGATCAACTAGTGGTTCCACCAAGTGGATCGCCAGGTAGTCTGCCACCGCCGGTCACGCCACAACGCACAAATCGCCGATACAAAACACAATTAAGAGATTTTCTATCTACATGTCGATCAAAGCGCAAATTGCAACAACAACAACCGACCATACCTCAAGTAGCACCATCGACACCCGTAGTTGAATATATTCCAGATACAGCAGCGGCTGTAGCTGCGGCGTACTCGAATTTAAATCCAATGTATAGTCCATCTCCTTATGCACCTACACCGGAAAACCTTTACATGAGTTCTTCTGTGCATTCGCCGAATTTTTATCCAGTCACGGAAAATTTATTTCATCAATATCGTCTTCAAGGTGTGAGCGGTTACTATCCCGAGTATCACCATTCTGCTGCATCTGCACCTTATGTTACAAACGGATTTCTGTCTTATGATGGTTATGGTATTACCACAACCAAAGAAGAAAAATGGCAAGACAACGGAAAATATTATTCAACTAGCGAGGTATCGCCTAGAATGTATGCAAATTACGGTAGTCCGAATTCAACACCTCAGGTGAGTATTCAAATGTTACAATATATTGCAAGTCGGTTATACCTCAATTTACTTTAGATCATTCAATCATCTATAAAAACACCAAAGGCGTCATCACCGTTAATGGAAAATGTCTCATGTTCTTCAGGTGGACCATCACCAGTCAATAGCGTCTCATCTTTACCAATTAATCCACCAGTAAATTCTAATATCAACTCGAATAACGAAAGTCGGACCAGTAATGGCAATAATACAAATAACAGTTCAGCAAATAGTAATAATACAAGTAGTATCGTGAACGGTGGTGCTAATGTGATTACACCGAAGGTGGAGCATTCACCGCCCCCAACACATAATTACGAGCCACAGCGGCAAACGGTTCTTATGTGGGGAACATCAAATTCGAACAGTCATCGATCACCAAATTCTACACCAACCGCAAATGATATTTACGCAGAACAACCGCATCATTTAAAGTTAGCCAATCAAATAGCAATGTCTCCCGTTCTAGAGGAGCATGCCCATCATCACAGTACGCATAATTCCCATTTGAAATGGAATGGAAGTAGCAAAAATATATTATCTGGAATACAAGGCTATGCAATAAATCAACATCATGATAGTGGTGGTGTAGATCCAGCTTCATTGTATTCACATCAAGTTTCGCAATCATTATCGCACCATGCTAGTGGTCATATTGTACCAGCGGAACATCTACATCAGTCACCATCTCAAGGACAATCAAGTATTGTGCATACGCATAATCAACAAGCACAAGCTGTTGGGAGCAGCTGCGAGGTATGGAGTCCTGCGTCATACTCGCAATACCAGTATTTCACTTATCACCATGCTCCTCAGCACGCTAGCACTCAGTGAGTGTCAATTTGTTTTAGTTTCTCTTCATTTAATTTTTGGCTTATAATCATTGTTTTATTGTGGTGTTAGCATAATTATGAATGAGCGTCTGTGTATCTTAATATGTGTGCAAAATCGTAAAATGGATTAATATTGTAAAATAGTTTGATTTGCTTTTTGTGTTTAAAACGTATATTTGCACAAAATCACATTTTTTTATAATTTAGTGTTACTTATAGATTTAAACTAAGTTATTTCTACTTTTTTAGGTCATCGTTGGCCGAAACAACACAATCACATTGCCTATCTCGCAACAACGGTTACATGGAACATCATCATCATCATCCCCAACACACAACAATATCACCAATATCTCAGCTCACACAGCTCTCGCATACACATCCAACGCATACACCGATCACCCGGACGGGAGTCCTTTGCTGTCCTTCTCTGAGGTAACAAACACATTGTTAAATCAATAAACCTCGGGCAAAAATAATTAAAAAATTACAATTAATTAACTACTGAAACAGCAATAAATGTAATTAATTAATTTAATTTAATATTTTGTTTTCCTTTATTTGAGTGCAATTTTTAACTCTTTCTTTTTCTTTGTATTAATTTATTTATTAATTTAATTAACTAATTTATTAATTATAAGATTTGGCTAGAGCAAATAAATCAAAATTAAATTAAACTTTTTTTAAATTTAAATCCAATTTCGAATTTATCATAAACGAAATGAATTAATTAATAAATTAATGCTTCAGTTAATATAATGACAAAATAATGATTTTTACATTTCTTTTTGTAAATACATAAGCAATATGAACACTTAAAATAAAAATTCCAATTTAAAAATAAAAAATTTAAAAAAAATGTCATGTAATTTTTTTTCTGTGATAAAAATATATAATAAAAAAGTAATGCAGAAATAATAAATAAAGCTCAAAAAGTAAATAAATAAATATTTCTTCCAAACAGAAATTAAAAACAATTTTATTTATTATGAAATAAACAATTAAAAAAATATAAATAATTACTAAATTAAATAAATTATAATAAATTTCTAGTCTTTTTATTATTTTTTCATTGATTTTAATTTATAAGCTATATATACATATTATTATATTAATAAAAAATTATAATTAAAATTTATACATATTTCCTCCATATTGTTAAATTATTATAAATATTTTCCTTTAAATATTTAAAATAAATTAAAATTATACAAATCAATAAAAAACTATAAACTTTGTAAATTATTATAATTAATCATAAATAAACTAATAAAAAAAAGTAATTAAAGAAATAATTGATAATATTAACTATTTTAATTATTTATAAAAAAAGATTAACAAAAAATATGAAATCATTGATAAAAACCAATATTATATAAATAAAAAAAAAATTGAAATATTTTATAAATTAAGAAATTGAATATATAGAAAAAATAATTAAATTTGGAAAAAATCTAAAAAACGAAAATTATAAAAACAAATTAAAATAAAACAAATGAATTCTAATAAACATTTATTTGTTGTTAAGTTTTCTGAATAAATGCGCCTCCTTTGAGAACATCCTGAACTTCTGCCAAGCATACTAATAACTGCTATTTTCCTTTTTCGGGTCTCATACGAAACGACACATTTCACAACAGGATGTGCTAAAACAGGATGTCACAAAACAGGATATCACAAAACAACAGTACATGGTACGAAACAGGACCGATAAAAACAGTACATCACAAAACAGTACATGGTAGAGTAGAGTACATGGTACGGAATAGGACCGATTAAAACAGTACATCACAAAACAGTACATGGTACACTAAAGTACATGGTACGGAACAGGACCGATTAAAACAGTACATCACAAAATAGTACATGGTACACTAAAGTACATGGTACGGAAGAGTACATCGCAAAACAGTACGGTATTAATAACTAGTTGTGTGGGTACGGAAAAGTACCATGTCAACAATTTATTTATGTATGTTTTTTGAACCAACATACACATTTGTGCATTCCGTTCAAACTTATTTTCGCCCAAAAAAACACTATACCTATACACACAATTGTGTTGGTTGTACTTCAAATCAATCGAAATTTTTTATCAAAAACGTCATTACATACTATGGTTTTTTTACTCACACATTTGTGTGGTTTGGACTTAAATTGAGCCAGTTTTTTGGGTTAAAAAGGGATATATTTATTTATATATTTATTTAAATTGTTGATCTATTTTGCAACGATCAAGTATTAGGGATTTAAATAAAAATAATGTTATATATTGTTAGGTGAAAGGATATTTTATTATAACTTAAAGCAATTATAATTCTATATAGTATACTGTCTAATTACTCTAGGTGAAGGCAAATATCCACTTGATAATATCCTCAAAGTCGATAACAAATCAAGCTGAAAAAATCCTCCAGCTTAACGTTCAGTAAAATGTACTTTAGTGTACCATGTACTGTTTTGTGATGTACTGTTTTTATCGGTCCTGTTTCGTACCATGTACTTTAATGTACCATGTACTGTTTTGTGATGTACTGTTTTTATCGGTCCTGTTCCGTACCATGTACAGTTTTGTGATGTCCTGTTTTATTACATCCTGTTTTGAAATGTGCCATAGTGAACGGCTTCGTCCTTTTTCTAAACGTTCTTTCAAATTTCGTCTGTGAAAATCTAAAGATAAATAGTTAAAGTAAAGATATCAAACTCATAATTTGCTCATCTATCTATCTATCTATTATAACTATTAATACGCTTAATATTTTCAAACTCAACCCTAAAATGACCCCTAAACATGATCCGATCCGTTTAAAATTTTCAGGGTAGGTCTTCATAAATATAGCGGTGTGCCTTTGCTAGAAAAATTGGAAAAATTCCACCAGGAAGTACCTGAAACGGGTACCTAAGGTGTTTTCAGCAAAATTTTGTCATGACGCCAGAATGCCATGACAAAATATGTTTATATTGAATCTATGATCATGCGCATTACACCGGGCCAATGGCAAAATTTATTAAAATTTTGCCGATGTTTTTGTCATAACACTGTGATGACAAAATGAGTAGAAAATTTGTAATTGAATCTCAATTAAACAAAACAGAGAACATAAAATGATTTTACATACATTTTGGTGTTAATAGTAGTTGTGAGTGTAAAAATACAATTTTGTCATGACACTCTATCTATTTAAGATTTAAAAATTAACCGCTTGAATTTACTTTATTTTTGATAAAAGTGCATCAAATTTACATCTTAAAAAATCTTCTTAATTATTTCTTAACCAAAAATTCAATAAAATGTATTCACTAGACTGATTATTCAATCGAAGGTCAGCTTCTATCTATCTTCTATCTATCTATCTATCTATAATATTAATATTCTTAATTTTTTCATACTCAACCCTAAAATGACCCCAAAACATGATCCCATCCGATAGATTTTTTCAGGGTAGGTCGACATAAATATTGCGCTGTGCGTGGGTTAGAAAAATCGGTAAGACTCCACCGGAAAGTACCCGAAATGGGTACCTCAGGTGGTTTCAGAATATTTCCAAATTTTTGTGCGCGTGAAATCTTGAAACGTTTGAGAATTTTATGGGACGACCAAAAAGCAAATATTTTTGTCCAAATTAGTGGCGTTCGATTCAAATTCAAAGTTGTAAAAGAGTTGGCACGCGATTCAGATTCAAAGTTGCAACACTGCGCGCGAATCAATTTCAAAGTTGCTTAATGGTTACGCGCGATTTGAATTCAAAGTTAATCTTGCCAGGAGCAGAGCTCACAATCATAGACGGGTAGTGGGTGTTCCATTAGCTGGGAAAATCATCCTCATGTGTGGTGACTACCTGAAGGCGGGACGCGCGTGAACTGGCGAATCGACCATCAAGTTGAACCATCTTCCAAATATAACTTGGAATTTGGACCCAGAACTAAACTGTATTTTACCTTGCAATGTAACAACAGATGCGGAATCTTTATTTGTGGACGCCATGCTTGGTTATAATTTGAACCAAATAAACACAATTGCTAATAATCGTGATAGATTATTGGATCTTGTCTTCAGCAACGACATTGACACCTTTAAAATTTCTGAATCCCTATTACCTTTTGTCATAAATGATGTTAATCATAAATCTTTGGATATTGTATTTGACGTAACTAAAATGGCGAGATCTGAACACCTATGTACAACCAATGAAATACAACTTTAAAAAAACTAACCGTGTGGGGCTACAAAGCTACCTGGAATACATCAACTGGCAAATAACTCTCAATTCCAATGATATAAACGAAAATGTGGATAAATTTAATGACATCATGCTTCAAGGCTTCGATTTGTATGTACCTATGTGCTGTAAACCACAAAATGCTCACCCATATTAGTTTGATGATAGACTAGTTAACTTAAAAAATCGAAAGTCGAAAGCGTATGCCAAAATGTTGAAAAGCGGGTTAGAAGCGGACAAAACTACGTATCTACAACATAGTAATGAATTTGAAATTTATTTCAAATCAAAATACAGGTCGTATCTTAATCAAATTCAAGACAACATCAAAGTAAATCCAAAACAATTTTGGAAATACTTTAGGAATAAACGCGAAATTGAAGGATACCCTGCTAATATGACGTACAACAATACTTGCTCTTCAAACGCCAAAGATATAGCTAACATGTTCACGTCGTTCTTTCAATCAGTCTATAGACCAAGCGTTACTAGTGGATTGTACGAACAACCCAGCAACAACAACACATCAATAACTCCTCCTATTATTTTTGAGGACAACATTTTATCGGCTTTAAGGGGATTTGGAGATGGTTGCGGTCTTGACGTTATATACCCTCTTCTATTCTGAAGGAGTACGCTGAAATTTTAACAATTCCATTATGTTATCTATTCAATCATTCCTTAAACACAGGCGTGTTTCCTGAAAAATGGAAAATTTCAAAAATTACTCCAATTTTTAAATCGGGTAAACGTGAGGATATCTCATGCTACAGAGGAATATCAACTACATCATCGATTCCTAAATTATTTAAGTTACTACTATGCAACAGCTTTAAATCCACAATTACACGTCATATATAAATAAACCAGCATGGGTTTATGCCTGGCCGATCCACATCGACTAATCTGGTTGAATTCACCAGTAAACTAATTAACGAGATAGAAAAACACCGTCAAGTTGATGTAGCCTACACGGATTTTAGTAAAGCATTTGATTCTATCTGTCATCATAAAGCACTCCAGAGTTTATTCAATATTGGTTTTTCTCTCGATTACATAAATTGGTTTAAATCATATCTATCAAACCGGTGCCAATTTGTAATAATGGGAAATGAGAAATCAAACGTTATTAAAGTTACATCTGGCGTTCCACAAGGATCACACCTCGGGCCTTGGGTTTTATTGTTTTCATAGACCGAATAACCGAGATAATCAAAAACTCAGACGTGCTCATATTTGCAGATGATGTGAAAATTTTTCGTACTATTAATGGATTGTTAGATACGGAGAAACTTCAAGAAGACTAAGTGAGATATAGATATATAGATTAAGTGAGTGGTGTGATCGGAACTCACTATACTTAAATATTAAGAAAGGCAAAATCATGTCTTTCCATCGTAAAAGAAATCCGGTTATTACTTCATACAAAGTCAACAACGGAGTACTGCAAAGAGTCAATGAGATTATAGACTTAGGTGTTACATTTGTCGAAAACGCCAGTTTCAATAGGCATATTGAAAATTGTATTGCGAAAGCGAATGCCATGTTCGGATTTGTTAAAAGATGGACAGGTGAATTTAAGGATATTCAAACCTTATGTTCACTCTATTTCGCTTATGTTCGATCACAACTGGAATACGCTGTAACGGTCTGGAACCCATATTATGCTGTACACATAAAAAGAATTGAAAGCATTCAAAAGAAGTTTACGACCACAACTTACCATTCCATGAAAATGTGGCACGCTTACCTCCATACACAACAAGATGCACGGATTACAAAATATGCACGCTCGAAAATAGACGACTTCTTTTGGGCGCCGCTTTTATTGGTAACGTTTTGCTTGGTCACGTTGATTCAGCTTACATCTTGGAAAACATATCAATTCACGTGCCATGCAGAACATTTCGAAACTATGAATATTTAGCACTTGAACACCATTCCACCAACTATGGAGAAAACAACCGTATTAATAAGATGTCTAAATCTTTCAACTTAATCGACGACCTATTTGACTTCAACTTATCAAAGGACAACTTTAAAAATATCCTTAAAGATTTTTTTCTAAATTTTTAATTGTTTAAACCAAAATTTGGTTTATATTTTTCTTTTTCTGTTCTAAAGTTTTTTGTTGTAATATAATTTTAACTATAACTGTAAATAATCTGAAATCATACATGTATATTACAAAATAGATTTCTTTAAATAATAAATAAATAAATAAAGTAAAATATGTATGTTTCATTAAATGTTAAAATTGCTTTTAAATCCGTAAATTCACTAAAGATGCAGAAAATCAGCGAATCAGCGAAAAAAAATATTGTTTGGTCGCGTTCGTTTCACCGTTAATCAATGGATTATTTAGGAGAATCGAGTACAAATAGAGTTTTCAACTTACTACATCTTCTCCGTCAAAAAGTCGATGAATTTCTTCCGCGTAAAACTGCATTTGCCGATGAGTTAATCTTTTATTTCTATTTGAATAATAATCGACTATGGCATCACAAATCATTTGCCGCTGGAGTTCGTTTAACTTATTACAATTTTTGCTTTTAAGCTCGATTAAAATGTTTCCAAACTTGGTTTTTTTTAATAACTCATCTAATTTCTAATTAAGAAAAATTAATTTATTTACAAAATCAATAAAGTAAGTGTAGCCAAGAGGTTGAATTTGGTTGGTTTAGATAGTCATTTTAGGTGTTATTCGATGCAAAACTTATTTTAATATTTTAATTTAGAAAAACTAAATAAATTTTACAAAATTATAATTCATTTATTTAAGCAAAACACATTAAATTTATGTTGATTTATGTAAATAGAAAAATAAAGTTTTACATTGACTTAAATAAATGACGAACTTAGCCTTACCAAAAATCTAAACAATTTTTGCAATCTCACTACTATTTTAAATCATTAAATTTTTCAATAAGAATATTAAACTAAACTAATACAAATATAATTGAAAGAACTGATCGATTGTCGAAATCAAATTTATCTGAGTTTTTCTGAAAAACAATCGAATCGAGTTTGCGATAGCTTTTTTCAAATTTAATCCCATTTAAACAATAAATTAGTTTTTTCTAGATCAAATAGTCCAAAAAATTCCATCATAAAAGTTATATAGTTTTCAAATATAATATCGTTATTCTTTATAGTTCGGAACAGTTCTGTAGAAATAACAGAGCTGTTCAGAATTATACAAAACCACGACATTTCAAAAAACTATAAAACTATAGTTGTAATTTATTTGATTTAAAGAAAAATGAAAATTATGTTTGAAATTGGATCGGATTTGTAAAAAGCTATTGTGAACTCAATTCGATTATTTTCAGGAAAATACAGCGTTCGACAATGATTAGGTAAATTTATTTTAGAATAAAAGTACATATTTCTATTATTTATAATAATTGGATCGTCGTACGAGAAAGACGCGTTTTTGTCTTTCTCTGTATAGAAAATTGAAACTTAATTTTTTTTCTGTTTTAAATAAATAAATAAATAATATTTTGTATATAAAAGTTATTAAAATTAAATATTAAATATATAATATAAAGTGTTAACAAATGGGTGTTAGTAAATAGAAACGTGAATTAACGTGAAAGTATCTAGGTTGTTATGACGTGTTGTTTTGTTATTTGTGTGAACCACTGACGCAGCAATGGTGAATGCATCACAAGCTAAGTGTTTTTTGTGTTTTATATTTTTATTTATACTTTGTTTAGTTTATATTTTGTTTAGTTTTAATTTTATTAATGTAAATATTTTTTAATATACGCATTTGTGATATGTGTCGTATGGTTTACGATTGTGTGTGTGTGTGTGTGTATGGATATATGCAGTGCCTTCTATAGTACTGGCCTGTGACAACATTCATTTTTTGCTGATGACGACAACGTAAGTCGACAACCAGATGTCCGCATAATTAAGTAAAAATAATACACTTTGCCTCCTTATTACGACGGCAATAAATTTCACAAACTTAACAAATAAAAATCTGAATTATTTTACAATAAATTAATAAATTATGAACAATTTTAGTGTAATTGATTTTCTTAATTCATAAATTGAATTTTTTCGATCCACATTCAAGAAGTTAATGAGAATTTAAAGAAATGCGCCTATTTAGATAACGTAATACAAAGTTCTAGTGTATTCCACTACAAAAATATAAATAAAACTGTGAGAGCAGAGAATATTATGTGATCATTTTGTTTCTATTTTGTCATTTCATTTTTGTATTTTATTATTTTCATTTAGTGTCACATAATTAGTCGAAGCCGTATGGTACGATGCATTTTTTCTGTATTTCACATGATATCCGTACTTCTTTTCCTATTTTTATTTAATCTACGTACCAATTACAACAATTTTGAATTAGATGATATTACAAATCGACTTATGTTGGATAAAAATGACAAAAAAATGGCAAAATCTAAAATAAAAATGTACATGCATTACTAGAAAAATTAAAAAACGAATATCCTTCGGCTTCAACAGTTTGTTCGAAACTAAACAAAACAAATTAACAAAATTACAAAACAACTGGAGAGAGAAATAATATATTTATTGTTTTGTAATTTTGTATGACGAAATTTATTTTGGTTTTATGAGAACGAGGCGGGGCCAAAAACTAGAAAAAACTGGAAAACCGAAATAAAAAATGAATAACCTTCTACTTCGATGTAATAATTGCAACTAAATATATTTTGTGATGTAATTTTCCTTTTTCAAATTTATCTGCCATCTAGTTGAACCGTCGACTTAGCGTGTCGTCATCAGTTGGTGTAAGCGGCCAGTAGTTTAGAAGGCATTGATATATGTATGTACGTACATTCACGCAGTTTAGTTATAGTCAAATAAGACAAAAAGGATGAACATAAAAATACTCTTCAGTTGCTTATCATTCATTTTTAAATGAATTTTTTATGCTAATTTCTCTTCGCTCTTGAATAGTAAAATGAATTTTCAGAAATGTTATGCAGTAAAAAACGAATAGTGTCTAATGAGCGAAAAATGAGAAACTAAAAAGGTTGATCTTATTTTTTGTGTTAGCGAACGGGATCTACTGCTCTTTTGGTTTTACTTTTCTATTCTAATAAGAAAGCGAAAATTCATTGTAGTACTGACTGGATAAAATGTATTGTTGCCTGTATTGAATACATTTCATTTCTTTCTAATTTATTCTTGATAAGTGAATAATAAAACAAAATATTTTTTGTTCCTTTACATATTTCTTGTTGATCAGTTTTACAAATAATGCATTAATTCCGTGGAAAGATTTGCTGACAGCAATTTTTTTACTGATAATAGGCAAAAAAAAACTTTAAAATTTCATAAGAGTGATAAAGAACAGAAATATTTTTTATTTCATTTTATATTAAATTTTTTTATTTATATGTATGTATATGTGTATGTGTGTAGATATGTATATATATGTGTATATATTTAAATATTCATGACTTTTTTGTGGATTGATTTAAAGGGATGAGACCTCATATGTGTTACGGCATGGCAAAGGGAAAATGGTTTTTAATTTTTTATTCCCATTTGTAATGACAATTAAATCTTTGATGTGATATCCTTAGGCCTTTTAATGTTGACTGTTTTTTTTTAAATTGCTTACTGCTGGCACTATTTTATCTAAAAGAATTTCTGGCTCAATAATATTTCTCGAAACAGGTTCGTCTTTGCATGGGAATGATATATACGAATATCGATTGATTTTTTTTTTTTTTTTCTTTATTATTAATTTTTTTTGTTAGTAAAATTACATGTTTATCGATATAATATAAAATAAATCGCAAATAGTTTTTAACTAAACTAAACCGCGATCAAGCTTCAAAATAAATTTTAATTATTTAGTCTTTCTGAGAAATTAGAAGCAAATATATATAAAGTTTACAATTTTTACAAAAATTTCACAAAAAGGGTCCTGTTAATATTAACTACAATACTAATTATAAATGCAATTGTACAACTTATAAAGAAGAATTCTAAATCCTAATCAACGACCTGCTCATGCACCAATTGCGTAAAAGGCCTTCCGCGTGGTTCTATCTTCCGTTCGTGTCATCACCTTACATAAATCATGATCGTTTTGTTTGATTGAGACAATATACTGCGGAAGATGCATAAAATCATTTTTGGGCTTAATTGGGATTCTAGCAAATCGCAATTCTAGCAATTAGCATTAATTTGGGAGAGGCTTAGTTCGGCTGGGTCATCTGTCAACTGGTTATTTTGACGTGTAAATGGAGGAATAGGAAAATTCCTTGGCCGATTATTTTCGGATTTATTTTGTTGAAAAATCCAGTACTTCACCCGGGATTTATATTGAAATCCCGGTTCAGCTCAACATATCAGATTCGAACTTGATTAGTTAAGACATTGCTTAGCACGGCTGGGTCATCTGTCAACTGGTTATTTTGACGTGTAAATGGAGGAATAGGAAAATTCTTTGGCCGATTATTTTCGGATTTATTTTGTTGAAAAATCCAGTACTTCACCCGGGATTTATATTGAAATCCCGGTTCAGCTCAACATATCAGATTCGAACTTGATTAGTTAAGACATTGCTTAGCACGGCCGAACTCCAGAACTTCTCTAAAATCCATTTTTACATTCACATTTAATTCTGCTTACCTGATTTGACAATAATTTTTCGGGGTATGGCCAAGTTCCATTCAGAATTATCGAATTTTAGAACTTTATCAAAAGACACATTAAAATCCCAATACAAGTTGATCCTATTTTATTAGAATCCTAGCCCAGCTCTACAATCTGAACTGGAAAATTTTGGTTGAAAACGGCATGTTTCATTCATTATAGCTGAATCCGAAAATTTCGTCAAATTCGGCTTTGCACCCGAATTTGATCATCATTTGTTTTGAGTTTGCTTAGTTCCATTGAACATGCTAGAGTACCAATCCAATTCTGCGTACCATATTAAACAGTTATTGGTTGAGGAATAGTAAAGTTCCATTGAGCATGATATAAATATCCTGTGCACTATAATTATACTTGGCAATTAATCGAATATTCTCTTCTTTGGTGAACAAAACTAATAAAATATTTGAAATTTTTGAATTAAATTAAAATTGTTTGAAATATCCTATCAGGTAGTTAATCTGGTATTGAATAACATTGATATTTTTCCAGGAACCATTGCCTTTGGGATGCCTTACATATGAAATTTTAATTTTTTTTTTTATTTTTATTTTTTTTTATTTTTATTTTTTTTTATTTTTTATTTTTTTATATTTTTTTATTTTCATTTAATTTTTTTTTTTCGATTTAAGGGTTAAATACTAATGAATTTTAGACTAAGTTTGATATAATTTAAATAATTATGGTTTCAGGAAATCCTATTGTAGGTCGTGGAATTGCAGGAGGATTAAATTAATAAATGTTTATATTATTTAAGAAGCCGAAAAATATTAATTTAAAATTAAATTTCAGTAAATCTACAGACGTGAAATAATATTTCTTTGAAATATTAATTGTTGATTGTGTAGATTAGAATGGTGTTGTCATTGCATTAATAACTATCGACTTTATTTAAGGGTCTGCAACTGGGTCGATTTAATCAATTAAATTTTGCATTAATTTACAATTACATTTCAGGAAATTTCCAGATGTACGTGAAATAATACAAATTTTTTCTCAGGTTGCTGATTTAGAGAAGCAATTGTTGAAGACCAATACCATCGTTATCCATTAAACCTATTGTATTAAACCTTTATCCTTCCTTAGTAGATTAGTATTGTGCTGTCTTTGTGTTACTAACTATCGGCTATACCTAGGTGTCTGTAACCGGGCCGATTCTGTCCCACTTAACTAACCTATCCAATCCTTCGGTTTTGTTATATGTAAAAAAGAGTGTACGGTGGGCCCGGCGTCACCCGGGAGCTCCTGTGTAAGAACTTGGTCGTGCATTCAGAATCAATCAATCAATCAATCAATCAATATTTCTATTATTTATAATAATTAAGAAAGAACTTACTTCGTAATTTAGAGTATTTGGTTCATCACTACTGTCGGAAAGAGATTGACTAACACAGGAATCCATCGAGGGGCTGCTTGTGGATTGTGCAACTTCACTAGAATATAATGAATTGTTCCTCTTCCATTTGGCAATAGCGTCATCAATTTCAATCCGGTCAACTAATCTGGATTTTGGAATTATATTGTCCATATGATGGATCTGCAGCATCTTTAAGTGTTTTACTTTTATGCGTTTTGCTATTTCAAAATAGAAGTGATTAGTTCTAATTCACTTTTATTATATACTATACTCGTAATATATCTACAAAAACCAACTATTGGTAATTGCGAAAAACTAATGTTAGTTAGTGTAAATTACATTATCATTTTGTGCCCCAACCAGATTTACTGAAATTCTATTGGAAATTTGAGCTACACTGCCTACACTGTTATTAAATTTAAAATTACTGAATATTTTTTAATGGCAAAATTAATTTTTCAATAAACACTTATGATTGTCATCGATTTACAAATTTTAGACAGTGTACATATTTATTAATCCTTTATCAACTATGACATATTACCTTGCAGCACGTAAGACCTAAGTTGATGCTTAAAAATTTTAAAAATATTCATCATTCTAGATAGCAAAAACAGTACTTTGTACAATAATGGATTACATTATCAAGTAGAGATTTACCTTCAGTTATAGCAATTATAAAATAATCTTGATTGAAGAATTTAGGTTAAAGGAAAATCTTTCTTCACTTAACAGTGTTAATATTTCAATGAATGCATTCAAAATAATCTATATTTTCCCCAGTTTTGAATGATATTACAAATTCACACAAATTAATGGAAAAGAACTTTCTTATACAATTTTTTTATATCTGTTTGGAGCACGAAAATTGTATTTGATATATTAACTCTAAATCACATTATTTCCAGTATACAAAATGGCTATCCTATATAGGTAAATTATAGTCATAATAATAATACATATGTGTGTAACAATAATGCATCTTAAATTTCCGTAAATCTAATGTAGTTACATTCTACAACAACAAAACTAAAAAATCATGTGACAAATTAAAGACTGAATTTCACTGATATATTTTTCTTTGGAAAGCTTTTACATAACACATGCACTTATTCATAGATTTGATCATACTTACCAAGTAATGTCTCATAAACCCACTCAGGATTTGACAAATTCCAATTAAAAATTAAATTTTTCAATTCTTGATCGTCTTCGCTGGATCCATTATTTTGAATGGTCGCATTATTTAACGAGGCAAAGCGTGGCGGCGAGGTTTGATCAGCATAATTATCCGGTGCTATTATGCTTACTGCTTGTGATGTAGAAGGCATTCTAAAATTATATGTATAATGTATAATCATCTTCTGACACCAAATTAACTTGATACATTTTTTTAAATAGCAAATTATCTTTTAGAACACTAATATCACTTCACAGTATGTTTGATGCACTCTACAACTTTTCAGGTTACACGCTCTGCTGAAACTAAAATTTTCGAGCTATTAACGATTACAAAAATAAAATAAACTGTAAACAAGATTTTATTTGCTGCTCTTAAAAAGGGAAAATGCTAGTCCCATAACATTACTAACTTATTAGAAAGCGAAATCGCTTAGTTGTTTTTATCTAAATCGATATTAGTTTTATTTTTCGACTAGTCGTCCTTCTCACAAGTTTATGCTTCTTATTCTAAAACTATTAGAACAGAGTACGATTATTTTACAATTGGAGAGAGTGGCTTGGCTTCGGTTTTTTAAATTTAAGAGCCATTTGTTATTTTTCTAAACTAGTTATACTTCTTATAAGAATGTACTTCTTCTAACAAAAAATAATCCATTGTTTTATAATATTTGTTCTAATTAGAAAGCGATATCGCTTACTGTGTTGTATCTAAAAAGATGGAAGATTGTAATGTTTGCTTTTTAAAAATTGAATAGAGTCCTGTTATTTTGTAATTAGAATTCCAAAACAAATTCATTTTTTTTAACTTCGTATTATTTAAGTACTATTAATTTAAGTACTATACAGTCTAACGAAATTAAGCTTTTTACTGTATACACATAGAACCTCGTTGCATTACGTTTCTGTCTAACTGGAAGCAACATCGTCTAGATTGTTTTACCTAAAGCGATGTTCCTAACATTTCTAATTTTGTCGTTTTGAAATAAAATTATAGGCTTCTTAATTGAACGGTTATTAATATTTAACTATTCTTAATGTCAAATGTACACCTTTAACGTAAGATTTTTAGTTTTAATATCTAATGTATGGTTAAATTTTATTATAAAGCGAGTTTCTTGGTTTCGCTTACTATAAAAGTTTTATGTGTGTAGCCTGAACAGACTGAGGATTAGTCAAACTGGTTTAGCAAAATTAAATTAAGTATCCTATGAAAAACTAAAACTTGTTAGTAGATTTTCTAATTTTTTGTAGTATGTTGAACTGAATTGAATTTTATTTCTTAGAGTACTTGACCGAATTTTGCTAAACCAGTTTAACTAATCCTCAGTCTGTACAGGCTATAAGAGCCAAGCCATAATTCTGTATTGAAAACTTTTCTTTTTTCTTTTTGACATATACATACATACGAATATTTTTAAAATTGTTGAAAATAAGGAAATCGACCTAAATGGATGAGGATGTTTTTTAGAGGTTTGTTTGGTTTAGGTATCGTGATGAGTTCGGCCACTTTCCATTGATTAGGAAAATGGGAACGTATTTAACTTTGAATATTGTGTTGATTATTTGGAGGAAATTACGTAGTCATTTTTCAAGATTCAAGATCACAACAATTTAGAAACAGATATTTTGGTACAAATAACAATACTTACTCTAATACGATAATTAATTTTTCCTTCGGACTAATATTATCATTAGGCCGTGTGTTCCGCCTTGATTGTAACACTGGTTCCTACATTTCTAAAAGATTATAAAATTCAATAGGCATCATATGAAATTTTTCTTTGAAAAGCGACAATTTTGACCTCAAATCATAGAACTGAAATTTGTTTAGAAAAATTAGAGGAATATTAAATTTTATTCTAATAATTCTTATATCGACGGCAAAACGTCCTTTTGCTAGTTGTTGCATTATGTACGGGCTAACAAAAAAACGAGGCTCTCGTTGTTGCATCTTTTTTTCGCCAGTGCCATGAGCAAAAAAGCAAAACCGATAATAATATCGTCTAGTTCATCTTCACTACTTGAAGTTTCCATAATTTTGTTAAGAGTAATATTCAATATTAATTAAAACTTTAAACACGAATATTTATTATTTTCATTCATCTTTTGTAAATATGTATTTTTGTAAAAATCAAATTCACGTTTGTTTACAAAGCTGTACATCAAAATACAAAATTCTCCAATAAAATTCATTTCTATTTCATGTGACAATAAATAGATTTTTGAAGACCGCATTAAAATTCTAGTTCACTTTGAACTGAGTACTAAGCTTAAGCAAGTAATAAAGTTGCAATATAAATTTTAATTTTTAATTAGTTTGTAGTATGCATTTCGATATACAATACATCATAACCAGCTGGTGCCTTTCTTCCGCCAAATTAAAAATATAAAATTCAAAGTTGTATTTTTAAATATGAACGATAAATTAAAATGAAATATCTGCATAAAGATTATAGAGCGTTTTTTTATTTTAAATTACTGTCGTATAGTGCGTCATTGGTAATGCTTTTTACATGGGAAATTTACGTCGGAAACTTCTATTCGACTTTCACCAAATATTTCTTCATTCTATGTCTATATATTACAAAAAAAATGTGTATTCGTGAATACACTATCCGCTTTCTATGGTTCTTATCAAAAACATCGAATTAAATAATAAAAACCAGCAACAATAAGTTTAAATTTTTTATTAAATATTTGACTTATTACAAGCCATAAATAATCATCAGTACTCCATAAATAATTATGGTGTCGCACAACTTCCGATTATTACCCCTTTGTGAATGTTAACAAGAATTCATAGTTTGGTGTACTAAAAATAATCTAGATCTGAATGTGAGTAAATGCCAATGCATAACATACTCAAGAAAACGTGCAAATTCCATTAGCCAAGAGTATACCATCAACAGGGCTGTGGTTGGAAAAATTTTAACCATGCGGGATTTAGGGGTGATTTGTGACCGCGAACTTAACTTTAGAGATCACATCGATTTTATTGTCAACAAAGCAAACTCTTCGCTTGGATTTGTGAAACGCTGGTCTAAGGAATTTTTGAACCCTTATGTTACGAGGGCTTTTTATATGACATTTGTTCGGCCCCTGCTTTAGTATGCTAGTCAGGTTTGGTCCCCATACCATGAAGTGCATATACGAAGAATTGAAGCGGTACAACGTAGATATTTGCACTTTGCTCTACTCTTTGCATTACTAAAAACACTTCTGATACCTGTCATTCATTATTTGTGGTGCACCAACTCACTCATGTTCACTGACATTTTACTAATTACCTCAATATTTTTGTTGTGCATTTTAAGGTTTCAAGTCAACATGATCGCCTTCTTAAATGTTATGCTTTCTAACTCCGTACAACTCTTGCAACCCAGTGTTCTCCAAACAGATAATAAATGGATCCCGTAAAGCCATATATAAAAATTCACCAAATACTTTTTACATGTCTTTGCAATAGCCTGTAATTCTACTGCAAAATCTTTGGTGTTCTCATCATGCTGCTGACATCTCCAGTTAAAAATAAAATGTGGTGTTCTTTTATTTTCCTGCTTTGTGTAATAATAATAATAACCTCTTTTAATTTATCGATATTTTCTTAAAATGTCGTTTGTACGCACGTGTACGACGTTGTTTCTCATTTTATCATTAATTTCCGCAATTTAGCCATATCCCCAATCAGCTGAAAATGAATAATTTTAGGGGTTGTTATGTGTATCTGATTCTGTTTATACCTTACCCTCTGTCACAACATATTTTCTCTATAGTAAGAGCTTCTTAATCCAAAACATACTTACACTTTACAAAATATACATAATAGAAATCAAGTGTGTTATAACCGACCAAACGGCGCAATGGTTAAAGCTTTGGCGTTTGAACCGGGAGGTACCGCGTTCAATCCCGTTAGGGGTAGTATGCAAAAGATATTTTTCATCGTCTGATTATGATAGGTGATGGAAATGAACACAACTATGGCCCCCCTGGCGGATTCCAGAACTCGCGGATTGTAGAGCTGTACGTCCTCGAGTTGGCAGGCAACTGTTGGAAGTTGGAAGTCGGATGTTGGCCACAACACATGTGTGTGTGTACCTCCATTTTTTACTTCTGTGGTCCTATTGTGGTAATTCCCGGAGAACGGGGAATATTTTTTTTACCGCAGCTATTCCCCAGACCACTTTTTCCCTACAGTTTTTTCCCCATTTCCCAAAAGTGCTTTCTGGTGCAATTGGGAAGAAATTCTCCGGGAAATATTATATACCCAAGTAACAATTTGGAGTTGTCAAAACGTTGTACCATCTAAAATTTACAGCATTTTAGTTATAATAACTCTTAAAATAATAACAAACAACATGAATTTGTTGGTTTGTCAACGTAATGCCAGCAAAACTGGTAATTGTCATTTGACTGGCAATATGTTATAGCAACGTCAGGCAGTAAACTCGTTATAAATGGTAAATTACTTTCAAGACATCATTTTGATTAATTTAGTGACTTCGGTTCCCAAATAGCAAAAACGTTATATTTGCAGTTTTGCTGTACTTAACACAAAGTAGTTACATAAGAAAAAGTAATGCAATAATAGCAAACATGTTTTAGATGCAATTCCTCTAGTTAGAAAGCAATATAGTTAGTAAAGGGTATAAGTTGCAAAATAACACAAAAAGGCAGAAATAACTAACGAGTTATTATTTTGAACATTATTGTAACAATAATAATTTGTGTAAAAACTATAGCAAACATCATTTTTTTATAATTGTCATTTTATTTGTATGTTTTCCATATTCATACTTCAATAATAAATGTCACTATATATTTATGAAATATTGACAGGGATAATATGATTTTTCTCATCATTTCTTATCGTAAAACTATGTGGCAAACAAGTTTTGTCGATCAGTTTGTAAAAATAGCTCAGAAAAGAAAAACGCGACCTAAAAATATTTGATATTAAAAATAAAATCAAAAACTATTTTGAAAAATTTATTTTTTCTGTTAAAAAGCATCTGGTAACTAACCAAAAGCATGAAATTGGTGTTTTTTACAATATTTTCATGTGATAAAATGGGTTTTGTGGAAGTTTTTCTACTAGATAAATGATGCAGCCATTTTTGTGCACAGAAATACAAAATTAAAAGATGGCTTTATTATATGTAACAGCTAAATAACTTTTCAGATAACGAGTTTAATAATTTATGGTAAATTTAATATTATCACAGCTAAAGTGTAATAAGAATTTACGAAAAAGCTGCCCAAATATAGTAAACGTTTTTAATAACTAATCAGCTTTTAGATAAGGAAATCAGTAATCATAAAGCATTTGCTTTGTGCTAAGCGTTTTATAGCTGTAGGACTTTGCATGGAATAATTATTTACGTTAACCCTACAAATTACCATATTTACAAATTTATAATTCACGATTTTAATTAAAAAAACTGGCACAATGCATTTTGCAGCTAAGTTTAAATTTTATTTGTATTTACAATCTAAACAAAATTACATAATGAAAAACTTTACATTCAGAGGATTATTTGAGACAATATTAAAAATGAAACAGATTGCGATCTGATCCTCCGAAAAAAGGATTAAATATTTGTTTGTCGCTTAAATTAAAAAAACTGCAATCCAGTTCCATTAAAATATTGAGAAATATTTTCAAAAATTCAAATTTCGTCTCTATTTTCCGCCATATTTATTTACATTTTATTTATGCGTGTGAGCTGCCAAATTTTCATAACATTTTGAAACCACTCTACCTGGTGGAGCGTTAACAACAAGATTGTAGTTATAGAATTTGCTGTGTGTTAAACAGTTTAGTTATGTTTTAAACCAAATGGCTTTGAGTTAAACAGTTTTCATTTAATAACCGTAGTTTTGCTGTTTGGTAAGTAATTTTGGTTTGAGTTAAGCAATTTTGCTTTGAGTTAAGCAGTTTCTCTCTTACCACATTTAGCATATTTCGCTGTGTGTTAAGCAATTTCGCTGTTTGGTAAGTAATTTTGCTTTGAGTTAAGCGATTTCGTTTTTTTTATCCATATTTAGTATACTAATACAAATTTCACTGAGTGTTCAGCGGTTTTGCTATTTGTTAAGTAATTTTGATTTGAGATACGCAGTGTTTCTTTAATAAGTTTGACATACCACTGTACAATACAACTGTACTTCTGAAAGTATGTACCAGTTGGAAGAAGGAATTACTTCGGAAAAGGGAAATAATTCCGAAATAATTCCGTTTTCGGAAAGTGGTTGTAGTTCCTCTACAAGAGGTTTCAAATAATTTTGAACTGAACCAGGCTCACTATCTCCACAGTAAAGACCTACCACCATTTGAACAAAATTATCAATTTCATGTATTGCCACAAAAATTGGCTAATTATATTTTTGAGCTTCTGTAAATTGAGATTTCATCAATATTTATATTTAACCCTGATTTACATTGGGTGGTCTAAGGATTTAAAATATAATTGTAAGCAAACTTTCACTTAGAAGGTTTTGCAATTGTTTGTTTTTTAAAGAGTAGTTATAAATAGATGAAAGCTCTTTCAATTCAGTTTGTGCTATATTAAAATATATTGCCCATCTCTTTATTTTTTTCACAAAATCTTCTTTTTCGTCTTCGCTGTCATTTAAATAATATTCGGATTCAATTTCATCATTATTATAACATTCAGAATCTGACATAGTTTGTGATTGAGGTAATGTACACTGAGATGGCTGAAATGAAATAAGACGCTCTGCAGCAGCAGTTAAATTTTAATCTACAACTTGATCTAAAAATTTGTTTATTATATACATGTAAGAGTCCAGTATGAATTTAAATTAATTACAAAGTTTATCTCCATTAATAAGTCACGCGTATGTGGTGATATTGTTGCTGTTGTTTCTCTTGAAGCCACTTAAAGAGGAACCAACTCATTGGACGTAAACGCAGCAACTTTAATATTACTATTAGCGAAAAAAATAAAATATTTCAGTGGTTTTGCATTGCACGTATAATTAAGAAGATCGACATACGAGTTACTTTTTTCATGTGGTTGTTTGTGACTTTTGCTTTTCTATAAAATGTGGTGTTGGTTTTGTATTTTTTTGATGTTCTAAAATAAGTACGCAAATCTTTGATCGCCATTATATTCGCCAAGTATAACAAAGACACAACATCTTATTTGATTGTATACCATAAATGTCAAAACTAGGTTATTATAGATGTCGTCAGTCAACCAAACCAGTTTGACTAGCACAGCAACAATGCTTTCCTCCTGATATTTTTCTTTGCGGCATATAGCAATAAACCTTCTACAATGCCTTTATACCTACTTATCTTATCGCAGCAAAATTGCTTTTGTCCCGATTTTTTTGCTTTCTGGTGTGTAACAAAATCGCTGCTGCAATGTCTTATAAACCTGCTTAAGCTAATTAGCTATTTTTTTCACTGCAACAACGTTTTCAAAAGTTATTAAATAAGTTAAATAATAGTCATAATAAGCTCATTTCTAGTTTACAACCTTTATATAATATATTACTATAATATTTACAACATTAATATTTTCAAAAATGTCACAACGCCGAAATATTTATTATCACGATGACGACGACGAAAAGCGATATAATCTTCGAATTCAGCGCCAACATTTACTATGCTCAGTCAATCCGTTCAATTTATATGAGCCAGAGTTCATTAAAATATATCGTATGCCGCCAGAACTGGCATTAATTTTAAAGGAAATGGTTGTTCCCCACATGAAGGACACGTTAATTCCAAAGGATTTAAGAATATTGGCGGCACTTAGTTTTTTGGCAGAAGGTATTTATTGTTATTATTGTATTGTATTTTTAATATGAAAATATGTTTTTTAGCAAAAAGTATGAAATTTTACAAAGAGTAACGAAGCAGAGGCAAAAATTTCATCAAAATAAATGCATGGGTTATGCAATTTAATTGCGTTAAAAACACATTTACACATTTTTATTTAAAGTAATTTTTGTCTTTTTCATTAAATAATCACGAGTATGACAATATTCAATACAAAAAAAATAGAAAATTGTTGCGTAAGTGTATTGTATAATCGATTTAAATTGCGTAACCCATGCATTTTTTGATGAAATTTTTTCCTCTTCTTCGTTACTCTGTGTAAATTTTCATACTCTTTGTTTTTAGGAACATTTCAAACTAAAATTGGTTTAAGTTTCTTGTCGTGCATGTCACAATCGTCAATTAGTCGCTGCATTAAAGAATTTTGAATCATTTGATGCATAGGTTCATCAAATTTCCTAGAACAACATCCGAGATGAATCGGATAAAATTACAGTAAGTTTATTTTTTGTATCCAATAATAAAATTTGTAAAAAATATATTATAAATAATTACAGATTTTGTGAAAAGTTCAATAACATCTTTATTTGAATCGACACCATTATCATTCAAAAAATGTTCAATCGGTAATAACACGTTTATATATTTTATACTTATTATTTATATATACTCACATTATATATAGGTTTGTGACTTTAATCTACGAATTTTAAATATCAACGCTTCATATGGCGGCTCTAATCACGACGCTACAATTTGGAAAAAGTCGGTAGCGAAAGCATTTCTACATAACAAATACGATGCGAGCGAATTGGCAAACACATATGGTTGTTAGGTATGTATATAAATTCATTTATTATTGTTATAATTAACTATATATACGAGTACTACAAACAAATAGTAAAATAAAATAAATCTTTAATGTCCTACACAGCACAAATTCACAGCCTCCTCTCATGTTTACAATAATTCAAGTTTTGTCTTACTAAATATAAATTGATTGAAGAATTATATAATGTATACTAATTAAAATTAATCGTCGATAAATACTGTCTCCAAATATTCCGGTGATCCGCACGGCTCTCAATTTCTTAAACTGAAAATATAGCTTTTAATATAGTTAACCAATTTATATTATATTATATTATATGTTCCCATATCTTGCATTTGCATGTATTTAACCCTAATGTGAGTGACGTGGGTACCCGGGTACCCTTTGCACTTTTAGACGTCTATTTTTGGGATCCGTTCATAATTGCATATTTTAAAATTGCATTTCTCAAAACTGCATATGTGAAAACTGCATAAGGTACAAAACTGAATTTTTCAAAACTGCATATTTCAAAACTGCATAAGGTACGAAACGGCATAAGGTACAAAATAGCATTTTTCAAAACTGCATATTTCAAAATGGCATAAGGTACGAACGGCATAAGGTACAAAATTGCATTTTTCAAAACTGCATATTTCAAAACGGCATAAGGGTTAAAACAGCATTTTTCAAAACAGCATTTTTCTAAACGACATATCTCAAAACGGCATTTTTCAGAATGGCATTTTTTAAAACTGCATGTTTCAAAACGGCATAGGTACAAAATGGCATTTTTCAAAACTGCATTTTCCAAAATAGCATTTTTCAAAACTGCATACACCAAGGTCCCGCTATGCGTCTATTCGTTGTACGTCTATTCGTTCTTGCGTCGGTTTAAAAAAAAACACCTGCTCTGCGTCGGTTTTTCGTTATCCGTCGTCCTTTTCTTCCTTATATTTTCTGGTTTTGTTACCAACCATGCCACACTAGCATTTTTTGTATTTTGGCATTTTTTTTCTACCAATGTTTTGTTCTGCTCTCTCTTAAATAAAATTTTAACTAAAATGAGTCAAAAACGTCCTTGAAATATTTTTTATTTCATTTATGTTTGAGTTGTGTGGTAGAACAGAAAATTTGTTTAAGTCGCAATTAAAACTTGTATCATAGGTAAACGGGGAAAGAAACGAAGAAAAATGCGGCATTTTTTTTTTACGTGTGGCATGAGCCAATGAAAATTATCGTTGTTATGAGAACATTTAGTGAGAATAATAATGCATACATAAGTATTTATGTATTATTTTAATATTATTTGTTAATAAAGTGATATTAGTAGAGTGATTTTATTTATTTTATCTTAATATTTGTCTTATTTTGAATTTTATCTAGATAAATGTGTCCTAAATTGTAATACTTGCTGCCAAACACATATATTTTAAATTGTTCGCTATGCGTCGTAATTCGGTTTGCGTCTCTACGTGTGGAACCGAACTGCGACGCAAAGCGGGACCTTGGTGTATTTCAAAACGGCATTTTTCAAAACTGCATTTTCCAAAATAGCATTTTTTAAAACTGCATATTTCAAAACGGCATAGGTACAAAACGGCATTTTTCAAAACGACATTTTTAAAACTGCACAAGACAGAATGAAATATTTTAATCGATTATGAATCTATGTAGAATTATCTTTTCATTAATTTCTGGAATATGACCAACAGATATGGTTATTTATTACACGATGAAATTTAAGATGAATGAAATTTTTGAACATTTGTGAACGATTCTTGGATTAAATTCCCGGATAAAACCAAATGAAAAGGAACTTGGCTATTTCTTAGTCGATTAAGATTAAATTTCACATGTTTCTATGGTATGGTTGAATTTACAATAAAATTGATTAAATGAAATTGATTGACAAATTTCTTCTACATGTTTTATATAAAAAGTTTAGTATAGGTATGTTATAAGAAAGGTATTTCCTTCATGGAAATTAGAAATTATTTGAAGATTTAGTATGCATATAATATTCTCCTTCACCTAAATTTTTATATAGTGCTTCAAAGTTCTAGTTAGTTACTTCATCTGCATAATCGTAGCGGATTACTCCATATTGAAATTTATCTCACACAAGATTTTTCTTAATTTATCGGGCATATCGAAAAATTTGATTCAAACATTTTAGTTTCAAGATATGTAGCGTTATTATCGTACATCGCCACTACAATTTTTGTTTGGCGGTTTTCCTTCATTTATGGTCCTGCCTAATATGGAGTATAGCAGATCGTTTCTACAGAATATCGTGTATACTAACTCAGGTATATATTTATATATATATATATATATATATATATATATATATATATATATATATATATATATATATATATATATATATATATATATATATATATATATATATATATATATATATATATATATATATATATATATATTATATGGCACCTGGTACATATATTATATGTTAAAACGGTTTTATAATAGTTTTATTGATTTGATGTTACTTAGAAACAGTGGGGGAAGTGTAACGGAAATACCTACTAAAATTAGTGCATTATATTTTTTTACTCGAATATTGTTTGGTTTTTCTCTGTTTAACACCACTATAATGTATTTACTTGGATTTTCTTATTATTTTCACCGCATCACAAACCGATGGCGGTGCTCAAAGAGGCAAAACAAACTATTTAAATGCACTTGCAATTTAATAGCAGAGTCGAGAGAGGAGAAATATTATGTGGCAAACTTTTATAATGTACATAATCACTCTCCGGACGCAGAGAAACTTCCAGTAACTAAGATTCTGCGGAATATTAAAGATGCAGTTGGAACATCTAATAACTTGCCTTGCCAGATCTTGCAGGCGACAATTGCCATGGTTCCTGGTACTGTAGCTGGTTGTCTTCCGTCTAAATCAGCATTAACACAGTTGGTTAAAAGAGAGAAGGCCAAAAAATCAGAGAGGGAGCCAGTATCATTATTTTTCGATATTCCAACAACACATAGTGAAATTGACGGCGAGAAGTTCGTGTTAGGAGATGACACGATAGGAGAAGACCGCATAATAATTTGCTCGACGTCAAATAATTTGAGAAGGATGAGAGAAGCCGATTTTTGGATGATGGACGGAACATTTAAAGTTGTTCCTAAAATCTTCTTTCAATTATATACTATTCACTGCAGTGTTGGGCCGCATAAAACGGTGCACCTAATGGTATACGTTTTAATGAGCGGCAAATCGGCCAAACTATACCAACACATGTTTAATATGCTAAATGAAAAAGCATTGGATATCGGAGTAGATTTGTCACCGAAGATCATAATAACGGATTTTGAGAAGGCCGCAATCAAAAGCGTTCGCAGCGTATTCGAGGGTGTTATTGTTAAAGAGTGCAATTTCCATTTTATGCAGAATATATACAGGCATATCCAATCAATTGGTTGGCAAACCCGGTACGGCAGTGATGTAGAGTTTGCGATGAAAGTGCGACAAATTACTGCAATCTGTTTCCTGGAACCAGAAGAAATCTCAGAATGGTTTCAAGAAATAAGAAATGAACTGGGTTCGGAATTTGATCCTCTAGCAGACTGGCTAGAAGAGCATTACATTTCAGGAAAGAATGATAGAGGTCCATCTTTTCCGCCAAATCTGTGGAGCGTGTCGGATCAAAATTCGATGGGAATACCACGGACACAAAATAATGCCGAATCATTTCACCGATATTTGAATACAGTAATTGGTCGTGCGCACATCGGTGTACTGCATTTATTAGCAGAATTGCAAAAAAACACTAGAACTACCAACGCAGAAATTGAAAAGTTGGAAAGGGGAAATCCGCCATCTCAAAAAAAAAACTAAATATATTATTAAGGAAAAAAACATAAACTTAATTTAAAAAAAAAAAAAAAGAATACAGCAAATATGGCTTTTTGAAAGCAACTACTGGAAATATATCTTTTTAGTATGTAATTAGTATTAAGTTAAAATTTATGTATATATATATGTATTAAAGATAATCTAAATAAAAGGTAAATGTTGTTATGGAAAATGTCGTTTTGTACTTTATGTCCGTTTTGAAATATGCAATTTTGAGAAATGCTGTTTTGAAAAATGCCGTTTTGTCCCTATGTCGTTTCGAAAAATGAAATTTTAAAAAAAGCCGTTTTGAAAAATGTCTTTTTGAAAAATGTCATTTTAAGAAATGCCGTTTTGAAAAATGTCGTTTTGTACCTATGTCGTTTTGAAACATGCAATTATGAAAAATGTCTTTTTAAAAAAAGCAGTTTAGAAAAATGCCGTTTTGAAAAATGCTATTTAGAAAAATGCTGTTTTGTACCTATGTCCTTTCGTACCTTATGCCATTTTGAAATATGCAGTTTTGAAAAATGCAATTTTGTACCTTATGCCGTTTTGTACCTTATGCCGTTTTGAAATATGCAGTTTTGAAAAATGCTGTTTTGTACCTTATGCCGTTTTGTACCTTATGCAGTTTTGAAATATGCAGTTTTGTAAAATATGCAATTTCGACCCGGACCCCTATTTTTGTATGTTTTACTCCCAATAAAAACTTTAAATTTTATGAGAACTTCTAGTTCAATTGGTATAGATTACGATTAGGGAGTACATTACCGTTTACCGATTTACCGTATAAAATATATATTCCAATTTATCGGTAAATTTTTATAAATTTAACGATTTTTCCGGAAAAATAATATTTATAATTAATAAGGCGCATTTTATTGTACAAAATGGAGAGCATGTTTTAATCGAACGAGGTATTTATTTAAGGTATAGAATTACATCAGTGCTTATTTTTAAAGAAAAATGTAGGTATACTGAAGATTTATGTAATGAATTTTATTTAATAAAATGAAATGAACTTATACAGGGTGTTGGGAGCGTGGACCGGACATTTTTCCCAGATTGGTGGGAGGGGGGGTCATTTGAAAGCTTTTATACCATTAAACTGATGTTCTAAGTGGCAACTGAGATATCATAATTTTAATTTTTAATAAATTATCCAAAATGTCGCCTTTAAATTTTTATAACTTTTTGTTTGTAACGAAATAATTTTTATTGTATTCTGCAATGTGATTTTATTATAAATAAATCATTATTTAATACAACTTATTTTAGAAAAATGACTTATGGGCTTCTAAATCCTAAAAAATGTGTAGTTTTATGAAAAACGTCACTATTTTAAACTTAGCCTTGCTTTAAAAATTGTCTACTGCCTTTATACTGCCATGTCATAGAAATCACTCATTTTGTGGTCAGAATAGGAGAGATTATTTTGTTAGAGTTATTTGTGCTAGGGTTCAGAAAAGGTTTTTTAAGTTATTGATAGATTTTAAAAAATAAGTAAACTCTATTCCAGGTCTCGAAAAGGGTAGCATTATTACATTATTTTTTCGAGACCTGGAACAAGTAACAATTAAAAGAAAACAAAGTAAAACACACGCACTTTCAGTAGCAGATTGACATATTGACTGAACAGCACAAGGCAATTAACACAGAGTTAACTTATTTTTTAAAATCTATTACGGACGGCTGGAGTTTTGTAGACAGATATTGAGGATGATAGCTTTTTGAAAAGGACTTTGTGGACAAAGGAGTCTAACTTCAATAGTGAGGGAATTGTGAATTTACTCAATCTGCTTCATTGAGGCAGACAAGGCCAAAATCCACATATGAAAAAGCAGGATTCTCTACAAAGTAAGTTCAGCGTTAATGTTTGGGCTGGTGTTATTGGTCGAAACCTTATCGGCCCATATTATGTGTCAGAACGCCCATCCGGAAATAGTTATCTCGAATTTGTTCAGAACAGACTTTGAGCGGACTTATGGGTTGTTGAAGCAGAAACTGCCCAAAAGGTTAATGAGGAAAATTAATGATGACTTTGTACGACAAAAAATCCTTGTGCCTTACTTAGATGGCGTAAGAACATGTAATTTGCATGATACATAGATTGAAATCTCATCTTTATAACGGTGTGAATGGTTTTTGTCGAGTACGACTTTGAGCGGACTTATGGGTTGTTGAAGCAGAAACTGCCCAAAAGGTTAATGAGGAAAATTGGTCAGTTTCAAAAAATCCTTGTGCCTTACTTAAATGGCGTAAGAACTTGTAATTTACATGAGACATAGATTGAAATCTCTTCTTTACAACAAGCAGAAATTTTGAAGCAGAAACTGCCCAAAAAGTCGAACTTGCTGCACAGCAAAAATCCGCAAAAATGGACTTAGCGCAAATACGTTGGTTTTATGAAAATCGCACTACCGGTTAAGATTTTTGCATTTTGGCTCACGCTTTTGGTGTAATCGATAATGAGGAAAATTGAGGTATAGCGACTTGTATTTCAGATATGACATAGGTGGATGTCTCCTCTATGCGTACATAGCTCAAGATCTATCTCGTATTTTGACCACGAAATTAGTGATTTCTATGACATGTGAGTATACCATTGGAAAGGGACTTACTATGTCCAATATGAAGCATTCTCGTCTTTTCGCATTTTTTGCTATGAAATCACGATCGACAAAAATTTCATTAGTTTTTTTTAAATGAATTTAGATGGTGACATTTTTCGTACTTATATAAATTTTTTAAGATTTAAAGCCCATAAGTCATTTTTCTTAAAGCAATTGTATTAAACAATGATGTATTTAGAATAAAATCAGATTGCAGTATAGAATAAAATGTATGTCGTGCCTTTACGACTACAAACAAAAAAGTTACGAAAATTTAAAGGCGGGATTTTGTGTAATTTAAAAAAAATTATCATATCCCAGTTAACGTGCCACTTAGAACATCAATTCCATGAAATGAAAGCTTCCAAATGATCCCTCTAATCTGCCAAAAATTTTGTCGGTCCGCGCGCCAAACACCCTGTTTATAAACATATATTTTGTGATAATGAATTTATTTATTATTTTATTTTATAAAGTACATTAATTTGTTTCAAGCACTCGTTTATTAATTTTTTTCTGGTTTAATACCTAAGTCATAGTATTGTTTCAAATTATTATTTAAATTCAATTTACCGGTAAATTTTCGATAAATTACCGACCTTATACAAAATTTACCGTTTACCGGTAAATTTGCACTCCCTAATTACGATCATACTTAAAAATTAGAAATGTTACAATTGGACGAACGTGGAAAAAATAAGTAAATCACTCAAATTAAGATATTTTTTCTTCACTCACATGAGGGTTAAAAACATTAATTATATGTTGAAATTAAATTGTTTCTACCATTTAAGGTGATAGTGATTATCCGTTACAACCATGGTTGATGACTCCAATTGAAAATTCAATAAATCAGTCAGAAGAGCGGTACAATATAGTACACCGGTCGGCTCGCGATTGCGTAGAAAGATGTAATGGCGTTTTAAAATCGAGATTTCGCTGCTTGGCAAAAGATCGATGCATAAAATATTCTCCTTTTATGATGGGACAAATCGTTAACACATGTGCAACATTGCATAATTTTATTAAACAGCATAACTATACTGACGAACACGATTTAGCGTAAGCGGCCGATGATACTGATTAAGAAGACCCATTAGAGCAGGAGGTAATAGAGACAAATGTTACAGCACAGCGGCTACTAACAGTAGCCCGAGAAATCAGAACTAATATTGCCCGAATATATTTTTAAATAAAAATATTAATCAAAACACTAAAATATACGATACTTATTATTTAAAAATTCCTTTAAAATCGTATTTCGCCCCTCCATTGCCGCACCGATCCGATTTAAGCTGCTTACTTTCTGTTTTTCAATCAAATTTGCTTGCTCCAATAATTTATCGCGCGTATAAGTCGAACCTAAAATATTAATAATAATACTCGTATTTAGTATTAAACTTTGGTTTTACAAGGATGCTACTTTTGTATTTCGAGTAAAAAAATATTTTTAAATTACGAACCTCGTTTTCGTTTATTCCTTCTGGATCGACACGTATCCGGGTGATTCACAGCAATCGTGTTGCTGGAAGCTGGTGTGCCAGTAGTTGCTTCCATTGCACTTATCACAGCGTTTTCGTCTTGGACATCTGTGGCTGCCACTGTAGCCTCCGAATCTATTCCATTTTGCTATAATTAAAATAACGCGACACATGCAAAATTTTACATACAATGAACTTGAAATAATGATGTTTACCTCTTGCGGCGACGGTCCGAATCCTCCTTCAAGAATTTCCGATCCTTGACATGCTTCGGGAGTTATTATTTTTAATACCCGTTCATCCAACGCGGTTAACTGGCTAGGTCATTTTCAGTGGTGTCTCCATCCCTAAGCCTGTTCTGTTCTCATACTCCTTCAAAGACGTCCATTGTTCGCGTACATATTTTCTGAAAATAGTTGTTACTTTAATATAAAAAAAATTATTAATGTTAAATGTTTACTTCATGTCTATCCATATTCGTCCCCATTTCTGGCCATCTTTATGTGCTCCACCAAGAGAATTTAGTTGGGATGCCATATTTAGTCATTTTTATGTAATTATTTATTAATAATAATAATTCCTTTAACATTCTTAAAATTTCTTTATTCGCTTTTTTATTTTTCACATCAATTCTCTTATAAAATAGGTATAGAACAACAAACGTCAACTGCTATAATAGGGAATATTTTTTTCCCAAGAAACATTTTTTCCCAAACGCCAGAATACACTTTGGGGAAAAGGGAATAAATCTACTAGAAAATTTAAAATTTCCATTCCCCGGGAATTACCAAAATAGGGCCACTGATCTTGAAATACTTTGATATGAGAATTTTTTTTACTAAATTTATTTAAATATTTGCTGCTACTGACAGTGTATAAAAAAGACACATTTACTATGTTATTTATACATACTAGCTGACCTGTGACTGAATAATCAGTCACGTGAATACATTTCATTGAATTTTTGGTTAAGAAATGATTAAGAAGATATTTTATGATGTAAATTTGATGCACTTTTATCAACAAAAAAAAGTAAATTCATATACGCGGCTAATTTTTAAATCTTAAACGGCAAGCACGCGCTCAAATGCACACAGAATGACTTACGTGCCAAGTCAAATATTCATATCTCAAACGGGGAGCGCACGCTCGGGATCACATGATCACTTACGCGCCCAAACCAAATATTGAAATCTCATACGGGAAGAGTACGCTTGGGATCTAAATATTCAAATCTCAACTTCGTCTGGAGACATTTTCATTATCCAGTGCAGCAGTTGTTTGACGAAATGCATCCAACTGCTTTTCGTTTAGCAGTTGAATTCATAATTCAGCTTCTTCGGCTTCTCGAACTGTATCGAAGGCTTGCACTTCTACGGGACTTCCCGATGTAATTGGTAAACCGATCATAGCGCCAGATAGCCCGTGCTGTATAACAATTATGTTGATATCGTGGAGAGCCAAATTGTTTGCTACATTTTCAATATGGTGTTGGCTATAATCAAGAGTCATGTCATTTGCATACTTCATTCAGAGATCAAGAGCTTTGAACGTTGACAAAAGCAACAAATATAAGTGAAAGTCTCTCGAAACAGCCGCAGGAACAAACGCTCCTCATCTCTCAAGCTTACTATATACATTTGTGCAACAACCTTCTCTCCACCTCTTTGACGAAGTTGCCATTTACCGGGTACGTAAACGTAATGGTGGGGAATCAAAGTATAAAGTAAATGCGTGCGTTTTTAATATTGAAGTTGAGCTGAAACCATGACTCAAGCTTCGTTCAGCCAGTTTGTGCTGCAAGAACGCTTCATCTTCATTACCTCCTCCGAATGTAATTATTTGTTGATTCGGTAGGTCTCAGAAAGACGCATCACGACATAAGATCGATCTTGCATTTTCGACTCGATAAAAATAATTTGATATATTCGCGGTTTGCAACAAAGTAGCTGACATCTGGGTGAACAAAATGTAATTCGTAGTTTGCTATGAAGCAAAAGGGGAATTAAAACTGTCATAACAATGAATTTGACAATTCGCGTCCCTCTTGTAGACGTAGAAACCAACGCTAACTACATTCTATGAAAATCGCCAATAACAAATCCAGGGTTTTAATAAAGCAAACTCATGGCAAACTCACATAGCGAAAAATCTCGGAAATTTTCTGAAACCACCTGAGGTACCCGTTTTGGGTATTTCTGGTGGAATTTTTCCGATTTTTCTAGCCTATACACAGCGCAATATTTATTTCGACCTACCCTGAAAAAATCTAAGGATCGGATCATGTTTAGGGGTCATTTTAGGGTTTAGTTTGAAAAAATTAAGAGTATTAACATAATAGATAGAAGCTGACCTGTGACCGAATAATCAGTCATGTGAATACATTTTATTGAATTTTTGGTTAAGAAATAATTAAGAAGATTTTTTAAGATGTAAATTTGATGCACTTTTATCAAAAACAAAGTAAATTCATATACGCGGTTAATCTTAAATAGATAGAGGAGTGCCATGACAAAATTGTATTTTTACGGTTTAAAAATTCGTTCGTTAAAATGTATTATTCGCTCTTTACTGATCGAACGTACTTGTATTTGTAATACTGATCAGTGAATAATGAAAAGTAAACAAAAATATTTTGTGTTACTATTCATTTATGAAGAATAGTTAATAAAGAATAGTTACATTCTCTATTCGAACGTTCAATACAGAGAATAATATATTTTATCTATTCCCTACTACAATAAATGTTCGCTTTGTTATTCAAATAGAATAGAAAAAGTAGTGTTGCTTTCGCTAATCCGCTTAACTTAGCTAAGAAATGTGAAAGCAACAACTTTTGGATTTAATTTTTTAATGCGTTTTAATTTTTCTGTGTTGGTTCATTTTCTTAATATTTATTTTAGTTTTTTTTATTTTAAGAAATAGAATAAATTAAATTCGGTATTTTACTATCAAATAACAAATGCTAAATTATTCTACAAGTTAAATTTTTCGAGAAAAATAGAAAAAGTAGAAATAGAAACTTTTAGTTTTTTTATTATTCTCTCACTATTCGTTTATAACTGAACAATATTTTTCAAATTTCGTTTTACTATTCATGAGCGAAGAGAAATTAGCGTAAAACACAATTCATTTAAAAATTAACGGTAAATGAATAATAAGCAACTTAAGAGTAGTGTAGAACGCTGATTTTTACACTAACAACTATTAACACCAAAAGGTATGTAAAATCATTTTATGTGCTCTGTTTTGTTTAATTAAGATTCAATTACAAATTTACTACTCATTTTGTCATCACGGTGTAATCCGTGTAATGCGCATGACCATAGATTCAATATAAACATATTTTGTCATGGCATTCTGGCGTCGTGGCAAAATTTTGCTGAAAACACCTGAGGTGCCCGTTTCAAGTACTTCCCGGTAGAATTTTTCCGATTTTTCTAGCCTAGGCACACCGCTATATTTATGTCGACCTACCCTGAAAAATTTAAACGGATCGGATCATGTTTAAGGGTCATTTTAGGGTTGAGTTTGAAAAAATTAAGCGTATTAATATGTATAATAATAGATAGATAGAGATAGATAGATAAGTATGGTCTATGTCTGAGAAAATTGTTCGACCATAAAACATAATATCGTAAGAACACATAGTTTTTAATATGCAATTTTGGGTTATTCTGGGTGATAGCCAGATATTGTTTTTACATCGAGGTGAGGTTACCAAGACGTTTGGAAGCTTGGTCTTGACACTAATGAAAGGTTGAATTCTTACACTAATGAAAAGTTGAATTCTTAAACTTAAAAAATTCGGTAGTCTCGTCAGACTGCGGTGATTAAACTACAAAAATATATGATTTTGAGTATAAGTTCAAAGTATTTTCCATATTTTTGTATTTTGGCCATTGTAGTTTGATGAGACGACATAATTTTTCGACGCAAGCTCTATATCAGCCCACTAAACACATCTAAATATTATTGATTTCTTTATTAAAATTTTCTTAATCACAAATTTGTTATTACCATCTTATACAATATAATTCACATTATCTATCTGAACATGAATCGGGTTTTCTGTGCACTAATGTATATTTAAAAAACCAACAACTAGCGAAGTAACGAAGTAACTAGCGTAATCCAAAATATAATTTTTCCACTGATGCTTAGCGCTATCTAGAAAGCGACCGGCATTCAATAAATGCTATAATCTTAATTATTATTAGCATTGTTGTAAATTTTTGATATAATTTACACCATAAAACACGTCACGCTTATAACAAAACTACAGCACGATTGTACAAATATAATTGAATAAAACGTGCTACCTTAAGAAGCAATAAACTAATTATGTAGCAAAATCTAAATAAATAAAATTCAAACATATTTTTTTCATCTTTTATTTATCTTATTTTATTCTTTAATAATATAAAACGGAAGAATACTGATAAAAAATGATCGGATTTTATTTCTAGTTGGAATTTTTTAAAAAGTCACAATCTGTTGTAATTTCGCGGAAACACATTAATGAACAATAAATTAATTGTGCGTACATCTTCGCGATAAATTGAATGAATAACCAAAAATATTTATCTAAAAAATTTTCAGCCTTGAGATATATATTTTTTGGTAAATATTAATCGCTAAAAGAGTAAAAGATGAATCGAATGATTTTCAATGTTATTGCTGACATAATTATGATTAGATGTAAAAACAACCTAATTTTTATTGAAGGTGTTGTGAAAATTGCAAGAAGATTTGAATAAGAAAAATTAAAAACGGTCTACTAAATAAATTAAAATACTTTAGGATTTGCGCATATAATAATTAGCATTAATTGATTGAATGACTGATTGGGAATGCACGGCCTAGCTTATTAGACAAGTTCTATCAGAAGGCCGGCTCGACCGTGCATCCATTTTACGTTTATCGAAAATAAAGAATAGGAATGGAGAGTTCGTTATGATAGACTTGGGTCAATTACTGACATCTAATAAATCTAATACACTGTGCTAGTTGAAAAAAGTAACAAGCTGGGCACCCAGGGGATAAACCTAATTTTAGTACGCTGAATTCAATAGTGCTAGAGTCCCATTTCAAAGTCCCCATTTTTGAAATATCGCTTTTGAAATATTTTGGCTCTGAGTCAAAAATTTGCAAAATATACACTCATTTTCACGTTGATAGCTGAACCATTAAGATTTTCATTTACTTTTTTCAGCGAAGTTGCTTCTATTATTCCGGCCAAATAATTGCACACAGTGGGTTTTTTTTATACAATTTGTCGTAAAAAACAGGTATTATTTTCGTTGTTCACCAATAGTGTTTGAACTATTAAGATTTTCTTTATGCTTTCTTCAGCAAAGTTGTTGCGCAAGTCAAGACTTGCCGAACATATCAAGACCGAAAAACCACTTCCACCATATATGTGTGTTTTACTTAGGCCAAGGTTAGGTTAGGTTAGGTCGGAGTACTACTTTTGCAAACTTAGACCACTAGTAATACCACAAGATCATATTTCCCCTTTACCCCTGCCTGGGGGCCTATCATGAAATTCGTATTACGCCGGAAAATAAGTTTTCGTAAAATCCGATCCGAGGCGGATATTTGTATTATGAAACATGTATTTTTACTGTCAAACGTGAGTGAATGAAATTAGTTTTAATTTCCAAAATTTAGCCGGTTGTTTGCTAAACATTCATTCCTTTCCATAAACGAAATAAGAATTTCGAACTGTTGTCCATTTGTTGAAGACCTACAACATCGAAATTTTCAGTATATACTTATCACTTTATTTAAATTTGATTAAAATAATTTAATAGAAATATGTACTTACATTTTAAACTTTATTAAACTTGCGTATACTACAATATCCGTCATCTAACTAGCAGTCGGATTTGACATTTGATTTTTGTTGTAAAATCTGCGTTACCCGGATTTTTATTTCATAATAGCAATTTCCGCGGCGGATCGTATTGTTTTAGTTTCATAATATGAATATCCGACGCAAGACAAATTTTACGAAGTCGGAAAAGTTTCATAATAGAGGCCTTGTTTAAAACCATTCGGAGCTACGTACGTAGCGCAAAATATCTTGCACTCTACAGTCCGCGAGATCTGAAGTCGTATTCATACGACGGATAAAAATACGGATAAAAAGTTGAAAAAATTTAAAAAAGAACTTGAAAGACTGGCCATACTATACACCCCCAAATACATATGCATTTTGTATGATAGTGCCGGACACGAGCATATGAAGTTATCTAAAGTCTCTTCCTCCCCTTCGGCCATGCAACTTCTACAATTGTAATGTGGAAAAATATCTTCGCCCATGCAACTTCTATAATTGTAATGTGAAACATTGGTACAGCGGCAAAAAGCTACATGGACACTTGTTAGAATTTGTAAAGGAAAGAAGATCCCGAAGACGACACGAACGAATCAGAAAATTAAAATTAAAAGTTAAGAAAAAATTAATTTTTTTAGGACAAAATTAAGAAAAATCACCATAAAATCAAATGAATCGATTTAATTTTCTTTTAAATAGTTTGTATTGTATCTATATCTGGAGATGCGATGTTTATTCAATCAATTTCAATCGATTTAAATTCAATGAATGGACAAATTAAAATACAAAAAGTGTTTTTCGTCGAAATGAAAAGAAAAAAATAACACAAAAATGTGAATGTAGATGTGGTTTTTCGTTCTTGATATGTTCGGCAAAGTTATTTGTCTTGGCTTGCTCAACAACTTTATTGAAGAAAACAAATCGAAAATCTTAATGGTTCAAGAGCTATTAACGTGAAAAAGAGTATATTTTGACAAATTTTTGACTCAAAGCCAAAACATTTCGAAGGCGATATCTCAAAAATGGGGACTAACTTTGAAATGGGACTAGCACGATTGAATTCAGCATGCTTGGATTAGGTTTACCTCCTGGGTGCCCAGCTTGTCACAAAAAAAAGGTTGGGATTCGAGCACAGTGTAATTAGTATTATTTTACAATTTAGAATTTGCTTCTACGTAGCAAAATGAAAATAAAGAATGCTTAAATATAACCACAAAATGAAATTAAAGTGATTAAGGAAAATGTTGATCATTGTGTTATTCATTATTTTTGTAATTTGGCAATTATTGTAATCGATGTAAGTATTTTTAATTCACAGAATTTTTTTTCGTTCCTCCAACAATGTCAAGCCATCATTGCTTGGGATAGTACAAATTTAAGTGACCGCGTGGGAAAAGCATTAAAGTAAAATGAGGAGAAAACGAGATGATCTCCTCTCCCCGACACGCCGGTATGCCTCATCTGAGCCATTATCGATACACGATTTAATAAAATATAAGGCACAAATTTATTAAATATAATTATTGATGTTCCATATTGAAGAATATTCTTTTTGTTCTACCTTTCGGTGTGGATTGAAACGAATGCATTCTGGATATTCCAAAGTAATTAATAAATACAGAATAGAATACAGAGAATAAATAAAATGATTTACGACAAAATAGAAACTTCGGAAAAATTGGAATGATTTAAAAAAACACTCTTGTATAAATTCTTACTGTGCTTTGCAATCAACAGGTTTCAATAATTAGTTTAAATATTTGCACAGATTTCCTAGAATAAAATGTATGAAAAGTTCAAACAGTTTGATTTAAGTTGTCCCTCAAATCTCAAACCTTAAAACTACAGGTACACTTAAAGTCATTGCCTTATGACGTCGTACGAACTAGTGGTTATTGTGTTATAGTCATGACGCATCATCTTAAGAGTTATGATGAATTTAATGCAAACTATTCATTTTACCTATAGCGCTTTAAAAATATACTTGTTCATAATCGAAACGCTATACAAACTAGTTATTTAAAATCACTTCCAAATTTTAATAGAGAGTGTTGTCATCGGAAATATACTCGTGCAAAATTTCAATAAAGTCGGGTTTTAGGAAGTACCTCAAAAATTGATTACACGATTTGGTCGTCACCCTTCTACACGCGAAATTCAAATAATTTAAATTTAACATAAAGACATTTCACAATTGGATTGTTATTCAGTCGTTATTTCAATAAAGGCTCGTAAATCAATTAGCATCAATAAAATAAAATTCTAATTAAAATCTAATTTAAAGTGTCACACAATGATGTTCGCACAGGTAAACAAAAATATAATATAATAAAAACAAATTAACGTCAACAACGTTACTAACTATTAAGCCAATAATAAAGTGTAAATTGAGATCCAATTATTAATTTTTGATAATTTGAACCAATTAAATGAAGTCGTTTAGTTCAAATGTACCGACGAACTTCCCGATCGCCGATTTATTCGCTTTCTTACGTAGACCTGCGATTAAATATGACCAAAACCAATATCAAAAACCTATTATTTGGTAAATCATAAAATTATTAAATAAATATTTATTATTTACATAAAACTATCTCTAGCAACAAGTTGTTATTTTTATTTAAACAAACAATTTTCGAAAAATTTGTTTGTTTGAGTCAGTACGATCTTCAGAAAAAATATCGATCATAAAATTAAGTAAATGTGCACAACAAGTTTACTCTGTGTTGTTTATAATGCGACGAACATGAACTATTTATTGGAGGTAAAGTTTTAATCGGTAAACCTTAAAATGTAATAAAATCCTTGGTAAAATAAAGGGAGAGGGGGGGGGGGGGGGGGGGTCAAAGTAATATTATTCATTCAAGAAGAAATATTAAAGACGTCCGTGAATTTAATTTGTTTTAAGATTTTTTTCGGCTTTTTCGGACAAAATATCATTTTAATGGACACCCATACACTGTTTTACGACAATTTTTGTCGCATAAAAACAAAGAGGCCATTTATTAATAATATTTCTACCACAAAAGTAGAAAAATGCATTCCCCTCCCCCACGTTTAACCCCAGGGCACTTGTGTACACAAAGATACACAAACCCTTACAAAAATGAGAACTCCCTTAGGTAGCTTCTTGGCAGCTTGGTTTCGTACTGATAAAAAGTTGGTCTACTCATCAGGTTGCAACGACCAAACTGCAAAAATCAAAATCTTGCTTTGTACCGATAATACAAAACAAGAACATATTGATTTAGCGAATTATATATCACTAAATCAGAAACCACAGGAAATTCACGGACGTCTTTAATATTTCTTCTTAAATTATATGTGTTGGCTGTTATACACATACATAGTGAGAATTTCCTGTGGTTTCTGATTTATAGTGATATATAATTCGCTAAATCAATATGTTCTTGTTTTGTATTATCGGTACAAAGCAAGATTTTGATTTTTGCAGTTTGGTCGTTGCAACCTGATGAGTAGACCAACTTTTTATCAGTACGAAACCAAGCTGCCAAGAAGCTACCTAAGGGAGTTCTCATTTTTGTAAGGGTTTGTGTATCTTTGTGTACACAAGTGCCCTGGGGTTAAACGTGGGGGAGGGGAATGCATTTTTTCTACTTTTGTGGTAGAAATATTGTTAATAAATGGTCTCTTTGTTTTTATGCGACAAAAATTGTCGTAAAACAGTGTATGGGTGGTCCATTAAAATGATATTTTGTCCGAAAAAGCCGAAAAAAATCTTAAAACAAATTATTCATTGGCCCATGCCACACGTAAAAAAAAAATGCGGCATTTTTCTTCGTTTCTTTCCCCGTTTACCTATGATACAAGTTTTAATTGCGACTTAACTAATTTTCTGTTCTACCACACAACTCAAACATAAATGAAATAAAAAATATTTCAAGGACATTTTTGACTCATTTTAGTTAAAATTTTATTTAAGAGAGAGCAGAACAAAACATTGGTAGAAAAAAATGCCAAAATACAAAAAATGCTCGTCTGGCATGGTATATTCAGTTTCACACAAATTTAATAATTTTGCCACGTTTCATGAAATATAGTATGATATGATCCGGATGTGAATAATTAAACCTTATTGGAATTAAGCACTGTACGGAGCTAGGAAAAAAATTTTTCTCGAAATCAAATCTGCCACTTTATCACATAACAACTTCTAATGATTGAGTTGATTTCAAGGTATGATTTAGCGTTAGAAGTGTTTTTAAAATGAGATTTTAAATTATTTAATCTTTATTGAATTTAAAGTCCATTTTTTTGTTACTTAGGCAATATTTTTACTTGTATGAATTGATAGCCCCACACACTCAAAGATCAAATAAATGCATCCAAATACTGTCCAGTAAAAATTATCGGTACCCCCAAATTTATTTTACTATGGCCCACACAATAAATGAGCAGTCCGATGAAGCGCATTTCTACTTAAGTGGTTATGTTAATAAGCAAAATTTAATAATATAATCCGTTCATCTTCCAAGACGAAGATGGCAATGCATTGATTGTAAATGGTGAGCGTTACAGGGCTGTGTTGGAAAAATGTTTGTTTCCTGAACTTGATAATGCTCAATAAATGTGGTTTCAACAAGACGGAACTACGTCCCATACTGCAAGGGAAAATGAATGGCCATCATGATCACCCGACTTAACACGAATGATCAACCAGTTTAGGTTTCAGTTATGGATGAGGTACAGCGGGCATCTAACAGATATTATTTTTAAAATTTAATTTTTTTTAAAACTCTTCTGATTAAAACTATCTTTTGTAATCAAAATTTTTCATTTTCAATTAAACATTAAAAAATTATATCAAAAACGCAAAGGTCAGTGACTCATGGCCCACCCTGTATAAGCATAGTTATATTAATAATATACGTGGTAATAAAAGTTTAGATTTTTTTTAAAATAAAGATATAAGCACATACAAGAGACTTCTATCAGACTCCAAAACCAATGTAAAATGCATGTTTAAATCAAATTCTCGATGTCGTTACAAATGGAAAAATATTTCTAGCGGCTGTTAGTTGAAATGCTAGCTAAAACTCAAACCCCTTTAAATGTGCGTTAATTTAAATAAATTACCAAAATATATTTTTATATCCATTCAAAATTTTTTTGTATAAATTAATTAATTTCTAGTTCAGTTTTAAATTATTAAGTGGAAAACAAATGCGAAATAATAAACTTGATATGAGCTATATGGAAAATATTTAAACTTTTATTACAATCAAGAAATAATATCAAATCATTGTTTAATAATAAAAAATAATTAAAAAATTAATTATAATATAATTTATATGTGTATATATGTATATATTTTTTTATACCTCAAGTTTAATAAAATATTCATTATTCTAAACCTAAATTTTTTGTTTTGCTTTACATTTGGACGCCATCTTTTCATATGTATTTTCAATTATAGCCTTTTACATACCACAACCGACATCGAAATATGTATTAATGTTTTTGCAAATTTGGTTAAAATCATAAGTAACTTTTATTTTCGACGTCTTAAAATGTGTACAAAAGGTGGTCGAAACAAATCAAGTACACCATGCTTCAGATAATATGGAATAAGGACAAAAATTTGAATGCTTGACAAATTTTTTGGAGGCAAATTCATTTATAGTACATTTTCCCAAAGACATCTTTCCGGTGTAAGCTGATTTTATTCATTTTCTCAAAAATAAAATTATTTATAAAATTGTTAGGCATTTTAATATTATGAGTTTAAATCATATATTATTCTTGTAGTACACTTAAGAAAAATTAAGTAATGAATGTATTTAATTTCGACCAATCAGTATAGATAGGCATATAAAATATACATAATGTAACCAAACACAAATAAGTAATACATATGTATATCTAAATGTTTACTGCGAGATCACTAAAAAACAATTTAATTATAATATTATTCCAAATCCTTCATAAATTTTTGATGTTAGGTATGATTTCCTCAAAATATTTGTTTTCTTTTAAAATATATTTCATGCAGCACACCAAACTATATTCAATGTAGCATACATTGCCTACATACATACATCTAAAATAGATCCTCTTCCTTTTCATTGTCACGTGTTTAAATTTTACTTAAACGACAAGGAATTATAGATCAAAATAGGGTTTGAGTTTTAGCTAACATTTCAACTAACAGCCGCTAGAAATATTTTTCCATTTGTAACGACATCGAGAATTTGATTTAAACATGAATTTTCCATTGGTTTTGGAGTCTGATAGCAGTCTCTTGTCTGTGATTGTACATTATCGTATTATTAACTATTTTGTTTTCGTCTAAGCTTCTATTTTCAAATTGTTTTTTTGACATTCAGCGAATCGGTACACCAACAATTATTACAAGACAGACACAAAAATCGAGTATATTGCATCAAATTACCTTGCAGAATAAAAAATGAGGATCGCTGAACTTATTACACCAGCCCACATCCTCAAAAATCGATAATAACGCAACGACTCATCTTCCGATGCGTTATAATTGATCTATAAGGATGAGGGCTGTTTTTTTATAAATTCAGAAGTACTGATTCGTTTTGCAGGAAGGTATTTGGATTTGACTGATTGATTCTGAATGCACTACCAAGTTCTTACACAGGATCTGTCGTTAATTGATTTTCAAATATCCAGTGTCTCCCCCAAAATCGTTTTGGTCCACACATGAATTGCAGTGTAACAGATTTGAAACATATTTATAAACAATTAAAGTACCGGTTTCATTGGAGTGAGCCTGGAATCAGAAGGACCTTAACCTATTTTAACCGGCTAAGAAACTTCAATTACAGGCGTTAATGAATATGAATCCAGAAGGGAATTTAAAAAAATAAATATCTCAAATTATCATTTTCTAATTCTACTCGAATACTACTGTTTACTTCTTCTAATTATGCAATTTTCTCATAGACATCCGAAGCCTACATTAAACATTTTCTTCTTAGAAGAAGTAGAAAATGTTTAATGTAGGCTTCGGATTATTAACGTTCAATTGAGAAAATTCCACCTAAACAACATGCTTCCATAATTAAACAATTTACTGTTCAATTAAATATTCAGCCTTACCTTAGAGTTGTAAAATGAGAAATGGTCAGAAAAAGTGTTGCAAATTTCGGGCGTTCGATGGGTTCGTAAATTGCTTTTGCAAATTAAAACGCTAAAGGTAAAGTGTCCCTGACAAACTGTTAATGAAAACTTTCACCACATCAACAAATATAGTATTTTAATTAAGTGAACTAAGAAATATTAAAAAAAAAATCTATTTTCAAAACACGCAAACAAAGGTTTCAATATAGAAATATAAGGATCGAGAAATTCCTTTTATATATTGCAGGCAAGGGTGGGCATTAATAAATACATGTAATTCAATTACGTAGTTAAATTACTTATATTTCTAATATGTAATTTATAATTAGTATTTTGATTACTTTAAATTCTAAACGTTGTATTTAATAGTTTAATTACAATATTTTTCCATTATTGTATTTGGTATTTTCATTACATAAAATTATATTCCATAAAAAATTCCAAATTATGGATGTACAATAAAGTTTTCTAATTTACCACTTTTAGATAAGAATTCTTTGTTGTTTGCTTTATTGGGGTTTTTATTTAACGAAATGTAGTTTGAAGCCACGTCCGTAGTAGTTGTTATCTAAAACCACGCTAAATTTCAAATCCAAATTTTAAATCCGAATCTAAATCTAAATTTTAAATTCAAACATTTTATTCCACGGCTCAAGCTTTCCCATGTTTGTTCAGATACCACAGTAACCCTTCCGCGTGGAATGGCATACCGTGTACGTCATGCATGAATCATATCTACTGCGGAGTGTTAGACACGTGTATAACATTACAAAATACAAACTTTAACAAGATACCGTGAACTATTTTAGATGTTATTTGTATACAGTACATCCAGCACATTGCACAGGCATTTTTTTTTAAATAAAGTTATGACGTACACGTGTACGGCACTCCACGTGGAAGGGCTAATTTGGATTACAAAACGAACACGAATTCTACACTTTTCAGTCAGTCATACCACCGTGGCTGACATCGGGCTGGGCCAGTGAGTTCTAAATTACGACAAGAAGTTATAACAAAGTAACAACATTTTAATTTTTTAATTTTGGAAATTAATTTGTAATTGTATTTTAATTATATACCAACGAAAATTGTAGTTTTTTTTTTGTATTTCCATTACTCAAATAAAATGTAATGTACAATTAATGTATTTTATATTTCAATTACCTGAATCAAAGTAATTAGTAATTAGTATTTCAATTACTGGGCATATGTAATTTGCTCACCCTTGATTGCAGGATACTAAATAAAATAGAAATTTAGAATTTTGATACCAGAAAACGAAAGAAGAAGCATGTTTGTTAGGAAAAAGTATATTTATTCAACAACAAAAAATATTAAAATACTGCTGTACCTTATACCAATGGGTTCAGCAAAAACAATAAGTTTTAACACCAAAAACAAAATTTCACGTCAATTTCCTTGGTTTTCCCTTTCTGTATAAAATTTTATAAAAAAATCGCCAAACCGAATCAATCATATTTATAAAAAAAGGATTACTCAAACCATTAAGAAAAATTAATAGCTGAAAAAAAATATCCGATTATTGGCCAATAAGAAAAGAAAACATAATCAAACGCGGCGCTCATTATCCGCACAGTTGGTCAACTGGCTAAGTTTAACGATTTTGTCTTGCACCAACTGGCTAATTTGGACGATTTTGTCTTGTATTTTTAATTATTCTTCAACAAAAAATGTATTGCGTGGACGCCTTAAAGCTGTTAATTTTGATTTTTGTTTAAAACCTTTTCAAGTTGGACACCTTTATAAGTTGATCATTTTTTATGGTACCGTAGAGTCCAACATATACAGTTTCCACAGTATGTCTATATAATGGGTGTTTAATACGAGTATAAGCCTCCTAAATGAACAAAGTCGGCATCCACAAAAAAGAAATCTAACAGCTGTCGCTTCTGCATACTTATACTCGTCGGTACGCGGTTGGTCTTAATTCCGGAAATAAAATAAAATTCTTTAGTACAAATCTAAAGTTTGTGCTATCGCCGATACGGGTGTGCAAGGTAACGATGCCCTGGCTGCTTGTAGCAATGCGCCACCAAGCTGATATCTTCGTCTTTGTTACGGTTGAAGTATAATATAAACAACTACCACCTTGTTTAAATAAGTTCTGTCCTTAAATTATATGACACAGACTAGGAGACTGCTATTTTTAACCATAGAATTAGATTACATATATAGAATGAATGTAAAGTTTTTCCCCATATAAAATTTGCTATTTCATCTGTCATAAGCCAGAGCAGGATGGTTATATAAAAAATGCATATGGCGGTCCCATATGTGAAAGAAAACACCCCAACCCAACGAATGACGACTTAATTTTACGCTCTTAAAAAATCTTGAAATTATTAATTAAAATGATTGTATAGTAGTAGTTAGAATAGTAGTTCATCATTTAGTAATAAAAATTGAAAACTTCTTATCAAAACGAAGTGTCAACACCTAAAAAATTCCATTTCTTATGAGTAAGTATACCAAGTGTTTTTATGAAATAAAATGTAAATTATGTTAAGGAAGTGTTTGTGGTAAAATTATCCTTAATTCAAGTTATAAATCAGAAAAAAGTAAGAAAATAATTTTGGTTGTTGGCGTGGGGTGTTTTCTTTTTGTAAACATATGTTATATTACCGGTGTCGCATTTTTCTTACTACTACGTGCTTACTAAGTAAATATTACTACGTGAATTTATTTTCATAATTACTTGTTATTTTGGAATACTATATAAGTACAATTTTTTACCGAAAATAAACTATATTGTACTATATAAACTATATTGCGTACTATATTGGAATAAAAATAATTTTGAATTTATGTAGTTTTTAATTTCGATCGAACAAATTCTAAATACGGCCCGTTGATTTATACGATTTCTCTTTTACCCTCCGAATTTGTGACGTTTGACAGATGCTTATATTCATTCTATATAATCTAATTCTATGTTTTTAATACACAGTAGAAAACGCATAATTTTGTATTTTAAGCAGATTGTCAGAAATCCATTTTGGTTTTGTTACACCCACTTCAAATAGTAATGTTTTCATCGTGGATTACAAAGTTATAAACACTTTCTTACACATGTTGGAATAACCATTATATTCAATTATTTAAAAGGTGTTTAACGAAATTAATATTTGGGAACCGACGTTTTATTGGCTTTCACCATTTTTCTTTCATTAGGTCATACTTACGATTCGAGTGATGATAGCTAGCAGCAGTAAGTATCTTAATAAATGCTAAATACTATATTTTGTGTTAATTAAAATAGAATAAATTTTTAATTATTTAATATTTTTGTATTTTGTAAAGTTGGTACTACTACTTGTTAATATGAATAATTATAAAGTTATCAAATTACAAAATTGGGTCGTTTTGTGTTCTGTTAGGTTAGGTTTCAATGGTTGACACTTGGCCAATTTTAACCCATCGTGATACCACGCATTCACGCCATATCAATAAACCATTCACCTATTCACCTACTCACACAACTACAGTATACCACCAGCACATTGCAAGCTCCATGTCATATTGACGTGGACGGTGGGTCGGTGCTGAAATCTGCACTCCATCAGAGGGTCTAAGTTGTGTTTATTAATATCACCGATTGTAATCGATGATGAAAATTCGATTTGCATCTAGCCTATGATGGGATTCGAACCCAGTTTGTGTTCTGCTCACAATTGTCAATTTATTTACCTTACTAAGTAGTTACTAATTATCGATTATTAGTGTTGCCACCGGGTCAATTCGATCATATAGCATTTCAGTACTATTATTCCAGCTTCTAATATGTATATGTGTACATTGGGTCCGGTGTATTAACTGATAAAAGGCAGAGGTTGTAGCCAGAGAGAGCATGTAATTTAATTTTGATAAACGTGTTTCGATTTATTTCACAGTTCTGTAGAATATTTAATTTACTCTGTTTAGATAGCAGTTCAACAAATTTGTAGAACAGTTTACTAACACTTATTGATTTTGAATTATACAAAAATGCCGATCCGGCTACACATGTGAACAATTAGCATATACGTACTAAAAATCGTTTAGATAAAAGAAGAGGGCGATGTAACTTATTAACATTATAAAATTGCCACTATTTTACAAATCAATTCGATCTAACAGGTTTTTAAGCAAAATGCAAAATGTTACAAAGAAGATAACGAATGAAATATATTTAACATAAGAACTTTTACGAAGAGTAAAACAAATTGTTCCTACGCTGTAAATTCTATTGTATATAGTAGAGCCCGTGATAGTAGAATTATGTTTCTGGTGATTTCTACTGTAAAAACAAAAAAATATAAAAAACATGGCAAAACTAAAATTGAAATCGGATGCGTGTGGCAGAGAGAGATAATGCGACAACTACCGCGAAGGAACCGGGATCAACATCCGGATCAAGATAATATGTAGAAACCTTGTCATAAATATACAACAGTACCACTACATTGATTTCACACTACGAGTTTAAAAATTTTATAAATTAATTGTTCAGATTTTACATATTTATTCTTCTTCTTTCTTCACACTGTTCGCTTTGTTTTAAAAGTTAAGTCCAAAGAGAATTCCAATTAGAATATACTAAAGCTCTTAAAGAAATCTTTTAAACTGTACACACCTATAATATCACTAAGCAAACATACATCAGCTCAATAATATTTTTATTGAGTTTTTTAATTTTAAGTTTTAAAATTTATAGTTGTGTAGAACTCTTTTATTGCAAAAATATTTTATTTTTGTTGTATGCTTTTGAAAATGACACCGAACAGGTGTCGAAAGCTCAAGCAAAAATAAAATATTTTGGCAATAAAAGAGTTCTACACCAATAAAAAAATTTAAAATATATATTACCCCGTTTAATTTATTTCAACTTTACCTAAAATAAACTTAATAAACACATTTTTATTAATCACTTGTTTTTTGTTTCGCAGAATTATTTTGAATAATTTTCAAAAAGTTTAAAAAATCACTCGATCGATTTCGACTTGTTAGGTCATCATCAGTAGATACTCTTGATGATGACCTAACAAGTCGAAATCGATCGAGTGATTTTTTAAACTTTTTGAAAATTATTCAAAATAATTCTGCGAAACAAAAAACAAGTGATTAATAAAAATGTGTTTATTAAGTATAAGTGTGTTTCGCCAAGTGCCAACAGCAAATAGCGTAAAAAGTACCTAAAATAATGTTCATCATAAAAAACCATATCCACCATCATCGTTATCGATGGGGCTGCAATAATACGGCAGGCCTGAGAAACGTCAGCATGAATAGAAAAGACATTCAGGCGTCAAAATGTTATTTTAAGCTTGTCTTGGGCTATCGCCGTCCCATTTAATTTTATTATGCAACAATTTAACATTTTTTTTTAAATTCTTATTTTTATTTTAAAACAGCAACTTTTTTAATATATTACGTGTGCAAGAAGAAACTCGGCTCTGAAGTTGGTTGCATTAAAATATACTTGAAAGCATCCAAATTGCCCGCCATTTGGATATATGTAGATAACTCATTGCTATTTTTATGACAGAAGTTTCAGTCATATTCAAGCTACATTGCACTACTTCATTGCATCTATTCTAGAATTGAATTGATTAATTCAACTTTGAGTGATAATGGGACAAACTTCACTCAAAGTTGAATTAATCAATTCCATAGCTTGAGCAGAAAATTCAACAGTAAAAAAGTGGTTTGCAAGATTTCATGATGACAATTTTAGTCTTGACGACGATCCACGTCCAAGTGCAGTAAAACAATATGAAGACGAGTAACTTAAAGTTTTACTGGAAGAATATCCGTGTCAAACTCAAAAAGAGCTTGCAGATCAGATAGGAGCAATATCACTTTGATTGCATGCAATGAGAAAAATACAGAAGCAAGGAAAATGGGTTCCTCATAATCTGACTGAACAAAACAAAAACTAAAGAGTTGACATCTGCAAGAATTTGCTTTCTCGGTACAAAAGAAAGAATTTTTTGCACAAAACCAGTACGGGTGATGAAAAGTTGATTTTGTACGATAGTTCAACACGCAGAAAACCGTGGGTTGATCCAGGCCAGCTATCAACATCAGTTGAAATGAATATTCATGCCAACAATCTGTTACCGTATGTCTGGTGGGATTGGAGAAGTGTCATTTAATACATGAGCTTCTAGAACCTGGTCAAACTGTCACAGCTGAACGTTAACAGGCCGAGGAAAGCGGAAGGTGATATTGCTGCATGACAACGCTTGTCCACATACAGCTAAATCAACCCCGGAACTCATCATCTCCTTAGACTGGGAAGTTTTACACCATGGTGCGTATTCTCCAGACTTGGCTCCCTCTGAGTACCACTTATTCAGATCGATGTAATAATATTTGAAAGACCAGAGGTTCACGAAAGTTGAAGATGTGCAAAAATGGCTCGATGACTATTTTGCTTCGAAACCATCAAGTTTCTATCGCGAAGGCATTCATCATTTACCAGATATGTAAATGGCAAAGATCATAGATGGTAATGGCGAATATTTCGATAATTAATCTTAGTACCAATTACATTTTCAATAAAGTTGAATTTGACCAAAAAAAGCAGGGTTTCTACTTGCACACCTAATATATATCGTCGATTTGGTACAAAAGTGACACCAGAGTGATTTTTTATATGGAATTTTACCGGATTTGGTTGAAATAACTACATAAGAGAGTATGTTTTGATACAAAATAATAAAAATTTGAATTATTGGGTATCGTTTGATTCGAATATCTTAGAAATGTGTGAAATTTCAGTTGTGTCGCTATTGCACCAAACCGACGACATGTATACACAATTAAACATGGTCAAATAAAAAATTCTCCATTTTGCAGAGAGAACAAAGAATCATGTTGATTTCATTTGGCTGTTTATTTCTGAAGCCTCGGCATTGCTATTTTTCTAACCAGAATTTTTTACGATTTTACTGAGCTAATAAAACCTGCAATAGAACACAATTAATCCGAGTGTTGATTAAATATCACGATGAATGAAGTTACAGAGATCTCAAACCAATAAAAAGAGATCCACATTGCAAATCAAATCAAAAACTAATCTACTTTACAGATGGCTTGTTAGCTTTTTAAATAATTAACAATTAATTAATTATTGTTTTTAAGTGATTACGTAATGTTTATACATCCGGGCACAATTAATTATGTATAACAAGTCTACAATTATGAATAATAAGTAGGCTTCGGATTTTTATGTAAATAAATCTTTTTTAATAAATAACAGAGTTTTGCGAATCATAAATATTCGAACACATTTAGCCATATTTGTTACCACATATTTTTACATTTTTCTGAATAAATACATATTTTTAAATATTTTCCAATTGTAGCACATATTTTCTCCATAAATACATATTGTACTAAATTTTTTAACAATTACCTATATGCAGATCACAGAAAATCATTGAAAGTTTTACAAACGAAATACAGCTGTATATTCCCGATGTGTATAGGCTTTACTATTATTTTCATTAGATGCCACTAATACTCCTTTGAAGTAAAAATTTAACTGCGAATCAGACACCTCTATGGTATATTTTATTATTTCTTCTATTGCGGAAGATGTTACCATAACAATTTGTATTCATTTTTTTTGTTTCATCGCAGATCACTTCAAGTATATACATAGTTAGAAAATTTGACAATTCATTTTGCTGTATGATCCAGACGTCTTATATTTTATTTACGGATTATTCTTTAAAAACAGCCTTGAATATTTTTAAAATGCCGAAAATTGAACAAAGCTTCAGTGGTAAAGCTAAACATATATAGTACAAGAATTCGATGATGTATTTAAGACAGACGGGGCAGTTTTATACTGTAAAATATGTGAAAAAACCGTATCGATGAACCAAAAATCTCTTGTAGACCAACACGTGAAGAGTACAAAACAAAGATCTTGAAGAAAAACAAACGAAAAATTATTCTCAGCCATTTTTTCAAGAAACAGTGGCTGGCTCGAGTTTTTCGATATTAAACGAAGAGCTGTGTATGGCAATGGTAGCTGCCATATCCCTTTGGCAAAATTGAACAACACTGTATTTTCTTGGTTTCTAAAAAAATATACCAACCAAATTTTACTGGATGAATTAACTTTACGAAAACGGTATATTAAAGCGCTTTACGACAAAAAAATTAACGAAAAAAATAGCAACACAAAATAATTATGTATGGGTTTCAATCGATGAAACTATTGATCGTACTGGACGTTATATTGCCAATGTGATAGTTGGAATATTAAACGTCGAGGAAAATTATAATTGAATATAGCGTCCCTCAACAAAACTAACCATTCAACAATTGTCCGTTTATTCGACGACTCTATAAAATTATTAGGAGAACGAGCGGGAATTATTTTTACTATTTATTTCCGATGCGGCGCCTTATATGGTAAAAGCCGCACAATCCATTCAGGTATTTTACCCCAAAATTTTGCATGTGACCTGTGTAGTTCATGGATTACACAGAGTTTGCGAAGCACTTCGATCAAATTTTAGCATGTAAATCAACTGTTTTCAACGGTTAAAAATATTTTTTTGAAAGCACCATCTCGGATAGCGCTTTTTAAAAACAAATTTCCTAATCTTTCGTTGCCGCCTCAACCAATAGTTTCTCGCTGGGGAACCTGGCTAAATGCAGTGACATATTATAACGAAAATTTTGAAAAAATAAAAGAAATTATTTTCGAACTAAACGACGACGAATCTATGTACATTAACATTGCTAAGACAATATTAGAAAAGGCCAATTTAAAAAATGATTTGCCTTATATAACTAGCAATTATAGCCATCTAACAACGACAATAGAAAGACTCGAGTCTTCAAATAAAAGTTTAGTAGAACAAATGAACCTATTTCTGGAAGCTAATAGGCAAGTTGAAGCAATAAGTGGAGCTGTCGGTGAACTTATTAAAAATAAATTGAAAAGTGTCGTGTCCAAAAATAATGGATTGAATAGTTTACGAAACATTAAAACTACGTTTGAAGATCTGGAAGTTCGAATCAAATTGAATAATTTACAGTATCGGAAATATCAGCATTTAAATATGCCCCAATCACAACAGTTGACGTAGAAAGATCGTTTTCCATGTATAAAAATATTTTACGTCCTAACCGGAAAAAATTTTTGTTTGAAAATTTGAAGATGTACTTTGTTGTATATTGCAATACAGCACTGACTGAAAACTAGATGCTTCTTCATTTAATTTTGCAATTATGAATTTTCTTGTGATACGGGTGATTTTTCTGTAATTTTAAAATACACACCTACTAAATGAAGTAAATTAATTTTTGTTATTTTGATTTTGTAAAATATTATTTATTAAATAAATATCTTATACTAGAGTGTGTTTGTTGGTTTTTTTCTAAATATTTTTTATTTTTGACCACATATTTTTCATTTTACTTGCCTAATTCTTCTTTTTAAGCACAAATTTTAGGTACATATTTTTGATTTTTTAATACATATAAATCCTAAGCCTAGTTATAACTATATTGTGCTATAAATGCCCAAATGTGGTTATCTGTGTTAGAATGTGTAATGGAAATCTAGTTAATTCCTTTATCAACCCCTACATAATCTTAAACTCTCTATCGGGATACCCTTCAAGGTAACATCTAATTACATCATAATTCATGATTAAGTAAAATGCCGATATTTCACATTGCTTTTGGGCATACGTTACTCCAATTACGGTATATGTTCATACTGTGGTTGAAAATAAAAAAATTGTGAGTTAAGACTAAGTTTGTGTGTTCGAGTTTACGTTTGCAGATCAGAGTGTGCCATTGAGCAGGGCACAAGAGTTAAACTGCCAGAAGATAATTTGTTTTTAAAGGTGAGTATATCTATATACGTAAGTATTAGGTTAAGGCTTTAATTGATTTTTGTTTTACTAACCAGTAAAGGATTATTCCTCCAACGGTCTTTTTAAGACAAAAACTGTCAAATCAGTGGGATGGGTTGACGATCTTTTTGTTTCTTTGTCTTATTTCACCCCACTTCTGGGTCTGAGACCCATCCAAATCCACCTGCCTATTTTTTTTTTTTTGCTTCCCTCAAAAGGGATAAGCTGATCGCGGTTAACCAAACTGCTATCTGGGTATCCTCATCCCTTTACACCGACTGAGCTGCGGGAACAAATGCCGCAAGGGACGCCATACAGATAGTGGTAATTCTATGAAAATGAGTTGCCTCTAGAGGCAAATCCGTTTCATTTATTTATTTAAAGAAATCTATTTTGTAATATACATGTATGATTTCAGATTATTTACAGTTATAGTTAAAATTATATTAAAACAACAAAAAACTTTAAAACAGAATAAAAAAAAAATATAAACCAAATTTTGGTTTAAACAATTAAAAATTTAGAAAAAAGTCTTTAAGGATATTTTTAAAGTTGTCCTTTGATAAGTTGAAGTCAAATAGGTCGTCGATTAAGTTGAAAGATTTAGACATCCTATTAATTGGGTTGTTTTCTCCATAGTTGGTGGAATGGTGTTCAAGTGCTAAAAATTTATGGTTTCGAAATGTTCTGCATGGCACGTGAATTGATATGTTTTCCAAGATGTACGCTGAATCTACGTGACCAAGCAAAACGTTACCAATAAAAGCTGCTCCCAAGAGAAGTCGTCTATTTTCAAGCGTGCATATTTTGTAATCTGTGCATCTTGTTGTGTATGGAGGTAAGCGAGCCACATTTTCATGGAATGGTAAGTTGTGGTCGTAATCCCAGTCACTTTTCTTTAACAAAAAAATCAGGAACTTCTTTTGAATCCTTTCAATACTTTTTATGTGTACAGCATAGTATGGATTCCAGACCGTTACAGCGTATTCCAGTTGAGATCGAACATAAGCGAAATAGAGTGAACATAAGGTTTGAATATCCTTAAATTCACCTGTCCATCTTTTAACAAGTTCGAACATGGCATTCGCTTTCGCAATACAATTTTCAATATGCCTATTGAAACTGGCGTTTTCGACAAATGTAACACCTAAGTCTATAACCTCATTGACTCTTTGCAGTACTTCGTTGTTGACTTTGTATGAAGTAATTATCGGATTTCGTTTACGATGGTATGACACGATTTTGCATTTCTTAATATTTAAGTATAGTGAGTTCTGATTACACCACTCACTTAATCTATCTAAGTCTTCTTGAAGTTTCTCCGTATCTAACCATCCATTAATAGTACGAAAAATTTTCACATCATCTGCAAATATGAGCACGTCTGAGTTTTTGATTATCTCGGTTATTCGGTCTATGAAAACAATAAAAATCCAGGGCCCGAGGTGTGATCCTTGGGGAACACCAGATGTAACTTTAATAACGTTTGACTTCTCATTTCCCATTATCATAAATTGGCGCCGGTTTGATAGAAATGATTTAAACCACTTTATGTAATCGAGAGAAAACCCAAAATTGAATAAACTCTGGAGTGCTTTATGATGACAGATAGAATCAAATGCTTTACTAAAATCCGTGTACGCTACATCAACTTGACGGTGTTTTTCTATCTCGTTAATTAGTTTACTGGTGAATTCAACCAGATTAGTCGATGTGGATCGGCCAGGCATAAACCCATGCTGGTTTATTGATATATGACGTGCAATTGTGGATTTAAAGCTGTTGCATAGTAGTAACTCAAATAATTTTGGAATTGATGATGTAGTTGATATTCCTCTGTAGCATGAGATATCCTCACGTTTACCCGATTTAAAAATTGGAGTAATTTTTGAAATTTTCCATTTTTCAGGAAACACGCCTGTGTTTAAGGAATGATTGAATAGATAACATAATGGAATTGTTAAAATTTCAGCGTACTCCTTCAGAATAGAAGAGGGTATATAACGTCAAGACCGCAACCATCTCCAAATCCCCTTAAAGCCGATAAAATGTTGTCCTCAAAAATAATAGGAGGAGTTATTGATGTGTTGTTGTTGCTGGGTTGTTCGTACAATCCACTAGTAACGCTTGGTCTATAGACTGATTGAAAGAACGACGTGAACATGTTAGCTATATCTTTGGCGTTTGAAGAGCAAGTATTGTTGTACGTCATATTAGCAGGGTATCCTTCAATTTCGCGTTTATTCCTAAAGTATTTCCAAAATTGTTTTGGATTTACTTTAATTTTGTCTTGAATTTGATTAAGATACGACCTGTATTTAGATTTGAAATAAATTTCAAATTCATTACTATATTGTAGAAACGTAGTTTTGTCCGCTTCTAACCCGCTTTTCAACATTTTGGCATACGCTTTCGACTTCCGATTTTTTAAGTTAACTAGTCTATCATCAAACCAATGAGGGTGAGCATTTTGTGGTTTACAGCACATAGGTACATACATTTCGAAGCCTTGAAGCATGATGTCATTAAATTTGTCCACATTTTCGTTTATATCATTGGAATTGAGAGTTATTTGCCAGTTGATGGATTCCAGGTAACTTTGTAGCCCCACACGGTTAGTTTTTTTAAAGTTGTATTTCATTGGTTGTAGGTGTTCTGATCTCGCCATTTTAGTTAAGTCAAATACAATATCCAAAGATTTGTGATTAACATCATTTATGACAAAAGGTAATAGGGATTCAGAAATTTTAAAGGTGTCAATGTCGTTGCTGAAGACAAGATCCAATAATCTATCACGATTATTAGCAATTGTGTTTATTTGGTTCAAATTATAACCAAGCATGGCGTCCACAAATAAAGATTCCGCATCTGTTGTTATATTGCAAGGTAAAATACAGTTTAGTTCTGGGTCCAAGTTCCAAGTTATATTTGGAAGATTAAAATCACCAAGCACAAGAACTAAATCTGACGAGTTTGTTGTATTAATAACTTCATCAATCACATCGATACAAGTTGCATAATGATCACTATATGATTGAGGTGGTATATATGCTGCGTAGATGGTTAGATTGATTTGGTTGATTTTGATTTTTACACCGATCTGTTCGACTCTCGATGGGGCTAAAGTTACTGGAGCATTCCAGAGTTTAGAATGTACTGCTATCAGTACGCTACCACCCGATTTCTTCAAATGTGTTAAGTTGATAAGTATAAATTGTGAACAAAGCCAGAAATATTCTATAGCGCAATTGAAGTTTAATAAACCCTGCAAAAATTTAAAGAAATCGTAGAAATTGTATCTTACATTTCAAATATTAGATTATCAAATTGATTACTAAAACAACGTAACATTCATATCGCACCTGACACAGAACAGTGACACAACTCAATTTAAAATAATTTGGAGAGCAAAATGAAAAAATAGTAATTACTTTATTTAATACCAAAATCATAAAACAAAGAACGCCACTTCGCGCTCTATCACTTCCGGCGAGAGAAAAGCAAACATATCTTTTTTGCGGAATATGAAATCTAACATTGCGCATCTTTCTACTATTCTAGTGACTTAACTCAAAAACTTTCTTTTTTGAGTTGTGTCGTTGTTCTGTGTTACGTGCGATATATGTTTTCATATGTAGCTCAAAAAATAAAGTTATCAAAGTATACATTATACTTTCATTTAATGAAACAAACAAATAATGTCAAAGAAATGTCAATCAAACAAAAGAAAATACTTTTTGGCTAAGTAGTTCTCAGAATCTATAGAAGTATTTATAAGTAAAGTTCGTATGCCAGGTGACTTATTTCTATAATTATGTGTGATCTATTTATAAATTAACCTTATCACAGTTGTTATCATTACCAATATTACATGGATTGTTTATTAAGTTTTTACCAAATAAACTCATTTAACACCATTTGCATTTCAATCATAACGTATAATTGGTCATTTAACGTACAAATCAAGCTAAAAATGGCCAAAATAAAATTTGTACTCGGCATCGTTATTGTTCTCTCAGCAGCCATCCATCAATCAAACGGTATTTAAAAGATAGATTGTTAACGTCTAATGCAATTTAACATATTTTATTTCAATCGCAGGTTTATTAAAATGCTACTCCTGTGGACTTGAACCTCCGGGAACAAACTGCTATAATGGAGAGTTGGGTGTAGAAATGGTACAAAATTGTACCAGGTATGAACATTGTATAAAAACTGTAGCAACACTTGATAACGGAACGGAGTACATAGGACGCGGATGTGGCATAGGTACCAGGGGATGCATTAAAAGCTTTCCAGGCACCGACGGTATATTAACTTGTTATGACTGTGATACAGATTTATGTATTTCAAGTGAATGGAATTCGGGCAATTTGATAACGATGGGTCTAACAGCATTAGCTGCCTATTTAGTTGCTCTGAAATAAAATGTTAAGTTAAAACAAATTATTAAATATATTAAAAGTGGTTTTTAAAATTTTTATTGGTTTTAAACTCTCTGGCTCCTTTTCGGTGTCATTTTCAAAAAATTAAATATTTTTGCAATATTAGAGTTATAAATAAAATTCAATAAAATTATTTTAATATCAAGTTTGGTGCTTATTTCCACCTAAATTGTGAGTGTAAGTTATGTTTGTGATACATGAAGTATAAGTTTTTGAAAACCGAGGTAGGTATAGCGAATTTACAATTCGTACTTGAAATTTTTAAATATTATTGCCGTATACCAGGTGTTTCTTTTAAACTGAGATGATCAAATATCTCGAAAAATAGCCACTCTACGGAAAAAATGTCCATAACCAAAATTTAATCATACCGCGGGGGAAATACATTAGTGGAAAAAAATAGTCCCCCACCCCCCGCTTTGTAGGTGGGGCGGGGGTAACTTTTAAACTAAGATAGGAAGCCATATTTTTTATTGCAGATACGCTACGACTAAAAGTACGTATGACTAAACGCTACGACTAAAAGTACGTTGCTACGACTAAAAGTACGTATGATTTGAATAAAGTATTTTGTACGGTTCATGATAGATGGCGTTGTAATCGACGAAATTCAATTTTTTCAATTTCTTCTTCTTAGAACACACGCATTGGATTCTGCAATACGTTTGAAATAAAAACACCACGTTTTCATTGGAAATACTCGAAATTCGTCATCAAAACAATTTATCCAGTTTTGTAAATCACATTTAAAGTTTGTGTTATTTCTTATCTTCATGTTTTTCGTAATTGCAAAATAAACGATAAAATACTTTAGAATGGAGCGTTTAACTGTGCCAGAGAAAATTGAAATGGTTCTGGTTTATGGAGAAGCTGGCAGAAATCTTGAAAATGCTGTTGCTATTTACGCTCAACGTTTTCCGGATAGGATTCGTTCACGTGCTTCATTTGGCCGTACTATCAAACAATTTATTACTGATGGAAATGTTCAACCGAAAAAGAGGGCCCGTAGAGCAACAGTCTCTGGAGAAAATAATGAAATTGCTGTATTGGCAGCAGTGGCTCATAATCCTCATGTTAGTACAGGAGAAATAGTTCGCGATTCCGGATTGTCCCTCACCAGTGTTTGGAGAATTTTAAAACGGCACAAGTATCATCCATATCATATGTCTTTACACCAAGATCTTCATGGCGCTGATTTCCAAAATCGCGTAACTTTTTGTCAATGCGCACGTGAACAAATACAACAAAACCCCAATTGTTTTTCTCTGACGAATCGTCGTTTACAAACCATGGAACGGGTAATCGACACAACATGCATTATTGGAGTGTTACAAATCCACACTGGCTTCGTCAAGTTGAACATCGGCGTCCTTGGACTGTCAAAGTGTGGTGTGGAATAATTGGCAACAAACTCATAGGCCCCCACATTATTGAAGGCAACTTCAAATGTCAAATGTACCGAAACTTTTTGGAAAATGAACTGCCAATATTACTTGAAAATTTGAGCTTAGAAGTGAGACGGAACATGTGGTTTCAACATGATGGTTATCCTGCACACTAATCGGTGGTGGCACGTGAAATACTTGATCGTGATTTCAATGGTCGCTGGATCGGTAGAGCTGGTCCGATAAATTGGCCCGCCAGATCACCAGATCTTACTTCGCCAGATTTCTTTTTGTGGGGTTATCTCAAAGACAAAATTTACAAACAAGAACCAACAACACGTGAGAACATTGAGAAATGCGTGTGCTAAAATTGAACCAAACACACTTCTCAGTTGTGTACAATCATTTGAAATGCGTATTAATAAGTGCATTGAAGTCGCAGGCCATCATTTTGAACACTTATTTTAAGCTAAAATTATTTTATTCACCTGCCATTTACATTAATAAATTGTTTTGATGACGAATTTCGAGTATTTCCAATGAAAACGTGGTGTTTTAATTTCAAACGTATTGCAGAATCCAATGCGTGTGTTCTAAGAAGAAGAAATTGAAAAAATTGAATTTCGTCGATTACAACGCCATCTATCATGAACCGTACAAAATACTTTATTCAAATCATACGTACTTTTAGTCGTAGCAACGTACTTTTAGTCGTAGCGTTTAGTCATATGTACTTTTAGTCGTAGCGTATCTGCAATAAAAAATATGGCTTCCTATCTTAGTTTAAAAGTTACCCCCGCCCCACCTAAAAAGCGGGGGGTGGGGGACTATTTTTTTGCACTAATGTATTTCCCCCGCGGTATGATTAAATTTTGGTTATGGACATTTTTTCCGTAGAGTGGCTATTTTTCGAGATATTTGATCGTCTCAGTTTAAAAGAAACACCTGGTATAGCTATATTCGTTTCCTTCTCACTGATGTGGCGAAATCACACCAATTTAAAGCCCCAAACATATGATGCATGTTTCACAATTTGGTAATTCGGTTTTTGTCAAGTGGTTAACTTTAGTAATTTTTTACCTTGCCAATACAGGTCTAAATGATGCGTTTGGATGCGTACCCTCTCGTCCCTCCAACCGTCCCCCCATCATGCAGATGATATTTATGCATAAGCACGTTTTCAATTAATTTGTATAAATACTTCAGCACCAGCTGATTTAGCAGATGTAAATGGCTAAATATTTTACTGCATGTTGACTCTCTCTCTCTCTCTCTCTCTCTCTCTCTCTCTCTTTTTCTCTCCTCTAGGTTTCACATCCCATGAAGGGATTTTTCTGCCCGCTCTATGGTCCTCCATTCGTCTCGGTCCATCGCTTTCGTCCTCTACCATCGACATCCTAATACGAGTTGGTCTTGTTCGACATCGTCGCGTCAGCACAGTCGGGTTCTTCCTCTACGACACACTCCGGCTGGTTGTTGATGCAACACTTTGTTAATAATTCGTTGTTGTGGAGACCTAGCGACGTGACCTAGCCATCTAACTCGATTGGATAGTTTCCGCGTTTAAAGGCGATCGTCTTAAATGTGGAAACTATCGTTTACTAGATAGTTTCCACATTTAAGACGATCGTCTTTTTTATGCAACGTTCATATGAGCGCTATCTTCCAATTCTTCGACAGCTCTTCTGGGTTCCAAATACAGACGATGAGATCGTATAGACTAGCAAGAGTAGCGCCTCCGACCTTAATTAACTCTGCGGGGATTCCATCGAGACCGGGTGCCTTTCCGTTTTTCAATCTACTAAAAGCTGCGTCTACTTCCTCCACTGTGTGATATGTGACAAAGACCTCTTCACCTGGAGGAGCTATTGCTCTAATGGGGGTCACGTCGTCATTCCGATTTAGCAGATTTTGAAAGTAGGTTTGAAATCCACGTTTGTTCTCAACTCTCCATTCTCGTCTTTAGTCTGTCCTCCACACTTATATGTACTTATTGAATTTCGTAAGAATGTTTTTGTCGTTTAACTATCGGCGAAATTTTGTGGAAAATAAAATTAAATCAATTTTCATCCATCCTTAAATATTTTATGTAGCAGGTCATGTCCTCGGGTCTACAGCCCCTTTAATAAATTATGATGGACGTGTTTTAAATCCCGTCTCGATACCCACAGTTTCACCCAGATTTTTTTTCTGTTTCTGTTTCTAACGATCTAAATGCAAAATGTTACAAAATTACCTAAACCGTTTTTGTAGTTGGTCAATTAACAACATACTCCCTTTAAACGAGAGTTAATGAAAAACTCTTTCTTTCTTCCGTATCCGCTCGCCTGTTTTTTTATCAATATCAACTGTTCAACGAAATCATTGATTGGATTAAGTTCATTTCGAATCTTGGCCTGATTTATACCAGAAACAGTTTATTTTATTCGCGCTACGACGTTTACCATCGATGCAATCTGTTGAAACTGCAACGCGTGATATCATTAGTTCCCGTGTCGATTGTATCGAGTTACCAGCACGTACCAACTTGATTGCTCCCGAACGTCGGATGCATCATCGCGATAGAGCTTTATTCATCGACCTATAGCAGAGCCATCTATGATTTTGAAGAGCCGTAATATTAAAAGGAGAGCTTTCAGTAGAGGGGAAGCTTTTATTGAATTACTATAAGAAACCGTGGTAATTGGAAAATTTTTGAACACGAATTTATGAATAAAAAATTAAACAAATCATCTAAATTTTAATCTTATATTTTTAATAACCTATTCAAAGAATACATATTTGAAAATCAGCCATCATAATGTAGTATTTATTTGGTAAATGTAAACTAAAGCAGAGCATAAATTTATTAATTTTCTATAAAAATGAGCTTTCCGTTTAGTTGTGTAGGTTTATAAAGTAAGATTATAAAGGGTGGTGCCGCGGATTCCTCTTACACCCAATTTAAAATTTAGTTTTATAAAAATGTAACTTATTTGGTAAATTCTGGTCACATGCACCTCAGAATTTTTGAGATGAGTGCACTTAATAGCAATCTAAACATTCTCCATTTATAACAAAATTAAGGAGAAAACGTGAGCTGAAACGAAATTTTACGAATCACCATGTAGAAACAATAATATTATTCATATAATAAAATTTTTACATCAAAATCTATTATTATTTTTGTATACAAAAAATCAACGTTGTCATGGTTTTCTTAATTAAATATTATTACAAAACAGAACAAAACGTAAAAAATTTCAATTTTATTCGATTGCAAAACCGAGCTTTCTGTAATTTGAAAATCCGTTTACAGATGTCTCTGTAATAAATTTACTTGAAATTACAGAAAAGTATAAAATAATTAAATAACTATTTACGAAAATAAACCATTATTATTGTAAGTTAAGTGCGAAATCTTTAATACAATAATTTAACATAATTAATAAAACTCAAAACAATTATAAATTTTATTTATTATTCATTAAACACACGCGCGGTGATGTCGTGGCAATCGCTGGAAGTTTGTGCTGGCAGTAGATTACCGGTAATTTTAGGCCATTTTGGATTGCATGTGAACGTGATGAACAAATCTGGCTCTCCGTAATGCTGCACATACGTCATAGCATTCTGCGCATATTCATGCATATGCCGTGGATTGCCAACATATGTTGCTGGGAGAATGGTCAATTGACCGACGTTGGTTGCATCCCCGTCCGAAGCGATGGCATTGCGCAGATGATTCTACTGCTTGGAACATAGTTTTAATTGATCGAAGCGGATGTAATTATAACGTTTCGTTTCGATATTAACATACATATCAATGCAATCTCTCATATCAACCATCTCCCGGCAATTGCGACTACAACAAAAAAAGATTGAGCCTAATCGGTTCAGCCGTTCTCAACTGATGCGCAAGAAAGGAAAAACTCAATTTTCTTTTTCGGTTTTTTTCCGGAAGTTTTCGAGTTTTCCACTCAGACTTTACAATTTTTCTCTTCTAAAAGACCATCTGGATCCGATACTAACATCAAAAACATCATTTCTCGATTTTCCGAATTTTCAGACTTTTTCGGTAGACTTTCCAATTTTTTTTTGTAAGAACCATCTCCTGGAAATTGTTAACACAGCAAAAAAAGATTGAGCCAAATCGGTTCAGCCGTTCTCAACTATGCGCAAGAAAAAAAAATCAATTTTCTTCGGGTTTTTCCGGAAGTTTCCGAATTTTTCACTCAGATTTTACAATATTTCTCATTTAAATGACCATCTTTTAGAACAGAAAAATTGTAAAATCTCGGATACGTGCGACATCCTGTACAAAAACATCATTTTTCGATTAATCGACTTTCCCGGTGGATTTTCCCAAAATTTTCTTTCGTAAGAACCATCCACCTCCTGACTATTCCGAACACAATAAAAAAAAGATTAAGCCAAATCATTTCAGCCGGTTTTATATTTATAAAAAATGTATACACAAAATTCATATGAAAATGGCTTTTTATTCGATTTTTCGGGTTTTTAGACTTTTCCGGTGAATTTTTTCAAAATTTTCTTTCGTAAGAACCATCTCCTGGCAATTGCAAACACAATAAATAAAGATTAAGCCAAATCGGTTCAGCCGTTCTCAACTGATGCGCGCACATACATTTTTTGCACCATTTTTATAGATATAGATAGAAGATAAACGAAATTATTTCTGAATTAAGAATAGTATTTAGATGAATTATTTTAGATCCTCAAACGATCGCATACATTACACACGAAGCCGTTTAGTTTTTTTTAAGCTCCATAATCCATATTCCATTTAGACTCTAAATTATTCTTAATACTCGTAGTTTGTTCTCTTCTTAGCTGTAGAAGCAGAAATTAAACTACTTGAAGCATTTAACTGTTCTCTATTTCGTTTTCGATATGCTACCTTGCCTAACTCTACGCAGACGTTAAAGTAGAACTGGAAACACTAGGAACATTTAATTGCTCTCGTTTCCATTTTTGATATGCTGCGTGATGCTCTGCAAGTATCGTAATAACACAATTTCAGTATTCACACCACACAGTATTGACTTGTCCGTGGGCAGAAGTAAAAAAGGGCCATCGAACTAAATATATTTAAAAATGTACTTAATATACGTGTACCACGCAGAAGGGTAATACATAAACAAATAAAACAAAAACCAAAAGAAAACAAAAACAAAAAATAATTGATATCCTCTTTTATTGGCCCCGCTGTAACCGGTCTTTCATTCTACCACGTTAGCTTGGCACGAAATCAGTTTAATCCTTTGAGTGCCAACGTCATTTTTAGAGAATTACGGAACGTAGAAATTTAAAAATACATTTAATTTTTCGAAGCATTTTATTTACGAAGAGTATTTCAAAAACAAATTTTATTAAATTTTTCGAGCGTGTGTGTAGTAATATAAATATGAAACAAATTTTTGTCATATACCGACAATCATGAAATAGAAATCGTATTAGTTCGTGCGGGGCAAAAGCCCGATAGCGTTATTGGCATTTTCGGCTAGTGTATTGAGGAGCGCGATCGCGTTTGTTGATCTTCAATAAATTTATCTAATAATAATTTACCTAGAATTCTACATCCAATTCTTCCTTATTATCGAGCTTGGAATTAGAACTGTTTATTCCTCAAATTGGAATATTGCACTCTGAGTAATTCATTTATTCGTTACTTCTCATTTCCCTCAGACATAATGTCGTTGGTAGTTGGTAACAATTAAATTGTCGATAAATCCGATCACTGTAATCACCATTGATCATACAATTCGTTATCACTAGGCTTCGGATTTTTATGTAAATAAATCTTTTTTTTGGATTAAGGTAAAACAAAATAAGTAACATAGTTTTGCGAATCATAAATATTCGAACACATTTAGCCATATTTGTTACCACATATTTTCACATTTTTCTGAATAAATACATATTTTTAAATATTTTCCAATTGTAGCACATATTTTCTCCATAAATACATATTGTACTAAATATTTTAACAATTACCTATATGCAGATCACAGAAAATCATTGAAAGTTTTACAAACGAAATACAGCTGTATATTTCCGATGTGTCTATGCTTTACTATTATTTTTATTAGATGCCACTAATACTCCTTTGAAGTAAAAATTTAACTGCGAATCAGACACCTCTATGGTATATTTTATTATTTCCTCTATTGCGGAAGATGTCACCATAACAATTTGTATTCATTTTTGGTATTTCATCGCAGATCACTTCAAGTATATATATAGTTAGAAAATTTGACAGTTCATTTTGCTGTATGATCCAGGCGTCTTGTGTTTTATTTACGAATTATTCTTTAAAAATAGCCTTGAATATTTTTAAAATGCCGAAAATTAAACAAAGTTTCAGTGGTAAAGCTAAAAATATAGTACAAGAATACGGTGATGTATTTAAGACAGACGGGGCAGTTTTATACTGTAAAATATGTGAAAAAACCGTATCGATGAACCAAAAATCTCTTGTAGACCAACACGTGAAGAGTAAAAAACATAAAAAACTGGAAGAAAAACAAACGAAAAAATATTCTCAGCCATTTTTTCAAGAAACAGTGGCTGGCTCGAGTTATTCGATATTCAACGAAGAGCTGTGTATGGCAATGGTAGCTGCCGATATCCGTTTGGCAAAATTGAACAACACTGTATTTTCTTCGTTTCTAAAAAAATATACCAACCACATTATACCGGATGAATCAACTTTACGAAAACGGTATATTAAAGCGCTTTACGACAAAAAAATTAACGAAATAAAATAGCAACACAAAATAATTATGTATGGGTTTCAATCGATGAAACTACTAATGGTACTGGACATTATATTGCCAATGTGATAGTTGGAATATTAAACGTCGACGAAAATACAGCCAAGCAAAAATTCTTATTGAATATAGCGTCCCTCAACAAAACTAACCATTCAACAATTGCCCGTTTATTCGCGACTCTATAAAATTATTAGAAGAAAGCTTCGAGCGGGAAAAAATTTTACTATTTATTTCCGATGCGGCGCCTTATATGATAAAAGCCGCACAATCCATTCAGGTATTTTACCAAATAAATTTTGCATGTGACCTGTGCAGTTGATGGATTACACAGAGTTTGTGAAACACTTCGATCAAATTTTAGCGATGTTAATCAACTGGTTTCGACGGTTAAAAATATTTTTTTGAAAGCACCATCTCAGACAGCGCTTTTTAAAAACAAATTTCCTAATCTTTCGCTGCCGCCTCAACCACTAGTTTCTCGCTGGGGAACCTGGCTAAATGCAGTGACATATTATAACGAAAATTTTGAAAAAATAAAAGAAATTATTTTCGAACTAAACGACGACGAATCTATGTACATTAACATTGCTAAGACAATATTAGAAAAGGTCACTTTAAAAAATGATTTGGCTTATATATCTAGCAATTATAGCCATCTAACAACGACAATAGAAAGACTCGAGTCTTCAAATAAAAGTTTAGTAGAACAAATGAACCTATTTCTGGAAGTTCATAGGGAAGTTGAAGCAATAAGTGGAGTTGTCCATGAAACTTATTAAAAATAAATTGAAAAGTGTCGTATCCAAATATAATGGATTGAATATTTTACGAAACATTAAAACTACGTTTGAAGATCCTGGAAGTTCGAATCAAATTGAACAATTTACAGCACCGGAAATATTAGCATTTAAATATATCTCAATCACATCAGTTGACGTAGAAAGATCGTTTTCCATGTATAAAAATATTTTACGTCCTAACTGGGAAAAATTTTTGTTTGAAAATTTGAAGATGTACTTTGTTGTATATTGCAATACAGCACTGACTGAAAACTAGATGCTTCTTCATTTAATTTTGCAATTATGAATTTTCTTGTGATACGGGTGATTTTCCTGTAATTTTAAACTACACACCTACTAAATGAAGTCAATTAATTTTTGTTATTTTGATTTTGTAAAATATTATTTATTAAATAAATATCTTATACTAGAGTGTGTTTGTTGGGTTTTTCTAAATATTTTTTTATTTTTGACCACATATTTTTCATTTTACTTGCATATTTCTTCTTTTTAAGCACATATTTTAGGTACATATTTTTGATTTTTTAGTACATATAAATCCTAAGCCTAATAATAAGTAACGAAGCGACTTGGTGCAAACCAAAGGTGCGACTGAAACGCAACAACTGAGTCAGACATTTATCACTTGAATTACAGAGTTTCTCCGTGATTCTACACATCGTTGACTTGCAAGAAGGTGGGTGTAAATGGCACAGTGGTTAAAGCTTTGGCGTTTGGATCGGGAGGTACCGGGTTCGAATCCCGATAGGGGCAGGATGCAAAGTGAAATTTCATCAACAGATTTCGATCTGTGGTGAAATGTAACACATCTATGACCCCCTGTCGGTGTGCAAAACCCATGGGCCGACCCATGTTCCATGCCGGTATAGGCTGGCATGGAGCTTGCAAGGTGCAGATGGTCTTAAATCGGTCCTATAGCCGTACGTCCTCGAGTTGGCCGGAAGGCGTAAAGTAAGGACGTAAAAAGTATAACCGCGGAAGAGCAGGGTGAGCCTTGAGCCCCAAAACAGATCGCATAGTTACCAATAAAAAAAAAAAAAAAAAAAAAAAAAGGTGGGTGTAGTTCTTGTCACCAACCATGGAAAACTGGAAATGCTGCACTACTATATACTATACACACTGACGTTTAACGCATATAAGATGACAAAATATTAGTAATATGAATTGCTTTACAATCGGTAATATTAAGCATTGCACTGCACTATTGATTGACAAATATCTTTGAAATAAATGGACTACGAATTAAATAATTACTAATAGCGAATTCTTTTACGTTTTTGATGTACTCGTAAATCAAATTTGCGATAGTTAAAAAGAATACGAAAAAAATTTGATGTGTTTTTATCGTAGTGTGCGTAAACCCGAAAGGGATGCCGAAAACATTAACAAACCATTTTGAAACAATTTCAAATGTCGCGTTTGACGTATTTGTCAATTTACGAATGACATATATGTATATAAATATGTGTATGTGCGGTAGTTAAACTGGAAGAAAAAATCTACATTTCCATTTTTTGAAGTACATCAAATTTTTTTGCAATTTTTCCGCTAAAAGAATGCGAAAATGTGATTTATATCAAAAAAATTGATGTACATCAAAATTTATTGCCATTTTTTTTTGTAAAAAGAAAAAACCATAAATGAAAACCGATTACATATTTAATAAAATGCTGAATTTAGTCACAATAACCATTTTGTTTTATTGTTATGTAGTCAAGGATGTTTCAGACCATAAGCGTTCATCTGGCATAATCATGCTTATAATTTTGATTTGCCACATTAACAATTAACTCCTCTGTGTCAGCCCATACTATCTAAAAAAACCGTAATTTATCTACACATTGAGATATTCGACCAGGCTAAGTACATAATCTGAACAATCAAAAAAATAGAACATCAATATCAATAATTATTAGAATAAACAGCTTTACAATTACATGATATTCGTATACAACAGTTTATTATTATAAATACATAGAAGAAGCAATAATATCTTAGCAATGATAGAAATAAATTGTACTTAACGAATGCTACAAGGGAAAACTTTTGTGTTTTTTTTCATAAGGATCCGCGGTCCATTTTCTTATTTCCCATTTGCTGCATAAGTGACACAATTCAAAACTTTTACTATTTCAGTAGAGCGATTTGAAAATATCACTCAAAATTGTTTTTAAAACAGCCGATTTTTCAAAAGTAAGTAAATAATAACCAAGCTATTATAGGGACCGAGGTAGTAACGAGCCCGATCAGTTTCCAAAAATTACTTAATTTTGGCACACAATGGGTTGAAACCTGTCATATTTAGAAAAATTGGATTATGGTGTGTTACTAATGAATAAATGAAATACACACCGTAGGATCCATTTAATTCGAGAGTGCTGAAAATAGACCAATATACAGAACAATCACAAGCACCATTACAATTGAAAAACCAAAGTAAAATATGTATAGTAAATTCGTAAACACGAAAAGTTAGTTGTGTGAATAGAATATAGATGAGAAATGTGAAAGAATCGAATTTCGTACGCTATGCAGTAATTCGCTAGTAGTACAACTACATGGTATTGTTCTGTATATAGACAATTGACCAATGTAAAATAATCAACTTCAGTCGTCGCGGCCTGATGAGAAGGCTGTTTTTTCAAATCAGTAATCTTATTCGTTCGAAACTGATTGTTATTATAGCTATGTTTTTCAATTTACAATTTTCAAAAAAATTCGTGTTCTTAAGAATTTATTTATTTAAATAGATTATGTACTTTAAATTACAAATTAAAATTAAATCTCGATTTTATTTCATTTGTTATTTTATGATTTCCGCTCGTTAAAAAACGAAGTGCTAAATATTTCTGTTCTTATCAGATATATGTAGTTGATGGGTTTGGCTACAAATTAAAGAAGGTCCCAATTTATTAGTTGATGTGAATTTTGAGATTGTAAAATGATTTATTTAAGTAAAAAATTGTTTGATTTTAACTGAAAATCAGAAAATAATTAAAAAATTTCTTCAACTATATTTATCAAACTTTGAGTTGAGTGCCAAGCAGCGCGATCGCGCTGTTGAGATTTTATGTCGAGAAAACCCAGCACATTTCGAACATTGTCGACAACTGACGGTGCGTTACGGATTGTCGAAGTCGCGCGCTCAGATTTACTGAAGCAAGTACATCACACAGCTCCTTTTAATGTAAATAGTACATTTTACAATAGGTTAGTCTCAATAGATTGCCTTTTCATCATTCATTTCATCTTCTTCTCTCATTTAGATAAAGCGCGGTTGCACTGTTTTGGATTCTTCGACATTGTTTTTCAATACCCCCAGAGGGACTCAAACGGTTAAATAAGCTTTTTATTTAAAAAAAAATACATTTATAATCCATTTCTAAGAAAAGTAATTAAAAAAAACCGTAATCACATGTTTGTTGGCCACACTGACGTCACATTACATGCGCAATATTATACCTTGTTATCTTTCCATCATGGGATCGGTGTATACTCGAGTACAGTTCGGCTTGTAGAACACATTTGTGTTGATTTCGAGTAGTATTAGATTAGCAATTAAAGTAGTATAATATAAGAATAAATAAAGTGTTATAATAGTAATTTAATTTTTGCATATGTGAAATATAAACTTGCATATATGAAATATAAAATTATTGTGGGAAGTGAATTTATTGTGAGTAAATTAAAGTTTTTTTTCTATACATTTAATTTGAAAATAAATTCCAAATCGAATAAAATATTCGGCATATCGAAACGGCATTTTAGACGTTGCTAAAAAATTTAGTAACATTAAAAAATTAAATACCGTTAGGAATAAAAATGTTTGTGATTTAGATAATGAAAAATTTATTAAAGTTGTTATTAATAAACGAGAGTTACCTAACTGTTTATTAGATTCAAATCAAATGTTTAATGAAGTTCATCGGTTTTAACCTATGTGCCTCTCAATGCTACCTAGTAATAATATAAATTTAAATAAAAATTATAACGATCAAAAATTAGAGACATTAAAAACAAATTTACGAGAAATTTTTGCTAAACACAACATTAGTAATATTGCCACCAGTAGCATTTTAGTAGCGTTAAACAACTATAGTGTAGATTTACCTAGAACGAAACAAATATTAATTAAGAATTATCATAAAAATCATAGTCCAATACCAATCATGAAAATTGGAACTGGACAATTTATTTATATTGGAATTCAGAACAATTTAATGAAGTGCAACGATTTGTTCTTATTAAATAAAAATGTAATAATGCTGGATTACCATTATATCGTAATTCCAAAAAATGTGTTTGACCAATTCTCGATAGTGTTTTAGATTGTCCACATATTTATCCATTTATTATAGCAGATTATTTAGGAACTAGACATCCAGAATGTCATGAAATGTTTTTATTGGTTTTGCAAAAGAGTGCAACAAATTAAGTATAGAAGGAATCTTGTTGTCCGCTAAAATGATAAAAAAAAAATTGAAATACGTTTATTTTGTTGTGATGCGCCTGCAAAATCATTTGTAACAGGAACTAAATACCATAATGCTCTAAATGCATATCATAAATATGAACCGATAGGCATTAGTTGGGCAGCTGTTGGGAAACTAAGAACGGACGAAAATTTTTATTTAAGGTCAGATGTAAACCATCACAATGAATATTTTAAAACGAAACTAACAATTTTAGAAAAATTTGGCATTAAATTATTATTGCAATTTATTATTGATCCTCGACTTAGGCGTAGTTAAATTTTTTTTAACAACATATGTAGGTTCACGCAATAAAAAAAAAGTTAACGAAATTAATAAACTTTTAAAAGAATTTAATAGATAACCAAGACCCCTGAGTGAACTGCCACGCTACAAAACAACAGAATTCAATTTATTTATTTTATATTACGGTGTTGTAATGTTAAAATCTGTATTAACCAGTGAAATGTATGACCATTTTGTTGTATTACACTGTGCGATTAGACTATTAAGTGACTATAATAGTGCAAAACCAAATGTGGGTTATGCGAATAAATGTTTACGACACTTTGCGAAAGATTTTACAAAGTTCTATGGAGTTGAATATTTAAATTACAACGTTCACAATCTTTTGCATTTGGCTGATTGAATCAAACAATTTGGTCCGTTACAAAATTTTAACAAATTTTTAATAGATTGAAAGAGCTATGGCTAATTTCAAAAAAAAATTACCACTGGGATACATTGAATATAAAATTAATGATTTTAAAAACAGTTGTTTCCAGCTAAAGAATAACATTCCATTTAGTCTAGATAATGTGAATGAAATCAAACATAGAATATGTAGTAGGACATAAATTTATTAATTGCGTTGATTTCTATAATAAGCCATTTTTATCAATGGAATATTTTAATATATTAAAAGCAGAATTATCGTCTAATTTCGAAGAATATCCATTGCAACATAATTTATTTTATTTTTTTATTTTAATACCATTATTACATTCCCAAGAATAAATATCAACACATATCATAAGATGCATTCAAACACTAGTAAGTGATAAATTTAAAAATATTAACTTATAATAATTTATTGATTATATAAAAACAGTTAACTAAAGTAAAATATAAATTACAGATAAAAAAAATTTCGCCGATCAATCTCAATCAATATTTTCCCGGACATTAATTAAAAAACCAAACAACGTCATCAATAATTTAATGGAATTAGCTGGTAATACGCTCATTTTAATAATATTATGCACATAAAACCCTTATTTTCTTTGTTATAGAAATTATGTAGAGTGACGTCGAACAACGCTGGTGTACAAGGTGTTTATGGTCAACCTAATTTGATGGTTTTTTATGGGTAACCTGATTCCCTACCGCACCCAAAAATATAAACCATAACCGTATTAAACGGCATTTGGTAGAATGGGAAAGTAGACTAGTGCTTTCTTTTCCTCCTCTTACTTATTCAAGTTTGTAATTATGTCGATAACTGATAAGTGGTTGACAAATCTAATTGTACTATTAAAATCAGAGAAACATAAAGGAAAAAAAAGAAAAACCCCATAATATTGTTTTACTTGTTGAGTGGTTGTTGTGTAAGAAAAAAAATATCAAAAGTGAAAACAACATAAGTAGCTACGGCTACGCAGGTTTCGTTGAAATATTGAGCTGTCCAACGCAAGTGTAGCTACCATCATATATTTGCGAGAGGATTTCACTGAATAGTATCGCCAACCAGTCGTATAGAGGATTATATATATATATATATATATATATATATATATATATATATAAATATATATATATATATATATATATATATATATATATATATATATATATATATATATATATATATATATATATATATATATATATCAAATCGCGGTCTTATAACCAAATACATTAGAAAACCTATGATAAATTTATTCAACGAATTTGCCGGTTTAGCATTTGCCTAAATAATTAATGTGTAGGGAATTATTATTGTTATATATTTTTTTTTGTTGGTCGAGTTGAACCACTTGGTTTATTCTTAAATAATGAATATACGGAATAAAGGTATTATGAAAATTACCTGAGATGTTGTGAATTGAGAGGAGTGAGTGGTGAAGTAGTCAAAGAGGATGATGGTTGCTTGGTGAATCCAAAGCAGCTGTTTTCCGTACATGAATTGAATTGGTGGCTGAACAGCCATACATAACGGCGATCAAGAAGAACCCCTCATCCGGCGAGCCGAACCGGCACAAATCGTACGGTATGATCGGCAGGAGGTCACCACAATTAGCACCGTTGAAGATGATGGTAGAGTAAATTTGGATCCACAAATAAATAAAAAAAATAAAACTTTTTATAACGCATATGAATTAACATCGGATTCTAATTTTGATGATATATTTGGGATTTATATACATACTCGTATAATACATTTTTAAATTGTATTTATGTATATGTATATTTATGATTATATATACACATGTATATTATATATATACATAACGTGTAGATGTGTCTCGTGTACTGGAAACTGGAAGCCCTTTTATAACTCATAAAGACATTGTTACGATTTATCGTTACAGTGATGATGTTCAGTTTCGGTGTTTACGGCATCATACAAAATTCGATTGGTCATCCCTGAAAATTTAAATTGTTGTACTACGAACAAAATTATATTGACTTGAGATCAACGGGATGTTATTGATTTATAACATTAAAAATGATTCTTTTTGGAGAGGATGATTAGTCAAGTTGATGTGGTAAAAAGATTCGGTCGCTAATTCTTAAATCGGGACCTATTTAAAATATAACTCAATCGTAAAATAATTAACAAAAAGATTTAATTTTAATGATTGAAGTATAATAATAAAAAAATTATATGTGATAAAGAATAAAGTTCTATAAATAGATTAAAAATATATTAAATCAATTTCAAGTATGCAAGAATAATGTTAACGCGAAACTTGTGCTAAGTTAACTTGTGAAATTAACATAAAAACTTTAAATTTCACTTGACGTTTTATAATTATTAAAATAAAAACTATATATTTTAAAAGTTACACAAAACAATAAATTGTTGCCTAGTTTAAGTAAAATTAACGAAATTAGTGTAGTGTTATAAGGTCCGTTTAATTTAAAGACAGAAGATCGAATTCAACGTGGTGAAATAATTTCGTGAAATTTGATATGATCAAAAATAATCTGTTAAAAATTGATAGTCTAAGAAATTTTCAAGGGTTGCGTGAAAAAGTGCCCTGAAATTATCGTGCAATAGTTAAAACGCACCACAATCAATAATTAATGCTAATTTAATAAATATTTACATTAAATGCTATCCATAAAAATAAATTACATAAATAATAATTATAAACACTTAAAACAACAAATTCAAATACTCTGGATTACATATACAACCAGCACCAATACAAATAGTACGGAAACCGTTTGCGAATTTTAAATGTATGGATAACATAAAAACAATAGAATGAAAACGTAAAATCAATAAATGAATTTAATTATTAAGTACATATACTAAGTACGCGTACTAAGGCTCCCTGAATTAAAAAAGGCTGAGATTAAAAAGGTTGACTTAAAAATGGTGTTTTTATATGAAAAATGGGACCTTTTTTAAGTTATGTCAATTTGCAAATTTAAGTTTGTTTTATGTTTTATATATTTATATAATTGAATGGTTTGGACTTACATGTCCAATAGGAAGTACCATTAGTCAATTTTACAATTAAAAAAGATATTTAATTAAAACGCCATATTTAAGTCAGCCTTTTTTAATTCGGGGAGCCGCGTACTAATAGTTAAAAATCAAGTTTAATTTATAATAATCCTGTTCAATCAATTTTCATTTTTTTTAAATGTTGATTTGTTATATTATAATAAATAATATTATAATTGAAATAAACTCGCATACAAATCGTTTAAATAATTCTTGAGTAAAACAATAATGTGAGATAAAACCCTCAATTCGGAGGTGTGATGGAATGTGATATGGTAGGTGTACGGTTAATCTTTGTGTTTCGATATATTAGTTTAAGAAAACTCGCGGTTTAGCAAGGTTGTTTATTTCCTGACAAACCCCACGACGTACCATGAGCTTTAGCCGACGCAGATAGTCGCGCCGCGTCAGGTTCAATAAACAATAATATTTGTTTGTCCTAGTTTACAGGGAGTAGGTTCCCCAACTCCACCCAAACTGTAACAACATGTTCATAAATTTATTAAGTTTTTTTTTAAAACAATAAAATTATTAATATTGGCCCCGATTCTTTGTACAACTAATATTTTTTATTATGTTTCTTCTATTTCTTAAACAACTGTATTTTAGTTTACATATTTCATCGGGTTTTCAAAGTTAAAATACCAGAATAGAAGAAAATGTACCATTGTCCAATTAATTTTTGTTGAACATATTATATCTCTTGATATATCGTATGAACGTCGCCTTGTCAATTACGAGATCAACACTCCTCTGATATGAATATAATTATATAAACATATGTACACATTAGGACATTCGTTTTTATACGATTCAAATTGTCATACAAATAACGGTTTTATGTAGTTTAAAAAAGAAGAAACATTATTTGCGTAACACATTGTGACGAGCAATTATATGAAATTTCATTCATCTTTTTTGTTATTAATTCGTGGAAACCCGTTAGAAACAAAAAAAAACATGTAGTCCTAGAGAAACATTCGTTTTTATACGCGTTGAGGAAATTTATTTTAATATACATGGATTGTCGTTTCACTATAGACAGATTGAGTCTGTTTAGCGTTAATTATTTAATCTTTGGTCGTAAATAATAGTTCAGTATAAAAAAAAAATTATTTCTATAATATTACATATTGAATACAATAGTTATTATAATGGGTAAGCAGACGTCAATAAACATTCGCAGTTTGGTGATTTACCATCGTGAGAAAAAAAAATCCTTGAATGGAATTGCAAATATTTTAAATTTGCGCAAATCAACGGTATAAAAAATATGTGATAGATATTACAAAGAAGATCGTTTTGAGAGTTTAAGCACAAATAAAGGGCCGCGAAAATTATTAGCTAGTGACGGAAAGTTCATTTTAACAGAAGTGAAAAAAAATCCGAAGTTAAATGCTGTGGAATTGCAAAGGCTATTAGTTGAGTTTAGTGGGGTTCATCCGGTAACAATTTAATGGGTTCATCCGGTAGCAATCCGTCGTTTTCTAAAGGTAAATGGCATGGTAAACCGAATTGCGAGACGAAACCCTTAATAAGCGAAATCAATCGTGTAAAACGATTGAAATTTGCTAAAAAATATAAAGATGAGAGTGTAATTTTTGAAAAAATGTGATGTTTGTCGATGAAAGCAAATTCTGTATGTTCAGAAGTGATAAAAAGCAAATTAGGATTTACCGTAAAACAAATGAAGCGTTTTTACCTAAAAATTTATGTTCAACGGTAAAACATGGGGGTAAAAACATAATGGTTTGGGAAGCAATGGGTTACAATGGAACGGGCACAATAGAACATATAGATAAGATAATGGACCAATATGTATATTTAGATATAATTGAAGCGTCATTTAAAAGAATCAGCTATAAAATTGGGGATTGAGAAGAAATTTTAATTTTATCAGAACAACGATCCCAAACATAAAACATTAAACGTACGACTGTGCCTGCTTTATAATTGTAATACAGTGATTGAGACATCACCACAAAGCCCTGATCTCAATCCCATAGAACATTTGTGGCAACATCTTGACGATAAAATCAGACAAAATCATAAAATAAAAAGTCGTGCACAATTAATAACTGCTATCATAGAGGAATGGGCCAAAATTGATGAAAATTATAAAAGAAAATTAGTTGCATCTATGCCAAATCGCCTTATGGAAGTAATCAAGAATAACGGTTATCCTACCAAATATTGAAAGTTAGATGTCACGTTAATATACTCAGTTTAAAGGAAAATGAACTTCACCGTATAAAAATGAATGTTCCTTGAATTTTGTACCTTATTTTAGTTTTAATTTTATTTTGATTATAAGTTTTTGAAATTTTGAATTAAAAATAATGAATTTAGAGTTCTCTGCAATTACTCTTTTAATTTCTATATCCACCTTCAAAGAAATTCGCAGCTATTATGCATTATTTGTTCTTATTAATAAATATTTGTTGGCGTATAAAAACGAATGTCCTTATGTGTATATCCCTTTTTCTACCAAAACATTAAAAAATGCTTGCTCAATTAAAGTCCAAACCACACAAATGTGTGTAAAAAAACAGAGTATATAATGGCGTTTTTGATAATAAGTTTCGCTTAATCTCGAATATATCATATCCTTGTCAAGGATACAAAAATCGTGTTCCGAAACTATAAACTTAATTGGAAATATCGTTGGTACTAGCAAGAGAAAATTAAATGATACAGGGTTACCAAGTTATTCTTTACTGTTCGCCAATAAAATTAATATGTATTTTCTGTTTACACATTAATTAGTAAAGTGCCGTAATAAAGAATATTAAAATAACTTTGTAGTGTTACTTCTGGTTCGTTAAATATTTGTTCCTACAAACTCCTCCAACACAGTAGGCATTTTAACATTGGTTTATTTTATAAATCATTCGAAATTTTTATAAATTACATTTTTTAGTTAAAAAGTTTCGAATTTGTACAGTTTTTTATTATGTTTATATTATTTATAAAATTCCCTTCTTAAAAAATAATACAAATTTAACTCTAAGGCTGTGGGCCAATTCTAAGGTAAATCTAGGGTAAATAACCGTTTTTAACAGTGTATGCGGTAAATTGAAATACTGTACTAAAAAGCAGGGTAAAGCGAAGACACAAAAGGTAAATAGTAGTGGTTTTTGTTTTTTGCTAAACAAATCATGCAAACATGGCAGCCATGTTTCTAGACATAATTTTTTTTATATTCACTAGCATTTCCCATAAAATAAAAATGCGCTTGTATATTTATGAACACAGTTTTATTTGGTAAAATTATTATTCATTTTTTCAATAAGTTTATTGTGTATATTGCGCAACAAATTTAAGCAAATATACAATTTAAATTTATTCGCATAAGTAATACGAATAATTGGAACAATAACAATAAAATGTATGACATTAGTTCGTGTACCTACATACCAATTTTTGTATATTCCTAGAAACCAAGGGACACATGGTTTCTAGGAATATACAAAAATTGGCCGCATTTACCTAATTTTATTTACTAGAGAATTGGCACGATTTGAAAAGTAATTTGTACTAAAATTTCAATTTACTGTACTAATCGATTTACCTAAGAATTGGCCCACAGCCTAAGGCCGTTAATGAATAGTTAAAACAATTTTTAAAAAATTTAATGGTGACGGGAAAATCAAATTTTTCGATGATTCACTTTCTGTTATTTCTTTCGTTCTTTCTATTATTTTTGCGTGTTTATAAATCCAAATACATAATTAGTTTTTTTAATTTAAATATTTTTTTTGAAAACCGACCATAATCAGAATTTATTTATATGTTATCATTTAATTTTTAAATCATTAACCTTTATGTTTACAAACGCTTACCCGGGTAAGTTTTCGTGTTTTCTTACCCAAAATTTTATGGATTTAGGTGACTTATCAGCTTGAAATCTTTAGTAATTATTATTTGTTAATAACAATTATTTGTTTTAGATTAGATTTTACCAAAATGTATTTATCAATTTAAAATGAAATTACAAATTATCATTCAATACTAAATGTATGGAATTATATGGACATTCCCGGGTATGCTGGTTGTACACATAAAGGTTAAAGAACTGAACACGCCAATTTGTTTATGTATTATATCGAAACTATAGATATACAAACATAAATAAATTGTATAACTTCTTAAAAAATAAATATTTTTACTTATTTAAAATCTGAAACATATAATTTTGCTTCTAATTGGGATACATTTGTTTATACTACGGTATCGATATAATATACTAATAAATTAATGTATACCCAGTAGTACAAATCAGCGCACAATGAGCGCATAAACAGCATATAATTAGAGCGCTCAATTTTTACTTCAAATTGATGCACCTAATTCCATGCTTTTCGTATTTTTGCCGACCGAAAAATCGGTTTTGTTTACCCAGTGCCTTCTATAGTACTGGCCAGTGACAACATTGATTTTTTGCTGATGACGACAACGTAAGTCGACAACCAGATGTCAGCATAATTAAATAAAAATAATACACTTTGCCTCCTTATTACGACGGCAATAAATTTCACAAACTTAACAAATAAAAATTTGAATTATTATACAATAAATTAATAAATTATGAACAATTTTAGTGTAATTGATTTTCTTAATTCATAAATTGAATTTTTCCGATCCACATTCAAGAAATGAGAATTTAAAGAAATGCGCCTATTTAGATAACGTAATACAAAGATCTAGTGTATTCCACTACAAAAATATAAATATGTAAAACCGTGAGAGCAGAGAATATTATGTGATCTTTTGTTTCTATTTTGTCATTTCATTTCTGTATTTTATTTAGTCATTTTCATTTAGTGTCACATAATTAGTCGAAGCCGTACGGTACGATGCATGGACAACATATAAAATGAGTACACAAAATTAATAATATGTAGTTGTATCTGCGAGTGTGTACACTTGATATATACAACAAAACATAAATTAAAAAATATGGTTTCTAGTTAAACCGTTAAGTTAACGTAGGGTAAACTAATGCCTTCTAAACTACTGGCCGCTTACACCAACTGATGACGACACGCTAAGACGACGGTTCAACTAGATGACAGATAAATTTTAAAAAGGAAAATTACATCACAAAATATATTTAGTTGCAATTATTACATCGAAGTAGAAGGTTATTCATTTTTTATTTCCGTTTTCCAGTTTTTTCTAGTTTTTGTCTCCGCCTCGTTCTCATAAAACCAAAATAAATTTCGTCATACAAAATTACAAAACAATAAAAATATTATTTCTCTCTCCAGTTGTTTTGTTTTGTAATTTTGTTTAGTTTCGAACACACTGTTGAAGCCGAAGGATATTTGTTTTTTAATTTTTCTAGTAATGCATGTACATTTTAATTTTAGATTTTGGCATTTTTTGTCATTTTTATCCAACATAAGTCGATTTATAATATCATCTAATTCGAAATTGTTGTAATTGGTATGTAGATTCAATAAAAATAGCAAAAGAAGTATGGATAGCATGTAAAATACACAAAAAATGTATTATCCATCTGAAAACACTTGTAAAATAAATACCATACCATGTACAATGAATATTTTACACATCAACCAAAATCTACTTAAATATATATTTAAGTAGATTCTGCATCAACTCACACCTCAACTGAAATCTCCAGACTGATAAATCGAAGTAAATTTATTTGTTTTCTCACTTCGACGTGTGCAAATGGTTCAATATGTTTCGGGTCCCATTTGAAACGCGATATTTTAAAACGCGAATTATCAAAACGCGATATTTTAAAATGCGATATTTCAAAACACGATATGGTACATAACGCGATATGGTACAAAACGGGAATTTAGGATCGGGTTAATATGTCAGTCAGGTGAAAGGGAAATTTAATTTCAGTTTATAGGAATTTAAAAATCGATAGGAGCGAGAGTATACAGGATCGGTATAAATCGGGTCGCTACGCTCCCGTCGTTTCGCAATCCACATTCTGTACCATAACACATTTTGAAATATCGCGTTTTGAAATATCGCGTTTTAAAATATCGCGTTTCGAGCGGATCCGATATGTTTCATAATGCTATCAACGTTTGTTTGCTGGGTATTTAAATTCGTCGTCCGCTGTCGACTTTTCGTGTGTTCAGTCCTTTAATCAAAGGACCCCGCACAAACCGTATGGAAATTGAATTTCGGTCAAATGATTTGAAATTTTCAGAATAGTTTCTTTAAGTCATGCTGATCAAAAGTCTCCATGGGCACAAAGTGCCTATGCAACAGGCAAGAGCAACAAAGGACCCCGCACAAACCTTATGGAAATTGAATTTCGATCAAATGATTTGAAATTTTCAGAATAGTTTCTTTAAGTCATGCTGATCAAAAGTCTCCATGGACAGAAAGTGCCTAGATGCTGTTGAAACCGAGTTTTAAACGATGGAAAGTTGAAAAACTTCATTATTATACGCATTATTATACGCATCATATTTTTCCGCCGTAAAATGTAAAATAATTGGAAATTTCCATTACTTTTTTTGTATATTTGTGTTTTTTGTTTTTATTTAAATATATGCACCATCTGGTTGTAATTTGTTTGTTTGTGCGATTTTAGCTGAAACAGAAAGGATTTTAAATAAATATTTCATTATGCGCATGTTAATATTCGTATATATATCTGCGATCGAAACGTATTAAAATATTAGTATTTCCATCGCTTAAAGCTCGGCTTCAACAGCATCTAGGCACTTTGTGCCCATGGAGACTTTAGATCAGCATGACTTGAAGAAACTATTCTGAAAATTTCAAATCATTTGACCGAAATTCAATTTCCATAAGGTTTGTGCGGGGTCCTTTGTTGCTCTTGCCTCCTTTGAAAAAAGTACTAGTTCAGTGTGATTTTACACGTTGATTGCCACGGTAACTTTCAGAAATCTGGCCTAAAATGATAATTTGATTTAATCACATTATATTATTAAAAACTCTAATTCTAGTGCATAGTTATCATCAAAAAGCATAAAAAATGTGGCTTTCAACTATTAATGTGGCAGTCAACGTGTTAAATAAAATACCACATAACATTCTTTTTGTTTAAATGCATCATTTTATTATTTATATTAAACAGAAGAAACAACAGAATCAGATTTAAACGAAGATGACATAAACATTCCAATTATTGAAGACAACAATAATGAAGTAATGAATAGAATTTCAAAACTGGAGGTCGCCTTTTAAAACATTAGTAAAATGTTATGCGGAATCTACGAACACATAAAGTGTATAAAGGAAAGGATAGAATTCAATGATCAAATTTATTGTAAAATAAAGATGTACATTACAATGTGTTTGGAAATGCTATAGACAGCAAAATGACCGAAGGCCTTATTTACGTACAAAGATTTGTAAGTTATGATTGAAACGTTCATTATGCAAGGGTAACCAGCTAGTAATTAAAGCTTTTGTACGATGCCAAGCTTCTTATATTGATATAGACCAGGGCCAATAAACAATTTATCATTATTTTATAAAACTGTGGTCACAGCTACAAATTTAAACCATTCACGAGTGAATTGAAAAGATAATGTAAACTTTTCTCAAACATAAACGTTCTTTCGAGATATGGTACGAAATCTAAGCGCCCGTTCAGTAAAAAATGGATACAAATGTCAATCGTATAGACTTTTGTTTATTTATATTTAATATTGCATAGTAAAGTACCAAAAATCTTGGCATGCTTAAAAAGCCGCTAGTTAAAAAAAAAATTCTACAAAAGAAAATTGTAAGAAAACCCACGTCAATATTCCCACGTCTAGGAAATTCCTTGCTTGTTTGAGCATCTTTATCTACAATATTAATTTAGAATATATGTACGTACATCATTATATTTTTATTCCTGTTTTACGTATTTGCTGTTTATCCTTTTATAATAATGCACCATTTACAAATATATGTATATGTTTCTCTTTAACAGATTAAGCATGTAACAATATTTAAACCTGTTAGACATGCCTGTCCCAATTCATTTGGCATAGCAAGGATTTTTAGTGTCGAGCAGTTAGCCCAATAAATTGGGACGGATCCCACGATCGAAAAAGATTTGGCGATTAAAAATCCCTAAATATGGCGTTATTTAGCAAGAACTATAACTAAATAAAATTAATTGATCTTTGGGAAAGTAGAATTAATAAAGGACTTTAATAATTACATCAAATCGATAATAACACAGATGCACACCACCCGAATGAGAAGGTTTAAACAACAACAAAAAGGAACCAATCAAAATAGTTTATATATTTTTTCAGTTTTTATTTGAAATTTGAATTCATTCTATTTACAATGAAATAATAAATATATTTCATAAGAAATACAATTTTTCTTTACGTTGAAATTACGTTTTTATTTAAATTAATATTACCTATTAATTTTCAGTTTTGATTCAACTTTGTTTTTATATTTTAAGTGACCGGTAATTAAACGTTAAATTTGTAACAATAAATAAACGTTAATAATTAACAATATTTAAACGTTGTATAATTAATGTTAATTAAATATAAAATTTAACAATTATGAAACGTTTACTTAAACGTAACATCCGTAGGACATCGTTCTTAAAAAATAAATTATTTGGGTACGAAAAGTAAACGTTTAGTAATCACTTAACTTATTAAACGTGCTTTTGTTTACTGGGACTCTGAATGAAAAAAAGTTTTTTCGGATATCACAATAAAACTCCGAATAATAACCAAAAAATTACTGAAATATTGATGTATTAGTTTTCCTAGAGTAACTGACAAGTTACTGACAATCGGTGAGACTTGAGAGTAGAGAGTAATATATAAAATAAATATTCTCGACTGAGCATAAAATATTAAATGAGCGGTCCATACGGGATAAGTAGTACTACTTCACGCTTCAAAATAAATCGTAATAGATTTTTTACTGCTAATTTTTAAACGTTATTTTATATTTAAACAAGATTTTTTTTGTATTGTTCAATTTTGCTCTGTCGAAAATAAAATTTATACTAAAATAAACAAACTACATCTCAAAAATGGCCTTAAATTTTTTTTATTTCATTTCTATTTATGTTCAGCTGTTTCATCGAAAAAATGTTGTTGAAAAATGAGTCGCAATCAAAACCGGTATTATAGGTAAACGGGGAAAGAACGAAAATGTAGCTGCTTTTTTGACAACCCGTGTGGAACGGCTGAATAGGAGAGATAAAACAATTTTGAATAAATAATGTTACCTTAAGGCATCAGTAACATTGTTCCCGAAGCACATTGGACAGTTACAAATCGTTTGTCGGGATGCATTCTGAATACTAAAACAAATTTGTTTCTATTCCTTTTCATCCTCAGTCGGATCTTAAGTGTCGAGCTGTTTTCAATATCTTGAAATATTAGTTCCTTTCACGAATTGAGTCATTTTTTATATAGGGTCTTACCTAATTTGCTAGAATTAACTACATAAGGGAGTATGTTTTGATGCAAAATAATAAAAATATGAACTATTGGGAATCGTTTGATTCGAATATCTTAAAAATGAGTGAATTCTGAGTTGTGATACTGTTGCACCAAATGAGCGAAATGTAAATTAATATTTGATATAAATATATGATATAATATCATATAATATTTATATAATATATTATATGATATTATATCTTATAATTAGATATAATATAATAATAATAATAAAAATAAACAGCATGCAATATATAGCAATAGACTTAAAATTGAAATAGTGAAATAGACATACTTATTATGTCTATTGATCTGTTTATATGTATGTATAAACATAAATAAATAATAATAAGCAACAACAAAAAAATGAATATAATAAATACTTTCTGTTGCGGGCCACAGAACAATTAACATGCATCGAAAAACTAGAGCCAAAAGCTGTTGCTTTGAGATACAGTAGTGGTCAGATAAATGTTACCATACTAAAAATATTCAAAGTTGTTCATACAAATGCATTTTTGTCGAAATGTTTCACACCGAGTTCATACGACCGATAAAAATCTCGGATTTTTCTATCCCATTGTTTTAACCAGTTACATCACGTAAATTATACAATAGACACGCCTATTTTCATACAAAAAAGTTGAAAATATTGAAAAAAAAAATCTGGGATAGAAAAATCCGAGATTTTTATCCATCGTATGAACTCGCTGTCAAGGTTACCTTAGTTTTTTTGTGTATACTTTGTTTTTATAAATTTAGGAGTAACGGGATCAAAAAAATATTTTTTTTTGTTTTGCTCTAAAATTTCATCAGTTGTGCTCAAAACTGCGAAAGTTGTAGTACGAAAACAATGAGAAAGTTAAACTCTGAGCAAAAAAGTTTAATCTTAGCTCTGCGAGAGAGAAATCTTTCTGCAAGATACATAGCAAATAAAGTGAGATGTAGTCACGTTTCGGTTTTGAAATTAATAAAAAAATTTGCTATTACAAATACAACAGAAAGGTCCGCAGAAACTGAAAAAAAACAAAAAGACAACCCAGCGGATAGACAGAAAAATAAAAAATATGTGTTTGACAAACAGATTTTCTACTTCTAATGAATTAAGTAATGAGGTAAGAAAACGTTTTGAAATAAATATTAACGCAAGAACAGTTCGTAGAAGATTGCAACAAATAGGTCTCAATGGGCGAAGGCCAAGGAAAAAACCGGATTTGACAAAAAAAAATGCAAATTGCGTAGCTCGATTTTGCAAAAAAATATCGGAATTGGTATGTAAATAACTGGAAGAGAGGAATTTTCTCAGATGAGTCTAAAATAGTATAAACCAATCGGATCGGATCACATACGTGCGCCGAAAGGTAAATGAAGCTTTACACTAGGACACTATAATAACGCAAAATAAATTTCCAACAAGTTTTCTGGTCTGGGAATGCATCAGCTACTATGGATGTGGAGACTTGGCGTTCAATAATGGAACATTAAACGCTAACGTGTATATTGACATTTTAAAATAAATTGAATCCCTCAATTGAAAGGTTGTTTCCAATAACCATTAACACGATTTTCCAAGATGATTCTGCTCCGTGCCATCGAGCCATAAAGGTAGTTATTTTTTTTTTAATTTAGTGTATCATATTAGCAATCGAATTGTATTGTAACATAAACACATTAAACAGGTGAATGAATATGTCCAACAAATAGATATGGAAAAACTGAGCTGGCCTGGGAACAGTCCCGATTTGAACCCCATAGAAAATTGTTGGGCAATTTTAAAGAAGCGGGTCAATGAAATAACTAAATTAGAATTAAAGCAAGCACTATTTTAAGCTTGGAAAAACGAGATATCCGTGGAATATTGCAGGAATCTTACTAACTCCATGCCCGATAGGATTTCAGCCGTCATTATAGCCCGGGGAAGGCACACCAAATATTAAAATACTTCTCTCAATGGTCATACTTGCAACTATTTTTATTTTGCTTTCATTTTTACTAATATTTATTGAAATGAATTACTTGATTGTGCTAACAAATAAATACCTTTATTAATTTTAATTTAAATAAAAATTTCTTGTTCAACATCCTTTTTTCCATAATTAGCTTCGTTTCCATTTTAGTAATTTAGTATTCCGTCTATTATTACAGAAAATGGATTGAATAAATGGTTAAAAATTGATTTTTTTTCGAAATATCAAAATTTTTTGAATGGTAACATTTATCTGACCACTACTGTATTAAAGTAAAACCTGCTTAGTTTTACCAAAGCAACACACCTTATATACACAATGCGATAATTTTACAATTTAATTTAACAAATGCTACTTTATAATTATTATTATGATACTTTAATGTTACTGTATTGCACTGTTGAGTGTTTTCGTTCATTCATTCTGTATATTCCGAATGTCCCAAAGCTGACATAAAACGTATTTTTAATCATTTTATGTATTCTGTTTCGATAAAAACATCACATCGAAAACAACGATAAATGGTATGTTATAACTTTTTCGATAGATAATAAATTTTTACAGCTGGCAGCACTTTTTCGGAATGTTTTCGGAATAAAATGACATTTAGAATCCATTTGTTTACTTGTCAAAGAAATAACAGAAATTTAAGTGCTTTGCATTTTTATAATTTAATAATGGACTGTAGCGGATTTTTTGGGGCTATAGCTTCATCTCGCGATGTTGTTGGAGACGAGGATAAGGTAAATTTTCAATATGTTGTTGATAGGAGGTATCTTAGAGATAGATACGACATAATGGATATGAAAGACAAAAAGTGAGTCAATTAGATTGTTCATTTTTTTATAGTTTAATAGAATTTTATGTTACTTTAGATTTATTGAATCGTTCAGATTTAATAAAGAGATATTTAAATATTTATTTGATAAATTAAGGCCGCATATTGCCCAAACCAAATTAGCGGTAGTTCTTAATTTTTTGGCAACTGGATCATACCAGCGAACAGTCGGTGATATCATGCTTCACACGATGGATCATCTGTTGTTTCACGAGCCATAACTGGAATTATTGAAATTTTAGAAAATTCAATATGCCGAAAATTTATAAAATTTCCGGACGCTAGGGAAAAACAAGAATACAAACAAGTATTCTTTGAAAAAACGAGTCACCCTGACATAATTGGATGAGTAGATTGTACGCACGTACTACTATTTTTTTATGTTGTGATCAGCAATACATAAAAAAAACGCCGTAAATTAAGATCATCTACCTTAGGATATTCAAATTACTTAATTATACCAAAAATTGTCAACTTACGGATAATAGATTGAGTGCTTTTCTACGATTATATGAGTGAGAAAACAGACGAAGAAACAAAAATACTAACCAAACATAGAATTCACGATCTTATTATTAGCTTGCTGAAACATCTGAAGGTTACAACCATTATTAATTGATGAACATCAGATATATGCAGACAAACGATAGAACATACTATAAAACATTTTTTAGGCAGTTTACTATCCCGACTCATATTTTTCTCTAATCAATCATATATTTGTTAATCAAATTAGCTACAGTTTAATTGCTTAGTGCCATTTAGCATAGCAATTTGTCATCATTTAAATATTGTTTTGTTCTACGGATCTGAATAATGTTATTTTCATGGTTTTTGTCTTGAATGGCAAGAAATATACCAGGGGTAGGATTTTGTAACATCCGGTTTTTCGATACTTATCGAAAATTTGTTTCTTTTTCTAGAATAAATTTGCTTACTGTTTCGCAATTCAATTATGCTTTTCTATTGCGATCGAAACAGATTAGAGAGGCATAATGTTCTATTCGAGCTTGCTGAGATCGCAATAGAAACAAGGTAATTGAAAAATGAAAAAACTTTCAATTTTATTTGTAATGAAAGAGACGTAAATTTCGATAGTATCGATAAAAGTGATGTTACAAAATCCCACCCCTGGTGTACAAATACGAAATACCGATTTCAGACAACAGATGGTGCATCAATGTACTTATAAAAAATTGACACTTCGCCGTTGTGGTGTGTCATCAACAAGTATCAGACGCGTACGAGTGATAAATTGGGAAAGAGTGTGCATAGTGTTGTATGTTTTGTTCAATATGTCGAACTTTATATGGAACAAAGAGCATTCACGGACGGCATTAATTTTTTGTACTGCTGCTGAATCATACTGATTATTTCGAGGAGCATATAGTAAACATGCTCCATCGCAAGATACGTCTGAACGATGGTATCGTCGTTTCAAAATTGCATTGTATGGTTACAGGGGATGAAAAGGGGGTTTATTTTGATAATTTTGAGACGCCCCATGTACCCCAGGCGCACCATCTACATCAACCGCAAGAAAGAATCGCTTTCACCAAAAGACGAGGCTCTATGTTTGGTGCGACTGGAAAGGCGTGGTCAATGCCACCGATAGAAATTAATTCGAAATCCTTTGTTTAAGTTCGTCTTCAACGTTTTTCAAAATACGCATGATTTATAATAAAGAGTTTTCTTCTTTCTCCATCTGCATGGCTCAATTTTTCGATGAAAGATACGTGTTAAGGAATGAGGGAAGAACAAGTAAGCCTCACTTAACGAGTTCTCAAAGAACATTTTCGTTCTATAGCTGGGAATAATGTTAGCCATCTAGTTTTTGATGAACTTATAAGAGTTTGATATCGACATCTGTAAATGCACAAAACTCTTTGAGTCTTTCTGTTCGTTTTAGTGTAGAAGCAAGACGGACTGAGAATTTTGAATATGCGAATAGATTAGCAAGCAATTTGGTAATGCGATCAGTTGATAGATAACTCTGTTGATGATGGACTACATGGTAAGCTAGAGTAGCCTCAGCCGCTAAAATTTTATCATCTAATGGGTCCTTTAACCAAAATGTAAACAATGGTTTAGACAGTTCAGCCGCACCAATATTGTTTTATGCTTTTCAGATTGGGTATGCTGTAATTAATCTAATCGTCCTTTGATGCCCATAAACATTTTATTATTATTACAGGTTTTTCGTTCCACTATACTGTCATTGTCGGTTTTCTTGAACATAGGAAATTCTTTTTGTAGTGTTTCATTGAAAATAAATTTTCTCTTTTTCGACGAAGAGTAAGCCATTTCACGTTCTATAATAATTATATTATTTAAGTATCCGTATTGATATAAAATATTTTATTTATTATAATAACTTTAAAACAATTGAACTAGAACATTAAACTATAACTATAAAGATTTAAATAATGTAAAATACGTACCACAATAACCTCAATTTTTAAATCTAATTATTTTTCTTCTGTCATTTTGTGCAGGGTTATTCAATTTTTTTTTTTTTTTTTTTTGTAAACTACCAGAATTCATTAATATGTGGAATTTTTAATTTTATTTTGAAATATGTAGGAAAAAATAAAAATATATATTTGAAAGAAAACGTTATACATTTTTGGAAGTTTAAAAACTCATCGAAAGAAAAAAGAACAAAAAGAGGACGGTGTGGAAAAAGAGGACAAAAAATTCTTTTAAGTAAAATAGGAAAGAAGACAAAAGTGCAACCGTAAAATAGAGGACGGATGGTAACCCTAGAAATTTCAAGGGTTATAACCATACCCAAAGATATCGCGGGCGAAACGTACGGTGCATAAAATGTGCCGGCAGACACAACGCGAAAGACTGTTCCGTTAGCCGAACCGAACCGGCAAGGTGTATAAATTCAATAAAACATCCAGCCAACTACAGAGGATGCGAAATACAGCAAAGCTTAAGAAACAAATCATGCCAATCGACTCAAAATACTAACGTTATAAGAGAAAGGGTTCCAACTGTAACTAGAATGCCGGTGCCCAGCCAATGCCCATAGGACCAAAGAGGAGCTCATACTCGCAGATAATGCAGGAGAATCGTACTAAAGAAAATACACTGGAAAGGATATTCCGAAGTATAGAAACGATAAATGCAATGCAAAAAAACCGAAACCGTTCACTATGGCACATTTCAAAATAGGATGTAATGAAACAGAATATCACAAAACAGTACATGGTACACTAAAGTACATATTACTGAACAGGACCTGTGAATACGTTTAGTAATTAGAATATTATCTAGTGGATATTTGCCTTCACCTAGAGTAATTAGACAGTATACTATATAGAATTATAATTGCTTTAAGTTATTATAAAATATCCCTTCACCTAACAATATATAACATTATTTTAATTTAAACCACTAAGATTCGATCGTTGCAAAATAGATATTTATTTTATTTTTATATTTATTTAAATCTTTGATATATTTTGTAACAATAAACAAAACTTAAACAATTTTTTGGAATTAAAAACCTGCAAGATTAAGTTACTAAAATCGTAAAATTGAGTATTAACTATTTTGTGGTGTTCTCTTTTAATACGTACTGCTACATATTTGGTACTGTTTTGCGATGTACTCTTCCGTACTATGTACTTTAGTGTACCACGTACTGTTTTGTATTGTACTGTTTTAATCGGTCCTGATTCGTATCATGTACTTTAGTGTACGATGTACTGTTCTGTGATGTACTGTTTTAATTGGTCCTGTTCCGTACCATGTACTTTAGTGTACCATGTACTGTTTTGTGATGTACTGTTTTAATCGGTCCTGTTCCGTACCATGTACTTTAGTGTACCATGTACTGTTTTGTGATATCCTGTTTTGTGACATCCTGATTTAGCACATCCTGTTGTAAAATGTGTCGTTTTGTATGGGACCCTATCTTGGATTACTATCTTGTAATGTTCTGCTGTATGGGTTCTGCTAGCTTAAGGGACGTGCTATTGAGCCTATCTGTAAGAAAAATTATTGTATCTTGAGTGCCGATGTTACTTTCTTCTTTATTCTGCTTTTGTTATTTGAGCTGTCAAGTGCAATTTTTTCTTGGCATGTAAATATTTTGTAAATATATGTTTTGGGTGGCGTGGTATGGTTCACAATAGAAATACAATTTCAAATTCAAATATGCCAAGAAAAAGAATAACTATGTTACAGTACACATCTTATAGACTTGCTATTCGTGACGATTTTACTATTTTACAACATGCACAAAAGTTGTTCTTGCAATGCATTGCTGATATGTATGTTCGCATTGAAGGATTTAGATTATTCATTTTATTCGGGATCATATGATCCCGTGTGCGCGCTTCCTATTTGAGATATGAATATTTGAATTGGCACGTAAGTCATACTGTGTACATTTGAGCGCGTGCCGCGTGCTTTCCGTTTAAGATTTAAAAATTAATCGCGTATATGAATTTACTTTATTTTTGATAAAAGTGCATAAAATTTACATCTTAAAAAATCTTCATAATCATTTCTTAACCAAAAATTCAACAAAATGTATTCACGTGACTTACTGTGATTATTCAGTCACAGGTCAGCTAGTTATTTCTATTGTAAAAATTTTGACAGGGTTCTGAATGCTACCAAATTATTACACCAGCTATGCGTATTAATTTTTGACGTAAATGAATTAATTGTATTATTTCAATGTTGTTGTTGGAAATGCGCCATTTTTCGAATTACGGAATCATATTTGCTGAACTTATGAATGTCACAAATTACTGCTTGTTCAACTAAATTTATACAATTATTAAAATATTGGCTCTAAACTACGTTTCAGTTATCTTATTTTCTATATGCAATAATGATTATTACAATTTTTTAATAATGTCAAAAACATTTCAGTATTCGGACAGCAATCGAACTCTAACAAATTATGGCAGAGAAAATTATTTCACTTATGTCAAAATTATTACAGAAAATTAAATTATTACAGTACTCGGACAGGACAAAATTATATCGAATTTTTTTCCTACTAAAACTCCGCCTCATTCCTATACAGATGAGAATAGTTCTTTAGCAAGGTCGAAAACATTTCACTAGCTGTTGTTGCCAAACTTAAAAGCACCTAATATAAAAACACCAGAAGTAAATTTCGAGAAAATAATTCGAGTTTTACATGACAACTATTGAATATCAAAATCTCTAAAAGAAAATGTTCACAGAGATGTTTATCAATCTTATAATCAATTTATCCTTGCTTTAGTAAAGGGCCGCTTTTAACAAATTTCTTAAATTCAAAACAAATTATAATAACTTAGAATCATTCACATTTCGTGAATTGTTTTGTTTAAATAACTTAGGAAGATATTAAAGGCCAAATAGTTACTTCTCGGTAACAGCTAGTTTAATGAATTTGAGTCATTTCAATCGAATGATTTTTTAATCGATTTTGTAGTCAATACAATTGACCAATGCCAAAGTTGAGTTTGAAACATTCAATAGGAAATAAAATGATTGGCTATACATTATTAAAATATTTTGATTCACTTTTTAAGAAAATTCAATTTAAAATTACTCCTTAAAATAAGTAGGTATATTCTCTAACTGTTGTAATTCGTCAATCAAAAAATTCCGAAATTAACTACTAAACAATTTTTGTTTTTCAACATAGTTTTCTTCAGTGGCCCTATTCTGGCAATTCTCTGGAAATGAGGAACTGGGGAAAGATTTCACATAGCTTTTATCTATAAAACAGTTTTTTCTGGCCTACTGAGAAAAAATGTTTGATGTAAATATTTGTAAATTGGGAATAATTTTCCCGCATGGCGAAATTATCAGGGAAAGTATGTTTCATGCATTAACTAATGCAGTAAACTAATTACCATAAAATTTTTGGTTATTTTCATAAAATTTTAAGAAATCGATTGCAGGTTGGTACTTCCTAAAAATCATATGAGTTTTTCATTAGATACACCATCTATGTGGCAGCCTCGGGACTTATTGGCCGAAGGATATATTCTGTAATTTAGCATTTTATGGAAAAATTAATTTTAAGCAACACACAGTTTTCAAACTTTTAGTTTACATTTTAAAATTAAAATAATAATGAAAACTACAAACAAATTCAATAAAATTTCCTTCGTAAATATCCAAACTATAGCGTCTAGTTAATAACTTCTATTTCCGCTAGAGCGAACCTCACTTTTCGTCACTACTCCTCTACCTCTTCTAACCAACAATATTTAAAAAAAAAACGGGATTCAACTGGTTTTTTCCAGACTAGCGACTAACGCAAACATTTCTATTTTTCTAGTAATCCGATATCAAAACAAAAATAATTCCATTTGTAATGGACTTGCATAACTCCGGTTATTATACTACTCGGCGTCAATAGTCATACAAATTATGTGCGAGAGCATTGTATTGTACTAATTTAAATTGTATTTTTTTACTCTTAATTCGATCGCCAAAATATTCTTAGCAATTAATAACAGATACAAGCGTATACCGAATGACAAATTACAACATTATTGAATTACCTCCTCTACACGTTAATATTGACTTCGGGTAAATATATCGATTAGTAAAATCGGCAAATCGAATTACATTTATATAGAAACTATTATATGAATAACCAGTATTAATTTGACTACAAATATGGTTACGTTCAATAAAAATACAATAATGTTCTGTATTTCAATTCATATATACACAACACAATCTAGACGGTTCAGTTGGCCATAAGGTTAGCAATAGTAAGCAGTGGTATATATGACGATTGTGTAATAATTTGAAATATGGGTAAATATTAATATTCACGGTGCATGAAAATGGTTTTAATATACCAAACTATTACGGTAAATATCAATAGTTTAATCAACACAATAATGCACTAAATAGTCCGTGCGTACAGAGTTACACACACACAAACAAGTAATTAACGTAATCGAAATTTCGGCAAAACAAATCATAAAATTTCAAAGCAACAACAACCAAAGTAACAAAATTTTCTCACAAGAGTTCAATATTATTATGTGTGCGCTTCTTTTTTGCTTGCGCTAGCTCTTATGTACATAATAAATACGACACGATAATTAAATGGGTAAATATTTATCGTGTGATACAGATGTAGCCAATGTATGTATATAGTACCTAATAGAAATATACTTAATAGCGCGACAAATATTTTATATTAATTACCTATACCAATTTTATTTAAATTTCATTTAAAAATCACGTGAATAACTTTGTTTGCACACTAGCAATTAAAATCGCTAATCAAATAATAAGGTTATGTAAGTATAAAACAATGTTCAAATACTCCTATAAGCTTGAATCGGCATAAGTCACCAATGAAATTATTTTGTCGCTTTTCAATTCTAATTATGTATTTATCTAAATTTTATTTCAATAATTGTATTGTATACCGTAGTCTATGAAACAAATCTTACCATACACAGTACACCAATTTTATTTGTTACTTTAATCGGTCCATAAAACACTTGTTTTATTATAACTATAATTCAAGGTAAAAGATGTTTCGAAAAACATTTCTCATATGTTTATTGTAGCTTTAGTGTTGATAACCACTCGCAAATTACAAAAAATGGATTAGCTTAAAATGGTTAGAAAATGCAAAAATAACAGTTTGAAATACTCCTGAGAGGTATTCGATTGCAATTAGCCAACTATACATAATGTATACGATAAGCAGTGAACAAAGAGTGAAACGTAATAATAATTGACCTAGGTCCTGCAAAATAACATCATTCTAATAAATATATCCAACTAAATTAATTAATTCAAAAAAAAAACTCACAGGGTAATTGTACCATTATACACTTTTCGTTTCTAGATACTTAATAAAACTATTAAAATAATAGACGCGACACACACAAGAGCCGAACACTTTTTGTGTTGTTTCACAATAACTAGAAGCAAAAGAATACCGTACACGTAAAGCAAATCAATAAAGTAATAAATATTTTCTGTTCATAATAATGAGGATGAGAGGAACAGTACTCTATATGGATGCTTTCAAACAATGAGTGAAATAATGGAAGGAAAATCTGTTTTCAATGTACATAATATTATAGTGTGTTGCTTAACAATAAATTTATATGAATGACCTTGCTACTATGCCTTATTTTGTTTTGTGATTTACCTTTATTTTGGTACAATCAGAAATGTATAACCATTTTTGCGGGGACCTATTATGTGCTAACGAAACGAACAACTCTTCATTTAGTACCAACTTTTTTAATTTACATTTACGAAGTAAGTAGAGTGTAATAATCGTACGCAAATTAAAAGTTGAGTTTTTGACGGATCGGAACGCACTCAGGTCACATGCATTATGTTCGCTTTTCACAATAAATTCAAATTGAATTTTTTATACGTATACAGCGTATCGTACACTTTTAATATTGTGTTCAGTCATTTTCTATCATTGTGTGTGTCAAATCCACATGAAATTTCGCCAAAATGTGGACCCGATTTTTTAAATGATACTATAGGTTGTGAAACAATACATCATGAGTGTTTTTTCCTCCGCTCGCGACCATAGGAAAAAATGACAGATGATAAGAAAATAGTTGCGATTGCAATTATGTTTGTGAATTTTTTTAAATATTTATATAAATTTTAAATAAAATAAATTGTATGTTTTTTCATAAATACATATTAATTCTCAAGTTTATCTATATATTGATCTATATTTTTATGTGCAAAAAATGGAAAAAATATTATGTGCAAAAAAGGAAAAATTATGTGCAAAAAAGGAAAAATTTAACAAATTAGAAAATGGATTAAATTAGGAAATATGAATGATAATGCAATTACTTTTAGATTTATTTACTTGGAATTAGATTAAACTATATAAGGAATTAACACAACACTTTATTAATTTAAATAATATTGGGAAATTTAATAAATTCATAAATTATGTATCTTAACATAATATTATTTTGTGTTCTTAAATGACGTCAAAAACACAAAACAAAACACGTATACCAATACGTACACTACTATGACATTTTGGTAAAATCCAAGTAGAATTGTAAAAAGCAAACAGAATCCATGTCCTGAACAATTTGAGACTATTTTTGGGGTGAAGATATCCGGTGTCCGTCTGTCCTTTTTGGTCAGTTTTATCACTAAGCAATATTTCTCAAAGGGTTGTGCCTTTGTGTGATAGTACGACAAGCTTCTTAAACAAGAAGGGAAATCTTTTTTGTGTTAATGCAAAAAAATTAAATATTTATTACATGATATCTTTGCCAATTACAATCCGTATAATGCTGGAACTGACGTGTGAAAAACGCTTGCGTTTAAATTAGAATACACTACTGTAAATGAAATGAAATACTATACATGTATTCCACATTGGATGCGTTTTTCCGCAAGTTGTTTCTAATTCTAAAGAAAACCCAAAAATCGCATGTCTGCAGTGTTGACAACACACAAACAATTAAAAATAAATTGAATTATGCCTACTTGACGATATATATTACGTTTCCATGGACCGAGTTAAGGGTTTCGTTGAGTTTCGTCGAATTAATAACATGGCGAGCTAATCCCTATCGTTTCCATGCTAAATTTGTTTTAATAGTTCAAGCGGTGTTATGTTTTTGTCAGTTTTTCTCTATTTTAATGTTTCGTGAATATTTTAACCCGTATTTATTTTAACTATATTTTTTCTTTATAATAATACTATATATATTTTTTGAATACTATATTTTTTCTTTTGACAGATAGAATCTCATTTAACCCAACTACTTTCGTCGAGTTAAGAAGGATTAAGAAATTTAACGAAAACTCTAAATCCGACTCGTTTCCATGATGAGATAATCCCGGTTAACTCTGTCGTGGAAACACCGTAATAGTTTTGAGTATTAGCTGTCATTTCGTTGTCAACAAATTAAAAATTGAAAAGATGGAAGATATAATAATAGAATTTGTGAAAGAAAATGAATTTCTTTCTAACAAAAAGGACCTTAATTATAGAAATGTGTGGTAACAGGATAAGAAATTCATAAAATTCAATAGATTACCGATTGATGTCTTAAAAAAATAGAAACATGCATGTATTTTGACTCACGTTTCCGCCTGCGTATCCGCTTGCGTTTTTGCGCACATCTGTTCCCTAATTGTCTGTGCTAATTGATCGTCTACTAAGGTTTATAAAATAATTTGAAAATCTAAAATGCATAAGGAGTTATGTGAGAATTACTATCCTGATATTGTAAAGTTATAGTATTTTAGTTTATGATCTCTGTTAGATATATCTAGTATATGATCTCTGATGGATATATCATATTGATATATACATATTTCAATTCCGAGACTTTAGTTTTATAATCTGAGAATGAATAAAACAAAAAATTTAACGGTCCAATGCTTCGACCAGCGAACACTTAAGAGCTTAAGCTGCACGCTGTTTTAGTACCATTTCGGTTAATGCTACAATCACAAAAACTGTACAGGCTTCTCGTCACAAACAAACAACTGAACTCTAAAATATTGGTGGTCGTACTGCTCCGCTAAGTGGTCCAAACGGAGCACAACTTATGCTCTTAAGTTTTCGCTACAATTAGATACGACTATAGCTATACAATTTTAACTTCGACATACTCGTTATGACTGCATCCAAATTTATTTCTATTATGTACTACGATGTATGTAAACAAATATGCGTTTTATATCTGTTTATTAAAGAAGTTAGACGATATAATACCAATATGCTCTGACTAACATTTAAAGCTCAATTATTTTCAGAAAATATAATCATGGTCGCTTTTTTATTGATTAAGAATATTCAAGTTTTATTATTTTATTAATTATCAAGCTATTATTTCAGAAAAATTTCCGAATGAGCACACATATACCGTACAAGTTTACAAGTTACGTCCGTTTGTGCGCCGTGCATTACTGAACCGCAGATGAAACCATTGAAAATGCTTCAATACTTACAACTTTTGAAACTTTTTTTTTTTATTTTATTTACTGACCATTTCATGATGAGCTCCGATCAGTTGAGGAAGACTGCCTTCCGCTTTGTTCTCATAAATACTTTTCGATTGAATATTAATGATAGCTTACCACTTGCACTTAAATATGAAAGTGGTGAGTCAATAATCGGTGTTAATGTCTGCACTTCTTTAAGATCTAAATATATACTGAAGATTTACAGAATACTGCAATATACGGATATACAATGGGAATTTTTCGAAGTCAGAGAGAATGTCAATTTGTACCTTGCACATTCCAATCCAATTGCGATTGTAGCTTTAAGCTGTTAAGAATGACAAATGAATTATTTTCTATAGTCGGAAGTCTGATTACTTCATATACTTAAAAAGTTTATTTGATGATTTAAATTAAAAAAGGAACTGTTATCACGAACGTCAGTTATCATGAAACAATTGAGAGCAACAAATCTCTAACAGTTTATTTGCTTATCCTATTTATATTTATTGCATTATCTTCGAATTTGATTTAATAAGTCCATTCTTCTGAAGCATAGCGATATTAATGATTAAACTTTCAAAATAAAGTACATCTCGTGATTACTTTCCAAAAGCCATAGAACAAAATTTAATTAAACCGAAATTGCAAATCATCTATTGGTAATGTCAATAATTGTTTATTTAATATTATTTATGGCAAATTTGATATTTTGATTTAGAAAATATAAAAAATTGTTTGAAAGCAAAATTAATTTCTGTATGAAGCTGTAAAAAAGACGACGCTCGTTTGTCTAGATAAGGAGGAAGTGCATTATCATATTTTCTCGGAAATAATTTTGTGTAGCTGCGCTCTTCAATTCGAAACGAAAATAATAAATACAATAGACCAGGGGAGGTAGATCATATACGGATGAATCTGCGTATCTTTCACTTTTAAGGCGGAAATGCGCCCTCAAACATTTTTGAGAGGAAAGGTTTGTAGTGCAGTACTTGAAGTCACGAGAATGTGATTCGTAATATTCTTGAATTCCCCAAGAGGAATTCACAAGAAGAATATCACTATTTAGGATAACAATATTCAGAGGAAAAATACTTTCCTCATCTTCATGGTGAGTCGAAGGAAGATATTCAACGGAAGCACTATTGCAACTAGCCTTCTAACGTTACATATAATAATTATTTACTAACACGGGAATTTTGAAATGGTGATAGTACACTTGTGATGAGAAACACCGATCTGTAAAGCGGATAAACGACAGTAAATAGATTTTCTCATAAGTTAGTACATTTAACATATCCTTATACTGTAGTATTAGAGACCCTCGCAGGTTCAGGATTCCTAGTCAATCCGGATACCGAATCCCGTCTTATGTAGCAGGTTTGGTAATATGCATGTGATCAAGAAATTCAGTTGCTGCGTTATTCAGAAAAATTTGTGAGACATGAGCATACTTAGTATGAAGTATGTTATATGTAGGTAACCCGCCTAACAGCTGTCCTGTGTTTTAAATTCATTATCATAATTTAACTTAGAAGCTGACCAAAAGTCGAAGCTGTTTATTCTAAAGTGTTCTTTTACTACACATCGTACAGAATAATTGAGGTCACGGAATTTCGGCATATTGCGCACAACTCAGTTTCCTTAACGACAATATCGAAATTTTTAGTTGTAAATAATACTACCAATTCGAATAAGAAACCACACGAGCATACTTATTTGTATTAAGTAGTTTTCACAAATAAGTTTTCGGTTCGACAAGGACCATATAGTATACTCGACACAATTGACACAACGATTTGAAGAGAGAAGATTAAGAAAGTCGTAATTATAGCTAAATCTTCAGAATTTGGTCGAAGTGGAATACATCCCTGAACCTGTGACTATGACCTTGGTAGCCGATATAACCGATTTTGCCTACCTCGATGCCGTCGTTCCAAAATTTTCTGTAACTCCATGAATCTCACGCATTTTCAATATCCGATTGTTAATTCAAATTAGAATATTGTGAATTGCCTTCGGTAAACTTATTTAGACGGCCGACGGGAATAGATCAACAATTAACTTCGCTTTAACTTGTTTTACCTATCTTACTCGTAATCTTATCTTTAGCTTTCAAAAATTCATTAAAAATCTGTTGAAGTAATGCTTGTCCCACTGTTTTATTTACAGTAATACCCCTGTATACCACCACCCCGATACACAACCAATTCGGTATACGACCTTTTTGACTTAGGGAATTTTGCTCGGTATACGATGCAAGATTCGGTTATTTTTATTTTTTATCATGAAAACATAATGCGTGCATTCGCAGAAATTTTAAAATAAAAAATTGCATTATTCATTTAGTCTATCACTATTAATAACTATAACAGCTTTTAAATTATTTTGAACCCATTAACAGTTATACAGGTAAATTTTTCACATGAGAACGGATTAATTCTTTTTACATGGTTTCTTATGGGAAAGGTTGCTTCGGTATACGATCAATTCAGTATACGACGGAACAAATTAAAGCCGGGCTACCACTGTATTTTTTATTTTGCAAATAATAAGCAATTAAAAAACTTTTTGTGAATTTTTAATATTTTATATCTACTTATTAAAACTATATTCATTCGGTTGGGGAGCCTTATATCCCCGAATTTTCGATTGCCGAAGCATTCGTAGGATCCATTCTTATTTTGTCTTTGTTCTTCACTTACGTTGATTCCAGAATTAAGTTCACAGAATATGTTTGTGAAGGTATTTATTTTGTTCTTTAGCTTATCGGGATTAGTCATATTTCCATAAATTTCTAATTCCTCTAAACAATCCACAACTTCAAAATTAACAAAAATTCAGTTTTAGAAACAGGTATATACAAAGAAAAATCATAAATAAGTGAGCGAAGAGCATAGACAATTTATAATAATACCTATTTATGTAAGCTTCCGCCACCGAATATTTGGGAATATAAGATGGAAACGACGCCTATTCGCTGCCAATTCTAAAATAAATAACCACAAATTTTAAAAATTCACAAAATAAGTTTTAAGTTTTATAAGTTTTTTAATTGTGTATTATTTAAAAAATCATCCAATCTATAACTCTTGTTGACCATCATTTCTCTGTATTTTTGTTAATGATTAAACTTTTAATGAGAATTTAGTCTGATATGTCAATCCGTTCCTTACTTGTTATCTAAACAGTAGAACCTTAATCCGAAACAAAATTTATGTAGATTTTTTTCCAAAATTCTTAAAACCCCGAAAATATTTTATGTATGGTTCTTTTCTATGTTTAGTTAGCACCGTCTTATTGTGCTTGTCAGTTCGACTAAGCATAACTGTGATGAATAAGGTTTACCAAAGTTTTTTAAATTTTAAAACTAATTTTTTAAGTTAAGTACGACTTTTGCCGAAAAATATTGAGATTTGCGACTCAAGTATGAAATATTTATGTTAAAATAGATCTCAACAGATAAATATAGAAACAACGTTAAATATGTCATAACACATAAGAACGACCCGTCCGAGAATGTGGCCCGGGAAAAAATTATGTTCGTAAAATTTTGTTATTTAATGAGTGTGGTCTGTAATTTGATTTATTGTGTTAAGCTACACGCCAGAAGACGCACCTATCAGATTTCATGGAAACTTCTAAATGATTCAGATTTCTTTTGCTTTGGTTTCGTTAATTGTCTTATAGCACAATAAAGTGTGATTCTCGCTTTCAGTTCTTCCTTTAATGTGAATTAAAATAAAATCACAAATTGCTTGTAATCCATTATTCTATTTTAAATCTACCGTTTGTTTGTTAATAACTATTAAGTTTGAATATGAATATAATTTGAAATATGTAGTAATTGTATCTTATCAACACCGATTATACAGTTCGAAGGTACGCTGATGTTGCCACATCGAATGTCGATTTTATTTAGGAAGTAGGGTAGGCGAAATCCAATAATGAATGGAAAGGTCGTAGTTCAGCCCTACTTGATCTCAGCGTCCGTCAACTAATGACGGTTAAAATTGCTATGCATAATTAGAAAATTGTTTGAAAGTTTAACCACAATATTTCTATTTAATTTAATTATTTGTCACTACCAAAATTAATTACAATGTTGAAATTTATAAAAATGAATCATTACATTTGTGTTGATAAAAGATAACTATTCAATAATAAACATGCAATTTAATGTGTGAAAATAATTCGGTTGGAACGACGACTCTAATTATATTTATTAGGAATATGGTGATGATACGAGTACAATGTTGTGATTCATCAAATTTTAGTTATTGTAATTTGCATCTAAATCGGCTCAGTCCAGATTATCGAATAAAAATAAATGTAATATTTTCAAAATCAGCCTTAAATTAATTTGACTTTTACATCTTTGATATTTAACTTTTATCCAACGAAATTTACATTAATTCATCAAGTGATTTATTAATTACTAACACATTTCGCAGTTGTTAGAAAAATGTTACGTTTAAGCAGATGTTCATAGTAGAATGTTTTTAAAACACATTTGTATTACAGTTAGAATAGAAAAACATTTCTTGCAGCACCCGTTATCTACAATATTATTTATTATCAATAAAATTTATTGATTGACCTAACTCTTTATGTAATCAGAATCTATGGTACTACTGTGATAATTTCCCGGAAAAAATTGTATTTTGGAAAAAAATTACGTAGTTTTTACGTAGTTTTTACGTCCCTCCTCATGAAAATGCCAATCGGTACTGCCCTCTGTATATTGTATTATTCTGTAGAATATGAATTTCGAAAAATACAATTTTCATCTTCAGTTCTAATTACAAACTATTATGAATTATCTAATGTTAGTCTCCTTATATACTATACGTTTCTTATCGATAAAGCTCCTCCTATCATTACATTATAAATTTTATTAGTTTTAGTGTAAAATATAAACCCTGTTTATTAATTTTCAGTCACATAAGTATAGATAAATTTAAAGAAAAATTCAATAATCTGCAGAAAAGTAAGATAGGGACAATAAAATAAAATCATCTAAAAATATTAATATATAAAGCTCCACACAGAATTATTAGTCCGGAAGATATGAAAAATTTAATGAAAGAAAACCATATGACACCAATAGGTGGACATACAGGTGTAAAGAGAACTATCAGTATAATTAAACAAAGATTTATATGGAAAGGTATGAATAGGATGGTGAAAGATTTTATAAATAAGTGCGAATTATGCAAGAAAAGTAAAATCATAAAAAATACCAAGGAAAAAATGGTGATTACAGAAACACCAGGAGATAGGTTTGAAATAGTATCAGTAGATACAGTAGGTCCTCTTAAATTATCAAATGAATTTAGATATATTCTTACACTACAGTATGAACTTACAAAGTATATTGAAGCAATACCAATTAAGAATAAAGAAGCAATATTAGTTGCAAGAGCTATAGTGGAGAAATTTATTCTAAAATATGATTTTTTCAAAATTTTAAAATCAGACATGGGAACAGAATTTCTAAATGAAGTAATGAAAAATATTTGTGAACTATTAAAAATTAACCAAATCAACTCTACACCATATCATCATGAAACATTTGGCTCAATAGAGAGAAATCACAGAGTTCTGAATGAATATTTGACTAGTTTTACAACAGATTTTAACTGGGAGGATTGGCTTCCATATTTTGTATTTTCATACAACACATCACCACATATTGAAACACGGTACACACCATTTGAATTAGTGTTTGGAAAAATAGCCAATATACCTTGATGTATTAATGCTGAAGTAGCAAAACCATCTATAACTTTGACAGCTATGCAAAGGAGGTTAGATATAGATTAGAGAAAGCACATACAAAAGCAAATGAGCTATTACATCAATCAAAGTTACCAAGCTAGAAAGAATATATATATGACAAAGATATAAACCCGTCAAATTTTTAAATAGGTGATTTAGTATATCTCAAACGAGGAAATAGAAAAAAATTCCAAAGCAATTACACTGGTCCTTTCGAAGTAATAGAAACAAATGATGTGAATTCAAAGATAGAAAATGAAATTAAAGATATTCACAATAATCGTCAAAAAAATAAAAACAAAAATGTATTTCAAAAGTATAAAATAGATAAGATAAATTCATTCGAGTAGAATTAAGATTAGTAATAACAAGATAATATTTACAGAAATTAATAAAAAAAATAATAATAAAAAAAAATTTACAAATCTTCAATTGGTAAATTTTTCTAAAGGGAAAGGATGTAATGTAACACACTTGTCATGAAAATTTCGACATCATACGCGTTGCAATATACTCTGTATTTCGAAAGACAGGCGCGAAAATATTTTCATGAAATTGTATTTTGTAAAATAAACATATTTTATATTCCAAAATTTATTGCTTTACGCAATTATAAGTTTTTGACCGAAAACTAGCATTGATTGGTGCGATTGTTACATGTTAGCTTGCATACTCCTGTATCTATGGATTGTCTGACTCGTTTGTCTTTCAGTTTTTGTTATATTTTGTTGTTGTTTTTGTAAGCCGAGTTGTAAACGGATGAGATTAACTGGATAAAAAAATTTCTCAAAAAGCGAAACCTCAACGTAGTACTAAACGAGAGATCATCAAAAACATCATTCCCCTAATTCCAAAGTCTCTCTGGTATCAGTTTGGTGACCGAATTTGTTTGTATTATACATCAATGATCTGCTTTATTAACCCTATTCATAGCTTTGCTGATGACGCCTCATTGCACTCTTCTATTTCTTTCGAGCTAAAATCTACTCCTTCAGCACTAAACGACTAGAAGTATGTAACGGGACCACTTTTGAAAATGACCCGTTAGCAGAAATTTGTATCTTCAGAGGTTTCGGTGAACGGTCAATTGCGTCGGCTAATACTCAGGAGCTTGGGGTGGGCTTTCCGAAACATGAAGATACCTCGAATGACCGTATAACAAAACTATTTTAAGAAGTTAACCAGCCAATTCCATTCAATTCATGCCGTTCTACCTACCTGGATCTCATTCTCACCGCCTTTTGCGTTATTCACTCCATAGTAAATTTGTTAACTTATATTCGAAACAAACTAGTGCAAAAACGAAAACAGTACAAATTCATTTTTTCATACTCAAAGATGGTACAACCCTTGTATTTAAGTTTCATTAAAATTTTAGAGAAATATAATCGAATTGAATTATTAAATCTAGTAGATAAATTTGATAATATTCTAAATTGGCCCTACACCTAAACCTATGCTACGCCTATGACTACCACATAATTTTAAATATAGTTATATAATATATAAATATATATATATATATATATATAATGAAATATAATAAAAGTAAATGAAATGGAAATAGTATGTAAATTTAAATAAAGGAAAATATAAAAATTAAAGAAAATTTTAAGATTTAGAAATATAATAAATAAAAATTTAATACTCAAGGTAACGGTTTATTGTTGATTGATGCGTTTCATGTTGATTGCAGTTAAGAGTGTCGTATGACGAAAATAATCCATGTGGTCGTTTGATGTATGAATTTTTGGTAATTTTACCACCGACCTCCGTTATGTAGGTTGCACTGTAAGCTTTCGAGTTGTTCATGAGCTCACGGTAATGTGTCGTAAATGCAACCCAAAGTCACAGTTCACTTTTATTTATATAATTATTTAATTGACGATTTATTAGCGTTTAGTTTTATGACATAATTTATAGATTTATTTAAAACTATCATTTATCATTTAGCAACTACACATCATCGTCTGTGATAGTTCTATTTATATTCTAGTCACCATCACTATATTGTTTTCTTAACTTTTATTATATTAGTTATTAGTATGATAGTTATTAGGTTCACTGTGATATTACTTTTATTTATTAGCTACCATATTGCTCGTAAACCAATTTCTAGTCATTTTATTTTCCACCTTTTTATTATTGGAATCACTTGGAATGTTCTTTAAGTCCTGTTGTTTTTATCACAACCCGTTACCCAGTACTATACACCACGTTTTATGTTAAGCACTATTTAATATGAATTCTACTTTTATATCTTATTTATTATATGTTAGTTGTATTTATTTAATATTTATTTATTTATTTATTAGTTTTAAGAATTCAAAGCACTTTTTAACTTTATCACAAAATTTATACGCGTCCGAGAGATTATGTGATACATCAAAAAAAATAGTATTTGTACCTTTTACGCGTTACATACTTTACGAGACTTATAAAAATTAATCCAACTAATTAGTGTTGAACGCTTTGAAGAATTTGATTGACTGCCTTTTGATTGATGATAAAACATTCGATTACCATTACCAATAAAAAAATGAACCAGTTTATTGTAGGATACATTATACATGTACAATCATACTTGTCATGATAGTATCAGGATACTATGCATTCAGTTGAGTATTAGGTTGTTTTAAATAACTTGACTTTACATTTCTGAATAGTAAAAAATTCGTATGACAACTAAGGTTGGGACGGCTACCGGTCGTAACAAGTTGTCACTTAATTTCGATTTGAGTACAATATTTATTGAGGAAAAAGAAATCATGTCAAGTCTAACGAGAGAAAAACATATATCTGTATGCACGTTCTCGCGTAAAAGAACTCACAACGAATACCCGTTTGTGGTGAAAGAACATGTACTCGTATGGAATGAACGAATTGTTGTATTAGCCAAGTGAGTGTACCGCAAGCTCGCGTTACTCAATTGTTCAGAAGATTCTTTAAATCGCATAGATCGCATAAGATCCCCGTTAAACAATGTATAGAGTATTACTGTCAAGTATGGCGTTTAGCAGATAGTACTGTCGACCAGTTACTGTATATGACCCGTTTATTTTGAAAGTGATTTAAGTTCATTTTACAAAAAAAAATAGTTAATGGTAACAATAATCTCAATTCTTATAATTATACATTTTTATTTATAAACAAATTTAGTCAAGTATCATCAAAAACACAATGAAATGGCAATTGAAAATTAACTAATTAACGAATCTTTAATTCAATTCAAATAACACAAACACTTACCATAAAAATCTCAATATAAAAAAATTAATTTAAACCACTTTCAAAATAAATGGCTAATTTGATTCAGCGTCGTGCCTTCCGAATAATAAGCAACTTTAGATGAACAAAAGAAGCTAAAAGTTCGCCCTACCGACCAAATGGCACAGTGGTTAAAGCTTTGGCGTTCGGTTCGGGAGTTACCGGGTTCGAATCCCGATAGGGGCAGGATGCAAAAGTGAAATTTCATAAACAGGTTACGATCTGTGGTGAAATGTAACACATCTATGACCCCCTGTCGGTGTAGAAAACCCATGGCCCGACCCATCTTCCATGCCAGTATAGGATGGCATGGAGCTGATAATGAGCTGATAATGTGCAGATGGTCTTAAATCGGTCCTAGACGTAAAGTTAGGACGTGATAAGCATAACCACAAAAGAGCAAGATGAGCATTGAGCCCCAAAACAGATAGCATTGTAAATAAATAAATAAAAAATTCGCTCTGCACTCAATTAAAACTAAACGAGCAAAAAAAAATATGTTAAAGTGCACTATTTGGTTAGTTTTTTTTACATTAATTTGTAAGCTAGATCCTTTTAAGGCGCCGATATCTAGGCTTCTATAAAGTCTTATTAATATGTACGTTACCAAAATTTTAGATTAGTTGCTGTAAACAAAGCTTAATGTAATGCTGGTATACACTAAATGTAATTAATAATTTTTAATATAACTAAATTTTTTAATTATTTTAAAATTAGTCGAAAAGTGGTATTTATACAGAAACATTTATCTTGGCCATTTCACAAACCAGTAATCGCATTAATCATATAATTTTAAATAAAATTAATTAATATGACCTACGATTTGTTGCAGACGATGATGTGCAGCAGTTAATGATTTGCTACGTTGATGCAACCGATGATTTGTTGCCGGCGAGAACTTGTTGCCGAAATTTTTTAAAATCGATGAAAATTATGTTGAGGAAATGGGTAGTTTGGGACTATAATTAATTATTCTTTAATTTATAAGAGGCTGTCATTTGCAGCCTTTGTAAATATGATCGTTGTTTTATGTGCAGATCTCATTTAAACGGGATCATAATTAAACGCTTCATTTTATTTTATTCAATTTTATTTAAAACAATTTTAGTTTTGTATTTTATTTGCACAAAAAATATAAACTAATTTTGAAAATATACATAATCGTTAAATGTTAATATAAAAATCTTAGTAGTACCAGAAACAGAATATTTTCTTAATTATCGAAAAGCCTGAAAATTTCTACTACTGTGTCATAAAAGAAATGTTTTTCCATAGTCTTCTAGGTTTAAATATTTTTAACGACGAGGAAATTATTCCAAATCAGACAAACTTTACACTAGATTTAACTCTAGAAATAATTATCATAGAGTGTTTCCCCGCATTTCCCTCTTGTGATCTCTCTCTCACTCTCTCTTTCTCTTTCCATTTAAATCTCCTGTGGCACTATTCTGGGCTCAGAAGTTTATGTCTCAATTTTCAGGAATCAATTACCATTCTATTTCGCGTAACCAATTATATGATTTATATCGCGATTTCAACCTCTTGATATAATTGTGAGCTTTCTCTCTTTTCTACATTTCGATAAACCAATCACGAAATCAGAATCGATTAATCTAGTAGTCTTAGATATCGTAGAAAAGAAATAGAGTGACGTTTTACACGACCAAGCTGAGAAAGTGAGAACACAATAGAAAATGCGTGATTTCCGCCGAAGTGTAGGCTTCCATTTTACTCGTGAAAAAAAGAGACATACACTAAGTCGAAAAACGAAACTGGTAATTTCCCGGGAATAGGGAACTGGGAAAAGAATTTATATGTAATTTTTATTTACACATTTTTTTTCTGGAATACTGAGGTAAAAAGTTAGTGTTAGCTTTTTTGAAAACAAAATTAAATAGGGAATAATTTTCCCTGTCAATTTAGGTATGGAAAAATTATTCCCAATTTATATTTATATCAAACTTTTCTCCTTAGTAGGTCGGGGAAAAAATATCTGAACAGAAATTTCATATAAATTCTTTTGCTAGTTCCCTATTCCGAGGGAATACGAGAATAGTGCCACTGGAGGGATTTTACCGCCTACACTGTGTTTTTCCACCGAAAAGTTTAAATATTTTATAAAATGCAGATTTTTGTAGATCTTGTTCATTCTCGTTGCACCGACGTAGTCTCGATCTTTCTCAGCTGGTTATTATTGGAACACTGTTTTATCATTAAACTAGGTGGGTTTCTTTCAACTTGGCTTACCCATCATATATGGTTGGGTTTTATATGTAGCCGATAGCATCATAATCTCCGTGGAGTTGTTTTATTTCATTTTCAATTTCGATTAATTAAATTGCAGTAAGAGGTAATTATAGTACAGGTTTCGCTCTCCATAGTAAGCACCGGAGTGATTAGTGTTTATAAAATGAGAATTTGCGCGAAAGATGTTTCGACCGCAGTAATCTTGACTGCGCGAAAAAGAGTCTGTATACTGCAGCGGGCGGCTTTTGTATCTACCTGGATTACAATCGATGGTCCCGGAATTTCTGGATGTTGATAAAACTTTCGATTTCCTTTTGTTTACTCAAAAGAATATTAACTGCATATTCTTCTTGGCCTAGAAAGGCTAGCAAGGAATCACAGACGATTTCTTCAATTGTAATTCTACAAAGAATGTTGAGAACCACTAGATATTGCGTTTAATGCTGTTATATGCTTATTCGAAATCTATATAGAGTTGATGTACACAGAAAGAATATAATAGTATTTTCATATAAAGATTAAAAATTTCATTTGGTCGTGGATTGATTTTTAGCCATTGAATGGGTTTGGTTGATTTATTTAATTTAAATTAGATGATTTTAACCAACGCTTGAAATAATTGTTTCAACTAAAACATTTAATAAAACATATGATATATTTATTTGATTTCTAATCAAAACGTTACAGCAATAAATAAATTAATTAGCTAAATTTGCATCAATGATCAATTATTTAATGATCTTATTAAATTTTTTAATGTTTTATTAAACGTTTTGCATAACATACCTAAGAAATTATATCAAATAATTTCCTAAATATTTTTTTTTTATTAAATGTTAAATAATTAAATCAGTCAAAAAATACCAACCAAGCCAAGAATTTGGTTTTGGCTGTTAGTTTGCTTTCCACTAAAAATATTAAAATATGTAAGTTGAATTATTCGATCATCTCTTCGGACAGCGGTGTGATCAACATCCATCTGTAATTAAATGGCAATGCAAATATTTTAACAATATACTTATATTTAATAAAAACACTTTGACTTGGCGAATTATTATAATTTTGGTAAACAACTCTCAAATTAATGCTGCATTCATTGATTTGAATTATATAAATTAAAAAATGTTAATTCTATGACTTTACTATTGATTTAGATGATTTTTAAATTTGTTTAGTAAATTCAAATAACAATTGGTATATGTTTTAGCCAAACATATTATTTAAAATTCTCAAACATTTAATAAATTCATTTAATTAATTACATAATTTGTAATGCACAAAATCATCTAATTAAGTTTTGGCAAATTTTGAATTTGTATTTCGTATTTTATTAAATGAATAGTTAAACCAAATAAAATATTAAATAAAATCATATAATACGAGTATATTATCATTTAATTTAGATTAGCTAATTATTCTATTTTAATTTTTTCTGTTTATGTTGTTATGCTCCCAACATTTCTTCAGAATCATTCACGCCAAAGCTGCATTGTTAAGTGCTGATAATATATTCAGGGAGATAATAGAATCTGGCGAGTGCAATGCACAAACAGGGCGATGCCATTTGGCGGATAACTTCCACAAATCAGATGTTCTCTGGTCTCGTAATGATTCTAATGTCAGATATGGAACAAAAATGTATTCCCTTGGCAAAACGATTGCTCTCACAGTACCAATTCTATCAATCTAGTTGAATTTCTGAGGTTAGCTAACCACTTGTGAGTTACCGGTGCCCGCTTGAAGCTGACAGGTTTATTACAATTCATCAAATGTGTCCAATTGTTTTTGTGGAGAAGCTTAGTCGTTTTTTACCTGGCAGGGAAGTATTCCAAGTCTAGTTCCACACGTTTTAAATACTAACAAACATCTCTAAAACACAACGTGATTTTTTTAGTGCTTATTTTCCGCATCCTGATTAGTTTTTTTCTAATAACACGTACAACTTCGGGTATAAGTCAAGCAAATATTGTTACCAATATTTATCTACAAATATTTCTTAAACGTATAGAGTCCAAAGTGTGTTGATACCAAATTGATGCTTTGTAATATTGTATTGTACTGATTTACTATTTTCGAATTAAGACAACAAAACAGTAATGAAGTCCGAAACCCTCTTGGGACATTTTTGCATAAAATTGCAAGTTCCTGCTCAAACTAGTATTCAATTTTTCATTCGAACCAAGTACTCAATATATATATAGTATAAGACTCTTTGAAATTTGGCAACCGGCCCAAACTAGTAAAACAAATGCAAAATTGTTTGAAAATAAACCGCCACATGTAAATGATAAGTTTACACCTATGATAATTTTAAATTAATTATTAATAAACTTGTAAATTAATCTAATTATATTTTATATGATTTTGCTCTCTTTACAGAAACTTAACTACATCATGTTTTCGAATGCGGATATTTCGATCAGAATCTCAATATTTTCAGTGTTTTTCAAAATGAACAACAACATTGTAAGTATGTATGTACATTAGTCATCAGAAAATAAAAAAAGCATCCAGCTTTATCTATTTAGCGCTTAGTAACGCTATAACGATTTCCAAACCCTGTCTAATTAGAATTTACGAATATGTAGGTATGATTATAGATAGAAAATATAGTGGAAAAAGGAAAATGCGAAAGACAACAACAAAAACAACACGTCATAATCAAATAATGAAAGTTTGTTCTGGTGGAAAAGCTTGTCCACAATTACAATAAAAATGCTTCGTTCCACTTCAGCGACAGTATTTTTACGCGTAAGATATTTTTGTAATCCAGTAATTCAATAGCACAAACATTCTTTCAATCTTATCGATCCGTAATTTTAAAAAGGTAACGTAATTTTTTCGGTGTTAGCCTGCGATACGGTTTGTTTATTTTCTTTATCAATTATTATGATTAAAATATTTTTTTTTGTTTTAATTTACGTTTATCTCAACATACCAAGTTACATTTAAAAATTATGCGAGTATATTGGTCCAAGGAAAAATCTGTGCATGTGTTATATATAGTGACTATTGGAATATGTTTAATTAAACAAAAAAAGAGTTAATAAAATTATTAATTAATTACTAAAAATCGGTGTAATGTAAAGACGAAAATATAGAATAAGAATTTAATTTAAATAATTAGATAAGATTTTCTTTATGTTGGTTTTAGATTTTTTTGTTTTTAATTTTTTTTTCTAGATGGCTTATCTCTGTATAAAAGGAATTGGAAAGCCAATAGAACTAGTAAATATAAGAAAATATTTTTCCTAAAAGCTTTATTTCGGTGGTGATAAATTCGGTGGTGCAAAAGTTTATTTTATTATTCCAACTTTTTTTGGTGAAATTGTCATCAGACTAATAAAATTTTATTGTATTATTTTGATTATTAATAATATTATTTATTTTATTTTTTTTTTTCTCGCTGAGGTGCTAATTTTTGAATTAGCATCATATATTTTTGTATTTGCTAATCCAGGTGATTTCGTGCTATTATAATTTTGTGTTATTATTTTTATTTATTTACCTATTTATAATATTTAGTTAAAAAATTAAATAATATCAAAATAAATAAAAATTGTAATAAATGGTGAGTAGTTTTCAGATTTGTTTCAGTTTTAAAATATTATTATTCTTGTGCACAAACCTCAAAAATTTGAGTTTGAACAAAATTTAAAATAAAATTATTTTGTTAAATTAAAAAAAAGATTTTGGTGAATTTAAGTGTTGTGTGTGTGTATTGAATAAAAATATTTTAAAAACTCACTAAGATACAAAATTTTAAATTTATTTAAGTGATATCATTTTGTGCTATAATATCGTGAATACCCAATAGGTATGTACACAATTTAGTGAAACCATGGCTATTATTTGCTAGGATTGTCGACAAAAAGTTCATGTCAGAAAAAAAAAATATTTATCGGTACACAACGTTATGACTTTGAAACAAAATTAGTGTATCTCAAGTGTAACCGAACCCATTAAGCGAGTGTCAATCGTCACAATTTAAGTTAATTGAAAATTAATGACGCTTTTTTTGCGATAGTATATATTTTGACAACGATTGCAATATTTATCAGAATGATTATATTTCACCTTGTCTAGAAAAGTTTAAGTTTAACATCACGTAGATATAGACGTAAAGTACGTATTAAAACGTGTATTATCTAAATTTACTAGTTAACTTTAGAACAATGTGACCGACGTAGTTTTTTTTGGATAATGAATAGTATTGATTAGTTTACAAAAGTTTGTTTCAGTTATATTTAAATTTTCCATATTTGCTATAAAGCAGAACTTTGTGTTTAATAGTTACATAACGAATCGATTTTCAACAAATTTAATGATAATTTTTGATGTCTAGCTGGATATGTTCCTATGTGGCGCTTCGGTTATTAATTAAAATAAGCAAATTATGCAGTACCAACCCTACAATTACCCAATTGGCCAAGTGAAAGTTAACTTTAGAAAATTAATGACAAGATTGTGATAAATATTTACTGAAATTATTCAATGGTACTTACTAAATTAAATTTATGATTGTTTGTTTTATATTATTAAGTACGCATAGTTACTCTGGGATATGTACTCTGGGATAAGATTTTAACAAACTTCAAATAAGGATTTACCTTGACTAAAGCGGCAATTTCACCAGAAAAATTAAAGTGCATAAACATCAAAAATCACTGCGAAAACAAATCTACAAAGTAAAAAACCATCTTATTTAATAACATGTCGACTTATTGCAAACTTATTGATTTATTGGCAGCCATCTTAAAGAAGTACGCAAAATTGCAAACAATTCTTCTTATTGTAAAAAATATAAATATTTTGTGTAGTTTTCTTTTACTTTAAAAAATGTTCTTCTTATATTTAACCTCGTAAGTAACTGATCGAAGATTAAATAATTTAAATTGCAAATTAAATTAGTTAACAACAATCTGTTGCTATCTAAATTTTAACAGGAAATCAAAATTCAGTGCAACCTTGATTAAGTTAATTTTCCATAGCCAAATTTTACTTTGTTTCTAGTTATAACTTTACTGTTAGAAACAACCAATTTTGATGCAACAACTTTTTACCTAAGTTAGTGATCGAATATTTCGGTGTGAAAACACTAATTTAACCAATTTTATACTCAGTTTGACTGCATCTCCACTAATTACTCCAATCAACAAAACATTTTATGGAGATAAGAAGCAACATTTTAGAAAATGTGTACCTAATTTTTCGACCTACTCCAGGTATGCGGAATAGATCCCAAACATTGTTAATTTTGAGAATAAATGATCATGGGTCAATAATATATTTCATTTTATATAAACTACTTAAATGCAAATTACAAAACTCTTAATTTTTAGCAGAGAAACAATCAAACCTATTGGATATTTTTTTTAACATCTTAAAAAGTAAATATAAATATTATTAATGAATTTCCCAAGCTTTGTCAACGTAGTTTTTCAATTAAATATTATTTAATCCATTATAACGTTTTGCTGTAATCAAAAGAGGTAATTCTAGTAGTAAGGATATTTGAGCAGGTATTGCAAATAGTGAAGTAGTCGCAACTGTGTGTAGAAAGCATTCCCAAAAAATTGTTTATTACTTTTACGATAGAAGTCATTACTTAAAACTCGCTCGAGACGCCACTAAAAATCATAAAGCAATATGTGGCCCTAGAACTATCTTAACTTACCTATCTTTATCATATCTTAATTATTTTATCTCTTACTCTTCGCCAACAAACAAAATTGTTAGTGGGTATTTTTGTTGCACCGCCAAAGATGAAAAACCATAAAAAAAATTTGATTTTTCGTCATAATTTTTTTTCCGGTGAATTATCTGTTAAAAGTCAGTAGACTTCTCAATGTGTTAGTAAATTCGGAAATTTTGACAATAACACAGAAATTTTGTATGGGAAAATACAAATTTACCAGTTTTTTCCATTGATTCATAATAAAATACAAACAGCAAGCTATAATAATTCCAATTCATGTGAATTTGAAGTCTCTTTTCCTAATAAAATATCAAGCCTGTGTGAAATTTTTTCGAGTTGTTGAAGCGATCCTGTCTCTGACAAATTCGTTCGATTGCTTTAAAGCTGACGAATAAAATTGAATTTTGATGATTTTCTGTGAAACAATAAAAAATAGATGGTCTCCAATTCAAATTGTGTTAGACCCCTGAGCCTTTTTATAACAAATCTTTATATTAACATGCCGATTCATTCAGAGATTTTTTTTAGGGAGAATGCAATGTGTAAACGTCTGATAGAAACTTTTGCCAAAGTATTTTTTATGCCAACTTTGTAAATTACCGAATCATGTTTAATTCGTTATGTTGGTTGTTTAAAATAGTAACACGTGATTATTTGTAATCAAAATTTCTACACACAGTTTCTTCTAATTTTCAACTCTCGATATAGAATATTATGCAGGAAAAGAAATAAACTAAAAATATATTCGAAGAAATGCGGGTATATACTATAGTAAACCTAAAAATACAAAACAAAATTAAATCTTAAATTAATTTGGCATTAACATTGACAATGAAAATTTTAAACTAACTATTTTTAACACTATATTATTACGCAAAAAGTAAAATCCGTATGAGTACTGATCAACTGAGTAGTAATAAAATGAAGAAGTCACGAAAATAGTTTTTCGAATTTTTTTTTTAAAACTAACAGGTTGGTTAGCGTTGTTGAACAGATGATTTATTATGATATGCACGTATAATCATATTCACACTATAATTTTTACTTTCATTCACCGTGGTACGGATGTAATTAATTTGTTTACTACCGTTCGAGTTAACGTCTTAAAAAGTGTATTTAGCTTTTTCTTCCTGTTGTTTTATCTTGATGGTTAAAATGGTTTCCTGCATGTAATATTTATAAGTATTTATGTATAATTTTGGCATCTTGTCACACAAAATGTTTAGTATCCGACTTAACCTTTTTTTTATCACAAAATGGCGCAAACAAAATTAATTTGCACTTGATAATATTATGTTATCATACAGCTATTGAAATGACTTTTTCGTATTCAATTTTTTAGAATAAACCAGAAAGGTGCTAATTATTTAAACTTGTCTGAACCGAATAATCAATATACTAATTGTTTTGTCATATACAAGGATTGATTAACAATCACTCTATATAAAATATTAATTAGAATTATGTATATAAAAACCGAACACAATTTTAAACGGTAATTTTAGTTTATTAGAAAAAACAAAATAAAACAAGAACTATAATACCTAATTAAAATGTCAGCGTCGTTTGATTTAGAGATTCTTTTACCTAAAATAAAAATATCACGTACCCGTTACTCACACTATTTGTCGTGGTATTAAAATCGATTATTTCTTCCAGCATACAACCATTAACTATGCGAACCATTCACATTCACTTCCCGAGTATTTCTACAGAAAAGAACACACAGTAACCTATTTTGTTGTGAAATCTGGCACTAACTTAAGTTCTTGTTCTAAACAGAAATTGTCAAAGAAAAATATTTAACACTGAACAAACAACATTTCGCAAAACTGCAAAAGGCTTTACGAACTTCTCGCAACACTCCATTCAACAACTTACAAAATATTTTATTTTAACACCTTAATTTTTGAGGGGGCAATTATGATATTAAAAGCTTGCGCCTTTCTTCCGCCTCAGCATATAAGAAATTCCAATGTGTGATTTTCGTAAATGAGCCAAACGGTTACCGAGTTATTCGAAACAAAAAACTTCAATTAAAACGAGAAAATGATAAAATTTTAAAAAAACTAAACTAACTTGTTTAAAAAAATTATTTCAGAAAATGTACAAACTGTTAGCCTCCAACTTCCCTACAGTAAAGCAAACGTTGTTCGAAATTCCGTCGAACTCTTCCCAATGCTGCTTCCCTAATTGTTTGACGACGTTCATCGAAAATTTTATATTTTATGCTTTAATGACTGATGTTCATTTGTTTGAACAACATATTTGAGACGTTCGCATACAAAAAAATACAAGAAATCTAAATCAGGTGATCGAGTATTCCAATGCATTGTTGAGGGAAACGCTCGTTCTAAAATGCGTGAACCGGCTAGACAAAATTGGGAGTCCCATTTAAATCAAATTTTAGTTCATCGTACAACATACTTTTATGAGATTATCGAGTTTGTTTATCTTTTATGAGATTGTCAAGTCAATTACGCCAAACATTCTCGTAATAGGCTCGTTCTGGCCATAAAGAGTTCTGTGAGGTGCAATTCTAACTGCAAGAACCGTTCATAACGCCGGAGGGTTTAAATTGAAATTTGTTCTCTTCTGTTATGTAGAATATTTCAAATTTCCACCAATATTGATTTACAACATAAATAATTTACTAGACTATTATAATTTTATTCAGGCGCCAAAAAATCTTCATCTGTTTATCACTCACAAGGTATTAATTAAATGACCATTTTAAAAAAAATTATTAAAATTTGAGTTGTGTGTAAAAGCTGTTCGGTTCATTTTTGAAAACTATTTAAGCAGAATTAAATACCTTTCAAATTATATACCTACGCCTATGATATTAATGTCGACAATTGTCCAAAAATTCAGTTAGAGTATCTTAAGTTATTCAAAGTGTTTCGTTTTAAATGAAGCACTCTATATTTTATTGATTGAACAAAATACATAAGAGAAAATTCGAATTCAGCCGACTATAAATTCAAATATCAATATATGTATTTCACAAATTGATCAAGTGCCAGATACGAACTCAAAGTGCAGCTTTCATTGCAGTTAACTTGTAAATAGTATAATTAAAGATAGTAAATATTACGACAATAATATTTGAATCGTTATTCAAAATATAAAATATTTGATTGATACGCACGTGATGTGTAATATACAAAAAATAGCATTCAGTTCAATTGTTAAAATACAAATAATCTGGACATAGAAGTGTTCTTATCAATCAAACGATAATTGAAGAAAAAAATCAGTTTATTTTAACTACTTTAATAACATTCATGCTATTACCAAAAAGAATAAAACTTAGAGAGGGTTATTTTGTATGAGCAGAATTCAGAAAATGTGTATGAAAAAATAAAATTCATTTTTTACATTTTTTGCATTTTCCATTTTTTGCATTTAATGGAGAGGCAAATATGTAAATCGCATACATTTTTATATTTTTGCCTCTCTATTACACTTAAAAACAAAAATAATCCAATATTTTCGTACACATTATCTGTTCGTAGAAAATAGCGCGACAACTGTAATCTCTATATGCGAGTAACTCAAAAATATGAATTTTCAGACTGCTATCTTATAATTTAAATATTTAAAATTGAACGATTTTACTCAGTTTACAGTTGTTTTAAATACAACTTAACTTGTGTGTGTATTTGGTAGCTAAACTATTACGAATACTAACCAACTAGAAAAATTAATGCAACCGATAAAATAGTTATGTATAATTACAGGGTGTCCCGACTGTATCATATTGAAAACCTTATCAACCTGAGTAAAAAATATTACTGCTGATCATCGAAATTTCTCAAAATATCGTAGCTGTTAAAATTTAAAAATAATTTTTCACTTTTTACCGATATTTTAAAAGCATAATGTGGTATTAATCCGATTTTGGGCTTAATAATTGGTTAGTAGTTATTTGTTTTGAACGAAAAAGTAATAATGTTTCCATCAAAAACAGGGAGAAACTATCAAACAGTTATGATCACCGTTATTTATTTTGAAAGCGTGCTCGTTGAGGTGCGTTTAATACGTTTCACTATGATTGTATATGGTGATTTTGGTATCAAACAATAAGTCACTGTTTTTCCATAGCTTTGACAAACTTCAATATATTGTGAATTAGCTGAATAGCTTTAATTCTAACGATCGTTGTTTTATTTACAAATAACATGTACTATAAAATTCATATTTTATTCAGTTCGTTTCCTAACGAAAATTACTCAAAAATATCACCCATTACTATTCAGGAAGTAGGAAAACGCATTTATAGTTAAGCCCACTATCAAAAAAACTATAATATTCCGCTGTTGGAGTTAGAAACACAGCGCCGACTCATATTCCGTGTCAATGTGCATGTGTGTAACGTGCAGGTGTATACATATTAATTATTCAAAAATCCATGAGCAACAGTTATTAACTAAATGAAATTTTGGGTTATTCTGGATAATATAGCTAAATATGTATATATAATTTAAAACTTTTCGATCAATTTTTTCGATATTTTATATCTTTGTTATCTTGCAATAGATCCTAATTTATGATCTACCAACCAACGCTAAATTTCTTTATTAATAGATTTATCACCACAAGATGCGAAATTGCATAATTTATGTATTTTGATTTGATTTAATCAATACTTCTTATCATCTTGCTGCTCCTAACATATTAATGCTTTTGCATTACGACAGTTTTAGTGATGTTATTGGGATTGAATTGTTGTAGATGGATAATCTCAGACATGTTATAAATCCGAAGGCCGATTTAATGTTGCATCTTGAAGCGAAAAATAAAATATAATTCACTGTAATGGAATCACGTTTTTTTAATAATGATAATAATTTTTAATAATTTAGCTTAATTCGGGCAAATAACTTGTTTACTTTTATCACTCGTCTTGTTAGTAAATTTGGATCTACATACCTTAATGTACTTGTGAACTCTATTAGATCCATGTCCTTTCTTAGATAGTAAATTTTTAGTTCATGTTGTTAGTTTTAGTAGGTATTTAGTTCCTTGGAACACGAATAGAATTTGTATACATTTAATAGGAACATTGAATGAAAACACCAATGATACTTAGGAGTAAAATCCAATTTAAACCTAGTTCTTATATTTCCGTATATCGCTGATTTTAACGTAAAATTAAACCTTTACAATTATTTAGAAATGCCCATTAATTTTATCACTACATTCTAGTTGCAATAGTACAATATAAATGTAAAGATATTTATCATTTGCAAGGCTGCGCCAACTCACAGCTGTCTGTAGCCAACGCAATCAAATATTCTAATCCGATATAAAATTATAATAGATCATTATGGTTTACGTCATTTTACACGTTAGGTGAACTCATAAAAAATTATGAGAGGACATTGACAACACATCAATCGCGTACGATGCCAATTTTAGTTGATGCAAATCGTATAGTCCAAACGAGATACTTTGATGTGATTTCATTGTCTGTAAATGCCAAAAATATATAAATACTGTGTCATTAGATACCGGATATTTGCAGGAAGTTTTATCATGAAAAATAACGGATGAGTGGATCAATGTCAGAAGGATATCCCTATTTTGATATCCGTATGATGCGTGAGAATCTTCGGCCACAAATTCAAATTTTCTCACGTACCAAAAATTGTAAACAATCCAGCGCACAAATCTTCTATATAACAACAATTTGGTGTTGAAACAACATAACAAAAACCACATATGCATTATTTAAATTGGCAACAATATTGAATTTAGTGACGCTACAACAACCAAATTATGTAGAAGTTATATTGTCATCATTTATATATAGCTTATCTTTAGAGATAATATTCGAATATCCTAATCAAATAAATTTATTTAAATGATTAAAAATCAATTAACAAAAAAAAATTATTATTAAATCAATTAAATTTTGATTGCGGCATAACAAAATCCACGATATACATACTAGCAATTCCCGCGCATTAATTCTAACTGCAAAACAAAAAGACCAAACAAATTAATGATGTTATTAAATTGTATTTTGGCTATTCGCCATAAATTTACAAACAAATCTGTAATAATTCAAACTACACTACAATTAAATTATTTGTAATTACACCAAGGTTATAATTACAAACCCAAACTATTTCTTGTAACAAATGAAAAAAAAATTTAATTTACTTGTCGTTATTTTAAATTCCGCGTTTAAACGCGGAAGATCACACAAACACTATATAGAGATAATTAATATAAGTTAAAAAAATACCCTCTTTGCAAAAATAAAGAATTTATTTAAAATATTGCTAATAATGTTGTTTATAATAAAAATAATTAAATTAATAAGTGAATAGTCCTTTAATTATTAATTGATAAAGGTAAAAATGGAGACATTTTATTAAGTGTTATATTTTATTAAGTGCATAAAATTTTTGAGTGAATTACCAAACGACCTTCACAAGGTTGTAGATTAGTGAATATAAAACATACAAGTTTAATGATTTTTAACTTAATTTGATTTATTGTTCAATTTATTAATTTGTATCAATCAATACTCATCAATTTGTATGGACAGCAAACGAATTGTTCAGTAAGACGTATTTTAAATCTTTAAGAAAGTGATCGAAGTAACAATAGCTAAAATTATTATTAGACCGATTAGAAATTGGCGCGATTTTAAATATTTAACCTGTAATCCCAATGGTAAAGTAAAACTGTGTTTGTGTACAATTGAATTTAGAATTATTATGTGGCTAAACTAAATAATACAATATCTCCTATCTAAATATCGTATATAATAAAAATTAGTTAGATTCGAAAACTAGTAATAGCTGACTGTATATATCGGCGCGTAATCACATTGGCCCAACTATTTGATATAACAAAATAATATTCACATGACTTTATAGAATAAGTTTCAAGAACACGAACTTACATACACGCAGATCGAAAGACGTCTTGGAATTTGGTTCATAGGACAGACAGACAATCTTCATATTATTTGGCTTAATTTAATTAATTTGGGTTTTGATTTGATTCTTCATACGACAAACGAAGAATTGGTAGCTCATCGTATGAGATGTTGGTGTATGTGTGTGTATGTGCGCGCGAACCCTGTAATTGTAAAAAACTGAAATTATGTATATACCATCAGTGGCATTCCACAATGCAGTATGGCTCGAAATATATCTCCTTTCACAAATTATTATTCAACTCTGAATTTAAATTATATAAAAATAATATTACGACCTACGTAATTTGTTGGTCCCAAATGATTTAAATAATGATACCAATACTTCAAAATAGAATTCGCATGCCTGTAATTACTGCTTTGCGAAACTTAATTTAATTCTAAAAAATTTTATAACCATTAATTTTAAATTATGTAGTCTAGCCTCCTCTTTTATGCGCTTAAGAACCAAACTCAAAAGGATTGGTGTTATTTTGATAGTCTCAAATATACTCTGTACCGAAATAGTTTTCTAATTCAATAGTCAGCATTTGTTCAAAAAACAAAATCCTCCTTAAGTTTTGTGGACAAAATCATTTGTCATCCGAAATGTGGTAGCAGGGTACATATTTACAACAATAAACCTTTCTAACTGGATTATTTGGCAATATTTGGCAGTCACTAGTCGGCGATAGATTGATTGACGTTTTAAAGTTTCATATATTTTTAATAACGAATCAAAATGTAGTACACGTAAACATCACACAATAAAATGAAAATTATTTATTGCAATTAATTGCGTATCAATGAACATATCTGGAACAAAATCAATTAATTACTTATTTTGGAATGTGATGAAAGTTAAACACACTTTAGACCCATGGTTTCACTACATATAGGTAAACATCGATATTATATCATTTCACAACAAATACCATTTAGTTATTAAACATTTTTGCTGTTTCTTTTTATAAAACAAATTTTCTTAAACGTTAAATTTCAGGCGGACTCACCACTACTCGAACGATCCTCACCGCCCACGTCTTTAAAATTTGTCGATAAGGGGACGTCGACGTCGGAACATTCGGAGATTAAATCTCGAAAATACTCACATGATTCAACGCACAGAGGCTATTACGAAAAACTAAGTATAGACGAAGGAGCAACACGCAAAACAAGAAATAACGCAGACTCGCAAAAAATGGGCGATAAAATCGACGTGATACAAAATGTGGTTGGTGATTGGGGAAAATGGCAACTTCGAACTGTATTGCTGATATTTTTGTGTAAAATTCCTTCATCCTGGTTTATGGCATGTATCATATTTACGGCACCCGCACCCCGCCATGGCGAATTCTATTGTAAGCCACCAGTGGTTATAGATATACCAAAAGAAAATAAATCTGAATTCATCAAAATTCTGCATCCATTATTAGAGGAGCAAAATGATAAAGAATTTAAAATCGATTTCTGTAATGTTTACGAAGATGCTCTAGATCACGTGCACCATTATTACACGGCCAACGACACAACTAAACCTTGGGAAGTGCCAAAACGGAATTCAACGCTTGTACCATGCGAATCGTTTGAACATCAGGCTGAATTTACATCGATTATCACACAATACGATTTGGTGTGTTCACGAGACATTCTAGTTGCTACTACGCAATTTTTTCACCTTTTCGGTGTACTGATTGGTGGAATTTTGGCAACCAAACTATTAGAAAAGTAATATACTATTTTTAAATAATAATTGTTTTTTTCTTTTATAAATTTTATAAAATTGAGATTAATTTATTTTCATAACTTAATAATTTAATTATAGCCTGAGCCCTAGAAGAGTTATGTTATTTGGAATGTTCACTCAAATTGCATGTGGAAATCTAACAGGTCTTGTTAACTCTTATGGACTACATGTATTCTTTAGATGTTTATCGGCCGTGTGTTGCGCACAAATGTATACCGCTGGTCAAATGATCTGTATGTATATTGCAAAAACTACAATCAATTTAAGAAATTTCCAACTAATAAGTGTATTTTATTTTCAGTTCAAGATATAACTGGGGGAAAATATAAAACTGTTGTTACAACATGTTTTGAACAATTTTGGTCGGTCGGAGTTATTCTACTGCCTTTTGTTGCTAGTTTCTGGTCCAGCTGGACACATTTATATATGGCGATATCATTACCTACATTTATTTTAATTTTTCTACACCGATGGATTCCAGACTCCCCAAGATGGATGATTAAACGGGGTTACATTAATGAGGCAAAAGAAATTTTAATTGAATCAGCCAAATATAATGATCGAATGAGCCAATTGCCAAGTGATCTAGAAGAGCAATTACAAATTCAATCAGCTGCTTGGTAAGTTTAAGATTATCATAAGATAAATAAATACAAAGAATTATTTTTAAATTATTCGTTTATACAGTATGGCTGATCCACCACCGTCTAATTGGTGGTCAATATGGGAGGGAAAACGCGCAAAAACCAATATGGTTTGTGTACATTTGGCATGGTCAATTTACATCGTAGTCTACTATGGAATGTTGCTAAATATTAGAGCTTTCAGCAGAGAACATTTAGAAGTAAATACTATAATAGCTGGTGCTTCAGAAATGGCTGGAGTATTCATAGGATTATATTTAATTTTAAATACAACTCGCAAATGGTTATGGACGGGATTATTTAATATATGTGCTGGTTGTGTCGCATATTGTGCTTGGTTAATTCCACCTACGGTACAAGGCAATCCTCGAATAGCTTTACTTATGTTTACGGCAATGGTGTCTAAAGTTGCGATTTCATGTACCTTGTCCATCTTAACAACCTCCACAACAGAATTAGTATCGGCTGAGAAAAAGAAAATATGTGGTTTCTCGACTATTGTGTGGGCAAGAATATGGTTGCTAACCGCACCATTTGTTGGTGCAACTATTATTTTTGGTCAACTAATTCCACAAACCGCATTCGCATCGCTTTCCATAATTGGTGGAATTTTAACATCATTTATTGTTGGGCCACGTACAATACCGAAACCGCCTTCTCAGGTTTACGTTCCAAAATTCCAACCAGATTTTTCGACGCCCGAAATATGGACGATAAAAGGACAACAAATTGATCGTGAAAAAGCTTCCGTTTGAGTAAATGAATTTAATATTTTTTATTTTTTTTTATAAAATAAAATAACTTTAAGTATTATTATATTTTAATTTTATAAAACACAAATAAAGAAAAATTAAAAATTTCTTATTTATTTTAGAAATTTTTCTTTTTTCATCCTAAACATAACAAATTAATTAATTTAATTTGAACGAAAGAAATACCAACAAACCTATACAAATAAAAAAGACTACAACTAATGTTAATTATAATTATTATATTTTAGAATATTGTTAATTGTTGAATATGTACTGTATTATAACGTTAATAGCTAAATTATTTTTTTTAATAAAAAAGTAATTAAATATTTATGATAAAAAACTAATACTTTTATTTACTGTTTTTTATTGTGAATGGCTCATAATTATACAATGCAGATTCGTACTATAAAATTATTTAAAACCTTATTGCCCTTCACATCACGCCAGCTGCCAAGATGATGCATCTAACATCACAGACCAAAAATAGTAGACGGTAACCCACCACACTTGATTTCTAAAGCGAAACATAAAATTTGGCAAAATTTTAGTAAAAACTGTTTTGTTCAATCAAAATTCATCATTTCCGCGTAAATTTCAAAAAACCAACAAGGACAACCGTTGTTGAAAATGCATAAAACAAAATAGAAAATATAGTTTTTCTCGAAATCTTTAACAGTTTTTGAATAGAGCCCTCTAACTAAGCGATTAGGATTTTTAACTGGGTTGCATTTCCCAAATAAACATTTTAATTTCGAAAAATTACCTTTACAAATACAACTTAACTAAAAACATATAACAAATTAAAAATCGGGAGTTCGCAGTGAAATTTAGCGGAAATCGGTGAACCGAAGGAACAGGACGAAACTTCATAGTAATTATTTTCATAAATTGGGAGATCGTTATGAAATAAGGCTTACATTAGTGTACAGCAAGTGGCAGTTTATCTAGGAGCCTTTATAATTGTACGGGTGATATTGAAAGGTAAAGCATACTCGTATACGAAAAACAACCAAGAATTAAATGATCGAATAATTTTCCGACAATTAATTTAAGGAGGATTGCTCTTGTTGGTTTTCTGAAGGGGAAATTGCTATTTTTGATTCAACAATCGTATGTTTTCTTTATTTTGTCATTTGTCTGTATTTTTGTTGTATTTGCTATGTAACTGAACTTAAAAGACTTTTTAGAAATGTCGGTAATGTTTGTCGGTCCACCTACCCAACACCCTTTATAAACTTAGTAAGTTTACTTACAATAAGTGTGTAAAAGTATAAAGTAAAATTTGTACACATGCTGAAGAGAAATAGGTTAACGATAATACTCGATTTAAGCAATGCCGTCGAATGTCTAAAGTACTGGCCGCTTACACCAAATGATGACGAAACGCTAAATCAACGGTTCAAATTATATTATTCAGGCGGCAGATAAATTTTAAAAAATAAAAATACATTACAAAATATATTTAGTTGTAATTATTACATCGAAGCGAAAGGTTATTCATTTTTCATTTTCTTTTCCAGTTTTTCTAGTTTTTGTCTCTCTGTTTTCTAATTTTATAGTGTCGTGCAAACTGTTGAAGCCGAAGGATATGCGTTTTCTAATTGTTTCTGTATTGCGTGTACATTTTTATTTTAGATTTTGACGTTTTACTATAAAACCACATATCTCTAAAGAGTGTACTACCTGTGGCCTCGCGGAAAAATTTATTACTGCGAGAGTTTAGTCAGGCTTTATTATGAGTTATATATGAAAAATGGTCTTGGCGTAAGAAATACAAGGAAATAAAAACACATGACCGGCATATTGGGCAACAAATTCATAAGCTTGGGTTACCGTTGATTTATTTAGAAATTGTTTTGTGTCAGAGAGGTGGAAACTTTTTAAAGCAGAGACATTTAGACTTCAAAGCTAGCTATTACTAATAGATAACGACAAATCTTAAGTCATCCTAACGTCCAAATAGTGTTTCTCTTTCTAACTCGTAATTGACTTTATTGCTCCAGTCATTGAATCAAGGTAATTTTCATATTTTTAAGACGTATTACATCAAAAGATCATTACAATGGATTTTACACATAACTCTATTCATGTAACTAAAGCTTGAAGGTAATTTTCAATCAGGCACTCTATCAAAATCATATCCTTATCGCTAAAACACCTGAAAATTACAACATTAAATGCATGTTTGAAAAAGTTATGACCAACATCAGTTGAAACAGAAAACGTGCAAGAAGGTTTTGATGATATGGCTAATGGGGACGTGTAAGATTTATCACTGGAAAAAGAAGTTGTAAAAAAAGATTTGGTAGAAATGGTACCCCAAACCCATGTAAATCAATTCGATTCTATCTCTGAAGAAGATATAGTGGTGTTTATGATTTTACACTAAAATAACTATAAGAAGGTTAAAACTTAGCCGAAAAGTTGGAATCATTTTTCTGAAATACAGACCCTTCCACTGATAGAAATCGGAACTACAAAAGCGCTTAACATCATATCATGAAATATACAACGGCCTAATAAGGACACAGAAAAAAACAAGATTATAGATTTATTAAAGATTGCAGAAGGTGTGCAAAATCTAAATTAGTAACCAATGGCATAACCATTATTTTTGATAACCTCCCGACATCTTCTTGGCATTTGGACTCTATGAGCATCCTAATTTTTTGTTCAGAAATTTCATTCCAAGCGGTTTGAAGCTCTCTATAAACTTGATTATTGTTTTTAGATCTTTCATATGCTGTCTTACTTGATCGTCGACATGCTTCCACAAATTACAAATTTTCGATAGGGTTTAGGTCCGGACTGTGTGCAGGCCAGGTCATAACATCAATTTTTTAGTAGATATCCATGATTTAACATACTTGGAGGTATGTTTCGGATCGTTGTTTTGGCTTTGGCATAAGGCAACATTTAGTGCTCTAAAATGTCACGATAAACTAACTGGTGACTGGTCCATAATGCTGTTAATGCGATGTAGTGGTCCCAACCTAGAAAATCCCGAAAAGCAACCCCAAATCTTTAAACGCTTTACTCCACCAAGTTTTACAGATCCTTCTGTCTATATCGAGGATTAAAACGCTTTACGATTGGTCTACGTACCGTCTTAGATCCTTCTGATTATTTTAAATTGAATTTACTTCCGTCCAGTCTTTATGCTCCTTAGCAAATATGATTCCGGCTTTTCTATTTTTCTCCGAGATGAAGGGTTTGTAACGACTGCATTTTCATTCGTTCCAAAATTTAATTAAGTTTCTTACATGTATCTTTTCAATTTGACCAAAAATTTAAATTTTCAAAATAATTCTGGTTCGGGTGATAATAACTTTTGTAATGATCAAATTTTCTCAATTTTCAGTAAAATTTTAAAATGGTTGAAATCGCTGCTTGTTTTCATGATTTTTTTCACTCAATTAAACTCGTTATAATATAACCAAATTTCACTCAGTTCTTCGATACAATTACAATTTATGTTTGAATTTTGCTATTTGTATAAATTATGTAAAGCTTAGTTGTATATAAAAATGTAGGGGTTTGAATTATATAGATTCTGTATAGTAGTGATCGTTTAGATTGTAAACAAGAATTGCATGTACGTACATACGGTAAAAATCGATGTTGAGATTTTTTTTTGGGATGGAGATGAGTTGGTTGGACGAAAAACAGACATCAGGGAGTTAATTTTTAAACGTGATCGAGTCAAGATCTAAAATATTAATTAAAGTGTATGTTCCGAAATATTAATTAAAAAATTACGAGAATCAATATAACTTGATTCCAATAAAAAAAAAATTAAAATTTAAGATAACGAAGGACTTAAATTTCTTTTGCTGTAGTTTTGGTGTTAAATCGGAACACGTAAAATTTTGCCACTTATATTCGGTTGTCGCGATAATAAATTTTATAATAATAAATTATAATAATACGTTTAATTAGTGAAAATAAGTTATAAAATCGTATGTTAAAAATTGAAAAAAAAACTGTGAAAACGCCGAACGGTTTAACTATCAGTGAAAAAAAAAACATAAAACTGTGCGTTACTAAAAACACAGACAATAGACCTCGATGTCGTTACAAATGGAAAAATATTTCTAGCGGCTGTTAGTTGAAATGCTAGCTAAAACTCAAACCTTATTTTGATCTATGTGCGCTCAATATACATATTTCTCGCTCAATATTTTTTTTAATACGTGCGCGACAAATAAAAAATTTTATATTTGTGTGTACAGTATAAAAGAAACAAACGGAAAAATAACAAATTCAACTTATTTTTAATTTTCGTTTGAAAGTATTCTTTCTCTTATATTTAATAAAACAGAATGAAATGAAAACTAAAACGCACGTGTTGTATATACATACATACTCGTATATACATATGTACTATTTAAAATAAGATGTACTCGTATGTGCGATCGATAATTTCTTGTCGTTTAGGTATATAAAATTTACAAAACATGTGACCTGGAAAAGGAAGAGGATCTATTTTAGATGTACAGTGAACAAAATAAGTCTGCGTAGGTACGCCTGGTCTGTTTATTAAAAATCAACATAAAGACTATCTAAACATATTTCGAATCTAATTCTTTATTATCAAAAATAATATTTATTCTTATTTAAAACCATTCAAACAAGAGTTAGTCTAAAAATTCATTAAATTACAAAAAATATATTTTTTTTATCTTTGAACTACAAAATTCATTGCAAAAAAAGTCTGCGTACGACAATTTGGTACATCCCTATGTTATTATATTTTATTTTCTTTGTACATATGTCTTTGTTTTAGTTTAAAACACCTTGATGAAATACAACTCCTTTTTTAGTATTTTACGTTGTTTTGAAACGTTAGTTTCAATAAAATATTTAAAATGAATAAAATGTCACGTCGTAACTGTAAACTGTCTTTTGAGATTGGTGAATTAATTATTAAATTAAGAAATCAAAACAAATCTTTTGAAAACATTGCCTAATTAACAAAAGGATCAAACTCCACCACTCAAAGAATGGTTTAAAATTATAATAAAACGGGATCGCTTCTCTCTAAGACTCGACCAGGGTGGCCAAAGAAGCTGACGGTTCGCGAGCAGCGTGAAAGGGTGAAAATAATAAAGATGTATCCGAAAGAGAGTGCTCGAAAAATCGTGCCAATAGTTGATAAAAACTACCAAAAAACAATGACGATCCAAACAGTTCGCAATTTGTTGCATAAACAAGGATTAAGAGTTCGTGTTCCAAGAAAAAAAACCTAATCTCGATAGCAAATCGAATGAAGCGTTTATAATTCGCTAAAAAAAACGCGAACCAACCTTCAGAGTTTTGGAACAAGGTTATATTTAGTGATGAATTAAAAATTTAACATTTTTTGTGCAGATGGAAATGTGAAAGTATGGCGGAAGAGGAATACTGCGATTGAAATAAAAAATTTACGCTGCACTGTGAAACATGGTAAAGATAACGTGATGATATGGGGGTATATGTCCGCTAGCGGCGTTGGGAACGTCCAGTTTGTAGACTCTAAAATGGGCAAAATGATGTACTTAAACATTTTAAAAAACAATTTAGTGGATAGTGCGTCGAAATTGGGGCTAGAATCGGAATTCGCTTTTTCAACATGACAACCATCCGAAGCATACGGCTTACGTAGTCAAATACTGGCTTTTAAATAACATGCGAAAACAATTCCATACACCCCATCAATCGCCGGATCTCAACCCGATCGAACATTTATGGGAATTCGATAAATGTTCGATCGGGTCGATCGACAAGTGCGCAAACACCATATACCTTCTAAATCTGTTCTGAAATCCAAAATTTTAGAAGAATGGGATAAAATATCACCACAGGTGACCTCAAAACTAATTGGATCAATGAAAAGGATGCTTGAGGCCTTTATTTGAGCTAAAGGGAATCCGAGGACATACTAATACAAAATTTATTTTGTTGAATTTTTAATATTATTTTAAACGTATGCAGACTTTTTTTGCAATGAATTTGGTAGTTCAAAGATAAAAAAAAATATAATTTTTTTAATTTAATGAATTTTTAGACTAACTCTTGTTTGAATGGTTTGAAATAAGAATAAATATTATTTTTGTTAATAAAGAATGAGATTCGAAATATGTTTAGATAGTCTTTATAATGATTTTTAATAAACAGACCGGGCGTACGCAGACTTATTTTGTTCACTGTATGTATGTAGCTACGTTGATGAGGGTTTGGTGTGCTGCATGAAATATAATTTAAAACAAAAAACAAATATTTGGAGGAAATGATATGAAACATCAAAAATTTATGAACGAAAGGGAAAAATATTATCAATAAATTGTTTTTTAGTGATCGCAGTAAACATTATATACATATTACATATTTGTGTTTGGTTACATTATATATATTTGGTTACATTATATATATATTTTACTGATACTGATTGGTCGAAATTAAATACATTCATTACTTAATTTTTCCTAAGTGTACTATAAGGATGATATATGATTTAAATTCATAATTTTAAAATGCCTAACAATTTTATAAATGATTTTATTTTTGAGAAAATTAATAAAATCAGCTTACACCAGAAAGGTCTTTGGGAAAATGTACTATGAATTTGGATTTGCCTCCAAAAAATTTGTCAAGCATACAGATTTTTGGCTTTTTTCCATATTATCTGAAGCGGGTCCCATTTTAAACGCGATATTTTAAAACACGAATTATCAAAACGCGATACGGTACAAAACGCGATATGGTACAAAACGCGATATTTCAAAACGCAATATTTCAAAACGCGATAGAATACAAAACGCGATATTTCAAAACGTGATATTTATAAAATCCGATACGGTACAAAACGCGATATGGTACAAAACGCGACATTTCAAAACGTGATATTTCAAAATCCGAACCGGTACAAAACGCGATAGGGTACAAAACGGGAGTATAGGATCGGGTTATATCAGGCGGGTGAAGGGGAAATTTAATTTCAGTTTATACAGTTTATAGCAATTTAAAAATCGATAGGAGCGAGAGTATATATGATCGGTATCAATCGGTTCGCTGCGCTCCCGTCGCTTCGCAATGCACATTCTATACCATAACGCGTTTTGAAATATCGCGTTTTGAAATATTGCATTTTGTACCATATCGCGTTTTGTACTATATCGCGTTTTGAAATATCGCGTTTTGAAATATCGCGCTTTGTACCATATCATGTACCACCCCTTATAATGAAAACTACCCCAAATTTCTCTACAATAAATGACCACTTCTTTTTAAATTTCAAAAATAAACATTTTAATATCGGATAATGGGTATCGCTTTATAATCCTCATCAGAAGTGCAATTCGATTTTTTAATTGTAACTTTAAATCATGGAAACAAATTTATTTAGTCACCCCCTTTATTTATTAGGTGTCTGACTTAATGTCTACAGATTTTATCTTCGAACTTAAAATTATATTTAAAATAGAAATATTTTCACGGTATTTTGTGGTTTTTACAGGATCGGACGCAAGGTTTCAGAACAACGAACGACAAATCTACGCGAGATTTACATTAGGAAAATAAACGTTAATACCAAGTTCGCGAGATACAGTGAAATTTGTTGATAGCCCATCAAAAGTCACTCCAATTGTTACATCCCCAATATCATGTAATAAACGCAAACAAAACTCAATCATATTTTTCTTGTGTACAGAGGTTAAGCTACTAATGGGGAAATATCCAAAACGGATTTTCCAACGAGCAGTACAGCTGACAAACATTAAAATAATTATTTGGGTAGGTAAAGTATTATCATTTGGGTCGCTACCTTCTAACTCGACGTATCCAGATATTTTATTGGTGTGAAAATCGTACTCGCATTTTGGATGAATGTACATCTCATCCAAGCATACATTTCCAATAATGACCTCATCTGTTTCTTTTTTGATCCAGCAACTTTAGAGTATGAAAAGATTCTGAAGTAAAACCAGGACGCCCATTTACTACTTTATACCAGTTAGCAAGTGTACGAGAGTGAGGCAAGCAGTTTTTAATTTGGTTTCGAACTTTCTATCGATTTCTAATTTTATCTCTTATTTAAAAAAATTGAATTTGGGTCAGAATGTTTTAAAAATGTATCATTCATCCAAGAACTAATTAAATTTTTTTCTTCAAGTTCGTCTATCAGGCGGCCCAAATTAATAATTTTTCTTCTTTGTCTCATATTTGTTTGTCGTAGGTTCCTATTTTTTCAAGTTTGTTGTATTTAGTCTTTAAAAATCGTAGCTTTTGTTTTTGTAATTCATTTCTTGAACTCGTAGAAAGATCAGCACCTGATGATGTCGTTGCTCGCTTTAACGTTATTTTATTAAATTGTTTGTATATATAAGAAGGTTTTATACTTTTATTACCAACAGAAGAAGAACTAGTACCACTACGATTGGTAGTATTAAAACCACCTTGTAATGGTTTGCGAAGGACTTTTGTTTAAATCGGATATATTATCGTCATTCAAATTTTCCATCTCTTTACGATTATAAAATCTATATTATTTCCGGATAACATCAGTTCAGGTACTTCGTCAATTGGTGGTAAATAATCCTGATTTTCTACATCAGAAATGAAGGGTGTATAGTCATGGCCTTTATTATTTTTAATTAAATACAACGACTTGATTGCCACATCACTTAATAAGTTCAACGCATAGATTGAATGTTCCTCAACATGAGAAGAGACTTAAAAATTAGCCCCAATAATATGGTCAGCATCATTTATAGAAGTTGGATAAACGTCTGGGGAAATTTAGAATTAGAGTGTTCGGAGCATCCAACCATTTTTTCTTCAGTATGATATGGAATTACGGTTTGATTAATATTGGGGTATGTATTTTCAAGATCATTTTCAACGATGTCAAATCCACACGTTGATTCGTCAATGAACAAGACAAGGTGATAATGGCCGATTTTCTTAAAAATCTCCTCTGATTCAGGTTTGTCTGTGGCATGAAATAATGCTTTTTAAAAGGTACCGAACAATATCTTCTAAGTCCGTAGTACATATTTGTTTGTCGCCCTCGTTAGCTTAGTAAGTAGTGTGCTTGCTCTGTGACTCGGGGGTCCCGGATTCGATTCCTGGTGGTGACCAGCAAAAAGTTGCGACTGAGTGTTTTTAACGTGTTATATGTTATTTATATATGTTCGCGTCCATTTTCAGATTTTCACAATTTCAAGCCATATAGTTGTCCTTAATATTTTATTTTTTAAAATTAGTTTAAATTTTCAGAAGTTTAGGAGAATTTAAATTATCAAATAGGCGAATCCAATTATTACGCATTATTTTATTTAGGTATTAGGTTTTTCTGATTTATTCCTGTTGCTGTTGTAGATTCCAAGTTAGCTTTCACATTTCAAACTTCCGAGGCTGTCACTAAGATCGAAATCACTACTTCTAAAAGGTATGTACCTATAATTATGCGGTTCATAAGACACAAGGTCGGCACCAAGAAAACTACAAATTGATCCCTGGGCTCCAGAAGCATTTTTCCTTGTTGGAATTCGTATAGAATGTAATGCCGAATGTGTTGTTTATCAGTTGCAATCGTAAACTTTGCTATTCTGAGAGGTTATGTAACTCACGTAGACTTGTCGTTCGTTGTTCTGAAACCTTGCGTATCTGTAGAAATTAAGTCAGACACCTAATGAATAAATTGGGTGGCTAAATAAATTTGTTTCCATGATTTAAAGTTACAATTTAAAAATCGAATTGCACTTCTGATGAGGATTATAAAGCGATACCCATTATCCGATATTAAAATGTTTATTTTTGAAATTTTAAAAGAAGTGGACATTTATTTTAGAGAAATTTGGGGTAGTTTTCATGATCAGGGGTGGTTGGTATCTGAAAAAAATGCAGTATACTTTTAATGTGAGCTTGTAAATCGATTGACAATAACGAACAACGAAATATTTATTTATAGTCATTTTAGAAACTTAGAAAGGTTTTTACTTTGGGTGAGCAGTTTAAAAATGGAATTGCAAGGATATTGTGTATACTCATAATTCTATATACCACAACCGACATCGAAATATGTATTAATGTTTTTGCAAATTTGGTTAAAATCAATAATTAACTTTTATTTCCAACATCTTAAAATGTGTGCAAAAGTTAGTCAAAACAAATCAAATACACCATGCATCAGATACGGATCCGCTCGAAACGCGATATTTCAAAACGCGATATTTCGAAACGAGATATGACAAAACGAGATATGGTACAAAGCGCGATATTTCAAAACGCGATATTTCAAAACGCGATATATTACAAAACGCGATATGGTACAAAATGCAATATTTCAAAACGCGATATTTCAAAACGCCATATAGTACAAAACGCGATATGGTACAAAATGCAATATTTCAAAACGCGATATTTCAAAACGCGTTATGGTATAGAATGTGCATTGCGAAGCGACGGGAGCGCAGCGACCCGATTGATACCGATCATATATACTCTCGCTCCTATATCGATTTTTAAATTGATATAAACTGTATAAACTGAAATTAAATTTCCCCTTCACCCGCCTGATATAACCCGATCCTAAACTCCCGTTTTGTACCATATCGCGTTTTGTACCGGTTCGGATTTTGAAATATCACGTTTTGAAATGTCGCGTTTTGTACCATATCGCGTTTTGTACCGTATCGGATTTTATAAATATCACGTTTTGAAATATCGCGTTTTGTACCATATCGCGTTTTGTATTCTATCGCGTTTTGAAATATCGCGTTTTGAAATATCGCGTTTTGTACCATATCGCGTTTTGTACCGTATCGCGTTTTGAATTATCGCGTTTTGTACCGTATCGCGTTTTGATAATTCGTGTTTTAAAATATCGCGTTTCAAATGGGACCCGCTTCAGATAATATGGAAAAAGGACAGGAGGCAAATCCAAATTCATAGTACATTTTCCCAAAGACCTTTCTGGTGTAAGCTGATTTTATTAATTTTCTCAAAAATAAAATCATTTATAAAATTGTTAGGCATTTTAATATTATGAATTTAAATCATATATCATCCTTATAGTACACTTAGGAAAAATTAAGTAATGAATGTATTTAATTTCGACCAATCAGTATACGAGTAGATAGACAAATAAAATATATATAATGTAACCAAACACAAATATGTAATATGTATATCCAAATGTTTACTGCGATCACTAAAAAACAATTTATTGATAATATTTTCCCTTTCGTTCATAAATTTTTGATGTTTCATATCATTCCCTCTCCTCAGCACACCAAGCCATTATCAACGTAGCTGATGATGGTTTGGTGTGCTGAGGAGAGGGATACATACATCTAAAATAGATCCTCTTCCTTTTCGTGGTCACATGTTTTTAAATTGTATATAACTAAACGGCAAGAAATTATCGATCGCACATACGAGTACATTTTATTTTAAATAGTACATATGTATTTATATACGAGTATGTATGTATATACAACACGTGCGTTTTAGTTTTCATTTCATTCTGTTTTATTAAATATAAGAGAAAGAATACTTTCAAACGAAAATAAAAAATAAGTTGAATTTGTTATTTTTCCGTTTGTTTCTTTTATACTGTACACACAAATATAAAATTTTTTATTTGTCGCGCACGTATTAAAAAAAAATATTGAGCGAGAAATATGTACATATATTGAGCGCACATAGATCAAAATAAGGTTTGAGTTTTAGCTAGCATTTCAACTAACAGCCGCTAGAAATATTTTTCCATTTGTAACGACATCGAGAATTTGATTTAAACATGCATTTCCCATTGGTTTTGGAGTCTGATAGAGGTCTATTGTCTGTATGTAATGTTGTAAATTTTTATTATATTTAATATTTTAGATTTAAATAAGTAAATTTTTTTTTCTTATATATTAGCATTAGTTTTTAATTTCTCTTTAAAACTAATTATACATAATCTTCTTTAATTAACGTTAGTTAAAGTTTTCGTTAACTTCTATTTAAAAATTTATAAAAAATTTAAATTAATTTCAATAATTATACAATCAAAAAAATGAAATTTTCGGATTTGTTTTTTTTATTGTATGAGGTTCATGAACCAAATATGAATTAAGTGTCTTAAGGTGAGGAGGTAAAATTACGAGAGCGTTTGATAGTGATTATGTAGTAATTAATCAGTGTATAATTGCAATCGACTAGTTTTATTTGGGTTTTTTTTTGTTGGTCCTCCTTTTCTTTTAAAATTCATACGGTCTATCAAGATTCATTTAAGCTTTGAAAAACCACGCTCTTAAGCCTGAGCTATAACTGGCCATAGATCACCGTTCAAAGCCTCTAAATGAATAAGCAAAAATAAATTGTCGGTAATCGAGCAGTCGGTTACAGGTTTCTTGGCAACTCGACGACGAACCGTATCTGAAGAAATTTCTAGATCTAGTTCACGAATAATTCCTTTGTACTATCAAACGGGTGTTTTTTTTAATAGTACACGATTCTACGGTCCAAGTAACTTGTTGTCTTGCCTCAAATTGACCAATTTAGAGACTGTATATTTTTCGCACAACTCTTTCTGTGATAATCCATTTTTATAATCAAATATAATTTTAGATTTGAAAATTAAATTATTCTTCGTCGGAGCCATAATTGTAACACGGCAATAGTAGTTTAATAATTTAACTAAAATTAAATTTCTTAATATTTGTGGGTGATAAACTTGTACTTTTAAAAGTTAAACCCACTCTACATGTTCCACAAAACACAAACACTTCAATACTAAAACACGCTGCAACGAATGAATCTTTATATAGTAAACAGGGCTAACAGGACTTTCGAAAAAAAAACTTTCCACAAGTTCTGCTCGAATTTTCTACAATGTTTGTTTTGTGTGGCGTTATAAAGGACAACGGCCATATCTGGGACATGTATGTATAAACATACACTAAAGATGTTTTCAATAATTTCTATTTGTTCCTATTGTTAAATACAACTTTATAAATTGCTTGTGTGTGCATTTATTATTATTTTTTTTTGTGTTATCATTTGTTTTTATTTTTATTGTTTTGTATGTGTTAATTAGTTTCCGTTTTTACTTTTCTGTTTTTAAATGACATTGTGAAATTATTTATGTATATTTATTTTGCGTGTATAACACATTATTATTGCAAGTTCCTAATTTTTTGCTGCCCAGTGTATATATGGATCATTCCATTATATGTCAGCATATTTTTGACACTTTTGAACTCGACCTCACCGATTTCAATTGTTCTGGTTTTATCATGCTCCTTGAACAAGAGAAACCGACACGCATTTCTTTGTTAAGTTTTGTGACCTTCAGTTGTCCCGTTATACGGTTAGGAAATTGGTCAGTTTTTCCCATTTTTAATAAAAAAAAAATTTGGGGGTTACCAAGTATAACAAAACTGAAAAAAATATTAATGTACTAGATTTTTTCCGAAAATATGACGTATTAGTCGGAAAAAGTTGGACATTTTGGATTTATAGGGCACTCGTGTGTTGGTGAGAATAAAAAATTATATAAAAATTATTATTGTTTGCGACGCCATTAGAAGTACAGCATAGTTTGTGTGAAGTGAAAATTTTATTGTGATTTTAAAATATAAAGAAAAATCAAAATTTTTCAATTGTGTTAATCAATTTTTAAAGAAATGGTTCCAAAAAATAGTAATTTGTTTTAATAAAAATTGTATTATAATACAATTAAATATTTAATAAAACAAATAAATTTCAAATAATAATTTTTGAATACTAATCTAACATATTTTTTTGTTAAATTTCCCTTAAAAAATATAATGCCATAATATTTCGTTCGAAATAGCCCCGTCCTTTTAAAGCACGTGCGCCCTCACACATGCATATGGTTTTATTTATTCAAATTCATCATTTGTCCGACTTTAAGCTACAACATTCATAGGAAAGATTTAAATATTTCGGACACTTTTACTGACAAAAGTCGGTTATGATTTCATCAAAATGTCAGGAAAATGCAGAAATTTTCGAAAATAAAAATACTTTGGTTACATTAAACTGGTATATTTCTGGTTCTATTGAAGGTATCGTAAAATGTGGAATCACTTTGGATTTAATTTTTGAGAACACATTTTCTATTGGATTTAATATCGGGGAGTAAGGTGGAAGAAACTGGATGTGGTTTTGGGATGTTTCAATCAGCTCCTTTCCATTATAAAATAATATTATTTTTTTAAAAATTATTTATTTACAAAAAATTTCAAAAACATTAACTTTTACATTAAATTAACATGTTAAAAATTCTTTATTATTGTGATATAAAAACTTAGTTTTTATAAGAAGACCGGTTTCGGAATATTACATTCCTTTATCAATTCTACTTTAACTATGAATCAAATCAGAAAATACAAATTATAATTTATCCCAGTTTTGACATGTTTCGGTAATCGTACAATATGTTAGTGTGAGTGTTTATTTTGTCATTTAACATTAGCGGGCAATTTTTATTTTTGTAGATCTCTAACTCTTCATATCTGTCCATGGTCGGGCCCGTAGTTAATTTGTATAACACTTGGAGATTTGTATGTATACCAGAAAATGTGTGTTTTTTATCTGTCAAATGTTGGGCATAATTAGATTTTATTTGTGTTTTGTTAATATTCTTGATGTGCTCTGTTAATCTTATTGAAAAAGATCGCCCAGTTTCACCGATATAATCTGTCGAAGAAGCACATTCAAAACTAAAGGTGTTAAATCATGTAGATGTCGAAAACAGAAATGTGACACAACTCTGTATAAATAAAGCACAAAATATTCCCCAAAGTACGGTTGCACTTATACTAGATGTCACTACTACTAAGTTTAAAAAAACGATCAACTTCTCGTTGAAAATAAATTTAAATGTCATTTCAAATTAAATTTAAAACAACGTAAAGCAAATCAAAATAATTTAAATGGATTACGTGAATAATATTTTAAAAGATGTGAATTATAACATTTATGAACCAACTAATTTGTCCACCCGGGTAAGTTGAACATATCATTTTATTGCTACATAATATGTGAAACAAGTTTGGGTTTTTATATAATTCAATGAGTTGTTCAGTCGTTCTACTTAAAATAAATCATGACAGCTTTATATCGAATTTTTGAATCCGAAAACCACCGAAAATTAGCAATTCACATTAATAATTTTAGTGAGTAAGAAAACATCTATCTATAAAAAGTGTAATAATAATTTTTATGTGTAATATTTTTTGGTGATGATTAACTTTAATACAAATTGAGAGTAGCTAGTAAAGTAAGTAAAATTTCATATAGTAAAAAGCGAGAAATCCAGAAACCAACTAAAAATCATACTCGAGTAGTTTGTAGTTTAAACAAACTACACTAACAAGAGTTTTTATTTATTAGTTTTTATTTTTGAATCATCAAAAAAAAAATCAACAAAAAAGTGAACAAAATTGAAGTCAAGGTGTAATGAAAATAAAAACTTTTTTGATCGGTTTTCTCTCGTCAAAAACAGAATAAATGTGAGTTTTCGCAAACATATGTTTGAGGAAAATCAGAAAATAAAAATAAAAATTCGTGCCAATTTTAATAAAATTATAGATACAAAAAAATACTGTAGAGTATTTTGTGGCGGAAGCGTTGTATTTCTACGGATAGGCAAATGAAATTGAAAATTTGAATTACAGAGTAAATCACGGTGTCTATCTTAAAAATAATAAACAACAAAATATGTTTCATACAAAAAACATGAATCTGCAAATTTACTGAGTAAAATAGTTTTGTTTTTTGTCAAATGTTTCAAATTTAACTACTTTTAATTTGATTGACACAGACTTAGACTACGGTCCAACTCGTGACTTATTTTGTGGAAGTTAAATTATTTAATAGTCTATAATAAGCCTACTACGAGTACTATATACTTGTTTTGACGTCTACTACTATATATGTACTTGTTTCCTACTAAACATTTCTACTGGTGGTCGCCCTCGATAGCAGAGTAGTATGCTACTGGGTGTTTGTAATGTGTCATATGTGATATGAACGTTTTTAAAATATCACAAGAGGTTCCGCTCGAAATTCTGGTTTACAAAATCCTGGTTGTATCAAAAGCCTATTTTTGCGATCCTGGTTTTGAAAATCCTGGTTATTATTCTAAATGCCAGGTTTCAAAATCTTTGTTCCAAAATCCTAGTTTTGGAAATGGTGAATTTATTTCGCGCACGGGTGGAAAATCGGAATTCTGATACTGGGGTCTTTAGTAATTTCACCCGAGGAATCGAATGGGCCCATCAGATTTTGGGTCCGATGGGGCCTTATACGAGATATGAGATCCAACTTTGAAATTTGAAATGCAAATCCATCTTTCTTATTGCAGATTGACTTCTGACTGATTTTGTTTGTTGTTTGGGCTTTGGAAGTCTCAAAGCGATGTTTTCTTTCGCACTCACTAAGCAAAATGAATACAATAAGACTCGACACACATGTGCCCATACCACACACGGGGAATATTTTCCTGCGAACATTTCCTGATTAAACAAAATCAGTCAGGAGTGGTAATTGTCGAGAAAAAATGAGGTCTTTACATGTACCAGCAGAATTCGGGTTTTAACCAATTCGGATGTAAAATTTCCCGCTGAATCCGAATCTGCAATAAAAAAGATGGATTTGCATTTGAAATTTCAAAGTTGGGTCTCATATCTCGTATAAGGCTCCATTGGGCCCAAAATCTGATGGGTCCATTTGATTCCTCGGGTGAAATTACAAGACCCCAGTATCAGAATTCCGATTTTCCACCCGTGCGCGAAATAAATTCACCGTTTCCAGACTTATGGACCACTCTGTACATATATCTTTTTCTTTATAATTAATTTTTAGTCTTTTGGAATATGTGAAATTTCGTTTTTTCTTTTTGAGTTTGTCTTCTATTATTAAATGTTTTTTTCAGCGCAACCATAACATTTTAGAGAAAAAAAATTATATGAATATAAAAAATACTAACTTTAGAAAATGGATTTTCAAAAACCAGGTTTTGTTTTGCAAAACTAGGATTTTGGAACAAAGATTTTGAAACCTGGCATCTTAAAATAACCAGGATTTTCAAAACCAGGATTGCAAAAAATAGGCTGTTGATACAACCAGGATTTTGTAAACCAGAATTTCGAGCGGAACCTCTTGTGATATTTTAAAAACGTTCATATCACATATGACACATTACAAACACCCAGTAGCATACTACTCTGCTATCGAGGGCAACCACCAGACTTATTTAGTAGGAAACAAGTATATAGTAGTAGATGTATTAGTAGTACACCAGTATTTGCTAGTATTATAGGTACACTAATGCTTTTTATATTGTTGTTGGTTTTTCCCTTCCTTATCTTTATACTGTTGACGTTAACATTACATATTTATGTGTTTGTAAAAGTCAAAATTTCCCAAAATTTTGATAATTTTATAAATTCATTTCAACACAAAAATCATTTTTACTATCTTTTACATAGTAAAATAAAGTATACTAATCTAATTGTGAAAAATGTTGATTTTGAAGATTTATTATTCGCTATATAGCCTATTCTGCAGTATTTAAAACATCTCTGTGGATGCGTGTGTGGTGTGATTCCGTGCAGACTAAATGTCTGTCGGTGCTCTTCAGCCCAGACAGATCGAGTGATCGGGGTGAAACTTCATATTTAAGGTTTTTTCTTAAATTGGGAGATCGCAGAGATTTTTTGCCTAAATCGGTACAACGGAAGTTGCAGCTTTCCTAAGAGCGTTTTCGTTTTTTGATAATATTTTGAAAACTATATCATTTACGATAAAGCGATTATGAACTAAAACATTCTAAATTAATTTTGCAATAACACCGGTTCAGATTAGTTTTTCAAAATTTAAGCGGAAATGACTATTGTGATAAGAAAAAAGTACATTTCGAAACCAATTCGGCCTTTGTAAAGCCCAGACTGGTGGATTCCCCAGAAATTATTACCTAAATCGGTCCACCGTATGTAAGATCTTCCATAAGAGCTTTTTCGTTTTCTGTAATTTTGAAATGTATATCATTTATGGGAAACACAACTGTGATCTAAAAGATTCTCAATTAAATTTGCAACAATACCGGTCACGTCAGTTAACTAAAATTTAAGCGGAAATGACGATTTTTGAAAAAACTTTTTCAACGAAAATTCGGTGTCTGTACAGTCCAGGCGAATTGACTGATCGATATAAATACTTCATAAGCTTTTTCCATAAATTGGGAGATACCAGTAATGTTTGGTCGAAATTGGTTCACTGGAAGTGACAGTTTCTATAGGAACTTTTTATTTTCGTTTACGAAGTAAAATAAAATTCAGTAATCATCAAACTTCGAGATTTTCAAAGATTTGGAAAAAACGATTTTTGACAAGAAAAACTAATTTTCAATCTAGACGGGCGGGGTGATTGGTTGGAATGAAACTTCATACTTAAACTTTTTCCATAAACTGAGAGATCCTGGTGGCGTTTGACCGAAATTGCTTACCGTAAGTTGTAACTCCCATAGGAGCTTTTTCATTTTATACAAATATAGTATTACGGAAAAACGATTGAATACAAAAAGATTGTAAATTAAGTTTCGAACAAAATTTGGTCAGTTCATTTTTGAATTTTACTGGAAACGACTTTTGATGAAAAATATTGTGTCTCCCAAAAATTCCGTATCTCTACAGTCCAGGCGGATTGACTGAGAGGTTTACGAAATTTAAGGGAAGTTTGTGTACGGGAAGTGGCCGCTTTCTTAGTAGGTTTTTTTTAATTTTTGCAATGAGTTGAAAAGTATAGCATTTGCAAAAACGACAAAGAATTAGAAGTTTCAAATAATTTTTAAGATTAAATTTTCAACAAGAGTTGACCTAGTTGGATTTCCGAAATTTAAGCTGAAATAATGATTTTTGATTATCTCAGACAGTTCTTACCAAAACCCCGGTAAATTGAATTTTCCGCTTTAGAAATCCAGTGTGATGTATTCGAAATCAATGTTTACATTCGTGGCAAAAGAAAGTCGGGGTGTGGGTCATTACATATTCACCCCTCCATTTCTTGATTTGTTTTATTTTAAATATCACAATATATCTGTTCAGAATTTCCTAAATGCGTCGTAATACTTGGTTGTATAGTAGTTGCAAACTTACCAATGTAAAGTTCTTTAAGCAAAACAAATTTAATGTAAATCAAAAAACTAATTTACATCAATGTTTCACATTCTTTCGGACATCTCAATCAATCTTTTTTTTAAATTAAAATTTTTTGATAATATTCCCCACCTGCAGGTCGATTCTGGATTTCTTATAGAAAAAAGGAATTATGAAAAACATTTACATAGCGTTTTTGTCAAAAATATCATTTTCTGGTCTATACTGAAAAATTATATTTGATCTAAATTTTAATAATTTAGGAAATACTTTTTCCGTATTGAAATTGGAAAGGAAAAATATTCCAAATTTAATTTTGTTTTTGAAAAAATTTACACCAACTGTTTACCATAGTAAGCCAGAAAAAGTTTACCATATAGGTATGCCATTCTACAATAATTTTCGAAAAAAATAAAAATTTTCGAAATATGAAAAATTAATTGACAAAATAAATTTACAATATTGTTAAAATAAAAATTGATCTTTTTAAAAAATTAATATAAAGATATAAATAAAAGCAGAAAAAAGCAAAACAGCACAACAACAACAAAAAATGACCGTTTATATATTGACGATTGGAGGGAGCATCACGGATTCCAAGTAGCGGAATATTCTTGAACTATGATAACTACAAATTTTGACATTCGTGCCACATGCAAAAATAAACTACACAATCAGCGACATTCGCGCTAATTTGTTTGTTTAATTACATAAATAAATTAAAAATGGTATAGGTTTTATATAATTAGTAATTTTGTGGCATATGTAATATAAAACATGTATGTATATCCTTGATTTTGTCGACGTATCGATCACACATGTCATTTTTTGTAGTTTCAATCTGATTCACCAGCGGCTCTTCGAACTTTTACAATCGTCAATAGTAAAAAAAACCAGTAGGAATTTTTTTTTTACAAAAATAGTATTGATTTGATTAAAGCAAAAGTACGGATAAGTTGTATTAAAAAAAATGTGTATAAAAATTGACAAACCGAAAAAATCATAAAATGTAGATGTTATATAAAACAAAACATAGATGCACATAACTATGTAGATAATCTAATTAATCAATACAATAGATACGATTTATAGCCAAAACAAACAAAAAATTAAAATAACATCAACAACAAAATTATAGAAAATGGTTATACGTATTTTGTAAATAAGAGCAACCAGAATAGGAACCAAGCACAAAATTTATCTATAAAAAATATCGATATAATTTCTAACAGTCTGCTAGAAAAACATATGACTAACTGCTTTACATTATAAAATACTCACCATATTAGGATATTGCGAAAATTAGTTATTATTAATTTTATTAAATTCATTTCCAAATTACCAAATTTTTGTTATGTGAGAAAAATTTATTTTATTGAGACCAATCAACGTCCCGCTAAAAAAAAATTCTTTATATCCCTTTACCGGCCTGCCCACACAATTGTGTGGGAAAGGCAAACGAATCATGTGAAAAATGTATGGTTGTATGTGTTTTGAACCAACTTACATATTTGTGTATTCCTTTTTAACTTATTTTCGTCCGAAAAAGACACTTTAACTATACACACAATTGTGTTAGTTGTACTTCAAATCAAGCGAAATTTTTTTTAAAAAACGTCATTACAAAATATGGTTTTTTTTCTCACACATTTGTGTGGGTTGTACTTACATTGAGCCAAATTTTTATTTTTCTTGGTCGGCAAAGAGATATAGACTTTTTGTTTTTGGTTTCATCCTAAAAAAAAATTTGTTGCAGTTGTAGTTGCAAACAGTTTTCCATAAACAAAAATATTTTTTTTTATGTAGATAAATTTTGTGCTTGGTTCCTATCCAGGTTGCTTGTTGATATTATTTGTAGTGCTCTTTACGTGTGTCATCTCTAAAACACGTCTTATACAATTTGATTCATTTTCTACAATTTCAACAGCTGCGTTTTTTTGAAAAACAGTCGGGTTGTGTTCGCGATAGCTTTTTCAAAATTTGTCCAATTTAAGAATAGAAATTTAATGTTTTTTAAAATAAGAAAGCTAGATGTAACGGCAATCTAAGTATAGCAGAAAAAATCCATTCTAAAAGTTGAATGGTTTTCTTGTAACATCGTTGTTCTGTATAACTCTACATAAAATCGGAGTAGTGTAGAACTATACAGAGCAACGATATTACAAGAACACTACAGAACTTTTATAATGGATTTTTTATGTTATACTTAGATGACCATTAAATCTAGCTTTTTAAATTTATAAAATATTAAATTTCTATTTTTAAATTGGACAAATTTGAAAAAGCTATCGCGAACACAACCCGACTGTTTTTCAAAAAAACGCAGCTAACATTGTCTAAAGGCACATTGTGATTAGTTTCGAATAAATGAACTGACAAAGCACTAGTATTTTCAAAATTAATTCTTTTAAGTTCAATTTTTTGGGCGCCTTTTTTATGTTGTGTGAATCTGGTACTTAACAACTGTGTAGTTTGTCCAATATAATTTGTTGGCATTCGCAATTCACTTTATAAACAACATTTCTTTTATCACCTAGTACTGTTTTATTTTTTAGAAGCGAGAACATATGTAGATGCACCTAACGTGTTAATACAATGTTTTAATTATAATGAAGCAAATGTTCTCTGCTTTGGAATTTTGGGAAAAAAAATAAAGCAGCACTTACCTTTCCACGCAAATCTCAAGTGCGATGCATATTGCTCCAAAATGACGATTTTTTTCTGCTGCATTTTTCACAAGAGATGATTGTTAGAAAAATATTGTTTGAATGATCGAACCAACGCAACCATAAACGCGCCTTTAAATATGAATTTGAACGTTTGTATAGAGTTACAAAATCGGGTTTGTGTCTGTCACCATAATTATAAAATCGTGATTTTATTTGTTTGGCATGCAATCGTGATTGGAAGAAATTGCGATAACTTTTGTGTCTGTTCACGGTATTATATTGATAGTTTTTAATATTTGGTATACCTGAGACCCTCGACATAACAATAGTTGCACCACAGGTCATAAACCATATCGTAATTATTGAAGTATTTGGGTATTTATCAGATGATTTTAATCTCTAATTCTTTACTACTGCTCAACACAAAAATAAAATGTTACTCATTTTCATTCATTCAACTCCCTACAATTATTTACAATTTCATGGGCAAGAATAAATAATTTCATTTTCTCATTTTTCTTTATTCATATACAAAAAATAAAATAATTAAATAAAAATTCAGTAATCTTCAAGAAAAACACTTGTTCGTATAGATTTATTTTTAGTGTGAAATTCAAAATTATTTTTTAAAATTTAAATTTAACTATTGTTACAAACTACAGAGCAATTCAATTAATTTATTTAAAATTATGGATTTTATTTTAAATAAATTAAAAGGTTTACATATTAGTGGTGCTTCTGCAAATGCGCTTGGTGGTGCCGCAGTGAATGGCGGTGTTGATCAAAAAGATGTAAATAAGAAAAGTTGAAAGTGTAAAATTTAAGTTGTGAAAAATAGTATGTATTTGTAGTGGTCCAAACTAAAATATACGGTTCTCTTTGTGGCATTCCTCGTAGTAAAAAATACAATGACAACTAGAGGCATTGCTTATTTACTTATTAGAACTATTTTGCCACCTACATTCTCGAATAAGCATCGAGAATCGAAATAAGGAAAAAAATTAAAAATTATAGGACAGTCAGATTTTAGAAGTGCAAGAAACACAATATTTTTTTTTTATTTAATTATTATTTATTTTAATAAATAGTGTAGTGTGAGTGTTAATAATCCCGCTATCGGTATATATTTTCTAGTGATTTAATGCGTATTTATTACGGCATACGTGGTTCATTACAGTTGAGAGAAATGATGATTATGCGGAAAATCTTTATAAAACAATATTTTCATTTTGAAAAAAAAACTCTTGAAATTTTAATTTTAGAATTGAACTCAAACAAGGCCAATACATACATACTCTCAAAAAAAATTCAAATATTCAATTAAGCATGCGGCCTCGAAATTTGACAGTTTATTTCGTGTTTCATTCTATTTGATAATTATGAATTTATTTTTTATTTAATAATTTGATTTTGTTGTTATTTGCTTAATGATTTCATTAATTAACAAAGCGATTATTTTTTATACAATAACATTTTGGGCTAAGCATGTGATCGAAAAGAGATTAACTAAATATTTTTTAAAATTCACGTTTCAGCAAAAAATTACAAATGAACGAGTAAAAAGTAGTCACATAAGTGATACTAATCCTGTGATTATAAATCAACAAATAATCTCATCGGATGTCAAAGAAGATAATTCTGCAGTTGATAAAGTCAATGAATGTGGAACAAAGTTAGTGAGTTTAAATGATATTCTTGGTGGCAATAAATCCGGACGTAATCTAATGGACAACGAATGTGGAGATAACAAAAACGTGGAACCAAATAATACAGTAACTTACGCGACTGTACTTGACAGGGGGGATCAAATTTCCCATGAAATGGCAATCCAACCTATTAAGTTGCAAAATCCACTAGACTCTACAAATGTCATATCAGTTATAAAACCGAGTATTGCAGTTGTCACACAATCAACTAAAACACAAATAGACGCTTTGAAAACCGACTCGCCACCAAAACCACAATTATCAGAACATTTAATAAACGTGCCAAATGATACAAAGAATCCTAACGCAAGTGATACTTGTGGGATTTCAGAACATTTAATGTCCAGTATTCAACTAACTCCATATAATACCACAAATGAAAGGGATGTAAGCGCCCAAAGGGGCTCCGAAACTAATAGTGAGACTCATCAATTGGATGTAGATTCCACGGTTCAAGTTTTATCGCAAAATTTGTTACCTATTGAATCCAAGGAATCGTTAAAACATGCAGTACAGGAAATTTTAAACGAGTTGGTTGATACAGCGACCACCCCAAATATGCAAGCACTAAAAATGACTGAAAATAGTTTTCCCGATTCCCAAAAACAATTACAGAAAAAAGTCGATGCTAATTACGAAACTAATATGAAAAGTGAATCTTTAGTAAGCCCAGAAATGAAAATAGATATGCTAAATAAAAGTGAAATGGTTAAAAAAAATGTATTAACAAGGTTTGACGCTTTTGAATCAAATCAGAAGAACGAAGAGGAGAAAATTGCAGAAAACGTAAACAAGATGGAAGTAAGTTCACCAACATTTCTTCCACAAGTAAATGACGTCGACTTTCCACAACTTACGCTGGAAATAAGTATCAACCAAGTAAATAATTTTGATAGTTTGGCAAAGGCAGCAATCGAAACCGTATCATCTAATACTGTCTCAAGTGTAAATTCACAATTTGAAAACAGCGATAAAGATATGATTAAAATGGAAAGTGACACAAACCAAAATCTGACTCAAATCTTTTGTCATCCAGATCGGCCCGATTCAGATTTTCAAAAGTTGAATTCGGAAAACAAACCAAACAATGACAAAATCTACTCGACCTTGGAATCTGCTATCCTTAATCAAATACTAGACCAAGAATATGCCTCAAATGTTATACCAACTCTAGTCGAACAATCGAACGACGATAACACTTCACCGCCGCAAAATGAAAATTCACTAAAAAATTGTATTTTAAACCAAATATTAGAACAAAATAATTTTCATTCTGAAATTAATGAGATACCAGAATCAACACATGTTGAAAAGGAGATCACTTCAGACTTCCAAATATCAAAGATTGATGTCACATCAGCCGACAATTTTATCGAATTCGTAGATGAAATAATTGATTTTGCCTTGCGCAAAATAGATTTTTTGAAAATAAATGGTCTGGAAAACTCGAAGCCGGTAAGCATATTGACAGTGCCCGAACAAGAAGAAGTATCTGGTGATGCAAATATAAATGATTTTTATGATCATTGTCTCTTTACACCAACGGTTGATCCACAAAATATGAATTTCCCTACGCTTGAATCATTTGAAATTGAGGAGCTGCAAGCTAAAGTAATGGAACAAGTAGACGCCTTGTATTTAGATGAAACCCCAATTTATGAAAATGCAGCACTAGGTGTACCTGAGAACCCAAAAATTAATGAACTACAAGCGAAAGCAATAGAACAGGCGCATGCATTAAATTTAAATGAAAATGTTGCTGACTTCATGTATCTTCATTCGGCAGATAATCTTTCAAAACCTTTAAATGAACTAGTTGCATTGAACGTAAATGTTGACCCTCAGAGTAAATTACCACAACCAATTGCTATTGCCGCTGTAATTGAGCAGCCACAATCAAATTTGTCTACAAATCAGATTAATAATTTTCCTGGTCAATTGGGCATCTCACAAAGTACACCATTCTATCTCGCCGATCCACCATTAATGTGCAGATCTCAAACAAATCAGCAAAGTACAATGGACACATCACAAATAAAATTATCACATTCGATGAATGAAGTGTACTTCGACAAGCGACTTGATATTACAGGGAGACGTAGTTTTCGTAAAGAACGTGACCAAAAAATGATTCAAAAGTCGAAAAAAGATCTTTACAACGGGAATTTATATAGTGAAGATTCACGTGAAAACACTCAAGAAACGCAAAAATTGTTTAACAAAGATACACTACGAGATTCTTTGGAACATTTAAATGAAATAAATACTGAATCATTACCGTTGGAAAATAACCAACTAGATCCAAGCTTGGTATCTCACTCACATATTGAAAAAGAACAAAATTACCTGCCAGAAGAAAGGGAAGACAGTAAAGACGGTCAAATTGACCATGAAACATCGCTAAAAGATTCACTAGAGAATTTAAATGATGGATTAGTGCACGAAAAAAGCAGTGATATCGTTCAAACCCAACCACAAAGCCATCAACAAGAGGATGATGATTTAATTCGAGATTCATTAGAAAATTTAGTCGATGCGGTTCAAGCGACGAGTAGTAACGGACAAGAGAATCAGCACAAAGAGCGAATAAATGATAGGATGAGTCCTATTAAACAAATTGAGCATGACGATTCTAAAAATGGTATGTATACATTAATTAATTTTTAAATTTATGAATTATACTGAGTGTCCCGCAACTTACTGACGCACATGGTACGGTTGAGCTTTTAAAGAAATGCCTTCTGTTCAAGCATCGTGTCTTGAAAAAACACAGCTGTATCTCTTAAAATAGTGATTACAATAATATTTTAATCAAACGAAAGCTTATCAAATTGCCCTTCAAAGTGTGTCCAAAACTAGAAATTTTTTCAACAAAAATTTTTGATATTGCAAATGATAAACGGTAAAATTTTTACGGATATAGATATTCCTTAATATAAAATACACATGCAAATGTGCTTTTATCAAGGCTATAATTTACCACGGTTATGATCATAGCAATATTAAAAATATATAAGTAAAATTTGTTTTTTTTTCAAAATTTATGATGCTGAGAAAAAATAATAATAATTGAATTCTGCAATCTTCTCTGTACTCAAATGTGAAACTGAAGGAAAATTGAAATTTTATGCTCAAACTTTTATTTATTTTAGATGGGAGCCATACGTTCACTTTCCCAAATATCGTTATAGCAAAACGTATCAATAAAGACCAAAAATGCGGTGCATAGCATTGTGGTTTGTTGGTACGCTTGTCTGTTAGAGCATAATTACTGCCAAACCAGAAAGCAAACCAGCACCAACAGGCAACAGTCCGATTTTTCGAGCATTTGCAAGAGATTGTACCAAACTGGTTTTCTGATAAAATAAAGATTTCGCCATCTACTATTCTTACATATTCTGGAATATTCGTCTTCTGGGCTTCTTTTCATGGGGCAAATACATCCTGGATGTTGTTGGACAGTTAACAATGCTGCGTTTTATTATCTCAGCTGGATGTTCCTTGATAGTGCTGGCGCTCTCTTTAATTTTGTTATAGACGCATCCTACTGGCAAGTCGCTCGCTGTCGTACCATGCACGAATGTTGAGAGGTGGTTATCCGTGACGTTCTTTGGTGGTTGCGACGATTCACGCAACCACCAATAAAGACAATTTTCGACCAAGGGTTTAACATCCACGTAGTAACTATATCCTATATGGGACAGCAAATGTTTGCTTTCGCTATAAGACTTCACTATATTTTCAGTCATTTTATTTTTATTTATTTTTTGTAATAAATGGAAAATTTGTTAATTGTACACATTTACAGATGTCAACGCATTCTTTTATCAAATAACGTAACTCCTCTCTCCACAAACACATTTGTTTGAAATTTATAAAACAAAAATCCAAAATTGTGGATTCAGGTGTGCGAAATTTCCTTTGCAATATTTTGTGATTTTTAGGGATCTTTTTGAGCAAAGTATTTTTGGGGAAACAAACGATATTTGACCAAACGATGTTGGGAAAAACAGTATTTGGCCGGAATTACACTATAAAGAATCTTTGTCAAAGGTGTTTTATAAAATATTTGAAACATGTTTTTTTTAAAGATTTTTGATCAAAGAATTTTTGAAAATAACACTACATAAAAGATTTTATCAAAATTTTCTCAAACTTCAGTAAAAATGGAACAACAACAGGCAGCGTGTGCAGCAACATTAAACGCTTTTATTATTATATCGTTAATAAAAATATTCGCTATGTTTTTAGTTGTATAAAAATTCATTCGCCTCGTATTCGTGAATTAATGCTTTGGTGGTTCTTGCCGTCCAATTGTATTTAGTCGCCATTTTAAATATTTGAATAAGTCAAAAATAATTTATCAAATTTACCAGCATGATGCTAACTTCGATCAAAACATTTTGTAAAAGTGATACTTTTATCTCTTACTTTGCTGGGGGTGGCGGGGGGGGGGGGGGGGGGGGGTTGGCAAAGTCCGCATGCTTGCTGTAGCGACCAGAGATCCCTGGTTTGATACCCGGTGGTGACAAGAAAAAAATTTCACGGCTAGTTTAGGATCAATGAATTAATCACTCATTATCCGAAATGAAAATATGATTATGAAACCTCATTTGAGGTGGCCAAATCCCTTGATGGGATATAGTGCTAGAGAGAGAGAGAGATAGAGAAATACTTTTATAAAACATGCAAATTACACTATCAAAGAAAATTTATAAAAAGATTTTATAAAACATCTTTGTCAAAGATCTTTTATAGTGTAATTCCGGCCTTTGGAGAAATAAGTTTTGGGAAAACAATTTTTGGCAAATAGTTTTGGAGAAACGTACCCAACCCAGTCTAGATATTGCTGTAATCAAAAGCATCGAAAGTATAGCGTTGTTAAACGAATATCCTCAGGGATTCATTTATATTTAAAGAAATATTCGTAGAGAAATTGACGCTTGCAAAGTCAAAATTTGTAAAACCTATAACTTCTTACTAAGTTACAGTCAGATCAAAATTTTTTAAAATATGTATATTATTTCTTGGGCACACGTTGATAAAGTTTGAACTAAATATAATATTAATTACTATTTTATGAGATATAGAAGTTTCAACACAATGTTATGATAGGATTTATTGCATAAATGTTGAGGGAAAGACTGGCTAAAGTGACAATTTAAGTTATGTGTTTTAAATAAGAAGAGCGTCGGGATGGAAATGCCAAATATTTCTTTGACACTATTATGCTTATAAGCGATAAATCAAACGTAAAATGCATACCTCCGAAACGGAAGATAGTTTAAAGCTAGAGAGATATACCACTTGGTTTTGGATTGGCCACATTTAGTTTACATGCATGTCAAATATGTAACGAGTTAAATCCGTTGTACGTATACACTACGAGTGCACCCATTGGTACGAGTGCACCCATTGGTTGCAAGGTGTTAGTAACTAAAAGATCCGCATTAATATCCCATAAGTTGGAAAGCTAGTAAACCGAAACTTGCACTTTCCTTCTTGTTTTGCCTTACGAGGTCAACCGTGCAATATTCATCGAGATTTATTTACCGGGATACCGAATAACATGATTTCCTTTTGTTTGAATTAAAAGTGTACTATTGTTTATGTGTTGGAAATGCGCTATTTGTCTAGTTGTACATTCTAATCAATCAATCAATTAAAGACAAAAGTTCTAACTGAACCTTTTGCTTATACAGAACTTGAATATAGACTGAACTATTGAATTGAACATTTGATACTATAGTATACTAAATTTGTATATTTAATTCTATCGACAATTTTTTTTTCTGAAATTAGACAATTCTTTTTTTGATTTTTCGAAATTTTAACACGAGAATTCAAACTGTCGACGAATAACATTTTATTTTTCTTACACGCGCATCCGCATTGTCGATCAGCAAGGTATAAAACCCACATTGGTATGATTTTGTGGTTCATTGGTACTAAAATTGCAACGTTACAAACTAACTCGTAAGTGATATTTGCGTTCTATATTTATAATTAGCAACAACATAATAATAATTTGTATGTTCATATATTAAATATGTTATATATTGGCGATTTTCATCGAATGTAGATAGCGTTGGTTTCTACGCCCCTTGCTACTTTGTTGGAAATCGCGAATACATACATACGGATGTCCCCGATTGGGATGCTAATCCGTTAAGGCGGCAATCTTGGCAAATCAAGTGAGTTTAAAAATTCCAGTGGATAGTTCACGACATCACCTTCATTAGTTGCCGTATCAACTGATTTATATGTCCTCATTTCATCAGGAATGTCCTCAATGGAAATCAATGCCTGATTGTAAATTTCTTCACTTATTTGTAAATTCAGATTCCCTGTTCTATTGCGTATATTAAATAAAATATCGTCATACATATTATCTTTGTATTTCATCCACAAATCAATTGGTTTTGATGGGAAGCATGTACATATGATAATGGAAAACAATGTTCGTATTTGATGAGCTTGTGATGAAACTACAGCAGAGAGTTTAATCAAAATGTGCAGTTTTCTAACAGTTGCAATCGATGACAGGGTTCTCTGTAAGATCCACACAATTTACCATCAACTGTTCGTAAATGTTGGAATGATGTTGGGCCACGCACATTGACTAATAGCAGCCGTAAATAAAAACATTCATCGTTGCTTAGATGAACGGAATAAGTTCGACATATTGCATTGGTTGAATATACACCTGGGTATCCTGGAACTGGTTTTCCTTGTTTCAATCGCATAAATTTCTTTGTTGATTGATTCCAAGTATAATATTTTGGCATTTCAGAATATAACAGTGTTTGTGCGAAATGATCATTTTGCACGTCTCGAAAAAACTGGTTAAGGTAGTAGATGGTGGCTGGTGAGCTCTCTGTACTGCATTCTGAGCTGTGAAATACACTCTTTGTCCATTTTCTAAGTGCACGGCTAAGTGAACAACTGTGGGGTGTCTTTCATGAATTGGAAAAGAAAAAATTCGCCAAAATGCTTCATTACTGCTAACATAGCGGCCCATTTGGTATTGGGTTACTTCAACATTTGAATTCTCTGCACCAAATCCAATCACATCCATATCACTTCCTTTGGTTACATATTTACATATGTACTTGATAGATTTTACTGAATGGCAAGATTCAACATTGATGTGTGCTTTGAAAGTTTTTGATAAGATCGGTGAATATGGATCAATAAAACGATTATCTTTTTCAATATCTTGTTGATTTACTTTGCTAATTGTTGATCTTCCATTCTCTGCTAGTGATCGCCGACGATAGAGTGAATAACCATCATTTCCAGTAATTGTTTCCGATATTAATGTCCGTGGATAGCTCTTTGAACATTTACCATCTACCATACATGGTGCATTTTGATTAAGTGTTTCACATGGACCATGTATCATGTTTTTAATAACTACCTCATGCAAGCCAGGATCTACTTGTTCATTAGGGATTTCAGCTTATATGACTTCATCAACTTCATTTGGTCTAATTTTTTCAACCAACCAAATCAAAATATGTGCATGCGGCAATCCACGTTTCTGCCACTCTACAGAATACATACATCTACAAAATACAGCAGCGTGTCTCACCAAACACAATGTTTAACAATTAAATCCATTAAAGATTTCAACTTTTGTCTGAAGACTCTTGCTGTAATGTCATGACGATCAATAGGTGATTGGCCAGGGAATAACGCTTGTTTAATTTCTATCCATTGTGGATTGCATGTAAATGTAATGAAAAAATCTGCTGTGCCGTAATGCCGAACATAGAACATGGCATCTTGAGCATATTCATGCATATGCCGAGGACTTCGGATGTAGGTTGCTGGAAGAATAGTCATCCTGCCAACATTTTCTACATTTCCATCAGAATTAATTGCATCTCGAAGGTGAATATGCTCTTCAGATCGAATTTTGGCCTGATTCAACCTGATGAATGTTAATCTCTCCGTTTCAATCTTTACATACATATCTACAACATATCTGTGACATAATCGCCGGTTTTCAAGATGTGATTGTCTTCATTTTCTTTGATCATTAGGCGATATGAATAATAGTTCATTGAACTAACTTTTTTGTTGATTTCAGAACCTGCAAATAATTTTTTTATTATAATGATGACAGTTGAATAACAAATTAAACTATTTAGTAGGTGATATAGTAGATGACGTAACATCTCATAAAGCAATATTTCAATTACCTGTAATGGGATTTATCATCTTGATTGAGAAATCATAGCCATCTTCACCTTGCCAAAATATAAAGGGATATTGCAGTGCATCATATGAGCGATGTGTTTCCTTAATACGTTGTAATTGATTATTTCGACGATGTAAAACAATATCACGTGACTCCAAATTTTCTCCAACTACAACAATGGCAACTTCATCGATAGTAGGTGCATTAAAACGTCCTGCATGTTGGCCCACAGGAGTTTTATCTGCTCTCATAACAATTTTGTGATCATCAGATGGCATCATATCCATTGCACTTTTAAATAATATAATCAATTGATTGTGTTCGTGAAATAAGTTTTGTAATTGTTCAACTATTGACCTTTTCACTGAATTGTAATGTGCACAACGTAGATTGATTTCTTGTGGAGAATTGCCCATAAAATAAATTTGCAAAAACTTGTAGTCGCTATCTGGCACTGGTAACAAAGAACCTGCTCTGTGATATATTTGACCTTGTGACTGTAAAGGGAAAAAATGTATTGTAAAAATGTATATGGGTTATAATAGTTATGATTAATAAACATACAACTGCAAATACTATTACAAACCTTAAAAGTTGGCATGAAATTTTCCCGAACTACTTTTGTTGCTCCAAATGAAGCCATTTGAAAGTAGTCGTTGTATTGTTGAATATTCTTTAAAAAGTGTATGGAATCTGTTCCTATTCCTAAAACCAATGAGTACAATGGGTCTGGAAGTGGAAGCAATGGCATCAATTTCACCTTTCTATTTGTGCAACACAATCCATTGGCTTCAGTTTTGTATTTCAATGCCTTACAATATTGGCAAACTGAGTTCATAGGTCCAATAGCAACACAGTTGTAGGCACTGTAATCAATTGACATGTCGTAACAGAAAGCAGATCGATTCAAACTTGCACCATTATTTATCGAATGTCGCGCTTTACGGGTCTGCCTTAACCGAATTCTTTCACGTTCATTGCGATCTTCACGTTCCTGGGAAGTACGATTAGATTGATAATTAATTTGATTCGTTGCATTTCGGGTTCTTCTGCCCAAATGTGTCCGCCGCCTTATAGGAGGCATATTTAGTAAGTCACAAACACACAACACTTTTTTAATTTTATAGAAATTTGTGGCTTTTAGATTTAGTAATATTAAAGATGCACAGCAAAGAGACGTTTACATTTCAAGTGACATTTTACGACAGACAATTTGTTTTTGAATAATGTTACCATTGATATTACCATAGTTACCATAAATATTGACAAACAATGTTACCATCGTATAAATATTGACAAATATTTGCGGTCTTACTTTGGTACAAGCTAATTCCATTCTGGTATAGAATTAATTTGTGCTCAAAGTAACAACCAAAGATATTTTTTAATTTATTTTTATTAGTTGGTAACAATTCATTTTGAATTTGAAAACAACGTAAAAACGCAACTAAATATATTCAATTAAACAGTAATGTGCTAGAACATTATTGAATATTATTACAAATCATAACTGATTTTTCGTCTTGTTAAGAAAAATTCGATGCCAAAATAACAAAAAACACTTTTATATTTTTATTGCCAACATTTAAAAATAAAAGTATTCAATAAAACTGCCCTGGTGGTGAACATTAAAACTACAGGTAGAATAGAATAATTCTATACCAGCAGAAAAGTTGGTTTAAAATAATTCAAAATTGGAATTACATATATGGGATTGTTGTTGTAAATTTCTCAAAGTAAGACCGCAATTGAGATATTTATACGATACTAACGTCACTCAATTGTGTTGCCTTCCTGGAACCCCTCCACTAACACTTAAACTTTATGGTATGGTATTAAAGTTCAAATTGACCTTTAAGTATTATTATGAATCTTTTGTATGAGAATATAGAAAAGTGTTGCAATTTTTTAAATTTTTCTCTCCGTAAGAACCATCCTCGTACTTCAAGGAATAATTTAAAAAAAGGATTAGCGAAATCGGTTCAGCTGCTCTCGAGATTTGCGCTTAGCAACAAATTCAGCGATTAATTTTTATATTATAGATAATACATGGAAATGACTTGGGGTCATTTTGACCCCAGTACCAGTACACACCCAGCAAAAATGTCTTGCAAGACAATTAAAAGACGACTCAGCAACAAGACTAGATAACAAGCTCAAGACAGTCAAAAGACAACTCTATGTATTTGAGACAACTCGTTTCAAAAGACTTGTTGTTTGGTGCTCTTTGGAAACCTATATGATGGGTGTCATTAGTAACTTGTGGGTATGTAGTCTTTGGTAACAAATATAGCAGTGATCTTTGGTGACATGTCTGATGGTTGTCGTTAATAATATGTATGGTGCTGGTCTTTAGTAACAAATATGACAGTGGTCTTTGATAACATGTCTGTTGATTTTCGTTAGTAATATGTATGGTGGTCTTTGGTAACAAATATGGCAATGGTCTTTTGCAACATGTTTGATTGTCGTCTTTGTGTTGGTTTAATATAGAGAAATAAAACGTACAATAATATTATATTGTTTTAAAGTTTAATTTGTTTATTTAAAGTAAATCTAACATTAACTAATTATATTCATTATTTAGAATATATAAAAGAATTCACTTTATAAACTAATTCAAACATAAATAATTAAGTTATTAATTATTAATTCAATTCAAATATCAATCATAAAAAAAATTAAACATATTATATAATACATAAACATAAACATTATTAGTTCGAAAACCGTAATCGACTGTTCACGATTATGGGAATCAAATATTTGTTTTTTAATGTCTTTTTTTCAAAATCGACGTAGGATGAGAATTTATCCTTCCAAGCATCTGTAATTAAAATGGAATTGATTAATATTAGACATTTAGTTGTAATTAAATAATTGTCAAAGTTGTAATTAAATAAACACTTACGGGTTTTGTATCTAACGTTACGAAAATTTACATTAAATTTATTTTTAATTTTTACAATAATTTTAAGTCTTAACTATAGGAATGCTAAACACTTTTTGATGAAGGACGATGGTAAACAAATACAAAATGGCCTTAATGGTAATGTTTTCTTAAAACAAGTTAAAATTAAAAATGGCGATATAGTATTTCGTGTACTGTGGCCCTATTCTGGTAATTCCCCGGGAATAGAGAATAATTTCTCTTTGTAGCAGCTATTCCCCAGACATTTTTCCCGATTCCCCGTTTTCCAAAATATAATTCTGGCGATTGGGGAATTAATTTACGGGAAAATAATTTAATTATTTGCGATCGACACACGATCGCAATAAAACAAGAAAACAAAAGTCTAAAAATAATTTACTACGTTTTTATTGGTATTTTAATCGAATTTTACTTAAATAATAAATTTGTTTATTAAAGTAAAAAATTGGATATTGATATTTCCAATTAATATTACCAGTTTTCAGTGTAAATTTACAGCCATAGAATTGCTATACGTATAAAATACAATAAAATTCCGTTAAATTCTATTCCCAATTAATTCTTTCTTAAAATAGGTATGGAATAATAAACGTCAAAACTGCTATAATGGGGAATAATTTTTTCCCAAAAAAATTTTTCCCCAAAAGCCAGAATACACTTTTGGGGAAAAGGGAATAAAACTGCTACAAAATTTAATTTCCATTCCCCGGGAATTACAAGAATAGGGCCCCTTTTGTAAAAGTGATAAACAGTTAAACCAAAATTTTTGGTTAATAGATTATACACCGTACGTGACTTTAGTAACACATTAAAGACTACCATATAACATGTTAGATAAGAAATTTATCTCTTTTTAACTTATGTAATTTCATATGACTTTCTCATTCCCGGACAAGCTGAAGACTTGTTACTGAAGACAAAAAATTTACTGGGCAGAAATGTGCTTGGCTTTTTTCATAATCCTTGTTCACTCATGTACAAGAGGATAAAAAATATCCGGGTCTTTTTTAGCTACAAACCGAGCGCACCCTATAAATCGGTATATTTTTAACTCCCTTTGTTTTGGATTTTTTCTGGTTTTTTTTACATCTGAGTTTTGTTTTGAAAAAACTCAATTCTTAATAGCCGGCTAAACTTGATTCAATCATAAACATTTTCGTTAATATTTTATTAAAATTTAAACAACACTTTAGGAAATATATTAAATTCACTTGTAAAGAAAATTAAAGTTTAAAAATACTGAACTGTCAAATGTATATAGCCATTCGTGTAATAAAAAAAATTGGGATATTTTAATAAAGCGAAGTTAACCGGGGTAAAATATGTCAAAAATATACCGATTTTTTATGTCAGAAAACCATCAGTGAACACACGGAATGTGGTAATTATGGAATTTAAAAGTAAATTGGGATGGGCCATATCAATAGCAAAACACATATTTTTTTCAAGTTTATATCGACTGGGGTCAATTTGACCCCAATACACAGAGAAAAGGTTAAGAGTATTTCTCACAATGAGCAAAACAAATTAAATTGAAACCAACTTTGTTTATTTATCTTCATACCTATAATGATAATTTTAAAATTGTATTTTATATTATTAATTATAATTTTAAGATATATTAAACCGGTAAAATAGTTCTTATTTGCTTTTTACCATGTTTTGTCTGGAAAATGACAACAAAAACCCTGATTTGGAAATGTAGCTAACTTCATTAGTCTTTTTTTAAGGCAAAAGTTTTGAGTTTGCTAACTTTTTCCTTAAGATAAAAACGAAACAAAAAATGTTCACAAGTTTTATTTTCAAACAAACTTGTAAGGCAAAAGGAAAAGTTTTTCTATTGTGAGAGCTCTGTTATATATGTACATATACATATTATATTTATTTTATTTTAATTTACATATATATTAAATAAAATAAAATATTAATTATAATTATATAATAATTTAAACTATTAAAATATTTTTATTTCTATTTCTAATTATAATTAAGCAAAACAACCCGAATGAATTTTTTGGTACCTCCGTTTTCATTACTATAATAGCCCACAATTGTGTATGTTCATAGAGCAAAATATACATAAGAGGACCTCATGTAGATATCCGAGGTTAATCTATTTTACTATTGGCAATCTCGATAATGGCCCAACCAGTCAAGAACAAAAAAAAAAGAATTTTTGACGAAATCAATTGTTTTTCTTTTTTTTGACATTCCACCCATCCAAAAATAATAATTTTAAGTGACAGTAGTTCGTTTACAAACAACTGTTTTGTATTGTGAAATGTCTTTTAGAGAAATTTCATATTTGTTGATGTTGCTTTTACATGATGTTTGCAATGAAAAAAGGAAATAAACTAAACAAAATTAAAATATTATAGTAGTAAAATAGCGTTTACACTACGACTGTAATATCATACCATTAACAAATTAATTTTTAACAAAATTCACTGAAACACCATTTTTACTTTATCGCACATTATTAAAACGAATCATAGAATCTGAAAAAATATAAAAATAATTTTATTTAATAAATAAATAGTAGACAAAAAAATGTACGCAAAATAAACATGGCTACCTACCGCATCAAAAATGTATCTTCTGATATATTTAAGTTCTCTTTTATATATGGATACTAATCGTATTTTTAAAGTGGGAACTATGCTGTGTTGCTTTCAAAAGATTACAACAACAATTGCATTGTATTCAAGCCGATTGTCTTAGAATGTTAAGAAAAAAAATTTTAAAATCAGTTTATGGTTATGGTGTTTACCGCAAGGCGTCATTTTTTCTATTTTTCTCGAAAAATGTATCTTGTAGAATAGTAGTGTTGCTTTCGCTAATCCGCTTAGCTTAGCTAAGAAATGTGAAAGCAACAACTTTTGGATTTAATTTTTTAATGCATTTTAATTTTTCTGTGTTGGTTCATTTTCTTAATATTTATTTTATTTTTTTTTTTATTTTAAGAAATAGAATAAATTAAATTCGGTATTTTGCTATCAAATAACAAATGCTAAATTATTATTCAATATAAATTTTTCTAGAAAAATAGAAAAAATATCGCCTTGCGGTAAACACCATAACCATAAAATGATTTTATTTCCCCTAATCCTAAAATTTTTTTTCTTAACATTCTAAAACAATCGGCTTGAATAAAATGCAATTGTTGTTGTAATCTTTTGAAAGCAACACTGCTAATAATTTGGCATTTGTTATTTGATAGGAAAATACCGAATTTAATTTGTTCTATTTCATAAAATAAAAAAAAAATAAATATTAAGAAAATGAACCAACACAGAAAAATTAAAACGCATTAAAAAATTAAAGCCAAAAGTTGTTTCTTTCACATTTCTTATGTCAAATTCTTTGGAAAAAATGAAAAGAAATCAATTATTTTTTGCTCCAAAGAACACGAAAAAAGAAAAAATGGTTTGTTTACATTTGTTTAAAGGGAAATCAAAACAAACAACAAAAAATATTTAACACGTAACAAGAAAAACACTTTTAATTACACCAAATCCACTTTAAATTACAAAAAAATTGATATTATTTATAAAATTTAGTTTAAATAAACACTTATAACACACGTTAAAATATGAACACCAAACTATAATGCCGATAATGAAAATGGCGCGTTTTTAGTTTCTTTGTTTTTGTTGTACACGTAAAAACACTTTTTATTACACCAAATTCACTTTAAATTACACAAAAATTAATATTACTTATAATATTTAATTTACATAAACACTTATAACGCACGAAAAAATATAAACACCAAATTATAATGCCGATAATGAAAATGGCGCGTTTTTTGTTTCTTTGTTTTTGACACTGACGTTTTTCTTTTTTTTTTTGATCACAAAACAAATCCTCCAAAAAATTAGGAATTCGAAATTTGATCACTGATCAAAAAAAAAATCAATTATTTGCTTCCAAAGAACATGATCAGGTATTTCTGATAAAAAATTTTTGATCATAATCAATTTTTTTTGATCATTTTTCTTCGAAAGAATTTGATATTAGCTAAGCGGATTAGCGAAAGCAACACTACTATAGATAGAATCAATACCATTGATAGAATAAATTTTATTTCGTTCCTTTATTTAAAAGTATGAAAAAAAATTTTAGAAAACAAAATTTTTTTTTCCAATTTTTTTTTTCATACTTTTCTGTAAGTAAAAAGTCATAAGGAATTCTATTGGGTATTCGCTGTTACTTTTTTTGTGGTTTTGTTCGCGGATTTATATATCATTGTTTTATATATCTCTAGTTGGACATTTTAAGTTTATTATTTAAGTCCTAAAACTAGTTTGTATTTTGGGGTTAAAATGAAAAAAAGTTGTTTCAAAATTTTGTATGCAGCTTTACTTCTGTTTATATTACTTTTCTCTATGGTGTTGGTTTAAATAAAATTTGTAATTTAAACGCCGAGTGTTTTATTTGCAAAATCCAGTACGAAACCACATCGAACGTCCGAAATTCATTACAATATCGAATAAGGGCATTAGAAATTGTTTTATGTTATGCTCTATTTATTCTACTGAAAAAAATTCATGCAAATCAATTGTTTCATTTAATTTGTGTGAATGATTTAATGAACACGTGTTTTGAAATTTTTAAAAATGGATAATATTGAATATCCTGCTTTGGTTAAATTCCTTGTAAAGGAAAATAATATTTCTAAGGATATCGGAAGACAAATGAAAAATGTTTAAGGAGAATCTAGTCCTTCTTTTAAAATAATAACCAAGTGGGTTCGAATCACCATTTCAAAATTAAGTAAAATATTAAATATATACTTATTGGCAATGATAGCACCACTTTACATAATCATCTTAAGCTGTCAAAAGTTAGTACAAGATGGGTTCATCGAATGTTGACTAAGGCTTAATAAATATCTATGTATAGTGGAAAGTTTTAAGATAATTTTAGAAATGAGTGAATACGATCCGTTTGCAATTATAAACCAAGTCACAGATTATGAACCGAGGATTTTTTTGCTATGATGCAGAATCGAAACAGTAATCTACACAATGGATAGCTCAGGGCAATTTATCATCGAAAAAGTTTAATGTGAATATAGAAGTTGAAAGTGAATTTTGATGATTTAGGATAACTGGTGTTTATTAAGCGGGGCATTTGCATAAATCAAAAAATTCTATCAAAGAAAAACGACGATCATCAGATCAAATAAAACAAAAATCTTACTTTTACTTGACAACGCACTAGTACATAAAACGAATGTAGCACAACGTGCGAGGCTACTGGTTCAACTGCAACTGAATTACTTGAGCACAGCTACTGCTGCTGAATTCGATTGTCATCCATTTTTCTGAAGAAATTTGCTTCATAAGACATGATATGATATCCGAACTGACTAGGAATCTTGAAACTGCAAGGGTCTTTAATACTAATAGCTTATCCAAAGCGTTAAATGTTCTAACTTATAGGCAAACCTATTTGAGCGAACTGTCTTTTTCCACATTAAAGATCGCTGTTTCTCCTCACAAGTGTACCACCACCTTCTCAAAATTACCGTGTTAGTAAATAATTGTTATATTATGTAAAGTTAGAAGGTTAGTTGGAACGCTTCCGTTGAGTATCTTCCTTCGATCCACTACTAAACCACCAGCACTATGTTGCCGGTAAGTTGTTAACAAGATTATCTTTATTGTATATGAAATAAAACAATTTAATTTCAGTTAAAGCGGCCTTTCTTCTATAAAGGAAAATTTAATAAGGCCGTTTCCAGGCAATTTTTTGTCTGACGATAAATTGATATTCAATTATCGCCTTTCAAGAGCTCGAAGAACAATAGAGAAAACCTTCGGCATTTCGATTGCAAGATGGCGAGTTCTTTTGACAACCCTCAATTTACGCCCAGAAAATGCGACTCACATTGTACTAGCTACCGTTTGTTTGCACAATTTTATTAAGTGACACGAGACAAACCAGCCGTTGGTACAATACTATCATGTAAATTATGGCAATGTCATGATAGCAAATGGCAAAGTGCTGGAAACTCAACTGAGGGATGAAATAAATCAACCTTTAGCTTCGGTTAGACGACTAGGAAAGAATCGATCAGCGAAAGCAGCCTACAAACTTCGAGACGATTTAAAAGAATACTTTAATGGAGTTGGAACTGTACGCAAATGGCAAGCAAATATTTTAACATCATAATTTGTTCGCTCTTATAATAAAATAAAAATAACCAAACCATTTTTTTAGTTTAATTTTATTTATATAATTCGATAAGTGCTTGTAAGGATAACACAAAAAACGTAACCGGTAGTATATAACCGCAAAAACGAACCGAAACGAAATTGAATTCAATCAATTTCTCCATCCGTTTTCGTTTCGATTTTTCTATATACATAATTGGTTTAGTATCTTTTCATGTATTCAATAGACCATTTTCCTTATCCGTCAAATTCATTGACGTTTTAAACGTTAAACGAGCGTGTTTGGCAACGAATGTAAAAATTTTAAGTGATACTATTTATTTATTTGATAATAAACTATTTTTTTCTTGTGCATTTTACAAATAATTTGTGTTAAAATGAAATAATTGATTATTCTAAATAAATTTATTTATAAAAAATAATTTATTGTGTTAAAATGCCTGCGATATGTTTGTGTTTAAGTGCCAATCGAGAGGATTTAATAATGCTGGAATAAAGTTTTTTAGATTTCCCGCTGTTCCAACACGATGTTTGAAGTACAAAGTTCTTGCAGAACAACGGCAACGAGCATGGTTGATTGCAATCAATTGCAAGGATATAAAAATTACTTCATTAAAGTATGCGTTTGTTTGTTCTAAACATTTTTTGTCGGGCAAAAGCGCTGCCCTTACTGACGTATTAAATCCTGACTGGACTCCTTCAGTTAGGTTAGGATATAAGAAAAACACAAAGTGCTCCATGGCTAGATATGAGAGAATGAAGAAAAGAACCTCATTGATGGTAAAACAAGATGAGATTGTCACAAAATCAGAAAAAACGCCAGACTTGGAACCAGAAGTTAGGATTGGCGAAAACTTGGACGATGTACCCGCGGATCCAATGTTTCATGAAAAAGCATGTCAAACTGAAGGTAAAATAATATAACTTAACGTAACACATTTATCATTTGTTTCGTAATTCATAGAATTCTATTTTGAGTGTGACAAAAATAATGAATTATATAAGTTGAAACAACAAATTACTGCATTGAAGGAGGAAAATGCAGCACTGAAGCATACAAATTTAGTAACAACAACCAAATTAAGGATGGATGATCTTAGAAATAGTACCAAGAAAACCAAATACTTTACTGTCTTCGACAAGTTTAATACACTCGAAGTAATTTACAACGATGTTGAGCGTTTTCTTCCTGTTAACTTCAATGGTAAAATGACCAGTTTTGATGTATTTTTAATGGCATTTATCAAATTAAGACTAGATTTGCCTTTTACCTATCTTGAACTTCACTATAATGTATCAGGCAAAACTATTTCTCAATTATTTTATAAAGCTATGTATTATTGCTATTCATGCTCGAATGAGTTGTTTTGTATTTTGGCCAGATAGTAAATCATCGATAGTAAATAGTCCGACGATGTTCAAGAAGCTATTCGGGAATAAACCAGTTTTTATAATAGACTGCTTTGAAGTATATTCAGAAAGGCCAGGTAGATATATTTCGATTGCTTACGCCTGGTATATAATATAAATATTTTGTTATATTTACAGGAAGTTTTTTAGCTCGAGCAAATACATTTTCTTCATATAAACATCACCAAACTCTCAAATATCTCATTTGCATTTCATCTTTTGGAAGTATAGCGTTAATCTCAAAGGGTTACGGTGGACGATGTAGTGACAAATTCGTTTTCTTTCGGCCCCCGATAGACTCACTGCATATTCCGATAGCAGGACACTATTTTTTTCTGTAAATTTATATAATTTCATAAAAATGATTTAATTGGTGCAAAAACATAACCTAACTTTATTTAAAAAATCATGTTAATTACTTACTTCTCACACAAATTTTCAAATATATTATTCAAATTAAATTTATTAACATTAATTAATTATAAAAACACAAAAATAAAATTTTTATTTAACCAAAGGACCCCGCACAAATCGTATGGAAATTGAATTTCGGTCAAATGATTTGAAATTTTCAGAATAGTTTCTTCAAGTCATGCTGATCAAAAGTCTCCATGGGCACAAAGTGCCTAGATGCTGTTGAAGCCGAGTTTTAAGCGATGGAAATACTAATATTTTAATACGTTTCGATCGCAGATATATACATATACGAATATTAACGTGCGCATAATGAAATATTTATTTAAAATCCTTTTTGTTTCAGCTAAAATCGCACAAACAACCAAATTACAACCAGATGGTGCATATATTAAATAATATATTTATATTTAATTATATTTATATTTATATTTAAATAATATATTTAAATAAAAACAAAAAACACAAATATACAAAAAAAAAGTAATGGAAATTTCCAATTATTTTATTTACGGCGGAAAAATATGATGCGTATAATAATGAAGTTTTCAACTTTCGATTACAAACATAATTGAAGATGAACATCAAAATAAGAAAGAATGAAGTATTTTCTTGGATAGCACTGGCTTTTGACAGAGTATTAAAGCAGTTTTATGAAATACTACAATCTTACATATCTAACCGACACTTTCGTGTTAAATTAGATAGCGATCACTCGGAAATCAGGAAAATACCAGCAGGAGTACCACAAGGAAGCGTTCTGGGACCGACTTTATATGTTCTATATACCTCGGAACTGCAAACGATAGAGAAGTCTAACATTGCAACGTTTGCGAATGATACGGCCAGCTTAACAGTCGCTGATAGCATGGAAGAATCAACAAGCAAATTGCAAAGAGCTACTAATATTGTCAGTACCTGAACGTAGAGATGGCGAATAAAACTTAATGAACTAAAATCTGTTTACGTAAACTTCACCAATAAAAAAAGGCAGCTGGATACCGTAGAAATGAACTCACACCAAATTCCCTATTCAAACACGGCCAAATATCTAAATATGACTCTAAACGCGAAACTAAAATGGAAAAAGCATGTCAAAAAAAAAAAAAAAAGTTAACCATTAAATACAGAAAGATCCAATCCATGGGTCTGATTTTCTTAGGACGAAATTCTGAGCAAACTTTACATAATAAATTGCCACTATTATACCAGCAAATTAAAAAACCTATTACGCCGTGGTATATAAGAAAAAACAGCCTCCAGAGAAGTCTGAAGATGAAATTCGTCAGTGAAGGATTAAGCAAATACGCGAAAAAACACTTGCACCGTACGAGTATTAGTATTAGTCTACACAAAATTGCTGAGATACGACGTATGTTGGATGATACAAACCCAGTAAGATGGCGGCGAACGAAGAAACCACTTGATCTGCTAGATCCAATATGGATCAGCTAATTATATATTAAAACTGTAAATGGAACTAGCCAAAGGGCTACAACCTTCCAAAATAGAATATAAGTCATGAAAGATAAATTACTAGATGATTTATAAATCAGTTGTAATAAATAAATATATGTGGTTTTTCTTTGGTGCAAGCAATTCCTATTCTGAATAGGAATTAATATTGTGCTCAAAGAATCATTTGATTACGATCGATGATGGAAATTGAATACAACTATGACCCCCTGTCGGAATGCACAACTCATGGGCCGACCCATCTTCCATGTCAGTACTATAGGCTGGCATGGAGCTTTGCAATGTGCAGATGGTTCTACGTAAATCGGACCTACAGCCGTACGTCCTCGATTTGGCAAGCAATGCGTAAAGTAGGATGGTAAAAGTCAACTGCGAGAGTTGGGAGTGCTTCGGCCCCAGAACAGATTGCATAGATTAAAAACATAAAAAAAAAATTAAAAAGAATCAACCAAAGATATTTTTTAATTTGTTTTTATTAGTTGGTAACAATTACATTTTGAATTTCAAAACAACGTAAAACTGCAACTAAATATATTCAATTAAATAGTAATGTGCTAGAACATTATTGAATATTATTGTAACTAATTTCTTGTCTTGTTTAGAAAAATGCGATGTCAAAATAACAAATATCACTTTTATATTTCTATTGCCAACAATTAAAAATAAAAGTATTTACTAAAACAGCCCTGATGATGAACATTAAAACTACAGGTAGAATAGAATTATTCTATATCAGCAGAAAAGTTGGTTTAAAACAATTCCAATTTAGAATTACATATATGGGATTGTTGTTGTAATTGGAATGGATGGAATTACATATATTGGATTGTTGTTGTAAATTTACCAAAGAAAGACGACAATAATTTGAAAAAAATATATAAAATTCTCAGTTAAAATTAAAATTTATCAGAATAATTGTTTGCTGTGTTTTAAACATTAAATGTAAATATTTATGTAGTTGTATTTCAGTTGTCAAACTTTTTGGAGGAAAAAAGTCTATATATATTTTATTTTGAATACATGAGAATTTTGTTCTTTTCTTTTTGTGAGAATTTATATTTGTGGTCTTACTTTGGTACAAGCTAAATTCATTCTGGAATAGAATAAATATTGTGCTCAAAGTAACAACCAAAGATTTTTTTAAATTATTTTTATTAGTTGGTAACAATTACATTTTGAATTTCAAAATAACGTAAAAATGCAACTATTCAATATCCAAAGAATAAAGTAATGTGCTAGAACATTTTTGAATATTATTACAAGTCGTAACTAATTTCTCGTCTTGTTTAGAAAAATGCGATGTCAAAATAACAAAAATCACTTTTACATTTTTAAAATAAAAGTATTCAATAAAACCGCCCTGGTGGTGAAGATTAAAGCTACAGGTAGAATAAAATTATTTTATACCAGCAGAAAAGTTGGTTTAAAAAAATTTCAATTTGGAATTACATTTAAATATATGGGAGTGTTGTTGTACATTTCTCAAAGTAAGACCGCAATTATATTAATTTTACATTAAGTACTAGTTTCGAGTATTCGTTCTTTGTCATCTTTAACTATTCTCTGAATAGTTCATAGTAGTATGAGTAGTTAAAGTTAACAAAGAGCGAATGCTCGAAATTAGTATACTTAATGTAAAATTTAATATAAATTATCACAAAAACAAAAGAACAAAATTCTCATTTATTTAATATAAAATTAAAAATCATGATAAAAGGTGAACATGGAAACCATCGAAAATAAAAAAAATTGTCTATTGTCGCTGAAATCATAATTTCTATGACGAGTAACGGGTGATTTTTTAAGAGCTTGAGAACTTTTTTTTAAAAAAAAACGCATAAAATTTGCAAAATCTCATCGGTTCTTTATTTGAAACGTTAGATTGGTCCATGACATTTACTTTTTGAAGATAATTTCATTTAAATGTTGACCGCGGCTGCGTCTTAGGTGGTCCATTCGGAAAGTCCAATTTTGGGCAACTTTTTCGAGCATTTCGGCCGGAATAGCCCGAATTTCTTCGGAAATGTTGTCTTCCAAAACTGGAATAGTTGCTGGCTTATTTCTGTAGACTTTAGACTTGACGTAGCCCCACAAAAAATAGTCTAAAGGCGTCAAATCGCATGATCTTGGTGGCCAACTTACCGGGCCATTTCTTGAGATGAATTGTTCTCCGAAGTTTTCCCTCAAAATGGCCATAGAATCGCGAGCTGTGTGGCATGTAGCGCCATCTTGTTGAAACCACATGTCAACTAAGTTCAGTTCTTCCATTTTTGGCAACAAAAAGTTTGTTAGCATCGAACGATAGCGATCGCCATTCACCGTAACGTTGCGTCCAACAGCATCTTTGAAAAAATACGGTCCAATGATTCCACCAGCGTACAAACCACACCAAACAGTGCATTTTTCGGGATGCATGGGCAGTTCTTGAACGGCTTCTGGTTGCTCTTCACTCCAAATGCGGCAATTTTGCTTATTTACGTAGCCATTCAACCAGAAATGAGCCTCATCGCTGAACAAAATTTGTCGATAAAAAAGCGGATTTTCTGCCAACTTTTCTAGGGCCCATTCACTGAAAATTCGACGTTGTGGCAGATCGTTCGGCTTCAGTTCTTGCAGGAGCTGTATTTTATACGGTTTTACACCAAGATCTTTGCGTAAAATCTTCCATGTCGTCGAATAACACAAACCCAATTGCTGCGAACGGCGACGAATCGACATTTCACGGTCTTCAGCAACACTCTCAGAAACAGACGCAATATTCTCTTCTGTACGCACTGTACGCATTCGTGTGGTTGGTTTAATGTCCAATAAAGTAAACTGAGTGCGAAACTTGGTCACAATCGCATTAATTGTTTGCTCACTTGGTCGATTATGTAGACCATAAATCGGACGTAAATCGCGAAACACTTTTCGAACCGAACACTGATTTTTGTAATATAATTCAATTATTTGCAAGCGTTACTCGTTAGTAAGTCTATTCATTATGAAATGTCAAAGCATACTGAGCATCTTTCTCTTTGACACCTTGTCTGAAATCCCGCGTGATCTGTCAAATACTAATGCATGAAAATCCTAACCACAAAAAAATCACCCTTTATAACACAACCAAAGAATAAAATGATTTCCAGCATGTAGAAGCTCACATATAAAACTTCAATACAACAATACCCGTTTTTCATGACACTCATTGATCCGAATCAGTTCAAATTTGAAAAACTTGATCTAAATTTCGTGTCAGATCACAAATTTTTATTTGAAATCTACTAAGCGTTTTTGCGTTGTTTCACGAAACATGAACTGAACCGGATCAGATCAAGCATCAAGAAACACAGCTAATGTTTCCTTGTCTACTTCCTAGTCGCATTTACACTCAATTTGCTTAGCTAGCTCATATGGCTAGTCGAATTCCACAACTTTGGAATTACCCACAAAATCGAAACTGGAATGTAGATTGATAGTGAATATCCATATAAGCAAACAATTGCCAATAGATTCGGTGTGAATGAACTCTAGAATAAAAATTAATATATTAGCCAAAATGATAATTAGCGGGCAAAATTGTTCGTACCGTATCAGTTTCCAAGTCCGGATCAACTGGTTTTAAAGTCCATTTGAAGGCTGCCCACAATGCAATTGGAATCATGCATGCATAAAATATGATGGCTGTGGCTGATACAGACACCAAATGAAAATTATAACGCCAATGATAAACTTTACCAGCATGGAAAAGAGTGGAATTCGACAACTCTGAGATTCTCAAAATTACATAAAAAGCACAAATACAATACTTTCTCCCGATTCATGCCTCAACCAGTCAGACTTAAGAGCTTAAGTTACACGCCGATTGCACCACTTCGGTTAGTGCTACAATCACCAAAATTTTATAGGCTCCTCGTTACAAATAAACAACTGACCTCTAAAATTTTGGTGGTTGTAGCGCTCTTCTAAGTGGTCCAAAACGGAGCACAACTTAAGCTCTTAAGTTTGACTGGTTGCGGTTTCAGCTAGGCTCTTTCAGAACCGCACGAAACTTTGGCCTTGTATACATAAAGCAATTAAGTCGTTCTCGTCAGCAAACTAAACGGCCCGTTTGCGTGGCTATAGAGAAAAATTATTCGATTTTAACTGACTAGAGAAAAATAATTGAATATTTGAATTGTTTTTAATCAGTCATGGGTTGTGTCTGTGTGTACATGTTTCTCATTCTTATAACCGCCGGCTTGTCATTACAATTATTATCAAAATCTAAAAACGAAAAACTTCCTATGGAGGCTACCTCTTCCGATGAACCGATTTCGGCCAAATATCACTAGGACCTCAAAATTTATGAAGAAACTTATGAAGTTTCACTAGCTACTCTGTCTGAACTGTAGAGACCCCAAAAACATGTTGTAGCCAACATCCGACTATCTCTTACCACCCTTCATTTCTAAAGCGAAAATTAAATGTATCGGATTTTTGATAAAAACTTCTTGGTTAATCAAAAATCATTATTCCCATATCATTAATTAATATCAATATTATTGTTGAAAAATTGAATCTCCAAATTTATTTGAAAACGATTCTTGTCGTGTTTTGTAAATACTTTTCAACATCATTGGAAAAATTGAAAAAGCTCTTATGAAAACTGCTTCATCGGGTAAACAGATGTCCACCAGATTTCGCAACCAGATTTCGCAAAGATCTCTCAATATATGGCAGCTCAAAAGCTTTAGCAATAAATTTCATCCCATATCATTAATTCGCTTGGAATGTAGAGATAACGAATTTTAGTGCAATAAAGTTTAAAAAAATGATGTAAACTAGTTTAAATTATAATTTTTTATTTTAATCGTTTTTTTCGTAAATGTTATATACTTTTCAAAATAATTGTAAAAAAAAAACAAAAAAGATTATATCGAATGCCAAACATCACTGGGACTACCAAATTTGAGGGAAAAGCTTAATACTAACACTAGATATACCGACAATTTGACCATACCTATTTCTACCGACACCAGCCAAAATGACTGGTATTAGAAAAAATGGGTCTCATACGAAACGACACATTTCACAACAGGATGTGTTAAAACAGGATGTCAAAAAACAGGATATCACAAAACAGTACATGGTACACTACAGTACATGGTACGAAACAGGACCGATTAAAACAGTACATCACAAAACAGTACATGGTACAGTAGAGTACATCGTACGGAACAGGACCGATTAAAACAGTACATCACAAAACAGTACATGGTACACTAAAGTACATGGTACGGAAGAGTACATCGCAAAACAGTACATATTAAAAGAGAACACCACAAAATAGTTAATAGTCAATTTTACGGTTTTAATAACTAGTTGTGTGGGTACGGAAAAGTACCATGTCAAAAATTTATTTTTGTATGTTTTTTGAACCAACATACACATTTGTGCATTCGTTTCAAACTTATTTTTGCCCGAAACAACACTATAACTGTACACACAATTGTGTTGGTTGTACTTCAAATCAAGCAAAATTTTTTGTCAAAAACGTCATTACATACTATGGTTTTTTACTCACACATTTGTGTGGTTTGGACTTAAATTGAGCCATTTTTTGGTTAAAAAAGGGATATATTTATTTATATATTTATTTAAATTTTTGATCTATTTTGCAACGATCAAGTATTAGCGATTTAAATAAAAATAATGTTATATATTGTTAGGTGAAGGGATATTTTATTATAACTTAAAGCAATTATAATTCTATATAGTATACTGTCTAATTACTCTAGGTGAAGGCAAATATCCACTTGATAATATCCTAATTACTAAACGTAATCAATAAAAAATATTTAACAAATCAAGCTGAAAAAATCCTCCAGCTTAACGTTCAGTAAAATGTACTTTAGTGTACCATGTACTGTTTTGTGATGTACTGTTTTTATCGGTCCTGTTTCGTACCATGTACTGTAGCGCACCATGTACTGTTTTGTGATGTACTGTTTTCATCGGTCCTGTTTCGTACCATGTACTGTAGCGCACCATGTACTGTTTTGTGATGTACTGTTTTCATCGGTCCTCTTCCGTACCATGTACTGTTTTGTGATGTCCTGTTTTATTACATCCTGTTTTGAAATGTGCCATAGTGAACGGCTTCGAGAAAAAATGGTTAGTGGGATTTCCGGTCTTTATATGAATTTAGAAAATGATAAATTACTTCAATTAGGTTAACTGTAATATATTATATTAATTATAACCTCTATCATTAGTTAATTGAAACAAAATAATATAAAAAAGAAAATAATGTGAAGTAGTAATTTGATAAGAAAATTGTAAAACCAGTTATTTTGACTGGTGTGGTAAATCTAGTGTTAAGCTTTTTATCCCAATCAGCCAATCCGACTGGACTGTATGGAGGCCGAATTTTTATTTAAAAACTGTATATCGATTTTGTCTCAAAATGTGTGAAACGAAATGAGTGTAACCGGAATGATATAGTAGTAGCATGTATTTGTGTTAGTTTCGTGCGTAGGATTGTTTTTCTGCATATGCAAGCCACGTGTCATTCTTTTTTTGTTTATTCAAGTTAACTCTTTGAAGCTTTGTTCACAAGTCGGATGGAAATCCGGGATTTACAATCCCACCATTTTAACCAATCAAATTTCAAAAATTATACAAAATACACGCCCCCTTTCATCCCAAAAAGTAGAAAAATTGCAACTTTTGAGCAAAAATCCTGCAGACGACCAACTTAACAATTCAAAAATAATTATTCAGCTACATTTTGTAGATCAATATACTCTTTTGCTCTTTTTTGTGTGTGTTGTAATGAGTACTTCTTAATGACATTTGGATTTTTTGTATTGTGTTGTAAAACACACTGCATCCCCAATGCAAAATAATTTTTCCTTTAACTTTTTCCTTATGAAGAGCATACCCAATGAATAGGGAAAAGTCAAAGTAAAGCTAACTTCATTTTACAAAATTATTTTTTGTTTACCTGTTATTTTATATTATTATATTATATATTATTTATTACTTTTTCACAGGACACAAAATACAACACTAATTGTTAAAAGACAAATATGCATTGAATATTTTTTAATTTGTGACAAGCAGAAAAACAACAACAACAACCAATTTTGCAAATGCGGTTTACTTCATTGTATTTCTCATAAGGAAAAAGTTAAAAGTTTGATAACATTTTTCATACGGAAATCACCAACCTAACAAAAAAAAAAAAAATTTTTTCTCAAAATTTTTTTCATACTTTTCTGTAAGGAAAAAGTTAAAGGAATTTCATTGGGGATGCAGTGACAGTGTCATTAAGTGTTATTTAAGTTTTTGTTAATTAATTTTAAATTAATCAATTAAAAATTGAATTTTTAGAGATAGATTAAAATAATAATCAAACGGTATGTGCATATTAAATTAAATAATACAAATGTATTACATTAATTAATACAAACATTTTATTTTTTCAGAAATGGGGACACGGGAACGCGACGAGCGGATGTATACCCGAAACTAAAATAAAATATTTAAAAGAAAAAAAATTACAAAACTAAAACAAAATGACGCGAAATATCGAAAAATTTATGAAAATAAAAATGAATTTAATAAAAACTGAGAAACTATAATAACGATAAATTTATGAAAAATGAATGAAAAGCAAAAAGAATTTATTAAAAACTGAATAACTAATATGATGAACGAAATAATGATTTTTTATTTATAATGCCAGAAAATTTTATTAAACACCAAAATACGAAAAGGATGATACCCAAGTATAACAAGATTCGACTTTTTTGTCATATTTCGAAGTAAAAACTTACTCTAATATATCGAAGGCAAATACGATAGCTCAATTTTTAGTTTCGTCTTGTTATACTTGGGTACCCAAGTATGGGTACCCAAGTATAACAAGACGAAACTAAAAATTGAGCTATCGTATTTGCCTTCGATATATTAGAAAAAAGTCGAAGAATCAATACTTTAGTATTGGTGCGTATACATATGTATACTGTCCCAAGTATAACAAAACGAAACAAAATAGAGCTACGTATCTTATTTATTTTACATGTTCACGACATAAGTTTGGTAATTTTATAAAAGTGATTTTCTTGAAAAAAATTTAAAGAGTTAATTTAAATAAAATTACACCAAAATATATTTTTATATCTATTCAAAATTTTTTTGTATAAATTAATTAATTTCTAGTTCAGTTTTAAATTATTAAGTTGAAAACAAATGCGAAATAATAAACTTGATATATTGAGCTATATGGAAAATATTTAAACTTTTAATATTACAATCAAGGAATAATATCATCAAATCATTGTTTATTAATAAAAAATAATTAAAAAATTAATTATAATATAATTTAGATGTGTATACATGTATACATTTTTTTTGATACAATAAAATATTCATTGTTCTAACAGAATCTACTTAAATATAAGTCCTGCTAACTCCACACATATAAAATAAACAATAACTAAGTAAAGATGTATTGGAATTTTTTTTTCCATAGTAATTTTTTTAAAAATAACTAAGTATAAATGTGTTGGTGCAGAAACAAAAAAAATGAGCAAAAAAAAAATTCAAATTTACGTTGCATTGTTAGTGTAACCAACACACTCTTTGTTAGTTTTCTTTAAATAGGTGTCTGTCAATGAGAGAGTAAGCAGGACTTACGAGGGTATATCAAAAAGTCTTGCAATATCATATGAAAAAACAAAGTGAGTGAGACAACAATATATTTTTCAAAACCATTTTTTATCGCGATGAAACTTCTAGAAGAACATTTCGATGTAAATTTTACAGTTCGTTTGTTTTTGTCAATTTAGTAACATGTGTTTTGAATTTTTCTTAAAATGAATGAAATTGAATATCGCGCCGTTATTAAATTTTTCTGTAAAGATGGACGAAATGCAATTTATATATTCAACTATATATCAAAAGTTTACGGCGAATCTGCACCATCATATGCCACAGTAACAAGGTGGGTAAAATTATTCAAAAGTGGTCGGGAGTCATTAGAAGACGACAACCGCTCGGGTCAGCCAGCAGATGCCATTAGCCATGAAAACGTAATTTTGGCCGAATCTATTGTATTGGAGGACCGGCGTATTTCTGTTCCGCAGTTAGCGTGGAGACTTTCTCTTTCATACGGTACCACATATACTATATTACATGACCACCTTCACATGTCGAAAGTAAGTGCGCGATGGGTTCCCCGTTTGTTGAATGCAGAACAAAAAAAAATGCGCGTTCAAACTTCAAAGGCGATTTTAGATATGTACAAAGAAGATCCAGAAAATTTCTTGGATAACATAATAACAGGCGATGAAACATGGCTTCATCACTGGGATCCGGAATCCAAACAAGAATCGATGCAATGGATTAAACGTAGTGAACCACCACCAAAGAAATTCAAAACTCAACCGTCTGCTGGTAAGGTTTTGGCAACAATTTTTTGGGATGCTGAAGGAATTTTGGTAATCGATTATATGCCAACGAAAACCACAATCACAGGCATATATTACGCAGAGATTTTGCGAAAATTCAAAAAAGCGATCCGGAAAAAACGGCCAAGGAAAGTTAGGAAAAAATCTTGCTTCTTCACGACAATGCACCCGTGCACAAGGCTAATATTGCTCAAGCTGCATTAAAGGACTGCGGCTTCGTGGAAATTCCGCATCCACCGTAAAATCCAGACTTGGCACCCAGTGACTACTTTCTGTTTCCCAATTTGAAAAAAACACTAAGGGGCCGGAAATTTTCCAGTGACTATGAAGTACAGTCTGTTGTAAATGAATATTTTATGGAGCAAAAGAAATCTTTTTTTTTAGAGGGTTTAGGCAAGTTAATTGATCGATGTGACAAATGTATAAACCTTAAAGGAGATTATGTCGAAAAATAAAAATATTGCTGTCTCACTCACTCTTTTTTTTCATATGATATTGCAAGACTTTTTGATTTGCCCTCGTATATTTAAGTAGATTCTGGTTCTAAACCTAAATTTTTTGTTTTGCTTTACATTTGGACGCCATCTTTTTCCTGTAATGCATATGCCATTGCACAAGATCGTTCCCGCCATATTGTTTTTTGTTGTTATTGTTCACACATACATGTATACAATTCTATTTATTGAGTTTCGTCCAGTTTCGAATAATCGCGACACTTTTCATACAGGATCTTATTCTAAGTCGAAAGCAAAACTATGTCAAAGTCGAAACTAAATATAACACTGCATCCCCAATAGAATTCCTTATGACTTTTTACTTACAGAAAAGTATGAAAAAAAAACTTGACAAAAAAATATTTTTTTTGTTGTTTTTTTTTCATACTTTTCTGTAAGTAAAAAGTCATAAGAAATTCTATTGGGGAATCCCCATGCAGTGTAAGTTTTTACTTCGAAATATGACAAAAAAGTCGAATCTTGTTATACTTGGGTACCCAAGTATAACAAGACGAAACTAAAAATTGAGCTATCGTATTTGCCTTCGAAATATTAGAAAAAAGTCGAAGAATCACTAATTTAGTATTGGTGCGTATATGTATACTGTCCCAAGTATAACAAGCCGAAACAATAAACAAAATAGAGCTACGTATCGTATTTATTTTACATGTTCACAACATGAGTTTGGTAATTTTATAAAAGTGATTTTGTTAAAAAAAATTAAAGATGTGCGTTAATTTAAATAAAATTACACCAAAATATATTTTTATATCTATTAAATTTTTTAATTTCTAGTTCAGTTTTAAATTATTAAGTGGAAAACAAATGCAAAATAATAAACTTGATTTGAGCTATGTACATATATGGAAAATATTTGAACTTTAAATATTTCAATCAAGGAATAATATCATCAAATCATTGTTTAAAAATAAAAAATAATTAAAAAATTAATTATAATATAATTTATATGTGTATATATGTATATATTTTTTTTATCAATAAAATATTCATTGTTCTAAACCTAAATTTTTTGTTTTGCTTTACATTTGGACGCCATCTTTTTCCCCTAATATGTATTTTCAATTATAGCCTTTTACATATTCTGTTGCACAAGATCGTTCCCGCCATATTGTTTTTGTTGTTGTTATTGTTCACACATACATGTATACAATTCTATTTATTGAGTTTCGTCCAGTTTCGAATAATCGCGACACTTTTCATACAGGATCTTATTCTAAGTCGAAAGCAAAACTATGTCAAAGTCGAAACTAAATATAAGTTTATACTTCGAAATATGACAAAAAAGTCGAATCTTGTTATACTTGGGTAATCACCGTAATTAAGCTAAGCGTAATTAAAAATAAATTTATATTTTGACAGCTATGTCACAAAAAATAGACCAAATATCTAGAGCAAAACACATAACGAAAACTAAAAAAATCTCGGATGTGGGATTTTGGGATTTCCATCCGACTTGTGAACACAGCTTGAGTGCAAACATGATTTCGGCTAGTGTATTGAGGAACACGATTACGCTTTTTGGCACTCAAAGGGTTAACCATTGTATCCGCCATATTTTTACGTTGTTTATGTATTTTCGATTTTTTTATAATTTCTAAAATTTATGAAATTTAAAATAAATTTACCTATAAAATTTTATTATCAGATTTAAAATTAATTTATGATAATAGATAATATAAAATATATTGGCATGTTAAATAATGACACTCCACAGCTCGAGAGCAGGGGGCCGCCTACTATAAAAAACGAACGTCGACGTTTTTTGTTCGTTGTTTATATTCAGCAATAGTAATTACTATTGCTGAATATAAACAACGAACAAAAAACCTGGACGTCCGTTTTTCATAGTAGGCCCCCAGACGTAATGTGCTTTGAAAAGGAAGTAAGCACCATAAAAATTAAACCGATTCGCCCGGATCGCGTTATTTTGGTGCTGTTCATCATACAAATGACACAAATACGAACAAAAGAAAAATATAAATACAAAGACATAATTGTGTATTATACACTGTGTACATATTCGATTTTTTTTCCTTCACTCATTTTAAATGAGTAACTCACGAGAGAAAATCGATATACTGGGGGCCTACTATGGAAATCGATCGTCGACGTTTTTTGTTCGATGTTTATATTCAGCAATAGTAATTACTATTGCTGAGTATAAACAACGAACAAAAAACGTCGACGATCGATTTCCATAGTAGGCCCCCTGGTTTTTACTGAAAATGATCTTTTCCGCATAAATTTTGTTAGACTGATGATGTTGCAAATATAATTTAGTTCAAAGTCGTTTTTCTCATAAATGAAAATATGTAATAATTTTCAAAATATGTACATATTTGAAAAAAAAACGTAAAACTCCTACGGAAACTGTCGGTGGACGGATTTCAACTAAACACTAGGATTTCTTAATTTATGAAAAAACCGGTATTAAGCCGGTAGATAATCGGTACTAGATAATCATAAATTCTTCATTATCGTGATATTTCTCCGGTCTGTCATATCACGATTTTCATCAAAACGTTTATAGAACAAGATTATTAAAATCGGGTTGTAGGAAGAAGATAAATGTGAAATATAAGAAAAAATCAGTAGGATTGTATGAGGCTGGGGAACATAAGTCATTTTCATTGAATGTATACCGAAAAATTGTTAGATTGTAAATTAAATTTTAAAATTTTTAAACTGTCACAGAAATTATTTATACATTTATGTAGTTTATATTAACTTATCGTAACTGATTCGATGTAATTCAAAATCGGCAAATACGCATTGAAATTGTTTTATTGAACGTTTGCAGAGTTACAAAATCACAGGGTTTGTGTCTGTCACCATAATTATAAAATTGCGATTTTGTTTGACATGCAATCGTGGTTGGAAGAAATCGCGATAATTTTGTGTCTGTCTCACGGTAGAAGTTTCACCGCGATCAGTCAATCCGTTTGGGCTGTATCGACAATGCCAAATTTTTGTTGAAAATCAGTTTTTTTTTGTCAACATTTCCGCTCAAAATTTGGCAAACTGATGTGAATCGATATTGTAAATTTAATTTTAAATGTTTCAGTTCATAGTCGTTTGTCTCATAATTAATTCAAAATATTAATATTATTCAAAATAATACAAAAAAAAACGAAAAATCTCCTATGGAAACTGCTACCTCCGGTGGACCGATTTCGATCAAAAATCGCTGGGATCTCCCAATTTATGAAAAAAGCTTATGTAAAAAGTTCCACATCGATCAGACAACTCGTTTGGGTTGTAGAGGACATAAACTTTCGCCTGAACAGCACCACAGAGCCACACATAACTTTTTAAAAACCATTTTTCTGACTTCGGCGATATAGTAAATATTTAATATACCCAACATAACCATATATTGATCACTGTTTTGCGGTGTTTGTTTCATTTTGAACACGCCGATGTGAACGGCTATTTTGTAAGAAAATTGAAGGAATCAACTAGAAATCACACGGGCCTACATAAAATTGTTTCGGGTTTCCCCAACACATGAATGCGGCGGCATGAAATGTGTCTCGACTCGAGCCGAACCAACAAAGTTAAAAATGTGTGATCTCAAAACGACGGCACAACAATTGAACTACAACAAAAATAATTTACAACAATTTGCAGTAATCACACATTGTTAACTTTGTTGGCTCGGCGCGAGAGTCGAGATACATTTCATGCGGCCGCCTTGAAGGAGACATGACACGAACACGACCCTTATTAAGTCATTCTTTTGTAATCTATATACAGTAGTTTTAAGAACAAAAATTGACATTATTATGAACCAAGCCCAAAAACATGTATGTATTATAAAGTAAAAAATCAAGTAATGTCGTTTCTGTTTTTATTCTGAGCCAAAAACTCAGACGTAGGAATCAAACACCTTATGCTAAATTACCAATTTACAAATTATATCGAATTAATTGGCTGTCAAGGTCGCGAAATTTGTACAAGGTATAACAAACATTTTGAATCGTGTTATTCACATTTCAAGAAAACAACCGAGTACGACTTTGTTTCTCGAGTTGTTATTGATAAGCGAATTTCTAACAATATAAGAAAATTAAAAGTTTTTAGTATACTTACGAAATATATTTATATGTAAAATAAAATAAAAAAACAACAAAAACATTTAAAACCAAAACAAGAAGCAGCCCTATTCCTGAATACGATACGAAAACGAAAATGTAAAATTCATATTTGAATTGAATCAGATTCGTACGATTCTTATTTGAAATTGAATATTTTATTCTTTTATTGTATTGATAGAATAAAAAAAAATAAAAAACAAAATAACGTAAGAGAGCGAGAGATAGGATTTTTATGTATTCGACCATACTCAGAATAACAAAAATAAAAAGCAGTGTTGCTTTCGCAAATCCGCTTAGCTTAGCTAAGACATGTGAAAGCAACAACTTTTGGCTTTAAGTTTTTAATGCGTTTTAATTTTTCTGTGTTGCTTCATTTTATTAATATTTTTTTTAGTTTTTTTTTTTATTTTATGAAATAGAACAAATTTAATTCGGTATTTTGCTATCAAATAACAAATGCCAAATTTTACTACAAGATAAATTTTTCGAAAAAAATAGAAAAAATAATGCCTTGCGGTAAACACCATAACCATAAAATAATTTTATTTCCCCTAATCCTAAATTTTTTTTTCTTAACATTCTAAAACAATCGGCTTGAATACAATGCAATTGTTGTTGTAATATTTTGAAAGCAACACAGCTAAAATAATAAGAGAAATTGCGTTTTAATTTTGCTGTCACTTAAAAAGAATAGCAGAGCGAAAATTTTCGTCCAGGAATAAGAAACTTAACAATTACAACAACAAAACTCAAGCAAATTTTTGTGCGTTGCATCAATGCCTCCTAAACTACAGGCCTCATACACCAAATGATGACGACACGCTATGTCTACATTGTTGTTGCTTTCTATAGTTATTTTGTTAGTGTAAATATCTCAATATTATTAATGCGCAGTCTCAGTTTAGACATAAATTGACGTCATGTGCAAAAAATGAGAGTAGTAAGAGGCCTGTAGTTTAGAAGGCATTGAATGTAATAGGCATGTTTATTATTTTATATATGGGAATTTAGAATTATTCGTGTATTTTATCTTTTCTATCTATCAAATATTCATTTACACATATACTGATATGAATAAACAAATAAAAATAATTTTCACTACACTGTAGAATTGTATTTTTCTAAACCTAACCTAATAAAATAGTTTATCGAATTGCGGTAATTTAAACCGCATATAAATAATTTTTATACTTTTAAACACATATATTTGTTGATATGTAATTCGTTTATACTCAAAACTACTGTAGTTTCACTCAATATTTTATGAAATACATCAAAAAATATTACATGAAGTATATGAATGAACTTAATATTTTAAGTAATCTATAACTGAAAAGTCAAATTGGAATAATAATTCTTTGTCATCGTTCCTTACGTTATTTCTGTTATTTTTTTATTCCATCTATAGTTGGTCTATAAGTTTTTCCCATTTTCGAGCGAGAAATAGCGTGCACTATTTTTTTAATAAGTGACAGCTAAAATTTAACGAAGGTTTCGTTGGGTTTCTTACATGAAAACTAAGTTTGATTGGGTAATAACATGGACTATCCACCTGCTATTGCTATCTAGTTATGCTAGAAAATTTCGATCAAATGACAATTAGTGGAGACTCGCAATAATTATATGCTATGCAATTATATGCTATCTGTATGCCATGAATACATGCTATGTCGGCAGAACTTGATAGCATGTATATAGCAGGTATATTTTGACGTTTCTTCTATTTCAATATGGCGTCTAGTGACATTTTAAGTATTTATTCAAATGACTAGTAGTCTTGACTATCGATAAAAGAATGATTTCAAAACGTCAAATTATAGAAAGTTTACCACACCAGACTCCATCTTAGCAAATTTTGATAGAAAGAGCAAGTAGATTGCAATAGTATTCTGATAGCAGGTCGAGAAGCCGTGTAACATTGAAATGTCATTTATCGCATTCTTATTTGTTTATTAAGTTAAGTTTTTATTCTTGACTGGTTCCACTTTAAGCCTAACAAGAACAATGACTATAAAATAACTATGCCGATATGTTTATAAGATACGTATATATGAATTATGATAGAATAAAAATAAATTTGCGTATATACGTATATCAAAACTATAAAATAAGATTAACCTCGGAGAAATTGGCTTATAAAATTTGCACTACTTGATTTCTCTTATATATTTATTCCTCGATGGTATGTTACACTCCAAATCAAAGGAAATTTGTATCAAAACCGACATTACAAACTGTGGTTATATACAAACACATTTGTGTATGGTGAAATTAATTTCAGCGAGACGATTTTCTTTTTAACTCGAAAGGCCGCCGCATGAAATGTGCTCGACTCTCGAGCCGAGCCAACAAAGTTAAAAATGTGTAATCTCGAAACGGCGGTACAACAACAATTGCATTATAACAACAATAATTTACAACAATTTGCATTATATTCTATCACACTGACATTTTTAACTTTGTTGGCTCGGCTCGAGAGTCGCTCGAAATTTGTTCGAATCTCGAGCCGAACCAACAAAGTTAAAAATGTCAGTGTGATAAATATATAATGCAAATTGTTGTTGTAAATTATTGTTGTTGTAATGCAATTGTTGTTGTACCGACGTTTTTAGATTACACATTTTTAACTTTGTTGGCTCGGCTCGACAGTCGAGCAAATTTCATGCGACCGCCTTAAAGGGATAAATGATTTGAGGAAAATAGGAAAGTTTAAACGAGCTAAATTTTTGCTCAACTCAAATTTGCATTAGTTTCATCTATCAAACTATAGATGTCACCCTAGTTCATTGAGGAGCATATTTACAATTTTTTATCAATAAAAAACAATTTTTCTGCTGTCAAAATACTGTCAAAAAAGCAAAAACTAAATTTTATCTAAATTTAATTTTAGAAAGTATTCAAATTAAATTTAGTTTCTAAAAGACATTTCAATTTTCTAATTAACAAATTTAGACAAAACGTACAATTGCAACACAAAAACAATTAATGATATAACAACTGTACAACAAAAGGGTGTTCAAAATGACGTAAGGCCATCAGAAGAGAATGTGATTCATAACACGACTGCGGGTCAAAATAGTATAGTGCAATCTATTAAAAACGTAACGCCTGCGGTGTTAACGGAGAATTTGATTCACGCAAAGGAACTGAAGGATGATACAATGAGTCTTGATATTATAAATGGTGGTGATAAATTGAATAGCAATAAGTATTATGGATCTGTGAATGATGAACCGAAAATAAAAACGAATTTCATTATGGCCGAGTATCGTAAACCCATGGGTAGTTCTAATGGGGAACTCGAGAAAATTATTAACGAATATGAATCAAAAGAAGAATCATTGATTAGACGTTTAACAGAGAAGGAAAAGACAATCACAAAAATGACGGGCGTTATGGAGGCATATGAAAAAACAATCGCCGAAATGATCGCGGAAAAGGAGCAATTAATTAATGAATATGAAAAAAAATGTGTCAATCTTAAGTCAGACGCAGATCTAAATGCGCAGCATTTATTATCATTAGAAGATACATTCGCTGATTTGCATGCGTAAGTAATTTGATTGTATATTAAATTAATGTGTTTTAAAATCATCATTAATTTCTTTACTTTTAGTAAATACGAACGAAGCAAGCAACTAACGTTAAGCCTAAAGACAAACGAAGAAGAATTACGCAATGTAAATATAAAAAATTTAGAACTTTTAAATGGACAAGAAATTCGTTATGAAAAAATGAAATCTCACGCCATTGGTCAATTGCAAATAGCAAACGAAAAACTCGAACATTTACAGCGAGTCCATGCACAAGAAACCACTAAACTAAAAGCTTTACTAAAACGAGAAGAACTGGCACGAAGCTCTCTAACCGAACAATTGCAGCAGAAGATACGCGAAAACGAGGAACTTGTTAAAATATGCGAAGAGCTTATTGGAAAAGAATAAAAGTTTATAAAACTTTATTCGTTTTTATTTTGAGTACCGACCAGAAGGTGCTGGCCCTGCAATACTCAGTCTGTTTAAGAAATTTTTTGTATTATTAACTAAACAAATTAAATATTTATATTAATGGTATTTTCAATATAGAAATATAGTAATTTATATACACAAACTAACAAAAGATCATAACACATTTGTCTTCATTTAGTCAGATTTTCAAGATTGTCCTGTCCCACCCATTCCGCCGTTCTACACTTTGATTCTTTCGTCGTGATTCATTGTTCGTTTCCTTTCCCTTCACCAAAAAACAAACAACGATTGGTAGATGAGGGGAAGGATCACGACGAAAGAATCAAAGTGTGGAACGGCGGATTCAGTGGATCCACACGGGGCTTCAGACTGAATACATTACAGGGGGTGCGGCACAAATACTACAGTATCGCACAGAATGTAGTAAAACATCATCAATATGAAAAATATGTATTTCAACTCGATTATCATTATCACAAGTTTATTTTACGTATACATACATCGAGAAAATCAGGTAAGGAGTATAATTTTTTAAAGTTTTTAAATGCATAATGCTTTAATTCCATGGATACAATTTTCTGACAGCAATTTTTTGCTGATAATACGCAAAAATTTTTTTTTTGTTAAATTTCATGAGAGTGACAAAGAACAGAAATATTTTTTATTTCATTTTATAGTAAAATTTCATGGTTTTACATTTTGGCATAACATAAAAATTTCATAAAATATTTAATACAATTTCGTACAATTCGAATTTTAATATATATATACCACAAAACCACTAACGTTAATAAATTTCAACCCAAAAAAAAAAAAATCGACATTTGAGTATAAAAATGGCGAACAACTTATTTTATATGAGTGTGAGAAAAATTTCTTATCTTTAAGCCTCTATTCCATGGAAATAATCTGCTGTCAGCAAAAATAAAAGCGAGAAAAAAATATAGATATTAGTGGTTGTGTACGAAACAAAACATGTTGTCAGTAAAATTTTGCTGAGAGGGGAAGTGTGATAGGGGAAGTTTGCTGCTATAATGCTGCCATAAAAAATGTAAATTGGAGTATTTTTTATGGCAGCATTTTTCACACATCTACAAAACATGTGTGTAAAGATAAGAAATTTTTCTCACACTCATATAAAATAAGTTGTTCGCCATTTTTATACTCAAATGTCGATTTTTTTTTTTTTTTTTGGCTGAAATTTATTAACGTTAGTGGTTTTTTGTGGTGTATATATTAAAATTCGAATTGTACGAAAATGTACAAATTAAATATTTTATGAAATTTTTATGTTATTCCAAAATGTAAAACCATAAAATTTTACTATAAAATGAAATAAAAAATATTTCTGTTCTTTGTCACTCTCATGAAATTTAAAAAAAAAATTTTTTTTGCGTATTATCAGCAAAAAAACTGCTGTCAGCAAATGTTATCCATGGAATTAAAGCTTTATACACATTTTATGTAGGTGTGAAAAGTACTGCCATAAAAAATACTCGAATTTACATTTTTTATGGCAGCATTATGGCAGTAAACTTCCCCTATCACACTTCCCCTCTCAGTAAAATTTTACTGACAACATGTTTTGTTTCGTACACAACCAGTAATATCTATATTTTTTTCTCGCTTTTATTTTTGCTGACAGCAGATTATTTCCATGGAATAGGCCCAATAAACAATCTATCAACAGTTTTTAGGAGGGAAAATCTAAATTTTTCCGGAAAATTACCCAATTTTAAATTTTCACTTAAAAAAAAGGGAAAATTTTCACTTAAAAAAAAAAATTATTTTATTCAAAATACGTACAAATGTGTAATTTTTATCTCATCAGAAATAAGAATAAGGAGATAAATCATTGCGAACAATTGCGTGATCCGCGATACTAACGCCACTTTTAGTAATGCAATATTTTATTAAAGCTTGTTTCTGTAACCCATGAGTGCACCATCTATTTTCAAATAGTCAAAACTACAGAACACCAAAATAATGCGGGAACTATAGATAGAATAAAAAAAATAAAAAAAATAACGTAAGAGAGCGAGAGATAGGATTTATATGTATTCGACCATATTCAGAATAAGAAAAATAAAAACTATAAGAAAAATTGCGTTTTATTTTGCTGTCATTTAAAAAGAATAACCGAGCGAAAATGTTCGTCCAAGAATAAAAAACTTAACAAATACAACAACAAAACTCGAACAAATTTTTGTGCGTTGAATGTAATATGCATGTTTATTATTTTATGTATGGGAATTTTGAATTGTCCGTGTATATTATCTTTTCTATTTATAAAATATTCATGTACACATATACAAATATGAATATAAAATCACAAATAATTTTCACTACACCGTAAAATTGTATTTTTCTAAACCTAACCTAAAAAAATAATTTATCGAATTGCGGTAATTTAAACCGCATATAAATATTTTTATAATTTTAAACACATATATTTGTTGATATGTAATACGTTTATACTCAAAACTATTGTAGTTTCACTCAAGATTTTAGGAAATACATCAAAAAAATATTACATGAACACTATGAATGAACTTAATATTTTAAGTAATCTATAGCCGAAAAGTCAAATTAGAAAAATAATTTTTTGTCTTCGTTTCTTACGTTATTTCTGTTATTTTTTTTATTCTACCTATAGTTGACCCATAAAGGTCGAGGCACATAGTTTTCGTTCCGTTCCGATTCGTTTCGTTTTCAATAAGTTTTTTTAAATTCACACGCACATAGCTTTCGTTTTGTTTTGAATTGTTTTTATGTAGTTTGATAAATCGAGTTTTTTTATTTCTCACAATATTGTTTCAATTCAATCAATTATTTATATTATCATATTAATTGATTTAATAACGAGTGAAGATTTACACATTAACAAAAAAACGATCACGATAAACGCCAAAATAAAATATTTGGAGGTTATTGTTTAAGTTTTTATTGAAATTTGATCAACTATTTCGGTTCGGTTCCGCCTTGAACTTAACAATGTGAGCATGTTTTCGGTTTTCCATACATTTTGAAATATTCAACTTAAAGGTCGGAACGAAACGAAAACTATGTGCCTCGACCTTAACAATATAAAAAATTATATTAATGTGAGGAAAAGTTGGTTACAAACACGACGATTTTTGTTTTCGACGATTTGCACATGCTGCATGCACATGTTGAATACAAACAAACTTTTACTTTTCGTAAAATATTATTTTATCTTTTTGTGTGTCCATTTAAACAAAATTATGTTTTGTTATCTATGTACCTAATGAATGAGCTTGTTAATCCGTGGATGTTGATAGTAGAGATAATAAATATGTAGATTATTTAATTTTAAAACTGAGAAATCATGGCTCGAACAAATTTTATCTTGCCCTTACGAGTGTTTATTTTAAAAACGGATATAAAGAAAATCAACTTTGAACTGGTTTATGAACTAGACATTTTTGGTTTATAAAATTATTCTTAGGCGAATACCGTCGATGACGTAAAACTAGTTCAGCATTGCACTTTTTGATCTATTTATTACTAGCTGTCCCGGCGAACTTCGTACCGCCTCAAAATCAATAAATGTTGTTTAAAGTTATTATAGCTTAATTAAATTGAGTTTTTTATTAAGATAAAATGAATTTCTCTCTCCCTCTGGCACTATATCCCATCAAGGGATTTGGCCGCATCAAATGAGGTTTCATAATCATATTTTCATTTCAGATAATGAGTGATTTATTCATTGATCCTAAACCAGCCGTGCAATTTTTTCCTTGTCACTACCGGGAATCGAACCCGAGACCTCCGGGGCGGATAAAATGAATACTCCAAATTAATTAAATTCAATCAAAATGAAATATATTTTAATTACATTGAAATGAATGTAATTCACGTGGCAGCAAGGCTTTCGTTTTATTGAATTGATTTGAAATGATTAGCGTAGCATTGTTGCACTACTTTCTTTTAAACTATTTGCTGGGTGGGTTGCAATAGGGTTGATTCCCTTCAGTAAAGCATTATGTGATATACGACATTTTTTGTTTTATTGTCAGTTGCGAGAACGAACAAAGCGGATGATTTGCCGACACGTGAACATGCTACCTACAATTGGCCTTGAGAGAAACATTCATTTTCTAGATTCAGGGCACAAACACTCAAGGATTGATCGTTTAAACTCGAATGGCATATCGGTTGGGATCATCAGAATTCTCGGAATGAGAACTTCCTCACCTTTGAATTTTCCTTGAATTTTCTCAAAACCAAACGCGTTCCACTACATAGTTTTGGTTGATTCAGGATTCATAGCATTATGATTACCGCACCAAGTTGCAGTTATAAATTGTGCGGTGGCAAACCAGCCAGGTCCAATGAGTTTAAAAATTCAGTTGGATAGTTGGTTGCTTCGTCTTTGTTTGTCACACACTCGATAGATTTGAAGCAATGAAGTGGACCGACGATTAGATTTTGAATTGTGAAATTTAAGTGATCCACATTTTTGTTCTTTGCCGCAAGAATTACTCGTTCACTCACCCAATTGTGATTTTTGTGGTTAGTAATGATATTCGGGAACACTTTGTTGATGAGCTCGTCCTTCGTTGTGACAAAATTGCAAAAGTTCTGAGGAAACGAGATCAATCCGTTCGATTCGTCGACCGGAACACGGCCATTACCGATAGTGAACAATTGCTTAGAGAAATCTTCGGTAGATGGATCGTTTAACCACAGACAATCAAATTAAATTTTTTGTTCGAGCTAAAAAATGAAAATAAAATATATTTCTGATAATTCCAATGTCATCATTGTATCTGTCATTTTAAAAAAAACAAAATATTTTTGGTTGTTTGCGACTATTTACAGAAAATGAACTCGCAGTTTAAATTTTTACGTTTACATAGGATGAAATATCTGTTTTAGCTTGTCCCTGGTTTAACAATGCAACTCGCATGTTTGTCGTCAGCTGAAGTTTCATCACATAGCGCCACGCAGAGTCGATGATTTGAGGCAAGCGTTTATTTCATCGACAGCGGTCGATCTTGGAATTACTAGTATTTTTTGACGGAAGTCGCCGGACAGTTGAATCATTGCGATTTGCGCCTCCAAAATATCTTGAGTCATTGCGTAGATCTTTCATAGTTCGATTGAGTGCTTCCAATGCGCATTTGTGCGCCATTGTTCATTCATAATCGATGATGATTTTACTTGCTACTAAAACTTTCGCCATTGCTGAGTATTTCACAATGTTGCAAGTCGGGTTTTCAGCCGATTGAAGGTTTAACGACAATTTCAACGCTGAGTAACTACTACAGCAATTTCGGATCTCGCACGAACAGTGGCCAAAATCAATGACATGAGGAATGCCTTCCCAGTTCCACCGGGCGCATCGAAGAAAAAAATCCACCATTTCCATCATGAATTATATTGCTAAGTAAATTAAAATAAATAGATTGGATAAAAAAAATACAAGATTGCAAGCAGCCTCCAGTCGGATTCGAATCCAGTACTTCACGGCCCAAGCGCCGAAGCTTTAATCACTGCTCCACTCGTCACATACAAACTACACATACGAAATTCACATAAAAAAGGTTTTTTATTACATTTTTGGGGTTTTCCTTTTGAGTTTTTCCGACTTTTCTTTTTTCCCTAAACCACCATTGTATTGAGACGAACAAAATAAAAAAAAATCATCGAAATCAGTAAATTCATTCTCTAGATATCATCATAAAAGCCATTCCATACAAAATGTATGAGAAAATGAATTTTCTTGATACATTTTTTTGGTGAATTTTTCCGATGTTTTAATAGTTATTATGCTATTCGGAGCAAAGACAAATCCAACAAAACAAAGATCATAAAAATCGGTCCAGCCGTTCTTGAGTTATAAATGGTGTAACTAATCCGACTTTGTTTTATATATATATATATATATATATATATATATATATATATATATATATATATATATATATATATATATATATATATATATATATATATATATATATATATATATATATATATATATATATATATATAGATAGGATCGGTTTGTTTTGATACCAAAAAACTCCGACATTTATAAAATATCATAATAGGGCCCTAATTTATAACTATAGTCGGGTATTTAGAAAGCAAGAATATAAAAATATTATTTCATTAAACAGCTTCAGATAATTATTTTTATTGAATCTGATGTTTGATAGGAACTAGAAGAAAGTCGCGTTTATACTTAACAAATTTAAATTTAGTTTGATTTCCCTATGTTACTGCATTTACTGTATGCATGAAATGCTAAACCGAATGAACTTAAAAGTATAAATGAAATGGAAGAAGTGTAAATAGTCTGGGTGAACTAAATTAGAATGAATTGGACTGAGTAGACTGTATGGACTATGGAGTGGGTGGTGTATTATGAACTGAATAGATTGTACGATTGGTGAACACGATTGCTGATGTCCTAGCTTAAATAAATGGACAGCACGGTCTGAATAAACTAAATGAATTTTATTGACGTAAACATTCGTATATTCAAGGACAATTTATTAATTACTTAATTAGTATTTTAAATTGATAAAATCTGAACGGAAAAAAGAAATTGTATTTCTGTGACACATTCTGGTTCTTAGGTTCTCGGGAACAATTCACGTATAATTTCTGTTTAATTTTATTTTTATTTTTTGGCAGACTAAAGTAAAAAGTGGTAATTGTTCTAAAACAAAAAATCTGTCGAACAAGAGAAAACCGCTCATAGATACTTCAAATATCTAGGGTACTGTCACTTAATTAAATCCATCAAACTAACATAAAATTGCTCTTCAGCATGCTTTAGATTCACATGGTTTTAATCACTGGGGACAGAATGCCAAGGTTAAGAATCATTTAGAATGCAGCAGAAAGTGATAAGGCACAATATCTCCTACTTGAAAAGTTCAAACTGTCGCGATGTACTTATAGACATTGCTATAATATGCGAACAATATCAAAACTTGTATGATATCTGAGAGTAGATGAAGGATACTACAAACATAGCTGCATTCTGACGTTTCGGGAAATGGGCTTTTCAAGAGAAGTCAAACGGGTCCCATGGCTTACTTTGTAAGAGTTAAAGTGGGCAGCATTTATATCTTTAGTTCTTATGTACGAGTACCACCGGTAACATCTCTTGGCTTAAAAGCCCTTTTCTTATTGTTAGTAACACAGCTTTAGGGGAAGGTGGGAAACTATGAGAGCGCCTAAACCCTTTGTGAAAGCAAGTAGAGACTTTTCATACTTTATGTCCACAACAGAAGAACGTCAAACTGGAACCTATTTTGGAAGTGACTGCACCAAATACTGTAGAAGAACTACTTATGTCTACTTGCATGATAAAGAATGACAAAGCACTACGTCCGATTTATGAATGAAAATTGCCTTTAAAGTGGTAGTCCATGCTAGAATATTAATTTTCGTTGACGTGTATAGTTAATGCCTTCAGTAGTTAGTATTCTCAAATATCCGGTTAATTAAAAAACTTAATACTAATTCCGAAACTGATGAAACCACCCGATCTGCTTATCACCTAATATTTTTGCTTAAAAGATTATCATCGATATACTTTAGATGCCAGTGAAAAGAGTAAGAGATCTCGCTGAAAAAGAATACGACGAAGAACACGTCACATATGCAAGTAATAAAGAGTGGAGAACAACCACGATCAATAATAAACGCGAGCAAAGAATGATGCTAAATATAGGCGGGAAGTAATAAAGCCGGCGACTACTATTGGTGGGTGTAACCAAATCAATTTTACTCTAAGAAACTCTTATTGAGGCCAACGCATTGCAATTGAACGATCGCTAAATGGCTAAAGTACATCGGACATTTGCTCTTAGAATAGCCGGTGCGTTCCGAACAGTTTCAAATAAGGCTGTATTTCTTATATTGCTGGACTATCCCTAATTGCAATCCAAATCTTATCTATGCCGTTCTCTTCATGCGTACACACAAACTTTGCTCTAAATGTTATACAACGATCGTTAAATTAAAGACATCTTAAATTTAAGGCTTGAAACAATTTATCAAAATTAAAAAGAAACAAAGTTCACGCTTAGTGGCTCTTAGTGGTTTAGTTTTCTTCTGGCCTGCTGAGGAAAAAGTTTCATGTAAATATTTGTAAATTGAGATTGATTTTTTCATTGCAAAAATTACCAGAGAATATTATTCTTAAAAATATTTATTTTCAAAAAAATTGTCACTTACTTTTAACTTTAGTATCAATTCCATATTCTCGGAAAATTTACGAGATAGAATAAATAAAGTAAAAAACAAACCATCTATAAAGAACTTCCATCGCAGTTGTATCAGCGTGTTTTTATGTGTTTACGTTTTATAGGCCGGCATGCATGAATACTCCATATATTGGAATGGAAATGGCAGTATGGCACTGAGTATTCGTATAAAATTTATTATAACTATGTGGTGCCCGAATCTCAGAAACATGTAGTTTTTACTCTCAACCTAACAAAGGTAAATTTTTCCATCTTTCGCTATATTTCGTTTGCTGTCGTGTAATTTTTTTATATTTGTCTGTGTTAGACTGTTAGAATATGATTTGGTTGTTTTTTGTTTTCTAAAAAATTAATTAGATCTAACTACCAAAATGTCCGCAATCCAAACTGGAGAATAGTATTGCAAGGAAAATAGTACATTAATAAATAAAATTTATAACTTTCAAACTGTATTTTATTTCATAAACTTTATATGCAAGAGGGTTAGACTCGATTACTCGTAACCTGTTGTGATATTCACAACCTCATCCATCTCAAATATCGCGAATTAATTCCAAAATCCCATCATCAAATCATCATCATGAAGTAAATATAAATTAAATGGCTATGACAACGTAAACGATATATCAAAATACTTTTTCGCATATGTACATTCTTACGTACACAGAAACGGCACATAATAAGCGCGATCGACACTATTCCTAAAAATATGAAAGCAACAAAAAAACATAAGTCTACGTCCTCACACATACATTTTTTCTTTCCTATATAATATCAAAACGTAATAAAAACAACAAAACTAGTAGTACACATACATATATTACTCATCATTTTGTTACATTTCCATATATTATCGTAAAACAATAAAAAAAAACAATTGTACGGTAATAAAGAAAAAGAACAACAAAACCAATATGTACTTAACATTATGGAATCAAATTGCATACGTAACAAACTATTAGAAAAAAAAATAAGAAAATAAAATACGAATAGCTGAAAAATTTTGGGTAGCTGGATAATATATAAAAAAAAAATTATCTATTTTCTAATAGATGGCATGTATGGTAATGGGTTACCAGTTTTACTTCTAATTTTTCTCACACATGATTGTCGCTTTTATCAGTGAATTTTGTAAATCCATGCAATTATTCACAATAATTTATCTCCTTATTCTCCTTATCTCTGGTCTCATACGAAACGACACATTTCACAACAGGATGTGCAAAAACAGGATGTCACAAAAGAGGATATCACAAAACAGTACATGGTAGGCTACAGTACATGGTACGAAACAGGACCGATAAAAACAGTACAACACAAAACAGTACATGGTACACTAAAGTACATGGTACGGAACAGGACCGATTAAAACAGTACAACACAAAACAGTACATGGTTCACTAAAGTACATGGTACGGAACAGGACCGATTAAAACAGTACATCACAAAACAGTACATGGTACACTAAAGTACATGGTACGGAAGAGTACATCGCAAAACAGTACGTATTAAAAGAGAACACCACAAAATTGTTAATAGTCAATTTTGCAGGTTTTAATTCCAAAAAATTGTTTTACTTATTGTTGCAAAATAGATCAAAAATTTAATTAAATATATAAATAAAATAAATTTATTATTTATATATTTATTTAAATTTTTGATCTATTTTGCAACGATCGAGTATTAACGATTTAAATTAAAATAATGTTATATATTGTTAGGTGAAGGGATATTTTATTATAATTTAAAGCAATTATAATTCTATGTAGTATACTGTCTAATTACTCTAGGTGAAGGCAAATATCCACTTGATAATATCCTAATTACTAAACGTATTCAATAAAAAAAATATTTAACAAATCAAGCTGAAAAAATCCTCTAGGTTAACGTTCAGTAATATGTACTTTAGTGTACCATGTACTGTTTTGTGTTGTACTGTTTTTATCGGTCCTGTTTCGTACCATGTACTTTTGTGTACCATGTACTGTTTTGTGATGTACTGTTTTAATCGGTTCTGTTTCGTACCAAGTACTTTAGTGTACCATGTACTGTTTTGTGTTGTACTGTTTTAAATGGTCCTGTTGTGTACCATGTACTTTGATGTACCATGTACTGTTTTGTGATGTACTGTTTTAATCGGTCCTGTTCCGTACCATGTACTGTTTTGTGATGTCCTGTTTTATTACATCCTGTTTTGAAATGTGCCATAGTGAGCGGCTTCGAATTGTGATATTAGAATTGTATCTTAACAGTTTTTCGACAGTGCCGGTAAGTTTTCCGGAAAAAGTTTGCAATTTTTCCAGGAAAATTTTGAAATTTTTTCAATTTTTTTTGTTTTTACTTAGTTTAAAATTATAAATAAAATTTGACTTGAAGAATTGTATAAATCCGGGAAAAGCAGGGCAGATCTCATCCTCTTACCCCTGTTACGGGGCCTTGGTGGCTAGCACGTGTCTTGCACTGGGTAGTTGCAGCTGGCTTGGGGATTCATAGCCACCAATAAAATTTAGCCTCCAGCAAAAAAATTTACACGTGAGTTTAGAAAAAACAAAGAAAACCACGTCTCACATTTTTATCCTCACTGCACCAACAACACCATCCAATAAAAGAAACTTCCATTTTTTTAATTTTATTTACTTTACTTGAAAATTAAATGATTCAAAAGGAGCATCACAACAATAAATAAAAGGACGATTATTCATGTATGTATATGTATATGTATATGTTCTTATCTTAGAACTGTTCATAAATAATACGTGAATACAGTTAATTAATAGGAACAAAAAATATAATATCTTATTATTATAGTGTAAGAAGCACAAAACAACAGGAACATACGACGAATGTAGTATGTATATATAAATCATAAATATATATTCAAATTTTTTTAAACATACAGTTTAAATAAATCACTCACCAATCCGAAATTCCCTGAGAGTACTCTGAGGTTGGTCAGATGGGATGCCTAAAACGAAATTGTATTACTGCGCCTCGGATGTTCCACGCATTTTTGTTTTGAGTTAACATACACTGACTATTAAATCACTAATAATAAACACTATATAAAATCAATAAACTAGCATAAGCAATATGAATAAATTAATAAATATTTAAGAACATTACAACTAGATAACAATTATGATTATATGCACGTATACCATTTTTATGAATAGGTACTTCTTCAAAACACTTATAAATTTCTTAAAAAAATTTTCTTGTTTTCCTTTTTTTTTTGTTAATTTTTCATTTCCTTGTTTTTTTTGTACCGCACTATTAATAATATTAGTACAAGTTATAATTTTTTTTTTTTTTTTTTTATTTTCGATTGTGGCGTGGTTTAGCAGTGGGGTAATACTGTAATACACCTGTTGTCGCTCGAAAAATAACGCTACTCTTAACGCTTTGCTATCAGCCTTTCTTAAAGAATGTTGGAACACGAATGTTCGCTATATTGGTTGTATATTATCCCAACCTGTCCAAAAGGGGATTCTAAAATAGCGAGAGCAAATAGGGTTTCACACAAGTAAGGAATAAGAAACCCATAGAAAATTACACAAGAGAACTTAAAAGACACTTACCCCCTAGCGGTAATATGACCTCCAACTAATCACTATTATTAATCTATTTATTAATCTTCCTATTTTTTCCTACCACACAAAAAACGACTTATTATTCTTTTTTTTTTTTTTCTTTTTTTTTTATCAACAATATCTGGCACTTACAATTTGGTAAGAATCCCTAAGGAATATTCACAAACGATATATCACTAATTATTTTAACCGGCACTTGAGAATTATGGTAGACAAGTATAATTCTTATAAAACGTAAGTACTAGCGAAAATCCCACGGTCAACTGAATGTAGAACAATTCTATTTAAACTTGAATTCTTTAGATTTGCCAAATTACATAATAAGCTTCCCATACATATCTATCGACATCTATTTACTCTGTAGCAATGTAGCGCATCTACACAGATTATCATAACGCACATAAACCACCGAGACTATGTACCAGTTATAGGTATATAATGCTATACGATACCCATATATTTATAATGATGTTTATATAGAAATTACGTCCTAAGCGAAAACCAAAAGTTATGTACAACCTACGTTTATGTTTATTCACACAAATGCAAATTAACTGAATGCACGGAGCTTGGTGTGCGTTATATATATGCAATGGACACAATTAACAAAACAAAATTTCTCGAGTTCGTTGACTTAAACCAATGTTACATAAAACCATCAACAACAAATGACATAATAGGGAATTCCTTTTATGTTGTATTTATTTAAAAGCAACAATTTAGTAAAAAAGGATCAAAATCAACTGATATGAGTGCAAAACTCTCATGAAGATTAATTAATGCAGCCGTAACAGCACAGGTTCTATTCGAAGTTATCCGGACAAGAAGTAGAAGCTGAAAGAACATTACATACCGGATGTATATTCTGAATGACTAAACACAAGTTTTAGAATTCATTTGGTCTTAAAGCATCAGGTTTATCATGTCAAGTTTTAATATCTTTTCCGTGAAATACACCGATTATCTTACCGGAAGAATCTTTAATTTCGTAGTTTACATTTCCCACTTTGCGTGCAATAACTCCTTGAAAATAATTAGGGGCGAATTTCGCGCAAAACTTTTTTGTTGCATCACTCTGGGAGTGTGTGCGAACAAACACCGTTTGACCAACTTGGAATGCAATTGGCCGTGATCTCAAATTATATCGCCTGGCACTTTTTTCGTATGCTTTAGTTATATTCTGTTTTGCCTTTTCGTGAATTAACACCAATCTGGCGGGCAATGGTAACATTATCTCACCCTCTGACACATTTTCCAACTCTTTTAAAAGGTTATAGTCGTTCCCATGATCAACCTTGTGGTAACCGGAAAGAAGAAAATGAGGGCTATTCTGAACCGATTCATGTACGCCATTTCTTAAAGCTGTCGCAATTTCATTAATATATTTATCCCAATTTGTATCCTTGCCATCTACATAAGCTCGAATTGCCGATATCACAGAACGGTTTACTCTTTCCGAGGCGTTTGATTGGTAGAGTATACGGCGGTCTTGTATACTACAATCCCAAATTCATTTAACATATCCTTAAACTCCTTGCTCTGGAATTGTGAACCATTATCAGAGAGAGTGGATATTTTGAGGAACACCATACACATAAACAACTTCGTTTTTTTATTCTACGATCTTTTGCGTTGTCGCTTTATTTAATGGTTTGAGCAGCACAAATTTGGTGAGATGGTCCAAAACAATTAATACGACCGTTTTACCTTGCTTTGATCGTGGATAAGGTCCTAGCAAATCAATATAAATACGTTGCCAAGGGCGTTCAATAGAGTACATGTTTCCCATTGGTGGCCGTGATTGTCTGTTTGTAGGTTTCATCGTTTTGCAAACTATACACTTACTAATATACTTAGCAACTTGCTTCGGCATCCCTGGCCAAAAGGAGTACCTTCGTAGTTTCTCCAATGTTTTACCGATTCCTCCATGAGAATAAAGAGGGTCATCATGGTTTGCGCTAATTAAATTTTGCCTTAAACCAACTGGTATCCACAGTTTCCAGATGGATAAATCAGATAGATCGCTATTTTGCTTCGGTTCGAGACGAATAAATATATAGCCATCGTGTACTTTGAACGCGGGAAATTTTTCCGGCTCTAACAAAATTTTCTTGCGAAACTTAACGAATTCATTGCAATCGAAATCTACCTTCTCGAAATTATAGTGAGCAAAAATTTTAGGAAAATCATCTACAAATTCATTCAGCTCATCACAATGTATTCGGGACAGCATGTCCGCTACCACATTATTTTTACCTTTTATATGCTCGATCGTGAATCGAAAACCTTGGAGCTTTAAGCTCCATCGTGCTAATCTCCCGGTTAAGTCTCGTTGACTCATCAGCCATTTTAGGCTCGCATGGTCTATTATGAGCATTAACTCATGCCCTTCGACGTACGCTCGGAACTTTTTAATAGCAAGAATTGCGGCTAAACACTCTAATTCGCTCATTGTATAGTTCTTCTGAGCCTTAGAGAGTTTTTGTGACATAAAACTAATTGCTCTTTCATTTTCGTCATCGTATATTTAGTAGAACACCGCCCCAACCCCTTCAGTACTAGCGTCACATCTAATATAAAATCGTTTATCGTAGCATGGACTTACGAGTATTGGAGCTTAGGTAAGTAACACTTTCAGCTGTTCAAATGCTACCTGTGCTTCCGTGGTCCAGTTAAATTTTCCCTTCTTAAGGCATTCTGTAATGGGTGCGGTCACACTTGCAAAATTTCCAATAAAACGGCGGTACCATCCAGCCATGCCAAGCAATCTTCTGGTTTGCTTGATTGTACTGGGTGGACTGAGGTTCACAATTGCTTCAATTTTGGACGGATCTGGTTTTAATCCTTGATCACCAACTAAATATCCTAGGTAACGAATTTCTTTCATTACAAAGCTACTTTTTTCTAAATTGATTGTCAGTCCGGCTGTCCGAAGTAAGTCAGCTACAAACTCTAACAAGTCAAGGTGGTCCTGCAACGTTCCGCTTATGATCATCCAAAGTATACGAAAAAAAGGTCATCCAAGTATACGAAAACTCTGTCGTGGCGCTCGTGTGGTATGACCTTATGCATAATGCGGCACATTGATTGGGCTGCATTGCACAGCCCAAACGGCATCACCCTGAATTGATAGAGTGGTCTACCCGGTACTGTAAATGCAGTTTTTGCTTTGGCAGATTCCGCAAGCGGTATCTGTCAAAACGCGTCTTTTAAGTCAATTGCTGTAATAAATTTTGTTTCTGAAAGGCGTGCAAGAAGTCCGTCAATTAAAGGGAGTGGATAGGCGTCTTTTTCTGTTAGTGCGTTAAGCTTGCGGGCATCCAAGCAAAGTCTCGTCTTTCCGTTCGATTTTCTTACGATGGTGACCGGAGAGCTCCAAGAGCTTTTGCTGACCTCAATCACGCCTAGGTCAATCATACGATCTATTTCGTCATATAAATCTTTTTGGACCGCTGGCGAGACTGGATAATACCGCTGTTTGGCTGGCTTGGCACCTTTTACGATTTCAATTTCGTGCTCGTGTAATTTCGTTCTACCCAGCCCATTTTTTGTGAAGAACGGAAATAGTTCGATAATTTGATCTAGTTCGCTCTGTTCTTTAAAGGTCAAATCATGGCGATTTCTATTTTTAAGTGATGGCTCTTCGCAAATTTCATTTATGGCCACTTTCGGAGTGATATCAAATTTTCGCCAAAAATCAATCCCCAAATATAAAAATGAATTTAACGTTGGCACAATACAAAACCTGATCATTTCCGTTCGTTTGCCAAAAGTTACAGGCAAGCAAACGTATCCCTCAATTTTATTACAAGTCCCATCAGCTGTAGTAATATGGGAAATAAGTTTGCGATATTTAATATTGTTATCATTTAGGAAATCAAGCGAGTTTTTGCCCAACACACTAATTGTGGCACCACTGTCTAGAAGCTCAATTACTTTCTTTGGTCCGATAGTGACTTCAACGTGGGGACGTGGATCGTTTATTGATTTAGACTTTATAAGAGATTCTGCACAACTTTTAAGGAGATTACGCTTGTCTCTGAAATACCGAATAGTGCGTATAATTTTGTTATTTCTAGGTGTGGATTTCAAATTATTTGCTTCATTAAGCAATTCATTATTATCATCATTACTAATATGATGTTTATTACTGTTCTTAGCGTCACATGTATTTATGAGGAATGTGGATTGTTGGGTTCCTTGAATTCCAACTGCCGGTTTTTCTCGAGGCGTGATTCCCTCATTTGATGCGCGCTCGACAATCTGTTTCCCGAAACGAACTTTAAACAATGGGAACAGTTAGGTTTGCGAACGTTTGCGGCACCACAACCAAAACAGAAAATATCCAAAAATGGCTTTAAACAATCTTCGTATCGATGCCCTAGGTCCTTGCAGTTCCAACATACAAATGTACTACTTGACTGCCGACCAGGTGCGCCTTCGTGTTGGCGAAATTTGAATTTTGAGTCTAGAGTCTCTAGGTGTGCAGGATCCTTTATCTCACTATCATTAAAACGTTCACAACTGAATCGAAAAATTTTCGACGTGCAAAGGTTTAAGTTTTCCATGTCGATATTAAGCTCATTTACGCTTGGTCTACGTCGAAAGATTTCAACGAACTTCGTAGGGTCATAACCTGTTTGTTCCTAAAGCTGCTCATACTCACGACAAAGAATTCGTAGTTCTTCAATTGATCTTACAGAGTGGTGATATGGTAGGGTCACGTTTCTCAAAGCGGGGTACATATTCTGACACAATCTGTATATTATTTGTTGTTCGGACAAACGATTCTGTAGTCGGACATTCATTTTCTGAATGTTCAGTGAGAAGTCAGAAAATGATTCCTTGTTTCCTTGAACTCTTTTTAATATGCTTTCTTTGATTTCCTCTTCGAAATTGGAGCTACTAAAATAGGAAAGAATCGCCGACTTCATTTGTGCCCACGATGATACCGGGTGGTTGGATCTAAAAACCCAATACCAGTCCTCAGCACTCTTAGAGAGGAAGAGATATAGAAGTTTTTTGAGATACTCTAAAGGAATGTTATCGTCATATGCCATCTGTTCTAAACGATACACAAAATCGTGAACATTAGTAGTGCTTGTACCGTCAAATGACAGATTCCACCTTTGACGAATTTTGTAATAATTGTCTGAACGAAACATGGGTGTTTGCGTAGGAGGACGCAGGGGTTGTCGTAGAAAATCTTCTTCATAAACTCGCTCGTGTTGGCCTCCATACCGATTATTTTGCGGTTGCTGGTAATTCATATTAAATGCATCTTCAGATTGGATTGGTATATGCCATCTGTTATTTTTATTCGCACTTTTAGAAAACCTGGCGTTCTGCTGGGAAAAATAATCTACGATTGGTATCAATACCCTTTATTTTAGACAAAAATGTATAACTAATTACATATATTAGAATTGTTATCTATTTATAAAACATACATTAATATTTTTATAGATTTTTTTATTTTATGTTTTGGCAAACTAACCGTAGCTTAGTATTAATTTTTTTTATATTTTCTTATTAGGGGGTACTAGTATTGGGTTTATTGTACTCCCTGGGTAAAGTAACAACTATTTAATACTAATTTAAACTAGGTAAAAAATCACTAAGAATTAATTAATGTGTTAATCGACTATCCATTAAATAACAGTTGGCGACATATTTATATCTACGAGAAGCAATTAAATCTCTAATCATGGTAGTACCCGAGATTAGGTGTAAGATTTTCGTATGGAAGTGCCTTGGTTTATCTAAAATCTTTTTCAGAATTCTATTTTGAGTAATTTGGATTTTCTGTATGTATATGGGTTTTGGCTGTTTTGCTCCAAATAGGACAATCATATAGTAAAATCGGTAGAATAATACACAAGTAATAGTTTTTTTTATCTATGGTAGATATGATTTTCTGCATAATAAGCCATAAAGCACTTAAACGAGTTTTTGGGATAGTTTAATTTTGTCTCCAATATGTGTTTTGAAGGTCAGCTTATTATCTAGATTTATACCGAGATATTTTACCTGGTTCTCCCAGGTTATTAATGATCCATTCAGGTTAAGTCTTCTACCGGGTAAGTATTTAGGAGCTCTCCGTCTTGTAAAATAAATTGCTTTTGGTTTACTATGTTTTACTTTAATCCGCCATTTATTAAAGTAACAATTTAGGATATTAAATGAGTTCTCGAGTGCATTTATGATATGATTAAGGTCAATATAGGAGGATAGTATTGCTGTATGATTGATAAAAGTAGCTAGCAAGCAAGCAATTTGGATGAATTGGGATGCAACCTGTTTATATTAAATATAGATCTGATAGTACTGATCATTGAGGTATTTTTTACGCTATCTCCTACCAATCAGATGTTGTCCTTTGATTTTTTACGCTATCTCCTACCAATCAGATGTTGTCCTTTGATAATGAATTTGAAATTTTCTTTGGTCGAGGAAGCTCTGAATTATCGCTATTATTTTAATAGGAAATCTCTTGTTTATTAATTTGAATTTCAAACCTTCATGTGGTGTTTTCCTTATGAAAAAAGTAAAAGGCATAAGTCATTAGGAAAATTTTTGTAAATCGGTAGTTTGTTTGTTTGTTTAAAAGTTGCACGTCTTATTTGATCCAGTTTTCTTTCAATATTATTAACAAATTGAAGTTCAATTTGACAATCCGGATTACAGCTTAATGACAAGTTCTTTCCAAAAATCAAAAACAAATTGATTTTTTTATGTGGCAAAGAACACGATACGCGATTGATTTTTTTTTTGTAATGAATTTGTGAAAAATTGACATTCGATTTTCAAAAAATTTATATTGACAGTTTATTGTCCACAAATAATCAACACAATTTTTTGTCAATACAATTATTTTAACACAGTGAAAACGAAACAATTATTTTAATGCAAAAATAAAATTATTTCGTATGTCAAATTCTCACGGCCAACTAGTCAAAAAGTTATAATGTTTATGTTTATATTTTTTGAAGTGTTTATGTTTATATTTTTGACGTAAACATATTTATGTGTTTGAAAAACGTAAAAAAGAATCTAATGAAATGTTGAGATTTTTCAAAATTGATTGCGATAGAAACAAAATCTTTTTTTTTACTTGGAAAGAACGTACCACGGTATTTCGATAAAATTTTTTGATCTCAAATCAATTTTTTTGATTTATAAATCAATTTTTTTGGAAAGAAATTGCCATAAGATTTAAATGTTGATTTATGTCTTTCATTGAGGGCACTTCCATTTCATTGTCTCTATCGTCGTCAACATTTTCATCCGAATTAGTTCATCGACCTTAAAATCACTTCATCGCTATCGTCTGTAACGATAACATTTTCATCTACAGTCAGATATTCGGGCAAATCGACATTTTCATTTAGTGTTTGCATTAATGAATTTTGCCAATATAATTCATCCCTTTCAAAGCAAACACTGTTGAAGTTTTTTCCAATGCTTGTAGACGTCTCGTCATTGCTAGTTCAAGGATTTTTAAAGCACTTAAAAATTCTGTTTGACTGCACTAAATTCCATGCAAAGTTTATCATCACACAGCCATCGAATACATGAAAATGAGGCAGGGTACTGTTGTTATCGAGACTCTATATAATTTTTTTGATCAAAAGCTTTCTGTAAAAAACTTGAAAGTTTTGTATAATACCCTGGTTCATTGGTTGTATTAAACTTGTAGAAATTGGAGATAAGCACTTAACTGTTATAAATTGTAAACCTTCAACTTCTAAATGCGACGGACAATTATACACTATAACAAAATTTTGCGATTTTGGGCAAAGAATCGCTTATCAATATGACGAAGATAAAATTCCCACTCCTGGAAAGTCATCCATCCAAGCTTTCAAATTTGATTTATGTAAAACCGGTAGAGTGCGAATATTTTTGATACATCTTGGGTTTTTATATTTAACAATAACTGGTACCGGTAGCTTATCCTTTCCAGTAATATTTGCCCCTAAGAGCACAGTAAGTTGATCGTAGCTCCGTTTACCTCTAAAACCCTGGGTAATCCATATTTATTATGTATTGTAATATAAAAACGCTTAATAAATTACAAAACAAACATTTAAAACACTCGGGTAAAGGAGGCGAGACAAAATACATAAACGAAAATATTCGTTCGTTATAACCAATACAAAATACAAGTGTTTTATTAATTTGAACAGAAATGTTGTTCATTATATCGTTATAACGAGGGTTCGTTATATTGAGGGTAATGTTTATTATATTATATAGGAAAAAAATTGGGACCGAGAGAATTGAGCGTTAGAAAGAGTTTTTCGTTATATCCGAGGATTTTATAACCAGGTTTTACTGTAGGTTGGTTTTTTCTTCATCTGTGATAAATTTTCATCAATCAGATTCTAAATAATGAATAATATGTGTCGTTTTCCTTCTTAATGCTTTACTGAGTTTCCATATGTGACAAATGCTTCTATCGTGCGTCTGTTGGTTAATTTTGGACAGGATATATATATTGGGAATAACAATTCCAATTGACTATAACAAGCTTCTTATAATTGCGCATTTGCAATTACCCTATTTAAAATGTTGATATTATGTTTTGTTGCTGGATCGTAAAGATTGTTCCATTGCCGTCTGAGGCGGTTCCTTGTAATTTTAAAAAAAGTTAATATCGTCAGTTAAAGTGATAAATTTATATTAAGAGTTTGCTGTTTTTGTTGGAATGGCCTCGTTTCTTGCGTGTATTATAATTTCATTTCGTTTGATTTGTTTATCAGTTTTATGTTGAATATTATATTGGGTTGCATTTTTGAAACGGTTCTTACATTGTAATATGTTCAAGTATTGGTTAATGATACACTTGTATAGTGGCCAATTGGCATTTTTATAATCAGGATATGACTTGTTTCTAGGTATTTTAAAGTGTTTTATAAATAATTAATTCGAACTTAACTGGAAGGTGGTCTGAGGAAAATTGATTCAGATCATTCACATGGCGGATAAACTTTGGAATGTTTGTTAGAATGATATCTATTGTGGAAGGTCTGGAGTTTTGCTTTAGCGGAATGTATGTTGAAGTTGGAGGAAATAGAATTTTAAATCTAATATTACGTGTTAGGATGTCGTTAATGTTTTACCTGCAATATTATTGCGAGCACAGATCCAAGAGTCGTTACGAAAGTTGAGATCACCGCACATGATGACATCGCTCATATTCAAGAGGGTTAGAAGATCGCGGGTGTCAGCACGTTGGATTATATTTTTATTGAAAGCCCCAAATACAGTGCTGTGCAAAAAAAATTGGGCAAACATATTTTATTGCAAATTGGAGTCTTTTTTTTGATAAAATTACAAAACTTTTGAACGCAATTGGCTTATTGTTTCATTTTAAAGACATGTATGATGTAATTTTATGAAAAAAAAATGTACCTTCAATTTAGGGGAAAAACCCCGAAAAATGCCATAATATTCAAAATACGGTGATTGGAGTTAAAGTAATGGAATAAATCAAACACTTATTTTTTAATTTTTTTTTTGTTTTTTATTGATTTATAGAAGTTCTATCTTTAATATTAAAGTTTTAGTGGACCGCCATTTGCTTTTATTACAGCGATACACCTCCGTTTCATGGAATTTGATAAATTTTTCAAAGTCGTAGGAGGTATGGATTCCCAAATCGTCATCAACAAACTTTTTAAAGCTTGAATCAATCTGGGCGCTTTCTTGCTACGTTTAGCTTCATTATAAACCAAATATTTTCAATGGGATTTAAGTCAGGACTATACGGGGGCCAGCTCAACACATCGATACTTCTTTCTTCGAAGTACTTTTTTACCTTTAAATGAAGTGACAAGAAAAAAAAACAAATTTTTAACAAATTATTTATGTTTATCTGAAAGCCAATCTTTTTATCTACAATTCAAATTTAATAACTCACAACTTTGGCGGTATGGCACGGAGCGTTGTCTTGTTGAAAAATAAATTTGCAAATCTCGCCAAAAAGCTTTAAAACAGAAGGCTCAAATTCGTTGTGTAGGACCTGCAGATGAACAGCTGCTGTAATGTTGGAACTAAGGAAGCACAATTGACCGGTTTCATTTCCAGAAAAGCATTCCCAGACCATAATTCCTTTATTTTTCGGTGAAAGTCTTTAAAGACATTCGTTGCCAAGCCTCTCGCCCGGTTTTCTTCTTACCAGAATTCTTCAATCTCCAACATACAGCTTGAATTTTGATTCATCGAGGAAAATCGCATCATTCCACATCTCTGGAATCTAAGAAACATGCACCTGAGCCAATAGCAAAAGTTGTTTTTTCACTAGTAATGTGAACTCAGGCTTCTGGACTGGTTTAAGTGCTCTCAAACCAGCTTTAACAAGTCTTTTTCTCACTAAGCTGGCTGGAATTTCTTTTTCTGTTGCTCGCTGAACATCCCGTCTTATGTCCGATGAAGTTTTAAAACGGTTCCGACGACATTGTAGTATTATGAAACGATCTTCCACTGCCGTTGTCTTTCTAGGCCTTCCAGAACCTTTCTTTCTTTGTGTACTGCCCATCTCTCGCAATTTTTTAATACTCCACGCGGCAATACTTGTAGGAATGTTTAATCTTTCAGCTATTTCACGCGTGGTTAAATTTTCTCGCGCCCAAATCAACATATTGTTTTTACACTGCTTACTAACTTTTCCCATTTTTTAACTAAACTTGCACTTTATTCTTTATTTGACTAGGATCACTTACAGAATAACTTAGTCTTACAAAATATGCACTATTTATTGAGAACTATAAATGTCCGGGGTCTAGCGCATTAAAAATAAGCTGATTGGGTCTTTTTTTATATGAAATTTTAGCACGGCATACTTTATGAAAATAAAAATTAACATACAAAAATAGTCCCAATCAGGTTATTTTTTTTGCCGTCAGATCTACAAACAGTTCTCTATACTCAAACAAAAAAAAATACACGCAATAAAACATCTGAACCCTAATGTCGGCCAAGAACGGTAGGCGTAAAATAAAATAATTGCTTGACCAATTTTTTTGCACATCAGTTGCGGGGTTATACCGATGTAAAAAAACAAAAGGCGGTCAAACAAAATATTAATATTAAAGATAGAATTTCTATAAATCAATAAAAAACAAACAAAAATAAAAAATTAGTGTTTAATTTATTCCATTACTTTAACTTCAATCACCGTATTTTGAATATTATTGCATTTTTCGGGGTTTTTCCCCTAAATTGCAGGTACATTTTTTTTTCATAAAATTACGTCATACATGTCTTTAAAATGAAACAATAAGCCAATTGCGTTCAAAAGATTTGTAATTTTATCAAAAAAAGACTCCAATTTGCAATAAAATATGTTTGCCCAATTTTTTTTACACAGCACTGTATATTTTGGTAATTTGATTTGACTATCGGGGATGTGCATTCTGGGAAGTATATTGAAGTAATTCTTGTAACACCACAAGGACCTTCAATGCTTATACCTATCATGCCTCGATTACTTTAAGGTTGTTGAAATGGGGATGCAATTTGTATTTTAAATTCTTTTTGGCAATAATGGCGATTTCTCCATGAGCACCGTTTAAACGATCCATTCTGTATATATATTAGGTCGTGTTTCAATTGGTTTAAATACCGCATAAAAAGTTAAAAAGTTAAAAATTTATTTTGTGGTAATTTTTTTTAACTTTTTAACTTTTTATCTGTTTCAACTGGTTAAAAATTTTGACACAAGGTTGCTTATTTTATGTGTAATTGTGAACATATATAGCAAATTTAAATATGAAAAAAATGTAAAATAAATACTTTTTAAATATATATTAGTCAATTATGGTCAGTTTAAATATATATTATTGCAATTTTTCTCAAAATTTGTACATGGAAAATTTTTGTTTACAAACAAATATTTTTGTCAGCCAAATGTTTTCTATATAAAAATTTTATCAGCTCTTGAAGCAGATAAAAAGTTTGACATTTTTATTCACCACAATTTTTAACTTTTTAACTTTTTATGCGGTATTTAAACCAATTGAAACACGCTCTTATAGTCAGGATGGCAATGCAATCGAAAATTATGATTGAGCTAAGTCTTGCAAAGTAATCCAATAGATATATTTTTATTGTCCATAAAACTCATCAATTCAATGACCTTTATAGCTAACCCATGGCAATTCCAGTAAATTATACTAAGAGTATTATTAAACCTATTATTTGGTTGTAAGTATGACTGGGGCTATTATTTACCATAAAGATATTCAACAGCTAAAATTCATAATTACGTGAAATTTTTCAAACCGAGTTGTACAATTTGATAAATTTGAAAGAATATCATTAATTAATTTATTAAGCTCGCCTAACGAGAATTATTTATTATCCCTACTGTTATTTAATATATTATTATGTTTATATTATTGTTAGTACTGTTAATAAAATTGTTACCAAAGATTTCCTAGCGATGTTGACCATTATTTGTATGTTTTGTGATTGGATGGTGATATCGTGGTACCGGGCTTCGTTGTATCATCAAATTACTTGGCTCACTTAATACTCGATATTCGGTCAGATCGGCAATGGCAGGTGGTGGTCTCTCGGTCGAATTTCTTATACGTATACGGTTTTGAGATTTATGTTGCTGGCTTGTTGAAAACTCTGATTTTTGGGACAGTCTTTTTTTTGGAACAGCAACGTAGTTTTAGATTACAATTGTGTGCAGTGTGATCATAATTCGAGCATTTTGAACAGATATTCGGCCCTTTTTTATTGCGCCGATAGTAGTCCCATTTCACAATTGTATAGAAAAGCGCGTTTATCTTTTTTACGTCTCTTAATGACATTGAATCTCTTTTAACTTTGATTAAATATACCGTGTGATCATCGTACCGTTTATTTCCAATCAGTAGAGATTTTACGGCGACTAGTGATTTCAGACCAGCATTTATTAATTCGGTTTTTAGTTCGTTTAAATCCATTTCAAAGAAACCACTTAGTGTAAAATTTGTCGTTCGATCTTCTGCCAATTGGTATAAGAGAAGAATTCAATAGTATTATTTTTGCAATGATCAATTAACTTCTTGTTATGTACAGCTTGTTGGCATTGAACCCTTATTCCATTGCCTCTTAATTTAATTCTGGTTTTGTTGTCGGGAATATTTGTGTCTGTGAGTATTTGTTTGGCCTTGATGTAGTTCGCATGTTTTATAGTTATAGATGGGCAGGATCTAACTGTGTGGTTTGTTGCGTTACGATCTTTGACTGCGTTATCCAGCAAGATATTAAATTGATTGCTCGTTGGGGTATTCGGAACCACTTTCAATGCCAAGCATCAATTCACCACGACTTTGAAACAACCACGCGGTTTGTGTGAAGAAGACTATGAACAATATATCAAAACTACAATTTTAAATTGAAAGTTTAAAGAAGATGTACTGTTCCCATGCGTCGCAATGATTTCGACAAATATGTCATTCGAATTCAAATATATGCAGTTTCCAGTGCGACTTTCAACAAAGCACAGGGACAGTCGCTACAGGGGTGTGGACTAAAATTGGAAAATCCATGCTTCCACATGAACACCTGTATGTGGCAAAAATGTTGTATATCCAAAAGCACTTCAATAAATAGAATTAAAACGCTAACATTTTATTTCTTTGAGTGGCTTTGCAAGCCCCGGTGGCAAAGTGGTCAGCATGCTTGCTCCAGCGACTGGAGGTCCCGGGAGGCTGGCTTAGGATCAATGAATTAATCACTCATTGTGCGAAATGAAAATATGATTATGAAACGTCATTTGAGGCGGCCAAATCCCTTGTTGGAATATAGCGCCAGAGAGAGAGAGGGTTTGCAAGGCATGCCTGGATGCTCGTACTACCTAAATATGTTATAGGTTTTGCACTTCAAATTCACGATTTTGCAAATGATATTCAATTTTTTTTATTTCATTCACAACTTTTTACAAGTCACCCTCAATTTTTTACAATTCAACCTCAATTTTTTGCAAAGCAAATTCGTGCTTTTTCAAACTAACTTCAATTAAATGCAGAGCAAATTCAAATATTTTTAACACAAATTCAAGTTTTAATATTTCTAGTTCGTAAATTTTTTGCAACTTTTTGCAACACAAATTCAGTGCTTCCAATTCTTAAACGATTATGATGGGATTGGGTTCGTTGGATCAAATGGCATCCTTAAATGATTTTTCGAAGAAATTCTGGAATATGGCCACCTGGGACGGAACTCTATTAGTTCTTAACCGATTATGATGGGATTGGGTATGTTGGATGAAAATGAGATTCTTAAAAAATTTTTGGAAGAAATTCTGGAATATGGCCTGCCTCCTGGGATGGAACTCGATCAATCATTAACGGATTATGATGGGATTGGGTATGTTGGATAAAACAAAAAGTTGCAAAAAATTTACGAACTAGAAATATTAAAACTTGAATTTGTGTTAAAAATATTTGAATTTGCTCTGCATTTAATTGAAGTTAGTTTGAAAAAGCACGAATTTGCTTTGCAAAAAATGAGGTTGACTTGTAAAAAATTATGTATAAAATAAAAAAAATTGAATATCATTTGCAAAATCGTGAATTTGAAGTGCAAAACCTATATCGCATTAAATCAAAGACCACGCGAACGAAGTCGCTGACATCAACTAGCTTAGTTAATAAATAAAACATATAAAATCGCATTCTTGAATGTTTAGTAAAATTAGATTTATTGAAATTTAATTTTGATAGTTTTTCATATTAAAACCAAGATCTAACATGACTTACATATTCAATTTGATTTAAATTCTTCGTGTATGTGGTTTTTGTTTTAACTTTATAATTTATTTCTATTCTTGAAAAAACAATAATTTTAATATTATTTACTTGATCCTTTTTTAAAAAAAGGAAAACTAAAATTTACTTAATTTACAATTATAATAAGTTTTAAATCTTTTTTTTTAAATTAATTTTATTTTAATATATAGGTAATCACAATAATTAATTTTTTTTTTTGTTTTCAAACTTTTATTATTTTTGGACTTAATTGCAAACAGCGATGTGATGACATTGGATTACATCATAGAATTATAACACAAAGAAGTGAAACAAACTTGATTTTGCCTCAAACCCTTGAGGTTAATATTTTACTCGTATTTTGTTTCTCTCTCTAAATTAACGATCAACATGGTGGTTGATTTTGAATTTTGATTCATTGTTATTTTTAATAAAATTACCGTTAATACTACCCATTTTGCAATATCTGTTTACGGTTGCCGCATCTTGGCCGATAATTCTAACATCACGTTTTTCGATTAGTTCCATTTCTCTTTGTTTTAGTTCTATGGTTTTACATACGAAAATGATTTATATTTGCAACCTTAGGTAATTGTTTAGAGTGAATGTATATAAGCAATTTTGTGTAAAGAAATATAAATCGACAATCCAACGAAAAATTAAATAGAACTGTTTCGAGTTTAACATATCTACTTTAGTATTGCAAACATTATACACTAGCCTGGCCCATTACATAATTAATCCGTGTTTGGGCCAAGTGAGCTATATTTAGAGATCACAGCGCCTCGTTTAACTTTGTAGACTTATTTGGTCTTCGTGAAACCGATCTCGTGGAGCGTACCTCAACCCGCAGGCTGCTTTAGTTAAATACTTTATTTATATCTGTGGAATAGAAATATAGCTAACATCGCTCATCTGAGCGATATGAACTATTTACCTCTAATGCGAAAATAAAATATTTAAATATTTTACTGCACAGATGAGGTTGATCCCGAGATTTATCAACAATATTACTATTTGAGCTTTGGAAATCAAACCGGGATGCTGTGAAATGAAAACATAGCGCGCGCCTAAAGGAACGCGTTATTATACCTAAACACAATGTACTTAATTTATTTTTTATTTATTGCATTATACTCAATAAATCAGATAAAAACAAATAAATTTTGTCATTTAATCTCACAAAATAATTATATTATAATAAAAAAATAATAAAATAAAAGTTAACAATCACAATAAAATATAAAAAATATACAGTTTTAGTTGATAAATCCGGCTACGTTGCATCATACAATTCAACTTATCTTCGTGAAATATCGTGTCACAGGCACTTTAATTAAATGATTGCAACGTAAATTTATTTAATGAATAATTAAAAATACAAAAATAATTATATAAATCAAGACTCGTTATAATTACGTGTTTTTTTTATTTTATATTGTTTAACAGCGAAAGATGGAGTAGGTAAGGTGTATGTATGAATTAAAATGATACAAAGATAGTTTTGAAATAAAACTAAAAAAGTATTTTTTCTCATTTTTGGTTTTAAATAAATTGTGTGTTATACGTTCTAGAATTACTTGTTGATGGATTAAAATTTGTATTTGGTATAGCCGCGACTCCTAAACGTCTTATTGCTGTGTCATTACTACCACTGTTACCCGTAGTTTGATTAGGATTTAGCAATATCGGTTGATCATCGTCCGTTTCCTCATTTATAAATGATCCTGATAGATTTTTATTTAATAAGTTATTACTGGATGGTGCGACAACAATTACTGGTTGGGATCCAAATAGGGAGGCTGTTGTTGCTGCTTCCATTTCAGCTGATGAATTTACTAAAACAGATGATGGTGCATGGTCTGACAAAATATTTGGTTGTCGTCTATGGAATAACCTGAAAATATTTGTATTAATTATCCAATCAAACGAATGCAACAGAAAATTAGGTTTAAATTATACAACGCTAAAGTTAAACCTCCGGAGCACTCAATTTTCTATGTCAAAACTTATATTGACACATTTTATTTAATGACACATTTTATTTAAATTTAATTTTTTTTTGCGATTCTTAAGTAGAAATACATAAAAATACTGCGACCTCGGAAAATGCGTAGCAGTCTTTTCGTAGATTTCTACTCTACAATAGCAAAATAAATTTAAATTTAAATAAAATGTGTCAATTGGCATGGCAAATTTAATCTAGTAACCATATTTCTGCTCGCAAATAATTAATTTGCGACCGGATGGAGGATATGCCCCTTAGTGCGCTATTTTTGCATGTAATTAATTTATTTAATTCGAAACTAAGATTTTTCATTCAACGTTTTAGTTAGATATACAAATATTTTGCTCTACCTATTTATCGGGAGCGCTATCCATTCAATGGGAAATTTAAAAAGGCCTTTATTTTGTAAACCCCTGAAACCATTAGAAACTTATAATATAAAATAAAAATTAAAAACGCAGCTAGATGAATTCTTGTTTATAACGTCACGTCAAAATAAATGTTAATGGCCCATGCCACACGTAAAAAAAATGCCGCATTTTTCTTCGTTTCTTTCCCCGTTTACCTATGATACAAGTTTTAATTGCGACTTAAACAAATTTTCTGTTCAACCACACAACTCAAACTTAAATGAAATAAAAAATATTTCAAGGACATTTTTGACTCATTTTAGTTAAAATTTTATTTAAGAGAGAGCAGAACAAAACATAGGTAGAAAAAAATGCCAAAATACAAAAAACTCTCGTGTGTCATCAGCCAATTGGTATATTTCATGTCGTTGAATGATTTTATGGATAAAAGTTAAAATAACGGTTATTTAGCTCTTTTTTATATTTTTTTTATTAACACTTAAGCTTTCGGAACCATTTCGGTTCCATTTTCAAAAGTATAACCTGAGACAACCTAAAACAGATATTTCATCCGATGTAAACGTAAAAATTTAAACTGCGATTTCATATTCTGTAAATAGCCGCATACAATCAAAAATATTTTGTTTTTTGCGTATACGTATACGCAGTTTATCGAAAAATCACAGATACAACGATGACATTGGAATTATCATGAACGATTGGAATTTTTTTTTTCATTTTTTAGTTCAAATGAAAAATCTAATTTGATTGTCTAAGGTATAACTATATACTTTTATATACTTTTGAAAATGGAACCGAAATGGTTCCGAAAGCTTAAGTGTTAATAAAAAAATATAAAAAGAGCTAAATAACCGTTATGAATGTGTTTCAAGGTAGGACTGGATGCCTTAAGATTCTCACCAGTGCGTGACCCACACACGTAATAAGCGGGTTGAACGGCAGGCCAACAACCTTCCCTCATAAAAACAATTAAGTTATGAACCCTAACCAAAGGAATCGGATTACCATATCGGATTCATTACAAAATCGACCTCGGAAATTGTACACGGACAACGCTTTAAAAATGGGAACATGGAACGTGCTTACCCTCTTAAGACCTGGAGATCTCCAGAACCTTTCGAACCAAGCAAAGAGTTATACATTAGACGTACTTGCACTACTACTAGAGCTTAGATGGTCTGGGAGTGGGATCCATGACACCACCAATGGTTACACTCTTCACTACAGCGGCCATCAGAACGGAGGAGAATTTGGAGTTGGCTTCCTAATACATCGGCGCGTGAAGCATAATATCATCGATTTCCGTCCGATCAACATGCGGATGTGCAGTTAGACTTCGCACTAAGAAATTTAACATCACGATCGTTAATGTGCATGCCCCCACCGAAGATAAATCGGATGACATCAAAGATTTATTCTTTGTCGAGCTGGAGGAAGTCATCAATAACATACCGCACCACGACATAAAATCATTGTGGGCGACTTTAATGCAAAAATCGGTAGGAGTGCAGAAAATACATCGCACATCGGTCCTAACAGTCTGCATCTAACTAGTAACAACAACGGCCAACGCGTCACCGACCTGGCATTAATGTACAACTTAGTTGTATCAAGTACGTTTTTCCCACATAAGAGAATCGACAAAGTAACGTGGAGATCGAATGATGGAAGAACGGAAAACCAAATTGATCACGTCATGGTGTCTAAAAGACACTCGACCAGTATATCTGACGTTAGATCCTACAGGGGTGCAGACATGGACAGCGATCATATGCTTGTCGTATTTAAATATAAGTGCAAACTGTCATCTACGTTCAACAGACAAGCACAAAAAACCGTTCGATGGAATGTTGATGGTCTAAAAGACCAAACGTCACTGCAGAGATACCAATCAGCTGTCACTAACTATCTAGGCCCAGCAACAACGAAGAAGCTCCTTCTAATATCCAGGAGCAGTGGCACACAATACAGTCAGCCATTACCACCGCGGCGCAAAACACTATCGGAAGAAGACCTCCGAGACCCCGCAATGATTGGTTCGATGATCAATGTCGCCTGGTCGTCGAAAATAAACGATAGCTTCGTGAAAAATGGATGTCTCGCAACACCAGAAGCACTCTAGCAGAATATCTCCGCGCTAGGAAAGCTACGACTAAATTCCTTCGACAAAAGAAGCGCGAACATATGAGATTATGCATTGAAAACATCAGCTTCCAAGCGGAAGTAGGAAACTCAAGGGACTGGTTTGCTAACGCCAGGAATCTCACTAAAGATTTCCACCCAAGAAGTACAGCCATCAAAGACGGCAATGGACAGCTGAGAACAAACGTGGCTGATGTTCTCTCTGTATGGCAAACCTACTTTCAAAATCTACTAAATCGGAATGACGACGTGACCCCCATTAGAGCAATAGCTCCTCCAGGTGAAGAGGTCTTCGTCGAATATCCAACAGCAGAGGAAATAGACACAGCTATTAGTCGATTGAAAAACGGCAAGGCACCCGGTCTCGATGGAGTCCCCGCAGAATTAATTAAACTCGGAGGCGCTACTCTTGCAACAAGTTTATACGATCTTGTCGTTTGTATTTGGGACCAAGAAGAGTTGCCGGAGAATTGGAAGACCGCGCAGATGTCCGTTGCATAAAAAAGGCGACCGTTTTAAATGTGAAAACTATCGTGGTATGGCTCTATTGAATACTGCTTACAAAGTGTTGGCTAATGTTGTACTTGCCAGACTCATCCCTTTCGCCAAAAACATCATTGGCGACTATCAGTGTGGTTTTCGTCCCACCCGATCGACCACTGACCAGTGTTTCACCATGAGGATGATCTTGGAAAAATGTTAGGAGTACAACATAACCATACATAAATTATATATAGACTTCCGTCAGGCATATGACAGTATAAACCGCGATAACCTTTGGGCCGCGCTCATATGCCTAGGAATTCCAGAGATACTCGTTTCTCTGTGCAAATTAACAACGTCTGGGTCTGTATGTAGAATTCTAATCGAAGGAACTGTGTCAGACTCCTTTGAAATAACATCTGGTGTTCGAGAGGGAGATGCACTCGCGCCTGTGCTGTTCAATTTGGCACTTCAGTACGTAGTGAGGAAAAGCAACATCGAAACTTCGCGCTGTATATTTAATAAATCAGGCCAAATTCTTGGATATGCAGATAATATCGTGCTTCTTGGCCGAAGACCTAGCGATATCAAAGACAGTTTCGTGCCGCTCGATCGCTGCGCAAGAAGACTTGGTTTGAAGGTGAACAGTAGCAAAACCAAATTTGTATCAACACCCAGGGACATCTCCATGATAAATCTCGTGATCGCGTTGAAAACCTCAAATACCTCGGGTCAGTTATAACATCATCAAATGACATGCAGGCAGATATAAAAGCCCAAATCGCTGCCGCACATCGAGTTTTCTACGCCCAATCAAAAGTATTGCGATCTAGACATCTATCGCAGTCGTGCAAGCTCGCACTTTATAAAGCACTCATAAGACCTGTGCTGGCTTTCGGAAGCGAGAGCTGGACCATGACCACTAACGATTGTCGATTGTTATCAACTTTCGAAAGGAAGGTCATTCGTTCAATCTTTGATCCAATTAAAGTCGCGAACAATGAATATCGGATTCACATGAACCACGAGATAAAACAAATTCTTGGAGGTTGCGATATTATCGGATTCATCAAATCCAATCGAGTAAGATGGCTCGGCCACGTTGCAAGGTCCCCACAACAACGGATGACCAATAAAGTGTTCCATCAACAACCAGCCGGTGTGCGTCGTAGAGGAAGACCCCGAGTGCGCTGGCGTGACGATGTCGAACAAGATGTCAAAATTGGAGGACGAGAGCGATGGACCGAGACGGCTGGAGGACCATCGTGCGGGCGGCAAAATTCCTTCATGGGATGTGAAGCTAGAGAGAGAGAGAGAGAGACCAGTGAATAATAGCTGCAGTTTCATTAGAAATTCGGCACCGGATAGTGCTCGAATAATAAAACACGGGTTCTAGTATAAAATCAAAATCTGCAAGACGGGAATTATACTATAAAAGATCTTTGACAACGGTGTTTTATAAAATATTTTTATCAATGTTTTATAAAACTATCACTTTTATAAAACGTTTTATCAAATTTCTTAGCCTCATGCAGGTAAATTTGATAAATTATTTTGGACATATTGTTTATTTAAGATGGCGACCAAATATAATTGGACGGCAAAACCCACAAAAATATTATTTCAATAATACTGGGCTAATGGATTTTTATACAACCAAAAACATAGCGAATAAGTTGATTAACGATATCCCTTTATCAACCAAGAAAACAAAAAAATTGACTCAGTTTTAGTCCAACCCACACAAATGTGTGAGTAAAAAACCATAGTACGTAATGGCGTTGTTGATAAAAAATTTCGCTTTATTTGAAGTAAAACCAACACAATTGTATGTATAGATATAGTGTTTTTTTCGGACGAAAATAAGTTAAAAAGGAATTCACAAATGTGTAAGTTGGTTCAAAAAACATACAAAACTAAATTTTTGACATGGTACTTTTGCCCTACCCGCACAATTGTGTTAGTAAATCACTAAAGGGATATAATAATGCTCGTTGTTGCTCCATTTTTGATGAAGTTTGAAGAACATTTTGATAAAATCTTTTATGTATAATGTAATTTTCAAAAATTATTTGATCAAAATTTGTATTGTGTGTATTCCATGTCGACAATCAATACTATATAGAAAAAATTTGCGAAAAAAATCCCGGTTAATCATTCCGGATAAACATGCATATTACATTCAACGCACTAAAATTTGTTTGAGTTTTGTTGTTGAATTTTTTAAGTTTTTTATTCTTGGACGAAAATTTACGCTCGGCTATTCTTTTTAAAAATTTATTTAAAAATTAAACACTTTAGTTGGTTTTCCTTATAGTAACAATTTTATTTTTATTTTTATTTTAGAAGATCGATTTCGAAAATATAATTTTCATCTTCAGTTCTAACTACAACTATTATAAAATTAACTAAAGTTAGTCTCCTTATATACTATTTCTTATTGGGTAAGCTCCTCCTATTATTATATCATAAATTTTGTTGGTTTTGGTGTTAAGTTTATCGTTCATTAGTTGGTCATTATTTTTATTCTTATATATTTCGAGTTCTTCTAATCTATTGTGTGTGTATCTTTCTCGCTTTATGTAAAACCGTTAAGTTTGTGTCGAAGTCTGTATAATTATGTTGTTCGTACTTGATGTGTTGTGCATAATTTGATTTGGGATCTGTTTTGTTTATGTCGCTAATATGTTCTTTGAAACGTTTTGAGAAGGATCTTCCGGTTTGTCCGATGTAGAACTTGGTGCAATCGTTACATGTAAGCCTGTATACTCCTGTATCTATGGATTGTCTGATTCGTTTGTCTTTTAGTTTATGTACCCGAATTTATTGAATGTTTTTTGTATTATTTTGCTAGATATGTTGTTGTATTCTACTACTATATATTTTTCATTTCTGTTATCTGTCCCTGTGAGTGTAGTCATGTCTTGTTGTTGTATTCTCATTCTATGTCTGTTGTTGATTCTATCGATGAGTGTTGTATTGTAGCCGTTATTACTTGCTATGTATTTTATTATATTCAGTTCGTTATTGTAATCTTCTATGTTCATTGGTATACTATTCAGTCTGTTGATCGAGTGGTTGTATGTCGATACCTTGTGCTGGTACGTGTGGTATGAGTCACTGGGTAAAGTCACTGGAATAAAAATAATGACCAACTAATGAACGATAAACTTAACACCAAAACCAACAAAATTTATGATTATGATATAATAATAGGACGAGCTTACCCAATAAGAAATAGTTGCTGTTTTTTTATTAGCGCCCGATAGCTGTATCCGGAGCAGCCAATTTTCTATGTGAAAACTTATATTTAGCGCGCTATTATTGCATTTAATTAATTTATTTAAATCTAAACTAAGATTTTTCATTCAACTTTTTAATTAAAAAGCGATAAAAAAATATCTCGGCTCACTTATTTATCGGGAGCCGCTATCGGGAGCGCTATCCATTTCAATGGGAAATTTGAAAAGGCTTTTAATTTTGTAAACCCCTGAAACCATTAGAAACTAAATCTTACAATAAAAAATTAAAACGCAGCAAAATGAATTTTTGTTTATAACGTCATGTCAAAATAAATGTCAATTAATATATTTCAGGTGATAAATGTTTGTTTTATTGATGAATTTAGTTTTAATTTTTATAGTACAGCGACACCAGTGAATAATAGCTGCAGTTTCAATAGAAAATTGCCATTTGGCTCCGGATAGTGCTCCAATATTAAAACACAGCAAGTATATAAGGAGACTAAAGTGGGAACTATAGATAGAATAAAAAAAATAACGTAAGAGAGCGAGAGATAGGATTCATATGTATTCGACCATACTCAGAATAAGAAAAATAAAAACTATAAGAAAAATTGCGTTTTATTTTGCTGTCACTTAAAAAGAATAGCAGAGCGAAAATTCTCGTCCAAGAATAAAAAACTTAACAAATACAACAACAAAACTCAAACAAATTTTAGTGCGTTGAATGTAATATGCATGTTTATTATGTTAAATATGGAAATTTGGAATTGTTCGTGTATTTTATCATTTATATTTATAAAATATTCATGTACACATATACAAATATGAATATAAAATAACAAATAATTTTCACTTCATTGTAGAATTGTATTTTTCTAAACCTAACCTAAAAAAATAATTTATCGAATTGCGGTAATTTAAACCGCATATAAATATTTTTTATAATTTTAAACACATATGTATGTATATTTGTTGATATGTAATACGTTTATACTCAAAACTATTGTAGTTTCACTCAAGATTTTAGGAAATACATTAAAAAAATACTACATGAAAAATCTGAATGAACGTACTATTTTAAGTAATCTATAGCCGAAAAGTCAAATTGGAATAATAATTTTTGTTTTCGTTTCTTACGTTATTTCTGTTATTTTTTTTATTCCACCTATAGTTGGCCCATAACTTTAGTTAATTTTATAATAGTTGTAGTTAGAACTGAAGATGAAAATTATATTTTCGAAATCGATCTTCTAAAATAAAAATAAAATTGTTACTATAAGGAAAACCAACTAAAGTGTTTAATTTTTAAATAAATTTTTCAAAGTGACAAAAGTTATACACCTAGGGGTCGATTTTTTCCAAAATTCGACAAGTTGACGAAATAACCGCATGTATATTAGTAGTGGTACGTGTATTTGGATTAGTACGAATGTGTGCCATTTAATTTTTTGGATATGACATTTCTAGATATCATTTCCTATTATCATTTAAAATTTGTAAATGCAAATAAATATGCTTTAAATAAAACTAAATTTATTTAATTTTAGTTTTAAAATAATTTCTAATTCTGTGTTTCTGTGAAAACAAAACATTTATTCGACATCACATTGAAAAAAAAAATTGAAATGTGTAGCTAAAATATTTTTTCCTTAACACATTGAGGCACACTTTCTAAATGTGTGTGCTACTCATGAACACATTTGATAACTTTTGTAATTGCAATGATATTTCATCGCGGAAAGGAATGTATTGTGAAAACTGCAAAATATGTCGAGTTATTCCTTAAAATGTGTTAAAAACGTGTTAAAAAACCAAAAAGTTGTATGACCGCTATAGCAGTAATTAACACGAACGTGTTAACTCACCACTCAAATACTTGGTGAGATGTCAAAAAACTGAGACGACGAAAGGACATAAGCACCAAAAAACTGAACCGATTTGTACCGATTCATAATTTTTGATGCTTACGTTCGCAGAAAACAAACAAATATAAATACAGAAAAATTACACACACTAATATAAAATTGTATACTATACTCCTTATACGTATACGAAAACGTCATTCGTCGTTCGTCGAATTTTGGAAAAAATCAACCCCCTAGTGTTCAGTCGGGCAAAAATGATAAAAAATATCATGATATTTTTTATCAGCTTTTGCCATAAAACGCACTCATTTATCACAAAAAAAACCAAGAATATTTTCGATTCTGGCTGTCAAAATTTGTGTACATTTTATTTCTATTGTTTTTGCGTTATGATTTTACATGGACAGGAACATCATTTTCTTCAACTTTAATGTTATATTTTCTTATTAAACAATAATACATTAAAAACTATGAATGCATTAAACCAGTGCCTGGAATAAAATCAATAACCAATATTGTTTGTGTATGATTTGTGTGTGTAATTTTTTTTCTGTGTTCTTGTTCAATGTCCATTTCATTTCCTCTGAATGATTGATTAGGTGACGTTAAGTGGTTAAAATTATTCGTGAATTCAGGAATGGGCCGAGAATGTGATTTCCTTTACACATACATATAAATGTAGCCTAAAAACGATTTGTGACATATTTTAGCGCAATCAAATATCTGCTACGTGAATTATAATTGAATGAATGTGAAAATGAGTGAATATTATATGTACGCGCCGGCTTTGTTTTATTCACTAAGAAAAGATGTGAAGTATTAAACTATTGTGAAAGACACTTAGGCATTAGTAAATAGTAAATTTTTGTTATGACAGCGTCAACAATGTTTTGACGTGCAGAATCAATTTATAATTATTTTTTCGATTTGGTTGTTCACTCGGGTTTGACATAAAATTATACGGAGTGAAGTTAGGGTCACAAAAAATATCATGATAGTTTTTATCATTTTGGTCGGACTGAACACGCCGACAGTGGTAAAAAATGGCATTGAACCATAATAACACATTCTTTTTAAATGACAGCAAAATAAAACGCAATTTCTCTTATAGGTTTTATTTTTCTTATTCTGAGTATGGTCGAATACTTATAAATCCTATCTCTCGCGCTCTTACGTTATTTTTTTTATTCTATCTATAGTTCCCACTTAATTTGTTTTGGTTTTGTTTCACGACATACAGTACCGAAGAAAATAATGAACTTAAGGCCCCTCTTCACGATAACACGTGGTCGATTTTCAAAGCTAAGACACAAAAACATGTGTTTTTTTTATCTAGTAGATGGAGTGTACAGTACCATTTTGAAATCTTCATCAAAATTGTAATATTCAAAAATTTTTCATTTTTTTATGTTTTGGAGACATGTGCATCGAAAATAAACATAAAACGAAAGAATGAAAAATGTTTTACAAATCCAAAATTCCAAATACCTAATGGTTTGGTTACAACAACAAACATATGTATATTTTGATTTTTGTTAATTTTCGGTTCTTTGATATATGTTTATGTATGTAGCGTTTAGGTATTTGTTGTTTTTTGGTTTTTGCAATATTACAATCATAATGAAATAATATCAATTTTTTATAAATAAATCTCGTAGTACGGAGTAGCAAAGTAAATGCAATGGTCACCTCAACTCAGGAACTGACCTCATTGAGCTGGATTTAACGTAATGATTTAAATTATTAATATTTCAGGTGAAAATGCACATACATAATTTTAGTCACACAAATATTTACAGACAGGTCTAAAGAGAGTGTTCGTATTCCTTAGGGTGATAATAAAATGTTTTGCTCATTTGATGATTCCGCGAATGACTCAATTATTTGTACATATATATGTAATAAATAATATCTACTGGCCGCGTTAAATTTTTAACCCAAACATCTCTTTTGTTGCTGGTTTTACACTTTTGGTGTAGACTGAAAGTCTGGTAAATTTCATAAATTATTAAGTCCGGAAGTAGCAAATGTTAAAAACAATTCAAATTGATATCAAGAGTCTAAATGTCTTTCGAAAAATTGATATTGTTTGACTGTTGGTGGTACATTCCATGAAGGTATTTGGCATCCCCAACGATCTTATTTCAAATTTTACTGTTTATAACAAGGAGATGAGAGAAACCATAATCGAGTGAGTTTAGATCCCGCTCAACGTGATACAGCCATCGTGTATCAGTTCTTCCGTCAGTTCTACTTTCCATTGAATGAGTTTTAACTTGCTGGCTCCGGAATTTAGTGAATTTTCAATGACTCCAATTCAACATATCTACTTTTTCGAGATGGTTTCTTATCTTGTAATTCATACATAATTCCGAATTACGAATGAATCGTAATTTTCCATCAGCTCAAGTACAACAAGCCTCTGGATGTCTCTTAACCGTATACGGTTAGCGGCAATTAATAGCGACCACCGATGTAACCAGCGCAAAGTGCAGATGTTAATTTTAGAATGCCTTCACAAATGTGTAAAAGACAAACCCGATTATTAAAAATCATGAGTCAAAAAATCAAGTGAATGACGCGTTATAATAAAAATAACTTTACTCATTAGGAAGATTTGCGGTAATTGTTTGTAAACTACGAATCAACAAAACGCACCGGATCATTTAACAGTTTGTAAATGGCTTTTGGTTCATTTCTAGGTCGATCTGATGAGCTGGGAATTATAATGGCAAGTTGATTTGTTTCAGGAGAACAACGTTGCGAATTAAAACCCAGATGCCATTAACATTATGCTAGTATCAGCTGCACTGGTCTATATTGAGCTCACATATGACGTATTATAAGAATAAATTAAAAAGTATTTGGCCGATAGTCGTCATGCAATTTTAAAGGTTGCCGAAACTTTATCTTTGTTGTATACCTTGAATTAAAAGTCCTTAGTAATTTGCACATATACATCAGAACTTTTAAATAAACTATAAATATGAAGATTTGATCGGGTGCCTATACGTATGAATGAATTCCACATAAATTGGTACTCGTGGCTAAGATGCGTTCGCTATAAATAACTTTGCTACCACTACGGTTTTTAAGCCAACCTGTGTTAAATAAAGCTATTCCACGATAGATATTACAATTTAATCGATCTTTTTAATAAACAAATATGAATGTAACAAATTCAAAACGTCGAATGGAATTTGAAAATGCCTGGACCAATTTTGATCAAATTTAGTTTTATGGTGGGATTATAAGCCAATCTTAAATTAAACATTAGGTACTTAAATGAATGGATTAGACTGGTTAGGCTGAACGAAACCCGACAATTTGTATTCATTAATAAACGTTTAGTGAATCCCACACCCCATTTTAAATGAAGATGACCATTCTTCGTAAGGAGCGAAATTCCAATCCATCCAAACTATCTCCATTGATCATCTCATTGGGTAGTAAATGATAGCTAATATGGTTGCTCCAATTAAATTTGTCATTAATTTTTTAATAGCAAGTCGGCATTACAAAGTTTTGGTTGGTTAATATTTCGTATTAAAATGATTGGTACACCAATTTTTAATTGAAGAATATGTAGTGGTACTCCAGGCAAATCTAATGAATTTAAAAATTATGTAGGATAATTTACCACTTAGTCTTGATCTATAACACAATCAATTGGTTTGTATGCAAATGTTTCACCAAAAGTTTTACTTTGAATGGCAGTATGTATTTCTATCATTAACGTCCTTGTTTTATGCTGTCAATATTGGTCGATCACTTAACCAATTATGATTTGAATTGTTATACAATATTTGGGTACACACTTTCAATTAATTTTACTTTTGAATGTTTTAAAAAACAAAACTTTTGTGGAAATGTAATTGCATCAGTTGCACTATCAATTTGAATTTTTCAATTTCCAATGTCTAATAATTGTTTTGGAAATGTTACAGCACATTCATTGTTTTGCAATTGAAAACGCATATTTATTGTTAAATTTATATTTTTAAATGTTTCTCCAGAAATTATATGGTTTTAAACACGCGTTTAATTCACCAGCTGGAGGTTGATCGGGTTATAACAGGTAGTGCCTGTCTAAAGTTAACTGATATTTATATTGTTGTACCATCAGATATCTTTTGGTAATTGCATAAATTTTATAATGTTTTATCTAATGCTTCTAATAATTTATGATGTGCCATTGTGCATTATTGCAATACCTTTCCTGATGTTTTTGGAATGTTACATGTTGGACAAGTGTTGGACATATGACATCGGACAAGTGGTGCAGTGATTAAAGCTTCGGCACTTGGACCGAGAGGTACTGGGTTCGAATCCCACCAGAGGCTGGATGCAAAGCGAATTTTCGTCATCGATTACGATCGGTGATGTTAATAAACACAACTAAGGCCCTCTGATGGAGTGCAGAATTCAGCACCGACCCACCGTCCATATCAATGTACAGGTTGACAAGGAGCTTGCAATGTGCAGGTGGTAAACTGAAGTTGAGTGAGTAGGTGAATAGGTGAATGGGTTAATGATGTGGCGTGAATGCGTGGTATCACAATAGACCAAAAATGGCCTAAGTGTCAACCAGTGAAACCTAACCTACATGTTGGTGTTTAAATTATTTGCATATTTAATGAGAGTTTTAGTACTGAATGGGGTCCGCCATCTAATAATGTTCCTGCTATTCTTGAAGAAGCAATTGCTAATGCTATATGTTGATTTGCGATCTTATCAATGTAATTAAAAATTCGAAAAAGCTCCCATATAAGCTGCCACTTCCATTGGCTCACGACCCGTAGAATATATATATATATATATATATATATATATATATATATATATATATATATATATATATATATATATATATATATATATATATATATATATATATATATATATATATATATATATATATATATATATATATGTATATATCCCTTTAGTGATTTACTAACACAATTGTGCGGGTAGGATATATATATACATTTTTATTGAAATCGATGCTGTAGTTTTTGAGTTTATCGACCGAAAATGCTTCTACGGAAGCTGTAACTTCCGGTGGACCATTTTCAGTTAAAAACCATTATCATGACTCATACAACTATACACCAATTTTTATCAAAATTGGTACAGCAGTTCTTAATGTCACAAACACATACGTCATTTTTATACATATATATAGAGATTCTGGATATAAAATTTGATCGTTTTTTGAACGGCACAATGACCGGTAACTTAATCAAGAATTACAAATCCTAATTTATTTTATTTTTCTGATAGTTTGCTAGACTTTTTGGATCTGGCATCCCCGCCGTCAAATTCAATAGCTTTATGAAATCTGAGGTAGATTACGCAAACATTATGTCATTACATTATTTAAAGCATTTTGGATTGTCGGTTATAAATGTGAGACATAATTTGTAATGATTGATCTTTTTGTTTTCATTAAAAATTGTCAAAACTAGTTTGAGTCGATAATCGTAAATCGTACTGAAGGCTGCCGCTGTGGATTCAAAAACATTTTTAGCTTTGTTATGTTGCACCTAGCTCGTAGAGAACTTTCATGCGGCAGTGCCACATAAAAATTGTTTACGAGCTAGGTGCAACATAACAAAGTTAAAAATGTGTGATATATAATGTAATTGTTCTTGTAAATTATTGTTGTAATGCAATTGTTGTTGTACCACCGTTTTGAGATCACACACTTTTAACTTTGTTATTTTGCACCTAGCTCGTAGTTCGTAGACAATTTTCATTCGGCAGCCTTCAGTCTGCTTACATAATTAACCCCCTAGTATACATCTTGAATATACAGAAAAAAAATATGAGCTTGAGGTGTAATTTTAAACAACAAACGATCAGATTTGCTTGTATAAAATTATGTATCGCGATTTACGAGATGTAATCAAGGTAAACAAAATAAAATCAATTCTGCGTGAAAATTTCTATAAATGAATTTATTTTTCTAAATCACAAAATCAACAACAACAACACACAGTTTATTTTTAAATCTCATCCTTTTTGTGTTTATCATTATAATCTATAGTTATAAGACATTCATATTACTCCAAATTTACACAAATCTATACAGAATTGTTACGTACATAATATAGTTATGATGCATTCATATTTCAGTAAAATATTTACTTATCTTTTCATTCTCTAGTAAATAAAATACAAATACATTATTGTATTTAGAAAGATTGAAAGAAAATCATCTCAATTTCATACACACCACTACGAAATATTGTTAGTTTCACAGCTGTACATCGATAACGTCCTTTTGCTTTTATCTTCCATATACATACATATGACATGTACGTAAATAGATATACATCGAAACATTTGAAAACAATACTGAGTTTTATTACTGTGCGTGGAAACTAGCGACATCTGTTGTATTCTGGTAAAACAAATTAGGAATAAAATCAATAAATTTTACAGATTGGTTCTTTACTTTGCTTTCTTTTTTTTACCAAAGGAATTTCGTTTTTTGCTAATTTTTCGGTTAATACTTCAAATTTAGCAAAACGCCACCGTCAATCGTCTCAGATTTTTTTTCTGCGTCTTTTGATATATCACAATCTAAGTTTTGTTGACTAATAACGTCGCAATGGTACCAAAACTTTTGCGAATTTTTCGAATATTGTTCGCTTTGTAATGCCATAGCGGAAAATCTAGAGGGAAAAATGAAAAAAGCCACGTCAATTTTCCTAAAAAACTTCAATTAAAATTTTAAGATATAAATGTTGGCGATCGGTTGGTTAGTTTTTACGCAATGGTACCACGAAAAGTCGTGTTTTTGCAAAATACGTGAAGAGGGGCCTTAATTTCACACATTTTCTTTGTGTAATGAATTTTAGATTAAAGGATATAAAATTTTATTTATATTCGTTTATGTTTTATATATTATTTGGGTAACCTGCTATGTAGTGTAAAACATAGGAAGATTTTAACTCAGTACACATAACACCTTCTCAAGTTTCAATATCGTGGATAAACCGTATCGTAATTTTGATTCTTTACTGTAAATTTTACACAAACCCATAAAGAAAAATCCAATTGTCGATCAAATTGGATTTTTTTTTAGTTATTATGTACAACCACCAACTAAATCACGCATTTGGGCTTATCATTAGTATTGATTGATTAAAATGTATTTTGGTTTATTACACCACATTACTTAAAAATCAAGTTTTATTTGAACAAAAATAAAAAACAAAATATTTTGTTGTCATACGCAGACATACACCCTTCCCGTTCAACATATTTTAGTTTACTAAGAAAGTAAAAAAGCATTCAAGAGCGGCAGTAAAAAATCTCGTGTATTTTTGATTTTATTTTATTTGTTGTTACGGTGTAAAAATAAGTTGCTAGTTTAATTGAAATATTACTGAATGAAAAGTTTTCTCAAAACAATTTTTGTTTTAAATAATTCAATAACAAAATATCATTATTTATTTCTTGCAATGTATTATTCAATTTAACTTGAACGAAACAAATTATTTATTACAAATAATCAAATTATTTTTTGTAGCCATGTATTTTTTTTTCGTTTTGTATGAAATTCTCATTTCTTTTTGGATTTACATATACCAACAAAATTATAACAAGAAATGGCCTGTTATTGTAGTGGTATTGCCATTTCATTTAAATTTGTTAGAATTGCTTTATTTCTATTAAGTGCGTCGGCAACATTGCGGGCATACCTCAATTTCACGAACAGTGATCATAGTTACATTGGTATTGTTGGTTGATTTATTTTTATAATGTAATTGTTTGTCTTTTAATGGTTGGGGAAAAAGAAATACACAATTTTTATGTTAATTTCGGGGCTTTATTTAACATGGCTACAATCATTCGTTTTGGCTCAAATGTGCGCCGTTTTTTCCGATAACTCGTTGCCATTTAGAAGGCAAATTAATTATGCCACTTTCACAAAACGCCTTGTCATTAGCAAAAAACGGAGATAGACTATTTTCACAAGCCTCTCTTGAGGCCATTCTTACACCACCAAGAGCGCTTGCCATGGACAGAAAGAGATGATAATCGCTTGGTACCAGGTTCGAACTATGCATAATAACTTACCAACCAAGCTCCAGGAGCTTCTGGCGGGTCATCATGGACGTGTGACGTCTGGTGCTGTCCTGATGGAACACGACGCCTCCTTTATTGGCAAATTTTGACCGCTTCTGGTCGATTGCTGCCTTCATTCGGTCTAATTGCTAGTAACAGAGGTCCGAATTGAATATTTGGCCATTGGGCAACAGCTAGATGATTCCTTCACAATCCCATCAAACAAACAGCAAAACCTTCCTGGCTATCAATCATTGTTTGGCCACCGTTTGGGCCGCTTCGCCGGCCTTTTGGGGAATTCCATCGGGACATTTGTAAACAATTTAATTTTTTGGTTTGTAAAAATAGCTTAGAAATATTTTTTTCCAAAAATGTCTGGCCAGTAAATCAGGTTAATGCATCATACACCGTTTAGATGTATTTTTAAGTTTCAATAATCGAAATTGACTTAATAAAGGACAATTTATTATGCACAAAATGTTGTTAGTCATCGGAACCGTAAAATCTTAATAGTTAGGCCTCCATTCACATTTCATCAATTATCTTCAAGATCTTTTGAAACGAATATGAAATTAGTACTTAGCTTAGAGAACTAGGTTATTCAAGGTTAGTAATATATTATGATACTCTATCTCAAGTTTGATTAATACTACAAAAAATAATTATGTTAGTCATCGGAATAAAAAAAGTTAGTCATTGGGATACGTATGAATTTTCTTACAAAAAGAAATAATTTGACTTCATATAAGTACATTGTATATTTTAAAGGTTTTTAAAAACAAATTAAATAACTTTAGGTACATTTTTATTTCAACATATTTCAATTTTGACAAAAAAGATATAAAATATAAAATACAAATATTAAAATTAAATTATTTTAACAGATGTTTGTTCTGATTTTACTGTGAAGACCACCGAAATCTCTGATTCATTTGTATTTTTAAAACAGTGTAGTGAATGTAATTTAGGAATTCTAGGAAGATTCTTCCACTTTTCTTCTACTCGTAAATGGATATTATTTTGGTTAATTTCTTTTTAAGTGATTAAGTGAATATCAATTCTTTTAATATTTTCGATACACATTCATAAAAGTCAATGGCATTAGAAATTTCAAGAGAATTCGCTTTAACCAGAGTTTTTTTCGTTTTACCGTAGCTTCAATACCATCTATAGCTCCCTTACTATGACTGGTGGCAACAAAAATTCCAATCGATGGCTACTCTAAAATTAGTTTACGCGAATAATACATTGGAAACACTATATCTATTTTTAAATTATTGAAATGATCCGTCAGAAAAATGTGAATATAGCATATACATCTATGCTGCCGTTGTTTTTCTAAATAATGATAATAAATAATATTTATATATTAATTTATTTTACTGATAATTTATCGTAACATAAGCAGTCACTTACTATTGTATAGGAAATTGTTTCCGTTTTGTCCAAACACAAGCTATATATAAAAATATATATAAAAAAATAAAATAATAGCTACATAAAAATTTTGTCGGTCCACGCGCCAAATATGCTGTATATTTATTATATACATATCAATAAATCTATATATCTATACGTACGTGAAAATTCTCTAAGCCGGACTCTGACCAATGGTTTTTCCGGCTTTCAGGATTTTTCCGTGTTTCGCAACTTTTTTTTTATTATTTTTTTAAAAACAAATTTTATGTTTATTCAATGGTTTTTCCGGCTTTCAGGATTTTTCCGTGTTTCGCAACTTTTTTTTTATTATTTTTTTAAAAACAAATTTTATGTTTATTCAAAATCAAAATGCTCACAAACTTCATTTCAAAAAAATTCATTTATTGGTATTTTATCACATTTAAAATAAATATGTAGCATCCTTGTCTTTAGATAATGTACGCACTTTATTTTAAAAATAATTAAAATTACCACATAATTAATAAGTACGAGTGCATATTATGTACATATACATATTACGTATAATATATAGCAATATTTATGTGCAACTATGTACGAGTACATAAAATTATAATACATAATTAAGATTATTATGTACATTGTACATCAAAATGTTAATTTATCGTTAATCAAAATGTATTTTTGACATTTGATACGCATGTACAAATTGCTAATTTTCCCGTAAACTATGCAATTTTCGCTTCTCAAGGTTTCAAAAATAAAAAGTTGTACTAAGCAGCGAATTTTCGTTCGCGTCTAGGGAGGTTTTCGCCTTAAAGGTTAAAATAACTTCGAAATTAATTTGACGGGGATATATTTAGATTTTTTATCGGTCTCTAAAGAGTTTTTGCGATATGTGATTTCCGGCTCTCGGGATTTTCACTATCTAAAGAGTGATCCAATAGGAGGTACTTTTCCAATTGGGATTCATGCGTCACAACTGTCATGTTGATATGACATGTGTTCAGTATTCATTGACATTTCACCATGAATAGGCTTACGCGAGAACAACGTTTACAAATTGTGGAAATTTGTTTCAAAAATCAGTGTTCAGTGAACAATTGTTTTCGTGCTCTGCGACCATCTTGTGATGTTATTAATCGTCCAACTGAACGCACACTTCGCGAAAGAATCAATTAATTTTGAATTACTTTTTAATTATTGGATATTCATCAACCGACTAGAGTGCGTACAAGTCAATCTTTTGAGGATATTGCTGCTGTAGCTGAAAGTCTACGAGAAGACCGTAATCAACCAATTCGTCGCCGTTCTCAAGCTCTGGGTCTCTCATATGGCACATTGTGGCGTATTTTGAAGAGAGATCTTGGTTTGAAGGCATACAAAATACAGCTTGTTCAAGAATTGAAGCCGGTTGACCTTCCTTTGCGTCATCGATTTGGTTAATGGGCGATGGAACAGCTCCAAATTGATCCATTTTTTTATCGAAAAATTGTGTTCAGCGATGAAGCTCATTTTTGGCTGAATGGATACGTCAACAAACAAAATTGTCGTATTTGGGCTGATGAACAGACAGAAGAGATTCAAGAGCTTCCAATGCATTCTGAAAAATGCACTGTTTAGTGCGGTTTATGGGCAGGGGCATCATCGGACCGTATTTTTTAAAAAAATGCAGAAGGACAGCGTGTAAACGTCAATAGCGCAAACTACAGAGCAATGATAATGAATTTTTATTATTTGTGTTGTTATGGTTTTTTATTACCAAAAATTCAAGATATTGGTGTAGCCGTATTGTGGTTTCAACAGGATGGTGCAACGTCCCACACGCAGGCCAAACCATCGATTTATTGAAAGAAAATTTTAATGAGAACATCATATCAAGAAACGGACCCGTGAATTAGCCTCCAAGATCTTGTTATCTGACGCCGTTAGATTACTTTCTATGGCGGTATCTAAAATCACTTGTTTATATAAACCACAATCGATAAACCACAATCGATTCCTGCATTAAAAGCGAACATAACACGCGTAATTAACGTAATATCAGCCGAAATGCTCGAAAATTGGGCCCATAGAATGGATCATCTAAGAGCCAGTCGTGGACAACATTTAAAAGAAATTATCTACAAATATTAAATGTCATAAACCGAACTTACGTCACAAATATAATTTTTAATTATTAACCCTTTCAGAACGATTTTTTTTTATAATTCATGGGAAATGTATGTCACATAAAAGTTATCGTCAAATAAGTAATACAAAAAATCAAAAAATAAATCGCACGATCATATTGTTTATCCCTTTCAGCCCTGTAGGGACATATGGCCCTAAAGAAGTTCTGATAAATACTAAAAAAAAATTAGATGCTTACAATACGAAGTTTTCAAATATATTTTTAGTATGATGTTGACTGACTGTTCACATATATGTTATTGCTGACCGAAAAATCTAAAAAGAAAACAAAGTAAAACACAAAATGTATTGTATTTCTTCTGTAACAATATATATTCTCTCTTTCTATGGCCCATTCCACACTAGATTTCTTTTGAAATCATTTCTTTACAAGGCCAACTACATAGTTGTAATAGATAATGTCTATGTACGTTTAACAAAATGATTTTTTTGTCAATTTTTTGTTATTTTTCAGTCAGCATCATCAATAACATAACATATATGTGAACAATCAGTCAACATCATACTAAAAATATATTTGAAAACTTCGTATTGTAAGCATTTAAACTTTTTTAGTATTTATCAGAACTTCTTTGGGACGATATTTCCCTACAGTGTTGAAAGGGTTAAATTGGTTTTAATGCGTTTTACTTCCAAAAAATTTCCCGAAGCTCTTATTAGATCACCCTTTATATACCTATAAATCTATATATCTATACAGTGCCTCCTATGTACGCCTATGTGCCTATGTACGCCAATATACGCAGTGATCTATATATCATATATATCTATATAAAAGATAAAAATATATGTATATAAAAAAATAAAATAATAGCTATATAAAAGAAAAATCGAACATAATTCATGTCCAATGCTTATTTATGACATTTTTCGAATGAATTTGTTAGTTTATGGCCTTAAATAATTTAATTTAAAGTTAATATATCAACTGTTATTTTTGAAAGTGGTATAAGTCCATTTTTTCATGTATCGAGATATTTAAGGGTTTGCATTTGAATTAATTTAAAAATATTGGCAAACGTTAATCAATTCGAGTGATGTTTTGAAATTATTGAAAATATTTAAAAAATAAGCGTTTTTTTAGCTCCAAATGGACTTATACCACTTTCAAAAATAACATATTATAAGAAATAAAAACAAGAAGAAATTTATGTTCATATTTTTATAGATTAGCTTCAATGAAATGAATTTTTTAATGTAAAAAATTATATTAAATAATTAAAATGAGAAGTAGTATTAAACGTAAATAGTAAATCAGTAATAAACGAATAGTGAGCGAATACCAAAAAATTAAAAGGATTGATGATCTTTTGTTTGTGTGAGCGAACGGGATTTACTACAGAAAAACCTCGATTTAACGGACTAATTGGGGAGTCCGTTAAATCCGAATGTCCGTTAAATCCTGTTGTTTTTAAATTTAATCGACTATTATTATTTTGGACTTGTTCTGGAATATGGCAACCTAGGGCAGAACTCGTTTATCTCTTAACCGAATATGAAAGGATTTTATTTGTTGGATGGAAATGAGATTCACAAACAATTTTTGGAAGAAGTTCTGAAATATGGCCATCTGGGAATGAACTCTGGCATTTCTTAGCTGATTATGTTGGGATTGGGTGTGTTGGATGGAAATGGGATTCTTAAGTGATTTTTGGAAGAAGTTCTGGAATATGGCCACCTGGGACGGAACTCGTTCGATTCTTAACCGATTACGATGGAATTGGGTATGCTGGATGAAAATGGGATTATTACATGATTTTTGGAAGAAATTCTGGAATATGGCCATCTGCGGCGGAACTCGTTCAATTCTTAACCGATTATGATGGGATTGGGTATGTTGGATGGAAATGGGATTATTAAATGATGTTTGGGAGGAAGTTCTGGGATATGGCCTCCTGGAACGGAGCTCATTCGATTCTTAAACGATTACGATGGAATTGCGTATGCTGGTTGGAAATGGGATTATTAAATGATTTTTGGAAGAATTTCTGGAATATGGCCATCTGGGGCGGAACTCGCTCAATTGTTAATCGATTATGATTAATCGACAGGGATTGGGTATGCTGGTTGGAAATGGGATTATTAAATGATTTTTGGAAGAAGTTCTGGAATATAGCCATCTGGGGCGGAACTCGCTCAATTGTTAATCGATTATGATTAATCGACAGGGAATGGGTATGCTGGACGGAAATTGGATTATTAAATGATTTTTGGAAGAAGTTCTGGAATATGGCCATCTGGGACGGAACTAGTTCAATTCTTAACCGATTATGATGGGATTGGGTATGTTGGATTGAAATAGGATTCTTAAACAATTTTTGGAAGAAGTTCTGGAATATGACCTCCTAGGACAGAAATTGGGCATTGTGGATGAATTGAGATTATCAAATAATTTTTGGAAAAAGTTCTGGAATATGGCCATATGGATTATGCGCTCTTGTATTACAAGTACCTCAAAAGTGTAAATTTTCACTTGGTTCTAAAGGTTCTGAAGATTCATGATCTTAGAAGACATTATATTCCATGTTCCCGTGAACAGTTTTCGAAGTCGTTGTTGATAATATAAATTTATCCGAGCCCTTTGTGTAGGGTTCATAACGTGTTTTTTGATGAGAGTAAGTAATTGATCTTCCGCTGAACCCACTAATCCGATGACTGGGTAACGTACTGGCGATAGATGTTTAAGGCATCCAGCCTTACCAGAAACATGTTAGCATCACTAGCCGCTTGCTTAGAGAAAAACGACTGCTTATTATCGAGTTCCGCCCTAGTTTAAATTACCGAGTTTCATGGCGATATTTCAGCATTTCTTAAACAAATCATTTAAGAGCTCCTTTTCCATTCGACATACCCAATCCTATCATAATCGGTTAAGAATTGATCGAGTTTCGTCCCAGGAGGCCATATTTCAGAAAATATTCCCAAAATCGTTTAAGAATCCCATTTCCATCCAAGGTACCCAATCCCATAATAATCGATTAAGAATTGAACGAGTTCCGTCCCATGTGGTCATATTCCAGAACTATTTCGAAAAATCATTTAAGAATTCCATTTCAATCCAACATACCCAATCCCATCATAATCAGTTAAGAATTGATCGAGTTCCGTCTCAGATGGCCATATTCTAGGATTTCCTCTCAAAATCATTTAAGAATCCCATTTCCATCCAACATACAAAATCACATCATAATCGGTTAAGAATTGAATGAGTTCCGTCTCAGATGGCCATATTCAGAATTTCTTCCAAAAATCATTTAAGAATCCCATTTCCATCCAACATACCTAATCCCATCATAATCGATAACAAAAAAATGGAAAATAAAAAAATGTCCGTTCAATCGAGGTCCGTTAAATCGAGTGTCCGTTAAATCGGGGTCCGTTAAATCGAGGGTTTACTTCTAACAATAAATAAAGCGAACATTCATTGTAGTAGTGAATATAGATAAAATATTTATATTATTTTTTGCATTGATCGATCGAATAGGGAACATAACTTCTTTCTACATTATTCTTCATAAGTGAAAAATATTTTTTATTGCTTTTCATTATTCTTACTGATCAGTATTACAAATAACATTGTTCGATTATTAAAGAGTGAATAATTCATTTTAACGAGTGAATTTTTGAAGCCTATTATAATTATTAGGAATAGACTTATTCCACTTTCAAAAAAAAAGGTTTTTGCGATAACATTTTATAGCCAAAATTATTTTGTTTACTTTATAAAAAACCGCACTCCATTGAATGTATGATTATAAATGTGGAGAAGGTGTCTATATCTTCCTAAAATTACCGTTAACTCAATTTTTTTGAAAAGTGGACTTATACCACTTTCAAAAAAAAAACAGTTCATATAAAATAAATGGAATAAATATGCGAGATGCATTTAAGTAAAACAATTAGGGTGAGAACCAAAAATTTTATTTTGCTGCAACTGTTGGGCTGTAAATTATTTGGTAATTTATAAATTGTGATGTGGGTATAAAATCGAATATAGTGTATTTGTAATACCCAGACATACGTTTATTCGATTAAATTAAAATAAAGCCCCAACTAATCATAAACAAAACAGAAATTGTTAACAAAAAATACAAAACAACAGAAAACATATCGCACATGGTCTTAAAAACTGTCAACACAAAAAAACAGTTTTGAGATAAACGCATTTTAATTTTTTTTTAATTGTTAATGCTACTGTGATGCTGAGATTATTCATTATTAGCTTTATAAAATAAATAATCTCAGGCTCACAGTAGCGTTAACAATTTAAAATGCATTTATCTCAAAACTGTTTTTTTTGTATTATGATATTTTTTAGAGGATGTGCGATATGATTTGCATGACAACTTTAAATTTTTTGAGCCAAGCCAGCTTTTGTTTATCTCGTTCCGTGAAGGTACCCATGTGACTAACAAATTTTATGATGGCCACGATTTCTAGAATTTCAATTGCTGCGTTTATTCCACAGCTAAATTGGCAATGCTGCAAATGCTATTTTCATAAAAAATCGAAATTTTAGCTGGGTGAAGCGCGATTTACATGATGAAAAAATGTTGGGCAGCAAAAAAAGAAGAGTTTGGTATATTAAAATTTTCGTGTGTATGACAAGAAAAGAATTCAACCGTGCAAAAATTTTGCTGTGCGTTTTTGTCTTTTTTTGAGCAAATGCTGCCATAAAATAAAAATACTGCTATAAAATATAATCGACCCGTGTATATTTTATGGCAACAAATATTATTTATGGCAGTTTATATTTCTTTCTCTATTCAACTAATGCGAAAAAATTTATATTGTGTGCAGCTCTAAACACACAGCAAATATTTTGCTGGGACAACATTTTTTCATCATGTAAATCGCGCTTGAGCTGTGAGAATGTCATGTTTATTTTCATAAGCATGATTTGATACAGCTGGCTTTTCTACGAAATTATATCTTAGAATAAAGTACGTGCGTAACACGCGTCAAAACTCATTATTGCCATAATTTTGATGGTTTATCGATTTATTTTTCATGGTTTAATCTATCGATTTTTTTTATTTCCTAAATTCGGTTTGCCATACACAGGGCAAGTTTTTTAATAAATGCTCTTTTATCTCGGAAACCGTACAAAACCTGAAAAAGTTATGTATAATGAAACTTATTCAGTGCCGAGTGAAGCGTGAATGACCTTGAAATGAATTAGTTCGGGAGATATTGACGAATTAGTTTTTTCCAATTATAACCTATATTTTTGAGTGTATTTTTTGATTAAGCAAAAATAAATATATAAATTCTGTTTATTCATAGACAAGTTTTCGTAAGTGTATGGTTTCAGAGATATGAGCCAAAAATTGATCAGCATTAAGCAAATAATTTTCTCTAAGTTCTAACACTATTACGTTATAACATAGAATAAGTAATGTTATAAAGAGTAACGAAACAGAGGAACAATTTTCTTTAAAATGCATGGGTTATGCAATTTAAATGGTTACAATACACTTACACAATAATTTTTTATTTTATTCGTATCGAATATTGTCATATTCGTGACTATTGATAGTAAACAGTAACAATTGCGGTAAATAAAGATGTATATATAAGAGTATTGTTTAACCCACTTAAATTGCATAACCCATGTATTTTTTGAGTTTCGTTACTCTTTAAACATTAGATACTCTTTGGTTGTGACGAGAAATAAAAATAAATAAAGCAATTCTTCCTTGACTTAGGCTGTTTTCTAAACGGATACTTATTTCAGACTTATTGACTTATTTGAAGCCATCTTGAATAAGTACGTAAACCCTTTCCAATTGAGTTTGCATACTTTTTTTGACAGCGACAAGAAAAATCAATGTTTTAACGGGTTTTCATCGCAAAATTCTTCGAGACATAATATTTTCATTTACATTAATTTAATTATTTATTTTAATAAATTAACAATTATATTTGTGCAATTAAAAGGATTGACGACAAAAAAGAATAACTTAGAAATAATGTTTAAATCTACAAAAATGTTTATATATTAGGCTGGATTTTTTATATTTCAATTTTCGTTTAGACAATGAAAGAAGTTCGAGTGGGCCCCAATTAATAGGAAAATATATATTTTATGTAAATATATATTTCATGTCTGTCTAATCAGTATTAATTGTTTCGTAAAGATAGAATATATTAATATGCCGTGTGGTCTTGCTAGTTCCGTAGCTGACCTCAATTCATTTGTGTAAGACATGCATACATTACGTAATTAGGATGCTATATCTTTATGATAATCATATTTTTATCTGAATTTTGATTTTAATCCACAAAGATCCATTCGTTATCTAAAGGGTGATTTTTTTTGTGGTTAGGATTTTCATGCATTAGTATTTGACAGATCACGCGGGATTTCAGACAAGGTGTCAAAGAGAAAGATGCTCAGTATGCTTTGACATTTCATAATGAATAGACTTACTAACGAGCAACGCTTGCAAATAATTGAATTATATTACAAAAATCAGTGTTCGGTTCGAAAAGTGTTTCGCGATTTACGTCCGATTTATGGTCTACATAATCGACCAAGTGAGCAAACAATTAATGCGATTGTGACCAAGTTTCGCACTCAGTTTACTTTATTGGACATTAAACCAACCACACGAATGCGTACAGTGCGTACAGAAGAGAATATTGCGTCTGTTTCTGAGAGTGTTGCTGAAGACCGTGAAATGTCGATTCGTCGCCGTTCGCAGCAATTGGGTTTGTGTTATTCGACGACATGGAAGATTTTACGCAAAGATCTTGGTGTAAAACCGTATAAAATACAGCTCCTGCAAGAACTGAAGCCGAACGATCTGCCACAACGTCGAATTTTCAGTGAATGGGCCCTAGAAAAGTTGGCAGAAAATCCGCTTTTTTATCGACAAATTTTGTTCAGCGATGAGGCTCATTTCTGGTTGAATGGCTACGTAAATAAGCAAAATTGCCGCATTTGGAGTGAAGAGCAACCAGAAGCCGTTCAAGAACTGCCCATGCATCCCGAAAAATGCACTGTTTGGTGTGGTTTGTACGCTGGTGGAATCATTGGACCGTATTTTTTCAAAGATGCTGTTGGACGCAACGTTACGGTGAATGGCGATCGCTATCGTTCGATGCTAACAAACTTTTTGTTGCCAAAAATGGAAGAACTGAACTTAGTTGACATGTGGTTTCAACAAGATGGCGCTACATGCCACACAGCTCGCGATTCTATGGCCATTTTGAGGGAAAACTTCGGAGAACAATTCATCTCAAGAAATGGCCCGGTAAGTTGGCCACCAAGATCATGCGATTTGACGCCTTTAGACTATTTTTTGTGGGGCTACGTCAAGTCTAAAGTCTACAGAAATAAGCCAGCAACTATTCCAGTTTTGGAAGACAACATTTCCGAAGAAATTCGGGCTATTCCGGCCGAAATGCTCGAAAAAGTTGCCCAAAATTGGACTTTCCGAATGGACCACCTAAGACGCAGCCGCGGTCAACATTTAAATGAAATTATCTTCAAAAAGTAAATGTCATGGACCAATCTAACGTTTCAAATAAAGAACCGATGAGATTTTGCAAATTTTATGCGTTTTTTTTTAAAAAAAAGTTCTCAAGCTCTTAAAAAATCACCCGTTAGAAATAGTTATTGACCAAATTCTTAAAGTAATAAATTGATATAAATAACAACAAAAAATTGACAACCAATTTAGATTTTTTGGCTAGAAAATGACAGAAAATAAGTCACCTCGCTAGCTTACTTATTTGAATAAGTTAGGTTCCACAAATAAGTAGTCGTTTCGAAAACAGCCTAAGGCTGTTTTCGAAACGAATACTTATTTGTGGAACCTAACTTATTCAAAAAAATAAGCTGGCGAGGTGACTTATTTTCTGTCTCTTTCTTCCATAAAAATATAATTTAATTGTCATTTTTGTTGATATTTATGGATGTCAGTTGTTTTGTTTTAGAATTTAATTAATATTTCTAGGTACCAAATGGATGTTTCTGAATTAAAACTACATAAAATAATTAACTTAAAGATAAATCGAGCATCCGAATTATACAATAGAGTACGAAAAACCTTTTTGCACAAATCAGACACATAAAGGAAAATAACGTACAGTATCGTACATTACGGTGTATTTATATATGGATAACACGATTATTAGTACTGATGAGATATATAATAACCCTTTTCTATTAATTTGGTAATCAAGACTACGATCTTTCATTGCCAAAGAAAAATTTCTTTAATATAAAAAATACAGCAGAGTTCCATCTAAAAATCAAACACATTTAAACATTATATCGAGTTTTTATGTTTCTACATTGCCGAAAGACATTTTAATTGTTATAAATATATTCCTAAAATTATCAATAAGTTAGTTAAATTAATAAATGTAACGAAAAAATTATACATCGAAGAATTTTGCGTAGAAAACAATCTATGTTTCATGTCGCTGTCAAAATAAGTAAGCAAACTCATTTCGAACGGCTTTGCTTACTTATTTAAGATGGCGGCAAATAAGTAAATAAGTTTGAAATAAGTACTCGTTTCGAAAACAGCCTTAGACCAGTATTAAAAATTTTCTTAATTCAAAGAATTAATTTTATTTATTTTTTTTCTCGTTAAAAAGAAACAGCCTTAGAACTTAGAGAAAATTGTTTTGTTTTAGTGCAGATAATTTTTGCTCAATTAATTTATTCTTATTTGCGTAATTAAAAAGTACACACAAAAGTATAGGCCTAATTTTGAAAAACACAAACTTTCGTCAATATCTCTCAAAGTAATGAGTTTCAACGTCATTCAGGATCACCATTAAACATCCAGCTCGACACTGAAAAATCATCATTCTAAGTAACTTTCGAGCTTGCACCGTTTCCGAAATAAAAGCCTGGCATTTATTAAGTAACTCACTCTGCATGACAATAGCACTTGTTATATTTATAAATTTTATTTTTAATTTGTATAACAAATCAAAAACACTTACCTTTTAAAACGTTCCCATTTGCTTAATGTATGACTTTCACTGAGTATTGCGGTATCTGGAGCCATCCGATCGAACGGATTAATCCTTTGTGGAGGGCGATATTCCGTTGTACCCGCTGATGTGCTCACTTCACTTACGCTGTTTATCGATGAATTGTCACGTGGAGTATCGCCACTAGTCGATGAATTAAATGTTCCATGATTTGTGTTATTATCTACAGGATTTAATAGGGGCCTTCGATCATCATCGGTGTCTGACATACTATCAGACGAGGAGCGTCTCCTTCTTGATCGAGGCTCCCCCCGCGCAAAAACCTTCCGTTTACAAATGGGACAAACACGGCGATTTTTCGTTAACCACGGATCAATACATTTTGTGTGATATGCATGATCACAGGGTAAGACTCGAAGTTTTTCACCATCCGCAAAATCATCCAAACAAATTGCACATGTCTCATAACTATCGCCTTTAGCATATTTAATGGTTGGAATTTTTTTTAAGAGATTGTTTGGTAATCGATGACGTCTTAGTCGTCGTTGTTCACGAATACATTTTACAACCATAAAAGCAATCTGAAAATTTAGTAATATTATAATTATTAGAAATATTATCTTTGATCATAGTTTATTAGTTACATACCATAGTAAAAAAGCATAGCCCGACGACAATTGAAAATGGTACTATTAAATTAGTATTTATGTTAAAGGGTAAATCATCATTTATAATTACAGCATAATCATCTGTGTACTTATAGCTTTTGATTAATATGTGACCCGTCCGTTCACCGACAAAGATTGATGGAATAACAATTCCATCTTCGTTTTTTGCTGACATTTGCTCCAATTCATTACTACCCACATTATAAACAATAGCTGCATCATAATTAGCATCCTGAGCATTTCTCACCTTCTGCTCGAACGAACAGTTATATCGTGCTATGATAACCGCCCATTTTATATAGGGAAGCGTCATATTTGGCGGTGGTGCAATTGGTTTACATGCATCCCGTGGTTCACTTTCAACGGTTAAATATCGGTAACCGGTTGCTGGCAATGATGGTCCAAAATGAGCTGGTAAATCTCGAAATTCTTCCATTACTTTAGCATTGAGCCGGGAATAAACTATAACATCACACGAAACAGTTTTAACAAATAGTAATGATAGTGAAATTGGTAGGATATATTTTATCATTTTGGATTGGATTTAATTTTATATTTTTTATCAAAAATTATTTTCCCGCCTTTGTTAAATTTTAATATTTTAACTGTTGTTTTTAATTCTGACCTATAAATTTTATGATTTGGTGTATATTTTAGCGGTCATAAAGAAATGGTTTATATTCAACCATTTGAAAGAAGTTATGTATCAGATTATGAACCTGCAAGCAAAAATAAATGAATAAATTAATTTTTATATTAGCTTATATTTTTTTATATCGTAAATTTTGACAATATTTGCTCTACACTAATGGTAATAAATATCAAGTTTATACTGGGAAAGTAGATAGAGAAAATAAATGGAATAGGAATAAAATATTATATGTATGCACTTAAAAAATTTGGATACAGAAAATAAAAATTATAACATACCACTATATTTAAACTTATGTCTATACGCAAAAATTTTGTGAAATTGACGTAAGAGAATTAATCCTTTGAGTACCAACATAATTTCAGCCAGTGTGTTAAGGAGCGGGATAGCGGTCTTTGGCATTCAAAGAGTAAATTACGTTCATTTGATTGTTTTATTGAATCATTTTTTTCATCCATATTTCGTCCGTATTGCATAATTTTCATGTATACATTTTTATTTTCGTTGGTTGGTTAACCTTTATCAACCTTTATAAAACTAAATATGTATGTAAATTCTCAATTTCTCATCGAGATTAAAGAGATCTCATTTGGAATAGTTACCTTTCAGATCACGATCGATCAGCGATTATTAATAATCGGGAAATGTTAAACTTATAATTTTTTTATCTAATTAATTAAAATGGATTGGCGATTCTTCAGCTATTAAAACACTAAGCAAATCCGATTATAATTAAATTTTGAGAATAATTGTAGAAGCATCGGAAGGAGTCAATAATATTCGTTTCAAAATTATATCTTTTTTAGTTGATTTTAACTAATTCAAAAATATTTATGTTGTTTTCAAATAAAATCTCTGTTTTCAATTAAAAAACTCTTGTTTTAATGCGTGAGATTTTTCTAATCATTATACTCTTAGTTTTGATATGAATGGTCGTTATAAATTGAATTTTAGTGATTATAAGTCCCAAGCACCTTATAAAAAATTGCCGATCGCAAGATGGATTTAAAAAGAATCAAATTTTCCTTTCATATTTCACAAATAAAATAGAATCTACGATTTTTTACATTAACAATTTTTTATATTAACACCAATCTATCATAAATCATTTTTACATTTTATATTGAACCAATAGTTGTGCGATTGTGTCTAGTAAAAATCGAGAAAAAACAAATATCAAAATTCTAAACACATACAATCGTCACATTAATGAAGTTTCTGTAATAGAAAATAAATAAAATAATCGGATATGTTCGTGATAGCTATGTGATCTTTCGAGCTAATATTAAATGTGTGAGTGTGCAACACACAATGAACGTTATGATCAGAATCTACTTAAATATAAGTCCTGCTAACTCCACACATATGAAATAAACAATAACTAAGTAAAGATGTATTGGAATTTTTTTTTCCATAGTAATTTTTTTTTGAAAAACTAAGTATAAGTGTATTAGCGCAGAAACAAAAAAAATGTAGAAAACAAAATTCAAATTTACGTTGCATTGTTAGTGTAACCAACACACTCTTTGTTAGTTTTTTTTTAATAGGTATATGTCAATGGAAGAGTAAGCAGGACTTATATTTAAGTAGATTTTGTTATGATGATGCAAAGCAAAACCGAACACAATCATATTCTATAAGCCGTACGGTAGCGACACGCATGTAATTTTTCACTTCTGTTTAATTGTATTGTGCGTATACGAACATGAAATTTTATTCTCTATTTACTTGAAGTTGTGCATATGTTTCGGAAATATATTTAAGTAAAAAAATGTTTAAAGGGAAAAATAGAAAAAACAAAAACTAGGAGGTGTGTTTTGTTTGTTATTATATAATTCAAAAGTGCATTTCGATCACGAATTTTGTTTTAATTTCTATTTTTCATTATTGTTTTAGTCTTTTTACGCATGAATGAGGCGTGGCTACGCATATCTGATCTTCAAATCTATTTTGTTTTTTGTTGTTTGTAAAAACATAAAAGAGAAATCTAGAACAAATGTGTCATATTTGATTTCTATTGGCCGTATACAAATACTATCAAATAGAAGTTAAAAATGTACACCAATACTATCAAATAGGAGTTAAAAAGTGACATTATCCGCGTGTATAGCCGAGTATTTTACGGCTTATAGAATATGATTGTGTTCGGTTTTGTGCAAAGAAGAGACCTGTCAAAACCGAACACAATCATATTCTATAAGCCGTACTGTTGCGACACGCATGTAATTTTTCACTTCTGTTTAATTGTATTGTGCGTATACGAACATGAAATTTTATTCTCTATTTACTCCAAGTGTGCATATGTTTCGGAAATACATTTACGTAAAAAAATGTTTAAATGGAAAATTAGAAAAAACAAAAACTAGGGGGTGTGTTTTGTTTGTTATTATATAATTCAAAAGTGCATTTCGATCACGATTTTGTTTTTAATTTTTATTTTTCATTATTGTTTTAGTCTTTTTATGCATGAACGAGGCGTGGCTACACATATTTGATCTTCAAATCTATTTTGTTTTTTGTTGTTTGTAAAAACAAAAACGAGAAATCTAGAACAAATGTGTCATATTTGATTTCTATTGGCCGTGTACAAATACTATCAAATAGAAGTTAAAAATATACGCCAATACTATCAAATAGGAGTTAAAAAGTGGCATTATCCGCGTGTATATCCGATTATTGTACGGCTTATAGAATATGATTGTGTTCGGTTTTGGACCTGTTATAAAACATAAACCAAAGAAAAAATATTTTTTTACACTCGCAGTAAAATGTTCGGGAGCAATAAATGTGAAAGAGAGCATGGTTGGGCGCTAATAGAAAATTTACAGCGCATACCCAATAGAATTCCTTATGACTTTTTACTTACAGAAAAGTATGAAAAAAAATTTTAGAAAACAAAATTTTTTTTTCCAATTTTTTTTTCATACTTTTCTGTAAGTAAAAAGTCATAAGGAATTCTATTGGGTATTCGCTGTTACTTTTTTTGTGGTTTTGTTCGCGGATTTATATATCATTGTTTTATATATCTCTAGTTGGACATTTTAAGTTTATTATTTAAGTCGTAAAACTAGTTTGTATTTTGGGGTTAAAATAAAAAAAGTTGTTTCAAAATTTTGTATGCAGCTTTACTTCTGTTTATATTACTTTTCTCTATGGTGTTGGTTTAAATAAAATTTGTAATTTAAACGCCGAGTGTTTTATTTGCAAAATCCAGTACGAAACCACATCGAACGTCCGAAATTCATTACAATATCGAATAAGGGCATTAGAAATTGTTTAATTTGTTTTATGTTATGCTCTATTTATTCTACTGAAAAAAATTCATGCAAATCAATTGTTTCATTTAATTTGTGTGAATGATTTAATGAACACGTGTTTTGAAATTTTTAAAAATGGATAATATTGAATATCCTGCTTTGGTTAAATTCCTTGTAAAGGAAAATAATATTTCTAAGGATATCGGAAGACAAATGAAAAATGTTTAAGGAGAATCTAGTCCTTCTTTTAAAATAATAACCAAGTGGGTTCGAATCACCATTTCAAAATTAAGTAAAATATTAAATATATACTTATTGGCAATGATAGCACCACTTTACATAATCATCTTAAGCTGTCAAAAGTTAGTACAAGATGGGTTCATCGAATGTTGACTAAGGCTTAATAAATATCTATGTATAGTGGAAAGTTTTAAGATAATTTTAGAAATGAGTGAATACGATCCGTTTGCAATTATAAACCAAGTCACAGATTATGAACCGAGGATTTTTTTGCTATGATGCAGAATCGAAACAGTAATCTACACAATGGATAGCTCAGGGCAATTTATCATCGAAAAAGTTTAATGTGAATATAGAAGTTAAAAGTGAATTTTGATGATTTAGGATAACTGGTGTTTATTAAGCGGGGCATTTGCATAAATCAAAAAATTCTATCAAAGAAAAACGACGATCATCAGATCAAATAAAACAAAAATCTTACTTTTACTTGACAACGCACTAGTACATAAGACGAATGTAGCACAACGTGCGAGACTACTGGTTCAACTGCAACTGAATTACTTGAGCACAGCTACTGCTGCTGAATTCGATTGTCATCCATTTTTCTGAAGAAATTTGCTTCATAAGACATGATATGATATCCGAACTGACTAGGAATCTTGAAACTGCAAGGGTCTTTAATACTAATAGCTTATCCAAAGCGTTAAATGTTCTAACTTATAGGCAAACCTATTTGAGCGAACTGTCTTTTTCCACATTAAAGATCGCTGTTTCTCCTCACAAGTGTACCACCACCTTCTCAAAATTACCGTGTTAGTAAATAATTGTTATATTATGTAAAGTTAGAAGGTTAGTTGGAACGCTTCCGTTGAGTATCTTCCTTCGATCCACTACTAAACCACCAGCACTATGTTGCCGGTAAGTTGTTAACAAGATTATCTTTATTGTATATGAAATAAAACAATTTAATTTCAGGTGAAGCGGCCTTTCTTCTAAAAAGGAAAATTTAATAAGGCCGTTTCCAGGCAATTTTTTGTCTGACGATAAATTGATATTCAATTATCGCCTTTCAAGAGCTCGAAGAACAATAGAGAAAACCTTCGGCATTTCGATTGCAAGATGGCGAGTTCTTTTGACAACCCTCAATTTACGCCCAGAAAATGCGACTCACATTGTACTAGCTACCGTTTGTTTGCACAATTTTATTAAGTGACACGAGACAAACCAGCCGTTGGTACTATACTATCATGTAAATTATGGCAATGTCATGATAGCAAATGGCAAAGTGCTGGAAACTCAACTGAGGGATGAAATAAATCAACCTTTAGCTTCGGTTAGACGACTAGGAAAGAATCGATCAGCGAAAGCAGCCTACAAACTTCGAGACGATTTAAAAGAATACTTTAATGGAGTTGGAACTGTACGCAAATGGCAAGCAAATATTTTAACATCATAATTTGTTCGCTCTTATAATAAAATAAAAATAACCAAACTATTTTTTTAGTTTAATTTTATTTATATAATTCGATAAGTGCTTGTAAGGATAACACAAAAACGTAACCGGTAGTATATAACCGCAAAAACGAACCGAAACGAAATTGAATTCAATCAATTTCTCCATCCGTTTTCGTTTCGATTTTTCTATATACATAATTGGTTTAGTATCTTTTCATGTATTCAATAGACCATTTTCCTTATCCGTCAAATTCATTGACGTTTTAAACGTTAAACGAGCGTGTTTGGCAACGAATGTAAACATTTTAAGTGATACTATTTATTTATTTGATAATAAACTATTTTTTTCTTGTGCATTTTACAAATAATTTGTGTTAAAATGAAATAATTGATTATTCTAAATAAATTTATTTATAAAAAATAATTTATTGTGTTAAAATGCCTGCGACATGTTTGTGTTTAAGTGCCAATCGAGAGGATTTAATAATGCTGGAATAAAGTTTTTTAGATTTCCCGCTGTTCCAACACGATGTTTGAAGTACAAATTTCTTGCAGAACAACGGCAACGAGCATGGTTGATTGCAATCAATTGCAAGGATATAAAAATTACTTCATTAAAGTATGCGTTTGTTTGCTCTAAACATTTTTTGTCGGGCAAAAGCGCTGCCCTTACTGACGTATTAAATCCTGACTGGACTCCTTCAGTTAGGTTAGGATATAAGAAAAACACAAAGTGCTCCATGGCTAGATATGAGAGAATGAAGAAAAGAACCTCATTGATGGTAAAACAAGATGAGATTGTCACAAAATCAGAAAAAACGCCAGACTTGGAACCAGAAGTTAGGATTGGCGAAAACTTGGACGATGTACCCGCGGATCCAATGTTTCATGAAAAAGCATGTCAAACTGAAGGTAAAATAATATAACTTAACGTAACACATTTATCATTTGTTTCGTAATTCATAGAATTCTATTTTGAGTGTGACAAAAATGATGAATTATATAAGTTGAAACAACAAATTACTGCATTGAAGGAGGAAAATGCAGCATTGAAGCATACAAATTTAGTAACAACAACCAAATTAAGGATGGATGATCTTAGAAATAGTACCAAGAAAACCAAATACTTTACTGTCTTCGACAAGTTTATTACACTCGAAGTAATTTACAACGATGTTGAGCGTTTTCTTCCTGTTAACTTCAATGGTAAAATGACCAGTTTTGATGTATTTTTAATGGCATTTATCAAATTAAGACTAGATTTGCCTTTTACCTATCTTGAACTTCACTATAATGTATCAGGCAAAACTATTTCTCAATTATTTTATAAAGCTATGTATTATTGCTATTCATGCTCGAATGAGTTGTTTTGTATTTTGGCCAGATAGTAAATCATCGATAGTAAATAGTCCGACGATGTTCAAGAAGTTATTCGGGAATAAACCAGTTTTTATAATAGACTGCTTTGAAGTATATGCAGAAAGGCCAGGTAGATATATTTCGATTGCTTACGCCTGGTATATAATATAAATATTTTGTTACAATATATTTACAGGAAGTTTTTTAGCTCGAGCAAATACATTTTCTTCATATAAACATCACCAAACTCTCAAATATCTCATTTGCATTTCATCTTTTGGAAGTATAGCGTTAATCTCAAAGGGTTACGGTGAACGATGTAGTGACAAATTCGTTTTCTTTCGGCCCCCGATAGACTCACTGCATATTCCGATAGCAGGACACTATTTTTTTCTGTAAATTTATATAATTTCATAAAAATGATTTAATTGGTGCAAAAACATAACCTAACTTTATTTAAAAAATCATGTTAATTACTTACTTCTCACACAAATTTTCAAATATATTATTCAAAATTAAATTTATTAACATTAATTAATTATAAAAACACAAAAATAAAATTTTTATTTAACCAAAGGACCCCGCACAAATCGTATGGAAATTGAATTTCGGTCAAATGATTTGAATTTTTCAGAATAGTTTCTTCAAGTCATGCTGATCAAAAGTCTCCATGGGCACAAAGTGCCTAGATGCTGTTGAAGCCGAGTTTTAAGCGATGGAAATACTAATATTTTAATACGTTTCAATCGCAGATATATATACGAATATTAACGTGCGCATAATGAAATATTTATTTAAAATCCTTTTTGTTTCAGCTAAAATCGCACAAACAACCAAATTACAACCAGATGGTGCATATATTAAATAATATATTTATATTTAATTATATTTATATTTATATTTAAATAATATATTTAAATAAAAACAAAAAACACAAATATACAAAAAAAAAAGTAATGGAAATTTCCAATTATTTTATTTACGGCGGAAAAATATGATGCGTATAATAATGAAGTTTTCAACTTTCGATTACAAACATAATTGAAGATGAACATCAAAATAAGAAAGAATGAAGTATTTTCTTGGATAGCACTGGCTTTTGACAGAGTATTAAAGCAGTTTTATGAAATACTACAATCTTACATATCTAACCGACACTTTCGTGTTAAATTAGATAGCGATCACTCGGAAATAAGGAAAATACCAGCAGGAGTACCACAAGGAAGCGTTCTGGGACCGACTTTATATGTTCTATATACCTCGGAACTGCAAACGATAGAGAAGTCTAACATTGCAACGTTTGCGAATGATACGGCCAGCTTAACAGTCGCTGATAGCATGGAAGAATCAACAAGCAAATTGCAAAGAGCTACTAATATTGTCAGTACCTGAACGTAGAGATGGCGAATAAAACTTAATGAACTAAAATCTGTTTACGTAAACTTCACCAATAAAAAAGGCAGCTGGATACCGTAGAACTGAACTCACACCAAATTTCCTATTCAAACACGGCCAAATATCTAAATATGACTCTAAACGCGAAACTAAAATGGAAAAAGCATGTCAAAAAAAAAAAAAAAAAAGTTAACCATTAAATACAGAAAGATCCAATCCATGGGTCTGATTTTCTTAGGACGAAATTCTGAGCAAACTTTACATAATAAATTGCCACTATTATACCAGCAAATTAAAAAACCTATTACGCCGTGGTATATAAGAAAAAACAGCCTCCAGAGAAGTCTGAAGATGAAATTCGTCAGTGAAGGATTAAGCAAATACGCGAAAAAACACTTGCACCGTACGAGTATTAGTATTAGTCTACACAAAATTGCTGAGATACGACGTATGTTGGATGATACAAACCCAGTAAGATGGCGGCGAACGAAGAAACCACTTGATCTGCTAGATCCAATTTGGATCAGCTAATTATATATTAAAACTGTAAATGGAACTAGCCAAAGGGCTACAACCTTCCAAAATAGAATATAAGTCATGAAAGATAAATTACTAGATGATTTATAAATCAGTTGTAATAAATAAATATATGTGGTTTTTCTTTGGTGCAAGCAATTCCTATTTTGAATAGGAATTAATATTGTGCTCAAAGAATCATTTGATTACGATCGATGATGGAAATTGAATACAACTATGACCCCCTGTCGGAATGCACAACTCATGGGCCGACCCATCTTCCATGTCAGTACTATAGGCTGGCATGGAGCTTTGCAATGTGCAGATGGTTCTACGTAAATCATGTAATGACGTTTTTGACAAAAAATTTTGCTTGATTTGAAGTACAACCAACACAATTGTGTGTACAGTTATAGTGTTGTTTTGGGCAAAAATAAGTTTGAAACGAATGCACAAATGTGTATGTTGGTTCAAAAAACATACAAAAATAAATTTTTGACATGGTACTTTTCCGTACCCACACAACTAGTTATTAAAACCGTAAAATTGACTATTAACTATTTTGTGGTGTTCTCTTTTAATATGTACTGTTTTGCGATGTACTCTTCCGTACCATGTACTTTAGTGTACCATGTACTGTTTTGTGATGTACTGTTTTAATCGGTCCTGTTCCGTACGATGTACTCTACTGTACCATGTACTGTTTTGTGATGTACTGTTTTAATCGGTCCTGTTTCGTACCATGTACTGTAGTGTACCATGTACTGTTTTGTGATATCCTGTTTTTTGACATCCTGTTTTAACACATCCTGTTGTGAAATGTGTCGTTTCGTATGAGACCCATTTTTTCTAATACCAGTCATTTTGGCTGGTGTCGGTAGAAATAGGTATGGTCAAATTGTCGGTATATCTAGTGTTAGTATTAAGCTTTTCCCTCAAATTTGGTAGTCCCAGTGATGTTTGGCATTCGATATAATCTTTTTTGTTTTTTTTTTACAATTATTTTGAAAAGTATATAACATTTACGAAAAAACGATTAAAATAAAAAATTATAATTTAAACTAGTTTACATCATTTTTTTAAAATTTATTGCACTAAAATTCGTTATCTCTACATTCCAAGCGAATTAATGATATGGGATGAAATTTATTGCTAAGGCTTTTGAGCTGCCATATATTGAGAGATCTTTGCGAAATCTGGTTGCGAAATCTGGTGGACATCTGTTTACCCGATGAAGCAGTTTTCATAAGAGCTTTTTCAATTTTTCCAATGATGTTGAAAAGTATTTACAAAACACGACAAGAATCGTTTTCAAATAAATTTGGAGATTCAATTTTTCAACAATAATATTGATATTAATTAATGATATGGGAATAATGATTTTTGATTAACCAAGAAGTTTTTATCAAAAATCCGATACATTTAATTTTCGCTTTAGAAATGAAGGGTGGTAAGAGATAGTCGGATGTTGGCTACAACATGTTTTTGGGGTCTCTACAGTTCAGACAGAGTAGCTAGTGAAACTTCATAAGTTTCTTCATAAATTTTGAGGTCCTAGTGATATTTGGCCGAAATCGGTTCATCGGAAGAGGTAGCCTCCATAGGAAGTTTTTCGTTTTTAAATTTTGATAATAATTGTAATGACAAGCCGGCGGTTATAAGAATGAGAAACATGTACACACAGACACAACCCATGACTGATTAAAAACAATTCAAATATTCAATTATTTTTCTCTAGTCAGTTAAAATCGAATAATTTTTCTCTATAGCCACGCAAACGGGCCGTTTAGTTTGCTGACGAGAACGACTTAATTGCTTTATGTATACAAGGCCAAAGTTTCGTGCGGTTCTGAAAGAGCCTAGCTGAAACCGCAACCAGTCAAACTTAAGAGCTTAAGTTGTGCTCCGTTTTGGACCACTTAGAAGAGCGCTACAACCACCAAAATTTTAGAGGTCAGTTGTTTATTTGTAACGAGGAGCCTATAAAATTTTGGTGATTGTAGCACTAACCGAAGTGGTGCAATCGGCGTGTAACTTAAGCTCTTAAGTCTGACTGGTTGAGGCATGAATCGGGAGAAAGTATTGTATTTGTGCTATTTATGTAATTTTGAGAATCTCAGAGTTGTCGAATTCCACTCTTTTCCATGCTGGTAAAGTTTATCATTGGCGTTATAATTTTCATTTGGTGTCTGTATCAGCCACAGCCATCATATTTTATGCATGCATGATTCCGATTGCATTGTGGGCAGCCTTCAAATGGACTTTAAAACCAGTTGATCCGGACTTGGAAACTGATACGGTACGAACAATTTTGCCCGCTAATTATCATTTTGGCTAATATATTAATTTTTATTCTAGAGTTCATTCACACCGAATCTATTGGCAATTGTTTGCTTATATGGATATTCACTATCAATCTACATTCCAGTTTCGATTTTGTGGGTAATTCCAAAGTTGTGGAATTCGACTAGCCATATGAGCTAGCTAAGCAAATTGAGTGTAAATGCGACTAGGAAGTAGACAAGGAAACATTAGCTGTGTTTCTTGATGCTTTATCTGATCCGGTTCAGTTCATGTTTCGTGAAACAACGCAAAAACGCTTAGTAGATTTCAAATAAAAATTTGTGATCTGACACGAAATTTAGATCAAGTTTTTCAAATTTGAACTGATTCGGATCAATGAGTGTCATGAAAAACGGGTATTGTTGTATTGAAGTTTTATATGTGAGCTTCTACATGCTGGGAATCATTTTATTCTTTGTTTGTGTTATACTCGTCATAGAAATTATGATTTCAGCGACAATAGACAATTTTTTTTATTTTCGATGGTTTCCATGTTCACCTTTTATCATGATTTTTAATTTTATATTAAATAAATGAGAATTTTGTTCTTTTGTTTTTGTGATAATTTATATTAAATTTTACATTAAGTATACTAATTTCGAGCATTCGCTCTTTGTTAACTTTAACTACTCATACTACTATGAACTATTCAGAGAATAGTTAAAGATGACAAAGAACGAATACTCGAAACTAGTACTTAATGTAAAATTAATATAATTGCGGTCTTACTTTGAGAAATGTACAACAACACTCCCATATATTTAAATGTAATTCCAAATTGAAATTTTTTTAAACCAACTTTTCTGCTGGTATAAAATAATTTTATTCTACCTGTAGCTTTAATCTTCACCACCAGGGCGGTTTTATTGAATACTTTTATTTTAAAAATGTAAAAGTGATTTTTGTTATTTTGACATCGCATTTTTCTAAACAAGACGAGAAATTAGTTACGACTTGTAATAATATTCAAAAATGTTCTAGCACATTACTATTTAATTGAATAGTTGCATTTTTACGTTATTTTGAAATTCAAAATGTAATTGTTACCAACTAATAAAAATAATTTAAAAATATCTTTGGTTGTTACTTTGAGCACAATATTTATTCTATTCCAGAATGAATTTAGCTTGTACCAAAGTAAGACCACAAATATAAATTCTCACAAAAAGAAAAGAACAAAATTCTCATGTACATATTCAAAATAAAATATATAGACTTTTTTCCTCCAAAAAGTTTGACAACTGAAATACAACTACATAAATATTTACATTTAATGTTTAAAACACAGCAAACAATTATGCTGATAAATTTTAATTTTAACTGAGAATTTTATATATTTTTTCAAATTATTGTCGTCTTTCTTTGGTAAATTTACAACAACAATCCAATATATGTAATTCCATCCATTCCAATTACAACAACAATCCCATATATGTAATTCTAAATTGGAATTGTTTTAAACCAACTTTTCTGCTGATATAGAATAATTCTATTCTACCTGTAGTTTTAATGTTCATCATCAGGGCTGTTTTAGTAAATACTTTTATTTTTAATTGTTGGCAATAGAAATATAAAAGTGATATTTGTTATTTTGACATCGCATTTTTCTAAACAAGACAAAAAATTAGTTACAATAATATTCAATAATGTTCTAGCACATTACTATTTAATTGAATATATTTAGTTGCAGTTTTACGTTGTTTTGAAATTCAAAATGTAATTGTTACCAACTAATAAAAACAAATTAAAAAATATCTTTGGTTGATTCTTTTTAATTTTTTTTTTATGTTTTTAATCTATGCAACTGTTCTGGGGCCGAAGCACTCCCAACTCTTTCGCAGTTGACTTTTACCATCCTACTTTACGCATTGCTTGCCAAATCGAGGACGTACGGCTGTAGGTCCGATTTACGTAGAACCATCTGCACATTGCAAAGCTCCATGCCAGCCTATAGTACTGACATGGAAGATGGGTCGGCCCATGAGTTGTGCATTCCGACAGGGGGTCATAGTTGTATTCAATTTCCATCATCGATCGTAATCAAATGATTCTTTGAGCACAATATTAATTCCTATTCTGAATAGGAATTAATATTGTGCTCAAAGAATCATTTGATTACGATCGATGATGGAAATTGAATACAACTATGACCCCCTGTCGGAATGCACAACTCATGGGCCGACCCATCTTCCATGTCAGTACTATAGGCTGGCATGGAGCTTTGCAATGTGCAGATGGTTCTACGTAAATCGGACCTACAGCCGTACGTCCTCGATTTGGCAAGCAATGCGTAAAGTAGGATGGTAAAAGTCAACTGCGAAAGAGTTGGGAGTGCTTCGGCCCCAGAACAGTTGCATAGATTAAAAACATAAAAAAAAAAATTAAAAAGAATCAACCAAAGATATTTTTTAATTTGTTTTTATTAGTTGGTAACAATTACATTTTGAATTTCAAAACAACGTAAAACTGCAACTAAATATATTCAATTAAATAGTAATGTGCTAGAACATTATTGAATATTATTGTAACTAATTTTTTGTCTTGTTTAGAAAAATGCGATGTCAAAATAACAAATATCACTTTTATATTTCTATTGCCAACAATTAAAAATAAAAGTATTTACTAAAACAGCCCTGATGATGAACATTAAAACTACAGGTAGAATAGAATTATTCTATATCAGCAGAAAAGTTGGTTTAAAACAATTCCAATTTAGAATTACATATATGGGATTGTTGTTGTAATTGGAATGGATGGAATTACATATATTGGATTGTTGTTGTAAATTTACCAAAGAAAGACGACAATAATTTGAAAAAATATATAAAATTCTCAGTTAAAATTAAAATTTATCAGCATAATTGTTTGCTGTGTTTTAAACATTAAATGTAAATATTTATGTAGTTGTATTTCAGTTGTCAAACTTTTTGGAGGAAAAAAGTCTATATATTTTATTTTGAATATGTACATGAGAATTTTGTTCTTTTCTTTTTGTGAGAATTTATATTTGTGGTCTTACTTTGGTACAAGCTAAATTCATTCTGGAATAGAATAAATATTGTGCTCAAAGTAACAACCAAAGATATTTTTAAATTATTTTTATTAGTTGGTAACAATTACATTTTGAATTTCAAAATAACGTAAAAATGCAACTATTCAATTAAATAGTAATGTGCTAGAACATTTTTGAATATTATTACAAGTCGTAACTAATTTCTCGTCTTGTTTAGAAAAATGCGATGTCAAAATAACAAAAATCACTTTTACATTTTTAAAATAAAAGTATTCAATAAAACCGCCCTGGTGGTGAAGATTAAAGCTACAGGTAGAATAAAATTATTTTATACCAGCAGAAAAGTTGGTTTAAAAAAATTTCAATTTGGAATTACATTTAAATATATGGGAGTGTTGTTGTACATTTCTCAAAGTAAGACCGCAATTATATTAATTTTACATTAAGTACTAGTTTCGAGTATTCGTTCTTTGTCATCTTTAACTATTCTCTGAATAGTTCATAGTAGTATGAGTAGTTAAAGTTAACAAAGAGCGAATGCTCGAAATTAGTATACTTAATGTAAAATTTAATATAAATTATCACAAAAACAAAAGAACAAAATTCTCATTTATTTAATATAAAATTAAAAATCATGATAAAAGGTGAACATGGAAACCATCGAAAATAAAAAAAATTGTCTATTGTCGCTGAAATCATAATTTCTATGACGAGTATAACACAAACAAAGAATAAAATGATTCCCAGCATGTAGAAGCTCACATATAAAACTTCAATACAACAATACCCGTTTTTCATGACACTCATTGATCCGAATCAGTTCAAATTTGAAAAACTTGATCTAAATTTCGTGTCAGATCACAAATTTTTATTTGAAATCTACTAAGCGTTTTTGCGTTGTTTCACGAAACATGAACTGAACCGGATCAGATAAAGCATCAAGAAACACAGCTAATGTTTCCTTGTCTACTTCCTAGTCGCATTTACACTCAATTTGCTTAGCTAGCTCATATGGCTAGTCGAATTCCACAACTTTGGAATTACCCACAAAATCGAAACTGGAATGTAGATTGATAGTGAATATCCATATAAGCAAACAATTGCCAATAGATTCGGTGTGAATGAACTCTAGAATAAAAATTAATATATTAGCCAAAATGATAATTAGCGGGCAAAATTGTTCGTACCGTATCAGTTTCCAAGTCCGGATCAACTGGTTTTAAAGTCCATTTGAAGGCTGCCCACAATGCAATCGGAATCATGCATGCATAAAATATGATGGCTGTGGCTGATACAGACACCAAATGAAAATTATAACGCCAATGATAAACTTTACCAGCATGGAAAAGAGTGGAATTCGACAACTCTGAGATTCTCAAAATTACATAAATAGCACAAATACAATACTTTCTCCCGATTCATGCCTCAACCAGTCAGACTTAAGAGCTTAAGTTACACGCCGATTGCACCACTTCGGTTAGTGCTACAATCACCAAAATTTTATAGGCTCCTCGTTACAAATAAACAACTGACCTCTAAAATTTTGGTGGTTGTAGCGCTCTTCTAAGTGGTCCAAAACGGAGCACAACTTAAGCTCTTAAGTTTGACTGGTTGCGGTTTCAGCTAGGCTCTTTCAGAACCGCACGAAACTTTGGCCTTGTATACATAAAGCAATTAAGTCGTTCTCGTCAGCAAACTAAACGGCCCGTTTGCGTGGCTATAGAGAAAAATTATTCGATTTTAACTGACTAGAGAAAAATAATTGAATATTTGAATTGTTTTTAATCAGTCATGGGTTGTGTCTGTGTGTACATGTTTCTCATTCTTATAACCGCCGGCTTGTCATTACAATTATTATCAAAATTTAAAAACGAAAAACTTCCTATGGAGGCTACCTCTTCCGATGAACCGATTTCGGCCAAATATCACTAGGACCTCAAAATTTATGAAGAAACTTATGAAGTTTCACTAGCTACTCTGTCTGAACTGTAGAGACCCCAAAAACATGTTGTAGCCAACATCCGACTATCTCTTACCACCCTTCATTTCTAAAGCGAAAATTAAATGTATCGGATTTTTGATAAAAACTTCTTGGTTAATCAAAAATCATTATTCCCATATCATTAATTAATATCAATATTATTGTTGAAAAATTGAATCTCCAAATTTATTTGAAAACGATTCTTGTCGTGTTTTGTAAATACTTTTCAACATCATTGGAAAAATTGAAAAAGCTCTTATGAAAACTGCTTCATCGGGTAAACAGATGTCCACCAGATTTCGCAACCAGATTTCGCAAAGATCTCTCAATATATGGCAGCTCAAAAGCTTTAGCAATAAATTTCATCCCATATCATTAATTCGCTTGGAATGTAGAGATAACGAATTTTAGTGCAATAAATTTTAAAAAAATGAAGTAATTATAATTGTTATAAATAAATGTTTAAATTATAATTTTTTATTTTAATCGTTTTTTTCGTAAATGTTATATACTTTTCAAAATAATTGTAAAAAAAAAACAAAAAAGATTATATCGAATGCCAAACATCACTGGGACTACCAAATTTGAGGGAAAAGCTTAATACTAACACTAGATATACCGACAATTTGACCATACCTATTTCTACCGACACCAGCCAAAATGACTGGTATTAGAAAAAATGGGTCTCATACGAAACGACACATTTCACAACAGGATGTGTTAAAACAGGATGTCAAAAAACAGGATATCACAAAACAGTACATGGTACACTACAGTACATGGTACGAAACAGGACCGATTAAAACAGTACATCACAAAACAGTACATGGTACAGTAGAGTACATCGTACGGAACAGGACCGATTAAAACAGTACATCACAAAACAGTACATGGTACACTAAAGTACATGGTACGGAAGAGTACATCGCAAAACAGTACATATTAAAAGAGAGCACCACAAAATAGTTAATAGTCAATTTTACGGTTTTAATAACTAGTTGTGTGGGTACGGAAAAGTACCATGTCAAAAATTTATTTTTGTATGTTTTTTGAACCAACATACACATTTGTGCATTCGTTTCAAACTTATTTTTGCCCAAAACAACACTATAACTGTACACACAATTGTGTTGGTTGTACTTCAAATCAAGCAAAATTTTTTGTCAAAAACGTCATTACATACTATGGTTTTTTACTCACACATTTTTTGGTTAAAAAAGGGATATATTTATTTATATATTTATTTAAATTTTTGATCTATTTTGCAACGATCAAGTATTAGCGATTTAAATAAAAATAATGTTATATATTGTTAGGTGAAGGGATATTTTATTATAACTTAAAGCAATTATAATTCTATATAGTATACTGTCTAATTACTCTAGGTGAAGGCAAATATCCACTTGATAATATCCTAATTACTAAACGTAATCAATAAAAAATATTTAACAAATCAAGCTGAAAAAATCCTCCAGCTTAACGTTCAGTAAAATGTACTTTAGTGTACCATGTACTGTTTTGTGATGTACTGTTTTTATCGGTCCTGTTTCGTACCATGTACTGTAGCGCACCATGTACTGTTTTGTGATGTACTGTTTTCATCGGTCCTGTTTTGTACCATGTACTTTAATGTACCATGTACTGTTTTGTGATGTACTGTTTTTATCGGTCCTGTTTCGTACCATGTACTTTAATGTACCATGTACTGTTTTGTGATGTACTGTTTTTATCGGTCCTCTTCCGTACCATGTACTGTTTTGTGATGTCCTGTTTTATTACATCCTGTTTTGAAATGTGCCATAGTGAACTGCTTCGAGAAAAAATGGTTAGTGGGATTTCCGGTCTTTATATGAATTTAGAAAATGATAAATTACTTCAATTAGGTTAACTGTAATATATTATATTAATTATAACCTCTATCATTAGTTAATTGAAACAAAATAATATAAAAAAGAAAATAATGTGAAGTAGTAATTTGATAAGAAAATTGTAAAACCAGTTATTTTGACTGGTGTGGTAAATCTAGTGTTAAGCTTTTTATCCCAATCAGCCAATCCGACTGGACTGTATGGAGGCCGAATTTTTATTTAAAAACTGTATATCGATTTTGTCTCAAAATGTGTGAAACGAAATGAGTGTAACCGGAATGATATAGTAGTAGCATGTATTTGTGTTAGTTTCGTGCGTAGGATTGTTTTTCTGCATATGCAAGCCACGTGTCATTCTTTTTTTGTTTATTCAAGTTAACTCTTTGAAGCTTTGTTCACAAGTCGGATGGAAATCCGGGATTTACAATCCCACCATTTTAACCAATCAAATTTCAAAAATTATACAAAATACACGCCCCCTTTCATCCCAAAAAATAGAAAAATTGCAACTTTTGAGCAAAAAACCTGCAGACGACCAACTTAACAATTCAAAAATAATTATTCAGCTACATTTTGTAGATCAATATACTCTTTTGCTCTTTTTTGTGTGTGTTGTAATGAGTACTTCTTAATGACATTTGGATTTTTTGTATTGTGTTGTAAAACACACTGCATCCCCAATGCAAAATAATTTTTCCTTTAACTTTTTCCTTAAAAAAGTAAAGCTAACTTCATTTTACAAAATTATTTTTTGTTTACCTGTTATTTTATATTATTATATTATATATTATTTATTACTTTTTCACAGGACACAAAATACAACACTAATTGTTAAAAGACAAATATGCATTGAATATTTTTTAATTTGTGACAAGCAGAAAAACAACAACAACAACCAATTTTGCAAATGCGGTTTACTTCATTGTATTTCTCATAAGGAAAAAGTTAAAAGTTTGATAACATTTTTCATACGGAAATCACCAACCTAACAAAAAAAAAATTTTTTTTCTCAAAATTTTTTTCATACTTTTCTGTAAGGATAAAGTTAAAGGAATTTCATTGGGGATGCAGTGATACTTTTCTGTAAGGAAAAAGTTAAAGGAATTTCATTGGGGATGCAGTGACAGTGTCATTAAGTGTTATTTAAGTTTTTGTTAATTAATTTTAAATTAATCAATTAAAAATTGAATTTTTAGAGATAGATTAAAATAATAATCAAACGGTATGTGCATATTAAATTAAATAATACAAATGTATTACATTAATTAATACAAACATTTTATTTTTTCAGAAATGGGGACACGGGAACGCGACGAGCGGATGTATACCCGAAACTAAAATAAAATATTTAAAAGAAAAAAATTACAAAACTAAAACAAAATGACGCGAAATATCGAAAAATTTATGAAAATAAAAATGAATTTAATAAAAACTGAGAAACTATAATGACGATAAATTTATGAAAAATGAATGAAAAGCAAAAAGAATTTATTAAAAACTGAATAACTAATATGATGAACGAAATGATTTTTTATTTATAATGCCAGAAAATTTTATTAAACACCAAAATACGAAAAAGATGATACCCAAGTATAACAAGATTCGACTTTTTTGTCATATTTCGAAGTAAAAACTTACTCTAATATATCGAAGGCAAATACGATAGCTCAATTTTTAGTTTCGTCTTGTTATACTTGGGTACCCAAGTATAACAAGACGAAACTAAAAATTGAGCTATCGTATTTGCCTTCGATATATTAGAAAAAAGTCGAAGAATCAATACTTTAGTATTGGTGCGTATACATATGTATACTGTCCCAAGTATAACAAAACGAAACAAAATAGAGCTACGTATCTTATTTATTTTACATGTTCACGACATAAGTTTGGTAATTTTATAAAAGTGATTTTCTTAAAAAAAATTTAAAGAGTTAATTTAAATAAAATTACACCAAAATATATTTTTATATCTATTCAAAATTTTTTTGTATAAATTAATTAATTTCTAGTTCAGTTTTAAATTATTAAGTTGAAAACAAATGCGAAATAATAAACTTGATATATTGAGCTATATGGAAAATATTTAAACTTTTAATATTACAATCAAGGAATAATATCATCAAATCATTGTTTATTAATAAAAAATAATTAAAAAATTAATTATAATATAATTTAGATGTGTATACATGTATATATTTTTTTTGATACAATAAAATATTCATTGTTCTAAACCTAAATTTTTTGTTTTGCTTTACATTTGGACGCCATCTTTTTCCTGTAATGCATATGCCATTGCACAAGATCGTTCCCGCCATATTGTTTTTTGTTGTTATTGTTCACACATACATGTATACAATTCTATTTATTGAGTTTCGTCCAGTTTCGAATAATCGCGACACTTTTCATACAGGATCTTATTCTAAGTCGAAAGCAAAACTATGTCAAAGTCGAAACTAAATATAACACTGCATCCCCAATAGAATTCCTTATGACTTTTTACTTACAGAAAAGTATGAAAAAAAAACTTGACAAAAAAATATTTTTTTTGTTGTTTTTTTTCATACTTTTCTGTAAGTAAAAAGTCATAAGAAATTCTATTGGGGCATCCCCATGCAGTGTAAGTTTTTACTTCGAAATATGACAAAAAAGTCGAATCTTGTTATACTTGGGTAATCACTGTAATTAAGCTAAGCGTAATTAAAAATAAATTTATATTTTGACAGCTATGTCACAAAAAATAGACCAAATATCTAGAGCAAAACACATAACGAAAACTAAAAAAATCTCGGATGTGGGATTTTGGGATTTCCATCCGACTTGTGAACACAGCTTGAGTGCAAACATGATTTCGGCTAGTGTATTGAGGAACACGATTACGCTTTTTGGCACTCAAAGGGTTAACCATTGTAAACGCCATATTTTTACGTTGTTTATGTATTTTCGATTTTTTTATAATTTCTAAAATTTATGAAATTTAAAATAAATTTACCTATAAAATTTTATTATCAGATTTAAAATTAATTTATGATAATAGATAATATAAAATATATTGGCATGTTAAATAATGACACTCCACAGCTCGAGAGCAGGGGGCCGCCTACTATAAAAAACGAACGTCGACGTTTTTTGTTCGTTGTTTATATTCAGCAATAGTAATTACTATTGCTGAATATAAACAACGAACAAAAAACCTGGACGTCCGTTTTTCATAGTAGGCCCCCAGACGTAATGTGCTTTGAAAAGGAAGTAAGCACCATAAAAATTAAACCGATTCGCCCGGATCGCGTTATTTTGGTGCTGTTCATCATACAAATGACACAAATACGAACAAAAGAAAAATATAAATACAAAGACATAATTGTGTAGTATACACTGTGTACATATTCGATTTTTTTTCCTTCACTCATTTTAAATGAGTAACTCACGAGAGAAAATCGATATACTGGGGGCCTACTATGGAAATCGATCGTCGACGTTTTTTGTTCGATGTTTATATTCAGCAATAGTAATTACTATTGCTGAGTATAAACAACGAACAAAAAACGTCGACGATCGATTTCCATAGTAGGCCCCCTGGTTTTTACTGAAAATGATCTTTTCCGCATAAATTTTGTTAGACTGATGATGTTGCAAATATAATTTAGTTCAAAGTCGTTTTTCTCATAAATGAAAATATGTAATAATTTTCAAAATATGTACATATTTGAAAAAAAAACGTAAAACTCCTACGGAAACTGTCGGTGGACGGATTTCAACTAAACACTAGGATTTCTTAATTTATGAAAAAACCGGTATTACGCCGGTAGATAATCGGTACTAGATAATCATAAATTCTTCATTATCGTGATATTTCTCCGGTCTGTCATATCACGATTTTCATCAAAACGTTTATAGAACAAGATTATTAAAATCGGGTTGTAGGAAGAAGATAAATGTGAAATATAAGAAAAAATCAGTAGGATTGTATAAGGCTGGGGAACATAAGTCATTTTCATTGAATGTATACAGAAAAATTGTTAGATTGTAAATTAAATTTTAAAATTTTTAAACTGTCACAGAAATTATTTATACATTTATGTAGTTTATATTAACTTATCGTAACTGATTCGATGTAATTCAAAATCGGCAAATACGCATTGAAATTGTTTTATTGAACGTTTGCAGAGTTACAAAATCACAGGGTTTGTGTCTGTCACCATAATTATAAAATTGCGATTTTGTTTGACATGCAATCGTGGTTGGAAGAAATCGCGATAATTTTGTGTCTGTCTCACGGTAGAAGTTTCACCGCGATCAGTCAATCCGTTTGGGCTGTATCGACAATGCCAAATTTTTGTTGAAAATCAGTTTTTTTTTGTCAACATTTCCGCTCAAAATTTGGCAAACTGATGTGAATCGATATTGTAAATTTAATTTTAAATGTTTCAGTTCATAGTCGTTTGTCTCATAATTAATTCAAAATATTAATATTATTCAAAATAATACAAAAAAAACGGAAAATCTCCTATGGAAACTGCTACCTCCGGTGGACCGATTTCGATCAAAAATCGCTGGGATCTCCCAATTTATGAAAAAAGCTTATGTAAAAAGTTCCACATCGATCAGACAACTCGTTTGGGTTGTAGAGGACATAAACTTTAGCCTGAACAGCACCACAGAGCCACACATAACTTTTTAAAAACCATTTTTCTGACTTCGGCGATATAGTAAATATTTAATATACCCAACATAACCATATATTGATCACTGTTTTGCGGTGTTTGTTTCATTTTGAACACGCCGATGTGAACGGCTATTTTGTAAGAAAATTGAAGGAATCAACTAGAAATCACACGGGCCTACATAAAATTGTTTCGGGTTTCCCCAACACATGAATGCGGCGGCATGAAATGTGTCTCGACTCGAGCCGAACCAACAAAGTTAAAAATGTGTGATCTCAAAACGACGGCACAACAATTGAACTACAACAAAAATAATTTACAACAATTTGCAGTAATCACACATTGTTAACTTTGTTGGCTCGGCGCGAGAGTCGAGATACATTTCATGCGGCCGCCTTGAAGGAGACATGACACGAACACGACCCTTATTAAGTCATTCTTTTGTAATCTATATACAGTAGTTTTAAGAACAAAAATTGACATTATTATGAACCAAGCCCAAAAACATGTATGTATTATAAAGTAAAAAATCAAGTAATGTCGTTTCTGTTTTTATTCTGAGCCAAAAACTCAGACGTAGGAATCAAACACCTTATGCTAAATTACCAATTTACAAATTATATCGAATTAATTGGCTGTCAAGGTCGCGAAATTTGTACAAGGTATAACAAACATTTTGAATCGTGTTATTCACATTTCAAGAAAACAACCGAGTACGACTTTGTTTCTCGAGTTGTTATTGATAAGCGAATTTCTAACAATATAAGAAAATTAAAAGTTTTTAGTATACTTACGAAATATATTTATATGTAAAATAAAATAAAAAAAACAACAAAAACATTTAAAACCAAAACAAGATTTTTCTTTCACGTTGTTTGTTTTTTAAAACGTCATTTTTGATAGAATCGAATCTAATTGGATTTTATTCTGCTTATAAAAAATTACTAGAATCTTCACAAACATTATATAAATAGAAACTTTTCTATCGAATATGGAATAGCTAGCTTAAACAAAATTAGTTTTACTTGAAGATCATATACGTATAATAAAATAAGGAGACCCGTTTTGCATTTTCTTAAGAAAACAAACAAAGAGCACAAAATCAAAATGTCATTTTGATTAGGTCGGATTTTATAAAGTTTGTCATCGTACTTTTATAGCTTTACTCCTGTTTTTTGATTTCTATTCAATTATTTAACATAAAAAACTTACATGAATCATACAACAAGGTACTAAATAGTTCTTGTTTTTTGGTAGGTATTCACTTCGTGTGTATGACTGATAAGAGGCTGACAAAAAAAATTTCAATTACATACTAAAATATTTTTTATGATTGCAAATGACGAAATTGATGAATTGTTTTCTATTACCAAGTAAATTAGATTATAAATTTTATTTTAGTTATATTATTTAATTTAAACTAATTATAAATTAAAAAAAATATTTTCATTTATGAGAAAATAAAACAAGATTATAAAATTATAGAAATTGACATTTGGATTCAAGAAACTTTTGCAAACGACACCTGTTGAACGATGATACAATTCTTGCCGTTTTTGACAGTGTATCGATATGGTAGAGCAAATTGTGTCATACTGTTTATGTTGAAGGTTGAACCCAGGTCGAGTCAACTTGTAGTTATCTTTAGGTTAACCTTGAAGTTAACTTCTAGTGTTTATATTGGAGAGTTATCTTGAGGTTGAGTCGAAACCAGGTTATAACTGACAAAATCATTCAAATTTTTTTCTTGCAAAAAATCATTCTAACATTTTCTTTCGAACTTTCAAAAAATAGAAAATCGCAAAAATCACAAGAATATGCTGCCGAATTTAGATACAGACGTGCTCGTACAAGAGAAATATGAAAAATCGCCATTTTTATTTTTTTACTTTACTGATTATTTTTTGTTGTTGTTTTTCGACTCGACTCTGGGCGTTTATATTAACCAGAGTTAACTCGACCTAAGAAATTTTTTGGATTGAGTCGAGTTAACTCCAAGTTAACCTTTGGTGTTTATGTTGAAGGTTCAACCCAGGTTGAACCTAGGTTCAACCTCCAACATAAACAGTATATCTGTTTATATTGGAAACCTAGGCTCAATCTAGATTGATGCTGAGTTCACGGACGGGATTACTTTTTATCCAACTCGTTAGCCAATCAAATCTTTCATATACAACTAAACCCCGCCCAATTTAATCCAGCTTTAGTTGAAATATTTTCATCTTTTGAGCAAATAATCTAATTCGTACCAACATAGTAACAAAAATAACCGGAAGTATGAGCAATAATTTTGCTCAAATACTTGTTGTTGTTTATTTTTGACATTTTTCGAATGAATTTCTTAGTTTATTGCCTTAAATAACTTATGCCCGGTTTACATGAGAAAATTGTTTTCTTCTACAAATTTTTGCAGGTAAATAAGAAAGAATCCGCTATATAAAAATATTCAATATGCCAGAAAGAAACAAACATATATAGTAATGGCGTAATTTTTTTTATAGGATCATTATTACTTTATTTTTAATGAATTCAAATGAGAAATTTAGATTTTTATCTATGGCGTCTGTTTTTATTATGAATGCTCAACATTTATAAATGCGAAATAATTTTTTTTCTTGTTGATTTTAAAAATGTTGCCATAAAAATACTCGGATCGAATATATTTTATGGCGACATTTTCATTTTTATGGTCATTTTTGCTCAAAAATTCTTCTGCAAAATTTTGTCGGGATATATTGCTTTTCTTATCTCTCATGTGCAAAAAGTGAATGTTATATCTTATTCATTTTGCAGGAGAAAAATGTTGGTCTTGTGTAAACCGGGCATTAATTTAAAGTTATTATATAAAATAAATGGTATAAATATGCGCGATGCATTTAAGAGAAACAATTAGGACGACAACCAAAAATTTTATTTTGCTGCAATGGGATATAAATTATTTGATAATTTATGAATTGTGATGTGTGTATAAAACCGAATATTGTGTATTTGTAATCCCCAGACACACGTAAATTGAAATAAAGCCCCAACAAAGTAGAGATTATAAACAAAAAATACAAAACAACAGTAAACATATCGCACATCATCTAAAAAACTGTCAACACAAAAAACAGTTTTGAGATAAATGCATTTTAAATTGCTAACGCTACTGTGATACTGAGATTATTTATTTTATAAAGCTAATAATGAATAATCTCAGCATGCATAAAATGCATTTATCTCAAAACTGTTTTTTGGTGTTGACAGTTTTTAAAAGGATGTGCGATATGTTTTCTGTTGTTTTGTATTTTTTGTTCAAAATTTCTGTTTTGTTTACGATTAGTTGGGGCTTTATTTTAATTTAATCGAATGAACGTATGTCTGGGGATTACAAATACACAATATTCAGTTTTATACACACATCACAATTTATAAATTATCAAATAATTTATAGACCAACAGTTGCAGCAAAATAAAATTGTTGGTTCTCATCCTAATTGTTTTACATAAATGCATCTCGCATATTTATTCCATTTATTTTATATATTAACTTTAAATTAAATTATTTAAGGCGAAATTCATTCCAAAAATGTCATAAATTATCAACAACAACAAACAGTTGAGCAAAAATGTTGCTCATACTTCCGGTTATTTTTGTTACTATGTTGGTACGAATTAGATTATTTGCTCAAAAGATGAAAATATTTCGGTCAGATCGCTAGAGGCGGTTTGTCTGAAGTCACGGGTGGCGCTGGATTGCCGATCATCTCTTAAGGAGATGAGCGAGTATTTCAGTATCCAGATAATCTGGGTCCCTGGTCACTCGGACATCACGGGAAACTGCAGGGCGGACGAACTAGCTAGGTACGGTACGACTCTCCAGATGCAACCGGAAAGGGCAGGTCTGGGGAGGCCTATAGCAGCGCTTAGATCGGCGCTTAGTAAAAAGGCAATTGCCTTGACAAATGAGAGGTGGACCAACACCCTGACGTGCAGAGTAGCAAAACTGGTTTGGCCAAAACTGGACTTGCGGCGCTCCAAAGCACTAGTATCCCTGGGAAAACGAGAGTTAGGATTGGTCGTAGGGATACTGACAGGACACTGCCTTTTTGGGGAACATGCAAGAAGGCTGGGTCTACAGACGAATGACTTCTGTAGAAGTTATTTAGACGAAGAGGAGGAAGAGACGCTAGATCACTTCCTATGCTCGTGTCCGGCACTATCATACAGAAGGCATAAGTATTTAGGTGTGTACGGTATGGACAGCCTTTCGGAACTCGCGGGCTGTGGAATACGAGATATTTTACGCTACATAAGTAGCTCTGGATGGTTTCAGCAGGAGTAAAGGGGAGATAGGATCCTGTGGTATCACAATGGGCCAATACTGGCCTAAGTGTGCGATAGCAGCCACTCCAACCTAACCTAACCTAACCTTGTCGATCGCAACGATGTTATTTTTTGTTATTTGTTTAGTTAGTAGAAATGTGGAAATGATAGAAGGAAGGCGAACAAATGCATAAAAAAATTATTTTTACTTTTGAATGTAAGAAAATAATTTTTTAATGATAATGAATTTATTTTTAGATTTATTTACTAGGAATTGTATGGAACACTTTATTAATTTAAATGGTATGGTGAAATTTAATAAATTCATAAATTATTTACCTAAAATATTATTTTGTGTTCTTAAATGACGTCAAAAACACAAAACAAATATGTTTGACGTCAAAAACACAAAACAAATAATATATATTTATGGCGGGGAAATTTCTTGATTCTTTTTCAGCAACATTTTTTTGATTCAACTGATTCAAGCACTACTACAAAGATAAATATTTCAAGGGCACCTCGTTTATTTGTCATTTTTGGGTTAATTTTAGTTTAATTTTTGGTACGAGTGCAATTAATATATTTTTTCAACAAAGGAAGCAGTTCTCGCAGGAAATAATAAACATTTTTATTATACGAATAAATCAAAAAACATAATTTTACGCACATACATAAACAAAGAAATGCGCAAAGAAATCAAATTTGGACGGCGATTAATTTTTTGAAATCATGGAATCACGACGAAAGAGTCAAAGTGTGCCGAGGCTCATTGAGAAGCAACATGATCGTACTATATTACCCGGCCTCTCCACCTGACATAATTGTCTGCCGTAACATTAATATAACTGATATACAAAATAATAAAAATGGCGTCAAGTGTAGTAAACGTACCATAGATTTGACGTTTAAAAGTTATTTGTGTTTTGGTATTCAAAAGCGTCGCTTGTTTTATTATATTAAAAATCTATTGTAAAAATGCTCTATATACAGTTCCATAAGTTTTAATACTTCTTGTTTTGAACTCATTGTCACAATTAAATTAATTTTACTATATATAAATATAATAATCAAGTCATCATAGTCAATATCTGGCTTACAAAACAATTTAGACATCTCACAGAAACTGATTGTACGACATATGTTAACTAGGTGCAAATTTGCGTCTCCACGTGCAACTGTTCGAATTTTAATGGTATAACTTGATTTTAATGGCAGGTGGAGAACGTGTGTTAAATAGCTTATATTATATTTGCTTATATATAGGGCAGACTCGTTCTTTTTTTTCTCTTACCCTATTTCATTTCCGTAATTAGATTTTCTGGCACAGGTGCCCTTCCCCAATAGAATTCCTTTTACTGTTTTTTTTACAGAAAACTATGAAAAAAAATTTGAGAAAACAAAATTTTCGTTTTTCTCATATTTATTTTCATTTTTGTCTGTAAGGAAAAAGTAAAAAGAGTTCTATTGGGGATGAGCGTTGATTTTTCAAATCTTGTCTCGAAATTATATTACCGAGGGAATAACATAAGCAAGTTGCGAGTTGTTAACTAAAGAAATAGATTATTGTAAACAACTGCCAAGCGTCAAAAATTCGGAGAGAAAAAGAGAAAGCGAATAAAACTACAGGGCCCTATTTAAAGTTTAAATCGCAGAATGCTATGAAGTTAGGATGTCTATTCTCTCTATATAGGGCCTATTTTTTAATTCAACCTGAGCAAGCAGTGCGCTGTCAAAAAATACTCTGTTTTTTTATTCAACCTGAGTAATTTTACTCTACACACTGCGTTTTTATTTGTGAACTGTGCTTACACCGAGCTTACTCGGTTCTTCAAATTTTACTCTGAAATTAATGTCAGTGTACGAAGAGTGTGCAAAGAAAAAAACAATTTTTTACTCTATGCGCACCGGATAATTTTACCCAGTACAACCATATATTAAATAACTTACTACTATAGATACTATAGAGATACTATATAATATTTGGTACAACCTTTGCTCGGTGTACACTACCCGGGGTAAGCCTGCTTGCTCGGGTTGAATTAAAAAATAGACCCATAACATATTCTGTGGCCAAATTTAATTTTTACAAACCCAACGAAACTTTCGTTAAATTGTCACTTTAAAAAAAAGTAGTGTGCGCTATTTCTCGCCCAAAAATAGGTAAAATTTAAAAAATTGTATTGGAAATCTGATTTTTAATTAAATATAAAGACGGAAATTATTTTAATTGTATAATTAACTACTAAATTAATATAAAGTTATTTGATTAATTTTACATGCATCTTTCTCTTATATATGAAAAAAATTCTGAATTTATGAAACCTAACCTTAAAATTAGATTGAATTGTGCACGTTATTTAAAAAAGTTAAAATTAAATATTAGTCGTGGCTTTTCCATTACTAAATATTTGTTATATGTAATAAATTAATCATAATACATAAAAATCTGATCATGTTTGTTCAAAAAAATTGTAAATTAACATCGCGCTGATTTTGGTATTACTTAAGAATTATAAGTTGTGCATGGCCTGGAATGTCAATAAAAAGAAAGACAATTGGTATCGTTACAATTTTTATATTTTTAAGTTTTTATTCTTGACTGGTTGGCCCTTTATACTTTGTTCATAACATCGGGAAATATTACCATGGCATTGATAACCATGCTCTACACTAATTAAATTGCTTCAAAATATAAAAACTCCGCCTTCTTTTTTCATACTCGAGTTGAAATATTTCTTACTTCAATACTATGGTCTCAATACCATGCTATTTTCCCGATGTTATGAACAAAGCACTAAAGTGGAACCAGTCAAGAATAAAAACTTAACTTAATAAAATCTAAAATGGGAACCAGTCAGGAATAAAAACTTAATAAAAAAATAAAAATGTGATAAATGACATTTCAGTGTTATCACCCAGCCAAACTTAATTTTTATGTAAGAAACCCAATTTTAGCTGTCATTTAAGAAAAAAATCATGCGCGCTATTTCTCGCTCGCAAACAAGAAAAACTTAAAAATACGATTTGTTGTTTTGTTTTATATACAGCAGAAGAAGATAAATTTTTGAGACGATAGGAAGTCATGTATACTTTGCGTACATTTTTTTGTTTACTACTTTATTTATTAAATACAATTATTTTAATATTTTTTCAGATTCTGTGATAAGTTTTAATAATTTATGATAAAGTAAGAATAGTGTTTTAGTGAATTTTGTTAAAAATTAATTTGTTAATGGTGTGATATTATAGTCGTGGGGTAAAGGTAAACGCTATTTTACTACTACAATACTTTAATTTTGTTTAGTTTATTACCTTTTTCCCTTGTAATGTAAAAGCATTTGGTGTATGTGTACATTTTCAAATATGAAACATATTATATATAAAAATAGATAACAATATGAACAAATATGAAATTTCTCTATAAGACATTTCACAATAAAAACAGTTGTTTGTAAACGAACAGCTGTCACTAACAAATTATTATTTTTTGAATGGCTGGAATGTCAAAAAAAGAAAAACAATTGATTTCGTTAAAATTCTTATTTTTTTTATTACGTTTTTATTCCTGACTGGTTAAAGCTTAATGCCCGGTTTACATGAGAAAATTGTTTTTTTCTGCAAATTTTTGCACGTAAATAAGAAAGAATCCGCTATATAAAAATATTCAATATGCGAGAAAGAAATAAACATATATAGTAATGGCGTAATTTTTTTTATAGGATCATTATTAATTTACTTTTAATGAATTCAAATGCGAAATTTACATTTTTATCTATGGCGTCTGTTTTTATTATAAATCCTCAACATTTATAAATGCGAAATAATTTTTTTCTTGTTGATTTTAAAAATGTTGCCATAAAAATACTCAGATCGAATATATTTTATGGCAACATTTTATAGTGGTTTACAGGGTAGTGGCTTAAAAATCTTCTGCAAAATTTTGTTGGGATATATTTCTTTTCTTGTCTCTCATGTGCAAAAAGTCAATGTTATATCTTATTCATTTTGCAGAAGAAAAATGTTGGTGTTATGTAAACCGGACATAAGATGCAATAAATGGCATGTCAGTGTTATTACCCAGCCAAACTTAATTTTTACTTAAGAAACCCAAAGAAACTTTCGTTAAATTTCACTTAAAAAAAATAAATAATTGTGTGCGCTAGGTAGTTCTATAATTTTTTTGTTAAATATAAAGGCGGAAATTATATGAATTGTAAAATTAATTACTTAAGTAATATATAAAGTTATTTGAACAGTTTTATATGCATCGCACTTAAATATGAAAAATTTTGAATTTATGAAACCTAACCTAACAATTAGATTGAATTGTGCATGTTGTTTAAAAAAGTTAAAATTAAATATTAGTCGTGATTTTTCTATTATTAAATTTTTGTTATAATAAATTAATCAAAATACATAAAAATCTAATCATGTTTTATTCATAAAAGTTGTAATTAACCATCGCGCTGATTTTGGTATTACTTCAAAAAGACAATGGTATCGTTAAAATTTTTATTCTTGACTGGTTGGCTTTTCTCCCATCTTTACACCCATTCTATAGTATAATTCTATGGTTTTTCTTGACGATTGGAGCCTCACGGATTTCATCTAGCGGATTTTCAATAAACTTTAATAACTACAAATTTTGATATTTATTACTCATAAATATCAAAATTTGTAGTTATTAAAGTATGCTACACACAAAATTTCTGTTAATTTGTATTAATAGGTGTATTTTGTTGAGAAATAAAGCATTTTTGCTTTAGCTGTTTCAGCGCTATTCAGCTATTTCAAGTAATGGAAATCTGCATTATCTTCAGCTAAAGCAAAATTTTAAAATGCTTTAGTTTTTGCTTTAGCCATGGTGTTGTTGTTGTATTTGTCTCAACAAAATACAGCTAAACCACAGAATATAGAGTACAAACAGAAGGGACATAACCCGATTTTTCTATGGAAAAATTTCGACCGTTTTTTTTATCCTTGATTTGTATGGAAAAGGGTAGAATATAGTAGTGAAAAAAATTGTGCACTGAACTTTTTTACATTCAATAAGGGTAGAGTCAAATTTTTTTTTGGTCCACTTAGTAGCGTATATATATACTTTATAATATATGGCTAAACGTTTACGGACAAAAAATCAAACTATCCCTTTTCCGGCCAGACATTTATTTTTCCTTCATTTTAAGTATACCACGCACAAATGTGTATATAAAAAATTACAGGTTGTGTGTACTATTTTTCGGATTTTAACGAATCTTAGTTAAATCGGAATTCTTTTCGAATAAAACATTATAATTTGATAACATATAAATTATATGATAACATATTAATTATTTGTTTCTGATAACATCGATTTAAATTGACTTTTGACATGATGGACCGTTCTACAGTTGTATTCCTCATGGTACATATTGACATCGCGGTTACACTAGTAATCGTAAACTGTTGTTACTTTTCTCTGGATATGCAGCAAAAATCAAATTTAAATTAAAAATATTCATTTTAACGTACATAACGTTTTCTATAGCTGTGTTGCTTTCAAAATATTATAACAACAATTGCATTGTATTCAAGCCGATTGTTTTAGAATGTTAAGAAAAAAAATTTTAGGATTAGGGGAAATAAAATCATTTTATGGTTATGGTGTTTATCGCAAGGCGTTATTTTTTCTATTTTGCTCGAAAAATTTATCTTGGTCTTGTAGAATAATTTAGCATTTGTCATTTGATAGCAAAATACCGAATTTAATTTGTTCTATTTCATAAAATAAAAAAAACTAAAATAAATATTAAGAAAATGAACCAACACAGAAAAATTAAAACGCATTAAAAAATTAAAGCCAAAAGTTGTTGCTTTCAAATTGCTTAGCTAAGCTAAGCGGATTAGCGAAAGCAACACTACTTACGTTTTGTTTCTATTATCTTTGGGTAGTGTGTAACAAACAATAAGGGAATCAAACATTTTTTTGTTGGAAATCTAACAACACAAAATCCCCACCATAAATTTAGTTTGTCAGTAAAGAGGAAAAAAATGAGGCGCAAGAATACAAGTGTGGAACGGACCCAAACAAGTACATATAATAAACCAATTCTCGTTGGTTTTTTTGTGTATAGCCAGTTTATACGTGTGTCCTCGAATATACATATAATAAACACATTACTTAATTGTATTAATATTTTCAACAATTACACTGTGCGCTATTTTCTTAAAACTAATAAAAATTAAACTTTTAATTTGAATAAAAACTATGTATTTTGGTACACTCGCCCTCTTCTCCACAATAAAGTGTACTTCATTGGGCACTCGCATTATCAATTTCAGTATTAGACCGCTAGATGTCTTTCATGCGGTGTCAAATCGCGATGTGTTTATAAACTGGTTAAATAAGAAAAGAGAAAAAGCGAAATATAAAAATAATTTTTTTGTTTTATAATTTTAATCATTTTTATTTTTTAATTTAACTATTTGAACCAATATAAAAGTTATATTTTATAGTCTAATAAATCAATTGTGCAATAATAAGTTAAATTTTATTGTTTATTTATTCAACAAAAACACAATAATAATAAAGTGATTGTTTTAAAACTTAACGTCAAAATAAAATCGTCGAATCGAAAAAATATTGTGCGAATGAAGAAAGGAGGGTTAGAATTAACCTTCTGTTTATCTCGTTCTAATTAACTCGAGATTTGCAAGTGCTAGACAAAAGCAAATACAAAAAAATACATGGCCGTCCCTATGACATTTGTATTTGAGGTTCGATTTACTTTTGTAATTTTTTTTTATTTCAAAATATTTTTTAGTTTATATTCAAATATGAAAGAAAATTTTAAAAATATTATTTTAATTAATAGTTCAGTTTTGCGTAAGATTAATATCTAAAGTTTGACAATTAAAAGTACGAAAAAATCGCACACAGTAAAAGACAAAAAAATTTCTATCGACATCTGTCAAAACATGTCAAAAAAGCTTTTTCATTCATAACTAAAAAATTTGTTGATTTTTTTATTTATAATTGAAAATATTTTGTTTTCTTTTATTCATAGTGTAATTATAATATTCAGATTTATAAGATTATAGTGTATTTAGGATAATAATATATAAATTATAAGATTAAAATGTGAGCATAATATAAAAAATATCCTTCAATTTTTTTTTCTTAATAACAAAAAAATGTGCAAATGTGTTTGTGATCTTATTCATTGTAAAACGTTATTATTTTTCTATTATTTTAGGTGTCAAAAAAATCCTGGCCAAAGAGTGCTAGGGTTCATTGAATGTTAATTTCTGGCTTCTTAAATCACAATGCAAAGTTTGAATTCAACATGTCAAGAAGCTGACGTAAGAATAACATGAGATATATTTTTGGACATTCCAAATATTTCTCAATAACACAGCATACAATAGAAAATTTCGTTGCTAAATGAATATCTATTTTCCTCTTTTTTTCATTTACATCAACTCACAACATAAAATACTCAAATGTAGTATTTATTGGGCGATGGATTTTGTACATTTAAAAAGCCTGCATTAAAACCACAATCAAAATTATTAGTAAAGCGTTATTCAAATGTTTCTAGTCTTCCACCTCCTTCTATTCCTTCATCATCTTCGTCACCGTCATGTTCATTATCTCAACAGCAATCTTCAACCCCGTATGGATCGAGTAGTAGTAGCAAAAGTAATAGCCATAGCAGTCGAAGTTCAACCGGTAGTAAAAATGGAAAGAAGGGTGGTTCGAGCAGTAGTATAATTGGTGGATCTCCCCCAAAAAGGTCGAAATTTTCCAGTTCAACGTCTACTTCAGGTTTTTCTTTAAACTCATCATCATCGTCTACAAATGGAGGTGGTAGCAGTTCAACATATGCACCAACATCGTCTTATGATATCCATGACAGACTTAAAACACTGCATTTGGAATTGTTGCGCGAGGATAATAGTCTAAAGAATATGGTAAGTTCATTTTATATATTATGTTTCTTAAAGCTGTATGTTACGTTTAAAATTGAACAGCTTTACTGAAACATTTAAATTTAAAAAAATAATTAAATTTGGCATATATTTAAAGAAATGATATTAACTTAAGTTAATCGTGTTCTAATGAAATTATAATAAAGTTTAATTTTCTTTTTTAATCTCTATTATTTAAAAATTATAATTTTCCGAATACAAATCGAAAAAATGTCCAATACAAAACTTTGAAATTTTCGCGAAATAGAACCCAATAAATTCTTTTGAACCTTTTAAAATGATTATTAAATTAAAGATTTAACCTTAAATTTCAATTTATTTTTTGGATTTAAAATTATATTAACAGTACTGTTTTAGAATACAAAATCGGATTGCTGCTTTTGACAATTTAATATTACGAATTATCGTGGTATTGATTGATTTTAAGCATGCATCGTTTTGTTGATTCTTGGTGTACTAAAATATAAAATCGAATTAAAGCGAATTGGAACAATATACATACAACAATACATATAATAAATAGGATTGGAATAATATTATCTACTCATTAGTGGAATACTTAAACCAAATCTGAAGACAGCACACAATTAAAAGTCTTCAAATAGATGGATATAAGTTGTTCCGGAATGACAGGACGACGAGGTCTATTTGCCGAATTGGGTGAACTTTGCTAATCTAACAGAGCATTACGTTTCGGTTATCTTTGTGCGCGATCTAAATGTTAATTATCTGAATATTGTCGAAAGCTGTTGTCTAAAAAATATTGTTGATTCACTTGACGCAGACTGCATCTAACAAGAATCTGTGTCACAACTGGAAGAACTTTTTGATTATATTATTTTAATCATACCCGCTTAAACAGAAACCTTCGGTTAATTGGTTAATCCTACATGAAATACATGCCGATTGCAGGGTTTAATTACGTGATTAAGAATAAGAACATTTGCTTCACATTACTAAAAACGAATGGAAACCATCTCGTTGTGCTGAGTACAAGCAAATATATTAAATTTCAGGTTCAAATATTAAAGATTCTGTTTAGGTTGTGGGTACGTTTCCCAGTGAACTTCTCAGGAGTTTATTAAATTGTTATGGCGGTCATAGCATTGCAAATTGCTACTGGCTGGTACCGCTTCTAATAATACTAATGAGTTTAAATGTATTGTTAAAATCTAAACTATATGTTCGTATTGTTAAAATGTAAACTATTAGTTTAAATATAAACTATATGTTCTAAATCCTCTTACACAATGCTACAAGATAAATAGTGTACTCCTTCAGGTAGTACTTGAGACTAGACCTAGGGGTTAATTTCGTTGAAAACATGAACTTTACTAAGCACATTGACCTTTGACCTGTGCATCGCTAGGGCGAACTCCATGCTCGGTTTTGTCAAACGTTGGACGGGTGACAATTTTGATGTAGAAACAATTAAGATCCTTTATTGTGCCTACGTTCGATCCCAGCTGGAATGTGCTGTAAATGTGTGGTGTCCGTTCTACGAAGTCCATATTCAGAGTATTGAGAAAATTCAAAAGAAGTTTATACGCTACTTGACCTGGAAAGACGGGTGAGTTTATGCCATGATCTACCATACCACGTAAACAAACAGCGGCAACCACCATATTTAACCGGTTGCAAGACATACAACTTGATAACTCTTGAAAATAGACGCAAATTGCTAAAAAGTACATTTATTGGTAATCTCCTACTAGGTCTAATCGACGCACCGGAAGTGCTAAAGTGAATTAAAATAAAGGTTCCTGGTAGATAACTAAGAGATCATGATAACTAAGAGATCCTCCACTTAGATAGACACAGAACCAACTATGGCGATAATGAATCAGTGAAGATGATGTGTAAAAGTTTCAATAGAATTAACTATTTATTTGATTTTTGTTTAACTAAAGATAATTTTAAAAGTAGGTTAAGGCAATTTTATGCCTCTCAGTGATTTTTACTTTACTTTTATATTACAAATGTTTAAATCCAACGCGGATTTATTTTATTTTGTATTCTTAAATTAATATTTTCAAGTCAAATTTGTCTGACTTATTTCAATATAAATAAATAAATGCAATGGGGTCTGTCAACTTGCCTCCTTAAATTTTTTAATTTTATAGCCCCTGTGATTACACCGTGCGCAATATTATATCTTTTAGTAAGATTGAGTATGATTAGGAATTCTAAAATTAAGTAAAGTTATTTGGTTACCTAAAATTAAGAATCTCGCTTTTCCTTTGATGTAAGACTTATTTCGGTACTCTTAAAAATGTTCGAATGAATTATTTTGTATAAGATAACACGAGCCTTTAATAAAGAAATTAAAACGTAGCCTAAGTTGCATTTTTACATATTATATCCCTTTTTCAACCAATGGCGTAATGGCGTTTTTGATAAAAAAAAATTCGCTTGATTTGAAGTAAAACCAACACAATTGTGTGGATATAGTGTTTTTTTCGGACGAACATAAGTTAAAAAGGATTTCACAAATGTGTAAATTGGTTCAAAACACATACAAAAATTAATTTTTGACATGGTACTTTTGCGCTACCCACACAATTGTGTTACCGCGCAGCAAAAGGGGTATTCGTCGCAGGACAACTTACAAAACTAGATAACATGAATAATACAATTAAATATAACAAATTAACTTACAATAAATAAATTAATAGTATCTATACATGTAATTAATAAAAAACGGCAGAAACACAAAAAATTAATAAGGGCAAAGTAGAATATTTTTGCTTGTTGAAAATATAAGTAATTTCGTCAAAAGTAACGTTTTTACAATCAGGGATGGGATGTTCTAACATCACCATGTTTCGGTAATTTATCGAAGTTTATTTCTCGTTTCTGCGGGTCAATTCGCGTTCCATGAAATAATGAAAATGAAAAAATTTTTCCATTTGCAATCGAGTAGGTTTGAATTGCCCATAAGAAATTATGATTTCACAAAGTGGAATTTAAAATTACGTGCAAATAATTGAAACTACTAGATTGCAAATGAAAAAATCTTTTCATTTTCATTATTTCATGGAACGCGAATTGACCCGCTGTAGAATAAAATGTATCTCTTACTACGTATATTTTAGAGGTTCAATCCGGATCGAATCAACTTAGAGTTAACGTTGGATTGAAACCGAGTTAGCTTTTTTAGCGTATATATTGGCGACTTATGTTTGGATCGAATCGAAACCGAGTTGAGATAAACTTCAAAAAAATTATTCTAAATACATATTTCTAAATTTATTTAAATTTAAATAACAATTAAAATACTTAAAAACAAATTATACATTCGCAAATAATCGTAAATGAAATAAAAATGGCGTTGTTTTATTATTAACATTTTTATAAAAAATTGTTGTTGTTGTTTTTCGACTCGATTCCGTATACATTGGTGTTTTTAAGGATTGAGTTAACTCGATTCTACAAATTTGGTGGATCGAATCGAGTTAATGCGAAGTTGACTCGATCCCGTATATATTGAAATTTCGATTCGGGTTCAATCCAGATTGAATTCTTAATATATACGTAGTATCTGTTTCAATTTTTATATCATTTACTTACCAGCCTGCCTAGATTGCAACATTATGATGTTTCTACTGTGTTTCTATCACCAAATAATTTTTGTTCGATTGTAGAACGAAAATAAGTGAAATAGATATTGTTCAAATATATTCTAGTAGGTTGTGATAGCAATAGAGAACAAATAATTGATAAACGAAGCAGGAGTCAAATTAATTCTACCTGAAAAAGACGTAGACTTCAATAAAATATCGCAAAATGTGATGTTAGAACATCCCAGTGGCCCTATTCTGGCTTTCTCTGGGAATAGGGAATTGGGAAAAATATTTTCATAGCATTTTTTTAAAATTATACTTTTCTGGCCTACTGAAAGTATAAGTTTAGTGCAAAAATTTCGAAACAAAGTGATTTGGGAAACTTGTCCCACAAAAATTTTGTAGGGAAAAATATTTTCCCCTTTAGCTTTGTTTCGAAAATATTAACACCAATCATGTTCCTTCAGTAGGCCAGAAAAATACAATTGAGACAAAAATGCTATGAAAATATTTTTCCCAATTCCCTATTCCCAGGGAAAGCCAGAATAGGGCCACAGGGAGTCATTCGCGTTTCATGAAATAACGAAAATGAAAAGTTTTTTTCATTAGCAATCGAGTAGGTTTGCATTCTCTATAAGAAATTTTATTTTATTTATTTATTTATTTATTTCATTAATTTCATGGTACAAATTTTGATTCCACCCATACAGTAAAATTTTATATTGCTTGCGAATAATTCAAACTACTAGATTGCCAATAAAAAAAACTTTTCATATTCATTATGTATTTCACGGAACGCGACTTGACCCCCAGCACAGGATTTCATAGTGAGATAGAGTACTTTAACTGTTTTAGCTGACGTAACTGAATTTGTAAGGAACAGTTAAGATAATGGTAATTATGTACTGCTATATTTGCTTAATTTTAGTAAAGCCTTTAATTTTATTTCTCATTTGGTGCGTCTGAATTGATGATCCCTTAACTGGTCGCTTAAAATTTATTTAAATTGTAGAGGTTAAAAGCTTGTTGTTTGCCCCACTATGTTTTGTAGTGGTGCCCTTAATATTTGTGATGTATATTTTGAGCTCTATCCGATCTTCAAATATCATCTGTTTGAACCATATAGCAGGGAATTAGATATAAATGATACAATTTCACCTATGAACAAGGATATTGAAAATATTATTGGCCCAGAAACGTATTATATTTATTCATTGTAATGTATTTATTTATAACCTGAGAGTAGCTAGGTGTTAAAGATTGTAACGACATGGATCATTTTATAAGAAGAGGTGCTAGGCTAAGGAATACAATTTCAATAAATCATAAAAATTTAATGACATTGGACGGATTTACGACGGATTACCTTTGTATTTTTATAGAGGCATTTTAATTGCGTCAGAATTGAAGTTTCGAATGACATGATTCGTATCATCACATGATGTGTATATCCATATTACGGTAACTTGAATCCAGTAACTTCTTCGTTTCTTTCCTCTTTTACGTTTGGATATCATGAAAATAGCGCATCCCAAATGTTCCGAATAAATGAAAGGACATACTAAAAAGATAAAACAAATAGACTAAATAAAAATAAGACTTACAAACAGAAATCGTCGTAAACTACCGTGGTTAGTGTAAATTTTTAGTGATATTATATCTCGACTGATATGGAATAAAGGCTTAACTCGACATACGTGAAATATGAGAGTCTAATATACATTTTATTAGAATCTCATATTTGGCTTATATCGAGTTAAGCCCTTATTCCATATGCCTCCAGTGTCGACTCATAAGGATTAAGATCTTAACTCGACATAAGCGAAATATGAAATTCTGATAATATTTTTATTAGAATCTCAAATTTCGCTTATGTCGAGTTAAGCCCTTATTCCATATGAGTCGAGATATATCCAACACGGAGCCTTGAGGTATACCGCTGGCTAGATGATCAACTCTCCTCATGCGTTCCTTTAAGCCAGCGGTTTCCAAACTTTCTGATACTGCGACCCACATAAGAAAAATAAAATATTGGCGGCCCCCTTAGAAATAATAATAATATAATATAAGCACATTTTCAAGTTGTAAAAAGTAATGTATTCGTAGAATAAAACTAAACAAAAATTAATAAAAATTTAGTATGTAGATTTATAGAAAAAAATTTAATGCGATGGATGAGCTTGTTTGTTCGCACATTTATCAAATCGTGGTGTTATTGTTGAAATAGCCACCCGAAGATCTTTTTATACTACTAAGCGATTTCGATATTTAGATTTCATGGCTGCTAAAGCAGAAAATCCAGTTCCGCATAAATGTAATGTTACGAATGGTAACAGCACTATTATAGATAGCTCTGTCCGACAAAGTAATATAATCTTTTATTCGTTCCAAAACTGAATTAAAGTTTTACTATCAAATTCCTGTTGAAATGAAGTATCGCAAGATATTTCAATCAGTTGTTCTTTTCGAAAATTGTCAATTCAAATGCATCAAGTTGGTTATTCAAAAATGGATTCTGGATCCATGCAAATTTTGTAAAATCAATAACGTCGAAATAATATGAACAATGTTTTAGCAAACTTTGCAAATGTTCTATAAAACGATTTTTGTTTGCTTTAATATTGTTTCTGGTACAGGAATCATTTAAAATTGGAAACCCTTTTCTAAATGGGATATCCATAGCTCCAATTTTTTAATGAATGGCGTGACTTTGTTTTTTTGAATCAGAGCATGCATTTGTGGCCTGCATTGATTTATTTAAATCGCTTAATTTTTTAAAAATTTCAACTAAATAAGCAAGTTTAAGAATACAGTTATCGTTGCGAAAGAAAGATGCCTCATCTTTGTGATTTTCAGCAAGAAAGATCGCAATTTCGTCTTTAAGTCCGAACACACACACTTTGAATAAATTTTGAACGAGATAGCCAACAAACTTCACAATAGTACAAGAGTGATAATAAATAAATATGTAAAACAGAAATTAAAAACTTCACGACCCCCTTGAAGTTATTACGCGGCCCCTCTGTGGGTCGCGACCCACAGTTTGGAAACCGATGCTTTAAGCGAACAATTTGTTTTCTTTCGGTCAAGTACGAATTGAATCAGACATTTGTCACTCTTCTAATACCCGCTACACCTAATTTAACAAGTATCAACTGATGATCTATGGTGTCAAAGGGTTTTTTAACGTCTATACAACTGGATGATACCATCTTACTTTTGTAAATGTATCGTAGATTGTGTTTAAAACTGTATTATAGCATCTTCAATGTTCTTATGCTTTCTAAACGTTTTTCTAGTAATTTGAAAGAGACAGAAGCGTTATAGAACTTTAGTTGCCAAGAATATGGTTGTCGCCTTATTCATTTATAGGACTTCGGAAATCGTTTCAAAGCTTTTGTTGAACATATTATTTAATTGATTGATTAAACCGTGGAAGCAACTACTTTATAAGTGACCCGGATAACGCCGAGAATATCCCTAGGTTAATTAATACCCCTAAACCATTACGAATATTATTTAATGACACCACTGCAAATTAACTCCTGTGGCCCTATTTTGCTAATTCTCGCGTAATGTAAATTTTAAATTTTCTAGCAGTTTTATTCCCTTTTCCCCAAAGTGTATTCTGGTGTTTGGGTAAAAATGTTTTTTGGGGACAAAATATTCCCTATTATAGCAGTTTTGACGTTGGTTGTTCCATACCTATTTTACGGGAATTGATGGGGAATAATAAAGTTAAAAAGAAAACAGGAATTTTAATAATATTGAAGATATTATTATTAATTAATTTAAATTACTGTAATTTTTGATTAATGTATATTTAATACAAGACATGAATTTTAAATGAAAAGGCTGTGAATTTCTGCTGTATAGGACGCGCGTTATAGATTTATTTTATTTTATTGCTAATTAATTAGTTGTAGGTAATATATTTAATTATATATAACATGTATAATAAATGAATTTATACCTAAGAATAAATACGTTCTGCTAAAGTGCTAAAAATTAAATCCTTTGGAATTGACGTGCCATTCATGTGGGGAACAACCATTTGCTTTAAAATTAATGCCAGTTCTGGCGGCATACGATACATTTTTATAAACTCCGGCTCATACAAAATGAACGGATTGACCTTTAAGCATCGTAACCGTTGTCGATGAATTCTATGATTATATAACCTTTCCTCGTCGTCATCGTGATATAAATATTTCGGCTTTGTATCATTTTTGTTAATTCAGTAAATATTCACTTATCGTATGTTTTCTGAATCCATTTTCTCAAAAATGATGCGGCAACTGAATAATTATGATGCGTTTTGTGAATTTGATGTCATTTTAAATATTTTGTTTTAACTTAAATTTTGGACAAATACTATGCATGTATGCATAGTAAGATGGTGAGAAGTTCATATACATATTTTTATATTTTTGGTTATTATGACTGCGATCCAATTCGTGACTTATTTTGTGGAGAGTGACTTATTTAAAAGTCTACAATAAGTCTCCTTTCGAATAGACTTATCGAACACTTGCTTGATTTATTTTGAGTAGTTATCAGTTTGGGCGTAAGCCTCGCATAAAAGTCAAATAAGTCTACGATAAGTTTAGTCGACAGGAGGCTTATTGTAGACTTTCAAATAAGCCAGTCTTCACAAAATAAGTCACGAATTGGACCGCAGCCTATATCTTATTCGTAGAGAAGAAAAACAAAGGAAATTTCTTCCCAATTGAACCAGACATTACTTTAGGGAAATGGGGGAAAAACTAGGAAAAAAGTGGTCTGGGGAATAACTGCGATAAAAAAACATATTCCCCGTTTTTCGGAAATTACCAGAATAGGGCCACCGGTAAATATAAACGCATTTTAATATATTAGAACTGCATTCTGGATCTAAAATTTATTATTATGTAATTTAATTTCTCAAATAATTCTGAAAATCAGTGTAATAATTAAACTTTCCTCCAAACTAATAAAAATTCAATACGACGAAAATAGCTTCATTAATTAGTATTAGCTGTGCTTATAAATTTAAATTTTCAGCGATCACACAGGCGCAGTTCGAAACTAATATAAATACTTTAGGTTTTCGATAGTAATGGTGTTTGTGATTGTTCCGTATATTGGTCTATTTTCATAAATAAGCAAAATATAAATTCGTTAACATCAAAAATTAGTTGCTAGAATAGAATATAGATGATTAATGTAAAAAAGTACGCGACGCAGTAATTCGCTAGTAGTACAACTACATGGTATTGCTCTATATACATATATAGACAATATTCCGATGTAAATAATACAACTTCAGTCGTCGCGACCAGTGCATACATAGATTCCGGTTTGATATTCTAAAACATTTTATCGTTATTAGCTTAGTTTCTAAATATTAAAATTCTCAAATAAATTGATTCAATAATATTACATATATGTATGTATATGAGTAAAAACAATTTTCTAAGGTGATTTTTTGTTTAAAAAATAAAATAAAATACGAAAATCGGGGAAAAAATTGTTTTTCTGTTAGATACATTTTTTTTATTTCAACATAACGGAATTTTTTTTATATGTACTGCTAAAATTTTATCTAAATTTATTGAGTTTTTATATTGGTTATATCGTTGATTGAATACATATAGATATTACTACTCAGATTTCTGTCGCTACGTTTGGTTAATGTCTCTACTAGTCACATATAGATAGAGGCATAATTGTGCGAGAGTGGTTTTTTCTTTCTAGCAACATAAAAACCGAACAATTTAGTTGTTGTTGTTTTTTCCCATATAAAAATTGCATTTGTATTGTATATCAACTTTTTATTACATAAAAAATATTATTTTGAAATGTTACGACTGCTATTTCACTTACTCTAATATACAATTTATTGTATCAGTATATAAAAAAATAAATATACTTATGGACAAAAAAAAACGCATATAATTCTTTTTGCTTCATTTATAAGGGGAATTCTTAACGAAATATCTATTATTAAATAAAATTTAATCGAAAATTAAGGCCGACGATAAACTCTCATCTGACAGTCTGATGATCCAAGGCAAAATCTAGACTCGTCGGAGAACAAAACATTGGCCCATTGTTTCATTGTCCAGTTTTCACGTTCGAGAGCAAATGTTAAACGAGCTCTGCGGTGTGCTGTAGATAACTCTGGACATAAGACCGGCCTTTTTGCAGTCAAATTGGATTCCTTGATTCGTCGGCGCACGGTCCTTTCACTAATGGGTGCATCTCGGGATCCGATTAGGTCTGATTTGATGCTACGTCCAGTTACGAACCGTTTTCTCGAGCAAATTAATTTAATATACCTATCCTCAGCGAGTGTTGTACATCAATTTCTCCCACTTCTCCCAGCACGACGATGATACTGTCCATTATCCTGGAATTGTTTGATCACTCTTGACATTGTTGATTGGTCCACTCTTAACAGTTGTGCAACGTAAGATTGAGTTCTTCCTTCTTCAACTAATGCAATGGCCCTCACGCAATCCTCAATACTCAAATGATTTCTTTCGGCCGACAAGTTATTCATTTTTATTTGTTTTTAATGGAAAACCTTACTCTTACACTTAATTGTATAATTTAAATAACAATTCACTGTAAATAAACTCTTAGACTGAACAGCCAAAATGCTCAAATTTGTGCTAAACTCGAATTCAACAAAACTAATGGTAGTATTTTTTTTAATGCATGTGTATTTCAGTGAGAACTAGATACTATATAGATTTTATCATAATAATTACAAAAACAATTATAAGTTACTCGTAATTTCAAAAATACAGATTATGCATTTTTTTTGTCCATAAGTATATATGGTTGAATGCAGTTATCATTGCATGAAGCAACCTTAGAATTAATTTGTTTCGAAATACATAAAAAAAAAAAATAATAATAACAAAAAACTTGTGTTGCATTGCAGTGCAAATAAAAACATATTCCCATCGCCATATCTGTAAAATTTGTTAAAACGTCATATACAACCTCCACACACATGGTTGGAATACGACTGAAAAAAAATAAAACAGAATGAAAAACATAAATACAATTTCATTATTATTGTCTATTTATTTTTGTCATATATATTGCATATATTCAGTAGAGAGAGGAAAACACATTTCATTCTATTTTTTTTTTGTTAAAATTTCTAGGGGTGTGGGTAAATAATAAACCAAAAATATGTTTTACTCCTTTTTAGCAGCTACAATTAATTGGGTCTATCTTTGTTCTTCTTAAACCCACATGAAGTGAGTTGTGCTCTTCTTTTACAATGTGTAAGAAGCAACAAAAAAAAAATTGTCTAAAAATCTACATTGTATATGTATGTGCATAATTATAGCTGGTTCCAAATAATGACTTATTTAATTCCAAATAAAAATATTTATAGAATTGGAACATTTATTACATATGTATATTATAAAATAAATATGTATAGTCAAATTATATAGGTCAAAGCATTCATTAATTTTTTCAATAAAAATATAAATATCTATAAAAAAATATGATTGTCTCCCTCTAAATAAAAAAAAAATTGCGTTCAAAAGAACAACAAATTTTATATCTGTACCTCCATATGTACTGATAAAATTTTGTCTAAATTTAGTCAGTTTTTATGCGGGTTGCTTGCACAAAATTTGTATAGCAGTTTGGTTGCATACATTCATTTTGATTTAAACGGAAAAAATTATATCGAATATTTTTTTCCACTAAAATGTGCGCTTGGTTCCTATACCGGACTCGATGTGGCAGTTCGATTATATTTTTATTTTAAGAAAAGAAATCCAATCCATAATTGTATGAATTTCTTGTCATTTTTAAAATAAAAATATTTTTTATAGAAAAATTTGTTTAACTTTATTTATTTAATAAATCAAAAAACACAAACTGCGGCAAACTGAAGTGTCAATGCGAACTGTCAAGTTGTTTGTAAACATAATAAAATAAATAAAACGTGCACATACGTCAGCTTTAACAATATTAAAAGTTGTACGTCCGTTTTTCTAGCACTACAAGAAATTGTATCGAATTATTTTTTCGCTAAATTTGCGCATCTCTGGTATAGGAACCTACTGTTTTCGCAATCAGGAAAAAAACGCAAACTTGATTAAATATTATTTTATTTCATGGAAATATTTAACGAATAGTTTAAAAGTTATTCAATCAAATTTGGCCATTTAAATATTTATACGCAAGCTAAATATTTCCACGGAAAGGCGGAATTCCATTACTCTGGCCTTTTTTGTGCAGAAAACCAGAAAGAGATAAAATCAAAAATCCCTATACGTGTGAGCGGCGCAACAGTAAAAATGTTTATACTTAAAATTTTTGTTGTGGCATTTTGGTTGCCATAAATATAAATAAAAATACAAAACGAAGTATTTTTTATGGCAACCAAAATAAAAAATGCTCCCCACTCTCAGCCAATTTTAGTTTTGTAATATTTTTATGGTGAGCACTTGGCTCATACATTTTATATGTTTGGTGTTTTATATGTTTGATGATATAAATGGCGTTTACATGATAAATTTATGTTAATGTTCAAATTAAAATATTTTACAATTTTTTGTTTCTAATAAATATTTAATCTGTATTACATTATTTTAATGTATAAATAATGTAAAAATGCGTTTTTAATATTTATGTAAAATAATTATTAATTTTATTTTAACGTTTTCCTTTAATAAAAAACTCATCGGCATGTTTTAAATATATGTACATGTCAAAAGTAAAATAAAAATCCAATCATTTGCCATTAGAATTTCTGTATACATATCCACACATAAAACACAAAAATGAAACGCGTACAACGAATACACAACTGTAATCACAATAATAAAAATAAAATAAAATTCCTTTTGTTGAGGATGGCGGCTGCATGAAATGTGCTCGACTCTCGAGCCGAGCCAACAAAGCTAAAACTGTGTGATATATAATGCAAATTGTTGTTGTAAATTATTGTTGTTATAATGCATTTGTTGTTGTACCGCCGTTTTGAGATCACACATTTTTAACTTTGTTGGCTCGGAATTACCGGAATAGGGCCACAGGAACCCATTTTTATTTTATTCTGCTGTAGCTTTTATCACTTTTTTACTTCTATTAAAAAACACTAGTTTTATAAAATTGTAAAATATCACAAAAAAATTGAGTTGAAATATTGGAACAGAAGAAGGATGAATATCCGAAACCTGGTATTCCATTAAAATTAAAATAAAAAACAATAAAACTATAAAGAAAGTCACATTTTATTTTAAAATAATAATAAGTTATGTTAAATGTTCTTAATTTAATACATACAATTATTTTTTGAGATATTTTAAAATTTTATAAAACTAATCTGTATTGCTAAATCTATGCACATTTTAATGGAAATTTTTTTTCGATATAATTTCTTGTAAATGCTAGAAAAACGTATGTTCAACTTTTAATATTTTTTTAATTATAGGCGATGCCACATTACAATTTTTACGTACGTTTTCTGAAAACGTTTTTTTCATTTACGAATAAATTATTGCATATATTTTATTTAAATCAATGAGTTATAATGTAAAATAACTTTATTTATTAGCCAAAATAATAAATTTACAATTATTGAACAATTTTAATTGAAAAATTTTCCTGAATGAAAAAAAAAACGTTTCTAGGAACGGCAAAATAGAAAAATTACTATTTTTCGATTAAAATTGTTCAATAATTGTAAATTTATTATTTTGGCTAATAAATAAAGTTATTTTACATTATAACTCATTGATTTAAATAAAATATATGCAATAATTTATTCGTAAATGAAAAAAACGTTTTCAGAAAACGTACGTAAAAATTGTAATGTGGTATCGCCTTATAGCAGACGTATATGCACCTTTGATTCATTTTATTATGTTTACAAACAACTGACATTTCGTAATGACTTCAATTTGTGTTAATTCGCCGCCGTTTGTTGTACATATATGAATAATGGAACAATTTTGAGTTTAATAAACAAATATTTGTATTTTAAAATGATTTGAAACCTATAAATATATCCGCGTCTGGGTATTGACATATTTATTATCTATTTTAATTTCTAAAAATGTTAAAATATCCAAATAAAGAGATTCATAATATATTAAAAAACTAATAAATAAATATTTAGTAAAATTATATAAATCAAGGCAAATTCGTGTTTCTCAATAAAAATTACAAATGCATAATTATAAAGAAATTTGTTTAATTCTTGCTAGAAAAATAAAAATTTGCTTTCAAAATAATGAATATCTTTTTATAAGTACCCTCATACGTACTGATAAAATTTTGTCTAAATTTCGTTAGTTTTTATGCGGGTTGCATGCACAAAATTTGTATAACATTTTGATTGTATACATTCATTTTGATTTAAACGGAAAAAGTTATATCGAATATTTTTTTCCACTAAAACGTGCGCTTGGTTCCTATACCTGATTTTATAAAATATTATACGGGTTTACTATACTTATGCAAATTATAAAGAACAGAAAATTGAAAGAAAAGCAAAAACAAACAACTTAAATAACATTGAATATAATTATGAAATAATTTCAAATAATGTATCTATATAGCTGACAGTAACCATGCTTTTAATAATTTTGAAAAACGTGAAAGGGAAGTTCCATCTCACATATTCGCAGGTAATTTGTTAAAAAGAATTGGGACTGTACAGAGAAAATATGACCACTCATCCTGAAAAATAGTTTCAAAACTTTAAATACATACAAGGGCGATCGTTTTTTTACTTCTGGTTACTATTCTAATAAAATGTTTTTGAGAGACCGCAATAGGTTTGATCGTATTATAATAAGTACCGCCCCAAAAAGGAAGGGCATACTGTAATTTTGAATCAATTAATCCAAAGAAAGCCATAACTTTAAATGGACATACAACAAATAAAAAACTCAAAGACATTTGTAATTTATTTTTAAGATTATCCACATGGTCTTTCCAGCTCAATTTATAGTCCAATAGTAAACCTAAGTCTTTGAAATTGGTAACTTCCTCTATAATAAAACAAGTAGAATCCCAGCTAGCATTCGTATGATTTGAATGAAATGTAATTTCATTACATACTCTGTTTCCAGTTAAACTACAATTAATTAATTTAGTTTTATCGCTGATATTCATATGATGAGTATTTGTTCATTGACTATTAGCGTATTGCATTGGTCATTTACAACAACAATTGCATTAAAACTTAACCCAAATGGATTCATATAAATCCAAAATGATTTTGGATTTACGTAAATCCAATCCAATTTTTAGTACTAAGGTTTGTACTAAAATATTAAAACTGATATTTCAAACCACAAAATCGACATAAATATTATTATGGTTTTAAAATAAAACTAAAATATTAATAAAACCACGAAATATTCGAGTATACATAGGAAAAAACATTTTTATTTTAAAACTTTGAAGCCAAAAACTAAATCCGAAAATGGCTGTTGATTTGGAAAATTGTAAATCCAAAACTAAATCCTAATCCACTTTTACCAATGCAATACAGCTTATAATAATAAAAAACCAATTTCAGAAAATTTCGAAATTAAATCTATCGTACGGTCCTATCTTTTGGAATACTTTTTTAAAGCAAGAGGGGTATGTAAACGAGCGATATGGCTATAAAAAAAGTGCTCCCATTTTTTGCTGTTGTTTTATATGGCTTCTGATATTGATGTCGTATCCACGTATATAGATCAGTGGTGCAGAGTAAAATTAATCAGGTTGAATAAAAAAGAGTATTTTTTGACCGTGCACTGCTTGCTCAGGTCGAATTAAAAAATAGGCCCATTGTAAAACAACAGACCCAGTGTTTACAATTTTTGTTGTGTGAATTGGCATCGCTGCATCAAAATTCGACTCGTAATAAAAATATTTTAATTCAAAGGGGAGCAAACAAAACAGAAACGGGAAGTTTGTTTTCCAAATAAAATGTTTTGGTTGGTTGGTTTTACTCTTTTTCAAGTCCGGTTCATAACTATGGATACAAATTACAAAATCCCACATCCGAATTTTTTTTCAACTTTGATTTTTTTCAAATGAAGAGGCGTGTATTTTGTGATTTACGTGATTTAATTGGTTAAACCGTTGGGTGAAAAATCCGGGATTTTTATCCTTAATTATAACCGGATTTCAATACTCTCAATCAAATTTGTCTGGAAAAATTTGACACAGGTTAACATAAAACCGCCTTGAGGATTGAAATGAATCCAGAATTTGTTTGGATTCGGATAGTGGGGAGGACTTGAAAGAGTCTTTAGAAGAAGTAGATAATTGGAGAAGTGGTTCCGAGCTGGAATTTCCTTTGATTCGCGAATGTAGTTTAACATAAGCTGGAAACAGAAGTTAACCAGCCCATCGGTATATAACGAAAATTTTTAGTGGACATTCTTGGCCATTTATCGGCGATGAATTTATTTGTATGTAGGTTAATGTCCACCCACACATTGCTAATTGCGCCGAGAATTTTGTATCGATCAAATGAATTGGCCAGCAATTAGCCCCGATCTAATCTAATAATTTCAACCGGATGTTCGGCATAGCGAAGGCATGTTCATATATTCTGAAAGAGATTTTATTGTTCTTGAATTTAGTTTTTTTGAAGATTCTAGTTGCACGGTTTTCAAGATACCCATATTAAAAACCAATATGTTGTTTCATTTCATTTACCGGTGAGTGTAGTTTGGTTTAATTGGATTTTAATTTTTCTAAAAGTTTTCAGTTAAGGATAAGAATAAAAATTTATCATAAATAATAATTGTCTCATTACGTATGTAGTCAAATTGTGGTTATCAACTTTCGAGACCTGCAAAAATTGGGTTATTTCTGTTTTTGGGTGGCAACTTTTAAAGTTTCATGGCCTACTCCAAGGGTGGTTTTATTCAACTCTTGGTTTGTGCCATTATTTTTTAAAAAAAAAGTACAGAAAAGAACAAAAATTAAATTATTCTAGTTGAATTTTTGCAGTCAAATTTGAACAACATTCTCAAGAAGGAGAGTATCGTTAATTTTTTATGCAAAATCTACCTAATGGTTAGACACGAATCGTAGAATGACGATATATATTATATGACTTTTTGAGCTATTATATAAAATAGCAATGTAATTAAAAATTATTAAACAATATGCCAAAGTTAAAATTATAAGTAGATTACTATTTTTATCGCATAGTTATTAACAATTATGTATTTGTCTATTTTCAGTTAAGTCTGCGTTGTACATCATTTTTATTAGAAAAGTTAATTGCAAGAGATAAGTTAAATACATTAATATTAAATTTGTATCCTGGTAATAAGGGATATTCATTAGCATTTAGGTTAGATAAAAAGACTACAGAACTAACAAATTCTCAAGATAATCCTGTTGGTGGATCATCATCAAATTCATTAATAAATAATAAAAATGTAAGTAACACGAATTTTAAAAATATTTTCTACGTTTATATCAAAATGTAAATGTTTTTTGTAGACATCAAAAATTGGTGCTGCATCCTTATCGTCATCATCATCTACATCATCAAATAATAAGCTTAATAGTAATAGTAATATAAATATAAGTAATAATGAAAATCTGCAGGAGACAATGAGGTGGCCTTATGAAGATGAGGATCTACTAGAATCGATAGATAATGAAGAACTGCCGTTAATTTTAGTTGATATTATTGAGAAAAAATGCCCACATTTATTTTATTCGGGTTGCGTTATTGCTGAAATCAGAGATTATAGACAGTCGTTTCCAATTTATACCTGTGATACTTCTCATGTTTTGTTAAAACCCACCAATCAAACGCTGTTTGCGGATGTTAATTTAATTACATCGGAAGGCAATTGGAGTGCTGAAGATAAATTACGTTTAGAAAGCCAACTTGTGTTGGCTACCGCGCAGCCGTTGTGCTTAGATCCAAATCCAAATGTAGGCATATTATCAATAAACCAACAGCATACTCGTAATTTATTAAATACACCATCGATACGTCGTCAATCAAAGAAATATTCACAAGTGGCGATCAATCGTAAACGGAAATTAGATCAGTTTACACATAATTATGGGTTAGAATTAAGTGATTTCATGCAAAAATATCGAAAGCGAACTACAAGTAAACAAAGCGGCGCAGCACATGTTGGTACATCAAATAATTGCCCAAAAAAACCATCTGATATTTTACCAATTCGAACCCCTAATCTTGATCTTCCACCCACTTTATCGATACCCGAAGAGATAAACGTTGAAAAATATGCAAAAACATTTGAAAGACCAAGAGAAACAAAAGACTGTCAACCCCAATTAATTGAACAATACATATTAGAAACAGATCGTGCCGATAAACAAACCTATCATATAAAATTATCCCTGTATCAACGACCTTCGAATTATGAATTTTTAGGTGAACTGTATGTCGATAAGAATCATCGAGATGGTGAGCGGAATGGTGAAGCATGCCAATTTTCATTAGGTACAAGAGCACATGCAAATCGTTATATTCAACAATTTACTGAGATATTTACGGAAGAAGGTAGAAAATCTGTTAAGATTACACATTATATACCTGGACAACCACCTAGAATATCATGTACAGCCCGAATGTGGGAACATCGAATTCAACAACAAGCGGCAATTCAGCAACAGCAACAGTTACAGCAACAACAGGTTATTCAGCAGCTAAATCCAATTCAGCCTCAGTTAAATACAACGGCTACACCACAACAAATTATATCTGCCAGTCAATCATCTAATATAATTAACATAAGGCAAACCCCTCAATCGCAAGTAAATCCACCAGTATATCAAAATTGCACTACACAAGTGGTCCAGCAACAACAACCGACGCAACAAATACAACAGCAACAACACTTACAGCAAAATACACAAATTGCAGCAGCGACGGGAGCTCAATTGGCACAAATAAATTTAAATAACAATCGACCTGTTCTCCTAGTTAAACCGCCTGGTGGCAATATTACTAATCTAACAATAAACACCCAATCAAATCAACAGGCTCGAAGCAATTTGGGAACTCCCGTACCAGTTTTAGTAATTTTAAAATAAAAATAATTTGTTTACGAAATATGTAAACTAATATAAAATCTATTTTTAGCAAGCACAACTTCAGTCTCATTCAATTCAATCTCCACAACAAATTCAGCAAATTCAACAACAGCCTCCTGAACCTTTAACACCAACAATTCATTCAACGAATCCAGAGATAAATGCACTGGCAACGGGTCTTATGAATTCAGCCAATCAATTTCAACAGCGATTTGCTGCAGGTATGAATTTATCAGTTATCCAAATGAGTTTGAAAATAATTTGATATTTGTAAATTTAGCGAAAAATCGGCAACAACAGCAGCAGCAACAGCAGCACCAACAACAACAACAGCAACAACAACAACAACGCCAACAAAATGCTAGTGGTAGTAGTAATGCGGCAATTATAAGTTTATTGAATAGTGCACCAGCTGCAATGACTAATTCGCCGGTTTTAAGTAACAACCAAGTGGCGGTTGATAGCTTAATGTCTCGCAAGCCAACCGCGGAGAACACAATAATGCAAACACAACAACTGCCTCAAAAACTGTTCAGTACAACAACAGGGAATCCTACAAGTGTTAGAAAATTAAGTACAAATATTCAAGCGACCCAGCAGCAGCAACAAGCCGGGTTAAGCCGAATACTTAATCACTCTAATTTAATAGCTGTTAGTTCTGTTGGAAATCAAACTCAACTTATCAATGTTCAGCAACAGCCCGACGGATCTTACCAGCAAACTGGAAATGATCGGGTTAGTCTATCTGCTTTAGCAAGCCAATTAGCATCTCCACCGGCTGTTATGACTAGTCCAATCATACAGCAAACACAAACTATTCAAAACAATCAAAATTTTAATGTTCATAATTTTCAACAGCAAGGTTCAATAACCAAGCAGGTTTTGATTAATAGTGTAAATCCGCGGCTGTTGGCAACCCAAGGCGGGAATGCAATACATCATCGAGAATCCTCAGTAACATCACCCGGTAGTGATTCCAACGCATCCTCGTCATCGGCAATAGGATATTCAATGGCCGGTTTAAACGCCCTGCTAGCAACCTCACCATCACCTGTTTCAATAGATTTGAACTCAAATAACAGTAATTCGGCATTAATTGAACGACTCACGAGTCCTTCATCGACAATAAGTGGCCAATTTACCGCACCATCACCAAAGAATATAAATATTCAACAGCAATCGCAACAACAACAACATATTCAAGTTCAATCACCTGCGTCTATTAGTCCAATGTCTAGTCCGCCACCGCCACAACAACAGCAACCTCAAACAACAACGTTAAATCTTCAGGGTTTAAATTTGGCGAGTTTGCAAGGGGCAATATCAACGATACCTGGACTTCAAAACGTTCAAGTTAATTCACTAAACTTATAAAGATGAATATAAAATATTAACGTTTATTTACTTGTTAGGTTCAAATACCAGGAATCCCACAACCCATTTCATTGTCACTATCTGGGCCGACCAATACAAATGCCACATTAAATGCACAGCCAACCAGTTTACTTGTTTCTGTCCCTGTGACAAATACAACGCAAGTTAATCAAATGCAATCGATACCGTCGAGTGGTGCCACCCAAACCGTAGTATTAACAAATGCTCAAGGTGGAGGTGGTGGTTCCAATTTATTGTCTTTGCCTATTGGTAAGTGCATATTCGTTATTCCGGTGGTGGGGAATTCTGTTTTTATAAAAGATTTTAATGTTTAGCTCAATTTGTAACGACGTCAAATGTTAAAGGATTAAACCAACAGACTATACGAACTACAAACAGTGGTAATCAACCATTTCAATTGGTTGGAACTATACAAAGGCCTAGAGGAATTCAAGTTGCTGGATCAAGCTTGGTTAATACCAAACAATTAACGGCACGGGCTCTTGTTGCAACACCTCAGCGAGGATCAACTTTGAAAATTGCAACACCAATAAATGGTAAGTAATATTTATCATGATCTGATGCCAGTACATTTAAAATGTAAAGATTTTGTTCTACGAGTATTACTCAACTTTAAAGTAATAATATAATTTCTATTGAATATTTATTAAGCAGCTACAAACATATTGAGACTAATTTTAGACGCGAATATTCTAATTTTATAAATTTGGCAGTTGATCGTTTCCAAAATTTATTTTTACTGCTACTCTCTTCTATATTGGGCTTTCAGATTTTAGTTTATTCATAAATAGTATAGCACTGGTATGGTATTGAAGAGATACGTATATAATTTACTACAGTTATGCGCTCTGTATTAAATAATTGGGGTTTTTAGAATGTATCCAAAATATTTTCCTTTCAATAAGAGTCTCATAGTATCAGTGTTCGCCAGTCCATATATTCCAAAACCATTATTCAACATTATGTTTGCATTAATTTTTAGCTATTTTATTGTCAATAATAAAGATTGTGCAAGCTGATTGTAAATCGCGGACTGAAATATTTACCAGAAAACTGAACTATACCAGAAAATAAATAAATAATCAGAAAATTCCTTACTATTTATTCTATTAAAAAAAATTCATTAATTAAGATTTTATAATACTGGAGTTGCAAAAATCAAGGTATTGTACAAATCAGTTTGACCAAAAACAAACAGTAATTTAACTAATTATTTACAAACTATTTTATTAATACATATTTATCTAAATTAAGTGTTTAACTTTTTCATGGTAGTGTCAAGTTGTGTTTCAAAAGTGGTCGTTTTTTAAAATTGGCTTTACAAAATATCATTATTTCTCCATATTTGTTGTTTGGGTGAATTTTGCTTACGCATTTTATTCAATCAAGTGCAAATGGAAATTAAAGGCTAATATAACACAGAAAAATTCGAATAAAAATTAATTATAAAGGTTTTCCAAAAAACTCTAACATGTTAAATATTATGTTCTTCATTGAAAAATGGTTGGTTTAGTAAAATTCCGCACAATTAATTATGTTGCTCTTAAAAATTTATCTTTAGTATGTAACTTGTTAAAATTCAAATACAAACTTTAATTAACTTTCAACTATACTTGTTTAAAAAACCACGAAAATACCGAAAATTGCTGGAACCGGCAATGCTGTTTTGAGAACAAGCAAATTACATATTTTTTTAATTATTTTTATACCATCATCATCTCAACAAATTATTTTTTTGACTTGTTCGAAAAACCAAGAAGTAGCAAAAATACTTAACTCAAATGGCATATTGTCACAAAAGTGTTAATAGTTATGTACGTAGTTAAATACCAAAATATCAATAAACTTTTCCCTTTCTTATCAATAAAGCTTTTTCAAGGTTTAAGCGCTGGATATATGAGAGTGCGGCCATTTTTCAATTTGAGATTGTGGTTTTTGATTTGGAAACTTATTAATTTTTCTTCAGAAGTTAAGAGCATTCAAAACAGAAGTTGTCTAAACACTTTCCCTAATTTAATAAGTTTTTTTAGATATTTTGAACTATTTGGGAATGTGTTATTTAAATCAAAAATTTGGTCAATCTGTCGCAACATAAACAACCAGCGTCTAATATCTTATTTCCAAAATCATGTTCAATCCCAACTACAATACACAATACGTCAATAATTAATCCATCACTCCAAGCGAAGGGAAATCACACTACATGCGAAATTAAAAACTAATTTTGAACCTTCAACCCACCAGACCAATTGAGCAAACTCCAACTACGACACCCGATGATTGATCTCTCAATTTCAATCCCAGCAAATGCTAGAATAAACCTCCTTCTCTAAACATTACACATAAAAGTCACAGCATCATTCCCACAACCACCAAGAAAATCTGTCACTAACACATGCACAATAGAACTCATCTAACTCGATCCCAAACCAATTCAGACAAACATTAACAAAGCTAAAGTATGAGAATTCGATATAATTTGATAGTCAAATTTTTTAAACCCACAAACTCGTTTTGGACATTAAAATATTAGTTCTAAACGGACATTATTTTCTTAACATCTGCATCGATAATCGTTCACTATGGTAAATTTACCACGGCAAAACCGGTTTTAGGACAGATTTTCCGTTCAGTTACTGTAGAGTTTTTGAAATATAGGTAATTGAATTTACTTAAAACTTCAAACTACTCCTTGTGGATTTTTTAAATAGAAATATTGTTAATATACGCTTCAACGGATTCGAATTATACATATTGTGGTAAATAATTTATTTATTATTTTTCATCTACCTAAATTGTTTTCGAATATTCCTTCCGCATTGATGTTATTTTTGCAAAATCAACAAAATAATGCCGGGAAGATATTATGACGTCAATGACCGTAAGTCATGATGACGGTCAATGTAACCTGAATATACCTTTTATGGTTACCGCAATTTTTATATATCTTTAAATAAATAAACAACACATTGGTTATTTATTTAAAGAACAATAAAAGTTGCGATAAATAACCTTTTGTAGTAAACACGAAGTGTTTCAAATCAGCCCAATGTCAAACTACCATTGGTAACAACCTAAGACGAAATGAAAGTGTTGCTCTCGATTATTAAATTTCGACAATTTGCACAGTTAAAATCTAAAATCCATATAAAAAAAATTAAAACTATATACAGTGCGATTCAAAACTTAGTATGGCACTATTAGCTTATTATATAGAAAATTCTTATAAAATTAATGCCAAATAGATAAAATTAATCCGCGATACTTGATTAAAACCCCGTTACTTGATTACCTAATTTATTTTTATTAGAAAACAAGGGTAGAATTGCAGAAGGTGATATGTGATTATTATCCGCCAATTAAACGTGACCTAATTATATTATGTAAAGTGATTTTTACCACAATTATCACCTTGTTTGGTGATTTAGTTTTGGTGAGAACCATATTGGTATTGCTTAAAAAATTTAAATTAAATTAAATAATTAATTTAATTAATTTCTATTTTTAATTAAATGACAATTTCGTACTGCACACAATTTATAATTGCATTAGTAAAAATATAAATAATAAATATTTGGTTTTAAAACCTGCAAAGTTTTGGGCGCGGGACCACCATTTACAATATTTGGCTTCACTATTAATTGCTATAACTAATTTTTTTTATTATTAATAAGAAAACCTAGGAATTAGTTGAATATATAACCTTTAATGCACCGAGTGGGGTAATTTGGATCCCCCAAAATGTTTTTCCTTAATTACATCGCTAATATTTTTTTTTATTATATTCTCCTTTCGTGTAGTCCATTCATATAGTAGAGTTAATGGAGTGTGGTACAAATAGTGAATTTTAACCGGTTGTTTTATTATAAAATCATAGAATAAGTACGTAAGAATGATAATTTTCTTGTATTAAAATGGCATTAGGCATATAATTGGGTACTCTACTGGTTGTATAATTGCTAACGCAGTACGAGACAACGATATATTTTGGATTGTTTGCCTTTCCTTGTTACACAATATTGAAAACAGATAATACTGTCGGGTTATTGTCACATTGTGTTGTTTTGTTATTGTTTCCATCATTCAAAAGTTTTCGTTTACTATATAGTCGAGCAAAAAAAAAATATGAACATTTTTTTCTTGTTTTCAATATTGTGTAACAAGGAAAGGCAAACAATCCAAAATATATCGTTGTCTCGTACTGCGTTAGCAATTATACAACCAGTATCCAATTATATGCCTAATGCCATTTTAATACAAGAAAATTATTATTCTTACGTACTTATTCTATGATAAAATCGTAAATTATTCGTTCGGGGGACCTATGGTACCCCATATTATTATTTAAGTTTTGTTTACTGTAAAAAGACATCTCGAAGTGAATATGTGAGAATAGCGGTTGACTATTTTCATTCCTTGGCTCATAGTGAAGGTGAAATTGATGGACTATGTGATTCGGAAGCGTATGTAGACAGTTATTTTGTTTTAAAATTAAAATATGAAATATGCAAAGAAGTTAAAAGTACAGAATGAGCCTAAGCAACTTCAAGTGTCACAAATTCGGAGGGTAAAAGAGAAAGCATTTAAATCAACGAAATTACAACAACAACAAAAATCTATAAGAACCCCACGCCCCAACAACCAAAATTGTTTTCTTAATTTTTTCTGATTTATAACTTAAATTAAGGATAAATTTACCACAAATCACTAGCTTCTAACATAATTTACATTTTATTTTATATAAACACTTGGTAAACTTCCTGATGGTAAGATATTCCTTCTTGTATTTTTAGGCGTATTTTTGCGTTTTTTCACGATACACTTCATTTTGCACAAAAGTTTGTAATTTTTGTTATCATATAATGCACCACTACATAAACAAATAACTATTTGATAAAGTTTTTATTGTTTTTATGTATTTTAATTAATAATTTTAAAAATTTATAATTTATAATTTTACTACGCAAAATTAAAACGTCACCGTACAACAACAAAAACTGGTTTGACGGGTTCTTATAGCGAGATATCAGTAAACCATATGGATTTTTTATATAACCATCCTATTCTGGCTTGTGACAGATGAAATAGCAAATTTTATATGGGTAAAATATTGCCACCTATTCTCCAGTATTTTAACTTCTTTGGAAATATGATATTGGAAAAATGAAATAATTTATGGTAAAAAACCATAATTACAAATAAATTAATGAATAAATGTTGGTGAAAAATATAACATAACTCTTTTTTAATAATAAACTACTCAAAATTAAAAATTGGAGATATGTAAATCCACTTTTTAACTTGGGGAACATTAGTGACCCCATTCGGTCTTTTGGGTTTTAAAATTAAATCGGTGCTTTAAAGGATAAACAGCTTTTACTAAATTTGTCCAAAATACTCAGAAATATTATATATTTTTTATAAAAAATACGAAAAAGAAATTTTGACACAATGCTAAATGTTTTTAGTACTAGATTAAGTGATTAGCTTACAAAATTTCGATTTAAGTGATTATCACTTTTTGTTGATTACTTTTCCTATCATCAAGATTTCAATGTCCGACCACCTTCCGTAATTCGAGCCTAGGCTTTATAAAAATAGTTTTTTTCATACTAAATAACCAGTTTTAACTTTTCTCACTCAGACCAATTGTCGCACATTTATTTGATAATAGATTGATATACATATATACAGTGACTTACAGCTTATTTGATCCAGTCGCATTTTATGAACACAATTGTAAATATTTCGCGATATCTTATTTTGATGGTTTTTCTTTTTTTTCTTGTTTTTTGTTTTTTGTTACACGGAACTAATCAACAAATACAAATTTAGAAAATATAGGAACTTCGATTGCAGGGTGTAATCGCATTAGAGTGTAATCGTATTATTGTGTTACCTCGCAAGATCTTTGTAGCATCAAAGTCGTTTGTGTATGACTAGGAATATGATGGAGGTTCGCACAACAATTTCGATAAATTGGAAGCATCGACTACCTATATCACCATTAGTACATTTAGCGACGGATGCTCAGAAACTTTCCTTGCACACTGTATGCAATTTGTTTAACTGTATCGTGAAACCAAAATTTGTTATTTTTGTTGTACTCGTAGTGGACATATTTTTCTTTGTTTTTATTTTTGTTTTGTTTTACTACGTTTTGTTTCCTATGCATTATATCGATACCAACAACAATAATGCCAAATGCCATAAAAACGCAATACTAACAAAAGTAATTTGACGAAATTTGATGGTATTAGTATGTTTGTGGCAGTGGGTCATTTAAGCCGTGAGTTGGTTTTGGGTTGAAATAATGAACTTTTTAATGTAATTTTGATATGCATTAGAATTTTTATTGTATTTTTTGTGTTTTATAATAAAAATAAATATAGCTTTTATATTACATTTAGTTTTTTTTCAAAAAAATAAGACATCGCGAGATATTTACAATTTTGTTCATAAAATGCGACTGGATCAAATAAGCTGTGAGTCACTGTAGATAATATATTAGATAGATATATATAGATATTTATATATAGATATTTATTTGAAATCATAGAAAAAATAATAAAATGAAATAGAACTGTATCTGAATATTTTATTTAGAGAGTAACCTTCTGTATTAATTTTGAGAGAAAAGGAATCTTGTTCGATAATTAACCGAACACAAATAAAAACGATTCAGAACAAACATTTTTTAATATTGATTGAAAATTATCTCTCCGATCTCTCCGACATTAATAAAACACACAAAGATGAATGCTGCTTGGAAAATATCGGCCGAAAACGAAAATTACAGCCCTTTTAGGACAAAGGACATTCGTTTCCTTAAACCGTCTTAAGATTAAGCTGTATTCATGCGACTATATGTATTTTCCTACCTATGAGGCCTACCTACGGGCGAAAAACACCGAAGGAAACAAAGAAAAAAACGTTCTCTCGCGAACCATTCGAGGACATCGACCAAATACCCCAGTGGTTAAACATTTGGCCTTTGAATCGGTATAGGTAAGGATCAGGATGCAAAAAGTATTTTCCTCATCTGATTACGACTGATTACGATGATGTATTTAAACCAGTTGGTGAATCAAGAAAAAATTGATTTCAGATTTGCTCATTCATTTTTAATTTCATTTCCCATTAATTTTTAATGCATTTTGCACTCGTAGAAATAATTGGAATTAACAATAAGCTCGCCATTAAATCTATATTTCACGATAATTGGTGTTGGGGATCTATCCATCTAAATCATATGCATTCTGTAAAAAAAGTAACGAGAATTGGTCAATAAAACTTAAAATGTTTATTAATATAATGTTTTAATTGGTTTCTGGCTCGTTTTTTAGTATTAACATAATTATTTACTAAGCTTTCGATGTCTGTCAATTCGACATCATTATCAAAGCTAATGAAAATTTATTAACCAAATTTCCGTTACAAAATATACAAAGCCTTATACAGTAAATTTTATATAAATACAAAATGAATAGAAGGTATATTTTAAAAATTATATAAATTATATAAAAATTATATATGATTTGAATTATAAAATAAAAATGTAATTACATATTTAAAAAAAATTTAGAAATTTCAAAATTAAAATAACAATAATGAAGACAAAAACAAATTAGACAAAATAATTATATTGCAAGCATTACCGATATAAGTACAATCATTATTAATGTTTATAGTGTTAGTACTAGATTTAATGTACAACATTTCCAAAATTGACCCGTTTTCTAAAATTTCGTTCTTTATCCCGACATTATCTAAATTAGTTACAGGTCTAACCCGATTTAATTAATCTCCGATTAGACGATACCCGATTTTGCCAATCCTTAGATTATAACGGGTGATTTTTTAAGAGCTTGAGAACTTTTTTTTAAAAAAAAACGCATAAAATTTGCAAAATCTCATCGGTTCTTTATTTGAAACGTTAGATTGGTCCATGACATTTACTTTTTGAAGATAATTTCATTTAAATGTTGACCGCGGCTGCGTCTTAGGTGGTCCATTCGGAAAGTCCAATTTTGGGCAACTTTTTCGAGCATTTCGGCCGGAATAGCCCGAATTTCTTCGGAAATGTTGTCTTCCAAAACTGGAATAGTTGCTGGCTTATTTCTGTAGACTTTAGACTTGACGTAGCCCCACAAAAAATAGTCTAAAGGCGTCAAATCGCATGATCTTGGTGGCCAACTTACCGGGCCATTTCTTGAGATGAATTGTTCTCCGAAGTTTTCCCTCAAAATGGCCATAGAATCGCGAGCTGTGTGGCATGTAGCGCCATCTTGTTGAAACCACATGTCAACTAAGTTCAGTTCTTCCATTTTTGGCAACAAAAAGTTTGTTAGCATCGAACGATAGCGATCGCCATTCACCGTAACGTTGCGTCCAACAGCATCTTTGAAAAAATACGGTCCAATGATTCCACCAGCGTACAAACCACACCAAACAGTGCATTTTTCGGGATGCATGGGCAGTTCTTGAACGGCTTCTGGTTGCTCTTCACTCCAAATGCGGCAATTTTGCTTATTTACGTAGCCATTCAACCAGAAATGAGCCTCATCGCTGAACAAAATTTGTCGATAAAAAAGCGGATTTTCTGCCAACTTTTCTAGGGCCCATTCACTGAAAATTCGACGTTGTGGCAGATCGTTCGGCTTCAGTTCTTGCAGGAGCTGTATTTTATACGGTTTTACACCAAGATCTTTGCGTAAAATCTTCCATGTCGAATAACACAAACCCAATTGCTGCGAACGGCGACGAATCGACATTTCACGGTCTTCAGCAACACTCTCAGAAACAGACGCAATATTCTCTTCTGTACGCACTGTACGCATTCGTGTGGTTGGTTTAATGTCCAATAAAGTAAACTGAGTGCGAAACTTGGTCACAATCGCATTAATTGTTTGCTCACTTGGTCGATTATGTAGACCATAAATCGGACGTAAATCGCGAAACACTTTTCGAACCGAACACTGATTTTTGTAATATAATTCAATTATTTGCAAGCGTTGCTCGTTAGTAAGTCTATTCATTATGAAATGTCAAAGCATACTGAGCATCTTTCTCTTTGACACCTTGTCTGAAATCCCGCGTGATCTGTCAAATACTAATGCATGAAAATCCTAACCACAAAAAAATCACCCTTTACTATAGATAACGCACCAATGCAAATTTCAATATAAAACACAAACGAAACTTGAAGTACTAAAAATGAATAGGTAAGCGAGAAGTACATATGCATAAAATAGAGAAACACAGATGAGGTGAAAAATGGAAAATTTCCTTAATTTTAAAGTGTTTTTTTGTGTGACGTCAACTTGAATGAAAACTGTTTAGTTTAAAAAATATAAGTTAATAAATAAGAGCTCTAACGTATCACAATAACAAGGTGTAGTGTGTCCAAGTGTGAAAACACAGTTATAAACAAATGGCTATTTCTTTTCACAAGTAAGTTTTCTGATAGTATTTACAAACTGTTTAATTGCCTTTTTCTGATTAACCTTCCAATTGATTTTAATAATATTACACAAATTTATAGTATATAAATGCTTAATTACATATGTTTAGTGATAAAGGGGATTTATTTTAAATTTCATTCAAAACAATAAGTGGAAACATTTGGATTTAAAAACAAAAACGAGAAAAAGTTGCTCTTCATTTTAGAAAATAACAGTAAAAAAATTATAAATTGTCATTGAAAATCCAGTGGTGTTGCTAAAATTTTTATATTTAGTTTTTATGGGGCAGCGATTCGCTTTTTATTAGTTGTATTAAATTTTGTGATTTATTTTCTTTTTTAATTCGTTTACTTTCAAGTATTGTAAATTAATATGTACATATGACTTATTACAAATATTCAACATCAATTATGAATTTTAGTAGCAAAAGTATATTTTTGATTATTAATAAATCGATTAATAATTTATATATAATTATAATTTATTAATAAATCGATTAATTTTAATGATAAAGGTTTTTTTATATTTTTAAATATTTTAGTATAACATTTAATTTATTTTTTTGCTCCCGCTCTATGTAACAATTCACACCGCCATTACTTGATGATATGAAATTTATAATGTTGTTATCCCGCTTTTTTCTTTCTCTATTCTAAAAAAATATCAAAACAATAACAAAAACATTACAAAACTGATACTTCAAAACAATACTGTCGATGTTCTATCTATAGTATAATCTAAGGCCACATCCGATTGTACGAAAGAAAAGTATCCGATTTTACGAAAGCTAAAACAACTTGAAAATTTATTGTGTATTAAGTCACCGTAAGTTACATAAACCCTCAGAATAGCAGAAATTATGTGACAACTGATAAACAGCACATTCGTCACTGCATTCTAAACGAATTCTAACAAGTCAAAAATGCTTCTAAAGCATTGGAATAAATTCACCAGACTTGGCCCCATCCGACTACCAATTGTTCCGGTCACTGCAGCACGCCTTAGTGGATAAACAGTTCAAAACGCTGGATGATATGCGTGAATTTGTCGATGATATTATCGCGTCGAAGCCTGCAAGTTATTTCGCGACGGCATTCGTATGTTACCCGAGAGATGGCGCTAGATGATAAAAACGATGGATAATATTATGCCAAGTCTAAAGTCGTTATCTATTTTTTATATAAAATAAATTTGTTGAAAAATCTGTCAAAAATAAGTCATATTCCTAATAATATAATTTTAATTAAATACTTTAATAAATTTGAAATTAATGATAAATTCCTAGAAATTTAATATTCAAAAACCCTTTTTAAAAAATATCCGATTTAATGAATGTCCGATTTTACGAAAGCAAAATTTTTTTTGCCTCGGTAAATCGGGTTAATACTGTATATGTTTTGTATTTTTTAAATGTGTGGTCAGTGCACTCGTACTTTGTTTGTTATCGTTATTTACGCCATTTTTATATTAATAAACTCGTTTTTCTAAAAAATGTTTGGTTTGACCAGTATAAACAACATTACAATCACATTTAACTTGACAAATTAAATTCTACTGTTTTTTCAACGGTATTTGATCTTGTTTCAAAAAAATGAAATCTTTTAAACTAATTGATGAGTTACCAACTTTTTTAAAATTATAACTAAAAAATAAAACACCTGTTTCAAGTGTTTTATTTTTTCATAAAAATGTTTTATATAGATAAATATTTTTGAACAACATTACTAAGCCGAATATTAGAATTCATTATTTATTGGCTCATTAAATATTTTCTAATTACGTTTTAAACATCTCCGGTTGAAATATGGAGACACCCAATGAACATTTTAATATAGGATTTTTCCAAACAATTAGAGCTGAATATGGAAATCAAACTGTCCAAAAAATGAAGAAATTCATGAATGAAAAACTAAAATTAACAAAATTAATAAATAAGCAGCATTTCGCACTCAAATGCAGAAAGAAAAAGTGTATCTAAAAACAGAAAATTAAAAAACACTTTCAATGTAAATAACGAAGTGTTTACTATAAATTTATTTTTGGTGTAATGAGCGAAGCAATTAATACAACAATAAAAGCAAAAAGTACGAACATTATTTTGACGTCCATTTATCACAATTTAGAAGATATACTTCCATTTAACCTTATCGAAGAATTTGTTCTTCAAACAGAATCTACTTTTAGTTTTCATTTTAATGAGATTAAGATAAGAAAAATATTCAAATCAGACAACATTTTGGTAAATAGTATAAATGTTCTAATTGATAGTTTAATTAGTACTAGCGAAAAATGGCTAGTTAAACTTTCAGATATTGATCTTCCAAACAATGTAAAATTTATTTTAAGTTTAAGCAATCAATTTTGGTCCATCTACTATTAATAGTTATATGCCATTCTTTAAAATTATTTCAAGTGTTGAAAGTGCAATTTTTGTGCCATTCCAAAATTTGAATCGTTCCTTCCTCCTCTAAATGGCGAAGATAGCCTTTACATAATTTAGAAGAATGTTTTGGGTCATTTTCTTGTTGAAAGAAAAAATTTTGACCCAAAAGTCGAATCCCTGAAGGTATTGCGTGGTTCTCCAACATTTATCGGTATCCTTCTTTTCTTAGTATTCCGTCAATTTTCACAACATCGCCTACTCTAGTACCAGCAAAACAGACCCAAAACATCACTGAACAACCTACATGCTTTACGGTAGCGGCATTACACTCTTTTCTGGTACGTTCACCCACAGATCTTCGCACGAATATTCGTCTTCGAGTACCGACCACTTCAAATTTGCACTTATCCGTCCATAAAACCTTGTTCCAATATTTCATCGTCCAATGCTGGTGTTCACCGGTCCATTTAAGTCGCTTTTACTAATTTTGCTTACATAGAAATGATTTCTTTATAGCATACGCCCATGGAGTACGGCTTCCTGTAGACGACGTTTAATCGTAGACACACTAACTGGTTTTGGGCGACCAAGTTTTAATCCTGCGGTTATTTCCGGGGCTATTTCGTGTCTATTCATCTTGCTAGTAATCACTATTGTATGATCATCTGCAGATGTTGTCGCTTTTATTCTTCCACTACGTCTTTTATTAAGAAAACTGCCACATTCCCGATATTTTTTATTTTTATTATTTTATTTAAAGAAAGTATTAATTATCCAATGGATTTATTGTCCTTTTAAGGTCAATTAATACGCCCCTTTTCATTCACGCACACACCCACCTATTCATTCACACAACTACAGTGTACCACCTGCACATTGCAAGCTCCATGTCAACCTGGACTGTGGGACATTATAAACGACCGTTGCGTGGTTTAATTTCATTTTTTACCAATCTGTCGATTACTTATGCCAGCTGTGTGGTAAGCTATTATAAGCGCACGTTTTGCAGTACTAATTTCTCTACTTTCAGGCATTTTAAATAATTGTTACTCGATACTTCGCATACGATGTTAACCAGTGATACAAAACTCGCTCTTTAAATTTATATATTCATTCCAAGAGGAGTAAGTTAATAAAATTTCGAAAGACTTAAAGCGGAACCAGTCAGGAATAAGAAAATAAAAAAATAATAGAATAACAATGCGATAAATGGCATTTCAATGTTATTACCCAGTCAAACTTAATGTTCATGTAAGAAGCCGAATTTCCCCTTCGTAAAATTTTAGCTGTCACTTATTAAAATAATAGTGCGCGCTATTTCTCGCTCGAAAATAAGAAATACTTAAAAATACGATTTGTTGTTGTGTTTTATACACAGCAAAAGAAGATAAATTTGTGATGCGGGGAGTGGAAGCCATATTTATTTTGTGTACATTTTTTTGTTTTCTATGTTATTTATTAAATAAAATTATTTTAATATTTTTTCATGTTTTCTGATTAATTTTAATAATGTGTGATAAAGTAAAAATGGTGTTTTAGTGAATTTTGTTAAAAATTAATTTGTTAATGGTATGATATTATAGTCGTACTTCGTAGTGTAAACGCTATATTACTACTATAATATTTTAATTTTGTTTAGTTTATTTCCTTTTTTCATTGTGATGTAAAAGCATCTCGTGTATGTGTTCATTTTCAAATACGAAATTAATATATAAAAATATGTAACAACATGAACAAATATGAAATTTCTCTAAAAGACATTTCACAATAAAAAAACAGCTGTTTGTAAACGAACAGCTGTAACTTAAAATTATTATTTTTCACTGGTTCGAATGTCAAAAAAAAAGAAAAACAATTGGTTAAAATTCGTTAAAATTCGTACTTTTTATTTTCTTATTCCAGACTGGTTGAGGCTTTAATCCTCTTTTAACGCTTCCTATTCACTCGTTCACGTATGATTGATCTTCGTACAACTAACAAATTTATACTCTCACGAGTGTTTTGTTTTAATTTTTTTTTGTGTTATTCGTACTCTCTATTTTCTCACATGGTTTATACATTTACTTTTTAACATAAAACATAACTATATAAAAATACAGTCTCGCTCGATCGTTGAGTTGGACATAATTAAATCAAATGCATGTTATTTTTAATGAAAATGAATTATAGACTAAGTTAGAAAAATAAATGTTAGTTCTTCTATAGCAAAAAATCGCCTTCTTTAATTTGAAAAATTGTGATTGAGAATAAGTTTCGTTTTATTTTCGAGGAATAAGTCTTTACATAGAGAGTTGAAAGTTATTCCCAAATCAACGAGTAAATCTTAAATATAAAATTTTTTGTAACTCTTTACTCACAAGTAAAAGAACGAATATATAAAAGAAGGAAAAATAAAACTGTATGACGATTGAGAGTAAGAGTTGATAGGAAGATTTTTTTTTAACACTGATGTTATCAATGTAAATATCAGACTGCAACTGACCCTATTTGACTCATTTCACTGAAATCTTTTCAAAAAAACAATTTAAACATCATTACTTAAAATAAACCCGACTGATAAATTTTTCTGAAAATTCCTACAGACTGTTATTGTAACTGTACCGTAATAAACAGTTTACGACAATCCGACCAAGCACAGGTAAGAGGGTATTTAAATTAACCCTATATCCTTTAACTTAGCGATATCATTGCTAAGTACTGATGCCATTTTTTCTATTTCGCTGTCTCCTGCGTAGTTTAGCATTTTCGTTTTCCTGCTAAGTCGCGGAGTGGTGATCTCGATATTTTTGAACTTCGTATGAATGTGCATGGTCGCAATGGTTGGGGCTCACCCTAGGATCCATTGAGCCAGCCTCGCTAGAGGGTGGATTATAGCGGAACCAGTCAGGAATAAGAAAATAAAAAAATAATAGAATAACAATGCGATAAATGGCATTTCAATGTTATTACCCAGTCAAACTTAATGTTCATGTAAGAAGCCGAATTTCCCCTTCGTAAAATTTTAGCTGTCACTTATTAAAATAATAGTGCGCGCTATTTCTCGCTCGAAAATAAGAAATACTTAAAAATACGATTTGTTGTTGTGTTTTATACACAGCAAAAGAAGATAAATTTGTGATGCGGGGAGTGGAAGCCATATTTATTTTGTGTACATTTTTTTGTTTTCTATTTTATTTATTAAATAAAATTATTTTAATATTTTTCCATGTTTTGTGATTAATTTTAATAATGTGCGATGAAGTAAAAATGGTGTTTTAGTGAATTTTGTTAAAAATTAATTTGTTAATGGTATGATATTATAGTCGTAGTGTAAACGCTATATTACTACTATAATATTTTAATTTTGTTTAGTTTATTTCCTTTTTTCATTGTGATGTAAAAGCATCTCGTGTATGTGTACATTTTCAAATACGAAATTTATATATAAAAATATATAACAACATGAACAAATATGAAATTTCTCTAAAAGACATTTCACAATATAAAACAGCTGTTTGTAAACCAACAGCTGTTACTTAAAATTATTATTTTTCACTGGTTCGAATGTCAAAAAAAAAGAAAAACAATTGGATAAAATTCGTTAAAATTCGTATTTTTTATTTTCTTATTCCTCACTAGTTGAGGCTTTAGTCAACTGAGCAGTTGGGGTACCGCCTGAGGTAAAACTTCCGTTAACAGTGATTTTTAAATTGAGTACATTATTTTATTAACTCACCAACACACAAACACACCATAAATCGAAAATGTCCCATTTTTTTCTACTACTACGTCATATTTTCGGGAATTATCTAGTACATTAATATTTTTTCCAGGGTTCTAAAATTCGCTCTACAAAATATATTATTCTTTCTTTACTGATCGAACAAATATTTTTTACTACTGATCGTCGCGAATAGTGAATAGAAAACAAAATTTTACTGATTATATTCATCTTGCATTGAATAGAAAACAAAAAATATATACTCTATTCCCACAATAGTGGAATATTCTATTATCTACTCAAACATATATGAAAAGTAAAACAAAAGAAGAGAATAAAATTTTGTTTTAGTTCTCGCAAACAAAAAAAATTGATTAGTGTACAATCAATTTCCACATGGAAAAAAATTTACTCTAAAATGCAAATGTATAAAGTATTTGCCAACTATTCGTTTAACAAGGAGCAGAGAGTAGAAAAATATAATTTCTGATCTATTCAAAACATCGATCTGTTTGTTTTTTCATTATTCGCTCACTATTCGTTGAAAACTGAATATTATATTCTTAATTTTTTATTTTACTATTTACGATCGAAAAAGTGGGGAAAAAATTAAAAAATCATTATTGATAGAATAAAAATGGAATAGAAAGAAAGTGAAGAGTATTTTTTAACGCTGATTTTTTCAATTTTGTTGTAGGTACTTGGCTTATGATTAAAACCCAAGTATATCCTCTAAACAAAAAAGTGAATGTCCAAAATACGGTACATCTATGAACTATGAGTGAATCATTCATTTTTTGCCTATTTCCGATTTTAAAGGGATAAAATAAAGATCGCATGTACTAAGTCATTTAATGTTCCTCACTCGAGCGAAGATGTCATATTGTGTATTTAGATTATTAAACTTTATAGTTATAGGTAAGTATTTTATATTTTATAGAATTTAATAAATAAATAGAAAATTTAATAAAATACGTGTTGAAAATCAATTATAATCCAAGCCGAAACGGAATATCGAAACATCACCAGATTTTTTATGAGAATAACGTAATCGTTCATAGTATAATTTTTTGTGGATATTTATCTTTATTATAAAATAAGTATGAAAAATACTCACTGTGAAAATAAAATAATATAAATTATGAATAAATATAAATTATAAATTTAATTTTGGGTTTCTATTCCCAACACAAAAATGTTGCGTTAGTGAATCACAAAAGTGATACGTTCGCGTTTCATTATAAGTGAACATTATATGAAAGAATACTTCACTAAAAAATCTAATTATCTTGGAATAAGAACACCGTAAACGGTTTGTTTTTGAGCTACAAAATCAATTCGTTTGCGAACAATTGTATGAAGTGTAGTCTTCGTTTATGGGTCATAGACGGTGCCCTGTTTAGCGGGTAGCAACCCGGTAACAACCCGCTAAACAAGGCCAACCACTCACAAACCATAAACGAAGACTACATTTCACACAATAGTTCGCAAGCGAATCGATTTTGCGACTCAAAAACGAACCGTTTACGGAGTTCCTACTCAAGATAATTACACTTATTAGCGAAATATTCGTTCGCATAATGTTCACGTTTAACTATACGCAAACGTAAAACTTTTGCGATTCACTAACGTAGGACTTATGCATATGATTTCCAATAATTTTGTCGAAGTTCAAAGAATGTTGGATTGGAAATAGAATTGCAAAATTAAATTTATAATTTATATTGTTTTATTTTCATAGTGACTATTTTAGAGTAGGCTTTAAACTTTTTTTCTAATACTTATTTTATAATAAAAATTAATTTTCATACATCATTGTGCCATGACTTTCTCACAACAAATCTGATGCTAATTGCTTTCCAATCGACCACCGCAAGTACTTGTAAGTGCGAAAAATGTGTATTGGCTAAAGTGTCGATTGGAAAGCACAAAATTTACAAAAGCAAAACATAACCTACAAATGTGTAGTTTATTTGTGGTAACTTTTTAATAAAAAAATATCAAGACCGGAATTTTATTAGCGCTTCACATACGATATTCAATTATATTTTTGACAGAAAAATACTACACACAATCACCTAGCGGACGGAATTTATCGTAACTGCTTTCAACTACTCATAATAAAAAGGTAGAACAGTTGTGAGTAGTTAATTTAGCAAAGACAAAAACCTTAAGTGCTTATAAGTACTTGCGGTGGTCGATTGGAAAGCAACTGCTGTTTCGATATTCCCTTGTTAACTATTCTGCTTGGATTAGGGTTGATTTTCGGCATATATTTTATTAAATTTTATATTTATTTTATAATTTGGGCGTTTTTTATTTTCAACGGTAGAAATATAAATCAAATCCCATAAAATATAAAATACTTACCTAAATTAACTAGAAAGTTAATCCGTCTATAAGTTTAGCGTCTTCGCTCGAGTCAACAACATTAAATGGTTGGAACATGAAATGGTTAATGGAATCTCCGTTTAATTCCTTTAAATGATTCGTTCATAGTTCGTATATGTACCGTATTTTGCGAACTCAATTTTTTGTTTAGAGGGAAAACACTTGTTTGAGTCATTAATGATAGTAATTTAACGCATTTTAAAATATTGATTTAGTTCATCAGTGACACTATTTTGACTTTCCCTTGGGAATTGGGAAACATGAATCCTAATGTGTAATTAGTATTACTACAATGCAATCTTACGAGCTTATTAATAAGAAAAATTAATATCTACACTGCCATCTCCAACCCCAAGCACCATGATCAAGAAACCAGAAATGTGTTAGAAAGCATGACCCAAAATATTTAAATCAGATAACTTAAATTATTTAAATTTATAATGCCACATTTATATTAATATTGTGTCACACTGAAATATCTAATTGATTAGCGAATCTGAAAATTATGTTCCTTGCTTCACCAACTGCTAAATAATTTCAAAGTTATTATGGCCCTTTGTATTATATAGTCTAATTTACATGTAAGTAGGTCTATTTAACTTGCTGAGAGAGAGGAATTCTCGTCCTTAAAAATAGATAACAATAAAAATAATATTATGCCTAAAATGGTACTTCCGAATTTTTACTCTTTTCGAATAAGCGTTTGTGTCAAAATTTTGTTAAAACTATAAATTTGAAAACTATAATACCACGTTTACACCAGTAGTATAAAAGTATGTATCAAAAAAGTATGACGATGTAAACTCAAAGTAAAATACTTTATTACTTTATCACATACTTTTTTGCTATTAAAGTATTGTACGTATCTAAAAAGTATTGGTATAATGTTATGTGGTCTGAACTGTTAATATAATACTTTCTAGATACGAAATGTCATTTTACAGTCCCTGTTCATTGAATTGTGGACTAAAATACTATAAAATTCTAGTATTTTATCAAAATATGTATAAATAAAAGCAAGATTTTTTTTTAATGTTTAAATTTTAAAATTAAATAATTTTGGTAATATATAAATTTTAAAACAATTAAAATTTGATTAAAATATCTTTATTTTTAATCACAGCTTTTATTCTTTCAGGCATGCTACATATACAAGTACTGGTCATATTGCGAATTTGATCACTATTTCTCCATTTTTTGCAATATTTCTTTTTTTTTTTTGGTGAACACTGTAAGATTGGAGTTTTATATACGTTGGACTTAAGTAAGGCCCAGCAATTCCCAAGAGTTTAAATTCGGAGAATTGCCAGGCCAAGAGAGAGAATGTCAATATTTTGGTTAAGGAGGACATTCTCTATTAATTTCGCGGTATGGCCAGAAGCTTTGTCTTGCATAAAACTGCAAGAGTATTGGCCTTTAGGTAGTGACCTCATGTAACGAAATAAGACGTCTGTTAATACCTTTTTATATTGTTATTGTTATATTGTTATATTGTTTTTATATTGTGACCAGGTCCATCTCCACTAATGCAGCTCCTTATCATTACTGATGGTGGATGTTTTATGTTCCTGATTACGTAGTTCTCCCTAAACTTCTCTCCTGGTCTCCTTCTGACGAACTGGGCCGATTCTGTAACGGCTTCTAGCTTGCATTCGTCACTAAACATAACCAATAAATTTTTAAAAACTTTAATTTAGGATTTTTTTTAGTTAATTTTTGAAAATATGTAATGAGTGCTTAAGAATTCGATTTACCTTCTTCCAGTCGTCTATTGTCTACTGCTTATATTGTTTAGCCCAAATAAGATGTTTTTCCGTATTTTTTCAGTGAGTCTGGGTTTTTTTGCTGGACGCCTACATTTCAAATTATTTTCATATAACTTTCATCGCAATGTCACCGCTGATATCTTTATCCCTTCTTCACTAAGGTACTTTTGCAGCTCGCTCGTCGTTGCTCTGGGCTTTTCTAAGGCCGATTAAATAATTTTTGGTCTGTTCTAGACGCTGTCTTCTTGATCCTTTTACAGTTTCTTCTCTTGGTCTCATAAAATGTATCCCCAGATTGAAGATTTTTTGCCAAATTACTACTGATGAGCAAGAAACTTTTTCCATTTTAGCAATCTCGCGGTATGAATGGTTTTTTGTTTTTAATAATGCTCCGATAGCATATTTTTTCTACTGTTTAGGTCCTCTTTTCGACCCATTTTTGAAAATAAATGTTTCAATCCAAAACTTTCCAAACACACACACACACACACACACACACACTATACCTTAAACACAAGTTTTTTAACTAAATGATAAAATTCACTCAACGCAGATTATTTCTTACTTTAGCTCAATCACAAAATTTATAAAAACACCTTGCCAAACCGTGCTCCAAACATAAAATAAGAGGATAACCTAAAAGTAAAATATGCATGCTATCGATCTTTTTAGTAATTTTTCATGTAACTATTTTATTGCGACCTTTTAAAAATGTCGTAAAATAATCTTAAAACAATAACAGATGTGATCCTAAATGCATTTTATTATTTTGAAATATTTTAAAATATAAAACAATAGCAGAAATTAGGAATTTCTAAAATACTAATATTGTCCTTAATTCAATGAACAGGGACTGTAGTCAATCTTCAGATTTTTTTTTTGTATATTGTGATACATTATAACTGTTTTTGTGAAATATTAGTGAAATATGTAAGTAATAAACTATTATAATATGTTTCACACCACTATGGTGTAAACTGAAGGAGAAAAATACTTGATTAGTAAAATACTATTATACTATTAAAGTAGCTATGGTGTAAACGTGGTATAAATTTTGCCTTTGTTTTGATTAATTTGCTCATCTATTTACTTTTTCAAATCAATGTGGATTTTATGGTTCAAAAAGAACACGAAAACAAAATTGATGTGTTTTATATGTGTATTAGAGAAGGTTTTATTATGTTTATTGTAAGTTTAGAAATGTCATGTCAAAACGACATCAGTTGTGAACTGCACTATAAGAAACTTTGTGTATATATTTCCGAACGAATAAGTGTCACATATTTATAAATGAGCAATTAAAATATGTTTTAATTAAATTTAAAACCCGTGCTTTAATTTACAGTAGGTGCAAAAAGAGTGTATACTTAAAAGTTAAAACTATTGCCTGGACCCTAGATAGAATAAAAAAATAACGTAAAAAACGAAGTTAAAAATTTATTATGTATTCCAATTTGACGTTTCGGCCATAAATAACTTAAAATATTTTCATTCTTTGTAATATTTTTTGATATACATATTTCCTAAAATCTTGAATGAAACTACACTGCTCGTCAAAAAAATCCGGACACTACATTTTTTCAGTAAATATTTGTGTTAACGGTACGAAATAATATAATGTGCGCCAAAAGGCACTAACGGATCAAGTTTTCGTTTAATAAAAGTAACCACAGGATCAAAACATTTGAAATAACAAAATTACCGAAAAACGGATATTGATATATCTTCATCTTTATTTAAATAAAAACCAACAATAAATCTAAGTGGTTGGTACTCTAGTATCGAGTATTTCCGCCACGAGCTCTGATCACATCTAGCATCCTTTTTGGCATACTGTGCACAAGGTTTGCAACGTACTCCTGAGGTATCATTTCCCATTCTTCCTGCAGAGCTGATTGAAGATGATCCAAGGTTTCTGGAACGACTTCCCTTTGCCCTAAATGACGCCCTAGCATATCCCACATGTGCTCCCATCCAAATAATTGTTGACCACGTTTGCAACGTGGGGCCATTTCGTTATCATGCATTAGTTTAAATTGCTGTCCAATAAATGGGGCGTATGGAACCACAAATTCTTCTAGACATTCCACGATATACCGCGTAGAAATTCAAGGTCCGTACGGGCGTCTATAGAAATGCCTGCCCACACCATTAATGAGCGGCCATGAAATGGGACTCTTGGGGATATGGTACATAGTGAATATCGCTCTCCGGATCTCCGCCATACTCTTTACCGTCCATCCGGTGATCGCAGACTAAACCTTGATTCATCAGTGAACAACACGGACTTCCAGTCGTCCCTAGTCCTGACGTGGTTACGAGCAACAGTCAAACAGTTTCTTCGATGAGCTGGGAGAAGCTCTGGCCCTGTAGCAGCTCTCCTGGACTGCATCCATGTTCATTTAATCTTTGCGATGCTGTGCTAACTGAAATATTGACACCACGTACCTGTGCCAATCGACCAGCGACGATTCTAGCTGTTTGGAAACGATCTCGCAATACCATTGATACCATAAACCGATCGTCCCGCTCGTTTGTTGCTCTTTTACGACCTGATACAACCGTTCGCTCATACTGACCAGTTTCACGATGTCGTTTAATAGCGTCTTGAACTGTACTTCGAGGGAAATTTAGGTGGGCAGCAATATAACGCACGCTACGGCCATAATTATAATATTTGCTAATAATAATAACTAAGCACTGTTAACGTCAACTGTAATAATAATACTAACAATAAATGCTACTTTAAATGTTTCAAAACAATTGATTCATTTATTTAGAAACATAACAATCGAAATTTTGAATATTTTTCATTTATTACACTTCGTTGCTGTGATTGGATTTTAAATAAAAAAAATACGGTTTCTGTTACACCTATTTTTCGATTATGTACTATTTAATATGACAGTGCCTTTAAAATAGCGTAATTGCTCTAGAAATTTAAAATTTACGAAGAAATTCAAGTGTCCGGGTTTTTTTTTGACGAGCAGTGTACAATAGTTTTGAGTATAAACGTATATCAACAAAATATGTTTTTAAAATTATAAAAATTATTTATAAGCGGTTTAAATTTCCGCAATTCGATAAATTATTTTTTTCATGAATATTTTAAAAATAGAAAAGATAAAATACACGAATATTGCTGCGTTTTTTTGTAATATGGTAATCGAGACCGCGATAAAATATAGTGAAAATACAGGGAAATTTTGAAAAAAAAAAAAAAAAAATTCAGAACATCAACTATAACTAACTTCAAGTAGTGGTATATAAAACAATGGGGTATAAATTCATGAAAAAACAATAAAACAACAGCATATGTTCTATTAGCGCCCAACCATGTTCTCTTTCATATTTAATTCTCACCGAACATTTTATTGCGAGAGTAAAAAAATATTTAATCGCTGTTTGTTTTATGTCTCTTCTTTGCATCTACTTACATTCGTATTTTATTTTTCCTTTTATTCGAGCCCACTCACATTTAATATTAATATTTGCTCGAAAGATCACGTAATATATGTCGCTCCTCTTTTATTCTGTTGTTACTGTATGGATTAGTATTATGAATTTTTTAAATCCATAAATAGAAATAAAAGGAAATCAAATCGTCGATTTTTTACGTACAATACGATACTACACCACTACATATAACGTAAAATCAATTTATACAATGCATATTTCACTAATATTATAATATTTAGTTATACGTGTATTTAAAGAAATGTTTAATTCGGTTTTTACTGTACGCAATAGAATATGAAAATATGTGCGGTACTTTATATTAACACAATTGTGCATCTCTTTCTCCCAGGAATGAAATCTTCACGATAAAAAACAAGAAACAAATATAATTTGAACACACTCTACTATAGGTTCAAAATAAAATGTATAAACGATTTATGATAGATTGGTGTGTGTGCCGTCGTGTGCGTGCGTGTGTGTGCGTGCGTGCGTGTGTGTGTGTGCGCGCGCGCGTGTGTGTGTGTGTGTGTGTGTATGTGTGTATATATATATATGTGTGTGTGTGTGTGTGTGTGTGTGTGTGTGTGTGTGTGTGTGTGTGTGTGTGTGTGTGTGTGTGTGTGTGTGTGTGTGTGTGTGTGTGAAAATTTACGAAGAAATTCAAGTGTCCGGGTTTTTTTTGACGAGCAGTGTACAATAGTTTTGAGTATAAACGTATATCAACAAAATATGTTTTTAAAATTATAAAAATTATTTATAAGCGGTTTAAATTTCCGCAATTCGATAAATTTTTTTTTTCATGAATATTTTAAAAATAGAAAAGATAAAATACACGAATATTGCTGTGTTTTTTTGTAATATGGATAGAAGGGCATTTTTAAACGAGTATACTTGATAACGAGGCATCCATGTCAAAATACACTAAAAATATGTGGATTTATACAATTGTATGAATCTGACATTAGCGATAATTATTCGATAGTTAATATTGTACCTCAAAACGGAAACATCTTAAAATATATAAAAAATAAAATATAGAGAGAAGCCGTAACTAATATGGCTCGAAAATACCGAAAACCTAGAAATTACCAACACATAACATATGCTATATTAAATTTTATTGTTCTCTAAGGGTTCTGAATTTTTCGGGTTTAATTTCATTGTTTCCGATTAACTAATCCACGATGAGAAATGTTTTGAAACTTTGAGAGTAAGATTTTAGTGCTGGAGTTTAGAAAAATAATATTTGAACTATTATAACTAAATGAAATAAATAAAAATGTATTAATATGCGTATTACTAATTGAAAAATTAAATTTCTTGTGACAGCGACATCATCACAACTTCAGACTAATCTTCAAAGTAATCATATTGTTATGGCAGCCGCTCAACAACAATTTCAATTAAAATTACAAAAGCAATTGCAACAATGTAATAATGCAGCCTCGGTTATGCCGCAAATAATCACCAAATCTCAAGTTGGAGCACTAAATACATCAAATCCTGGCAGCAATGTTGGTGCTATAAATATTAATAATAGTGTTATAACTGCAGCCCTCCAAGGTAATCATCGAAGAAGATCTGGTACTGAGACAAATAAATAAAGTAAATTTTAAAATAAACATCCTATAAATAAAATAAAAAATTATATATACATAATTAAAAATTACAAAAAGAATTTATTTAAGTTTATAGACTTTAAATTAATTAACAAGAATATTAATTATGTTTAAATTTTGTATATAATATTTAAATTATAAGAATATAATTATGAAAAAATTAAATTAATTTAAAAAAAGATATTAAAAAAAATTGTTAAGACCGATTTTATTCTTTATTATAGATACTTCTAAATAATTTTCATTTGTTTCTTTAATTATATTAATTTATATATTATTAATGCTTAGTTTATTTAAAATATTAAACAAATTATGTATATTTTAGTCATTTTTTAAATTTGTATTTAAAAATGATTTTTAAGTTCTTTTTCCGTTTCGTCCACTTTAAACTATTTGTAGTTAGTTAATAATCAAGTAGAAAGTGTATTTAATACATCTAGATGAAATTAAATGAGAAATTATTATTGAAATAACAAAAGGGTTTCTTTTTAATTATGTTATGGTAGAAGTTTTAAATGCAAATAGAATAAAGTGAACTAATCGTGCGTACATTTTTATTTTTTTTAGTTACTTAATTGCAAAGTAAAAATTAACACCTTGTTGAAATAGATTAGTTTGTAAATTATAAAATGCATGTATATGTAACACGGGAAAAACGATCTACATAGGCCACGATTTCAGGATTTTGAGATAAATGGTTTTTATTGTTCAGAAACATTTTAGTAGGTTTCATTTTAACTATTTATTGTAGTTAAATTGTATTTCAATGTGCAAACCATATTTCAATGCATAATATTAATACTGTAGAAACAATTTTTAAATGATGCTCAAAATTAGCAGCTGCATTTTGGCAATTGAACATACAGAAATACTTACACTCGTTTTGTTGTTTTTGTTCGTTTAGTTTAATTGAGTACTACATAAATTTTCAAAACTTAATTTTTACCTTTAATTTGGGACATATTTGGTAGAAAAAGTATCTTCTCGCTTAAGTAAGATTAAGTTTTTGAAATTAAATTTAAATGGGCAGGAATAAGCAGGCATATTCTTGCTAAAAAGTCTATATTTTCTTTGATTTAAGGTAAATTCAATTACCTATCAAAAATTCTATGACAAACTGTAGTAACCTCATTCGAGGAAAACGAGACATAAACTTCAATAAAGTATCGAAAATTTGATGGCAGAACATCACCACTGTACGAAAAATTTCTTATAAAATCGATTTCATCGACAGTAAATAATTTATCCGACTACTCGTATTATACTCGTTAATATATATAACACTTTTCTCCTTTTTTTATTTATTTTATTTTACTGACACTACATCCCAAAAATGGGTTTAACCGCCTGCTTTATTTCGGTGGATAAATAATATTACGTTATATTCGGATTTATAATTGATTAGGTTGGTTTATCAAAGTGCAAAATACGAATAGTCCCATTTAAAAAATTGATTCAGAAAATGAATTCGATATAAATATAAATACTTGGCCTTGTAGATCAAAATGACAATTATATCGTTATTGCAACAGAAACCGCCATTTATTTCTACTTATCCCCCCAGTTTTAAATTAATTGTAAATAAATAACTAGTTTTACTTTTTGAAATTTTAAATATTATTTGGATCTTGCTTATAGAGTTAATTTTTATATTTCATTTTTGTTATAAATCAAATATAAAAATTATCACTATAAAGAAGACACAATAAATATTTAAAATTTCAAAAAGGAAAACTACATAGTTTTTCATTTACAATTAATTTAAATAAAAGTGATAAAATTACACAACAAGTGGAAACATAGTCATGAAATAAGTGTTAACCAGCTTCATTCCAAGAACTTATTATTAACAAAATAAACAGTCCAATTCTCATAGTCGCGTCGCAGATTTTTGGATCAGTTTACCTTAGTATTTTTATAAAATAATTGGTTTTACCTTGAATCAAAGTAAATGTTTATTTAGAACCCGAGTATTCGCGCGCACTCTTAGGATCCGACATATAGTCAATATTTATTGTAAAACGATTTATCCCACTATTGGTACGCATCCTTAAGACAATTTTATTCAAAAATCAAAATAAAATTTTATGATTTGAAAAAAAATATTCTTGCCAATTGAAAAAATTGGGTGACTACATTCGTAAAGAATGACTAGGTACTAGAATAAGAAAATGTAAACGACGTGACTGTAGTTACTATACGAATTGCGGTTTAGCTTATATCTGTTTTCCCGGGTCCCATTAAACTGAGTTTATATACAAATTCTGAAATATTTGTTTACATACTAGATCCACAACACGCGAACAAGTTATTAATTCTGATTTAATTTATAAAATTAATATCGTGTTGTAATCAACACCAACATTGGATACTCAGCCGCTTTGCAAAAATTAAATTGTTATCTGTTAACAAAAATTTCTACATTTTTACATAAACTCGGTTTAACTTAAACAAAATATTGAATAAAAAAAAACAACACTAATTTTATTTTAAATTTGGTTCAATTGTTTAAAAATACTTAGATATATTTTTTTTCTTTTGATTTGTGTTTTTATTTCTTTTTTAACTATGTAATTGATTATAAGCAAAATAGAAAACTGACCTATATTAGGTAAATAATTAATATATAATTTATTCTTTAAAAATAGCTAAAAATTATACAATACAATACAAAAATCAATTTTTATTTTTTATATTTAAAATTAAAAAATATAGTGACTATTAACTTAAATAATAATATATAAATATATGATATGAAAGAATATAAAACATGCAAAATGATGGCTTTAAAATACTAATTTACTTTCCGGAATAAACTCCTTGCAAACTTACCCTTTACAATTACTATCGGAATAATTTGTTCAGAGTGGAAACACAAAAATAGGCTTATTCTAATGTTTAGCTTATTTCTAATTCTTTTTTAACTTTAAACACAGATAATGGTATATGCGAAAGTTGTTAATGATATGCCCGAGCAAAATGCACTTTCTTTAATTTCGCACCTAATTTTTAAAAAAATTATTAAGCTTTAGGCTTCGACAAAAATCTACACACTGACCTTAAGCGTTACGACGAGTTCTTTGTAAATAAATTTTGGCATAATTACTGACGATAATTTGAAAAACTTCCTCTTTGCAATTTGTTGTTGTATTTCTGTTCGATTGCTGTTTTAATTTTTTTATTACATTTGACAGGTTACAGTATGACCTGAAGAGCTGTATCTGAATTCCAAACAAAAACGAGAGTGCTATATTAATCGATATAAATCGATACAAATACGAATTTAATACTTTTATTTTTGCTTCAAGCTCCCTCCAATAGAATCTGAACCTGAAATTTTTCAGAACAAGCCTATAGTAGGAAGGAAGGTCGGCATTATCGCTAAAAATTATTACAGGTTCCAGGACACAGTCTCTTGATGGTAAAATTAGCAACTCAATAGGCTGATTTTCATATTTTTCTAGTAAAATAAATAATAGATGTAGGCGCAACAAGTCTATTCGAGTTTTGCACACTTTATGTTGTGTCGAAACCTAATTGAGAGCAGGGCCCAAAACCAATCTTCAGCCTCCTGTCCTTATAAAGTTGAATCGGGAGCACACAATGTTGATGCTCTACAATAATCCCGCTTCTTTCATAAATTAAAAATCGATGATAAATTGTTTTGAAAGGACTAATATTTCCTAATTTTAGTTTCACATTATGAACTGGCGGCAGACCAATGTTGTAATTTTTCTTACAAAATGTGAAAAGTTGATATAGTGGTATACTTGACTATTATTTAAGAGAGTCCTCTATCCTTATTTCCTGTGTTTAAACTGTAAATAAATAAATTCACAAATCAAGCTTAAATCAATACAAATTAATGCCAATATTAATTGAAACGGTTTGACTTATTAAAAAGAATAAGATTTTACAGAGGGTTTATTAGTATTTTTAATTAAATTATGAAATCAAAAACATAAGCTTAAAAACGACCAATTTGGTTATTCGTAATGTTATGCTTACAATCTTCACATATAAATATGTATTATTATAATATAAAATCACCTTTCAATATTTAAAAACTAATGATTTTATTTATCGTTTAAGCAAGAAATTGAGTTTTAACCGTATCAGACAAATAACTGCCATAAAAATCTCTCCAAAAACGTTTAATTAATCACATTTTTTTATATTTAACCCCAAAATTATAAATAGTGCATTTTTATGTTTTATCACATTTATGTGAGTAAGTTTGTGTTTTATTCAAATTTAAAATAAATAAAATTAAACTAGAGAACAGAAATCTTTTATTGTGATAATTTTTATTTTTAAAAAAAAATCAAGCTTTTTCTTTTCATTTTGTTACACGCTTTCTTCTTTTCGTTTTTGTAAAAAATCGGCTTGTGTTCGCGATGGCTTTTTTCGAGTTTACCAAATTTTTTTATTTGTGTTTTATCTAATAACCAAACAATTTAGATCAGATAGCCCGTTATTCATTATAAAAATTCTTTAATTTTCATTATAGTATTCTCGATCTAAATTATTTGATTTAAATAAATTCGATTAAGCTCTCACAACACATACTATACGAGCACTGAGAATTCTCGAGTTTATTTATTTATTTTTTAAATTTAAAGAAAAGAAATTTACTCTAAAATCACTACTCTGTTTAATTTGACATACATATATAATTGCACAAAAATAGTAAAGCATGAAATCGTGTTTAATTACATTGAAGCCTTGCACGTGATCTTTTTATTTTGTAAGTTTGATAAATAGTTAAATTTATTTAATCGTTTATTTATTGAAAAATCATTGTTTCTATATAAAATTTGGTTTTAATTTGTTTAAAAACATGTTTAAAGATCCAGGATATCGTGTTTGAGAAACAAACGTCTAATCAACTTAGCACCGAATCAGTTTCTAGCGAGTCTCAGTGCTAACATGATTCTTAATCGTTTTGAATGTCATACATTCCGATTATATTAGTTGAATCTTGAAATTTCGTCACAAAAATGCTATGAAAATATTTTTCCCAATTCCCTATTCCCAGGGAAAGCCAGAATAGGGTCACTGAAGATTAATAATTGTAATATTTAATCCTCTACAACCTTCAATGGTTAGATGTTTTGAACGTTGCGATTTTAATTTGTTTAATTAACAAATGAGTTCATACGTTTTCCTATCTGCTCGATCTCTCAAACCTGTTTACTTTTCATCTGGAATTACAATGGATGCATGTAAACACAAATTTTCAGTTTGTTAAACCCTATTTGAACACTAAATTTTTGCAATAAATTCCAATGGCAAGTATTCGTTGGAATGTCAAATCTCGATCGTATCTGTCAATGGTGAAAATTTTACATATTTTTAATTGCTACATTCTCAAATTTAATTTCGTCAATTTTGCAATTAAAATTTAAGTGTGTCTTTAGAGTCGTTTGGTTTCAAAATAAGTGGTGTATAACAAGAAGACAGATCGGTCATAAACTACTATTGCGCTCGCAATAAATAATCTAGCTCACTTCGGTATACGAGTTTTCTTCGACAACCGCGACTTCAGAGTGGGCAGTTTTGCTGTTGTTTCATAACCGTACTGGATGTAAATATTAAATTTATTATAATTTACAACAAACATTAACAAAATTAATTTTGTACATCTAGTATATTTGCGAAACAGGCTTTTCGCTAGAAACTGATAAACCGAAATTAGACTTAAATGTACGATATGATTTAAGTCTGACAATTTTACACAAATTTTATTCATTTTCAATTTATGTGTTTGATTTGGGAAACGCTTTAGTCTCTAATGCCTAATTTTTTTTCCTTACTATAAATACATCTTAAATAACATAGTTTAGAATTCAATATTTATAAATGATTCTAACTGATATATCGAGGCCGATTCCGAGCTCTATAATTTTATGTTATTTTTGTTTTTTTTAATACAAGTTCTAATAGAAAGCGGAAAAATAAACTAACATAACATGAATTTTGCGCCTCGAGAATCGGCTCCATCATCTCATACGGATGTAAATTATTATATTTGCGGAATGGGACAGATGGATGAAGGTGTAATATTCATTTTTTTAATTTTAATTTTTTCTCCTTTTTAAGAGATCTAATATATTCGAAAATGAATACATTGATGATTAGACTATTTGAATTAATTTTGATATGTCTGCGTAGTATATCTTCGTTTTAATGATCCCCATTACCTTTGAAATCGGCATTAGAAAAGAGATTTCGAGCAGACAGAGACTGTTATCATCACCTGCCCAGCAGAATCGAAATCCTTAAATTTCAAGGAGCTGCACCTTGTATTGACATAACATTATTATACTCTCTTATAAAATATACGATATCGTAATTAATTATAATAATTTTTGACGCTGTCGACCAGTTCGACAACGTCGAAAATACATCAACCACAGAAAACATTGGAACGACGGATCCCTTCCATAAATTTCACTAATATTTCGAATTGCTCTGAGTTTGTTGAGGTCCTAAAATAAATCCGACAATAAATTTAAATTATAAATTTTAAATTTAATTATTTTAATTAAACAAAATTACATATATGTATTCATATATAAAAATACACAAATTAACTAAACATGTAAATATATGTGACTCATATTTTATTAATTGTTTATTTTCTTATTAAATTTCATGATTTACGATTTATTAAGTTAAATCGTTTATTTACGACACCTCAATAGCAGTCATATAATTTTCGTTTTTATCTAAAATAATACGCGTCTTCATAATGGGAAAATTTACGATCTGGTCGAAAAGCGCATCGAAAATTTCATAATAGACCCCCTGAGTGTTTTTTCAAGCAATCATCCCACTATGATTACTAATCTAAAAAACAAAACATAACAAATAACTAAATCGTTTTGTTTCTGTATCCATTCTTTTGATTTATTTTATTATAATTCCAAATTCTAAAGACACTGACTTATTTGTGGACACCAACTTATTCAAATAAGTCACCTCGCGAGGACACTTATTTGAAAAAATACGTCTACCTAGAAATTTCTCCAAAATTGTGTCGTGATTAAATGTAATACATGCAGTTTTTATTTTCGAATCTATTGACGACGACCAACATGTGAAGATTTTTGTCTTAAATTTTATAGAATTTGCGTTTTGTTTTTATTATTACCTCACAAATAAGTCGGTACAATGAATTGGAATAACTTGTACAACTTATTCAAGATGGCCTCAAACAAGTCTGTAATACGTCGATGTTTGGAAAACACTCTTAATGATAAAGTCATGGGTTAATTATCAAGTTTCATCTCCAGTGAGAATTATGTTATAATATTTTGAATATTTTCGCACAACAGTAACTAGCAACATGGTTTTGTTTTTGTAATTGTGTGATGATTCATGGCATCCAATTGCACAGAGTTTTAACATACCAAAATAGTAATTGCACATCTTGTACTCGCTCGCCAGTTCTTGTAGATTTATGCGAAAATTTTACTTCCGTTCCCATCAATGTCGATGGCCATTTCAAGTGTGGTGGTGTCACATGTTCTGCCAGAGATTCCTCTTTTTTTTTCTTAAAAACTTCCTACTTTGTTTTAATAACCTTTTCCACTTATAGATCATGATTTTACCAAGCGTAACCATATATTGCTCCCATTTAACAATGTCGTATTATTTTCTTTGAACACTTTTCTTTGTTTAATAAGGAATTTAATAAATGCCCGCAATACGGTCGCTCTGTTTCACCGATCATATGAACTGGAAGTTTTTCATATTTTCGAAAATTAAATTGAAATTTTTTTTTCTTTAACGAAAACCCGTATTTAACAAATTTAAATAAGAAACGTCACTCATCAACTTCAGATAGCAATATGATATCATCTACTGTTATACATATACCTTATTAAATTAATTAGTAGTATCTAATTTATTTTCCTGAATTTTTTTTATTATATTGTCAAATTTAAAACAGAACCATAATTTCGATAAATATGTTAGCACATTCTTAATTACATTTTTATGTTTTGAGTTGAGAAACTAAAAGTTTGACAATTTTAAAAATTTAAAACAGAAACAAACTAAAATAAAATCGGCGTTTGTGATTATAGAATTAGGAAACCGTTTTTTATTTTATTTTTTAAATTAGCAATTAATTATGCATATTTATTTATATAAACAAAATTTAATATACATATTTGTTTTAAAAATTACCAAATAAAGAATAAATATTACCAGTTTATTATAAAATGTTACTTTATCATATAGATGATCGCGTGGTATAATACGCCCAAATTTGTTTTTACACGGTGACAGGTTCCAACCGTCTAAAAAACCAACGTAACAAAAACCACGTAAAAACGTGTAAAAAAAGTGCAAAAAAAAACATTGCTTAAAAGGTCTACATTTTTGTTTTGTTTTTCAAAACAGTGTAATAAAAGGATTGGGTGTATACGGTTTTAGTAAAAGTTTATCCGTTTTTTCGTTAGAAAAATTTTCAACAATAAATTATTGCGTTTTTTTGTTGCATTGAAAATGGCCTGTTCTAAGAGCATTTCAGTGTCACGGGCGTCAATTTTTTTTTTCAAGGAAAAAACACATAAATACGCAGTTATTGATGATACATTTATTAGGGAATTGATTTTTAATACAATAAAAACAATAATAATTTCAAATAAAGCGCCTTTTCTGTTCCGGCTTATGAACTATTGCTATAGATTCTATCTCAATTGTCGGATAACGCACAAGCATTCGAATTATTATTTTTGGTTCTTATTTAAAAGGAGTATTTGAAATTACTCTATATCCCAGTTCTTAACAAACAAAATGTTGGAATCAAATTTAAATATATAAACGAATTTTTCCTTTTTCTGTAGTTCCTCATGCTTACTTGAAGATTTCTTTATTGATTCTAACTTTTGGTTGCAAGTGTTTCTCTATTAACATTTTATTTAATTTTAGTTTGTATTTAAAAAAAACTATTCATAATATATTACAAAGTAGTTTGTAGGTACCAAACTTCTACAGAACAGATTTTCTTGTATGTAACGAATTATTCAGATCAATTAGAATTGTAAAAACCCGTTTCTTTGTAAATATTCAATATTGATTGATAAATTTAAAAACATTTTAATATATCCAAACCGTAAACCTATATTACACTAAATAAATTTTTAGTTAGATTATTTGTTCAAAATCAAACAATAATGACTGTTCTGTAATTATATTGAAAACAAAACACTTAAAATAAAAGAAAATATAAAAAATAAAAAAGGGAAAAAATAAATTTGTATATTAAAATAAAAAATTATTAATTATTATTATTAAAAATGTATGTATTATAAAATAATAAAATTAATTTTGTATATAAATAAAAATGATAAATAAAATAAAAATATTTATAAAAAGAAAAAATTCACACAATTATAAAATATTTGGCGCGAGTATGTGATGATAATGCCATAATGTGACAAAATACAAAAAATAATATCTATAATTTTGTTATAAATAAAACATTAATATTCAATTTTATTGTTGTTTTATCACTTGATTATCATCTTACCGATATCAAACAAAACGTAAACTTAAAAGCAGGAGCCAACGGCGATCGCATTCGTCAAAAATAATGTTTTGTCAGTAAAAGTCAGAAGGGTCAGAAACATTTAAATGTTCAAATATAATTTTTTTGACAACGATAAAAAAAGTTAATTTAGACAAAAATTTAAGTTTAAATCACACGATGATTTAAATTTACATTTTCTCAAATTGGCTTTCTTTTAACATGGCTGAATTCATCATTTCTGTTGAAGGTAAATATATTTTATGCAAAATTAGTTAATGAAGGATCTTTTAAAATTTAAATATGTATGTACTAAAATTATATTAATTATTGATTTGAATATATTCACAAACTGCAAAACGCCTTTGTTCAGATTTTAAGTGTGCGAAGTTGTCTAATATACCTACCAGAGCTAAAATATGAAATACGTTTTTATACGTAAACCCTTCTACATAGCCTAACTGCTCACAAATAGTTTGTGTTTTGCGAAATTTGGATTAAGACTTTTTATTATCTATTGTGGATATTGAATATTTGTTGCTTAGCCTTAAAATGCTGGGGCCCCTTTTACATCCGTCCCCATCTCCAAGCATATCGAATCCTTTTTTACATTTTCGGTATACGACTTATTAGTATATGATTATCATTCTATACGTTTTAAAAATAATAGCTTTTATTTAGCGCATTTTGAATATCTATATTAAGTCAGTCTAGTGTAACAATTAAATTGTTAACAAATTCGATGATAATACGGTCAGCTTCCCCGCGTCGCATCGATCCTACATTTGGTACTTTTTTAATCGACTGTATGCACAACACAATCAATTAACCAATGCTGCGTTGTTGCGTTGAACTGGCATTATAGCGGATCAATAAAAATACATGTACTTGTATCTAGTACAGAAGAAAACAAATACAAGTTTTGTATGATCGGTACACGATTTGTATTCTAATACAGGACCGTAAATTTGTATTTGGTGTGTGTGCTTGTACGTTTCATTTTGTAGAATCTAAAATAAATCATTTGAAACCGTGGTTTAACAAGTGACACAAGTGCTCGTGAAATAAAATTTATTTAAGCCTTTTATTTGGCTAATAATAATAATAAATTAAAAGTGCCTGCTCTAAAAGCTTCAACACTCGAATTATAAAAAATAAAACTTTTATAAGTTAAGCCAAGGTAAATTAAATGTTTGTTTTAAAATTTGTGAAAAACCACAAGCACCATACATATAATCCGTGTTAATATCCATTCATTTTATCTTTGTTGCATATATAGAAGAACCCGCTGGTTTTCCAATATCGGATATAGCTGTTCTTATAAAGCAAGCCGTAAATAAACCGTAAGTCATAAATTCTTATGTTATAAGTTGCCTGGATACGTGAAAATCCATAGTAAATAAAACGAGCATTAAACCACGGCCGCAGTGTGGTTCTTCGCGGCAAAAATTATATTCATCGAAGGAAAACAATTAAGTATTTCCTCATTCATACCTGTATATGCAATAAAATATATTGGAAACGGAATGCGCATAGCATGTGCAACATAGTAAAATTCCCAAAAGGAAGTATCGGCGCCTGGAAAACAGGGTGACTTAAAACCTCGTATAATTTAAATTAAAAATTGGTATAATTTTATGTTTTTATAATTTCATCGGACCATGGTTCAATTCATAATAGTTAGCGTTTTAAATATTTACTGTTACTAAATTTCGTTGGTCAGTCATTTAAGATATGCATAATATGTACGGTTTCAAACGATTTATTTATATTATTTATTATATTATCTATATTTATATATATTAAAATTACATTATATTATAATATTTATATATTTACAAGTTACTATATTTTGCATGCAAATTATTTACATTAATATATTACTAACCACCCTTTATATTCTTATTATTACATACATATTCTATATTAAATTATTTATTTATTGATTCTGCCTAAATACTGAAGTTTGATTATAGATTCTGCTCATTGTTCAATAAAATTGTGTTTTGGTATACTATAGAGGAAAAGAAAATATCTATTTTCTTCGGGTCGTTATGAAAATTTTGATAGTGTTAATGTGTTTAAATAGTGTTATGATCATGGAATTGTGTTAGTGATATCGATTTCCAAAAATGTGTCATTAAGTTTAAAGTGATGATTTAAGTTCTGTGCTCCATTTCAAATATGGGGATATACACCTTTTGGTGTATTATAATATCCAAAGTGACAGGGTGGGTAATGAACGGTGGTCATAGATATCGGATCACCATTACCTCAGACATATCAAACAACTCGTGTCTCGTTTAGCAGTTTCAACAGTTTTTTTTGTTTTACGGACCGTGTGTGTATGCATTTGGAGTATGATTTCCTCTTATTTTTTTTTGTTTCTTTGTATTTAGCATAGCAGCACTTCAAGCTCTAATTTGGATGGTGAAAAGAACTCCCCAATCTGACTGCCACCTAGCCAGGTAACGTGCTGCTTCACCAATCAACCAAGTTAGAGATTCTGCTAACGATGGACGCGTGGTTTACCAAGTAGAAAATATCCTGTTAAACCAGGATCGACAAGTTATATGACGCATCGTTACACTAGGTTTAAAAACACCAAGAAGATACGCGCAATCTAGTTTAATAACCGGCATCTCACATACGGAATAATAAAGTGGGGTTTGGTTTACAATTATTTTTTGGAGTGCCTTTGATGGAGACAATTGCTAATTATACGACTGAATATGGCAAGTATAAAGTATCAGAATATTCCAAGAAGTGCAAAATATTTGGCTTAAAATAGATTATTTATTTCAGTCGATGATTATTTATTTAGTCGAATAGATTATTTTATTTAGTTGATGCAAAAGTATAAGAGATTATTAATTCTTGTCATTAAATAAAATTGTTAAGGTAAAGGAAATTGTTAATGTAAAAGTACTGGCTTTCGCTTGTATTGAGAAAAACTGATGAGAAAGAAAATGTTTCAAATCCTGGAGTTGTTAAAAACTATATATTTTCTGGCCACGTTTAATTCAAAAGTTCTTATGGCTTAGTTTAAAAATATGACTTCATACGAGGGTTGCCTTTTATATTTCGGGATTGGACAACCCTAGTGTTGCAATCTGGCAACTGACAGCTCTATCGTAAAGTTTGACATTTTTGAGATTATACGTACTCAGAACGTTTTGACATTCGAGTGCTATTTGTGTTGTTTACAGTACTCATTAACTCAACATCTCGGTGAAAAAATGGAATTAAATCGTGAACATTTTCGTGCGATTATTTTTTTCAACTTTCGACGTGGATTAAGGCAGCAAGAGTGCACGGATGAACTTAATTCAATTTTTGGCGATGAAGCTCCATCAAGGACCAGTGTTTATCGATGGTATGGTGAATTCAATCGAAGTCGTAGTTCACTCCAAGACGAATTTCGTGAAGGTCGTCCAGAATCAGTTGTTGTTCCGGAAACCATTGATGCTGTGCGCGAACTGATATTGCAAGATCGTCATGTGACCTATCGTGAGATTGAGACAACCTTAGGCATTAGTGGGACCAGCATAGATTCAATATTGCATAAACATTTGAATGTCAAAAAAATTTGTTCGCGTTGGATCCCACACAATTTGCCAATCGCTCAAAAGAGGCTCGTGACGATTGGTCGAAAGAAAAGCTCAAAAAATACGATCACGGTGCTTCAAAACACGTCTATGACATAGTGACAGGTGGTGAATCGTGGATTTACGCGTATGAGCCCGAAAGTAAACAGCAGTCGACTGTATGGGTGTTTCAAGATGAGCCGAATCCAACAAAAATTGTTCGCGCACGAATCACTTGCAAGCAAATGATCGCCTGTTTTTTCGGAAAAAATGGACATGTCGCAACCGTACCACTAGAACAACGCAGAACAGTTAATTCTGAGTGGTACACAACCATTTGTTTGCCAGTTGTCTTCCAAGAAATCAGCTCAAACAACTGCATTTTTGAGCACTCAAAACATCGATTTGATGAGTCATCCGCCGTATAGTCCTGACTTGTCACCAAATGACTTCTTTTTATTCCCGTACGTAAAAAACAAACTGAGAGGTCAACGTTTTTCGACACCTGAAGAAGCGGTTGCTGCGTTCAGAATGCATGTTTTGGAGATACCTCAATCAGAGTGGAAAAAGTGCTTCGACAATTGGTTCAAACGCATGCAAAAGTGTATAGATCTTCATGGGAATATTTTGAAAAACAATAAAGCGATTTTCGATGATTAATATTTGTTTTTGTTCTCTAATCCCGAAATATAAAAGGCAGCCCTCGTATAAGTTGTGCATAAATTACTACAAAAAAAAACCTTGTTGTGCATACTAATCAAATTAAAGCAAATCTGGAACAATTTCTTAAAACTAAAATAAATGGCACAATATTTTAAAAGTGCTACGTCTATGAGTTCTTCTAGAAAATTTCATATTTCAACAATTAATATTACGTAAGACCAACACAGTTTAAAACATGATTAGAATATTAGCCTTCCGTTTTAATGACCAGAATTTGCAAATCTTAAATTTGGTCTGTTTAAAATTTAAAGATTTATCAGAGAGAGAGACTGTGCAATTGAATATGAATTAAAGCATCTAGATTTTGATACATAATCGTTACAACTTTCCCCTTACTACACAATCCAAATATCGCGTGAAACGGAAAAATCATACAAAGTTTGAGCGACGGACTTAAAGAAAAAATAATAGAACCTAATTTTCTTGCATTGACTTCATTTTTTGCACTAATATCTTTTCTTTATTTATTTACATATTTTATTTAGCACTATTAAGAAAAATGTAAACATGAATCCAATCCAACCAAGCTTCATTTTGAGTAAGAGCTACTGATAAGTTTCCAATTATTACCGAAGTCGTAAATTTGAGGTATGGAAAATTTAACGAATTTAACTAAATACTAGATTACTTCGGGTGAGATCTACTAAGTAGAATGAGAATATTATCTCTCCGTTGTTAATTTAATTCTGATTATAAGCAATGCCTTCTAAACTACAGGCCACTTACACCAAATGATGACGACACGCTAAGTCGACATTTTTGTTGCTTTGTTAGTGTAAATATCTTAAAATTATTATTGCGCAGTCTCGATTTAGACTTAAATTGACGTCATGTGCGAAAAATGAGAGTAGTAAAAGGCCTGTAGTTTAGAAGGCATTGTTATAAGTAAGCATTTTATACGATATTGAGAAAACTATAACAAGAATTTTGCAATGGAAGATAAAAAGTTTCTTTATACACTACCGCTCATAAGTATTTAGGCACTGTCAAAAACAGCATAAAACATATAAAAACTTAGTAAAACTGTGAAAATATTTATGTGCTAGGTACATACACACATATATTTATGGCAATATACTAAATAAATGTCAAAACTAAAACGCTTAATTTAAATTTTACTTTCATCTATGTGACCTCCTCTTCATTGAACAATCGCAGCGCATAGTCGAGGCATTCTCATAATAAGTTTTGCCAGAGTTTTTGGCGTTATTGAGTTCCAAATTGATTGAACTTTTTTCCACATAACAGTAGCTGATTGTTGTACTTCCCGGTTCAGTCTTAATAGGGTTAAATGACTCAAAGATGATGAGGTTGATGTTCGAAATGGTGAACTGTTTTCCAATTATAAAGATGATGAAAAAGGTTTGTAAAGATGAGGATGATGATGTTCCAAACCAAAATGTTGAATTATTTCCAATTATAAAGATAATGAAAAGATGTATTGATGGAGTTGAAATTTTAGATGATCCAAAAAATGAAGAAAACCACACTATTGAAACTACGTTATTAATATACCAAACCAAATCAAAATTTAATTTTATTTTCAAAATAAACTAACACGCTGTTTATTTTTTTAATGTTAACTTATCGCTAGTTTGTAATCGAATGAATACAAAAATACATTTTTGGTTTAAGTTACGTGTCAACATTTAAGTAAACCTAAAATGTCTTTATGGCAAAAGCGAGCTTAATGTTAAAAATTCAAATTTCACTGACTTTATGGCATTTACCGGTTATGATACATTAATTGTTGTGTTTCTTTCTGTTTCTAAATAATAGTCATTCGATATTTCGCTTTCAATGTTAACAGTGTAAATATCAGACTACAATTGTTCGTCTTTGACGCATTTCACTGAAATCTTTTCAAGAAAGTAATTTAAACATCATTACCTTAAATAAACCCGACTGATAAATTGTTCTAGAAATTCCAACAGACTATTATTGTAACTATACCACAGAATATAGAATACAAACAGAAGAGAAATAACCCGAGTTTTCTATGGAAAAATTTCGACCGTTTTTTTTATCCTTGATTTGTATGGAAAATAGTAGAATATAGTAGTGAAAAAAATTGTGCACTGAACTTTTTTACATTCAATAAGGGTAGAGTCAATTTGTTTTTGGTCCACTTAGTAGCGTATATATATATACTTTATAATATATGACTATACCGTACTGATAATCCGACCAAGGGCAGGTAGAGGGTAGTAAAATTAACCCTATATCATTGGTGAAAATATAATGAAACTGCCTTTCAGATAAGCATTTTATTTTATTCGAATGATTTTTCGGAAACATAATATTGTGTCAATAATACATGAAAAAGGGGTGCCTAAACACTTATGAGCGGTAGTGTATGTGTTTACATGTAATGTAATATGATATTTTCCATAACATGGAAATATTAATAGCATTTGCAAACCCGTGATTTATTCATTTCAGGCATACACCTTTTAGTACACCTCTTAAATTATAATTTACATTATAAAAACATATCGTCAATTGAATATAAGTTTAGTCCATTCCATACGCCAAATTTTGGTTTTAAGTCTCTATCCAAACACAGACTTATTTCAAACTTATTGACTTATTTGACGCCATCTTGAATAAGTCGTTCAAGTCGTCCCAAACGATTTTGCTGACTTATTTTGACAGCTATAGCAGATGTTTTAGCAATTTGTTATTAAATAATAAAATAAAAAAATTTAAATGTACAAAAAACAATTTATTTTAATGAATTATTTAATAAATAAAAACGTAAATATGTGTCTTGAGTTATTAAAACACGATGAAAATTTATTATTGTGGCTGGAGAAGCGGGGAAATGCGCAAGGTACAATTTTTTTATACCTCTAAAATCCATTAATTATATTAATTTATAAAGACAATATGGTACAATATTATTAATAGTTATTAATTAAGTGGAATATTACTAACGTTTGAAAGTTATTAATAATATTTGACCATTATTATTGAATTTTTCATGTTTACGTGATCAAAAGAATTTTTTATGTTTAGATGATCAAATAAGTTTTCTGCTTTCAAAATGAGTCACCTCGATAGCAGACTTATTTGAATAAGTCGGTATAAGCAAATAAGTCGGTGTTTGGGACAGGGCCTAAGTTAAGAATGAAGCATGAGGTAAAATTAAATAAAGAATTTCGTGTGTTAACTAAACATTATTTTTTGATGGAACAAAATACAGTTCAAGCAAAGCAGTGGATTGATAAGTGTGACCCGTGCTCTGTACCAGAAAAATCAACCATCATTGACTGGCATGCTGGATTTAAAAGTGGTCGTACAACTAAATTAGGCTCTGTGACTCCAGAAAACATAAAAAAATCCATGAAATTTTTAAAAGACCGTAAAGTGAAGTTGCGTCAGATAGCTGACATTATATAGGTATCAAAGGAACGTGTTGCTCATATTTTGCACAAACATTTGTCTGTGAGAAAGCTGTGTTCGACGTGGGTACCGCGTTTGCTCACAATGCATCAAAAACGACAACACGTCGATGATTCCGTCCGCTGTTTGGAGCTGTTTAAGCGCAATAAAATGATTTTTTTTAGTTTTTCTTGGTTGTGTTATCTAAATAAATACTTGCTCTGTTTTAATATTGGAGCACTATCCGGAGCCAAATGGCAATTTTCTATTGAAACTGCAGCTATTATTCACTGGTGTCGCTGTACTATAAAAATTAAAACTAAATTCATCAATAAAACAAACATTTATCACCTGAAATATATTAATTGACATTTATTTTGACATGACGTTATAAACAAAAATTCATTTTGCTGCGTTTTAATTTTTTATTGTAAGATTTAGTTTCTAATGGTTTCAGGGGTTTACAAAACTAAAAGCCTTTTCAAATTTCCCATTGAAATGGATAGCGCTCCCGATAGCGGCTCCCGATAAATAAGTGAGCCGAGATATATTTTTATCGATTTTTAATTAAAAAGTTGAATGAAAAATCTTAGTTTAGATTTAAATAAATTAATTAAATGCAATAATAGCGCGCTAAATATAAGTTTTCACATAGAAAATTGCCTGCTCCGGATACAGCTATCGGGCGCTAATAAAAAAACACAGCTAACTAAATAAATTCTTAAATTTACATTATGGCCATGAAGTGGGTGAGTTGAGTGGATTAGGTAAGTGCTTTTATATCAATGATGCTTTCATTCGCCATAACACAGCTTTGATTAATAAAACAAACACCCACGACCAAATATTATGAACCATAACCGCATATGCACCGGGGGTGTTGTGACTTAAAAGCATTTTGTCACAGCGATTTTTTTTATGTCAACAGCGGTCGATCATCCTTTTTTTGTCGTTTCATTAATGTATCCATTTCTTTTTTAAGGCCAATGTTATAAATTGTTATTAAATACCGCAATCAACAATGTGATACGAAATCAATTTAAAAAAATCAGAAAAACTCGTATATTGTGGATACGTCTATTCATCGGAAGAAAACCAATATATGCATGGGGCCGAAGCATTAGTTAATGAAATGCGTCTAAATGATATCGAGTCATTTTTCAATTATACTCGTATATCTCTAAACAGTTTTGATAAAGTACTTCATTTAATTGGCCCACATACTACAAAGCAACAAAATTTAATAAGAACTTCGATTCCTGCTTCAACAAAACTGTCGTTAACATTAAGATAAAACATTATACATATATATGATCTTTTAAATCAGATAATAAAATTTATTTTTGTCTCTAGATATCTTGCAAGCGGAAATAGTCAAGCTTCTACCAGCTAATACGAGACACATTAAACGGAATATGGCTGTCTTAAAAGAGAAGACACTATCCGCACCAACCAAAGCAATATGGTTGGAAAAAATGAAAGGTTTTAATAAACGTTGGAACTTTCCTAACTGTGTTGGATTCGTTGATGGAAAGCATATCCGAATTGTTGTAAGTATTACATAGAACAATGAATAAATTTCGAGAATGGTAAATAATTGTGTATTTATAGGCCCTACCACATTCAGGATCAGAGTTCTTTAATTATAACAACATTTTCTCGACGGTCCTATTGGCGATATGCGACTATCGGTATCGATTCATAGCAATTGATGTAGGGACACAGGGCAGCGGCAAAATGACGGTGGGGTTTTTCAAAATTCAGCAATTGGGCAACGTTTAACCACGCAATGAATTTTCCCGACCCAAAGAAATAATTGAGGATGGCCCAATTTTACTTTACTATTTGTTAGGCGATGAAGCGTTCGGTATGTTTATAATTTTCACGGTATACTTTTAATAAAAATTAATCATTTATTTAACATTTTTAGGACTAAAGACCTGGTTAATGATACCATACTCAGGTAAATCAAGTGGTAATTTGGAATATTCCAAATTAATATTCAATTACTAACAATCACGAGCAAGACGTGTGATTGAAAATAGTGTTGGCCTAAACTATTGTAATTTTGTATTGTGTCAGTAGATGGAGAGTGTTACAGAACTCATTGGCAGTAAGTACTGAAAACTCGGACAAAGTTGTCCTAGTAGTTGTTTGCCTACACAACTTTTGCCTGGCGGAGGATGAAATAACAAAGGCACACCAGAAAAAATATGTAGTTCCGATATCGGTTGATCGGGAAAATTCCACTGGCGAGCTTATTAATGGCACTTGGCAAAAGGAAGTGGGGATCATACCACATATTTCAAGATAAGGTAACATTGACTTTCGATTTTATAAATGTATTTTACATTAAAATGTAATTAACAGTCCTCTTAAATGGTACATTAATTTCTTTTTCTTCTAGGGATAGAAACTCGATTGACTAGCATGCAAGCACTTTCTTAGCCAAAATCCTGGCTACTCAATCAATTTTAGCAAGAAAATTTGAATTTCAAATTATAATGTTTATAAAGTTTTTGTTTATTTTTGCAATTGCACAGTATCACCATAGAAAAATCAGTTTACCATAGATTTCTCATTTTTATAAATCAAGAAACAAAAATGAGTTGAGTAAAAAAGTTCTGATAATTCCAATGTCATGATTGTATTTGTGACTTGCAATGTAATGTCACAAATACAATGATGACATTGGAATTGTTAGAACTTTTTTACTCAATTCATTTTTATCGTTCGATTTATCAAAATGAGAAATCTATGGTAAACTTATTTTTCTATGGTATAACAATACAAAAATTTGCTGTTCATTTTTTGAAGCCGCAAAATTTACTGTGCAATCGCAAAAAAAACCAACATATTTTGAAAAACATAATTTGAAAATAAAATATCCTTGGTAAAACTGATTGAGTAGCCAGGATTTTGGTTAGCAAATTGCTTGCTTGCTAGCCGATCGAGTATCTACCCCATAATGCAACTACTGCAGTGGTTGAAATTCGAAATACACTGGAGGAATATTTCATTACGGATGATTTAATCCCGTGGTAATGGTCGATGGTAGAATAAGTAGAGCTACATCATGGACTCTTTCTGAGACACATTGACGCCCATAAAAGAGATAAGCATTTTCGTGGTGTTCTTTATAATATTTGAAATTTCTTTCAGTTACGTGCTCCATTTGGAGTTTTAGGCATATCGGGTTATATCGGCTAAAATTTCGGTTTATCTATTTTATATAATTTTGTATTTTAATTTAATTAGATTTTAAGTATATTTTTGACATTTTAATTGTCTCATGGTCAGGATTTTACAGTTTCCCCTGACCCATAATGCAGTGATACGAAGCATTTTAAGACGCGTATTTACATGTACATATAGGTATACATATTTTATTTTAATTAACTTTTTTCAAGTTAATATTTATTTTATTTTATTAATAAACTTTGGATCTCACTGGATTATAGAAATCTGTAAGAATAATCAAAGCCAGCTGTAGCTGCCGAGAACGCAATAAATATTGTAAATTATTGACTTAAATTGAATTGAATTCAATTATTGTTTTCATTTTTTTTAACATCTGCTTACTTTGAATTTATCTTTAAGGAGATGCATAATTATTTAATTTTAAATGAATATTTTTTTTTTCAAACACATGATCCATGTCTCCAAAATTCCGTTAAGTTGCAAGAAAGCTCTACAGGTAATGACAATGATTGTTATGTCGATATCGACCGAATCGTGAAACTATCAATTCACCACAATTTTAATGTCAATGGTACTCGTAAATATAGATCACGATTAAAAATTATTAAGCTAAATATGATAAAACCGCAAAGTAAAATAATCCTTATCTGTGATAAAACCCAATATTGTTAGGCCATAGTAATGCCTATCTATCGTCACGACAATCACAATAAGGGTAAATATAAAAATCAAACACGATTATTGCCCAAGAGGGAAAAGGAAGAATATACTTTTTTACTTAGAATATTTTTTAATTTTATTGTTTTTTTAATTTGACAAAATAAAAGTTTTTAAAAAAAACCTATAAAAATAGTATAATAAAATCTGTGTTTGGTTTTGTTTATACATAAATTAATAATAAGTGATAAAAGATCGCAACACAATATAAAAATGGATCACCGCCATCTTTATAACAATTTTATTTTATGTTTACAAAATTAATTTTATTATTTATTTATATAGGAAAAGCAAATAAAATTTCAAAAAAGATGCATTCATTAGGCATGAACGCCTTTCATGCCTAATGAATGCATCTTTTTTGAAATCTTTTTTAAAATAATGTATTAAATGAACATGAATAATATAATATATATATATATATATATATATATATATATATATATATATATATATATATATATATATATATATATATATATATATATATATATATTAGGGTGGCCCACGTTTATATGGGACAAAAAAAGTGTTGAGATATCTAGCGCGACACCCCCTAGAAATGTGAGGTTATGCTTAAAACTTAACCAGAAAAAATATTGGATCGATCGAAGGTCGTTTAGAGGTCGCGACTTGAGCGCGAAATTCGATAAAAACGGTGTTTTTTTCGATTTTTCACGTTCAAACGAACAGAAAAATTATTTAAAAACTTTTCTCAGGCTAAATAAAAATTGCAGTCAATAGAGGAGATAATTACCTTTCCAAAACATTAAAGATATCGAAAATCGGTTACCAAATAGCGAGATTATTGCCAATTTTCGAAACTATTAAAAACCCAAATAATAAACAATTTTTTTTAAATCCTGGAATTTATCTTCAAAACTACAAAAAAAAAATAAATAAATAAATAAAAATGAGGTATAACGAATAAACAAAGGAATGTTTTATGATGTCATAAAAAACCGTATGAGTCATGAGAAGTTACCATAGTTGTGATTTATGATGCCATTATCATAAAACCCAACTATGTTAAGTCCTTATGACTCATTTGTCTCATTAGTTATTGTATTTAAAATTTAAATCCGCCTACTGCACTAATTATGATCTGATGTGGCCAATATATTTCATTGTATCATATACTATATAAACAAAATAAATGCAAATTAATTTCAGTTTAAATCCAAATCTCTCGAGAAAAGGACACAAATTTGTAGAAATTAAATCTAGTCCGTTTAACAGTTTTATTAATATTTTTAAGAAAGTGCTATTACAGTTGATAAAATGACAGCTAATTTACGGTCCACTACAGAAATTTATCTTCTTGGGCATGAGTACTGTCAAATTACTGGTGCTAAGTTACCATCAAAAAAGCAAGTGTTATGTCTTTTTTTTACAATCACCGTACTGTAAAATTAACTATTCGTGAAAGTGCAGCTCTGACAATCCAGGAAGTGTCTATTTTTTGGCCAAAAGCACGAATTCCAGTGAAAAAGGAACAACATTCTATTGAAAAATTGAAACAATTGCATGGTGAGTGGAAAAATCTTCTAAAGAATAAAAATAAACCTTTAAAAGTTTACCGCGGAAGAGAAATTGCCTTTACTAGTAAACTGGATGATATTATCGATATCGCCCATATTAATGCCTTATCCATGATGAGTAGTGAAGACGACAAGCGATTCCTCTTGTCACAGCGTGAGAAAGGGCGCCCCGGATATGTGGCTGGAGTCAGGCTATATGAAATCGAAAAAGAAAAGCGGAAATCGGAACGTCTGATGGCAGAAAAAAATCGTAAACGAAGACATCTTGAAGAAAAACGTAAATCAATTCCAATAGACTCACAAACTTCGAACTCACGAGCTTCGAAAATATTGATTTGCCCGTGCTAAGCGCAGAAGGAGCCTCTATAGGAAGCAAATGTTTCATTACTCCTAGAATATTGTCAGCTTTGGATAAGTGGAAGATTACAGATCGTGCAGCAATGCATTTAATCAGTGCCGTTGCCGAAAGTCTTGGACATTCTATTGATGACCTCGTTTTGAGTCGAACAACACTGAGGCGTCTTCGTGAAACAAATAGAGTAGAAATAGCAGAATCAATTAAACCGACTATCAAGTTTACAACAGGCGTAGTACATTGGGATGGAAAATTACTTCCGGAGTTATCTGGAACGGAGACCGTGGTTCGTTTGCCGGTGATTATTTCCCATATAGATGGAGAACAATTATTGGGCGTTCCGAAAATATCAAGAGCAACTGGTTTGAAAATGGCGGAGGCTGTTTTCCAAAGCTTAATTGATTGGAGAATAGCTGATAATGTCGTAGCGGCTTGCTTAGATACAACATATTCAAATACTGGAAGACTAAATGGAGCAGCTATTATTTTAGAGCAGAAACTGGAACGAAGTTTATTATATCTTCCTTGTCGACATCACATATGTGAAATTAAATTACGCGCTGCAATTGAATCGCAAATGGGCAATACATCAGGAGTATATGTTCCATTATTTGTGAGATTCAAGAATGACTGGAATTCCTTGAATAAGAATAATTTTAAAGCAGGCATAGATGATCTCAACGTTCATATACAATTAAATGATGTGAAAGCGGAATTATCGGGTTTTGTAACAACGAATTGGCAAAGGAACATGCTCGTGATGACTACAAAGAATTATTGGAAATTACTCTAATTTTTTTGGTCATGATACCAACTGAAAATGCCCGTTTCCGCCTGCTGGGGCCTATGCATCATGCTCGCTGGATGTCCAAAGCCATTAATGTATTGAAAGTATTTATCTTTCGGGAGGAATTTTAGTTAACAGCACAAGAACAGAAGAATTTACTGGACATTTGCATTTTTGTCGTAAGATTTTATGTGAAAATTTGGTTCCATTGCACAAAAGCTGCTAAAGAACCACAGCTGGATTTCAACTAAGTACGAGATATTTATTTGTACAAAACACATGACGAAAAGTTGGCGATGGCTGTACTGAATAAAATATGTGGCCAATTGTAGTATTTATCCGACGAAAACATCGCATTCTCTTTTTTCGACGAAAACGTCTGTTTTGTTTAGTTAAAATAAAACCATGAATGCTGATTTTGATTTTATTTTTTATTTTTTATCGACAACTTGCCGGTTTGCTGGTTGATGACAGAGAATAAAAAATAAAATCAAAATCAGCATTCGTGGTTTTGTTTTAACTAAACAAAACATTGGTCCTTCGACAGCCAGATACGATCAGCGGCAACCTTAAGGTAACATTAGTTAAGTAAATCGGTGTAACTATAATAAAGCGATGAATGAGCTAGAAAGTTTGAAGAAATTGCGGTCGAATGCAAAGGGTAGCATGACGAAGCTTTTGAATTTTTTGTGAGTGAGTTAAAGTGCGAAAACATTAGTGACATTGAGCAGCAGAGAACGAGAGCTAAGCGGGCGCAAGATATATTTGATAATTTCATGAGCATCGAAGAGCAGATAATCCTTGCCGATCCAAACGAGCAATCCGACATTAGTCAATTCGAAGACAATTATTATACCGTGCTATCTGGACTCAACTCGTGGATAAGAAAGAAAAGTGTCTCCGATAAAACAACTCAACGCGCGAATAACGATACATGGAATGTGTCGCATAATAACGGGGTTGATGTAAAATTACCGAAAATAAATATTCCTGAGTTCAAGGGCGATTACAAGGAATGGCAGACATTTTTTGATTTGTTTTCGTCTACCATTCATGAAAAGGAGAGTTTAACCTCAGCGCAAAAATTTCAATACCTGAAGGGCTACTTGAAGGGTGATGCAGAACGATTCTTGCGGAATACCAATGTGACTGAAGCAAATTATAACGAAGCTTTACAAAAACTCATTAATCGATATGATAAAAAACGGCATACCATCACATCGCATATCGAGTCGTTCTTAAAGCAGCCATCCGTTACAAATCCCACCGCGGCCAGCATTCGTTCATTATTGGACACTTCAGATGAAGCATTACGTGGGCTGAAATGCTTGGGTACGAAAGCAGAAATGCGCGACCCGTGGCTTATTTACGTTCTTTTAAATAAGCTTGACGCCGAAACACAAACATTATGGTCACAGTACGGAATAGAGGATCGGGATTTTCCCACGTTGACTGAGTTTTTCAAATTTTTGGAGAGCCGAACGGATTCGTTAGAAACCTTGAAAGCATTAACAAGAAAGTCTAATCCAGTTATGCCAGTGAAGCTAAGTAATAAGGTCAGCTCGTTCGCTACGACCGCGAGCACTAGTAGTGACAAAATATTATCGTGCCCATTATGCAAAACCGATGGTCACAAGCTGTTCGAGTGCGAGCAATTCAAAGCCATGGCAGTATGCAAGCGGCAGGAAACAATAAAGGAGGAAAGGCGATGCTTTAATTGCTTGAACTATAGCCATAACGTATACGCATGCAGATCTAAAGCCAGATGCCGTCATTGTCGACGCAAGCACCATACCCTGTTGCATATAGACGAACCAGCTAAAGCTAGCCCGGCATCAGAGCCCACAAATACCGCAGCAAGTCAAACCAAACCGAATCAACCAAGGTTTATCAGGTCACGGTGGCATCCCAAGCTGTGCTACCCACAGCGATGATAAAAATAAGGGGTAATGATGGGTATGAAAGGGAATGCAGATCGCTACTAGACTCGTCCTCCCAAGAATCCTTCATAACTGAAGAATGTGCGCAAAAGCTAGGGCTCCAACGAACCAATGGTCGTATAATAATGAAAGGTCTAGGAGATGTAAGTCTGGGGCATTCGCGAGGAAAGGTCCAGCTGTATGTGCGCCCAGTTCACAAGGAACATCCGCAATTTGAAGTCGAAGCATACGTTGTGTCAAAAATTGCCTCATTTGTTCCAGCAAGTGATTTTGACACTGATAGATGTGAGCAATTAAACGGGTTGAGCTTAGCAGATCCAAAATATAACCGTAGAGGTGCAGTGGAGGTACTACTTGGCACCGAAGTATACTACGGAGTAACGGGCGGCAAACGATTGCAGTTAACCAATCGATTGATAGCAGAAGAGACTTCATTAGGATGGGTATTGGCCGGTAGAATTGTACACGAACCGAAAAGTGCAACATCGTGTTTTAACGTGCTACTCGACATTGACGCATCGTTAAGAGCCTTTTGGGAAGTTGAGTCAATCCCAGAAAAAACGCATGTCTCCGAAGCTGAACGACGGTGTGAAGAACTATTTGCCAAAACAACCAGAAGAGATCGGGAAGGTAGATTTATCGTGCAGCTACCACTAATGGAATCGTCGCAAAGTATTGGATCATCATTGGGAATAGCGGTCAGCAGATTAAGAGCAATGGAACGGAGGTTTCAACGAGATAGCGTGTTCAAAAGATTATACATCGAATTTATGCAAGAATACGAAGACTTAGGGCACATGGAGGAAGTACCAAGCAATCAGGTAGATCTGCATCAGTATTACCTACCGCACCGTATTTAAGTGTTCCAGCACGACAACCAAACTGCGCGTGGTATTTGACGCGTCCGCAAAGTCAAACAGCGGCAAGTCTTTGAACAATATCTTACATGTGGGCCCGACAGTTCAATCATCATTATTCGATATAGCACTGCGTTTTCGTCAGCATCAGTTTGTTCTCACCGGAGACATTGAAAAAATGTACCGCCAGGTATTGGTAGACGAAGAAAGTGTGAAGCTGCAACACATTATCTGGCGAAGCAAGCAAGAGCAACCAACCAAGCATTATAGACTTAAGACCTTGACATATGGCACCGCGTCGGCGTCATTCTTAGCAACAAGGTGCTTAAAGGAATTAGCGATAACAAATCAGGATCAGCATAGAGCGGCAGCAACAGCGATAAGAAGAGATATCTACGTCGACGACTTAATGACAGGGGCAAGTTCGATCCAGGATGTATTAAAGTTAAAAAATAGTATTTCGGCGATTCTACAGTCTGCAATGTTCAATATGCGTAAGTGGTCCTCGAATGATGAGACAATTAGGCGAACATTTGGCGATATACCCGATACAATGGCCAATCTGAAAATTATGGAGCATCCCGAGGCAATCAAATTATTGGGCTTAGAATGGAGTGCCAAAACCAACGAATTCAGTTTTGCGACAAATTTTGAGAACAGAGTAAGCCATAGCAAGAGATCGATGTTGTCAGAATCGAGTCGAATATTCGATCCACTGGGTTGGTTAGCTCCCACGATTGTCCGGGTAAAAATATTATTTCAAACCGCCTGGTTACAAGCTATCAATTGGGACGATGAACTTCCAGAACCAACCAAAAGTCAATGGGTAGGGTTACGTAAGGATTTGGAGAGTCTGCAACGAGTACGAGTTCCCAGATGGATCGGATCGCACGAATCAATCGAGCTACATGGATTCTGCGATGCCAGCCAATGGGCGTATGCCCGTAGAGGAAACACCGTAATTACGCGTCTTATATCAGCCAAAACGAAGGTAGCACCGATCAATCAGCTGAGTATACCCCGGTTGGAACTCAACGGTGCGTTTTTGCTGACAAAACTTATGTTGGTTATTCAAGGTGCATTAAACCTATCCATTGAAAACATTACTTTATGGAGTGACTCGAAAATAACCCTTGATTGGCTGTCAGCACATCCACGAAAATGGCCAACATTTGTTGCCAATCGGACTTCGGAGATGTTAAGCCATTTCAAACGAGAGCAATGGAACCATGTGAGATCAGCCGACAATCCTGCTGACTGCACATCCCGCGGGCTAAATGCAACTGATTTATTGAAAAACGAGCAATGGTGGAATGGACCACGATGGCTGAGCGCAGGGAAAGAAAATTGGCCACAGCAGCTAGGTTTTTATGGTACCAATGAAGAGGCCAAAGTCGATACTTTGGCTTTCAAAGTGACTGTTGAGAATGGCGTTATACAAAATGTTACGAGTAAAAGCGCCAGTTTTTTTAAAATGTCGAAAATACTAGCACTCATGATTCGGTTTTCTCGTAATTGTCGAATGTCCAAGAGTCACAGAAGCACCGCACCAATGAGCCCAGCCGATATCGAAGAGGCGTCTGGGATGATAATTCGATTTGAACAAGCAAGTGCGTTCGATGAAGATATTAAAAATCTTACAAAGGGTCTGCAAGTCAATAAATCAAGCAAGATAAAGGTATTAAATCCTTTCATCGACAAATACGGAATTTTACGGGTTGGCGGTAGGCTCCGAAACTCGGCGGCACCCTATAATACTAAACATCCGATGATCCTGCCATACAGATCAGCAATTACTAAAGCACTCATACGGGATTACCATACCAGATTCTATCACGCTGGTATTAACTTAACGGCAAACTTACTGCGAAGCAAGTTTTGGGTCATTAAAGCAAAGGATGCAGTTCGAGAGGTCATACGAAAATGCATTCCGTGCATAAAACAAAGGTCAAATCTCCAAGTACAACTTATGGGTGATCTGCCATCAGACAGGGTCAATTTTGCGGCGGCATTTGTAAATGTTGGAGTAGATCATGCGGGTCCATTTATGGTAACACCGATAAGGAGAAGGGGCCAAAAAGCAATCAAAGCATATATTTGTATAGCTGTATGCCTCAGCCAGCACCAGAGCAGCACACATAGAGGTTGTGGGAGATTTAACGGCGCAAAGTTTTCAGGCTGCTTTTACCCGTATGACAGCAAGAAGAGGTCTTTGTCGGGCCATATATAGCGACAACGGCTCCAATTTTGTGGGAGCAAATAGAGCATTAAAGGAGCTGTATCAATTTTTAAGGGCCAACCAAACTAATATCGCTTCTTTTCTTTTAAGGCATGAGATAACATGGCACTTTAATCTACCAGGTGCTCCGCATATGAATGGCCTTTGGGAAGCGGCAGTCAAGTCGGCTAAAACACACCTTAAGCGAGTCATTGGTGATTCAATTTTGCCATTAGAAGAATTTACCACTCTAATGGCGAGTATTGAGAGTATCCTAAATGCGCGTCCGCTATGTGCGACCGAGTCAGCAACCGATGACATAGATGACATGGCATTAACTCCATCCCACTTCGTTATCAGACGAGCAATGTATTCAGTACCGGAGGATGACTTGACTAACGTAAACATATCACACAACGCTAGATGGGCATTAATAAAAAAGCTTAGACAACACATTTGGATTCGTTGGCATCGGGACTACCTGGGCAGCCTACAACGACGTGTAAAATGGACAACCAAGCAGGAAAACGTCAAACTTAATGATGTTGTTATTATAAAAAATGAAACTCTTCCGTGTACACGATGGGCTATCGGACGAATTGTTGAGTTGCAGCCTGGGCGAGATGGTATCGTACGAGTGGCGAAGATTAAAACACAGGATGGCACATATACGCGTCCAATACATAAATTATGTGTCCTTCCAGTTAATTAAATTTAAAACGATGTTTCAAGGCCGGCGGAATGTTCTCATTGGATCCAGTCATACTTACCTGGAAGCTGGAACAAATTCTCTCCCTAAACAACATAGATTACCTAAAACACATTGTAAAAATCTGAAACAAACATTATTTATTAATTTCATTACCGTTGTCATAAAGTTCATCAGCTGGTTGCCTAAAATTTAGTTTAAACAATATTAGTATTAAAATCATATGTACAATACACTTAACATAATTTGTCCTTGAACTTGATATTGATTTTGGTAATCAAAGACAAGTTATGTTATGCATATTAGAACATAAGTATTAACTTATAATTTCACTTTATATTTATTAACAAGTAGCTACTTACATATAAATCACGATGAATATAATCATTTATCTAAAATATTAATGTTAAGTTAATATAAATTCAATTTCTATCAATCATGTAATTATTGTCTTACCAGTTTGTTATTATATTTTGACACTTGTCACTACTACAAATGTAATTATAAAATTAACCTAAATTATACTAACACCAATGCAATATTAGTGCAACCGCAAGAGGTGTGTTTTATACCAAATAAATAACTTGTAATGCTATCTTTTGGCAATAATTTACTAAGCGATTGGTAACCCTCCGTACTAAATAGTTGAATATTTGTAACTAATATTTCATAAAATAAAATAAAAATCTCTCTCTGTCATCAACCAGCAAACCGGCAAGTTGTCGATAAAAAATAAAAAAAATAAAATCAAAATCAGCGTTCGTGGTTTTATTTAATTGAACAAAAACAACGTCTCTAGTGCGAGGAATAAAGAATGGTGCAACAGTTGGATATGAAGAGGGATGTAGAGGCCGAGTCAATTAAGCGCGTCGAATTGAAAATTGATGATGTAAAAACATTTATTACGAAACAACTAGCAGATTTTGTTACACCAAACACTGGCGATCTTTTTAAAAGGTTCAATATTTCTACAGATTTCTTAAACAAAGATCCGGATATGTGGCCTCGGGATGATAATTTCAATAACGGAATGAAGATTATCAGTCATATAAAAGTCGTAAATGATATCGCAGAACGTGGTGTTAAATTATGCAATTTACCGCAATTTTTATTTAGTCTGAGAAATTTTTTTAAATAATTTTTCTGTTCGTTTGAAAGTGAAAAATCGAAAAAATACCGTTTTTATCGAATTTCGCGCTCAAGTCGCGACCTCTAAACGGCCTTCGATCGACCCAATATTTTTTCTGTTTAAGTTTTTAGCATAACCTCACATTTCTAGGGGGTGTCCCGTTAGAAATTTGAACTTTCGAAAATTTGGTCCACCCTAATATATATATATATATATATATATATATATATATATATATATATATATATTTATTATATATATATATATATATATATATATATATATATATATATATATATATATATATATATATATAATAAATATATATATATATATATATATATATATATATATATATATATATATATATATTTATATATATATATATATATATATATATATATATATATATATATATATATATATATATATATATATATATATATGGGGAATTCCAAATTAGTCATTGGGACAGTTAGAAACAATTTAATTTTTTCTTTTGTTAAAATAACTCAGAAACACCTATTTTTTCCAAAAGTGTCTTTCCAGTAAATCAGGTTCAGGCATTGTAACAACGTATCTATGTTAAGTTTTAAATATCGATATTGACTTAATAAATGATAATTTATTATGTACAAGTTGTTGTTAGTCATCGGGACCGTAAAATCTTAATAGTTCGACATCCACTCACATTTTATCATTTTTCTGCGAGATCTTTTGAAACCAATATGAAATTAGTACTTAACTATTAGCTGAGATATGTGCTGATTAATAAATCAAGGTTTGAAATATATTATGCTACTTTATCTAAAGCTTGCTTAATATAACAAAAAATAATTATGTTAGTCATTGGGACAAAAAAAGTTAGTCATTGGGACACGTATGAATTTTCTTACAAAAAGAAATAATTTGACCTCCATAAGTTCATTATTGTATTTTTAAGGTTTTGAAAACCAAACTTATTGGGTCTCGCCACACTTTAATTCTTTCAGCGTGATTCTCTGATTTCAAAAAATCAATCGACGTCCACATTTGATTTCTTGATCATTTGTACCAAAATACCAAAAAATTCGGATTGTTTTGTTTGCTTATACATATTAAAAATAAAAATAATTAATTTAAAACTGTAATATTTAATTAATATATTTTATTTTAAATTATATATTAAATTAAATATAAATTATATTTTAAAATAATCATTTTTATTTCTATTTTTTTATTATAAGCAAACAAAACCATACGAACGATTTTTTTGGTACACCCTTTTTTTATTATAGCCTTTCTTTTTATATGTATGTGCGTAAAATTATGTTTTTTCATTTATTCGAATAGTAAAAAATATTTATTCACCCTTATTGCGGTTGTCGTGTCGTTTCGATCTTTATTTTGTATTGCGTAACTGGAACGAATCGACCAATAAGTGTTCCCATGTACGATTGAAATAAATCGGAGTTATTGTGAATTTTTCGAATAACTTAGCAATCGTGATTTAGTTTTGAAGTTATATTTTGTCAAACAGCTTGACGCCACCCTTCTGTCAGGAAAACTACATTGGATATTATGAAGGATATTTCGCCCAAATTTGAAAAATATTAGGAAAAGGAAAAGCTTCTGTATTTGGTGTGAAGTACATATTTAATTTATGTCTAATTTTTATTTATTTAATAAAGTGTGTCCAACAATATTTTATTTCATCAATTTTCCAGCTGAATGCGAAAATTACTTAGACGAGTTCAAATTGGGGCTTGTTTGTGATTTTGTGCCTAATATGTATAATTATAAAAATAAAAAGGAATGGTTTATTTAATTGTTTTCTATTTTCTATTATTTTATTATAAATTATTACTACTAACATTTTAAAAATATGTTAACACGCAAAAATATAAAACGCAGTCGTTGGTAAAAATGGCATCGACAAAATAATGGCAGATCAATCGACAAAAGATAGCGATATCGACATTCACAATCGCAATTTTGTCAATCGACATCATATCGATGTCGATACAACATTCGCAATAAGGGTGACTATTTGCTGCGTAGTTGAAAAAATATATTTTTTGCACTCGAAGCAAACATTAAACTAAAATTAACCCAAAAACGACAAATAAACAAGATGTTTATCTCTCTACGTAATAGTGCGAAGAAATATTTATCTACGTAATAGTGCGAAGAATTCAGTAAATCAAAAAAAAATATTGACGAAAAAAGAATCAACAATTTCCCCGCCAAAAAATTAGTTTGTGGGTGAAGGGGAAAGAAACGAAGAAAGAATCACGCTGAAAGAATTAAAGTGTGGAACCGCGGATTAACTTCATATAAATTTTTATTCCAACATATTTCATTAATTTTGTCAAAAACATAGAATATAGAAAATAGAAATAAAAATTAAATTATTTTAACAGACGTTTGTTCCGATTGTACCGTGAAGGACACCGAAATCTCCGTTTCACTTGTCTTTTTAAAATAGTTTAGTGAATGTAATTTAGGAATTCTAGGAAGATTCTTCCACCTTAACTGGATTTTATTTTGATTAATTTCTTTTTCAGTAATTAAGTGAATATCAATTCCTTTAATATTTGTCGATGCACATTCATAAAAGTCAGTGGCGTTAGAAATTTCAAAAGAATTCGATTTAACAAGAGAAGTTATTTTTTGTTTTACTGTCGCTCCAATGCCATCTACAGCTCCCTTACCATGACTGGTTGCAAAAAAATTCCAATCGATGGGTACTCCAAAATCAGATTCAGCGAATAATACATTAGAAACACTATATCTATTTTAAATTGTTGAACTGCTCCGTCAGAAAAAATGTGAATATAGCATAGATGTGGAAAACGTTGTTTTAACAACTGTATAATATGTTTTATAAATGACCATACTGATAATTTATCGTGACATAAGCAGTCACTTACTATTGCATAGGAAATTGTTTCCGTTTTTGTCCAAACACAAGCTGTAAATACAGTTATTTGGTTATAACTAAAGTGAGCAGATTGAATTTCATTTTGATATATTGTTTTATAGTTTTCGGCAAAGTCGATCTGAAAATAAATTATGTTGATTTAAGTACAGAATTTTAGAAATTTTAGAAAAGTAATACTCAAAGATACCTGAAGAAGTGCTTCACACGGTTTTACATCATTTCTTAATTTATCGAAATGAAGCGATTGTACAGTTTTAATATAAAAATGTTTTGTAAATTTCGAAAGATTACATTTTAAAATGTTTAACAAATCATCAGTGGATCCAGTACAAGTCTCAATTTTCACTTGCTTTTCCACAAGTTTCCACTGTTTCCATGACGCATCAGTAACCGTATACTTAATTGGGAATAAATCCTCGATTTTAAAACACTTTTCGCAAACGCCCAATATGCAGTTTTCGTTATAATTATTGCAACATATTTCAGACACAAGTTGTTTCAGAGTTTTGAGGAAATCTTAAAATACTCTTGCTAAAGACGTCAAAATAAATTCTGCATTGGCATGTGTTGGACAAACACAAACGTTATGAGGCATTTTAGATATAATAAATATCTCTGGAGGACGTAGTTTGAAAAACTTTGATATTCCAAACAAACAAAAAAATTTTGAAAAATATTATTTGACATTCCAATTTCTTTGATAAAATTGGTTGAGTTGCCAGAGTTTCAGTTTTCATATTGCTTGCGTGCTAGCCGATCGTGTATCTACCCCATTGTGTGTTAATTACTAAACAGTAAAGCCTAATAACCAAAATAATAATAAAAAAAATCTTAATTTTCAGCTTCTTATCCGATTAAGGGATTTTCCCGCCTGCATAGTGGTCCTCCAACTATCCCGGTTCATCGCCCACTAGATGCACTCAGTTTTGGCACTGACTTTGGAGCTATACCGGACCCACGTAGCACTTTAGTACTATTTGTTTTGCACCGCGTATATAGGTCCCGGTAGTACTTACATGCTTTGTTTAATATTGTAACGTGTGCATTTGGATAGGAAGGAAGCATCACTTCTAGTACCTCAGCCCACAACCGATTTACAATACCGGGACTTCTTTCTTGTATCCGCAAACAATAATTAAATAAAGGTGGCCGATTAAAAACGTATCGTAGAAGTTCCTCCAAATAGACATATGCCATTTTGGGCATCACAGTGAACTATTTTCAAATTAAGTTATTAATATGGTAACATTAGCTTTGAACTATTTTGTAATGTCCTCTTTTAATCTGCCCTGTTCCTTACTACTGTTTTGCGATGTACTGTTTTAATCAGTCCTGTTTCGTACCGCATACTTTAGTGTACCATGTAACTTTTTGTGATGTACTTTAGTGTACTATATATACTGTTTTGTGATATCTTTTTTGTAACATCCTGTTTTAGCACATCTTGTTGAGAAATGTGCCTTTTTTGTTGAGGTAAGTGTTGCCTTTTTTGTACAATTATTTCCATTTTATAATGGATGCTTGAGAGCAGCAGATAGGAAAAACAATAAATAAAATTTAAAAGATCTATAGGTGCTAAGGCGTTTATTTTTTATAAAAGTTCAATTTCATACAAATCATGTAATAACAAAAAAAAAATCTGACTTTAAATTTTGTTTTTTTCGTTTGTTAGTGAGTAAATACAACACGAGCCGTACATAAAATTCTTGCGGCAAATGTGCTGCAAAAATTTCCCACTTTAAAATTTTATTTATAGGTCAAAAGGTAAGAGACCCTAGGTGAAGCGGCAACACGGATATATATCTTTCAGCAATTGTAGGAAGGTGGAGAAGACCTTAGCCACCACTTTCCTAAAAATTTTGGCATCATGTCAAGTTGACATCTTTTGTGCCGGCTTACGATCATTGACCCTGAACAAAAAGGCTGTAGGGAGCCTATGTGAAGTCTGGCCGGGCCCGATTTTGCATCAAATACTTTGAACATTATGGAGGGTGGAAACGAAGTCGATGTTATTACCACTATCAGCAATTCACTTTAAACTTTGGGCTCTTGGTCTCACATCTCAATTCTTACTATGGGTGTATGCTTATCTGAGAGAACGTAGGTATCACGTGATCTTTAGGTCATCAATATACTACTTTAATAGCGAGTTCCGAGGTACCGGTAGATTACGTGATTAAAAACTCGTCAATTTCCATCTATGCAGAACTATATGAAAATGTATCGACAAGTTTTATCAATGTAACCCTATTTCAGAATGACCTTAATAACTTCATAACTTGGTGTGCTAACAATAATCTTGATCTGACTGTGAGTAAATGCCCATCCATTATCTACTCTGGAAAAGGTGCAAATTCCATTAATCGAGAATACAGCATCAACGATGTTGTTGTCAGAGTTTTCGCCATACGGGATTTAGGAGTAATTTGAGACCGCGAACTGAACTTCAGAGATCACATCAATTTTATGTCAAGCGAGCAAACTCTTCGAAACGTTGGTCTAAAGAATTTTTGAACCCTTATGTTACGAAGGCTATTTATATGGCATTTGTTCGGCCTTTGCTCGAGTATGCTAGCCAAGTTTGCTCCCCACACCAGGAAGCATGAAGAATTGAAGATGTACAACGTAGATTTTTGCGCTTTGCTCTAAGCGGATTTCCATGGGTGGACATTTACAACTTGCCTCCTTATCTTGACCGCTTGGAGCTTAACTTAAGCTTTACTTAAAGCCACTCAGTAAAGGACGATCTGTTGTAGGCGTCGTTTTCTGTTCGCTTTACACAAGCAATTCAAGTTGGTTTTTGTATACGTATATAGTGTATAATATTGTTACGATTTTGCCTTGTCAATCAAGGTTCGAATCACTGGATTGTGAATAAATACACTGCTTCAATTTTAACTCACACAATTTTATTTACACAACACAATTTATTATACAACACAATTTTCACAATTAATTATTATAATTATAACACACTTTTTAATTATCACTTTAATAATCGCTTTAATAATCACTTTAATAATCTTTCTATTTAACCTTCACTGTATCACGTTTAAAATAAGACTCAGCATTCCACGTCAACGCGCGCCCTTATATACCAAAATATTTGTTTCTAGAATAATCCTAAATGCGCAGCAAATATGTTAGTATAGAAATACGCCTAAATGTTGAGTATAAATTATAAATGTAATCGAACAATTAATGAAATTAACTTATTCTATTCTATTCTAGGTGTCACCGTAACACTACCCCCCACCTAAGCCTGTTCGTCCCGAACAGGATCCAGATCACCTCCTCTGTAGAGCGCCAAGCGCTCTAAATGCACCACCTTTGGTTTACCTTTCCGTCCTTTCTGTATGCGATAAACCACATCGTTCAACTTTTTAATGACAGTGTAAGGTCCTTCCCATGTGGGTTGCAACTTCGGTGATAATCCCTTGTGCCGTTGCGGGTTGTGAAGCCATACCAATTGCCCTTCCTCGAAGCCTTGATTATTTGCTCGTATGTCATATCGAGCTTTCATTCGATCACTTGATATTCGAATTTTCTCCCGTACAAATTGATGTATTTCATTAAGTTCCTCTTTCATCCGGTCGACGTAATCCTGTCCGCATAGAGCTGCTGATGGAACAGCCCCAAACTTTAAATCTCCTGGTAATCGCAGATTGTTCCCAAATATGGTTTTAGCTGGTGTCACTCCTGTTGTGTCATGTACCGCTGATCGGTATGCCATCAGGAACATTGGTATATGTCGATCCCAGTTGCGTTGGTTCCTTTCCACAACTTTCGCTAGATACTCCTCCAATGTGCCATTGAATCTTTCCACCATACCGTCCGATTGTGGGTGTAAAGGCGTCGTTCTTGTTTTATTGATTCCAAGCATCTGACATATCTCCTGAAATACCACCGATTCGAAATTCCTTCCTTGATCCGTGTGAATTTCCATCGGTACACCAAATCTGCTAATCCAATTGTTAACCACGGCATCAGCTATGGTTGTTGTTTCCTGATTGGGTATGGGGTACACTTCCGGCCATTTGCTGAAATAATCCATTATTACTAGCACATATTTATTTCCGCTCTCGGTGGTCGGAAATGGCCCCGCCACATCCATTGCAATTCTCTCAAATGGTGCCCCGACATTATATTGTTTCATGGTTCCATGGCTTTTTCGTGCTGGTCCCTTTACTGCCGCACATTGGTCATATCTTCGACACCATTCTACTACTGACTGTCTACATCCGGACCAGTAGAAACGTTGGCGAATTTTGGCCAATGTTTTATTAATCCCTAGGTGACCTCCACTTGCTCCTCCATGATACTCCTTGAGGATTTCCGCTATCCGATCTTTTGGCACCACTACCAACAATTGTTTTACTTTACCATCCGTGCTTTCCCACTTTCGTTTTAAGCATCCATTTTCTATGTGGAGGCTATCCCATTGAGCCCAATATGCTTTTACAATGGGAGTTTTGTCAGCTATCTCACTCCATGTGGGCCGGTGTTCTTTTTCCTTATGTTTCATGATGAATGATAGGTCAGCATCCCGTAATTGCTCCTTCTTGATCATTTCATCAGTCCATTCCTCATCAGGTAGCACTTGCATAAGCCGAATATCGATGATGTTTTCCTTACCCTCCACACGCCCACAATGCTTGCATTCCACGGGACATGGCCTTCTTGATAATGCGTCGGCATTTCCATGTGCGGTTCCCTTCCGATGCTCAATTTGGAAATCGTAACTTTGCAAACGTTCGATCCAACGTGCTACTTGTCCCTCTGGATTTTTGAATTGTAACAACCAGCGCAAAGCTCCATGATCCGTCCGTAGAAGAAATTTTTGGCCATAGAGGTACTTATGGAAGTGCTTAACACATTCCACTATAGCCAACAACTCTTTCCGTGTTACACAATAATTCCGTTCCGGTTTTGATAACATCTTGGAGTAATATGCAATAACTCGCTCCTCACCATTTGTTGCCTGTGATAATACTCCTCCTATACCGTCATTACTTGCATCGGTGTCCAAAATGAATTTAATGTTGGGTATAGGGTATGCGAGGATTGGTGCTTCGCATAATCGTCGTCTTAGTTCCACGAATGCCTCTTCTTGATCATCCTTCCATTCGAATGCCTTGTTCTTCCTGGTTAACTCGTGTAAACTCTTTGCGATATTGGCGAATCCTGGCACGAATCGTCTATAATAGGTGCACAATCCAAGGAAGCTCCGTAATTCATGTAAATTTTTAGGTCGTGGCCATTCCTTCACCGCTGCGATCTTGTCTTCATCGGTATGGATTCCATTGGTTGTTACCTTATGCCCCAAATATTTTACTTCCGTTCTAAATAGTTTGCATTTCTTTGGGCTTAGCTTCAATCCGGCGGCTTGTATCCGATCCAAAACCTCTGCCAAATTCCTTAAATGCTCGTCGAAATCCTTGCCCATAACGATGATGTCGTCCAAATATACGAGGCACGTCCTCCAATGTAATCCCTTTAGCACGCGCTCCATTAGCCGTTCAAAAGTCGCAGGGGCATTACATAATCCGAATGGCATAACGTTAAATTGCCATAATCCGTTACCCACACTGAATGCCGTTTTCTCGCGATCTTCCTCCTGGACTTCCACTTGCCAATAGCCGCTTTGCAGATCTAATGTCGAAAATATTCGAGCACCCGATAATGTGTCTAACGTGTCATCGATCCTTGGCAATGGGTAACTATCCTTTTTCGTCACAGCATTTAATTTTCGATAATCCACGCAGAATCTCATGCTACCATCCTTTTTCTCGACTAACACCACTGGTGAACTCCATGGACTGCTTGATGTTTCGATTACCCCTGCTGCTTGCATATCTTTTACCATTCGATCCACTTCTCCTTGCTTTGCCAATGGTAATCTTCTGGGTGGTTGTCGAATCGGCGTTTCTGCTCCTGTATCTATTCGATGTTTTACCATTGTGGTTCTTCCATTATTGTCCGATGTACTGCAGAATATTGGCATGTACCGCTCGAGCAATTGCTTTGCCAAATTTTTCTGTTCCATGGTAAGATCTTCGGTCCATTTCTCCATGAGTTGATCTATAATCTCTTTCTGCACTTGCGAGTTAGCCGTCTTAATCGGATTTTTCTGCTCGCACTTCACTATCGCAGATATTTCTTCGCATTTTCCAATTATTGTCCCTTTCTTGATGGTTTTCGTCTTATCCGAGAGATTTAGAGTCCTAATTGGTACTCTATTATCGCTGTCTGGTTTCACCAGGACTTTCCCGATCATAATTTCTCTGGCTCCGCTCTCCGCTTCATTGGCTTCCACAACCCACAACCTGGGTGACCCAGAATCTCCATCCAATCTTGCCCATACTATTGTTTCCGAGTTCGGTGGCAGCTTCTCCCGATGATCCATTTTAATTTGCCTGCTCGTTTCTCCTATAGCGGCGCTAACGTGAAGTGGCAACTCGATATTATCGTAGGTTAATACACCCCGTCCAACATCCACCACGAAGCCATTCGTTCTCATAAAGTCCATCCCCAAGATGACTTCGTCTACAATATCTGCAACCAGCACCTCGTGTTGAAAGTAATTTCGCCCAATCCTTATTTTTACGACCTTTTTCCCTTTTATTGCTGAATTTTCTCCAGTCGCCGTTCGTAACTTCATTCCATTAGCTGGTTCCATAACTCCATCGATAATATCCTCACGAACAATCGTATGAGTTGCTCCCGTATCCAGCGTGATCATGCATTTCTTCCCATCAATATCGGCTTCAATTGTTAAGCTATCACCGCTCCTTGCTATTCTCGAAACATGGATGGAGGTTATGGGGCAATCGGTTGTGGGAGTCAGCTTCTGCCCCTGCAAACTGACTCTTTTTAGTTTAACGACTCCGCTGCCGTCTGTCCCTCCTTCCTGGATTCTATCTGCTCCTCGTTTGATCTACGCTTCATAGGAGATGGCGACCTTGCTCGTTTCTTCTTAACCTCCCAACAGTCCCGTGAGATGTGACCCATTCTATCACATACCCAGCATTTAATCCTGCCACTTCCATCTCTGAACCTTGGCGTAGCCCGCGCGGTGTCTATTCTGGAATCAATCTCCACTCGACGAATTTTCATTGCTGGTTTGATGATGGTTTGCGCAGTTTCGTTTGTTAACGCACAAGCGATGGTTTCCGTGAAAGTTGCCTTAGGTGACAACATCACCGCTCTGCGCGTCTCAGGATCTCGAATACCGTCAATGAATGCATCCATTTTAATTCGCTCCATGTAATCGGCCGACATATTTGAATGTACTAAATGCGCGAGCCGCTCAATTGCCGATGAAAATTCCTGTAGCGATTCTCCTGCTCTTTGGTATCGACCCTTCAATTCCATGCGATATATTTCTCGTTTGTGGTCGCTTCCGTATTTTCGATCTAACGCCTTCATAATTCCGTTGTAAACGTTCCGTTCTTGCTCAGGAATGATTTGTAGTGTTTCCGCCGCTTCGCCCTTAAGAGCCACAATTAACGCTCCAACACATTGTTCTTCATTCCACTGATTTTGCTTAATGACCGTTTCGAATTGGAACTTAAAAATACTGAAGGATGTAGTTCCATCAAATGTTGGTGGTTTTAACTTAACAGCATTTACTGTCTGGATCACTTGGTGTGTCGTTCCATTCGCCTTGACATCTTGGAGCTCCTTCTCGAGACGTTTAACTTCCGTTTGAAAATCTTGTTTAACCGATTCAAATTTTTGTTGAACCGTCCCTTTAACATTTTGAATTTCTGCGTGTACTTCTGTTTGCAGTTTTTCCACTTTACCGTGTAATGTAGAAGATAACTCCATAAACCTCTCGTCCATTTTCTTTTGGCCAACTTGCACTTGTAACATCTGCTGTTTTATTTCGTGGTTCGATTGTTTAATGTCCGCCCCTTGTTGCTCCACTTGTAACATCTGTTGTTTCATTTGATGTTTAATGTCCGCCCCTTGTTGCTCCATCTGCTGTTTCATTTGATGTTTAATGTCCGCTCCTTGTTGTTCCATCTGTTGTTTCATTCCCTCGTTCGATTGTTTTATTCCCTCCAACTGTTGTCCCATCATTTGATTCATAGCAGCCATCAACTGCGATAAATCGAAACTTCCAGATGGGTTTTGTGTTGTCCCGACCATCGTTTGTTCTTCCCTTTCTTTCTTGTCCACACTGATCTCATCCGTGTTGTCCTCCTCGAAATCATACACATCTGGATTTAAACCGTCCTTCTCCATGGCCTGACGTAGTCGCTCCACCAAACTAGCTTTTGTGCCTTCACTAGCCAAACCTCGCTGCTTCAGTTGCTCCTTTAATTGCGCAAGCTTTAATTCGTAGAGAATCATTTTTCTTATTATTCACAATCCCACCGCTGTCACCAATTGTTACGATTTTGCCTTGTCAATCAAGGTTCGAATCACTGGATTGTGAATAAATACACTGCTTCAATTTTAACTCACACAATTTTATTTACACAACACAATTTATTATACAACACAATTTTCACAATTAATTATTATAATTATAACACACTTTTTAATTATCACTTTAATAATCGCTTTAATAATCACTTTAATAATCTTTCTATTTAACCTTCACTGTATCACGTTTAAAATAAGACTCAGCATTCCACGTCAACGCGCGCCCTTATATACCAAAATATTTGTTTCTAGAATAATCCTAAATGCGCAGCAAATATGTTAGTATAGAAATACGCCTAAATGTTGAGTATAAATTATAAATGTAATCGAACAATTAATGAAATTAACTTATTCTATTCTATTCTAGGTGTCACCGTAACAATATACACTTGTTACGATTTTGCCTTGTCAATCAAGGTTCGAATCACTGGATTGTGAATAAATACACTGCTTCAAATTTTAACTCACACAATTTATTTACACAACACAATTTATTATACAACACGAAATTCACAATTAATTATTACACTTATAACACACTTTTTAATTATCACTTTAATAATCGCTTTAATAATCACTTTAATAATCTTTCTATTTAACCTTCACTGTATCACGTTTAAAATAATACTCAGCATTACACGTCAACGCGCGCCTTTATATACCAAAATATTTGTTTCTAGAATAATCCTAAATGCGCAGCAAATATGTTAGTATAGAAATACGCCTAAATGTTGAGTATAAATTATAATTGCAATTGAATAATTAATGAAATTAGCTTATTCTATTCTATTCTAGGTGTCACCGTAACACTACCCCCCACCTAAGCCTGTTCGTCCCGAACAGGATCCAGATCACCTCCTCTGTAGAGCGCCAAACGTTCTAAATGCACCACCTTTGGTTTACCTTTCCGTCCTTTCTGTATGCGATAAACCACGTCGTTCAATCTTTTAATGACAGTGTAAGGTCCTTCCCATGTGGGTTGCAACTTCGGTGATAATCCCTTCTGCCGTTGCGGGTTGTGAAGCCATACCAATTGCCCTTCCTCGAAGCCTTGATTATTTGCTCGTATGTCATATCGAGCTTTCATTCGATCACTTGATATTCGAATTTTCTCCCGTACAAATTGATGTATTTCATTGAGTTCCTCTTTCATCCGGTCGACGTAATCCTGTCCGCATAGAGCTGCTGATGGAACAGCTCCAAACTTTAAATCTCCCGGTAATCGCAGATTGTTCCCAAATATGGTTTTAGCTGGTGTCACTCCTGTTGTGTCATGTACCGCTGATCGGTAGGCCATCAGGAACATCGGTATATGTCGATCCCAGTTACGTTGGTTCCTTTCCACAACTTTTGCTAGATATTCCTCCAATGTGCCATTGAATCTTTCCACCATACCGTCCGACTGTGGGTGTAAAGGCGTCGTCCTTGTTTTATTGATTCCAAGCATCTGACATATCTCCTGAAATACCACCGATTCGAAATTACTTCCTTGATCCGTGTGAATTTCCATCGGTACACCAAATCTGCTAATCCAATTGTTGACCACGGCATCAGCTATTGTAGTTGTCTCCTGATTGGGTATAGGGTACACTTCCGGCCATTTGCTGAAATAATCCATTATTACTAGCACATATTTATTTCCGCTCTCGGTGGTCGGAAATGGCCCCGCCACGTCCATTGCAATTCTCTCAAATGGTGCCCCGACATTATATTGTTTCATAGTTCCACGGCTTTTTCGTGCTGGTCCCTTTACTGCCGCACATTGGTCACATCTTCGACACCATTCTACTACTGACTGTCTACATCCGGACCAGTAGAAACGTTGACGAATTTTGGTTAATGTTTTATTAATCCCTAGGTGACCTCCACTTGCTCCTCCATGATACTCCTTGAGGATTTCCGCTATCCGATCTTTTGGCACCACTACCAACATTTGTTTTACTTTACCATCCGTGCTTTCCCACTTTCGTTTTAAACAACCATTTTCTATGTGGAGGCTATCCCATTGAGCCCAATATGCTTTTACAATGGGAGTTTTGTCAGCTATCTCACTCCATGTAGGCCGCTGTTCCTTTTCCTTATGTTCCATGATGAATGACAGGTCAGCATCCCGTAATTGCTCCTTCTTGATCATTTCATCAGTCCATTCCTCATCAGGTAGCACTTGCATAAGCCGAATATCAATGATGTTTTCCTTACCCTCCACACGCCCACAATGCTTGCATTCCACGGGACATGGCCTTCTTGACAATGCGTCGGCATTTCCATGTGAGTTTCCCTTCCGATGTTCAATTTGGAAATCGTAGCTTTGCAAACGTTCAATCCAACGTGCTACTTGTCCCTCTGGATTTTTGAATTGTAACAACCAGCGCAAAGCCCCATGATCCGTCCGTAGAAGAAATTTTTGGCCATAGAGGTACTTATGGAAGTGCTTAACACATTCCACTATAGCCAACAACTCTTTCCGTGTTACACAATAATTCCGTTCCGGTTTTGATAACATCTTGGAGTAATATGCAATAACTCGCTCCTCACCATTTGTTGCCTGTGATAATACTCCTCCTATACCATCATTACTTGCATCGGTGTCCAAAATGAATTTAACGTTGGGTATAGGGTATGCGAGGATTGGTGCTTCGCATAATCGACGTCTTAGTTCCACAAATGCCTCTTCCTGATCATCCTTCCATTCGAATGCCTTGTTCTTCCTGGTTAACTCGTGTAAACTCTTTGCAATATTGGCGAATCCTGGCACGAATCGTATATAATAGGTACACAATCCAAGGAAGCTCCGTAATTCATGTAAGTTTTTAGGTCGTGGCCATTCCTTCACTGCTGCGATCTTGTCTTCATCGGTATGGATTCCATTGGTTGTTACCTTATGACCCAAATATTTTACTTCCGTTCTAAATAGTTTGCATTTCTTTGGGCTTAGCTTCAATCCGGCGGCTTGTATCCGATCCAAAACCTCTGCCAAATTCCTTAAATGCTCGTCGAAATCCTTGCCCATACTATTGTTTCCGAGTTCGGTGGCAGCTTCTCCCGATGATCCATTATAATTTGCCTGGTCGTTTCTCCTATTGCGCTGACGTGAAGTGGCAACTCGATATTATCGTAGGTTAATACACCCCGTCCAACATCCACCACGAAGCCATTCGTTCTCATGAAGTCCATTCCCAAGATGACTTCGTCTACAATATCTGCAACCAGCACCTCGTGTTGAAAGTGATTTCGCCCAATCCTTATTTTTACGACCTTTTTTCCTTTTATTGCTGAATTTTCTCCAGTCGCCGTTCGTAATTTCATTCCATTAGCTGGTTCTATAATTCCATCGATAATATCCTCACGAACAATCGTATGAGTTGCTCCCGTATCCAGCGTGATCATGCATTTCTTCCCATCAATATCGGCTTCAATTGTCAAGCTGTCACCGCATCTTGCTACTCTCGAAACATGGATGGAGGTTATGGGGCAATCGGTTGTGGGAGTCAGCTTCTGCCCCTTCAAACTGACTCTTTTTAGTTTAACGACTCCGCTGTCGTCTGACCCTCCTTTCTGGATTCTATCTGCTCCTCGTTTGATCTACGCTTCATAGGAGATGGCGACCTTGCTCGTTTCTTCTTAATCTCCCAACAGTCCCGTGAGATGTGACCCATTCTATCACATACCCAGCATCTAATCCTGCCACTTCCATCTCTGAATCTTGGCGTAGCCCGCGCAGTGTCTATTCTGGAATCAATCTCCACTCGGCGAATTTTCATTGCTGGTTTGATGATGGTTTGCGCAGTTTCGTTTGTTAACGCACAAGCGATGGTTTCCGTGAAAGTTGCCTTAGGTGACAACATCACCGCTCTGCGCGTCTCAGGATCTCGAATACCGTCAATGAATGCATCTATTTTAATTCGCTCCATGTAATCGGCCGACATATTTGAATGTGCTAAATGTGCGAGCCGCTCAATTGCCGATGAAAATTCCTGTAGCGATTCTCCTCCTCTTTGGTATCGACCCTTCAATTCCATGCGATAGATTTCTCGTTTGTGGTCACTTCCGTATTTTCGATCTAACGCCTTCATAATTCCCATGTAAACGTTCCGTTCCTGCTCGGGAATGATTTGTAGTGTTTCTGCCGCTTCGCCTTTAAGAGCCACAATTAATGCTGCAACACATTGTTCTTCAGTCCACTGATTTTGCTTAATCGCAGTTTCGAATTGGAACTTAAAAATACTGAAGGATGTTGTTCCATCAAATGTTGGTGGTTTTATCTTAACTGCGTTAACTGTCTGGATCACTTGACCTGTTGTTCCATTTGACTTGACATCTTGGAGCTCCTTCTCGAGACGTTTAACTTCCGTTTGTAGATCTTGTTTAACATTTTGAATTTCTGCGTGTACTTCCGTTTGCAGTTTTTCCACTTTACCGTGTAGTGTAGAAGATAACTCCAGAAACCTCTTGTCTATTTTCTTTTTGCCAACTTCGATTTGGTTTTTAATGTCCGCTCCTTGTTGCTCCATTTGTACAATCTTCTGTTTAATTTCCTGGTTCGATTGTTTAATATCCGCTCCTTGTTGCTCCATCTGCTGTTTCATTTGATGTTTAATGTCCGCTCCTTGTTGCTCCACTTGTAACATCTGTTGTTTCATATCCTGGTTCGATTGTTTAATGTCCGCCCCTTGTTGCTTCAACTGTTGTCCCATCATATTCATACTCGTAGCAGCCATCAACTGCGAAAAATCGAAACTTCCAGATGGGTTTTGCGTTGTTTCGACCACCGTTTGTACGTCCTTTTGTTTCTTATCCATACTGATCTCATCCGTTTTTTCCTCCTCGAAATCATACTTGTCTGGATTTACACCTTCCTTCTCCATGGCCTCACGTAGTCGCTCCACCAAACTAGCTTTTGTGCCTTCACTGGCCAAACCTCGTTGTTTCAGTTGCTCCTTTAATTGCGCAAGCTTTAATTCGTAGAGAATCATTTTTCTTATTATTCACAATCCCACCGCTGTTACCAATTGTTACGATTTTGCCTTGTCAATCAAGGTTCGAATCACTGGATTGTGAATAAATACACTGCTTCAAATTTTAACTCACACAATTTATTTACACAACACAATTTATTATACAACACGAAATTCACAATTAATTATTACACTTATAACACACTTTTTAATTATCACTTTAATAATCGCTTTAATAATCACTTTAATAATCTTTCTATTTAACCTTCACTGTATCACGTTTAAAATAATACTCAGCATTACACGTCAACGCGCGCCTTTATATACCAAAATATTTGTTTCTAGAATAATCCTAAATGCGCAGCAAATATGTTAGTATAGAAATACGCCTAAATGTTGAGTATAAATTATAATTGCAATTGAATAATTAATGAAATTAACTTATTCTATTCTATTCTAGGTGTCACCGTAACACACTTTTAAAATGGTGTGCTGTCATTTTCTATCATTGTGTGTGTCAAAACCACATGAAATTGCGCCAAAATGTAGGCCCGATTTTATAAATGTACAATATCTCGGTTGTGAAACAATACATCATGAGTATTTTTTTTTCTCTTTCCTCCCTTCCTCGAGCAAAGGAAAAAATGACATGATAAGAGTTAGATAGTTTCGATTTCAATTTTTTTTTGTGAATTTTTCATTTATATTTAGATAAAACTTGAATAAAATAAATTTTAACCTTTAATGTTTAAACCTAAATGTTTAATCTAAAAGTTTAATGCTATTATTGTTTTTAATAAATATAATTTTCCTCAGTTTAATTGTATATTTATCTATATTTTTATGTGTTATTTATAGAAATAATATTGAGAACCAAAAATTTAATCTATGTATATATAAAACAAAGTCGGGTTAAATCAAGAACGGCTGGACTGATTTTTATGTTCTTTGTTTTGTTGGATTTGACTCCGTTCCGAATAGCATAATAACTATTAAAACATTGGAAAAATTCACTAAAAAAAAATTTATCAAGAAAATTCATTTTCACATACATTTAGTACATTTTGTTTTTTTTTATTTTGTTCGTCTCAATACAGTGGTGGTTATGGAAAAAAGAAAAGTCGGAAAAACTCAAAAGGAAAACCGCAAAAATCTAATAAAAAACCTTTTTTTATATGAATTTTGTATGTGTAGTTTGTATGTGACGAGTGGTGCAGTGGTTAAAGCTTCGTCGCTTGGGCCGCAAGGTACTGGATTGGAATCCGATTGGAGGAGGCTGCATGCAAATTTGTATTTTATTTTTTTTATCCAATCTTTTTATTTTATCTACTTAGCTATATAAATCATGATGGAAATGGTGGATTATTTTTCTTCGATGTGCCCGGTGGAACTGGGAAAGCATTCCTCATGTCATTGATTTTGGCCACTATTCGTGCGAGTTCCGAAATTGCTGTGGCAGTTTGTCACCGTTGAAATTTTCGTTAAACCTTCAATCGGCTGAAAACCCGACTTGCAACATTGCGAAACACTCAGCAATGGCGAAAGTTTTGGTAGCAAGTAAAAACATCATCGATTATGAATGTACAATGGCGCGCAAATGCGCATTTGAAGCATTCAATCGAACTATGAAAGGTCTACGCAATGGTTCAAGATGTTTTGAAGGCGCAATGACTCAACTGTCCGGCGATTTCCGTCAAAAAAATACCAGTCATTCTAAGATCGACCGCTGTCGATGAAATAAACGCTTGCCTCAAATCATCGACTCTGCGTGACGCTATGTGATGAAACTTTAGCTGACGACAAACATGCGAGTTGCATTGTTAAACCATAGACAACCTAAAAGAGATATTTCATCCTATGTAAAAGTAAAAATTTAAACTGCGAGTTCATTTTCTGTAAATAGCCGCAAACAACCAAAAATATTTTGTTTTTTTAAAAATGACAGATACAACGATGACATTGGAATTATCAGAAATATATTTTGTTTTCATTTTTAGCTCGAACGAAAAAATTAATTTGATTGTTTGTGGTTAAACGATCCATCTGTCGAAGATTTCTCCAAGCAATTGCTGACTATCTATCGGTAGTAGCCGTGTTCCGGTCGACGAATCGAACGGATTGATTTCGTTTCCTCAGAACTTTTGCAATTTTGGCTCAACGAAGGACGATCTCATCAACAAAGTGTTCCCGAACATCATTACTAACCACAAAAATCACAATTGGGTGAGTGAATGAGTAATTCTTGCGGCAAAGAACAAAAATGGAGATCACTTAAATTTCACAATTCAAAATCTAATCGTCGGTCTATTTCATTCCTTCAAATCTATCGACTGTGTGACAAACAAAGACGAAGCAACCAACTATCCAACTGAATTTTTAAACTCATTGGATCTGGCTGGCTTGCCACCGCACATTTACAACTGAAAGTTGGTTCAGTAATCATCATGCTACGAAACCTGAATCAACCAAAACTATGTAACGGAACGTGTTTGGTTTTGAGAAAACTCAAGGAAAGTTCAAAGGCGAGGAAGTTCTCATTTCGAGAATTCTGATAGTCCCAACCGATATGCCATTCGAGTTTCAACGAATTAAATTTCCGATTCGTCTTGCATTCGCCATGACGATCAACAAATCACAAAGTCCATCTTTGAGTGTTTGTGGCCTGAATCTAGAAAATGAATGTTTCTCTCACGGCCAATTGTACGTAGCATGTTCACGTGTCGGCAAACCACCCGCTTTGTTCGTTCTCGCACCTGACAATAAAACAAAAAATGTCGTATTTCGCAAGATGCTTTACTGAAGGGAATCGATATTATTGCAACCCACCCAGCAAATAGTTAAAAAGAAATTAGTGCAACAATGCTACGCGAATCATTTCGAATCAATTCAATAAAACGAAAGCCTTGCTGCCACGTGAATTACATTCATTTCGATGTAATTACATTATATTTCATTTTGATTGAATTTAATTAATTTGGAGTATTCATTTTATCCACCCCGCAGGTCTCGGGTTCGATTCCCGGTAGTGACAAAGAAAAAATTGCACGGCTGGTTTAGCATCAATGAATTAATCATTCATTATCCGAATGAAAATATGATTATGACACCTCATTTGAGGCGGCCAAATTCCTTGATGGGATATAGTGCCAGAGAGAGAGAGAGAGAGAGAGAGAGAGAAATTCATTTTATCTTAATGAAAAACTCAATTTAATTCAGCTATAATAACTTTAAACAATATTTATTGATTTTGAGGCGGTACGAAGTTCACCGGGTCAGCTAGTAAATTATAAAGTGGATTAACTGTGGAAATACGATTGGTAGTAGAATCAGATCGAATTCTCTAAACAGTTTTTTTACACAAGATAAACCTATTGACAGCAAGCGAGCAAGATAACATTAAACGTCAAAACGAAATTTTTATTATTTTATATCCTTAATAACTCAAAAAATATTATCTCTAGAAACGTAAATTGTTGCAAATACATCAAAGCCATCTAGACTCACACATAGCCCCCAAAATCATATTGAAAAATAATCGGAGTCGGGAATCATTTGAAATTCAAATCAAGATACGGTTAGATAGACTTATAAAACAAACCAAATGTTTCACGAGAACATTACAACAGTCAAAAAATTCTTTACTTCGTATGGCAAAGGCGTGTACAATATAAGCAAATATAAGTCTTGTTTACAATTGATCGATCCGTTGAATTTTGGTTAATGTTGTGTATTCTGGTACTGAACCTGTTTCCCCTACCTGTTGAACTGGTTTAAAGATTATTCTTTATACTTCTGTTTAAAGGTTATTCTTTATACTAAGTACAACATCGCATTATTATGTAATTATTATTTGCGATATGTTTTTGAAATCCAATAGAATCTGTCTTAAGCAGATCATAATTTCAGTGTATTTCGTTGTTGAAGACCCATTTAGCTCTTTGCGATGGCCTATTTAGCTCTTTCCGCACATGCGGATCTCGAAAAGTTCGGGATTGTCTTATTAGAATTTTAGAATTTCGAGTAAACTACAAAAAGCTATGCGTTTTAAGCAACGAAGCTCATTAAAGATCAAATTTAGTTAGCCGCTGCCACTTTTCCGAACTCCACGAGTTGCTCATCCTATTTTTTTATGTGCCTCCCCAATAGTACCGAAAATTTGTTAATCGAAACCATTTCTAGTAGTTGATGTAGGTCTAGTTATGGAGGGACGTTTTAGTGTTACGAATTGTTTTCTTACCATGAGTTAATTTTTAATCTTTGTAAAATGTTTGGGTTAATCTTAAGGATCGGTAACGAGTAGGAGGTGAGATTTTGATCAATTACCTGTACTTTAGAAATCGATTTTATGCAATATACATCTTGTTTGACCTTAATACTAGTTAAAAGCTAGTTTTAATGCATAATATAATAAAATTTTGTACTCATTCATTATTGTTCGAAATTTGTCCTAATTATCAATTTCTCAAACACAAATTAATAAATAATCTAGGACTAAAGCCTTGTAAGATCTTAAAGATTTTTGAGAGCTCCTAGTGCCGCTAAATGAAATATTAAACAACAACAAACTGAAATTTGTTAACTAATTTAGATTTTCTATAGGCCGTCATATTTATTGTGCTCGTCAGTTTTCTTAATTGTGCATGTGTAATGATCAAGTAAAATATTGCAAGTGCCACATATTAGCAGAAAACTAACTGGATAACCATTAAATGAAGGAAATGGCTGTATTTGGAATTTTAATAAACTGCACATTTGACAACAAATGAGCTTGAAAGCTCAACGTTTTACGTGTACGGTTTTATTCTAAACTAGCTGACCCGGTGAACTTCGTACCGCCTCAAAATCAATAAATGTTGCTTAAAGTTATTATAGCTTAATTAAATTAAGTTTTTTTATTAAGATAAAATGAATTTCTCTCTCTCTCTCTCTGGAACTATACCCCATCAAGAGATTTGGCCGCCTTAAATGAGGTTTAATAATCATATTTTCATTTCGGATAATGACTAATGAGTGATTAATTCATTGATCCTAAACCAGCCGTGCAATTTTTTCCTTGTCACTACCGGGAATTGAACCCGAGACCTCCGGGGCGGATAAAATGAATACTCCAAATTAATTAAATTCAATCAAAATGAAATATATTTTAATTACATTGAAATGAATGTAATTCACGTGGCAGCAAGGAATTCGTTTTATTGAATTGATTCGAAATGATTCGCGTAGCATTGTTGCACTACTTCCTTTTAAACTGTTTCTTGAGTAGGTTGCAATAGGGTCGATTCCCTTCAGCAAAACATCTTGTGATATACGACATTTTTTGTTTTATTGTCAGGTGCGAGAACGAACAAAGCGGATGGTTTACCGACACGTGAACATGCTATGTACAATTGGCCGTGAGAGAAACTTTCATTTTCTAGATTCAGGCCACAAACACTCAAGGATGGGCCTTGTGATTTGTTGATCGTCATGGCAAATGCAAGACGAATCGGAAATTGAATTCGTTTAAACTCGAATGGCATATCGGTTGGGTTAATCAGAATTCTCGGAATGAGAACTTCCTCACCTTTGAACTTTCCTTGAGATTTCTCAAAATAAAACGCGTTCCGTTATATAGTTTTAGTTAATTCAGGTTTCGTAGCATGATGATTACCGGCAACACACCAACTTTCAGTTGTAAATTGTGCGGGGGCAAGCCAGCCAGATCCAATGAGTTTAAAAATTCAGTTGGACAGTTGGTTGATTCGTCTTTGTTTGTCACACAGTTGATATATTTGAAGGAATGAAGCGGACCGACGATTAGATTTTGAATTGTGAAATTTAAGTGATCTCCATTTTTGTTCTTTGCCGCAAGAATTACTCGTTCACTCACCCAATTGTGATTTTTGTGGTTAGTAATATTGTTCGGGAACACTTTGTTGATGAGCTCGTTCTTCGTTGAGACAAAATTGCAAAAGTTCAGAGGAAACGAAATCAATCTGTTCGATTCGTCGACGGAACACGGCCATTACTGATAGTCAGCAATTGCTTGGAGAAATCTTTGGCAGATGGATCGTTTAACCACAGACAATCAAATTAAATTTTTCGTTCGAGCTAAAAAATGAAAACAAAATATATTTCTGACAATTCCAATGTCATCGTTGTATCTGTCATTTTTCGTTAAACTGCGTATACGTTTACGCAAAAAAACAAAATATTTTTGGTTGTTTGCGGCTGTTTACAGAAAATAAACTCGCAGTTTAAATTTTTACGTTTACATAGAATGAAATATCTCTGTTAGGTTGTCTCTGGTTTAACAACGCAACTCGCATCTTTGTCGTCAGCTGAAGTTTCATCACATAGCGCCACGCGCTCTCTTTTGAGTTTTTCCAACTTTTCTTTTTTCCTAAACCACCACTGTATTGAGACGAACAAAATAAAAAAAAACAAAATGTACTAAATATATGAGAAAATGTATTTTCTTGATAACTTTTTTTTTGGTGAATTTTTCCGATGTTTTAATAGTTATTATGCTATTCGGAACGGAGTCAAATCCAACAAAACAAAAATCATAAAAATCGGTCCAGCCGTTCTTGAGTTATAAATGGTGTAACTAACACGACTTTGTTTTATTTATATAGATAAGTAGATGAAATAAAAAAAAATTGGATAAAAAATAAAATGTTAAATGTGCATGCAGCCTCCAGTCGGATTCGTATCCAGTACCTTGCAGTCCAAACGCCGAAGCTTTAACCACTGCACCACTCGTCACATACAGACTACACCTACAAAATTCATATAAAAAAAAAGATTTTTTTATTAGATTTTTGGGGCTTCCCTTTTGAGTTTTTCCGACTTTTCTTTTTTCCTAAACCACCACTGTATTGAGACGAACAAAATAAAAAAAACAAAATGTACTAAATATATGAGAAAATGAATTTTCTTGATAACTTTTTTTTTGGTGAATTTTTCCGATGTTTTAATAGTTATTATGCTATTCGGAACGGAGTCAAATCCAACAAAACAAAAATCATAAAAATCGGTCCAGCCGTTCTTGAGTTATAAATGGTGTAACTAACACGACTTTGTTTTATTTATATAGAAGATAAGTAGATGAAATAAAAAAAAATTGGATAAAAAATAAAATGTTAAATGTGCATGCAGCCTCCAGTCGGATTCGTATCCAGTACCTTGCAGTCCAAGCGCCGAAGCTTTAACCACTGCACCACTCGTCACATACAAACTACACCGACAAAATTCATATAAAAAAAAGATTTTTTTATTAGATTTTTGGGGCTTCCCTTTTGAGTTTTTCCGACTTTTCTTTTTTTCTAAACCACCACTGTATTGAGACGAACAAAATAAAAAAAACAAATTGTACTAAATATATGAGAAAATGAATTTTCTTGATAACTTTTTTTTGGTGAATTTTTCCAATGTTTTAATAGTTATTATGCTATTCGGAACGGAGTCAAATCCAACAAAACAAAATTCATAAAAATCGGTCCAGCCGTTCTTGAGTTATAAATGGTGTAACTAACACGACTTTGTTTTATTTATATAGATTGTAATGTTAATAAATAAATAAATAAATAAGTGCACACCAAGTTGAAAGCTTTGCTTGCTATGTGGAGAGTGGGTTCATTTTAGATGTTGTCAAATCAGATACTTGAAACACTTGACATTTATATTTGAAAATTGACCAACTAAAATTGCTTTTTCTGTAATCCACAGACCATCTCGTTCTAGGATATTCTACCCCTTAAGTATTTTTCTTTTAATATTAATAGGTACATTATTTATTCCCTATTTTAAACATAAAATTATAAATAATAAATTTATTTGTTTTATTGTTTTTGTGGAAATACTGGAGCTAACCTAAGCAAACGTATTGGTAAAGTGAAGGCGACCGATTAAAATATTCAAATGTTTGATTTACTGAAAGAATATTTTAATTCCATCGATAACAGTCCACTTTTACATTCTAAATAGAAAGAATTTTATATTTTTTTTATGTAAAGTATCGCAGTTATTTAAATTGTTAGAACTTGGCTTGTTTAATTCCAAAATAAAATTATAAACTGAAATATTAAAAATTGCAATTAATTATTAATAATATCCAAACGATAGCGTTTTACACATTCAAGCAAAGTTATTCCGCGATAAATTACTTGTGTTACTTTTTGACATAAACTTATCTTGCCACTTTACATTTTATCTTGAAAAAAATTTAGAAAATGCGAATTTACTAAAACATCACGATATCCAGTATAAATCTAGACTTATACGATAATTTTTTTCGTGTGTAAAAGTTATCTCTTTTACATTTTACAAATTATCTTGGTTTTTAGAGAATTAGGGCACAGGCAGTTGTTGAAGCATTTCACCTGTAATTCGATCATACCCAGGGGCTTTCTTTAATTGAATTTGATGTGCAATGATAAACTTTACCAGTGGTTTCTTTATCTTAAATTTCCTCACAGGTCTGATTGCTATATTTTCTGTTTGAACCACCGATAATCCAAGGTTTGTAGTGAATACACTTTTAAGGTGATTAGCAACGGCTTTAGTTTTTTCCTCGTCACTTCTAGTCACTACGTGTAGTAGACTTTGTAGTTTTCTTTTTGCCTGATTAAAGTTATGTTTAGCATCTGGCGATCGATTAATTTACCAGATGCGTCTTAAGCGACGTGTCTCTGTTAACATTTTTTTCTATTTCAGCGGATGTTATGGTGTGTTTTGTATGTTTGCTCTTTATTTTAGGCGAGGCCGAAATAAAGCCCGTTAGCGGTCTGCAGTGTATACGTTAGATCGATGTGTGAACTAATGTACATCTTGAATTTCAACCAGTTAGTGGAGGTATTTATTAGATAGTTATTTGTAGAACATGGCTTTTGGTCGGCCCAGTAATAAAAGTGGTGTAGCTTGGAGTATTTCTCGGTTTATTTTACTTGTGACTGCAAAATCAAGGACGTCAGGAATTTTTCGATGATCAGTAGGCTAATGACTTGGATGGCCACACGAAACAACGTCGTAGTGGTTTTCTTGAATAACATTCAATAATTGACGTCCCCTTGGAGTAGTCAATCTTGAACCCCAGTAGGTATGTTTGGCATTAAATTCACCGTCGACCATGAAACGTTGACCCAGGGTTACAAAAAATCTTTTGTAGATATCTGCCGAAACGTTATTATTTGGAGGGCAATATATTGAAGCGATGACTAAGCTTTCTTTGTCGAGATCCACACATACGGAGGTTGCTTGAATTTCCTCAGTGCTATATTAACATAATGGCAAATCCGCTTTTTTATAATAATAGCAGTTCCTTCTCGACTTCTGTCCAAGGGATGTTTTGTATCATAAACTTCATAACCATTAATTCTGAAATTGTGTTTATCGGTTAAGTGGATTTCAGAAACTAACAACAAATTTCGTGTTTAGCTAGGAAATGTTCTAATTCGAGTTTGTGTTAGCTTATACCGTTTGCGTTCCAGTGGCATATCTTCAGATAATTTATCGGAGACATTCTAGTTTCTGGATCATAGTGGTTTGATTTTGTAGTATATTTTGCATTGTTGTGATTAACTGCATCATCAGTTGTATGCCGTTATTCAGGGTAGGTTCAACATTTGAGGATTCGCCTTGAAGACCGGTTGCGTATGTTAGTTAGCTGGTTGGTGTTCTGGGCGAACGAGAATCATTTGGCGTATGCGGAGGTAAATATTCTGCGCATCTGGTGTACTTTTATACTGCCTCCTGAGACGTGACAATTGACTAATATTTATGTAAACTGCTCATCCTCGGTAGTTTGCAGTGTGGTTTCCACCGCAATTGCTGCATTTCTTTTTATTTGAAAAGTTCTTTGGTTTTGTGCAACTTTTTGTTTGCTGTAGTTCTCCGCATACAACGCACACTGATATCAACTTGCAATATGTCCTTGTGTCACCATATTCTTGGCAGTTTAAACACTGTATTGGTCCGGACGTTTTCTTTGGTTCTTCAACAGTTATGCGTCTGTGTATGAAGTACTTTATTTTATATATTGGATGAACTTCTCCCTTTCTTAAAATGCTTTCGGATGGATCCAGTTCAACTTTGACCATTGGTTGGGGTTACTTCAAATCCTATATACATTATGTATCTTAAATCCATCTTCAACAATCGCAGCCTGGATTTCGGTTGTTTCAACATGGACATCGATGCCTTTAATAACGACAGAAAGACCCTTTGAAGACTTCAATCGGTATGTATAGTAGTTTCTGTTGTGAGCATCGTAATAATTAATGACTTCTCTATAGTTGTTGACCTCATGTGTTTGCATTTTTACTTTGTGTATTTTGCATCGAAGAAAATTTGTTAAGTGAAATGTCCATTTGTTAACACGATTGATTTGAGTTCTTGCACCACCTTGTGCGTATTGATTTATCGTAAGTAGATTGGAGGTGACTTGTATTTTCAATTTGCCTGTTCTTGACTATATGCATTTACAGTTTGGCTCAAGTTTTTCTGTTTTTGGACTATCCCTTTTCCGTTTTACTGTAATCGATGCCAGTTTGTGTCAATTGAACGTTGCGTTTAGTGCTCCCTTTAAGGCTTGTGTCGTTACTGTGGTTTTCTGATAGTTTATTCATCGGATCGTCCACCTCTTCTACTTCTTCTGGCTCCATATTCTACATTGAAGTTGAAAATGATCGTTTAACAGAACTTGCGATAGACGGTTTTATAGGTGATGTTCTCACCATACCTCTTTTTAAGAAAGGATTGTTCAATTCCGTAAAGGTGTTTTCACTTCCGTCAGCCGTACTGGATGAACCACCCACCAGACTGACAGCTTCAGTGGTATTGCTTGTAGCTGTATATGGTGTAGTAACCAAGCTTTGAATCACTGCATCATTGCGATCACTAGCTCTCAACGACTGGGAGCCCGCTTGTTCAATCCCGAGAGCCGCCGGTACTGGGCATCCGATTCCCTGCACCGTATCTTTGTTTTGGTTGGTTAACTCCATTAAATATATAGATTCTGGGTTCCTTCACTTAGCATTTTATAACTACTGCCAGGTTTTTTTACAGCCGCGTCTAACATGGAGAACAAACACTGGAAAAGCCGCCCCTAACATGGAGAACAGACGCTTCAGAATTTGCCAAAGGTATTTCACCCTCAAGGCAAATAGCTCGGGTTTTACCGCGCCCGTACTCGCGGGGTTATACTTTTAGCGTTACCCAAAGTGCAGCGCGAGGAGCTTGTATAACCAGCGCACCCCAACATCAACTATTGAGCAAAATTTTGTAGACTATGAGTTGTTTAAATCAAATTTTGTACACAAAATTATAGAGATCGGTATTTAGATTAAATTTTTTCAAATTCTCATTATAATACGTATATTACTGAATGCTACTTTCCAATTGTTAATAGTGTTGATCAGAAAGCTATTGAAATCTCATTTAGAAATTATTATACTTTTGATATTCCTATATCTGAAAAAATTATATATGTATTATGATTATAGGAATGGTAATATCTATTGATTAGTGGTTACTTTTTGGTGATGAGGATATTAATTTAATCTATACTATATATAAATAGGCAAAGACAAAACAGTTCAGTACCTTTTCTTCTCTGTTTGTTAACCGATTTTCTTTTTTTTTTTTATTTGGTAGATACTGACGAGCTTTAGTGTTATCAATGAAAAAATTTAGAACCGGTAAAAACCAAGTGCAAATTGTATCGATTAAAAAATATACATAGAGTTCCAAATAAAATTTTAGCAGCCTTTGATTTTACTTTTTTCAATGTCCAATTAATATAAAGTGAGTGGTGTGTTATTGTGCATCGAATCAAAATTTTATAAGTTTGTTGATTTGCATTAGTTTACTTATTTTTTTTAGCATACAACAACAACAGCAAATTTGTGAACCACAACCCACATTGTGAGCATAAGAGGTCATTTGCATGAGACGTGCAGCTCAAAATAATCCAAAAGGTAATTGCATTTGAAATTTATAAGTGTTTTGTGTAACAGAATAACAATTTAAGACAGAGATTTCCGGAGCGTACGCAAATCGCTATCGCTCTTCAGTATCCACCCATGTTCTACTAATAAGTACAGCTATTAGTATAATTCATCCATTCATGTTTTTAGTTAAATTGATTTACATGAATAATTCTAAACTATTTTAGAGAAAAATAATCAAGTATATAAAAAAACAAACAGTTTGTCCGACGTGAAATTCAAAGTAACCCTTAGCGGTTTGAACTCTCGATTAAATTCAAAGTGAGTGTTTGCATTTCTTATTTTAGCATGGCATGAAAATTATTATTTTTATTTTATTTTTAGCAGGAACAGAACGTTATTTGATTTTGCTTATTGAATATGCTTCGGCGTCGTCCATTAACTGGTCAAATCGAAAGGCAACAGAACAGGAAACATTATCTTTTGCGAAATATTAACAGTAACAATTGAAGTATTAGAAGAAATAATGAAAATAATGTCAATAACAGTTCAAATAGGCGAAGAAGTAACAACGCCGATTATCAGCAAAATGATAACGAAAATAATGTTAATGATTTATTATTCGAATAATTATAAAAGTGCCTTGAATATTGTTCAAAGGAATTTTATTAGTCATAATTGTGGATCAATAGATTTAATATTTATTTATTATGAAAGTAATTAAGCTAGTAAGCTTTTATTTACAAAATAACCCAAAACATTAAAATACATACAAAATTGAGAATATAATACAAATATTTACAATACTTACAGTGAAAATAATATAAAAATAATAATTTAAATTTAAAAATTAAATACCTAATCATAATATCATAATATAAGGCTATTATAATATAAGCGGAGCCGCTCGAAACGCGATATTTCGAAACGAGATATGACAAAACGAGAAATGGTACAAAATGCGATATTTCAAAATGCGATATTTCAAAACGCGATAAGGTACAAAACGCGATACGGTACAAAACGCGATATTTTAAAACGCGATATTTCAAAATGCGATATCCCTTTAGTGATTTACTAACACAATTGTGCGGGTAGGGCAAAAGTACCATGTCAAAAATTTAGTTTTGTATGTTTTTTGAACCAACTTACACATTTGTGAATTCCTTTTTAACTTATTTTCGTCCGAAAAATACACTATATCGTTACACACAATTGTGTTGGTTTTACTACAAATAAAGCGAAATTTTTTATCAACAACGCCATTACATACTATGGTTTTTTACTCACACATTTGTGTGGGTTGGACTAAAACTGAGCCTTTTTTTTTGTTTTCTTGGTTGAAAAGGGGATATGGTACAAAACGCGATATGGTACAAAACACGATATTTCAAAACGCGATATTTCAAAACTCGATATGGTACAAAACGCGATATGGTACAAAACGCGATATGGTACAAAACGCGATATTTCAAAACACGATATTTTAATACGCGATATGATACAAAACGCGATATGGTACAAAACGCGATATTTTAAAACGAGATATTTCAAAACGCGATATGGTACAAAACTCGATATGGTACAAAACGCGATATTTTAAAACGCGATACTTCAAAACGCGATATGGTACAAAACACGATATGGTACAGAAGAATGTGCATTGCGAAGCTACAGGAGCGCAGCCACCCGCCTGATATCACCCGGTCCTATACTCCCGCTTTTATCGATTTTTAAATTCCTATAAACTGAAATTTTTTCTAAGGAGCGGAGCGACTGGAGCGCAGCGACCCTCCTGATATAACAACGGGCTGTCGTCCCGTTCCTATCAATTTTTAAATTCATATAAACTGAAGTTTTTTTTTACCTAACTAAGGAGCGAAGTGCTTACGTGATATAACCCGATCCTATATTTCCGCTAATATCGGTTTTTAAATCCCTAAACTGAAATTAAATTTCCCTTTTTCCAGAATGTACATTGTGAAGCGACCGGGGCCGACCCGCCTGATATAACCCGATCATAAACTCCCTCTCCTATCGATTTTTAAATTCTTATAAACTGAAATTAAATTTCCCCTTTTCCAGAATGTACATTACTAAGCGACGGGAGCGCAGCGATTCGCCTGATATAACCCGGTTTTATACTCCCGCTTTTTCGATTTTTAAATTCCTATAAACTGAAATTTTTTCTAACTAAGGAGCGACGCGACTGAAGCGCAGAGACTCGCCTGGTATAATCCGTTTCCCGAACTGCTGGTTTTTCTTTCTAACTAAGGAGCGAAGTGCTCACCTGATATAACCCGATCCTATACTTCCGCTAATATCGGTTTTTAAATTCCTATAAACTGAAATTAAATTTCCCCATCATCCGTCTGATTTAACCCGATCCTAAACTCCTGCTCCTATCGATTTTTAAATTCTTATAAACTGAAATTAAATTTCCCCTTTTCCAGAATGTATATTGCGAAGCGAAGGGAGCGCAGCCACCCGCCCGATGTAACCCGATCCTATACTTCCGCTTCTATGCATTTTTAAATTCTTATAAACTGAAATTTAATTTCCCCTTCACCCTTCTAATATAACCCGATCCTAAACTCCCTCTTCTATCGATTTTTAAATTTTTATAAAGTGAAATTAAATTTCCCCTTTTCTAATCGCTGCGCTCCCGTCACTTCGCAATGCGCATTCTGGCATTGCGAAGTGACGGGAGCGCAGCGATTTGTCTGATATAACCCGGTCCTATACTCCCGCTCTTATCGATTTTGAAATTGCTATAAACTGAAGTTTTTTTTTTTCTAACTAAGGAGCGAAGTGCTTACCTAACAAAACACGATCCTATACTCCTGCTAATATCGGTTTTTAAATTCCTATAAACTGAAAGTAAATTTCCCCTTTTCCAGAATGTACGTTGCGAAGCGACCGGAGTCGACCCGCCTGATATAACCCAATCCTAAACTGCCACTCCTATCGATTTTTAAATTCCTTTAAACTAAAATTAAATGTCCCCTATTTGGATTATAAAAAAAAATTGAAATAAAATAATTGAAATGACAGTAAATTTTTTTATTTGTATAAAAGTTAGGATTTGGGGCGGTAGCCCTCAATCTTAAGGTATAAAATGATTTAAAATAATCATAAAAGCATTTGTGCTTCGAAAAAAGAAAATATTTTTTCGCGTTTGGGTTGTCTTTTAAGACCATTTGGGGCATTTAGGGCCATTTGGGATCATTGAGAGCTACTTGGGGTCGTTTCTGAATATTTTCATGGCCATATTCGTAATCAGCATTCTAAAGTACCTTCGTATACCGATTTTCAGAATTGTTGGAGGTATATAACCTATTCGGAAGTAATATAACCACGCAGTTAAAATTTTCGGCCGTCAATTGATATCAGGTGCAAATTGAATGAAAAATTGAATTTTATTAAAACCTTCAATGTTGGGCATTGCTTTATCTTGGACATTTTCATTCACTCCCTTGAAATTTCATATATTTATTTTTACAAAAATGGTAAAAATATTCTGAATATTGACAACCTTTATATATTGTAACTTGGACACTTTGAAATTTTTCGTCTAATCTGTAATAAATTACCCTTTATTGGACACGAACACTTTTGATCAATATCAGTAATTCGATTTAATGGTAAAAAATATCACGTTTTGTACCATATCGCGTTTTGTACCATATCGCGTTTTGAAATATCTCGTTTTGAAATATCGCGTTTTGTACCATATCGCGTTTTGTACCATATCGCGTTTTGAAATATCTCGTTTTGAAATATCGCGTTTTGTACCATATCGCGTTTTGTACCATATCGCGTTTTGAAATGTCGCATTTTGAAATATCGCGTTTTGTACCATATCGAAATATCGCGTTTTGAAAAATCGCGTTTTAAAATATCGCGTTTCAAATGGGACCCTAATATAAGGCTATAAAATATAAGGCTATTTTACAAAATTTTACAGATTTTTTTTTTGTTTTAGGAAAATACAACAAAAACTATTAAAAAACCAATGCAAATGCAACCAATTGCAATGCAAAAATCTCATAAGTGGATTTCAAAATTTCAAATCCTAAAAACTTTTTATAGTTATTTATAAATTTTTGCTGCGTATCACTTAAGCGAACAGACAAGGGTAATTTATTAAACATACTCATTCCAAGAACAGAAAATGAAGAATGAAATATGTATACGATGGTTATTACGCGGTAATATAATATGCTATGTGCGATCAGAATTAGAAATCTTTTTTTATTCAACAAATAAGAAGGTTTCTTAATAAGCAGAAGTTTATGATTATAGACGCAGGTTCGAAAATCAAAATAATTTTTAATATCACAACCAAGTAGTAGATGGCTAACCATAGAAATATGTATGGTCAAATTTTCGAAGTGAGAAAACATATCTAACGCATGCATTTAACAGAGATTTTATTCTATCCATACAGTACCCATACATACCGAACAATAGAGCATCACAGTACAAGAAATGAGGTAAAACATAAGCCATAAATAATTTATGTCGGAGTCTAGAATTTGTAAAATCAGTCAATTTCCAAAAAGAGCGCAAAATACTATACACTTGACTACACATTTTATCAATATGTTCGTCCCAAATCAAAGTTGAATTCATAATGAGTTCCTAACTGTATCCGAGTAAGTTATTAGCTCATTACCCAGAATCAAATTTTGGGAATCATTCTTATTCAACTTTCGTTTATAAATTACTAGCTGACCCGGCCAACTTCGTACCGCCTCAAAATCAATAAATGTTGTTTAAAGTTATTATAGCTTAATTAAATTGAGTTTTTTTATTAAGATAAAATGAATTTCTCTCTCTCTCTCTCTCTCTCTCTCTGGAACTATATCCCATCAAGATCATTAATAATCATATTTTCATTTCGGATAATGACTAATGAGTGACTAATTCATTGATCCTAAACCAGCCGTGCAATTTTTTCCTTGTCACTACCGGGAATTGAACCCGAGACCTCCAGGGCGGATAAAATGAATACTCCAAATTAATTAAATTCAATCAAAATGAAATATATTTTAATTAAATTGAAATGAATGTAATTCACGTGGCAGCAAGGCTTTCGTTTTATTGAATTGATTCGAAATGATTCGCGTAGCATTGTTGCACTACTTCCTTTTAAACTGTTTCTTGAGTAGGTTGCAATAGGGTCGATTCCCTTCAGTAAAACATCTTGTGATATACGACATTTTTTGTTTTATTGTCAGGTGCGAGAACGAACAAAGCGGATGGTTTGGCGACACGTGAACATGCTATGTACAATTGGCCGTGAGAGAAACATTCATTTTCTAGATTCAGGCCACAGACACTCAAGGATGGGCCTTGTGATTTGTTGATCGTCATGGCGAATGCAAGACGAATCGGAAATTGCGTTCCGTTACATATAGTTATGGTTCATTCAGGTTTCGTAGCATGATGATTACCGGCAAACACACCAACTTTCAGTTGTAAATTGTGCGGTGGCAAGCCAGCCAGATCCAATGAGGTTAAAAATTCAGTTGCACAGTTGGTTGATTCGTCTTTGTTTGTCACACAGTCGATAGATTTGAAGGAATGAAGTGGACCGACGATTAGATTTTGAATTGTGAAATTTAAGTGATCCCCATTTTTGTTCTTTGCCGCAAGAATTACTCGTTCACTCACCCAATTGTGATTTTTGTGGTTAGTAATATTGTTCGGGAACACTTTGTTGATGAGCTCGTCCTTCGTTTAGACAAAATTGCAAAAGTTCTGAGGAAACGAAATCAATCTGTTCGATTCGTCGACCGGAACACGGCCATTACCGATAGTCAGCAATTGCTTGGAGAAATCTTCGGCAGATGGATCGTTTAACCACAGACAATCAAATTAAATTTTTCGTTCGAGCTAAAAAATGAAAACAAAATATATTTCTGACAATTCCAATGTCATCGTTGTATCTGTCATTTTTCGTTAAACTGCGTATACGTAATGAACTCGCAGTTTAAATTTTTACGTTTACATAGAACGAAATATCTCTGTTAAGTTGTCTCTGGTTTAACAATGCAACTCGCATGTTTGTCGCCAGCTGACGTTTCATCACATAGCGCCACGCAGAGTCGATGATTTGAGGCAAGCATTTATTTCATCGACAGCGGTCAATCTTGGAATCACTGGTATTTTTTGACGGAAATCGCCGGACAGTTAAATCATTGCGCCTCCAAAACATCTTAAGTCATTGCGTAGATCTTTCATAGTTCGATTGAATGCTTCAAATGCGCATTTGTGCGCCATTGTACATTCATAATCGATAATGATTTTACTTGCTACCAAAACTTTCGCCATTGCTGAATGTTTCGCAATGTTGCAAGTCGGGTTTTCAGCCGATTGAAGGTCTAACGACAATTTCAACGCTGAGCAACTGCTACAGAAATATTGGATCTCGCACGAACAGTGGCCAAAACCAATGATATGAGGAATGCCTTCCCAGTTCCACCGGGCGCATCGAAGAAAAATAATTCTACATTTCCATCAAGAATTATATAGCTAAGTAGATAAAATAAAAAAAAATGGATAAAAATAAAATAGAAATGTGCTTGCAGCCTCCAGTCGGATTCGTATCCAGTACCTTGCGGTCCAAGCGCCGAAGCTTTAACCACTGCACCACTCGTCACATACAAACTACACCTACAAAATTCATATAAAAAAAGATTTTTTTTATTAGATTTTTGGGGCTTCTCTTTTGAGTTTTTCCGACTTTTCTTTTTTCCTAAATCACCACTGTATTGAGACGAACAAAATAAAGAAAAACAAAATGTACTTAATATATGAGAAAATGAATTTTCTTGATAACTTTTTTTTTGGTGAATTTTTCCAATGTTTTAATATGCTATTCGGAACGGAGTCAAATCCAACAAAACAAAGATCATAAAGATCGGTCCAGCCGTTCTTCAGTTATAAATGGTGTAACTAACCCGACTTTGTTTTATATATATATATAGATAAGTAGATGAAATAAAAAAAATTGGATAATAAATAAAATGGTAAATGTGCTTGCAGCCTCCAGTCGGATTCGTATCCAGTACCTTGCGGTCCAAGCGCCGAAGCTTTAACCACTGCACCACTCGTCACATACAAACTACACCTACAAAATTCATATAAAAAAAGGTTTTTTTTATTAGATTTTTGGGGCTTCCCTTTTGAGTTTTTCCGACTTTTTTTTCCTAAACCACCACTGTATTGAGACGAACAAAATAAAAAAAACAAAATGTACTAAATATATGAGAAAATGAATTTTCTTGATAACTATTTTTTGGTGAATTTTTCCAATGTTTTAATAGTTATTATGCTATTCGGAACGGAGTCAAATCCAACAAAAGAAAGATCATAAAAATCGGTCCAGCCGTTCTTCAGTTATAAATGGTGTAACTAACCCGACTTTGTTTTATATATATAGATAATAGCTTGAGTTTTCTCGATATGTATAATATGTTGTTTTTGTAATGCTAAACATTTTGAAATAACTCAAACCGATTCAACTTCTTTCACATCTTAATAAAAAAAAATTTTTTTTTTTTAATAAGATGGGATGACGACCTAACAAGTCGAAATCAATCGAGTGATTTTTTAAACTTTTTGGAAATTATTCAAAATAATTCTGCGAAACAAAAAACAAGTGATTAATAAAAAATGTTTTTATTAAGTATAAGTGTGTTTCGCCAAGTGCCTACGGCAAATAGCGTAAAAAGTATTCTTTCACATCATGTTGTCATAAAGGGAAAGTTTCTTTGTTGTAATTGTCTGGAAATAGATTTTTAATAATTTGTTCAATCGATTGAATTCAAATAATTCTCTTGAAAAACGCAAATCAAAAAACTTTTTTGCAAAATATCCGTGCTTCTAATTCAGCATTTGCAATGGTTAGTTCAGAAGCAAAAATTGATACAAATTCTTTGCAGGGGTCTATTATTTCAAAATTCATGATGTGTTTTATCATCGTGCAGGTGCATTGGTAACTGAATATGGTAAAAGTCCATTCTATGCGCAGTTGTACTTTTACGATGTTGATACTGCGATTAATTTGAGGTTACGTGAAAATGCAAATATGCGTTGTAGCAATACCAATACAATAAAGGCCAATTTTTATACATCAAAAAAAATTCTGCGTTAGTATGAGTAATATTTTATAATTAACTTGGCGGCATACAAATGAAAATACCTTATTATGAAAAAACTTTAAAAATCCTTGTTTACGTCCACTAAATCATTTATATCTTTTAATTGAGCTAGAAATGTGAACTATTGCTCCTTTCTGTCTAATCTTATCTCTTTTAGTAACATTTATAAACAAAAAAAAATTCTTGTCAAAAATTGGTTGTAGTAATCAATTAATGCGCGAAATTGCGATTGAATTAGATAGAGTTACGATAGAATTAGATAGAGTACGATCTTTTAAATCGATGCATGAATTTTACAATAGACCTGTTAACATTTGTAAGGAGGTGTCTATGGTTATTAAGGTTAACAGAGATTTAGATATTAGAATATTTAATGACGCTATTCAATCAGATGTTGCGATTATTTTTAGTACCACAGATAGTGAACCACCTTTTGAAAGGAATATTGTTGCATGCAATAAAGTTAATACTACCGTCCGCAACATTTCTGTTTTATATAGTTCTTTAGATCCTTTGGCGTATCCTCTTTTATTCCCCAATGGTGATACTGGATGGTATAATAATATAAATCATAACATAGCAAGTACGTCTAATGCTGTTGCGCCCAGAAATCGAGTTACTATGTTACAAGATGTTGCATATCGACTTACTGTTAGAGATGATTTTAGTTATCTGCATCATTGCCAACAATTATTTTTGCACTGGATAGTTAATGTATGTGTTCGTATTGAGGGCTCACGTTTGCATTTCATTAAACAAAATCAACCAAATTTAAGATCTGAATTGTATACATGAATTAAATTCGTTGAACCTTCGTTGTATAGTAACTGCTTTCAGTGATGGCTGCAACAGTACTGATTGGTGATAAAACATTAAATAATGCTTTTAAATTGCCAATTCCAGTATTAGAGAATTCAGTTCCAAATATTACGCTATTGAAAAAGTTCAAGAGGACGTTATATTAATTCAGTAAATTTGATTTTGATAGATGAAATATCTATGTGTCCAAAGAATTTGATTGATTGATTGATTCTGAATGCACGACCAAGTTCTTACACAGGAGCTCCCGGGTGACGCAGGGCCCACCGTACACTCTTTTTTACATATGACAAAACCGAAGGATTGGATAGGTTAGTTAAGTGGGACAGAATCGGCCCGGTTACAGACACCTAGGTATAGCCGATAGTTAGTAACACAAAGACAGCACAATACTAATCTACTAAGGAAGTATAAAGGTTTAATAGGTTTAATGGATAACGATGGTATTGGTCTTCAACAATTGCTTCTCTAAATCAGCAACCTGAGAAAAAATTTGTATTATTTCACGTACATCTGGAAATTTCCTGAAATGTAATTGTAAATTAATGCAAAATTTAATTGATTAAATCGGCCCAGTTGCAGACCCCTAAATAAAGTCGATAGTTATTAATGCAATGACAACACCATTCTAATCTACACAATCAACAATTAATATTTCAAAGAAATATTATTTCACGTCTGTAGATTTCCTGAAATTTAATTCTAAATTAATATTTTCCGGCTTCCTAAATAATATAAACATTTATTAATTTAATCCTGCAATTCCACGACTTACAATAGGATTTCCTGAAACCATAATTATTTAAATTATATTAAAATTAGTCTAAAATTCATTAATATTTAACCCTTAAATCGAAAAAAAATATAAAAAAATTTATATGTAAGGCATCCCAAAGGCAATGGTTCCCGGAAAAATATCAATGTTATTCAATGCCAGATTAACTACCGGATAGGATATTTCAAACAAATTTAATTTAATTCGCAAACATTTCAAATATTTTATTAATTTTGTTCACCAAAGAAGAGAATATTCGATTAATTACCAAGTATAATTATAGTGCACAGGATATTTATATCATGCTCAATGGAACTTTACTATTCCTCAACCAATAACTGTTAAATATGGTACGCAGAATTGGATTGGCACTCTAGCATGTTCAATGGAACTAAGCCAACTCAAAACAAATGATGATCAAATTCGGGGTGCAAAGCCGAATTTGACAAAATTTTCGGATTCAGCTATAATGAATGAAACAGGCCGTTTCCAACCGAAATTTTCCAATTCAGATTGTAGAGCTGGGCTAGGATTCTAATAAACTAGGATCAACTTGTATTGGGATTTTAATGTGTCTTTTTGATAAGGTTCTAAAATTCGATAATTCTGAATGGAACTTGGCCATACCCCGACCAATTATTGTCAAATCAGGTAAGCAGAATTATATGTGAATTTAAAAATGGATTTTAGAGAAGTTCTGGAGTTCGGCCGTGCTAAGCAATGTCTTAACTAATCATGTTCGAATCTGATATGTTGAGCTGAACCGGGATTTCAACATAAATCCCGGGTGAAATACTGGATTTTTCAACAAAATAAATCCGAAAATAATCGGCCAAGGAATTTTCCTATTCCTCCATTTACCCGTCAAAACAACCAGTTGACAGATGGCCCAGCCGAACTAAGCCTCTCCCAAATTAATGTTAATTGCTAGAATTGCGATTTGCTAGAATTCCAATTAAGCCACCCAAAAATCATTTTATGCATCTTCCGCAGTATACTGTCTCAATCAAACAAAATCGATCATGATTTATGTGAGGTGATGACACGAACGAAAGATAGAACCACGCGGAAGGCTTTTTACACAATTGGTGCATGAGCAGGTCGTATGTAATGCCACACACTTATCATGAAGTTTCCACATCATTCGCGTTGCAATACACTTTGCATTTCGAAATAAGTACACGCGAAAAATATTTAATGATTTGAGAAATTGCATGAAATTGTATTTTGTAAAATAAACATATTTTATATTTCAAAATTTATTTTGCTTTATCATGATTTAATAACAAAAATAAAATATGTTTATTAGGAAATATTGTATTGTAATAATTAATATTAAATATTGTAATCATTAATATTAAGTTTTAGATATTGATTAAATCGATTGGGTTGAAAGACATTATTGTTTGAGGAGCCGTCGATTGATGTTCAAACAACAAAGCTTATAAAAAGATAAACATGTAAAATAAAATAAAAAAGCCTAAATAAATCTATACCTAAAAAAGTTAAAAGTGAGTTTTAATGAATGTAAATAATAAATTAACATTGGCGATCTTGCCAAATACGAACTCTGAATTTACAGTGAATTTACAGTGAATAAAATAAAAATAAAAATGTTTAAACTAGTGAAATAAATGTCTAAAAAATATTTGATAAAGTAATAATAATAATAATAATAGTTAATAATAATAATAGCTAATTTAATAAAGTGAAAATACCTTGTTAATAACAATAGCAATGGTCATTATAATTAATATTATTATATAAAAAAATAAATTATTAATTATTATTAATTAATTATTATTATTAATCATATTATTAATTAATATTATTATATAAAAAAATAAATTATTAATGAATAAAAAGTTAATCTAAAATGTTGGGTGTCCGCAAAATATATATATATATATATATATATATATATATATATATATATATATATATATATACATATATATATATATATATATATATATATATATATATATATATATATATATATATATATATATATATGTATATATATATATATATATATATATATATATATATATATGTATATATATATATATATATATATATATATATATATATATATATATATATATATATATATATATATATATATATATATATATATATATATATATATATATATATGCATACATAAATGATAGACGAGAGTGGAAACTCTCACTTAAAATTTGGGTATGCATATATAAAAAAAATGGATTTCTTCAATGGTGTGAGGGCAATTGAAACTGTACAGAATAAGGAGAAAACCATGAGCAACAACCATCAACTACAACTATCAAATAATATGGACCTGTCACGATATCTTAAGGTAACTATAGTTATAATAGTAGTATTAGTAATAATTTATATAATTAAGAAAATGTATGAAAAAGCAAAAAAAGAATTGTTACAAATTTAACAAGAGTAATAAACTCTTAAACTAAAATAAGAAAACAAAAATTATACATAGCAGTAATATATTATATAAAAAAAAAATTGTGTCAGAAATTTCCAATTTCAAAACATATTTGTATAAAAGAAATTTTTTTTTTTATATTTTTAAACGAGTGTTGTTGTTGTGGTGACTACTATTAAATTACAATTCAAAACAGATGATTTGAAAACGATAAATAATTTTTATGACATACATATAATTTCTGTGTTTGTGATCAAATTTATAATATTAATTAGATCTGAAATTAATTTAGAGTATGCGTAATATTTAAATGCCATTTAAGAAGAAAATGGATCTCAAAATTAGTGAAGTTATTAAAGTGTTACCGACCTTCACAGGTGAACACAAGGAGCTACAAATTTTTTTAAGTTTAGTCAAATTGCTACATGACGAATTAAAAATAGCTGATCCAAAATTGATCCAACCAAAATGGATCGCGATAGTGTTAGCAGCTAAAATTAGTGATAGTGTAAAATCAAAAATTACGTTAGAAGAAAAACCAGAGACTTTTAAGAAATTAAAAGAACTATTTAACAAAGCTTTTGGCTTAAGGCGTTCTCCACTAGAGATACAATCAGAAATACATAGAGTTAGGCAAATGGGTAAAATAGAACATTATATAGAAAAGATTGAAAAGTTAGTTAACGAACTAAATAGTGTATAAGTAAAAATCCTAGCTGATGCAGATAAATAAACCGTACATTTGATATCGGATCAATTGGGTTTAAATGCATTCAAAGAGGGATTAATAGATATATTAAAACCCACTGTAATGGCAGCTAGACCAAAAACTTTATCTGAGGCTATAGAAGTTGCAAGAGAGGCCTCCACAATTTTTCAAACAGACACACAAAATGTGTCACAACTTAAACATCAAATATTTCAATCTACCAGAAACAAATTTAATAGGAACAGTAGAATTGCCGGTCGGAGCAATAACAGTTATAATAGTGAACACTATAATAACTACAGAAATAGTAATAGTTATCTGAACAAAAATAATTCATATCATGCTAATACAAACTATGGGCAACGAAATTCGAATCGTTTCTCAAACCAAAATAATAGTTATAACAAAGCATATTTTGATTACAGAAATCAAAATTATAATAATCGAAATCATAGAAATCAAATTAATAATAATGAAAATGGCAAAAACCGAAATACACACGTATTACAAAGCTCGGGAAACGGGGTTATTCCTCCGATAACATCACAAGAGGATATAACAAAACAATTAAACGAGTTAGCAATTCACTAATTTTCCATATAAATGCAAATTCAGGAAGTCTGGTAGTGTTACAATCAGATTTGTCAGGAGACGTCTTGACATTTCTGGTTGATACAGGATCGGATATCACTGTTTGCAAAGTGGATAAATTAAAAGAAAATGTAGCTATAGATAGTAATAATAAATGTAGAATAACGGGAGTGACAGACTCCGAAACATATTCATTAGGCACTGTATATACAAACTTTAAATTCCATAATCATATTATAAAACAAAATATACATATAGTAGATAAGGATTTCCTCATAAACACTGATGGAATAATAGGTAGGAATTTTTTGAGCAAAAATGGATGTAAGATTGATTACGAAACTTACACAATCACAATTAACTCAGTAGATGAAGAAATTATTCTACCGTTGGAGACTAATCTCCCAACACAAAACACTTTTACAATACCAGCGAGAACAGAAATTTTAAAAGCTCTAAATATTAAAAGAAGTGAAGATAGCATAATTTTAAATGAAAAAATAAGTAAAGAAGAATTTATTTGCAATGGCATAATTCCTAAGAATAGTATTGCACATATAAAAATAATAAACACTAATGAATAAGCAGTGCAAATAGATAAATATGAACCAAAATTAAAGAATTTAAGTAATTATCATATAATACGGAACACTAAAAATTCTAACATTTCAAATGAAGAACGGTACACAAATATAATTAAAGAATTAAACATGGAAAATAATAATGATTATGAAAAAGAAGAAATTTTTAAAATTTGTAAGGAATTTATAGATGTTTTCTACGTTTCAGGTGATACATTAACAACAAACAATTTCTACAAACAAGAAATTCTAAAAGAAAACAGTACTCCTGTCTATATAAAAAACTATAGGTTACCAAAAGCTCATTATAATGAAATAGATAAAGAAATCGAAAACCTTTTAAATAATGATATAACAGAACCTTCAATCAGTCCGTACAATTCTCCATTGTTAATTGTGCCAAAAAAATCTTCTGAGGGCGATAAGAAATGGAGATTAGTTGTAGATTATAGGCAATTAAATAAAAAAATTATAGACGATACATTTCCATTAACTCGTCTAGAGGACATATTAGATAATTTAGGCCGAGCGAAATATTTTTCAACGCTAGACCTAACTAGTTCATTTCATCAAATAGAACTAGTGAAGGAATCTCGCCCTATGACAGCCTTTTCGACAAATAAAGGACACTTTCAATTTAAAAGGTTACCGTTTGGACTAAAGATATCCACCAATAGCTTCCAAAGAATGATATCAATAGCATTAGCTGGCCTTGAGGAACTTGCTTTTTATATGTGGATGATATAATTGTTTTTGGTTGTGGAATGAAACACCATAATAATAATTTAATTAAAATATTTAAAAGATTAAGAGAATATAATTTAAAAATCAATCCATCTAAATGTAATTTCTTAAAAAAGGAAGTCACGTATTTAGGTCACTACATCACAAGTGAGGGGGTTACGCCTGACCCTGCGAAATATGAAGTGATTAAAAATTGTCCACGCCCAACCGATTCGGATAGTACATGCCGATTCGTTGCATTCAGTAATTATTATAGAAGGTTCATCAACAACTTTGCCTTGATAGTGAAACCTCTAAATAACCCATTAAAAAAGGGAAAAGCATTTGTTTGGTCTGACGATTGTGAAAAAGCATTTAATTTACTAAAAACAAAATTAATCGATCCACCAATCTTACAATATCCAAATTTTGATAAAGAATTTGTTCTAACAACGGATGCATCACATTTCACGTTAGATGCTATCTTATCACAAGGTGAAATTGGGAAAGATCTACCAATTGCCTACGCAAGTAGATCTATGAATAAACACGAACTAAACAAACCAGTTATTGAAAAAGAATTAATAGCTATACATTGGGCCATAAATTATTTTAAACCTTACCTTTACGGTAGACAATTTACTGTGGTAACTGACCACAGACCACTTGTAAGTCTGTTTACAAATAAGAATCCATCGTCTAAAATGACCAGAATACGATTAGATCTAATTGACTTCAATTTTAAAATAATTTTCAAATAAGGTAAACTAAATACCAATGCAGATGCTTTATCTAGAAAAATTTGGGATACTGAAGCATTAAAAGCATTAATACCAAAAGAAAAAATGAATGTAATCACTAGAAGTATGAAAAACAAACTTAATGAAAATTCTAAAGATTTTAGTGTAGATGTACCAAAAAAAGAGCCTGATCAACTCTACGCTTGGGAATGTACATCTATAACTGAAGTCAACAAATTAAAAGAATTAAGGTTTGTGTATGAAAGAACAGAAAACTCGCGAGAAACTAAAAATAATAAATTTATAAATGTAACAACAGGTTTAGAGGTCATAAATAAATTCGGCAATGACAACAAATGGTTAAAAACTGTGACTATTTTGATTAGCAATAATCCAATTATGGAAATGAATTCAAAATTGGAGAAGTTAATTAACTGCATGCAAAAACTGAAAATAGATAAACTAGCGCTGAAAAGTAACGATTTAATTTTTAGTCACATAGATATTAACGAATTCAAAAATAAATTTAATGTTCTGCAGAACTCAAAAAAAGGTAAAAACGAAGAAAATAATTTAAAAATAATAATTTATAAACCGCCGAAAAGAATAATAGATACCACAAGTCACTCAGGTGTTAAAAGATCTGTAGAATAAAACAGAGATATGTGTGGAAAAATATGAGTAGAATGGTCAAAGACTTTATAAATAAGTGTGAATCTTGCAAAAAGAATAAGATAATCAGGCATACGAAAGAGAAAATGAAAATTACAGAAACACCAGGGAGTAGTTTTGAAGTACTAGCAGTAGATACTGTAGGACCACTAAAGATTTCGAATGGATTTAGATACATATTAACTTTACGATGCGAATTAACAAAATACATAGAAGCAATTTCATTAATAAATAAAGAAGCCATAACCATTGCGAAATCAATAGTAGAAAAGTTTGTGTTAAAATATGGTATTTTCCAGGTTTTAAAAACAGATATGGGAACTGAATTTTTAAATGAAGTAATGAAAAACATTTGTGAATTACGAAAAATCAATGAAGTCAACTCAGCATCATATCATCATGAAACCTTGGGTTCAATAGACCGAAACCATAGAGTTTTAAATGAATACTTAAATAATTTCACTACCAATGGCAACTGTAATGAATGGTTACCATACTTTGTATTCTCTTATAATACAACTCCACATAGTGATACACAATACACTCCATATGAATTAGTGTTTGGAAAGCTAGCTAGCATACCATCATTCATAGATACTGAAAAAACGAACCCGATTTATAATTGTGTCATTTATGCAGAAGAAGTTAGGTTTAAGAAGCGCACAAAAAAACTAATGAATTATTACAAAGATCAAAAGAAAATAGGAAAAAGGAATTAGACAAAAAATAAATCCAGGAAATTTCAGCGTAGGTGATCTCGTTTATCTGAAAAGGGGTAAGAGAAGAAAGCTTGAAAGTAACTACACTGGACCTTTTGAAATAGTGGAAAGAAATGATGTGAATTCAAAGATTAAGATAGATAATGAAATTAAAGAAATACACAATAATCGTCTAAAAAAATAAAAACAAGAATATAATTTTTTCATATGAATATAAATACAAATTTAAGATGAATTCATTTGAGTAAAATTAAGATTACTAAATTGTTATAGAAGTTAAGTTAAGTTAATTGTTATAGAGGTTAATGTTAAATGTTTATAGAAGTTATTTATAAATAAAAAAAAAAAAAAAAAAAAATTTACAAATCTTCAATTGGTAAATTTTTCTAAAAGGGGAAGGATGTAATGCCACACACTTATCATGAAATTTCCACATCATTCGCGTTGCAATACACTTTGCATTTCGAAATAAGTACACGCGAAAAATACTTAATGATTTGAGAAATTGCATGAAATTGTATATTGTAAAATAAACATATTTTATATTTCAAACTTTATTTTGCTTTATCATGATTTAATAACAAAAATAAAATATGTTTATTAGGCATTACAAAATATTGTAATAATTAATATTAAGTTTTAGATATTGATTAAATCGATTGGGTTGAAAGACATTATTGTTTGAGGAGCCGTCGATTGATGTTCAAACAACAAAGCTTATAAAAAAATAAACATGTAAAATAAAATATAAAAGCCTAAATAAATCTATACATAAAAAAGTTAAAGTGAGTTTTAATGAATGTAAATAATAACATTACACATATATATCATTCCCATGCAAAGACGAACCTGTTTCGAGAAATATTATTGAGCCAGAAATTCTTTTAGATAAAATAGTGCCAGCAGTAAGCAATCTAAAAAAACAGTCAACATTAAAAGGCCGAAGGATATCACATCAAAGATTTAATTGTCATTACAAATGGAAATAAAAAATTAAAAACCATTTTCCCTTTGCCATGCCGTAACACAATTGAGGTCTCATCCCTTTAAATCAATCTACCAAAAAGTCATGAATATATATATATATATATATATATATATATATATATATATATATATATCTATACATACATACATATATACATATATACATATACATATATATATATACATATACACATACACACATACATACATATATACACATACATATAAATACACACACACACACACACATATATTACAAATTAAAACAATTAATCATAAACATTTATACATTAAAGTATATTAATATAATAATACATCAAATTAATTTTAAAATATTAAAATGATTAAGGTAAAAACATTCAATCATATTATATAAATATACACATGCGTATATATAACTAAACATATCCATAAGTATAAATACATATAAACCTACACACACACGCATAAACATACACATGCATATGCACACAAATCCACACATACGCCTATATCAGGGTTTAAAAAAGTCGTTCGTTAAAATGTATTGTTCACTCTACACCGAACGAACAGTGTCATGTCTCTATTCCATGGGACAAATCTGCTGTCAATAAAAATAAAAGCGAGAAAAAAATATAGATTTTACTGGTTGTGTACGAAACAAAACATGTTGTCAGTAAAATTTTACTGAGAGAATAGTTGTGATGGTGGTAGTTTACTGGCAAAATATCTATGTGTCCAAAGAATGTTCTTAAAATTATAGATTTGTTTTTAAGGAATTTAGTAAACGATCCAATTAAAAAAATACACTATTTGGTGGTAAATTCATTTTATTGAGTGGAGATTGTAGACAAATTTTACCAGTTGTTCCACACGGGACACGCTCTACTTTGATTGAAAATTGTACGGTTAGCTGGAATCAATTTAATATGTGAATAGAATTTGTGAATAACCTCGGGAAATGGTGAATTATGAAATTATTCTGAGTTCGGCAAAGATATTATAGAATTGCCATTGCAAATTATTGGAATTATTGATAACATAATTGATGATATTTATGACGCTTGAAATACGTCTATATTTAATTTTTTATTTAAAGTGTTTTTTTCTCGGCTTTTAATAGACAAAATTTTGTCTATTAAAAGCCGAGGAAAAAACACTTTAAATAATTTATGATATTTATGGGAATATTCGTGAAACTATATTGTCTGAACAAATTATTAAAACAATTATTTTAGCACCAACAAAAGATGATTGCGGTTTTATTAATTATTTAATAATCATTTATAAGGATACCAAAAAGTTTACTAGCTTTGATAAAATTAGATCTGGTCAAAATGATTTAAATGTGAATGATTGTCCCATTAAATTTTGAATGTTAGCGGAATGCCACCTCATAAATTGAAGCTAAAAGTCAATTCTATAATTATGCTCATAACGTAACTTAAATACTGCACAAGCTTTAGTGAAATGCTTGCATCGCAATACGATTGACTGCGAAGTATTAACGGGATCTGCTATAAATAAAAGAATATTGATTCCAAGAATTAATTTATCATTTTCCGGGATAATGGTTCCATTTCAATTTCAAATAACAAAGTTCCCAGTAATACCTGCATTTGCTATGACCATAAATAAGTCACAAGGTCAAACTATTGATAAAGTTGGTATACTACATATACGTCCAGTGTTTTCGCATCGACAATTATAATGTTGCTGCAAGTAGAGTTCGTTCTTTTGATAGTTTGACATTTTATATTTCTAATAACAATGGTGAACGCAACTTATTTAATAATTATAGAATTCTTGCAAAGAATATTGTTTACAGAGAAGTTTATTATTTAAATATAATGGTACTGAACTGTTTTGTATTTTTGTACATATAAAAATATATGGCCTCAGTCTCAGTATAAGAAATGTATAAACGTAAAAAAAATATGTTCGAAATTTGCAAATTCATATATTACTCACATATCCAATAATGTTTATGGTCGAATTTTGACCACTGGGCGATCACTAGTATTGATAAGTTTATGAAATTTTGTTCGCCAACATTGATGAATAAGTTTAAAAAAAATTTTTTAAATCTACCTATTTTATTATCTACCTCATTTCACTAACGAGTTAATTAAATTACGCAACTATCAAAACAATAGATGTCGAGTGATCGTTTCTTATATAATAAAACTAGAAAATTGGGATCGCATAAACAGTTCATTCACAAAAACAGAGAGGCTTATATAGAGTATTTACAGGTTATTGAATCTAAAATATATTATGATTCTAAATGTTTTTGGAAATTTGTTAATTCTAAATGTAAAACATACGGGCTGCTTACAACTGTTTATTTTGATCAAAAAAGTAGTTCTGATTTAAACGAAATTGTAGATTATTTTTGGAACTTTTGCAAAGTGTATATAAATTTGTTGATTGTTCTAATTCTTATTCTATTTTAAGTGTCCCGTTCAATTTGATGTTCCATATGTGTCCGATTCTGAATTTTTTAATATATTAAACTCTTTCAAAAACGGTTGTGATCCGGACGGAATTTCTTCGAATATTTTGAATTTGTTATGGAGGCGGGTAGCACAAAAACAAAAGACGCAAACATATTCAACGCCACATCAAGCAACCATTGTTACAATTGAGCCGTTTAGTTTGAAAGTGGCATAATTGACTTTTTCCACAAATCATGTTAATGCTAAATATTAATTACAATTAAGCGGTATCTCTTCATTTTAAAATAATTTCCAATCAATATGACTGTCATATTGATTCAAAATTTTTCGGCTCAATTAATACAAACGTCAAATACCGCATGGAAATACTAGGGTGCCTCATCCACCAGATCTGGAAACTGGCTAAGATTGAATGGACTGATCAATCACTAATCCAAAGTAAATCCTGATGATTGAAACCTCATATGAGGCGGCCAAATCACTTAATGAGATGTAGAGCTAGAGAAAAAAAGAATAACTAATGAAAAAATGAAGAAGCAGGAAACAAATGGAAATGCCACAAAAATCTTACTACTCGAATTAAATGGCGGCGCCAGAGATCATCAAGATGCAAACATTTCAATAAGTGTTTATGGTTTATACTGTTTAAGTAAAAATTATTATTTTTAATGTTTCTGATATTTTTAATCAGATTAAAGCTTGACAGTTCTATAGTAAACTGCATTATTGAGTGCTAACTACCATGTTCACCATCAATTTTCAATATCTAAAAATTCGTTCTCAATTTCTAAAAGCTCTGTAGAACTCTTAAAGATGATCCTTTTCCCATGAATCTTTTGCGTGCTGTTCAAGATTAGGTCCGAAATTCAATTTATATGGTTGCCCATTTTCTCTTTTTAATACAATTCATTTTGAATAACTTTACCTTAGTGTGAAATTACTTTAGACAGTAACTGACCAATATCTAATTGCTATCGTTTGATCTACCAAAGAGCTTTGTAATACAACTTCATAAACAGAATTTCTGAAATAGATAGACATAATATTGTTTTGCGCAAGGATCACTCAAACAAAATTAAACAAAAAAATAATTTTTAGTTTATATTCAAACAATTTATTATTCTTGATCATATTTGTCTAGCGCTGTTCCATTCACTGTACCCCATTCCCACTTCATATTTACATTACTCTCACTACATGTATTAACAAATACTTTTTTATTACCACCATCCGCTTCCAAACAACGCTTGTGAATGCCATGCACAATCCATTTATTTTCGCGATCGTAATTCCACAGTTGATTTCCATGCGAACCATGACAGTTATATAGAAATACTCTAGAATTTTGAACGCTTTCTGAAACATCCCAGCAGATGTTTTCAAATTTTATCCGGATATCTTTAGCCCACGATAGTGAAAAATATTGGGTTCGCTGTGGATGAATTTTATTTTGGGCACAAGGGTATAATCCGATTTCTTCCTCTTTTAATTTGTGGCCGAGTGTGTCTACACATAAATTAGGAAACGCAACGCTTTGCACTACTCCCGAAGCATAATCTGGCGGTTCAACTGGAGGAAACTTCTTGACTATATCAAATGCAACATTTTCGATAAACCATTTGAATGGTTTGCATTGTAGTTTTTCTCGAATATATTTTTGTTTTGTTAAATCGCCGGCATCGGCGTTGGCGTAACGCTCGGGCTGTCGTTCATACAGATATTGTTTGTACTCGTCCATCCAAACTTCAGCAACTCGTTTATAATTCTAAAATGTACAATTAATTAGTTTTGAGAGATTAAAAGTGAATCTGTGAGTCTGTTTACCTTTGTAACGAAATCTCCTTCCCGTGCCTTTTCATGATCCCGCGGTCCTCTATAAATGTGACCCACTCTTGAACAAGGGGCGTCATACATTTTACCACCACACTGCCATATTTTGAAACTCAGTTCGTACTGTTCTCCACCCCAAATATCTAATCCTTCATCGTATCCTCCAAGTTCCCAGAAAAATTTAGCACTTATGGCAAATAATCCGCCTGCCATTACAGGACTTTCAAAAATTTCGATTGGATTACTTTTACTCTCCGGCAGTAATGCTAGTCGTTTATAAAGGAAAAACCAGTCAAATCCACCACGAGCACCTTCATCTTGCGATTTGTACTGGAATGTAGTATGCTGAATAACATCAATAAACGGACAAACACAATATCGATAATTTGTTGCAATTGGTTCTAGTAATGGCGGTAGCCAATTAACATTTGCTTCCGTGTGCGAGTCTAGAAATATTAATACATCACCTTTGGCTTTTCGTGCACCTGCCACGCGTGCTGCGATTAAACCTTGCCGCCGAGGAAGACGTACGACTTTCACTTTAGGTAGATATTTCTCAACATATTGATCCAATTTGTCTTTAAGAGATTCTGTCGGAGGTAATTGATTATTAAAATATTCAGAAAAAAATATCTTTACCCACCTCTGGTACTATGATCATCAACTAAAACAATATCTGTTATTAACTTCTCAGGTGACCGATTTAACACACTATACACTGTCCTTAGTAGGGTACTCCAATATTCGTTATAAAATGGAACAACTATACTGACTGTTGGCAATTCAGCGAAATATTTTTTATTTATACAATCTTTATGGCGAATATCTGGAACTGAACGGTTCACTGAAATTTTATCACTCAGCAATGCGTTAAATCCATTCTTTCTAAAAAGATTATTCATTGCTTCTTTTTCAATTTCATCTATTTTCTCTGGGACCCCATGCTCTCCAATTCCATGACGATTTTTTTCTATTTCTATAAACCGATAATCATGCCAATCGATTTTTGTAAAATTTTTATATTCCGTGTTCCTTTCAAAAAAACTTCTCACTCGCGGCTGTTCATAAATTATTTCTGCTTGGTGGGCATGACCAAATATATTAACTTCATCGAAATCACTTAGGTCGTTGGAATTCGTAATCACTTTAAATGTTCGATATGTAACAAGTGTAATAAATATCATGACACAGCACAGTACGCCAAATTTTATGAAACTTTTAGTGTTGCGACGCATTTCCTATCGCGAATCCTAAAACATAGAATTCTCAATAATTTCAGTATTATTAATGTTAAAAACTAAATAAAAATTTTTGTTATGTTCAAATTAAGTAACCATCTTGCAATTGTGGATATATGTAACTGACTAGAATAAGTAATTTTAATTAAAAATACATATACTAATGAAATGGCAGCATGATATATAATGCACTTAAAGTAGTACTATGGTGTTGGTACTTTATTCAGCATAAATTTCGTTTGTAAAAAAAATTATGCTGCCGATGCATAGGTATATATATATATATATATATATATATATATATATATATATATATATATATATATATTTACTATATTATATAGTAAATATATATATATATATATATATATATATATATATATATATATATATATATATATATATACCTCATATTGTGTTAACAACAAAGATTCTATGAAGTGCACCCCGAGCTTTTAGCGCTTCCTACTGCCATAGAAAACGAGGTTTTTCTAGTTCACTCGTTGCCTCTTGATTTCAGTCATAAGCCACTAGCTCAAACCATTTCAACGTCCATATCTCGTAATGGGTCTATTTTATAATTCAAACCAAGCAGACTCAGTTCGCTCCTATCTTGTGGGCCGAGTGAAGAGTGTTCAGTGGGCCTGTTTTATTATTCAACCCGAGCAGCAGTTTGCTATCAAAAATTATTCGGTATTTTTTAATTCAACCTGAGTAATTTTACTCTGCACACTGTGTTTTTCTTCGTGAACTATCGGTTCTTCAAATTTTACTTTGAAATGAATGTTAGTGTACGTGGAATGTACAAAATAAAAATCAATTTATTACTCTATGCTCCCTGGATCATTTGGCCTTACACAACCTTCGCTCAGTAAACAATACATGGGTTACCCAATATGTAAACATAATGCGATACACTTTTTAAACAAAATTTAATAAAAAGAAAGGAAATCCCAGGAAGTTTTTGAAAAATCGGATTCTGTTGTCTCAGCCGGATCATGTCTTTTAAGGTCCTTCTTATCAAAAACACGAGTCAAAATGTAAGAATTAGTATGATTCTATTCAAGTAGTGGACTGAGCAATTACACCCCAATGAAAAAATTTCCAAAAGTCAAAACGAATGAAAAAATAAATAATTCTTTAGTCAAATAATTTATGTTTAGCTATTGGCGTTTAAGGATACATACTATTACGACTTACAACAAATGTGTTTTGTTTTCATAGTATGTACATTTGTTGGCTTGTTTTTTGTGTCAAAAATGTTTATGATTTGTTCTGTAAAATCTAGCTGGCTCGCTCCGATGTAATAAAAAAATACGCCACTGATCTGTATCGGAGCGAGCAGAGAGATTATTAAAAACCCCCTTTGAATTTTTTAATTTTTTCAAAACGACCAGGTAAATGATTTCCTGTTTTATTATTATTTCTTGGAGCTCTCGGATTTTCTAAAACATCACTCCGATGCAATAAAAAACATGCCTCATATTTATCAAAATGTATTCAAAAGAATGAATTATAGCAAATAAAATAATATGTTTGCCGAGGGGTGGGTCGGCCAAGTATATTTATAATAAATATACAGCCGGAGGTTGGAATAGTGAACATTACTGCTTGATGCAGCATGTTAAAATATGTAAGGCAAATATTTTCTTCTGTGACAGACCATATGGGCTGTCAGGGCTAAGGGCGAGGGGGAGACTTTAGAATCCTATACAAATTACAGTATTTTTCGTTTTTGGCGTTTAACGCTTTCATTGCAGTGCAATTGCTCAAAGCCCATTAAAAAACCGAGTTACAGATACAATGATAAGCATTAACAACAAAACTGTTCTGGTATTTTACGCAAGTACATAATTAACTTAAAAAGCTAACTTAATTGTTTTTTATTTTTAAATAAAATTAAACGAAAATGGTAATGTTAGAACTATAATTGAGACATTATTAAGTTTAAGATTATCATAATCAAAATATTGATTATTAATATTTCATTTTTGCTAAACGCACTTTGCTTATCAACTCATTTAGTTCAGCAAATCAAATTGAAAATCCAGGTTGTTTTGATAAAGTTTATCTGTTACATTTATAAAAATTTAAGCAAAACGTTTCACGGTTCAATGATAAAATGCCTTCAAATAGTGTGGATTTTATATAGGTAGATCATTAAAATATTAATCTCCACGGTTCCACGGCATTTATAATAATTATTTCTCACCGTGTTTTTATAATCGAAGTGTAACCAAAAATACTCGCGATGGTTTTGTTGTTATATCTTAACAAATATTCGAATACTAATTCTAATTAATCACTTGGGTTCTTTACGATCGAATACAATTCTAAGAATTTTCACATAATTTAGTCAACATAAATCAGTGTCACTAGTAAATATAACAACAATACATTACACTTGGTTTACAAAATGCAACTGATTTATAATAAAATGTATTCACACTGAGTTCTACTATCATTGAGTACATATTTAATTCATTTTCGTTTCATTCGTTTTACCTACTACAAATTATTGTTATCAATAACTGATATACTAAAATTATTATCAAATTTGAGATATAATAAAATATTTCGTATAAATGTGACATATTCGTAAGAGACGGCCGTGTTTTAGAACTCGTCTATCGTGAATTACAAACTTATGTATACTAATCGTACAATTTGATAACATTGTGTTTAGTAAAACTGTAATTATTTGCTTATATTAAGTTAATAATAATATTACACACATAACATTACACACATATTACATCACCGTGATCTATGTACATTTTATGTACAGCAAAATGCTTTATTGTCACGCGCTTCATAGTCAGTCAACCTGAAATGTTAAACCTTTTATTACAGAATCATCATTTAAAATTGTTTAAATAATTTTAATTTATTTTGTTGTAGGAGATTTTCGACTGGTGCGCTTTGGTATGAGCTCACAGTGTCAGAACAAAATCCTGAGTTTTATATTATAGAAATTAATAAGAGGTGAATGTAAGACTAGTTCGCAGAATCTATTATGTGAGTTACATGTAGGACATTGACACCACATGATAATAAAAATGCACATGAAAATATTTAGTTCTAGAAAATATCAAAATACATACATTTTCACACAAAAAGTGCAAAGAAAATATTTTATAATTTTTATATTTTTGTGTGAAATGAAATCTAGATTAGATTTCATTAAGTATATTTAAAACGAATATTGGTGTCAAATCTGAAACACGTTTTAAATATGCTTAATACAAAGTTTTATCAAGAATTAAAATTAATAAATTAAATAAAATCAGAATTGTATCTGACTCTGAAGAGTACAGACTTAAATAATCAATTTTCAAAATAAAGTTTTCAACTCTAAAGAGTTTGAACCATAAATACATTAATCTTAAGATTAACGTATATAGAACACTTATATTAACTAATTAGTGACTAAGCCTTAGAATAATTAGTGTTTAAAGTAAAAAGTGTAAAATAAAAAGAAATAAAGTTTTTTTTTTTAATTTCAACTAAAGTTGAAAACGAAATTGGCGCAGTTGGTAGGATCCTCTTCCGAAGAAGAAGATCTAAGTGATCGAACATTAGTTATAAAAAATTAAAAAGCGTCTAAGTTAAGATCTAAGTGATCGAACATTAATAAAAATTAAAAAGTTAAAATCGAAGTGTGAATCTTCGCGACACAAAGAACAAAAGTGTCACAAAAAGAAATTTTATATATCTATTAATCCAGAAACATAATAAATAAGTGAAAACAAAATTTTACTCGTGAAAGTTGAAAATGGAAATTGAACAATTAAAAAAGGAGTTATTTGATCAACAACAGATCCAAAAAAAGTTGTTGGATCAAATACAATGTCTAAACCAAAAAGTGTTAGAACAAGAGGGTAGAACAAAAGAAATAAAAGTGACAAAGTTCAACTTAACACCTAACCAAATAATCAGAAAGTTCAACGAGATTCCACCATTCTCTAGCGAGGATTCGTTCAAATTAAAATTATTCTTGAAAACAGTGAAAGATACAGAGACACTGTGTGGAAGTAATAATATTGTACTCAACTCATATTGTTTACGAAAATTAGTGAATAATAAAATCATCGGACAACCCAGAAATGTCATCATGGGGATTCCAGACCATCAGCGGACGTGGAACAACGTAGTACAACAACTTAAATTGAAGTTTCGACCCAAGCACACAACACACCAATTGCTTTTTCAAGCAAAGGATCTCAACTCAAGGTATATAATCTTAAAGATTTGTTTAATAAATTATATAAAATTAAATCACAATGTAGCGAAATTTGTGATTTCGACGAAGAAGATATATTCACTTATGATTCCATTGATAATGAACTAGTAGAAATTTTGGAATCGAAGTTAATACCGATTGTTCCAGTACAAATCGCAACAGATAAATCTTTGTTTGAATTGGATAACTTGTTACGCAAAACAAAAATGTATCTAACGGAAGATGTCATTAAAATTGAGTATAGAGTAAATAAAAGTAAAAATATCTTCAACAATAAACAAATTAGTAATAAGAAAAATGATTATAGTTTACCAAATTCAAATCAATTCAATAGATTTAACCGAAATAACAATTATCGAAATAATCATAATAATTATCAAAATAAGCATAATTTGTTTAACCAAAATAGTAATAATTATAGAAATAATAACAATAATAATAGTAATCGAACAGGACAGTATAGATTTAATACAGAACAAAATAGATTTAATACAGGATAGTAGAGTCGTCAATTTAATAACAATAGAAACAATTTCACTAGAAATAATCAACAAAAACATGAATCTATGGAAGTATATAATATAACTAGGCCCTAGGGTTCGCGAATTAAATCAAGAGGTAAATTTTATAGGAGAGCCTCAGACAACCATAATAAAATTAACATTTGAAGATTATCCCATTAATTGCTTAATAGATACTGGCTCGAATACCATAGTTTAATAAAACCTAATATTCTAAACTATAAAATATTTAAACTAGAACAACCAATTATGTATAATTCCCTAGGTGGACCAAAGTACGTAACAGAAAAAACAATAACTCCCATTCCAAAGGAATTAATCAGGCACACTCGAGTGGAAAATATTCCCTCTAAAGAGTTGGAAATACGATGTCATAATAGGTATCAACTTTTTAAAAGCATTCGAAGTGGCTATTGATATAAGAAACGAATATATAAAAATATTCAATGAACACGTAATCCTATTTTTAGAAATTAGTTATCCCAAGGAATTTACTCCATTGCATTCCGACAACGTGTAGAATAGAAGTGCCAAATAATGAAAACTTTAATTTTCGTACCAAAAAGTTGTTCCGGCTTCCGCCTTTGAGAAGTTTCCGGTATATACAAGTTCAGTTTAAAATCAAATTTTATTCTGGGGAAAAAAATCCGTGTTAAAAAAGTTTCCGGCACATCAAAGTTCAGACTTTGAAAAGTTTTACTTTGTTACGGTGACACCTAGATTAGAATAGAATAAGTTAATTTCATTAATTGCTCAATTGCATTTATAATTTATGATTTGGTTCAACATTTAGGCGTTATTTCTATACTAACATATTTGCTCGATGCGCATTTAGGATTATTCTAGAAACAAATATTTTGGTATATAAAGGACGTGGAATGCTGAGTATTATTTTAAACGTGATACAGTGAAGGTTAAATAGAAAGATTATTAAAGTGATTATTAAAGCGATTATTAAAGTGATATTTAAAAAGTGTGTTATAATTGTAATAATTAATTGTTAATTTTGTGTTGTATAATAAATTGTGTTGTATAAATAAATTGTGTGAGTTCAAATTTGACGCAGTTGTATTTATTCACAATCCAGTGATTCGAACCTTGAGTGACAAGGCAAAATCGTAACAATTGGTGACAGCGGTGGGATTGTGAATAATAAGGAAAATGATTCTCTACGAATTAAAGCTTGCGCAATTAAAGGAGCAACTGAAACAGCGAGGTTTGGCCAGTGAAGGCACAAAAGCTAGCTTGGTGGAGCGACTACGTGAGGCCATGGAGAAGAAAGGTTTAAATCCAGACGTGTATGATTTCGAGGAGGAAAATACGGATGAGATCAGTGTGGATAAGAAAGAAAAGGACGTACAAACGGTGGTCGAAACAACACAAAACCCATCTGGAAGTTTTGATTTATCACAGTTAATGGCAGCTATGAACCAAATGATGGGACAACAGTTGGGTGGAATTAAACAATCGATGGAGCAACAAGGGGCGGACATAAAACATCAAATGAAACAGCAGATGTTACAAGTGGAGCAACAAGGGGCGGACATTAAACAATCGAACCAAGAAATGAAACAGAAGATGGTACAAATGGAGCAACAAGGAGCGGACATTAAAAACCAAATAGAAGTTGGCCAAAAGAAAATGGACGAGAAGTTTCTGGAGTTATCTTCTACACTACACGGTAAAGTGGAAAAACTGCAAACAGAAGTACACGCAGAAATTCAAAATGTTAAAGGGATGGTTCAACAAAAATTTGAATCGGTTAAACAAGTTTTTCAAACGGAAGTTAAACGTCTCGAGAAGGAGCTCCAAGATGTTAAGGCGAATGGAACGACACATCAAGTGACCCAGACGGTTAATGCAGTTAAGATAAAACCACCAATATTTGATGGAACAACATCCTTCAGTATTTTTAAGTGCCAATTCGAAACGGCGATTAAGCAAAATCAGTGGACTGAAGAACAGTGTGTTGCAGCGTTAATTGTGGCTCTTAAAGGCGAAGCGGCAGACACACTAGAAATCATTCCTGAGCAAGAACGGAACGTTTACATGGGAATTATGAAAGCGTTAGATCGAAAATACGGAAGTGACCACAAACGAGAAATCTATCGCATGGAATTGAAGGGTCGATACCAAAGAGCAGGAGAATCGCTACAGGAATTTTCATCGGCAATTGAGCGGCTCGTGCATTTAGTACATTCAATATGTCGGCCGATTACATGGAGCGAATTAAAATGTATGCATTCATTGACGGTATTCGAGATCCTGAGACGCACAGAGCGGTGATGTTGTCACCTAAGGCAACTTTCACGGAAACAATCGCTTGTGCATTAACAAACGAAACTGCTCTGGCCATCATCAAACCAGCAATGAAAATTCGTCGACTGGAGATTGATTCCAGAATAGACACCGTGCGGTCTACGCCAAGGTTCAGAGATGGAAGTGGCAGGATTAAATGCTGGGTATGTTATAGAATGGGTCACATCTCACGGGACTGTTGGGAGATTAAGAAGAAACGAGCAAGGTCGCCATCTCCTATGAAGCGTAGACCAAACGAAGAGCAGATAGAATCCAGAAAGGAGCATGAGACGACAGCGGAGTCGTTAAACTAAAAAGAGTCAGCTTGAAGGGGCAGAAGCTGGCTCCCACAACCGATTGCCCCATAACCTCCATCCATGTTTCGAGAGTACCAAGCTGCGGTGACAGCTTGACAATTGAAGCCGATATTGATGGGAAGAAATGCATGATCACGCTGGATACGGGAGCAACTCAGACGATTGTTCATGAGGATATTATCGATGGAATTATAGAACCAGCTAATGAAATGAAAATACGAACGGCGACTGGAGAAAATTCAGAAATAAAAGGGAAAAAGGTCGTAAAAATAAGGATTGGGCGAAATCACTTTCAACACGAGGTGCCGGTTGCAGATATTGTAGACGAAGTCATCTTGGGAATGGACTTCATGAGAACTCATGGCTTCGTGGTGGATGTTGGATGGGGTGTATTAACCTACGATAATATCGAGTTGCCACTTCACGTTAGCGCTATAGGAGAAACGACCAGGCAAATTATAATGGATCATGGGGAGAAGCTGCCACCGAACTCGGAAACAATAGTATGGGCAAGATTGGAAGGAGATTCTGGGTCACCTAGGTTGTGGGTTGTGGAAGCCAATGAAGCGGAGAGCGGAGCCAGAGAAATTATGATGAAATCATAATTATGATTATGAAAGTTCTACCGAAACCACACAGCGATAATAGAGTACCAATTAGGACTTTAAATCTCTCGGATAAGACGAAAACCATCAAGAAAGGGGCAATAATCGGAAAATGTGAAGAAATATCTGCGATAGTGAAGTGCGAGCAGAAAAATCCGAATAAGACGGCTAACTCGAAAGTGCAGAAAGAGGTTGTAGAACAACTCATGGAGAAATGGACCGAAGATCTTACCATGGAACAGAAAAATTTGGAAAAACAATTGCTCGAGCGGTACATGCCAATATTCTGCAGTACACCGGACAATAATGGGAGAACCACAATGGTAAAACATCGAATAGATACAGGAGCAGAAACGCCGATTCGTCAACCACCCAGGAGATTACCATTGGCAAAGCAAGGAGAAGTGGATCGAATGGTTAGAGATATGCAAGCAGTAGGGGTAATCGAAACATCAAGCAGTCCATGGAGTTCACCAGTGGTGTTGAGATGAGATTCTGCGTGGATTACCTAAAATTAAATGCTGTGACGAAAAAGGATAGTTACCCATTGCCAAGGATCGATGACACATTAGACACATTATCGGGTGCTCGAATATTTTCGACATTAGATCTGCAAAGCGGCTATTGGCAAGTGGAAGTCCAGGAGGAAGTTCGCGAGAAAACGGCATTCAGTGTGGGTAACGGATTGTGGCATTTTAACGTTATGCCATTCGGATTATGTAACGCCCCTGCGACTTTTGAACGGCTAATGGAGCGCATACCAAAGGGATTACATTGGAGGACGTGCCTCGTTTATTTGGACGACATCATCGTCGTGGGCAAGGATTTCGACGAGCATTTAAGGAATTTGGCAGAGGTTTTGTATCGGATACAGGCCGCCGGATTAAAGCTAAGCCCAAAGAAATGTAAACTATTTAGGACGGAAGTAAAATATTTGGGTCATAAGGTAACAACCAATGGAATCCATACCGATGAAGACAAGCTCGCAGCGGTGAAGGAATGGCCAGGAAACTTACATGAATTACGGAGCTTCCTTGGATTGTGCACCTGTTATAGATGATACGTGCCAGAATTCGCAAGTATTGCAAAGAGTTTACACGAGTTAACCAGGAAGAACAAAGGCATTCGAATGGAAAGATGATCAAGAAGAGGCATTCGTGGAACTAAGACGACGATTATGTGAAGCATCAATCCTCGCAGACCCTATACCCAACGTTAAATTCATTTTGGACACCGATGCTAGTAATGATGGTATAGGAGGAGTATTATCACAGCCAACAAATGGTGAGGAGCGAGTTATTGCATATTACTCCAAGATGTTATCAAAACCGGAACGGAATTATTGTGTAACACGGAAAGAGTTGTTGGCTATAGTGGAATGTGTTAAGCACTTCCATAAATACCTCTATGGCCAAAAATTTCTTCTACGGACGGATCATGGAGCTTTGCGCTGGTTGTTACAATTCAAAAATCCAGAGGGACAAGTAGCACGTTGGATCGAACGTTTGCAAAGCTACGATTTCCAAATTGATCATCGGAAGGGAAGCGCACATGGAAATGCCAACGCATTATCAAGAAGGCCATGTCCCGTGGAATGCAAGCATTGTGGGCGTATGGAGGGTAAGGAAAACATCATCGATATTCGGCTTATGCAAGTGCTACCTGATGAGGAATGGACTGATGAAATGATCAAGAAGGAGCAATTACGGGATGCTGACCTGTCATTCATCATGAAACATAATGAAAAGGAACAGCGGCCGACATGGAGTGAGATAGCCGACAAAACTCCCATTGTAAAAGCTTATTGGGCTCAATGGGATAGCCTCCACAAATGGATGTTTAAAAAGAAAGTTGGAAAACACGGATGGTAAAGTAAAACAATTGTTGGTAGTAGTGCCTCCTCAAGGAGTATCATGGAGGAGCAAGTGGAGGTCACCTAGGGATTAATAAAACACTAGCCAAAATTCGCCAACGTTTCTACTGGTCCGGATGTAGACAGTCAGTAGTAGAATGGTGTCGAAGATGTGACCAATGTGCGGCAGTAAAGGGACCAGCACGAAAAAGCCGTGGAACCATGAAACAATATAATGTCGGGGCACCATTTGAAAGAATTGCAATGGATGTGGCGGGCCATTTCCGACCACCGAGAGCGGATATAAATATGTGCTAGTAATAATGGATTATAGCAGCAAATGGCCGGAAGTGTATCCCATACCCAATCAGGAGACAACAACAATAGCTGATGCCATGGTCAACAACTGGGTTAGCAGATTTGGTGGTATTTCACGAAATATGTCAGATGCTTGGTATCAATAAAACAAGAACGACGCCTTTACACTCGCAATCAGACGGTATGGTGGAAAGCTTCAATGGCACATTGGAGGAATATCTAGCAAAGGTTATAAAAAGGAACCAACGCAACTGGGATCGACATATACCGATGTTTCTGATGGCCTACCGATCAGCGGTATATGACACAACAGGAGTGACACCAGCTAAAACCATATTTGGGAACAATCTGCGATTACCGGAAGATTTAAAGTTTGGAGCTGTTCCTTCAGCAGCTCAATTAAATCAATTTGTACGGGAGAAAATTCGAATATCAAGTGATCGAATGAAAGCTCGATATGACATACGAGCAAATAATCAAGGCTTCGAGGAAAGGCAATTGGTATGGCTTCACAACCCGCAACGGCAGAAGGGATTATTACCGAAGTTGCAACCCACATGGGAAAGACCTTACACTGCCATTAAAAAGTTGAACGACGTGGTTTATCACATACAGAAAGGACGGAAAGGTAAACCAAAGGTGGTGCGCTCTAAATCGCTTGGCGCTCTATAGAGGAGGTGATCTGGATCCTGTTTGGGACGAACAGGCTTAGGTGGGGGGGGTAGTGTTACGGTAACACCTAGATTATAATAGAATACGTTATTTCTTTAATTGTTCAATTGTATTTGTGATTTGGTTCAACATGGCGCCATTTGTATACTAACATATTTCCTCGATTCTTGGAACGCATTAAGGATTATTCTAGAAACAAATATTTTGGTATATAAAGGCGTACATTGACGTGGAATGCTGAGTCTTATTTTAAACGTGATACAGTGAAGGTTAAAGCAGGTACATTTTTTTTACTTAAAAAATTACGTCATACATGTATTTAAAATGAAACAATAAGCAAATTGCGTTCAAAAATTTTGTAATTTTGTAATTTTAGCAACGTTAGTTGCATATATATTCTGTTATGTATTGGATTACCGACCTTCGACTGTAATAAATATCGAGCAATACTGCTCTGTCCTTTGTACAGATATATAAAATAAACATTGCAGCATTCTAAAATGGACTATATAATAAAGCACACCATGTAGAATATCATTAACAATAAATGTATATAATAATTACTGTGTGGTTTCATTAAGTATATAATAATTGGCGACGAGAAGGCGAAATTACGCGTGTGTCTAAATATATATACGCATATATAAAAGTGAATTAAATAATAAAAATTAATTACCGCATATTACAATATGGCGGATGAAAACCAAATCGATGTGGCGGCGTTGTTAAAGTTGCTACAAGAATTACAAAATGGCAATCGGGATACAAATATACAATTCGGTACATTTAATGAAAATGAGGAAACATTTTCAATTTACAAGCAGCGTTTGGAAAATTATTTACAAATGCGATCTGTTACAACAGAGGAACGCAAAGTACAAATATTAATTAATTGCATCGGCACTAAGCATTATCAATTGCTTAGTAGTTTAACTGCGCCGGACTTACCAAATACAAAATCATATGAGGAGTTAACTGGAATGTTGGAGAATCATTTGTGCCCGAAACCAAATGAAATTACAGAGCAGCATAAATTCCTGCTTAGAACACAACACGAAGGTGAATCAGTGGCAACATACGTGTCAGAGTTGAAACGTTTAAGTGTTTTCTGTAATTTTACATGTACATCCTGCAATAAGAGTTCAGCAGAAACTCATTTAAGATCTCAGTTTATACGGGGCATTAGTGACGCGGATACTCGCCAGCGTTTGCTAGAAGAAATTCAACCCAGTATGGATAGAATTGTGAAAACGGCATTAGCAATGGAAGCATCAAAAATTCAAAGTCAATCAATGCAGAAGGTACACCAAGTCAAGGAGAGCGCCGAGATATATCAGAATGAACGGTGGCTAAAACGAAATGAAAATACGTCGAAGAGTTTTAACGATGGTGGCTCAGGCAAGGGCGACAGCAACAATAGACAATTAACTTGCTATAGATGTGGAAAACCAGGGCACAAAGCGAATGATTGGAGAAGCAAGGATAAATTATACTGCAATCAGTGTAAATTAGCGGGTCATGCTTCAAATGGATGCATGAAGAAATACAAAAAAAGTCCCAGCCCAAATTATACGAATTCAATAAAAATCATTGATAATGATAATTGTCAAGAAATAAATGCACTGCAACTGATTCCAGAGTCTGGTGAGAGGAGCAAATACCTGATACGGGTTTCAATTGAAGGCAAACCATTTGAAATGGAATTTGACATGGGATCGGCCATATCGACAATCAGCGAGAAATTATTGCACAGTAAACTACCAAAGGTCAACATATGGCCAACTAATACGAAGTTAAAGGCATACAATGGTAGTATCTTTCCAGCGTTGGGGGTAGCAAAGGTATCAGTTAGCCATGACGGTAAATCTATACGAGGAAATTTATATATTGTGGATGACAGATTCGATAGTATCCTTGGTCGGGAATGGATAAAAGCATTACAACTATTACCCCCATCGAATGTCAAAAGTATTACAACCGTGAACATAGACGTCAACAAACTGGAGAAAGAGATCTTTGAAAGCAATGACGATTTATTCAAAAAAACAATTGGTACAATTCCACAGTTTAAAGGTCAATTGAATCTTCGTGAAGGGGTTTCTCCAATCTACATTAAACCAAGGCCAGTTCCGTACGCTATACGTCATTTGATTGAAGACGAAATTGAAAGACTGGAAAAATCTGGAACATTAGAAAAGGTCGAACATTCGGACTGGGGAACACCAGTTGTGTTAATAATTAAGTCGGAAAATCAGATCAGATTGTGTGCAGATTACAAAGTGACACTAAATAAGGTAATATGGATGACAAATACCCAATTCCTAAAATCGACGACATGATGCACAAGTTGGCCAATGGTAAATATTACTGCGTGTTCGATGTGCATAAAGCCTATTTACACATGGCTATGAATGAAGAAAGTGCACTAATGCAAACAATAAACACGCATAAAGGCCTTTACAAGGTTCATAAACTAATGTTCGGAGTAAAAACGGCACCCAATATCTGGCAACGCTTTATGGATGAAAAAATAACAAATGATCTCAGTGGAACACAGTGTTTCTTTGACGACATTATTGTCGCCAGTCGTACATTGCCGGAGACGATGAAACGAGTACAGGCCCTATTACAAAAATTACGCCGATATAATATGCATCTAAATAAAGAAAAGTGTAAATTATTCAGAGAAGAAATTACATACTTGGGCTATACAATAAGTGAGGCCGGCATACAGAAGAATTCGGATAAAACTAAAGCAATCGCTGAAATTGCACAACCGAAGGACGTGTCGGAATTGCATCAATTCATTGGGATGGTAACATATTATAATAATTTTATCGCCGATATGGCAACAAGGCTAAATCCGCTTTACAAATTATTACGAAATGATGTGGAATTCAGGTGGGATGAAGGGTGCCAACGAGCATTTGCTGACATTAAGACGGAATTACAAAGCGAATCAGTATTGATGCCGTATGAAGAAAAACTGCCGTTGATTTTGGCAACTGATGCTTCCCCTGTGGGAATTTCAGCAATATTATCACATAAAACACCAACTGGGGAACGACCAATTGCGTATGCGTCTCGAACGTTATCAAGAAGTGAGTCAAATTATAGCCAGCTTCATAAGGAAGCGACAGCTATTCACTGGGCGCTTCTAAAATTTTTCAATTATTGTTATGGACGCGAATTCACTTTGATTACGGATAATAAACCTTTAGAAATGATATTGAGCCCAGATAAAAGCCTACCGACATTAACATCACAACGACTACTAAGTTACGCGCAGTTCCTATCCGGTTTTAAATACAAAATTGTACACAGGGAGGCAAAAAACCACATGAATGTAGATTTTCTATCTCGGCATCCGGTGGTGGAAACCTATCAACCAAGCGACAAAGAAGAACTTATACAGTATATCAATTGTCGGAAGATATTCTACCAATAACGAGTGGAACAATTTCGAAGGCAATGAAAAGTGATAACATTCTATGTGATCTATACAACCGTCTACAGATTGGAAGTAATTTAGAAGGTACACCATTTAAGGGGCAAGAAGCTGAACTAACACTACAAAATGGATGCATTTATAAAGGTATCCGGATCTTAATTCCAATCACACTACATAAACAAATTCTTAATGAGTTACATATGGCACATATTGGTATCGTCAAAATGAAAGCACTAGCACGGAGCTATTGTTATTAGACAGGCATAGACTCCGATATTGAGGCAATGGTGAAGAGTTGTAGAGAATGTGCGAGAGTTGCAAAAGAACCATCGAAGGCGCCTATACATACGTGGGAACTTCCAACTATGCCTTGGCAACGAATACATATTGATTTTGCGGGGCCATTTATGGAACATTATTTTATGGTGGTAGTGGATGCAAGAACAAGATGGTTAGAGGTGTTGCCCATGAAAAATATCACAAGCTTCCACACCATTAGATCATTACGCGAAATTTTTGCACGTTTTGGCTTGCCACCAATAGTGGTAACGGACAATGGTACTAATTTTACGTCTAAGGAATTCCAAGATTTCTTACGAAGCAACGGTATCACACATAAGCGAACGGCTCCAGCACACCCATCCACCAATGGACAGGCAGAAAGAAGTGTTCAAACATTAAAATTTGCATTACGGGCCGCAATGAATGCTCCAGGAGATCTTCATTTGAAACTACATCGATTCTTACTGCAATACAGGAAAATAATTAATTCAACAACAGGGAAAAGCCCAGCTGAACAAATGCTACGATTTAATTTACGATCGGTCATCGATTTAATTAAGCCGACAGAGAGGGTAAATGATTATATACGAATATCAACCCATCAAAGTGTACAAGACGGGAGCTGAGCATAGGCGATACAGTTCAAATCCGTTGGTACCAAAATAAAACGATCAAATGGAAATTTGGTAAGGTAATACAGAAAGAGGGTTTCTTACACTATCTGATTGAAGTCGAAGGAAAATTTCATCGCCGACATATTGACCAAATACGTGCAACGGGGGTTGAAGGAAATACAGAAGGTCACTCTCTCTCTCTCTAGCTTCACATCCCATGAAGGGATTTTGCCGCCCGCACTATGGTCCTCCAGCCGTCTCGGTCCATCGCTCTCGACCTCCAGTTTCGACATCCTAGTGCCTGTAGATCTTGTTCGACGTCGTCACGCCAGCGCAGTCGGGGTCTTCCTCTACGACGCACACCGGCTGGTTGTTGATGGAACACTTTATTGGTCATCCGTTGTTGTGGGGACCTTGCAACGTGGCCGAGCCATCTCACTCGATTGGATTTGTTGAATCCGATAATATCGCAACCTCCAAGAATTTGCTTTATCTCGTGGTTCATGCGAATCCGATATTCATTGTTCGCGACTTTAATAGGACCAAAGATGGAGCGAATGACCTTCCTTTCGAAGGTAGATAATAATCTACAATCATTAGTGGTCATGGTCCAGCTCTCGCTTCCGAAAGCCAGCACAGGTCTTATGAGTGCTTTATAAAGTGCGAGCTTACACGACTGCGATAGATGTTTCGATCGCAATAATTTTGATTGGGCGTAGAAAACTCGATGTGCGGCAGCGATTCGGGCTTTTATATCTGCCTGCATGTCATTTGATGATGTTATAACTGACCCGAGGTATTTGAAGTTTTCAACGCGATCAAAGTTATCGTCGCCAATTCCGAGATTTGCCATGGAGATGTTCCTGGGTGTTGATACAAATTTGGTTTTGTTACTGTTCACCTTCAAACCAAGTCTTCTTGCGCAGCGATCGAGCGGCACGAAACTGTCTTTGATATCGCTAGGTCTTCGGCCAAGAAGCACGATATCATCTGCATATCCAAGAATTTGGCCTGATTTATTAAATATACAGCGCGAAGTTTCGATGTTGCTTTTCCTCACTACGTACTCAAGCGCCAAATTGAACAGCACAGGCGCGAGTGCATCTCCCTGTCGAACACCAGATGTTATTTCAAAGGAGTCTGACACAGTTCCTTCGATTACAATTCTACATACAGACCCAGACGTTGTTAATTTGCACAGAGAAACGAGTTTCTCTGGAATTGAGGCATATGAGCGCGGCCCAAAGGTTATCGCGGTTTATACTGTCATATGCCTGACGGAAGTCTATATATAATTGATGTATGGTTATGTTGTACTCCCAACATTTTTCCAAGATCATCCTCATGGTGAAACACTGGTCAGTGGTCGATCGGTTGGGACGAAAACCACACTGATAGTCGCCAATGATGTTTTCGGCGAGAGGGATGAGTCTGGCAAGTACAACATTAGCCAACACTTTGTAAGCAGTGTTCAATAGAGCTATACCACGATAGTTTTCACATTTAAGACGGTCGCCTTTTTAAATGTCGGACGGTCGCCGACAGAGAGGGTAAATGATTATACGAATATCAACCCATCAAAGTGTACTTAACGGGAGCTGAGCATAGGCGATACAGTTCAAATCCGTTGGTACCAAAATAAAACGATCAAATGGAAATTTGGTAAGGTAATACAGAAAGAGGGTTTCTTACACTATCTGATTGAAGTCGAAGGAAAATTTCATCGCCGACATATTGACCAAATACGTGCAACGGGGGTTGAAGGAAATACAGAAGGTCACTCGAATATATTAAAAAAGTATCCAAATGCAGATGAACCGATGGTTACAACAGATGGCGTTTACTCTACAAAGAACAACGATGATGAAACTACTACAACCGGAATGGAATGTAAAGAACTTACAAATGAATTAACTAATCGGCAATCAAGGGAGTCGCAACCGGTGGAAGTTGCTTCATCAGGGCAAGCAACGGGTAGTATAAAAAAAGAGGTTGAAATTAAATCTGGGCATATACGAATGGATGAACCAGATAGTCTTATAGTCCGACGGTCAAGCCGAGTGTGTCGACCCCCTAATAGGATGGATTTATAATGGGTGAAATTCCTTTCGCCGGGAAGACTGTTATGTATTGGATTACCGACCTTCGACTGTAATAAATATCGGGCAATACTTCTCTGTCCTTTGTACAGATATATAAAATAAACATGGCAGCATTCTAAAATGGACTATATAATAAAGCACACCAATTCTACATGGTCATCATTAACAATAAATGTATATAATAATTACTGTGTGGCTCAATGTCATCTATCCTTTGAGTTATCAAATTTTGAGGCCAGAGTCATCTGTTTAGAATTTTTTGGGAAATTTATAATAACAATATGTGATTCGGTAGAGGGCTTCACCATTAGTGTTGGGGCAAAGGCTGCTCGTCATAAATTCCGCTTGCTTTTACTTCTGCGGTGCCGCTTTCGCTGGTGTTCCCAAGACGTCTGTCAATTCTTTTCGCTGGTTCAATACTTTTAACACAAGTTGTTAAATAAATTTTTAATAAAACACTATATTAAATACAATCATTAACAAATCTTGTTTTATTTATAATTTTATTTATTCAAATATTTAATGTTAATTCTATGACACTTGTTTTCAATCTGATTTATAAATCTTAAAATTAAATCAAATAAAATAATCAACTAGTTTTGCCCGGGAAAACAACTTTTCCAAAGCAGTTCTAGGTTGAAAGACACTGAACAAAACTTCCGAATGACATCTTTACGAATAAATGAAATACTAACATTTAGTTTTGATATAAAGAGACATCTGGCAATGAATAGATGAGTTAACATATTTTTAATTGAGACTTGAGCTACAAATGAAAATAAGTTACAATAGAGGTGTTAAAGCAATGAAAGGTTAAAATGTCAAATTATGAATAGATGTCAAATTAGAAAGTGACATTCTTAATACAAGTATTTTAAATAACATAAAATTTAAATACATAATTACTAATTTTATTTGATTTTATATACTCTTGAATTCGTCTCCAAACAATTAGTCATCATTTAATTTCCCTTGAATATGTTGTAACAGGTAGTATGCCATCACGGAAGTATAAAGCAAGGCTAGATCTAACGAACGAGTTCCGATCTTTATAAAAGGGTGCCATAAGACTATTTAAAATGAGAGTAAACACATTCTCGAGAAGATACTAATTAACCAGAATCCATCCCTGTTATCAAGTTTTCAGAATATCTTTGAAATATAATTGTACACTACCTAATTTTTCAGCCGGAACCACCGTTGGGCCAGCCCGAGCCATATAAACCCAGCCGGAACCGTGCCAGCTGGATCCAAACAAACTATGGTACAAACCTGTCTATTTGATTTATCAGCCGGAATCATTTAATACCAGCCGGAACCAAAGTTTTATCATCCGAAACTATTAGGAGCTTACACAATGAGCACAATGCGGTTAAATGGTTGTTACAACATATAATCAGCAGGAAGTATAACAAGGTCAGACGAAACCCCTACTGTGTCAGCTGGATCCAAACAAACTATGGCACTGGTAGCACAATGCATTTTGCATCATTGTGCGCTATCTGTGTAACGCCTCGTTTACCAGACAAGTGGCGCAGTGGTTAAAGCTTCGGCACTTGGACCGGGAAGTACTGGGTTCGAATCCCATCAGAGGCTAGATGCAAATCGAATTTTCATCATCGATTACAACCGGTGATGTTAATAAACACAACTAAGACCCTCTGATGAAGTGCAGAATTCAGCTCCGACCCATCGTCTATGTCAATGTACAGGTTGGCATGGAGCTTGCAATGTGCAGATGGTATACTGTAGCTGTGAGTAGGTGAATAGAAGAATGGTTAATGATGTAGCGTAAATGCATGGTATCACAATGGGTCAAAAATGGCCTAAGTGTCGACCACTGAACCCTAACCTTATGCAACAAAATTTTGCAAAACCAAGAAAAAAGAATACAACCATTACTGGTGATCACCAAAAATTAACTAACTCTTCTCCGTTCTATTCCTGTCTTTTATCCCCTCTATCCGTTTTTTCCTTTTCTTTTTTTCTTTTTTGATGGAGGAAAAGGGCAACCCGTTTTTATTTTATACTGCAAATCATGAAAGGTATATCGTTGTCTTTTATTAATCATCAACGATCGTAATTAACGTGATCATCATCATCATAAGTCATGCTACTAAAGAAACATTGGGTATGTCACCTGGGAAACATTTTTGCCCATCAAGTGTCGCGTTAAATCGTTACATCTGATGTATCAGCTGGAACCAGCCAGAAAGCCAGCCGGAAATATATTTTATCAGCCGGAACAATTAAGAGCCTGCAAAATAAGTACAATACCCTTAAAGATTTCGTAACATCCACCATTCCATCGCACAATAGATGGCATAGCAGTCATCTATGTTTATTATAACATAATTTAAAACGGGTGCACCATAATATTTCGGGTGCATGTAACATAAAATTAATTCAAAACCTGAAAATCCGGTTTTGAATTTTTGAGTTTTTTTGGTGGATTATAGGCAACAAAATGTAACACACTGCCTTGTGGCTAACCGGATTTAAAATAAAATGACCTTAATTGGGTGTTAGCCACATACGGTGGTTACGTATAGAAAATGTTTATCCTATCAACACTGTACGACGGTATATTAGCGCGGCTAGGCTCGGGGTCGTTGGGTGGGTCTTGTTACAGCTGTATAGGATCGTGAATAACCGTCAAATGCGAAACGAGAACTGAAGAAGAAGGAAAGAAAAAAAATGAACGAATGAACCAAATAATCACTGAACACTCACCAATTACATGGTTTTTAGAGTCTGGTTAAAATTGCGCTCTATCCCACACTTGAAATAATTAGCCAATCATGCTAATTCATATACAATAAATAGAGAAGAAAAATAGGAATACTAATTATAATAAATGAAAGAATTAAATTTTTAACCATATAACTATTTCCATTTAATTTATTTTGAAATTTAAACAACAAAAAAAAATAAAGATAAAAAAAAACAAAATTATGATTTTGAATAACACAAATTTAAAATAAGTATCATTTTAAGCAATTTATACAAAAAAATTATTTAAACAAGAAATTAAGGTAATCTGTTATTCGTTATATTTAGTTTTATCAAATTATAACCAATATGGAGTAAAATACGAAAAAAAATTATATAATAACAACAAGAACTTACCCAACAGTTATCAAGGTCCCTGGTGAAGCGCTTTACCCAAGTTCGTTGATACACCTGTGAATATAAGTTATGATACGGTTCTCGCGCCCGAATAATACGCACTTTGGCACAATAAGTTTCGAATAAACTAAATAGTCGGAATAAGATTATATAGATAAGATGCAAGAAATCAAAAAAAAATATAATTGATTTTTTTATAAAATAAAAATAACAAAAAGCAATAATTGAATATAATAAGATCTTCATAATAAACTATCTTAGCAAAAAAAAACTGTATCGCTAAAGTTACTTTACCCCCGTTGCCGTTAGGTATTTATTGCGGACCAACGTACGGAAAAGTTTTTTTTTCTTGCGATCGAATCAAAAACTAAATATTACTAATTACTAACTAATATTATAAAATTGAACGTAATAAAAAATTTATTCTATTTTGGATTTTTTTTTTTTTTTTGATAAGAATTATGAAAGTTACACTGGTACAAGTAACTACCCAAAAAAAAAAAATAATTCTTCGCACGTTTGTGCTTGAAGAATTGATACAGCACGGTTTTTTGGCACTATAATTATTGCGGTATATAATCCTTACAAGGCCATTAGAAAGCGCGGTCGTCCGCTTATCCAAGTATGCATAATAATCCGCTCCGCGGAACTTTGTTTTTTTTTCCTCCTAAGGGAAGCAAAACGTGAAAGGAGAAAAGAAATCCAATTAATTAACCAGCAAGATAATATAAAAGGTATTTAGGTAAAATGCACGGTGTAATAAAAACCAACAATAAGAAATTTTAACGTACCTCTTACACAATAAAATGGAGTATCTAGCGATGGTGAAAACAAACAAAAACACAATGTCGTTCTGGCGACCACTATTTATAATTCACACTTTTAGTTGGGTTTTCCACTTAATAATTTCGTTCGTATAATAGCAAAATCACTTATAAAAAGATTTAACCTTTATCAAAAATTCACTTGGAATTATTAAAATTTATTGAATATCACTTGATATTACAATATGCAAAACAAAACACTTTTTAAATAAGAGATATTTTTACTTTCAACTTTATAATTCGAATGAAATGCTATCCCAATTTTTATTATTTCATAGATTCGTATACCAGACCATAGTATGTGTAATGAAAAAAATTGAGTACATAGGTTTAGATAATAACAATACATACTATTTTAGTGAGTTGTACATATCCAGGATCGAATGGCGAATTATCATTACGCAAAAAAAAATTAAAATGTTAAACTCATCTCTGGTAGTATGACTAAGATGTACAACCACAAAAAGATTAATTATTATACACAAAATCCAGTCATAAACTCAAACATTAAAACAATTATGCAGTGGGGTATATATAACAAGAGAAATAAAATGTATGTACCTATGTGTACAATCACAAAACCACCGATAATTTGTAAATGCTTAAATCAATGCAATATCGTTATTTCCTATGTTTTGTGTCAGAAATCGACATTGTCACGTCACACACAATGCAGCATGACAAAAAAAAATTTCATGTATCGATATGCACGTCATATCGTTACAAAAACGAAGGTGAAAATTAGCAACTTTCTATTCAAATTTGAGACATTGTCGGAGCAACATCATCACTCACCAGCAACACTAATAACAATCTTATTTTTATAAAAAAAAATCAATTTAAAGTTTATTATAATAAATTTTATTATTAAGTTAAAAGTTAATTTTGATTACTAAATAAAGCCAAGTAAACAATCAACTGAAATTTGCCATAGCAGTATAACACTAGGTTTTAGTCTCTATGGTACATCTAAAAACCTGAATGTTAAACGTTCATTTACAACTTTTTCTATTATCCCTTGGGAATAATAGTTGCTTAAAGCGCGGGCCATGGTGTCGTAGTTCATACAAGGATTTTTTTTGGGTATGCCCCACAGAATCGCGACTGCATTTTGATCTACAAATTTAAACGTTTTTGTGGCTTCATTTGTCCATTTAATGTAGCTGCTGTGAACCGGGTCTTGTAAGAGGGACAGTACAAATTGCCACAACCACATTTTAATATTTCTTTTCCCTCTTAAGTTTTCGATAGTAGATAAATTTAATGCGGTATCACCACACCGTATTTGTGTGTCTCTTGTCACAAGACAATATGGTGAGGGTTCGCAATGAACCACATGAACAATCGTATTGCCTTCATGAATCGGTCGGTCCACCATTCTTAAAAGGTATGGGCTCCAATCTGGCTTTTGTATATTCCTGGAAAAATAACAAAATTATGAGTTTTTGTGATGAATGATAATACATATAAAATATTTTTTATTTTGTTATAATTGTACCATCTCAATAATGAAAAGAGAATAATGATTACAGAACAAATTTTGTCGTATACTTCCGATAACATTACGAGTATTATTTTATGTGTAGGCTAAAATAACAAACTTGATCACGTTGCACAAAACGTGCCCGACCACTCGCATTCCACTAAATCATGGTGAAATATGAAGTTGAATTTCCGACCTAAATGTAATGGCTCTAAATGGAAATGTTTTATAATCGCATAGTACAAGCACAGACAAAAGAGACAATCAGACCCCTAAACCAATGGAAAATTCATGTTTAAATCAAATTCTCGATGTCGTTACAAATGGAAAAATATTTCTAGCGGCTGTTAGTAGAAATGTTAGTTAATACTCAAATCCTATTTTGGTCTACATATGTGCTCAATACATATTTCTCGCTCAATATATTTTTTAATACGTGCGCGAACAATTGAAAATTTTTATATTTGTGTACAGTATAAAGAAACAAACAGAAAAATGCAAATTCAACGTATTTTTATTTTCGTTTGAATGTATCATTTCTGTTATTGTATGATTTATATTTATTAAGAGGATCTATTTTAGATGTATGTGTGTAGCTACATTGATTATGGTTTGGTGTGCTACATGAAATATAATTTAAATGAAAACAATTATTTTGAGGAAATGATACCGAACATCAAAAATTTATGAAGGAATTGGAAAAATATAATTAAATTGTTTTTTAGTGATCGCAGTAAACATTTAGATATACATATTACTTATTTGTTGTAACCAAATACAAATAAGTAATATGTATGTATATTTTATATGCGTTTCTATACTGATTGGTCGAAATTAAATACATTTATTACTTAATTTTTCCTACTATAAGGATGATATTAAAATGTTAAAAGATGGACAGGTGAATTTAAGGATATTCAAACCTTATGTTCACTCTATTTCGCTTATGTTCGATCACAACTGGAATACGCTGTAACGGTCTGGAACCCATATTATGCTGTACACATAAAAAGAATTGAAAGCATTCAAAAGAAGTTCCTGATTTTTTTATTAAAGAAAAGTGACTGGGATTACGACCACAACTTACCATTCCATGAAAATGTGGCTCGCTTACCTCCGTACACAACAAGATGCACGGATTACAAAATATGCACGCTCGAAAATAGACGACTTCTTTTGGGCGCGGCTTTTATTGGTAACGTTTTGCTTGGTCACGTTGATTCAGCTTACATCTTGGAAAACATATCAATTCACATGCCAGGCAGAACATTTCGAAACCATGAATATTTAGCACTTGAACACCATTCCACCAACTATGCAGAAAACAACCGCATTAATAGGATGTCTAAATCTTTCAACTTAATCGACGACCTATTTGACTTCAACTTATCAAAGGACAACTTTAAAAATTTCCTTAAAGATTTTTTTCTAAATTTTTAATTGTTTAAACCAAAATTTGGTTTATATTTTTCTTTTTCTGTTGTAAAGTTTTTTGTTGTAATATAATTTTAACTATAACTGTAAATAATCTGAAATCATACATGTATATTACAAAATAGATTTCTTTAAATAAATAAATAAATATATGATTTAAATCCATAATAGTAAATTCAGCGTACACCGGAAAGATGTCTTTGGGAAAATGTACTATGTATTTGTATTTGCCTTCAAAAAATTGGTCAAGCATACAAATTTCTGTTAACATTTTCCCCTTATTCCATATTATCTGAAGCATGGTAGTACTTGATTTGTTTCGATTAGTTTATAATAAAAGCTAATTATTGATTTTAACCAAATTTGCAAAAACATTAATATTTCGACGTCGGTTGTGGTATATAGAATTGTGAGTATCACGATATCCTTGCAATTCCATCTTTAAAGTGCTAACCAACTGCTAAGGTTCAAAAATGACAATAAATAAATATTTCGTTGTTCGTTGTTGTCAATCGATTTACAAGCTCACATTCAAAGTATACTACAATTTTTCAGATACCAATCACCACTTGTCATTGTGCCTCATGGCCTTGTGCCTTATGAAACGTGTAATTATTGGTATAAACGTTTTAGAAGTGGTGATTTCAATCTTAGTGACAGCCTCGAAAGTTTAGAGATGTGCGAGCTAACCTGGAATCTACAACAGTAACAAGCATAACTCAGAAAAACTTAATACTAAAATAAAATAATGCGTAATAATTGGATTCTCATAAATTTGGTGGTTATGTAAATGTATTTAATTAATGTGTAGTAATCCATCGCCATTAGTTATACATACTCTAGTCATATATATATTAGATATATTAGTATACGTTAGAAAAATGGCTGACGAACAGGCTACTTTAGTTTTAGATATCTCTTCATTTTTATTTAATGAATACGGTATTTATAATACAATTAATTTTACTAATTTTTTATTGTGCATGAAGCTTTATTAGGTACTAGTTTTTGTTTTAAATAATACTCCAGTTTTATTAAATTATTCAAAAAACTGTAAAGTTTAACTGTGTGATTGTAGAATATAAATTATTTTCATGAGTAGTTTTATAGTAGTCCACAATATGCCATTTCCATTATAATTAATTTAAAACAAAAAATAATTAAAAATATTTAATAAAAAGACGTTTAATATTTTTAAAATATTTGATGTTCGTGGACAAAGTATATCGCATTCTACTCGCATATAATGGCCGTTATTCACTCAAATGATTTACGACATTTGCCATTATTATATTTGTTGAATAATATACCATAATTTATTTCAATCTAGTCAAGTGTAAAGTAATAATTAAACTAATGTAGAAAAAATCATTTGAATGGTAGTTAAGAAAATAAGAGTAGTAATAAATTAATAATTCTGTAGATCAAACGTATAGGACATTTGATTTGCAATTGGTGAATGTACAGGGTGAATATGTCATGGAAACCAACGAAAATAACACCACTTTTGTGAATGAGGACCGACACAACAGTGTGACACAACAGTATCTATCTGGTAAAAATGAATTACAAGAAATACTCATTAAATGGGATTTGGGCCAAACCAGCGATGTTCTAAGCGGTAATAAATTTTAATGTCATTTCACTTTTTAGTTACATGGAAAAAATATATTATACTTATTGTTTTTATATTATGTTTACTTACTATGTAAACAGTAATTGAAAAAAAAAATATTTTCTAATTGAAATTTGTTGCATTTGTTAAGGCTGCGGTTTCGACAAAGTTTCCGATCTCAAAGTCATTTCGTTTATCGAGCTGGGCCAGATGTTCCCGGAAATGGGCCAAATAAGCCTGAAATCAAGGCTTAGGTTTAAAATAGAGCAATGGAGATTGGAGAAAGTAAATCGAACCATTTTCAGTTTTATAAATTGTTTATAAATAATTAAAATTTTATAGGGATACTCACCAAGTAATTTATATTCATCTCCTAACTGCTCAACTGGTTCTGTTAATTTATCATTATCTGAGTGGATCAGATTACAGAATCACGCGCCGTCTTCTCCATCAAGTGGACAATTACCATCTGCGGAATTTGTTAGAACTGTCTAACTAGATTAAGTAACGCTACTATTGATTTTGTTTTTATTTCTCAGAACTTCGAACAGTTTCTTGAATCAACAAAAGGATCTAAAATCTTGAATATTTTTCAAGCAGCAACTCCACCACAGCTCGACGAAAGAACCCGCAATCTATTAGTAGCTGCAGCTGTGAATATACTAGTCGAAAAATCTGTATCGGCTGATATATTTAAAAATATTTCTTGCGATATCGAACATTTTTTCCCTGGAGAAAAGAAGGTAAAGAAAATTGAGTTATATATAAAAATGATTGCTAATTATTGTCTTGTTTTCAGGAATTGTATTATAGAGGGGGTAAGAAGCCAGCAGGCTTGCTATATAATAAACATAAGAATCAAGCGTTTAAGCTGCGAAAGATTGGGTATTTACAAAATAAATTTAGAAATAGGAATCTTCCTGCGAAAAAAAATATTGGATATACTGGAAAACCTACAGGTACGAGTATAAACAAAAAACTAATGTTTAGTCAAGAATTTTTTTCAAAACGTATCGATTTTTATTTCTTACTGCCTGGTAAAAGTAGATTTTTTTCAAGTCCCCCTCCACAACTTATTTGAGTTTAAATAAAATTAATTAAATTAAATAATGGCATGGTAATGTGAAGATAATTGCAAATCCCATATACTTATATCTTATTTTTAGATTATCAGGAGTACGAGGCTGCTAAGAAGTGGCTATTTCATTTTAGCACTCCATGGGATGACGTGGAAAAGTATTGGCTAGCTTCACATAACGGACGTCAGTCAGAACTGAAAAATCAGAAAGAATCAACAATTATCGACTTCTTCGACCAATGGCCTATATTGAAGCATTCTGATGGTTTGCGTTTGGTAAAATACAATATTAAAGTGTTTTAGGCGATTATAAATTTAACGTTTCTTTATTTTATTACAGATTGATATTGAATTCAACTTTATATATCCAGGAAGTAGAAGGAAGTAGGAACAAATAGGTGGAAGTAGGAGAAAGTGGAAAAAAGTAGGAAGAAGTAGGAGGAAGTAGGAGGAAGAAGGAAGAAGTAGGAGAAAGTATGAGGAAGTAGAAGGAAGTATGAGGAAGTATGAGGAAGTGGGAAAAAGTCGGAGGAAGTAGGAGGAAGTAGGAGAATGTAGGAACAAGTAGGAGGAAGTAGAAGGAAGTATGAGAAAGTGGGAAAAAGTCGGAGGAAGTAGGATGAAGTAGGAGAATGCAAGAGGAAGTAGGTAGAGGAAGAAGTAGGAGGAAGTAGAAGGAAGAAGAAGGAAGTAAAGGGGAATTAGAAAGAAGTAGGGGAAAGTGAGAGGAATAGGACGAAGTAGGAAGAAGTAGGAGAAAGTAAGAGGTAGTAGAAGGAAGTAATAGAAAGTAGGAGGAAATAGGATGAAGTAGCAGGAAGTAGGAGGAAGTATAAGGAAGTAAGAGGAAATATGAGGAAGTAGGAGAAAGTTGTAGGATTTGGGAGGAAGTAGGAGGAAGTAGGAAGAAGTAGGAGAAAGTAAGAGGAAGTGAAGGGGAATTAGAAAGAAGTAGGAGGAAGTAGGAAGAAGGAGGAGACAGTAGGAGGAAGTAGGAGAAAGTAGGAGGAAGTAGAAGGAAGTAGGAGGAAAGTATGATGAAGTAGGAGGAAGTAGGAGTAAGTGGGAGTAAGTAGGAGGAAGTAGCAGATAGTAATAGGAAGTAGGAAGAAGTAGGAGGAAGTAGGAAGAAGTAGGAGGAGAAAGGAGAATGTAGGAGAAAGTAGGAATATGTTGTAAAACACATGATGCATGGTCCATGCGGTGTACTCAATTCAAATTCTGTATGTATGAGAGATGGAAAATGTTCCAAAGATTATCCAAAACGGTTCAATGAATTTTACATATGAATCATTAAACGGATATCCATTATACAGAAGCCGTGATAATAGTATTAATGCTGAAGTTCGCGGTAGCTGCTTCGACAATCGTTATGTTGTACCATACAATCCGTATTTACTTGCCAAATTTAATTGCCATATAAATGTTGAAGTATGTACTACAGTTAAAAGTGTTAAAAACATTTATAAATACATGTATAAAGGTTATGCCAGTGCGTCTCTTGAATTAGGTTTAGAGAGAAATGAACAAGATCAAGAAATACAAATTGATGAAGTCAAAAAAATTTTAAATGGTTGTTATGTCGGATTAACTGAAGCTGTATGGCACATCTATGAATTACCTATGCATTTTCAATCACATGTCATCGCTAGACTTGACATTCATTTACCGTGTAGACAGAATGTTTACTTTCGAGAAGGGCAAGAACGTCAAGCAATTGAAAATGCAAGACAAACAAAATTATTAACTTTTTTTGAATTAAATCGATCAGATCCATCAGCGCATGAATATAAGTATTTTGAAATTCCTTTGCATTGTGTTGGAAGATTCCCGAAAAAATGGAAGAAGAGAAGGCGTGGAGGTGATAAAATCATTACACGCATAAATGTAGTATCACCAAAAGAGATCGAACTTTTCCATTTACGATTGCTATTATTACATGTCTGTGGTCCAAAATCATTTGAGAATGTGCAACGACAGTCATCATAATTTTGCCGTCGTTGCATTGTATTTTTATGAGGGTGTTATATTATATATATATTATCGATGAGGGTTTTTGTTTGTGGACCCGTTTTTTATGATGACCAATATAAAAACGATTCTTTTTTGAGAAAAAATCGCGTGATGGGCAGTCGAGTTGTGAATTTTGAAAACAAGAGTCCAAATGAGGAACAATAAGTTTAAAGTTGTAAAAATCATATAAGTTTAAAATTGTAAAAAAAATCTTACTTTAAAGTTTAAAAAATATATACCTATGTATATTATATAAGTTATAATTTCGGTGATATGTATAAACACTTCAAACAAAAAAAAAATACAAAAGTTTTGTGATTTGAATAAAAATTGTGTACGGCGCGAGACGGATAGTGCCGGTCACAAGTCCAGTTAATTAAGTCACCCAAACAGAAAAAAAAACTGAAAATACTTCTGTTGGGTGAAACGTGGGTTATGGAAGAAAAAGAACGACAAAAAAATCATAATTAAACTTAAATATTAAACTTAATTCTTAAGAATAGTGAATTTTATAAAACTTTTGGGTAGTATAAGTTTAGTGATTAAGTAGATTGTAAAAGAAAAAAATATTGCAATTATTCTTACAAATGAATGGCTTAAAAAAGAATATGAACAAATTGTAAGTGCCATGTCATAAAAATACATATTCTAATATTTAACTGTTATTGAGATTATACCTACTACTATTTAATTGAGATTATACCTACTGGATTGTTTGTGGTAAAGTGTAACAAAACAAAACAACAACAACGAAAACTAAATCATAAGCTAAATTGCTAATAATAATACCTAAGTTAATATTACTAAAAATACTACACCATTACTAATACTACGTCTACAGTTGATAATTTGATGGCTATTTCAACTATTCTTGTGCAATAAAATATAATACTATAAACTACAATTCTTAAAACTTAACCGTTATAATACATTTTTGTTATAATAATATCTAATAATTATAAAACAACCCAAAACTAAGAATAATAAAGCCTGTATCATCATTAACAGTACTGGCTAAAAAAATAACCTCGCCTACGACATTCATTGGATTAAATTTAACACAAATACGTCGATCCGGATTATTGCCTGCTACTGTAGGAGAACAACAATTATAACATAGGACAATAAACGGCGCATCGACTAGCTATGTACATAGTAAATATGATATTTTTTTATACGTATAATTTTCCATTTAATTTAATAAAATTTTAATTATTTAAATTTTTTTTCTGATTGATAATTAAATTTTGGTTTATGTAAATTTGGTGATGGTACTTATATTTAAGTTAGTTTACATGCATTAAATTTAGTTTTGATTTTTAAAGAGTAAGTAAAATTTAGTATAAATTTATTTAATTGAAATTAAAAACTCAAGGGCGAAATTCTTTCAAATCATAAAAATTTGTTTGCAAATGTTGTTTAATACATATATTTATATGAAGTTCATTAAAAATATTAAACTTTTAATTATGAATTAATAGAGATCCCGAGTGTATGATGATGTTGATGGGTATATAAGGTAAGTTGTTCAGTTGTATGATATGTTTCGTTGTATTCATTTTCCTGCGGTGTATTCACGGATTATGTAAGCCTCGACAACCCCCACGCCAAACCATGAACCTAGCCGGCTATCAACACCGCTTCGAGGCCTCTGCATTTTCATTTCTGCTATCGAATTTCAAAATTCGTTACAAATGTTAGAACATACAATGGAATTATATACACACTTCTTTTGTTGAAGCGTACCATGCTCGCGGCATTACTTCAAATGATAATGAATGGCGCGAATGTTTAAATGGAGCAAAAGAATTACATTCACCAAAACAAATGCGAAATTTATTTGGTTACATTTGTGGATTAAATGTACCAGCCAATGCATTGGCGTTATGGGATGAATTTAAAGTATATCTTAATGAAGATTTTTTGAGAGATTACAGTGAAGAAGTATCCATTAATAGAGTTCTAGTAGTAGTATTGAAAATCATAGATAGATTATTGCATTTGGAGAGAAAACTATACTTCTGTACGGTGATTTTCGGCAAATCTTACCAGTTGTTCCAGATGGATCACGTGCAACTTTAATTGAAAATTGTGTAACGAGTTGGCATAAATTTGTTTATTTTCATAAATTAACGGTTACTCAAAATATGAGAGCCTTACCAAGTGAAATAGAATTTGCCGAATTTTTGAAAAAAATTAATAATAATTAATGAAGCCCCACAATTAGCTCAGTTTGGTGAAAATATTATTGAAATACCTCAGCATTTAATAGGAAATGAAAATAATATTATTGATGAAATGTATGGAAATATTTTCGAAAACATATTCTCAGATAACATATTGAAGTTGGTTATTATAGCACCTTGAAATGACGATTGTACTTTTATTAATACTGATATACTTAATCGAATACCAGGTGAACAGAAAACATATCATAGCTACGATAAAATATTTTGTGGTGATGACAGTGAAATCAATAACTATCCGGTCGAGTTTTTAAAATCTTTGACGATTAGTGGTTTGCCACCACATAAGTTAGTATTGAAAGTTATTTGCATCGTTTTACTAATCAGAAACTTAAATACAAAGGAAGCATTAGTCAATGGAATAAGAATGCGCATCAAGTGTATGCATCGTAATGCTATTCTGGAACCGCACGCAATAAGAGAATTTTGATTCCGCGTATAAATTTAACATATTCCGGTACTGTTTTACCATTTAAGTTTCAAAGAACTGAATTTCCAATTATTCCTGCATTTGCGATGACAATAAATAAGAACCAAGGACAAACATTCGAAGAAATTGGAATTTTATTGAGACAGCCAGTTTTTACACATGGACAATTGTACGTTGCAGCAAGTAGAGTTCGATCATTCAATGGTTTGAGATTTTATATTTGCGAATATAATGGCCAAGGTCATTTAGCAAATGATGATAAAAAATTTACAAAAATCATCGTTTACACAGAAGTACTGATTTACTGAATCATTAAATTCACTTGAAAAAATGAAAAGATTGAAACTGAGAATGAATTATATCAAAGAATAAATACGAATAATGAAATTGTTTTTTTCAACTGGTACTAAAATTAAATTTCAAATTTCACAGGTATTGCAAGGAATTAAGGCAAACAACACACCGCTATTGACGTATTTGTACACGCTCGCAGCTGACGTAATAGTACAAAAACTATACACAATGATTATAGAGGTATGATTTTAGATAAAAGGTCTTAAATAAGGTTCAAACATAAAATTTTAATGAATTATGGTCGAATTTCGATCACCGGGCAACCACTACTTTATATAAAACCAGTAATCCTACACGGAAACCTTATTATTCCAGAACGAATATATATCAGCAAAAATAATTATGTTAATAATAAACTTGCTTGCTCAATTCCTCATTACTACCATATATTAAATAACTTATATATACGACGTTCGTGTTCTTTTTTTCTCTTAGCTTATCACCGTAATTAGATTTTTTGTCACGTTGTCGCTTTTGTCGTTTTTTCGAACTTCGAAAAAATATTCGAAGTAAAATCAAATTGTCAAAAAGTTACATTTTTAAATTGTTGTAGTTGTTTGTTTTTTTTAGAAACGTTATGCATATGATGAATACCACATTACTAACATGTTTTGTTGATCGAAACATGTAATTACATAGTGGAAAGCTGCAAAGATTTATCTTAATTTGGCTTAACATTCCGATGCAATAAGAGTGGTTAATTCGAGTAATAAAATAATGTTGGTTAAAAAAGTGTTTTAATTATCATTTATTCATGAAATTACATAATGGTGTTCCTTATCATGTAAGAATCGTCGAGGTTAATCTCATCACTTATGTAATTTGGATCAAAATCTTTCAAATCCACTGCGTTTAACGACAACGTACTGGCTATCGGTTTTTTAACACGAAACTTGATTTTTTTGCAATCGTAGAGTTGTTACCAGCTAAAGGGATTGTTTACAGATGTATCTCATCCGCAGATTTAATTTAGTTACAAATATTCAACTGGCAGTCATCGGCATCAACTTTTATTAGCACATTCCTGTTCATCTTATATTGATGCCATTTCAGCTGAGTAATCCAAATTTAAAAGTTCGGTGGTTGACTTTTGTACATCTTTACTCAAGGTTCCTTTCGTTTTAATATTTCTTAAGATTTTTTCGCTAATCTGCAGTTTGGATTTCAGGTCTAAACGAGTATTTTTTAATTTTTGGAATGTCTCAAACTTGAAAACGTTTCAACTTTCTTAATAAACGTAACGGAATTTGTTCAAAAATATTTACATATAGTTCTAGGATTTTTATATAATTCGAGCGGCCAGCTGATTGGGTACTTTCCATATTCACTGAACAGGACAGATTATCATTAGATGCAATAGTGTCAGCGCTACAGCTGAACAATTTAACGGGAGAATAAGCATCCTTTTCTTTGGCTAACTTTTCAAGATTTTTCTCTAATTGATCCTGGACGGACTTCAACAAGCTATTACCTGTGAGTAGCTTAAGCTTATCATCTATATTAAGCGGCGTTTCAGGATCCTCTCCTTCGGAAACATTAAACATCGAGAATTTTGATGTCGTAGGACGTAGATGATTGAATTCGGTAACTTTTCCAACTTTCCCCCGACTGAAATAGAATATTAAGAACAATAATTAATACTTAATAAATGTATCAGTAAAATTGACGATATACTCACATTGCATTCGTCTGTATCACCATTTATTATTTATGTATTCTAGCATCTTTCTAGCATTTTCACAGACTATGAGACCACTAAAATTTAATTGAGAACGTTTTTGACATGACAATGACAGTACTTATTTACTTTTTTTTTTTTACCTATACACACAGTTTTTTGCCCTAGCTGTGTTGATTTTCGAATTTTTTTCGAACTTATACTAAAACACCTAACTTCACTCTTAGCTGATAGAAAAATATTTTGGAACACGATTTTACAAGGCAGTGTCCTATATTGATACTATTTAATATTTGTTACTACCATCAGTACTAACAATCACGACAAGGTTTCCGCTTTGTAGCGGCGGACATATTTCCACTGATACCCTATCAGCCAATTCCACATCGAGATTGTTTCGAACAACTCGATGCATCCGTATATTTCTATCCTGACATGTTATACTTGATGTTATTTTGCAAATTGTGGCTTTGCCCATGTCGCTTTTTAAAAGAACGTACTTGCCCGGATGCCAACTATTTATCTGGTGGAAAATATCTTTCGATACCACTACTGTTTCAGGATCACCAAAATCTTTTACATAGAGTAAATGTTGCTTAGCAGTTGCCAAACTATCGAAACTGAAAGGAAAGATTGCTGTTAATAAAATATATGTGATGCGGATTATATGGAGAAATCAGACCATGTTACAGTTGAGCTTGTTTTCATGGTTTTTTTGGTTGTAAAATTTTAAAATGTAAAAAAAAAAATTTAAAAATTTTAAATGAAAAATTTTAGTAAAATAAATGATTTATAAAACTGACAACAAAAGAATATATAAATTTGACCTACTAAGAGAAAATCATGAATTTCTTGAAATAAAATTTATGTATGCCATGCCTACTAACAGCACGGCAAAAATTAAAAATGATGAATGAAACTAGTGATCTGTACATTTTTCTTTATGCAATATATAAGATTTACAGTATAAACATTCTTGTTCAAAATGAATTCACCGGGATTGTTAACACATCATTTTGGTGCCCCTCAGTCTAGGGTTTCAGAGAGCTTCGGCTGTCTCTGTGTACATATAGGTAACCGCGTTCTCGTCGCGGGGGGCGGGTACTGCTTCGGCAGTAGCAAAGTGCTACCGGGGACCAAATGCCAGTGGTATAAATTCCCAAAAACAAACAATGAGTACAACAAATACAGAATGTAATACCATAGGTGGTACGGCAGCAGATATGCTGACAAATCCACACTCTTCGGAGGTAGGCCCAATAGATTCTGGGGTGGGCCAATCATTGTTTAACCCATTTGGACGAAGTTCCAAATTAGCAAGATCACCAAGATCTTCAACTGAAAATATATTTCAGTACGAGAAAGAAAATGCTGAACTCCGTGAACAACTAAGAGAAATAAAGGAATTTACAACTAAATTGAAAGAAGAATTTACAATTTTAAAGAAAGAGAATGAAGAACTCAAAAAAGCAGTTGAAACACGTGCAGAACTTGGGACGACACCGAGGATGGCATTAATCCATTCCATATGAATGAAGAAGAATTAGAAAGAGAAACAAATTGGATGTTGAAACGGAGTAAAAGACCAAGTAAGAAAAGGAAAGCTCAACACTCACCAGAAATAGCAGAAACTTTACAATCCACTTCAAAAGAGGTTTCTAAAAACCAGTTATTCATCAAGAAACAACTAGCTCTAGAACAACAACCAGCTAAACCAAAAGAGAAATCAGCTCCACAAATAAATATCGCTGAGTCCTCACCAGAGATAGGAAAATCACGCGAACGGCAACCAGCTCAACAAAATTAAGCACAGCCAAAGGTAGAAGCCCCACCGCCGATTTTTATTGTAGGAGTAACCAACTACTCAGAAATCCAAAGGGTAGTTAGAAGATTAACACTTCAAATCCAAACGCATATAGAAACTTGTCAATGAAACTGAATACGGAAAAATATCAGTGGTATACGCACGAAAATAAAAAAAATCGTCCTATCAAGGTCATGGCAAGAGGCCTACATCCAACCTTTGAAAGTAAATCAATAATGGAGGATCTCGAAAATAAAGGATTTAAAATCCTTGATTACGTGAACATTATTAAAAAAGAGAGACGTAGCGGAGAGAACCGACTAGAACAAGTTTCAAAAAGAGGGCTCCTCCTATTCATGCCAACGTTTGATAAGTCCGAGCAAATAGAAAAAATTTACAATATAACTGGCATACTCAATATGCGAGTAAAGGTTGGAGCTGTTAAAAGAGGCAGTACAAAAAAATAGTAGAATGTAAAAAATGCAAAGGCTATTACCATACGCAACGATATTGCGCGCGCGAACCAAAATGTGGGAAATGTGCTGGAAAGCACTCAACACAAACTTGAAAACTATCTAAAGAAGAACCAGCAAAATGTATTATTTGTAATGGGCAGCAACCAGCCAGCTACCGGGGATGTGAGGTTGCCAAGCAGCTACAGAAAATGAGTGATTTGGTCATCACAACACCTGTAATATATCTGCAATATATTGCCCCCCCCCCCCCCCCCCCCACGGTATAACCTAAGGAAAGAAGAATACATTAACTTGTTCCAGAAATTAAGAAGTTACTACACTATCGGAGGTGACTTTAATGGCAAAAATACCTTCTGGGGTTCAAGATTAACCTTTAGTAAGGGCAAAGAATTACTTGCAGCTGACCAATACTCAAACTGTGAATTTTACTCAGGAGGAAAACCAACGTACTGGCCAACTAATCCTAACAAAATCCCAGACCTACATCTTCTTAGCAAATGATGAAAGTCTAATATCTGATCTCTCTCTCTCTCTCTCTCTCTGTCTCTCTGGCACTATATCCCATCAAGGGATTTGGCCGCCTCAAATGAGGTTTCATAATCATATTTTCATTTCGGATAATGAGTGATTAATTCATTGTACCTAAACCAGCCGTGAAATTTTTTCCATGTCACCACCGGGAATCGAACCCGAGACCTCAGGTCGCTGGAGCAAGCATGCTGACCACTTTGCCACCGGGGCGGCTAATATCTGATCACTCTCCTGTTATTATGACGATTAGTGAAAATGTAATAGAAAAAACAAATTCACCACAGCTCACAAACAACAAAACAAATTGGGAATTGTTTAAGCAGTTAGTAGAGGAAAAAATAGAACTTCAAGTGCCCATCAAAAATGAAAATGAAATAGAAGAGAAACTAGACAGGCTCCTTGGCGTCATACAATGTTCGGCTTGGGAATGCACCCCCAAATTATCATCCAGAAAAGAAGGAAAGTGAAGGAAAGTGTAGTGCAGGAAAAACGAAAAGCCCGAAAGAAATAGCAGAATACGCGTGCGCCGCAAGATAAAACCACATTAAACAACTTGTGCATCAAACTTTAGGCACTCATAAAAGCAGTGAAAAATGAAACAATTGGTCCTGAAAATGAAACCTTTGCTCTCTAGCTCCAACTAAAGATACCGACTACGGAAAGCAACAAAATGGTTAACACGACCAATAACGCAGATCTCCCCATTCAAAACAAACGATAAAAATGGGCTAGAACTGCGAAAGATAAAGCTGACCCGTTTGCTGAAAAACTTGAAGAGACATTTCAACCCTAAGGTCGGCAGACCAGTTACGATAACACTGCTGTAAGGAGGAAGAAGAAATTACTAGAAATTAGAATTACTAGAAAGTAGGAGGAAGTAGGAGGAAATTGGAGGAAGTAGAAGGAAGTAGGAGAAAGTAGAAGGAAGTAGGAATAAATAGGTGGAAGTAGGAGAAAGTGGAAAAAAGTAAGAAGAAGTAAGAGGAAGTAGGAGAAAGTTGGAGGAAGTAGGAAGAAGTAGGAGGAACTAGGAAGAAGAAGCAGGAGGAAGTAGAAGCAAGTAGGAGGAACAAATGAGGACTTAGGAGGAAGTAGGAGGAAGTGGGAGGAAGTAGGAGGAAGTAGGAGGATGAAGAAGAAATTATCAGAAAGTAAGAGCAAGTAGGAGGAAGTAGGAAGAATTAGAAAGAAGTAGGAGAATTTAGGAGGAAGTAAGAAGAAGTAGGAAGAAGGAGAAGAAATTAGGAAGAAGTAGGAGGAAGTAAGAAGAAGTATGAGGAAGTAGGAGGAAGTGGGTGAAAGTAGGAGGAAGTAGGAGAAAGTAGGAGGAATTAGGAGGTGAAGTAGGAGAAAGTAGGAGAAAGTAGGATGAAGCAGGAGGAAGTAGGTGTAAATTGGAAGAAGTAGGAGGAAGTGTGAGGAAATAGGAGGTAGTAGGACAAAGTAGGAGAAAGTAGGAGGAAGTAGGAAGAATTAGGAGGAAGTAGGAGAATGTAGGAGGAAGAAGGAAGAAGTAGGAGGAAGTATGAAGAATTAGGAGGAAATAGGAGAATGTAGGAGGAAGTAGGAATATATATAATCAGTATAATAAAGTTTATCAGTAAGATAGTGAGTAGTGACGAGCCAGGAATGGGGGTTCGATAGTGGAATAAAGAGGATTATAACAGAATTCAAGAATTGTTATTAATTGATACAATAAATATAAAATATAATAAAATTAATTAATTAATTAATCATAAATTGTGTTAATTATTTCAAAATATGATAAAATAAACAAAGTGACTTTACATGGTAAACAAACCCATTTACAACTGACAGATGGCAGTTGTAAAAGGGTTTGGTTAGCATGTAAAGTCACTTTGAACGAGGTCTAAATCATATACAAGGATGTTTGATATTGCTAAAAATGTTTTGTTGAATCGCGTTAAAATTGCAGTATAAACTCTATGTCGTACGAGGTTTCCACTTAGAAGAAGTTTCTTCTAACAGGTTACAACTTTTGGAATAGGTGTTTTAACTTTGTAGTAGACCCAAGCAAACTAGAATACATAAGTTTTCCGAAAAAATTAGGGAAACACTGGGTTTAATATTCAAAAGTTGTATAGGTAAAAATCGATGTAAAAACCGTATGTCCTCAGATACTTCAAAGAGATTACAAGTCTTGTAATAGGTGTTTTCACTTTGTACTAGACCCAATCCAACTAGAAAACATGAGTTTTCAGGAAAAATTGGGGGGGTTTAATATTCAATCGTTGTATACCTTAATACCGTGGGCAGACACAAAAATTATCGCGTTTTCTTCTAATCGCGATTGCACGTCAAACAAATAAAATTGCGATTTTATAATTATGCGGTGACAGACACAAACCCGATTTTGTAACTCTGCAAACGTTCAAATTCATATTTAATTAATGAAATAAAACAATTTCAATGCGTATTTGTCGATTTTGAATTACATTGAATCAGTTACAATAAATGAATATAAACTAAATATATAAATAATTTCTGTGACAGTTTAAAATTTTTAAACTTTAATTTCCAATCTAACAATTTTACTGTATACCTACTTTCAATGAAAATGACTTATGTTCCCCACCCTCATACAATCCTACTGATTTTTTCTTATATTTCACATTTATCTTCTTCCTACAACCCGATTGTAATAATCTTGTTCAACAAACGTAATAATCCTGTGTTGATGAAAATCGTGATATGACAGACCGGAGAAATATCGCGATAATCAAAATTCCATGATTATCTAGTTTAGTGTCTGTCTACGATATAAGGCTACCAAATTACTTTTTAGACTGTGTGCCTGAGAACGATTTTTTCGCCTAAATTGTCGACTAAACTAAATTAATGAATAGTCATGCTATTAGCCACCAGGGCCCCTATTATGAAATTTTTCCGACATCGGAAAATCCGTCTCGCGTCGGATATTCCTATTATGAAACTAAAAAAATCTGAACCGCGCGGATTTTATACTATTGTTACGATTTTACCTTGTCAATCAAGGTTCGAATCACTGGATTGTGAATAAATACACTGCTTCAATTTTAACTCACACAATTTTATTTACACAACACAATTTATTATACTACACAATTTTCACAATTAATTATTATAATTATAACACACTTTTTAATTATCACTTTAATAATCGCTTTAATAATCACTTTAATAATCTTTCTATTTAACCTTCACTGTATCACGTTTAAAATAAGACTCAGCATTCCACGTCAACGCGCGCCTTTATATACCAAAATATTTGTTTCTAGAATAATCCTAAATGCGCAGCAAATATGTTAGTATAGAAATGACGCCTAAATGTTGTTTATAAATTATAAATGTAATTGAACAATTAATGAAATTAACTTATTCTATTCCACTCTAGGTGTCACCGTAACACTACCCCCCACCTAAGCCTGTTCGTCCCGAACAGGATCCAGATCACCTCCTCTGTAGAGCGCCAAACGCTCTAAATGCACCACCTTTGGTTTACCTTTCCGTCCTTTCTGTATGCGATAAACCACGTCGTTCAATCTTTTAATGACAGTGTAAGGTCCTTCCCATGTGGGTTGCAACTTCGGTGATAATCCCTTCTGCCGTTGCGGGTTGTGAAGCCATACCAATTGCCCTTCCTCGAAGCCTTGATTATTTGCTCGTATGTCATATCGAGCTTTCATTCGATCACTTGATATTCGAATTTTCTCCCGTACAAATTGATGTATTTCATTGAGTTCCTCTTTCATCCGGTCGACGTAATCCTGTCCGCATAGAGCTGCTGATGGAACAGCTCCAAACTTTAAATCTCCTGGTAATCGCAGATTGTTCCCAAATATGGTTTTAGCTGGTGTCACTCCTGTTGTGTCATGTACCGCTGATCGGTAGGCCATCAGGAACATCGGTATATGTCGATCCCAGTTACGTTGGTTCCTTTCCACAACTTTTGCTAGATATTCCTCTAATGTACCATTGAATCTTTCCACCATACCGTCCGATTGTGGGTGTAAAGGCGTCGTTCTAGTTTTATTGATTCCAAGCATCTGACATATCTCCTGAAATACCACCGATTCGAAATTCCTTCCTTGATCCGTGTAAATTTCCATAGGTACACCAAATCTGCTGATCCAATTGTTGACCCAGCTATTGTTGTTGTCTCCTGATTGGGTATGGGGTACACCTCCGGCCATTTGCTAAAATAATCCATTATTATTAGCACATATTTATTTCCGCTCTCGGTGGTCGGAAATGGCCCGCCACATCCATTGCAATTCTCTCAAATGGTGCCCCGACATTATATTGTTTCATGGTTCCACGGCTTTTTCGTGCTGGTCCCTTTACTGCCGCACATTGGTCACATCTTCGACACCACTCTACTACTGACTGTCTACATCCGGACCAGTAGCAACGTTGTCGAATTTTGGCCAATGTTTTATTAATCCCTATGTGACCTCCACTTGCTCCTCCATGATACTCCTTGAGGATTTCCGCTATCCGATCTTTTGGCACCACTACCAACAATTGTTTTACTTTACCATCCGTGCTTTCCCACTTTCGTTTTAAACAACCATTTTCTATGTGGAGGCTATCCCATTGAGCCCAATATGCTTTTACAATGGGAGTTTTGTCAGCTATCTCACTCCATGTGGGACGGTGTTCCTTTTCCTTATGTTCCATGATGAATGACAGGTCAGCATCCCGTAATTGCTCCTTCTTGATCATTTCATCAGTCCATTCCTCATCAGGTAGCGCTTGCATGAGCCGAATATCGACGATGTTTTCCTTGACCTCCACATGCCCACAATTCTTGCATTCCGCGGGACATGGTCTTCTTGATAACGCGTCGGCATTTTTATGTGCACTTCCCTTCCGATGTTCAATATCGGCTTCTTTTGTCAAGCTCTCACCGCTTCCTTTTAATCTCGAAACTTGGATGGATGTTATGGGGCAATCGATTGTGGGAGTCAGCGTTTGCTCCTTCAAGCTCTCTCTTTTTAACGACTCCAATGTCGTCCGACCCTCCTTTCTGGCCTCTCTCTGCTGTTCGTTTGGTCTACGCTTGATAGGAGATGGCGATCTTCCTCGTTTCTTCTTAATCTCCCAACAGTCCCGTGAAATGTGACCCATTCTATTACATACCCAGCATTTAATCCTGCTACTTCCATATCTGAACCTTGGCGTAGCCCGTGCGGTGTCTATTCTGGAATCAATCTCCACTCGACGAATTTTCATTGCTGGTTTGATGATGGTTTGCGCAGTTTCGTTTGTTAACGCACAAGCGATGGTTTCCGTGAAAGTTGCCTTAGGTGACAACATCACCGCTCTGCGCGTCTCAGGATCTCGAATACCGTCAATGAATGCATCTATTTTAATTCGCTCCATGTAATCGGCCGACATATTTGAATGGGCTAAATGCGCGAGCCGCTCAATTGCCGATGAAAATTCCTGTAGCGATTCTCCTCCTTTTTGGTATCGACCCTTCAATTCCATGCGATAGATTTCTCGTTTGTGGTCACTTCCGTATTTTCGATCTAACGCCTTCATAATTCCCATGTAAACGTTCCGTTCCTGCTCGGGAATGATTTGTAGTGTTTCTGCCGCTTCGCCTTTAAGAGCCACAATTAATGCTGCAACACATTGTTCTTCAGTCCACTGATTTTGTTTAATCGCCGTTTCGAACTGGAACTTAAAAATACTGAAGGATGTTGTTCCATCAAATGTTGGTGGTTTTATCTTAACTGCATTAACCGTCTGGATCACTTGTTGTGTCGTTCCATTCGCCTTGACATCTTTGAGCTCCTTCTCGAGACGTTTAAAATCTTGTTCAACCGATTCAAATTTTTGTTGAACCGTCCCTTTAACATTTTGAATTTCTGCGTGTACTTCTGTTTGCAGTTTTTCCACTTTACCGTGTAGTGTAGAAGATAATTCCAAAAACCTCTCGTCTATTTTCTTTTGGCCATCTTCTATTTGGTTTTTAATGTCCGCTCCTTGTTGCTCCATTTGTACCATCTTCTGTTTAATGTCCGCTCCTTGTTGCTCCACTTGTAACATCTGTTGTTTCATGTCCTGGTTCGATTGTTTAATGTCCGCCCGTTGTTGTTCCATCTGTTGTTTCATTCCCTCGTTCGATTGTTTTATTCCCTCCAACTGTTGTCCCATCATTTGATTCATAGCAGCCATCAACTGCGAAAAATCGAAACTTCCAGATGGGTTTTGCGTTGTTTCGACCACCGTTTGTACGTCCTTTTGTTTCTTATCCATATTGATCTCATCCGTTTTTTCCTCCTCGAAATCATACACGTCTGGATCTAAACCTTGCTTCTCCATGGCCTCACGTAGTCGCTCCACCAAACTAGCTTTTGTGCCTTCACTGGCCAAACCTCGCCGTGTCAGTTGCTCCTTTAATTGCGCAAGCTTTAATCCGTAGAGAATCATTTTCCTTATTATTCACAATCCCACCGCTGTCACCAATTGTTACGATTTTGCCTTGTCAATCAAGGTTCGAATCACTGGATTGTGAATAAATACACTGCTTCAATTTTAACTCACACAATTTTATTTACACAACACAATTTATTATACTACACAATTTTCACAATTAATTATTATAATTATAACACACTTTTTAATTATCACTTTAATAATCGCTTTAATAATCACTTTAATAATCTTTCTATTTAACCTTCACTGTATCACGTTTAAAATAAGACTCAGCATTCCACGTCAACGCGCGCCTTTATATACCAAAATATTTGTTTCTAGAATAATCCTAAATGCGCAGCAAATATGTTAGTATAGAAATGACGCCTAAATGTTGTTTATAAATTATAAATGTAATTGAACAATTAATGAAATTAACTTATTCTATTCCACTCTAGGTGTCACCGTAACACTAGTATGAAATAAAAATCCGAGTTAGCGGATTTTACGACAAATTTCATTTGTCAAATCCGACAGCTCGTTAGGTGACGGATATTGTGGTATATACGCACGGAAAATAGATCGTTCATACTTTTTATATGTTATTTAATTATTTTAAAATTTAATAAATTTGTAAATGTAAGTACATATCTCTATTAAATTAATTTAATCAAATTTAAATGTGACAAGTATATACTGAAAATTTCGAGTTTGACTGTAAAAATACATGTTTCATAATACGAATATCCGCCGCTGATCGGATTTTACGACAACGTATTTTCCGACGGTGTCGTATTTTCCGACCAATTTTATAATAGGCCTCCAGGCTTTTTCATTTGGACGCCTGCTGAGGTTGTTTCACTATTTAGTTGTCATTTTTATTTTTTTATTATTTTTTTTATCGTATGCCAAGGAAATAGAAAAGGAAGTAGAGATTTGGTGGAAACTCTAATATTATGTTCTTTGATAAACTTGCCATCATTTAACGTTATTCTACGATAAATAGACGAATTGTAGGATTATACAAAATTTCGTTCTGGCTGAAATTTAAGAATACATCAAATCAATGATTTCCTATTACTTTTCAGGTTATGTTGTTTCAATATATTACTTGGTATTTGTTTTTTTTGTAATTTTTAACTCTCATTCTTAAATTTCGAATGTAATTTATAATTGACTTCATAAATAATGCGATTTCAATATTTGTTTTATTTTTTCTATTTCCTTGATTTTAAATAATAACAAACCGGTGTTGTTGAAAAACAATATGACGTATGAAAAGTCATAATTTAGTTTAGTTTACAATTTAGTTTACAATCGGCGGCATAGCATATTTAAAAGAAACTAGTGTCACCTTTGAATGAATCGTACGAATCAGTCATTAATTTATTTTATCGGAAATTTAGTCGAAAATGACGCACTCAGGCACACAGTCTTATTATCGATATTTAAATGTCGACATGCTAACTGACTGATTGGATTTGATTACTTAAATTTTTGTGTAATTTGCTTACTAAACTTTAATTATTACCATGTTTCCATGAACCAGGTTGGAGTTAGGTTGAGTTGAAATTAGGTTTTCATTAATTTCAAAATGGCTTTGATTGTTTCCATGGAGTATAGAGTTAGGTTAAGTTGAAATTTTGATAACCGATTGATAAATTTAATTATTTGAGCCTAATCATCGTATATGTATATATGTACTTATAAGCCCTGAAAATCATTTTAAAATATTTCTTTCTTTTAAATATACATATTTGTGAATGACAATTTTTCCTTGCCGCCATTTTGATTTTCAATTCTACTCAACCCCACTAGTTTCACCCCACGCTAACTCCAACTCAAGCCACTATTAACTCTGCGTAGAAACAAGATATACATATATTGGTTGTATGTATAAAATTAATTAATATATACATATTTTAAATTTCATTATTTTTGAACTGATTATTGTGTATTATAATAAATAATTGATCACTTATCTTGGATATATGTATTAATTATTAAGCGTTTTGTCATCTAAAAACAGGAAACAAACAAATTAAATCGTCATTGCGGGCTAAAAACAAAAAATTTATCGTTTGACGATCGATAAAAATAGAAATTTTAAATATTTAATTTTTACATTTCCTACGTCATTTTAAGGTTAACTTGATAGTCATGACTTTACCGCCCTTCCACACTTTGATTCTTTCGTCATGATTCTTTCCACATTTCCTTCCTCAGCTTTCCTCGTTTTCTTCACCTACTCCGAGTCAAAAATGAAGTTGACTCTATATACATATTGTTACGATTTTACCTTGTCAATCAAGGTTCGAATCACTGGATTGTGAATAAATACACTGCTTCAAATTTTTAACTCACACAATTTATTTACACAACACAATTTATTATACAACACGAAATTCACAATTAATTATTACACTTATAACACATTTTTTAATTATCACTTTAATAATCGCTTTAATAATCACTTTAATAATATTTCTATTTAACCTTCACTGTATCACGTTTAAAATAATACTCAGCATTCCACGTCTACGCGCGCCCTTATATACCAAAATATTTGTTTCTAGAATAATCCTAAATGCGCAGCAAATATGTTAGTATAGAAATACGCCTAAATGTTGAGTATAAATTATAAATGTAATTGAACAATTAATGAAATTAACTTATTCTATTCTATTCTAGGTGTCACCGTAACACTACCCCCCACCTAAGCCTGTTCGTCCCGAACAGGATCCAGATCACCTCCTCTGTAGAGCGCCAAACGCTCTAAATGCACCACCTTTGGTTTACCTTTCCGTCCTTTCTGTATGCGATAAACCACGTCGTTCAATCTTTTAATGACAGTGTAAGGTCCTTCCCATGTGGGTTGCAACTTCGGTGATAATCCCTTCTGCCGTTGCGGGTTGTGAAGCCATACCAATTGCCCTTCCTCGAAGCCTTGATTATTTGCTCGTATGTCATATCGAGCTTTCATTCGATCACTTGATATTCGAATTTTCTCCCGTACAAATTGATGTATTTCATTGAGTTCCTCTTTCATCCGGTCGACGTAATCCTGTCCGCATAGAGCTGCTGATGGAACAGCTCCAAACTTTAAATCTCCGGGTAATCGCAGATTGTTCCCAAATATGGTTTTAGCTGGTGTCACTCCCGTTGTGTCATGTACCGCTGATCGGTAGGCCATCAGGAACATCGGTATATGTCGATCCCAGTTACGTTGGTTCCTTTCCACAACTTTTGCTAGATATTCCTCCAATGTGCCATTGAATCTTTCCACCATACTGTCCGACTGTGGGTGTAAAGGCGTCGTCCTTGTTTTATTGATTCCAAGCATCTGACATATCTCCTGAAATACCACCGATTCGAAATTCCTTCCTTGATCCGTGTGAATTTCCATAGGTACACCAAATCTGCTAATCCAATTGTTGACCACGGCATCAGCTATTGTTGTTGTCTCCTGATTGGGTATAGGGTACACTTCCGGCCATTTGCTGAAATAATCCATTATTACTAGCACATATTTATTTCCGCTCTCGGTGGTCGGAAATGGCCCCGCCACGTCCATTGCAATTCTCTCAAATGGTGCCCCGACATTATATTGTTTCATAGTTCCACGGCTTTTTCGTGCTGGTCCCTTTACTGCCGCACATTGGTCACATCTTCGACACCATTCTACTACTGACTGTCTACATCCGGACCAGTAGAAACGTTGTCGGATTTTGGCCAATGTTTTATTAATCCCTAGGTGACCTCCACTTGCTCCTCCATGATATTCCTTGAGGATTTCCGCTATCCGATCTTTTGGCACCACTATCAACAATTGTTTTACTTTACCATCCGTGCTTTCCCACTTTCGTTTTAAACATCCATTTTCTATGTGGAGGCTATCCCATTGAGCCCAATATGCTTTTACAATGGGAGCTTTGTCAGCTATCTCACTCCATGTGGGCCGGTGTTCCTTTTCCTTATGTTTCATGATGAATGATAGGCCAGCATCCCGTAATTGCTCCTTCCTGATCATTTCATCAGTCCATTGCTCCTCAGGTAGCGCTTGCATGAGCCGAATATCGACGATGTTTTCCTTGACCTCCACATGCCCACAATCCTTGCATTCCGCGGGACATGGTCTTCTTAATAACGCGTCGGCATTTTTATGTGCACTTCCCTTCCGATGTTCAATATCGGCTTCTTTTGTCAAGCTCTCACCGCTCCCTTTTAATCTCGAAACTTGGATGGATGTTATGGGGCAATCGATTGTGGGAGTCAGCTTTTGCTCCTTCAAGCTCTCTCTTTTTAACGACTCCAATGTCGTCCGACCCTCCTTTCTGGCCTCTCTCTGCTGTTCGTTTGGTCTACGCTTGATAGGAGATGGCGATCTTCCTCGTTTCTTCTTAATCTCCCAACAGTCCCGTGAAATGTGACCCATTCTATTACATACCCAGCATTTAATCCTGCCACTTCCATCTCTGAACCTTGGCGTAGCCCTCGCGGTGTCTATTCTGGAATCAATCTCCACTCGACGAATTTTAATTGCTGGTTTGATGATGGTTTGCGCAGTTTCGTTTGTTAACGCACAAGCGATGGTTTCCGTGAAAGTTGCCTTAGGTGACAACATCACCGCTCTGCGCGTCTCAGGATCTCGAATACCGTCAATGAATGCATCTATCTTAATTCGCTCCATGTAATCGGCCGACATATTTGAATGGGCTAAATGCGCGAGCCGCTCAATTGCCGATGAAAATTCCTGTAGCGATTCTCCTCCTTTTTGGTATCGACCCTTCAATTCCATGCGATAGATTTCTCGTTTGTGGTCACTTCCATATTTTCGATCTAGCGCCTTCATAATTCCGATGTAAACGTTCCGTTCTTGCTCTGGAATGATTTGTAGTGTTTCCGCCGCTTCGCCTTTAAGAGCCACAATTAATGCTGCAACACATTGTTCTTCAGTCCACTGATTTTGCTTAATGGCCGTTTCGAATTGGAACTTAAAAATACTGAAGGATGTTGTTCCATCAAATGTTGGTGGTTTTATCTTAACTGTATTAACCGTCTGGATCACTTGATGTGTCGTTCCATTCGCCTTGACATCTTGGAGCTCCTTCTCGAGACGTTGAACCTCCCCTTTAACATTTTGAATTTCCGAGTGTACTTCTGTTTGTAGTTTTTCCACTTTACCGTGTAGTGTAGAAGATAACTCCAGGAACCGCTCGTCCATTTTCTTTCGGCCATCCTCTATTTGATTTTTAATGTCCGCCCCTTGTCGCTCCATCTGCTGTTTCATGTCCTGGTTCGACAATTGTATCTCATTTTTAACTCCAACCAACTGTTGTCCCATCATTTGATTCATAGCAGCCATTAACTGCGATAAATCAAAACTTCCGGATGGGTTTTGTGTTGTTCCGACCACCATTTGTGCGTCGCCTTCTTTCTTGTCCACACCGGTCTCATCCGTTTTTTCCTCCTCGAAATCATACACGTCTGGATTTATATCTTCTTTCTCCATGGCCTCACGTAGTCGCTCCACCAAACTAGCTTTTGTGCCTTCACTGGCCAAACCTCGCCGTGTCAGTTGCTCTTTTAATTGCGCAAGCTTTAATCCGTAGAGAATCATTTTCCTTATTATTCACAATCCCACCGCTGTCACCAATTGTTACGATTTTACCTTGTCAATCAAGGTTCGAATCACTGGATTGTGAATAAATACACTGCTTCAAATTTTTAACTCACACAATTTATTTACACAACACAATTTATTATACAACACGAAATTCACAATTAATTATTACACTTATAACACACTTTTTAATTATCACTTTAATAATCGCTTTAATAATCACTTTAATAATATTTCTATTTAACCTTCACTGTATCACGTTTAAAATAATACTCAGCATTCCACGTCTACGCGCGCCCTTATATACCAAAATATTTGTTTCTAGAATAATCCTAAATGCGCAGCAAATATGTCAGTATAGAAATACGCCTAAATGTTGAGTATAAATTATAAATGTAATTGAACAATTAATGAAATTAACTTATTCTATTCTATTCTAGGTGTCACCGTAACAATATATTATTGTTACGATTTTGCCTTGTCAACCAAGGTTCGAATCACTGGATTGTGAATAAATACACTGCTTCAAATTTTTAGCTCACACAATTTATTTACACAACACAATTTATTATACAACACGAAATTCACAATTAATTATTACACTTTAACACACTTTTTAATTATCACTTTAATAATCGCTTTAATAATCACTTTAATAATCTTTCTATTTAACCTTCACTGTATCACGTTTAAAATAATACTCAGCAATACACGTCAACGCGCGCCTTTATATACCAAAATATTTGTTTCTAGAATAATCCTAAATGCGCAGCAAATATGTTAGTATAGAAATACGCCTAAATGTTGAGTATAAATTATAAATGCAATTGAATAATTAATGAAATTAGCTTATTCTATTCTATTCTAGGTGTCACCGTAACACTACCCCCCACCTAAGCCTGTTCGTCCCGAACAGGGTCCAGATCACCTCCTCTGTAGAGCGCCAAACGTTCTAAATGCACCACCTTTGGTTTACCTTTCCGTCCTTTCTGTATGCGATAAACCACGTCGTTCAATCTTTTAATGACAGTGTAAGGTCCTTCCCATGTGGGTTGCAACTTCGGTGATAATCCCTTCTGCCGTTGCGGGTTGTGAAGCCATACCAATTGCCCTTCCTCGAAGCCTTGATTATTTGCTCGTATGTCATATCGAGCTTTCATTCGATCACTTGATATTCGAATTTTCTCCCGTACAAATTGATGTATTTCATTGAGTTCCTCTTTCATCCGGTCGACGTAATCCTGTCCGCATAGAGCTGCTGATGGAACAGCTCCAAACTTTAAATCTCCCGGCAATCGCAGATTGTTTCCAAATATGGTTTTAGCTGGTGTCACTCCTGTTGTGTCATGTACCGCTGATCGGTAGGCCATCAGGAACATCGGTATATGTCGATCCCAGTTACGTTGGTTCCTTTCCACAACCTTTGCTAGATATTCCTCCAATGTGCCATTGAATCTTTCCACCATACCGTCCGACTGTGGGTGTAAAGGCGTCGTCCTTGTTTTATTGATTCCAAGCATCTGACATATCTCCTGAAATACCACCGATTCGAAATTCCTTCCTTGATCCGTGTGAATTTCCATAGGTACACCAAATCTGCTAATCCAATTGTTGACCACGGCATCAGCTATTGTTGTTGTCTCCTGATTGGGTATGGGGTACACTTCCGGCCATTTGCTGAAATAATCCATTATTACTAGCACATATTTATTTCCGCTCTCGGTGGTCGGAAATGGCCCCGCCACGTCCATTGCAATTCTCTCAAATGGTGCCCCGATATTATATTGTTTCATAGCTCCACGGCTTTTTCGTGCTGGTCCCTTTACTGCCGCACATTGGTCACATCTTCGACACCATTCTACTACTGACTGTCTACATCCGGACCAGTAGAAACGTTGACGAATTTTGGTTAATGTTTTATTAATCCCTAGGTGACCTCCACTTGCTCCTCCATGATACTCCTTGAGGATTTCCGCTATCCGATCTTTTGGCACCACTACCAACAATTGTTTTACTTTACCATCCGTGCTTTCCCACTTTCGTTTTAAACAACCATTTTCTATGTGGAGGCTATCCCATTGAGCCCAATATGCTTTTACAATGGGAGTTTTGTCAGCTATCTCACTCCATGTGGGCCGCTGTTCCTTTTCCTTATGTTCCATGATGAATGACAGGTCAGCATCCCGTAATTGCTCCTTCTTGATCATTTCATCAGTCCATTCCTCATCAGGTAGCACTTGCATAAGCCGAATATCAATGATGTTTTCCTTACCCTCCACACGCCCACAATGCTTGCATTCCACGGGACATGGCCTTCTTGACAATGCGTCGGCATTTCCATGTGAGTTTCCCTTCCGATGTTCAATTTGGAAATCGTAGCTTTGCAAACGTTCGATCCAACGTGCTACTTGTCCCTCTGGATTTTTGAATTGTAACAACCAGCGCAAAGCCCCATGATCCGTCCGTAGAAGAAATTTTTGGCCATAGAGGTACTTATGGAAGTGCTTAACACATTCCACTATAGCCAACAACTCTTTCCGTGTTACACAATAATTCCGTTCCGGTTTTGATAACATCTTGGAGTAATATGCAATAACTCGCTCCTCACCATTTGTTGCCTGTGATAATACTCCTCCTATACCATCATTACTTGCATCGGTGTCCAAAATGAATTTATTGTTGGGTATAGGGTATGCGAGGATTGGTGCTTCGCATAATCGACGTCTTAGTTCCACAAATGCCTCTTCCTGATCATCCTTCCATTCGAATGCCTTGTTCTTCCTGGTTAACTCGTGTAAACTCTTTGCAATATTGGCGAATCCTGGCACGAATCGTCTATAATAGGTACACAATCCAAGGAAGCTCCGTAATTCATGTAAGTTTTTAGGTCGTGGCCATTCCTTCACTGCTGCGATCTTGTCTTCATCGGTATGGATTCCATTGGTTGTTACCTTATGACCCAAATATTTTACTTCCGTTCTAAATAGTTTGCATTTCTTTGGGCTTAGCTTCAATCCGGCGGCTTGTATCCGATCCAAAACCTCTGCCAAATTCCTTAAATGCTCGTCGAAATCCTTGCCCATAACGATGATGTCGTCCAAATATACGAGGCACGTCCTCCAATGTAATCCCTTTAGCACGCGCTCCATTAGCCGTTCAAAAGTCGCAGGGGCGTTACATAATCCGAATGGCATAACGTTAAATTGCCATAATCCGTTACCCACACTGAATGCCGTTTTCTCGCGATCTTCCTCCTGGACTTCCACTTGCCAATAGCCGCTTTGCAGATCTAATGTCGAAAATATTCGAGCACCCGATAATGTGTCTAACGTGTCATCGATCCTTGGCAATGGGTAACTATCCTTTTTCGTCACAGCATTTAATTTTCGATAATCCACGCAGAATCTCATGCTACCATCCTTTTTCTCGACTAACACCACTGGTGAACTCCATGGACTGCTTGATGTTTCGATTACCCCTGCTGCTTGCATATCTTTTACCATTCGATCCACTTCTCCTTGCTTTGCCAATGGTAATCTTCTGGGTGGTTGGCGAATCGGCATTTCTGCTCCTGTATCTATTCGATGTTTTACCATTGTGGTTCTCCCATTATTGTCCGGTGTACTGCAGAATATTGGCATGTACCGCTCGAGCAATTGTTTTGCCAAATTTTTCTGTTCCTTAGTAAGATCTTCGGTCCATTTCTCCATGAGTTGTTCTACAACCTCTTTCTGCACTTGCGAGTTAGCCGTCTTAATCGGATTTTTCTGCTCGCACTTCACTATCGCCGATATTTCTTCACATTTTCCGATTATTGTCCCTTTCTTGATGGTTTTCGTCTTATCCGAGAGATTTAGAGTCCTAATTGGTACTTTATTATCGTTGTCTGGTTTCACTAAAACTTTCCCGATCATAATTTCTCTGGCTCCGCTCTCCGCTTCATTGGCTTCCACAACCCACAACCTGGGTGGCCCAGAACCTCCCTCCAATCTTGCCCATACTATTGTTTCCGAGTTCGGTGGCAGCTTCTCCCGATGATCCATTATAATTTGCCTGGTCGTTTCTCCTATTGCGCTGACGTGAAGTGGCAACTCGATATTATCGTAGGTTAATACACCCCGTCCAACATCCACCACGAAGCCATTCGTTCTCATGAAGTCCATTCCCAAGATGACTTCGTCTACAATATCTGCAACCAGCACCTCGTGTTGAAAGTGATTTCGCCCAATCCTTATTTTTACGACCTTTTTTCCTTTTATTGCTGAATTTTCTCCAGTCGCCGTTCGTAATTTCATTCCATTAGCTGGTTCTATAATTCCATCGATAATATCCTCACGAACAATCGTATGAGTTGCTCCCGTATCCAGCGTGATCATGCATTTCTTCCCATCAATATTGGCTTCAATTGTCAAGCTGTCACCGCATCTTGCTACTCTCGAAACATGGATGGAGGTTATGGGGCAATCGGTTGTGGGAGTCAGCTTCTGCCCCTTCAAATTGACTCTTTTTAGTTTAACGACTCCGCTGTCGTCTGACCCTCCTTTCTGGATTCTATCTGCTCCTCGTTTGATCTACGCTTCATAGGAGATGGCGACCTTGCTCGTTTCTTCTTAATCTCCCAACAGTCCCGTGAGATGTGACCCATTCTATCACATACCCAGCATCTAATCCTGCCACTTCCATCTCTGAATCTTGGCGTAGCCCGCGCAGTGTCTATTCTGGAATCAATCTCCACTCGGCGAATTTTCATTGCTGGTTTGATGATGGTTTGCGCAGTTTCGTTTGTTAACGCACAAGCGATGGTTTCCGTGAAAGTTGCCTTAGGTGACAACATCACCGCTCTGCGCGTCTCAGGATCTCGAATACCGTCAATGAATGCATCTATTTTAATTCGCTCCATGTAATCGGCCGACATATTTGAATGGGCTAAATGCGCGAGCCGCTCAATTGCTGATGAAAATTCCTGAAGCGATTCTCCTCCTCTTTGGTATCGACCCTTCAATTCCATGCGATAGATTTCTCGCTTGTGGCCACTTCCGTACTTTCGATCTAACGCCTTCATAATTCCCATGTAAACGTTCCGTTCCTGCTCGGGAATGATTTGTAGTGTTTCTGCCGCTTCGCCTTTAAGAGCCACAATTAATGCTGCAACACATTGTTCTTCAGTCCACTGATTTTGCTTAATCGCAGTTTCGAATTGGAACTTAAAAATACTGAAGGATGTTGTTCCATCAAATGTTGGTGGTTTTATCTTAACTGTATTAACCGTCTGGATCACTTGACCTGTTGTTCCATTTGACTTGACATCTTGGAGCTCCTTCTCGAGACGTTTAACTTCCGTTTGTAGATCTTGTTTAACATTTTGAATTTCTGCGTGTACTTCCGTTTGCAGTTTTTCCACTTTACCGTGTAGTGTAGAAGATAACTCCAGAAACCTCTTGTCTATTTTCTTTTGGCCAACTTCGATTTGGTTTTTAATGTCCGCCCCTTGTTGCTCCATCTGCTGTTTCATTTCCTGGTTCGATTGTTTAATGTCCGCTCCTTGTTGCTCCACTTGTAACATCTTTTGTTTCATATCCTGGTTCGATTGTTTAATGTCCGCCCCTGGTTGCTTCAACTGTTGTCCCATCATATTCATAGCAGCCATCAACTGCGAAAAATCGAAACTTCCAGATGGGTTTTGCGTTGTTTCGACCACCGTTTGTACGTCCTTTTGTTTCTTATCCATACTGATCTCATCCGTTTTTTCCTCCTCGAAATCAAACACGTCTAGATCTAAACCTTCCTTCTCCATGGCCTCACGTAGTCGCTCCACCAAACTAGCTTTTGTGCCTTCACTGGCCAAACCTCGCCGTGTCAATTGCTCCTTTAATTGCGCAAGCTTTAATCCGTAGAGAATCATTTTCCTTATTATTCACAATCCCACCGCTGTCACCAATTGTTACGATTTTGCCTTGTCAACCAAGGTTCGAATCACTGGATTGTGAATAAATACACTGCTTCAAATTTTTAGCTCACACAATTTATTTACACAACACAATTTATTATACAACACGAAATTCACAATTAATTATTACACTTTAACACACTTTTTAATTATCACTTTAATAATCGCTTTAATAATCACTTTAATAATCTTTCTATTTAACCTTCACTGTATCACGTTTAAAATAATACTCAGCAATACACGTCAACGCGCGCCTTTATATACCAAAATATTTGTTTCTAGAATAATCCTAAATGCGCAGCAAATATGTTAGTATAGAAATACGCCTAAATGTTGAGTATAAATTATAAATGCAATTGAATAATTAATGAAATTAGCTTATTCTATTCTATTCTAGGTGTCACCGTAACATTATGTACTTCATTTATAAATCTTTTTCTCGACTACATTTTGATTCGCTTCCAACTAAAGTGTTATATGCATTTTAGACACAATTTTGATTAAAATTAGTTTTATGAATTGTTTTAAATTCAGAAAACTAATTTAAATATAAATCGGAAAGTTGGAACAGAATAGAATTGCAAAATTAACTCTTTTTCTTTCTTCGCACATATAAAATACATATTGTTGACCATAAAATATAAAATCCAAATGTAGTAAATTAAATTGTTTATTAAATTTTTAAAATTAATCTCCTTTTTGATACATTTTTCACAGCGTTTTCATGAGTTTACATTTCTAAAGGTTTTCTATTCTACATAATACAATTAACAGGATTTAATTTCTACCTATTAAAATTATAGAATATTATAATTTATAATACATAAAAGATAAATATTAAAAATAAAATCAAAATAGGACTTTTCATTAAACCATAAAAATTAAAATAGAATTTCAAATTCCGCTAGTTTAGGGTTTTCCCAATCTCCCTCTTGCAGAATGGAACCATTTAGTTGCAATTGATACAAATTCACTTGGCTTTGTTGTCGGAAACTTTTTTAACGAACATTCTGAAATTATATAAACAATTTAAGTAACAAAATGAAATGAGTAATTAAAACCGAGTTTGTACCTTTAATTATATTCATAGCTGCATATCCCAGTATTGCCGTTTTACATGTTGATCGTTTTCCATACCATGAATAGCTAAGGGCCACTGCATTGGTCATTATCGCGCTTAGACAATGTGAGATATATTTATTTATGGATCGGTCACATTGATTGTCTAAAATTCCTTCCTGTTAAGTGTATTGAAATTATTCATAAAATAATAAATACATTTGTACTATGTATAAGATATTTTTCATTCAATATTGTCTGCGCTGATGTCAGAAAGTAATATTTTTTCTAATTTTTAGAAATCCTCTTTTTTCTACAAGGTATATAGTATTAAGTTTCAATTTCCGTGATGACAAAGGAGTTAAATTGTTTTGTTGAAAATGGTTGACGTTTAAATGTCTGAGCTCCTTGACTTCGTGTCGAAGATATTTTACTTCTTTTATTAAATTTTCCAACAAAGTTTCTATGTAATGAGACTTACCTTGTTCCGAAGGTGAGCTGTTGATGTCATCATTTTGGTTTTGATTTTTTAGTTCTGTGCTGTTTATTGCTAGCCAGTGTTTTGGATGTGTTTGTGACATAATTAGGCTCGATACATTTATGTAATTGGCGGATTGGTTGGTGAGTTATATCCAAATTGGTTGGGGTAGTGAGAATTTCGTTATGTTTACCTGAGTTTGATATACTTGGAATATATTTGATTTTCTTTAAAGGTGTTATTTATTTATTTATTTGTTTACATTACAATTTAGAATGAAACCGTACACGTAACGTTGAGCTTTCAAGCTCATTTGTTGTCAAATGTGCAGTTTATTAAAATTTCAAATACAGCCATTTCCTTCATTTAACCAGCCATTTTATTTTCATTTCGTAGTCCCGTTAGTTTTCTGCTAATATGTGACATAGCATTTGACTAATTATCTTTTTATGGAGGCCGGTAGCTAGTTTATGATTATATCAGGCTTGAGCTTTTGATTCTCCTCAAACATTTTAGCTCAACCCCACATCTATTTACAATAAACCTTACAATGGTGTCAATTTATATTAAGCAGCAATTGATCCAAAGGGCCGTCCAGCAGGATCACAATTAACATACATACATATAGATAATTAAATAAAAAATATAAAATTTTCAAATTGAAAAAAATAAAACACGTCCAGCTGACATGAAAGTCAAGGCACACCCTATATATATATGTTACTGTAGGCACTAGGCGTATAGGCAGACGAATGGCATTTGGGTTTGTTTGTAGAATTATGCACTACCTGACCTTTTTCTGTTTTTGTCATTTGTGTACTAGTGGTGGGTTTTATGTTAGGATTAATTTTTAAAAATTCATTGTAACTCTCACTTTCATCACTCCTGAATTCTGTTGTATCGCAGTATAATACATATTCTACAATAAAGTCAAAACTAATCGTAATCGATGAAGAAAATTCGCTTTACATCCGCCTCTGGTGGGATTCTAACCCAGTACCTCCCGGTTCAAGTGCCGAACCTTTAACCACCGCGCCACTATTACGGTCCGTAATAGATAAAATAAACCAGTTTCTTGTGTCTTAGCTTTGAAAATCGGCCACGTGTTATGTTGAATCGGGTCTTAAATAGATTATACCATCTAGCAATAAATATACATATAAGAGAAATCAAGTAGTGCAAATTTTATAGCCAGTTTTTCCGAGGTTAATCTTATTTTATAGTTTTAATAAATTTAATTTTTTTCTATAATTAATCCATATATACGAATCTTATAAACATATCGGCATAGTTATTTTATAGTTCATTGTTCTTGTTAGGCTTATACAGATTGCCAATAGTAAAATAGATTAACCTCGGAATCTCTACATGAGCCCTCTTATGTATATTTTGCTTTATGATTATACACATACTTTAAATTACAAATTAAAATTAAATTTCGATTTTATTTCATTTGTTATTTTCTAATTTCCCCTAGCTGAAAAACTTCTTCTTATCAGAAATATGTAGTTGATGGATTTAGCTAAAAATTGAAGAAGGCCACCATTTCTTAGTTGATGTGGATTTCGAGATTGTTAAATGATTTATTTAAGTAAACAAAATATTTGATTTTAACTGAAAATCAGAAAATGAGAAATAGCAAAATAACAGCACTACGTAAATAAAACAAACATTTTCAATTTTGCATAAAATTTGATATGTATCATTTCCTCTTTAATGGCTATTTCATGTCTTAAAATCACTTCTTTAAGTTACTTAAAATTATAACTAATAACATTCGTAGCGTCACTTAGTAGTATTTGTTTTAATTAAATTTTAAACTTACGACTAGATACTATGTTCACTTAATACAAAATATTAACACAATAATGGCAAGTTAAGATCTTACATAAATTAACTCTTCCTAAAAGTCTTCATCCTCCGCTTTAGCACCTTCATTGTCAAAACTTTTAAGAGCAGTTTCATTTACAAACCCCCATTTCCATTTCATATTTCTGTTATTCGCGTCGCACTCGTTTACAAAAACTTTTCGATTCTTGGCATCAGCTTCAAGGCATCGATTATTTTTGCCTTGAATTAATAATTGCTTTGCTGAATCGTAGCGCCAGAGTTGATTGCCTTGTGAACCGTGGCAGCTGTATAATAAAACAGGGGCGTTATGTATACTTTTTGGAACATCCCAACATATCTCGCCGTGCTTCCTTCGAATATCTTTGTGCCATGAAAGGGCAAAGAATTGATTGGTTTGTGGCCTTTTTCGATTTTCGGCACATGGGTATAGTCCAATTTCTCCCTGTTCTCCTTTATTTAGAGTGTCAACACATAATTTTGGAAACATTACACTCTCGACAGCCCCAGAAGCAAAATCTGGGGGTTCAACTGGAGGATATTTTTTTGGAAGATCAAACGCCACATTTTCCATGAACCATTTAAATGATTTACATTTTAATTTTTCCCGAATAGCTATCTGTTTAGTTAAATCACCAGCATCAATATTTGCATAACGATCTGAGCGTCGGTCATATAAGTAATTTTTATATTCGTCCATCCACACCTCGGCTACTCGTTTGTAGTTCTACAGGAATGGAATTAAATTCTATAAAAAATCGTGAATTAACGAAATAAAAATTCACTAACCCGTGTTAAGTAGTCCGTTTTTCGTGGATTCTCAAATGGAGCATGCCCGCGATAGATATGGCCCACTCTCGAACAAGGAGCATCGTACATTTTGCCCCCGCATTGCCATATTTTAAAACTAAGTTCATACTGTTCACCACCCCAAATATCTAATCCTTCGTCATAACCGCCGAGTTCCCAAAAAAATTTTGTGGATATTGCAAATAACCCACCGGCCATAACAGGACTTTCAAAAATTTCAGTAGGTTTTTTTTTACTCTCTGGCAATAACGGAAGACGTTTATAAAAAAAATTCCAGTCAAAGGCGCCTCGAGCACCTTCATCTTGCGATCTATACTGGAATGTATCATAAGCAACTACATCAATGAAAGGGCATACCGAAACTCGGTAATCTAGTGCAATTGGTTCTAACAACGGCGGTAACCAATTAACATTAGCTTCGGTGTGAGAGTCTAAAAATATTAAAACATCTCCTGTTGCTTTTCTCGCACCAGCCAACCTTGCTGCAATCAATCCTTGTCTTTCTGGAAGTCGTATAACTTTCACTTTCGGTAAATGTGCTTCAACATAACGGTCCAATTTATCCTTTAAAAATTCTGAAAAAAATTTCTTGGTTTAGAACCAAATTGTGTATTTGAAAATTGTATATTACCACAAACAAGTTTACACTACTTTATGATAATAGACATATCGTCGTGATGACCGCAAAAAGTCGTATGCCACGAAATATTTGTATTGTACATATTGGTATTATTTTTATTGTATCATTGTAATAACAAATTAAGAGCTTCAATAGATCTCATGTCGTTCAGCTAAGTTTTTTCTGATTTGCTGAACGACATGGAGCTTGCAGTTATTGTTATTTTGACTACACTGATACAGTAAAAACAATACAATACAACAAAAATATTTCGATACATAGGACTTTTTGCGGTCACCACGACGATACATACAGTATACGAACCTTTTTTACTATGGTCATCAACTAAAACAATTTCTTTTATTAATTCTACAGGTGACCGATTTAATACGCTATAAACTGTTCGTAATAATGTACTCCAATGTTCATTATAAAATGGAACAATAACACTTACAGTTGGTAATTCAGCTAAGTATCGTTTATTTTTACAATCTTTATGTCGTATATCTGGGACGGAACGATTCAGTGATATTCTATCACTTAAAAGAGCATTAAAACCATTTTGACTAAATAATTTATTCTCCTCCTCTTTTTCGCTCTCACTTAAATGCTCGGCCACACCATGTTCACCAAGCCCTCTACGATTTGAATCCTGTTCGATTAATTTATAATCATGCCAATCGATTCGTTTAAAATCACGATTCTTTTGTTGGCCCATAAAGAATGCACCCTGTCGTGGATGATCCATAAATCTCGCATTTTCCCGATCATCATTTTGAACAGCTTCAACATTGTGATTATGGTCGTTCAAAAAATTCAAACTATGAATCATTTGAAATGTTTTAAATAAAAATACTGTTATAAATATCGTAATTACACATAATAAAGTAAATTTTAGGCAGCTTGTGATATTTCGACGCATTTTTGCTATCTGAAATTAAAAACGTAAATGTAAATTTTAACATTTGATTTTATTAAACAGAAAACTAAAGAGTAATAAAACTGACAGTTTCGAATAAAAATATTCAGGTTTTTATAATACAAAACAGACAAGTCCAAATTTAAAATATTTTAGCAACGTTTACACGATTAAAAATCGGTGTTAGGCCTGCTGTTCCTTCATCTACATAACCGTAGTCTTCTTTATTTACCTTGGGAGGGTTAAGCAGGAGCACAAAGTACTTATTATAAGTACTTTGTGGTGGAATCAAGAAAGCGCAGCAACTTCTCGCGTGCTCGTGGCAGTTATGGTGCCGTTACCCAATACAATTTCTGTTGACTAGGTAGTAAAATCACACCAAATATTCCGTTAGGTGAAGAATGAACCGTTTCGCGAACATAGGAGTCTTATTTCAACGATTTCAGACCGGTAAAACGGGATTAATTTTGTTTAAAATCCGAGACTTCACAAAATAATAACCGCAAGTATATAGTAGCGGTATGTGTGTTTGTGTTAGTTCAAATGTGCACCATCAAAATCAAACACAACCATATTCTATAAGCCGAACAAAACCAAACATAATCATATTCTATAAGCCGTATTGTAGCGACACACGTAACTTGTTCACTTCTATTTAATAGTATGTATTATGCGTATACGAACATGAAATTTTATTCTTTATTTACTTGCTATAAAGGGATTTGGAGATGGTTGTGGTCTTGACAATATACCCTCTTTTATTCTGAAGAAGTACGCTGATATTTTAGCAATTCCATTATGTTACCTATTCAACGAATTCTTAAGCACCGGTGTGTTTCCCGAAAAATGGAAAATTTCAAAGATTACACCAATTTTAAAATCGGGTAAACGAGACGATGTTACATGCTACAGAGGAATATCAATAACATCATCAATTCCAAAATTGTTTGAATTAGAATTATGCAACAACTTTAAATCCACAATTACACGTCATATATCAATAAACCAGCATGGGTTTATGCCTGGCCGATACACATCAACTAATCTGGTTGAATTCACCAGTAAAATAATTAACGACATAGAAAAACACCATCAAGTAGATGTAGCGTACACGGATTACAGTAAAACATTTGATTCCATCTGCCTTCAAAAAGCACTCCAGAGTTTATTCACATTTGGGTTTCACACGATTTATACATAAATTGGTTCAAGTCTTATCTATCAAACCGGCGACAATTTGTAATGAGAAAATGAGAAATCAAACGTTATAAAAGTTACGTCGAGGGGTCACACATCGGTCCTTGGATATTTATTGTTTTCATAGATCGATTAACCGAGATAATCAAGAACCCAAACGTGCTCATATTTGCTGATGACGTGAAAATTTTTCGTACTGTGAAATGCAAGATATGGAATGCAAGATACGAAGAAACTTCAAGAAGACATCGATAGAGAGTGAGTTTTGTGATCGAAACTCGTTTTACTTAAATATTAAGAAATGCAAAATCATATCTTTCCATCGTAAAAGAAATCCGGTAATTACTTCATACAAAGCCAACAACGAAATATTGCAAAGAGTCAATGAGATTATAGAGTTAGGTGTTACATTTGTCGAAAATTTCAGTTTCAATAGGCATATTGAAAATTGTATTGCGAGCCATGTTTGGACATTCAAACCTTATGTTCACTCTATTTCGCTTACGTTCGATCTCAACTGGAATACGCTGTAGCGGTCTGGAATCTATACTATGCTGTGCAAATTAAAAGAATTGAAAGCATTTAAAAGAAATTTCTGATTATCTTGTTAAAGAAAAGTGACTGGGATTACGACCACATTACTGCCGTACTCAACAAGATGCATGGATTACAAAATATGCACACTTGAAAAAAGACGACTTCTCGTAGGGGCGGGTTAAATTAGTAACGTATTGCTTGGTCATACTGATTCAGCTTACATCTTGGGAAACATATCAATTCATGTGCCATGCATAACATTTCAAAACCATGAGTTTTTAGCACTAGAACACCATTCTATAAACTATGGAGAAAACAACCCCATTAATAGGATGTCTAAGTCATTCAACATCATCGACGACCCATTGAATATCCTGGAGAATTATTTTTTAATTATACATAATAATATTAAGTTTTTCCGTTAAATTTTTAAAATTTTTTTTTATTTTTGTTTTAATAAATTTGTGTTTTAAACTAAATAATTTGAAATCATGCATGTAAATCACAGAATAGATTTCTTTGAATAAATAAATACTGAATTATGACTTTTCATATGGCATATTGATTTCAACAACATCGATTTGTTATTTGTTAAAATCAAGGAAATAGAAAAAATAAAACAAATATGGATATAGGAATCGCATTATTCGTGAATACGATTATAAATTACAATCGGAATTTAAGAATGAGTATGAGATGGGCACACGATAAAAAATAATAAAAATAAAAAATGAAAATGACAACTAAATAGTCAAGCAACCTCAGCAGGAGTCTAAATGATAAAACCTGGTGGCTAATAGCATAACTTTTTATTAATTTAGTTTAGTCGGCAATTTAGTCGAAAAAATCGCTCTTATACCATAGACAGACTCAAACTAGCTAATCGCGAATTCGAGATTACGTAGTTATTTTTTCAGTCTGTCAGCACACGATTTTGGCAAAACAGGATTACTGCGTTTATAGAACAAGATTACTACAATCGGGTTGTAGGAAGAAAATAAATGTGAAATATAAGACAAAATCAGTAGGATTGTATGGGGCTGGGGATCATGTCATTTTCATTGAATGTATACAGAAAAATTGTTAGACTGTAAATTAAACTTTAAAATTTTTAAACTGTCACAGAAATTATTTATACATTTAGGCTGCGTAAAAATCCAAGGGTTTAAGTCAATTTTAAGTAAATTTTTTGGTAAATTAACTATTGTTGAAAAACTCTATGGGAAACTGATCGAAAAATCTGTACTAAATTCGATTTTTCCCGTAGTAATCGATTTACCCTTGGATTGGTACGCAGCCTTAGTTATGTTACCTAACTTATTGTAACTGATACGATGTAATTCAAAATCGGCAAATACGCCTTGAAATTGTTTTATTTCATTAATTAAATATGCAATTAAACGTTTGCAGAGTTACAAAATCGTTTTTGTGTCTGTCTGGTCACCATAATTATAAAATCGTAATTTTATTTTTTTGACATGTAATCGCAATTGGAAGAAATCACGATAATTTTTGTGTCTGTCCACGATATTAGGCACACAGTCAATCTCGATTTAATTATCATTTGTTATTTTATGATTTCCGCTAGTTAAAAAACGAAGTAGTTGATGGGTTTGTTCGAAAACAAATTGAAGAAGGCCACAATTTCTTAGTTGATGTGGATTTCGTAATGGTTTACAAGATCTTATTTAATTTTGTTTCATGATTAATCATGTTTTTTATTTTTGTGTACTTTTTTCACTTTAATTAATTACAAATAAAAACACGTTTTATTTTTTGTACTCTTAACAATATTAAAACTAATTTTTCTTTGAATAGTTAGGTATTTTAAAAAAACTAAAGAAGGAATATATTCAAAATCGATCTTTATAAAAATCAAATATTCAAATTTATTATCACTATAATAAGGAAGAAGTAATAAATATTCAAATTTATTATCACTATAATAAGGAAGAATTACTAAATATTGTTAAAAGTACAAAAAATAAAACTAGGTAGTTTTTATTTATAATTGATTTATTTAAGTAAAACAAAAATGTTTGATTTTAACTGAAAATCAGAAAATAATTAAAAAAATTCTTCACCTATACTAATAATCACATGTTTGTGTCGTCATTGACGTTGACGTCACATCACATACGCAATTTATACCATTGTCAAGTTTAAATACCCGAATACCGTGAGACACAACTACATTATTTATTTTTGTAATTTATTGGTGTATTTGACATGCAGAATATTGTATTATGACAGTAATTTTTTGAAAAATGGGTTATTGAACTATTTATAGAAAATATGGATGCAATTAAATTGAAGAATTTTAGTCACCTATGTATTTGAATGTCAAGTAATTAATCAACCCTTTATATAGTATGAAAGAGTTCTAAGTAATTAGTACTCAAAGTAAAACCCGATAGTAATTTGCATTCAAACTAAAACCGGATTTTTTATATATGTATATATTAATATTATGGTTATTTCGTACTCTAAAATTAGAAACTAGCGATAATGAAATTTATAAGAATATGTACTACATAAATATGTAAACTTCCTGACAGAATTTTATTTTTTGATTACAAAACATGAAAGCTTATTGAATGCCACGTTCCCATCCTCCTAAATACCAATTTTTAAAAAATAAACGACGCCTACGATAAGAATCCTTATTCCATAATGTTTTATTTCTTAATATTTATCATTAACGCATTTAAAAAAAAATTACAACCCAGTACTTACTGTATTAATGATATTATTAAATTTCTTCATTATTTACGAGACCGTTATAGGTGGGGTACCTTGACTAGTACCCTCTTAATAATAAATTATCTTTTCTTGCAAGAAATTAACTTTAGATCGTTTTATAACCTTCAAAATTTTCATTACAAAGTTTCTTAATCACATCACTAGAAATAAAGAAAATAAAAACTTCTGTGATAAACAAAAAGGCGAAGAAGTTTTTAGAAATAACGCAAAAAATGTACCTTCTTACTATCAAGGTATTGAAATTTTTTGTACATATTCCAAAAAACAGGTAGGTATAAGAAAGTCAAGGTAAGTTGGTTCTGATAATTTGAATTAAGATCACATAATACCAAAAAAAACGTTTTTAATTAAAACTATGGATAATTAATCTTTTAAAATTTTATTAGAAAATATATAGCTTTTATTTATAGTTACCGGTTAAATTAATAAACAAAAATTATTTAAAATAATAACAAACAAATATTTGTGACTGACATTTTTGACGTTTTATGGATAAAATCAGTACCTATGAATGTATACGGCCATATAGCATATGCGAATTTGTATCAGTGCATATGTATGTGTATACGCCCGACATAGAATTATGTACTATAGAATGGGTGTAAAGATTTTCCCATATAAAATTTGTTATTTCATGTGTCACAAGGCAGAGCAGAATGGTTATATAAAATCTCAAAATAAGAACCCCAAACCAGTTTTTGTTTTTGTACGAAGTGCGACTTAATTTTGTGGTTTTAATTTTAGAGCTCTTCACCGAAGAGCTGAGCTGCAACTTGACGTTTAACGGTCGCCAAGGAAGTTTTTTCGAAAAAAAAAAATTAACTCAATAAAGATAATGTGAGGTATGCTTTACGTTACTGCGTGTTAATTTTAATAATTATAATATTATTTTCAACATTTTAGATTGTACTATTCAACGATTTAATCGAAATGTAATGTATATAAGTACATAGATATATATGGCGAAAAATACGTGAAATCACAAATTGGTATATTGAACCGGAAGTCGCGTTTAAATTTTTTACTTTTTATGTTTTGAATGTGTAGTAATTGTTAAAAAAAACTGTAGAACAAAAAATATTTTGTAGTTGTTGTTGTTGTTAAAGTTACAGGGTGTCAAATTTTGATAAAAATGATGAACATGATGTGGCTTTATAACATTTATATGGCTATAAAAAGAAAACTAACTATCCGATACTTATAAACGAGGGCTCATTTTAAAGATAAATGAATAGGAATTCTAAAAAAATTATAAAATTGGTACCATGTTTCAACTCTACCTATTCAAAATGGCCGCCAAAATAGTATTTTAGAATTTTCTCTAAAACCTATTTTTTTTTTAAAATTTTTTCTCATTTAATTTTATTGAACACACCAAAAAATTGTAGTTGTGTTATTTTTTGTTTTCTTGCAAAAGACGTTTGAGTATGAAGATCTACCCATTTTTTGTATATAAAATCAAAGTCAATGTGGTATTTTTTATTTTCAACTATTTTTACGATCAACTTGATAAAGTAACTGTTTAGAATTATTCAGTTCACAAATCGTTCATAAATTACATCACCCTAGGTTTGATCATTTTTAACTTCCTTTCAGCGTTTTGCGTCTATGCGTGTTTATTTAGCAAAATTATTCCATTTGATTAAAATTTTTTGCGATTTTCAACGCTATCTTGTTCAAAAGATGGAACAATAGCTTCTGATTGCAAATTGTTATATTGAACCGACCACCTAGATTTATTGATGGTTTTTATTTAAATAAAGATGAAGATATACCAATATCCGTTTTTCGGTAATTTTGTTAAATGTAAATGTTTTGATCCTGTGGTTACTTTTATTAAACGAAAACTTAATCCGTTAGTGCCTTTTGGCACACATTATATTATTTCGTACAACCATAACGCGAATAATGCGAATAGTTACCGTAAACACAAATATTTACTGAAAAAATGTAGTGTCCGGGTTTTTTGACGAGCAGTGTAGTTTAATTGAGTTAGCTAGCTTGAAAGGAATTATCATTAATATGGGTGAATACATATGCAGTGGTTGTTACTTAAAAATTTATATTGCAAGTAAATTAAGTGTTAATGATCCAGGGCCCTCTGGAATACAAACGATTAACTCGAATGTAGACTGTTCACCTGCCAGCAGATCATCAAATTCATCAATCGCAACCGAAGAAGAGAATTACATTTACCCAGATATTCAACGATACTTTGTTGTCCATTGGCAGTTCACCGATAAATGGTAAAAAAATGATAGTTGAATGTTATAAATCAAAAAAATTTCAAGAAGTTTCATCGAAAATAGCAGAGGATATATTTCAACTGCCTTCCAGTTCCGATGCCGCAATAGTGCTCACATGAATGAAATGATCCAACAATTAAAAATAATTTTGAAAATTGTAAGAATCAAAATGAAAGATACATGGTTTTAACAACGCTACCAGAAAGCTGGTCTGCTCAGAAAATTGAACGGGAGTTTAACGTGTCACATTATACAGCAAATAGAGCAAAGCAGATACAGGAGGAGCACGGCATAATGTCAACACCGAACATTAAATGTAGATTGAAAACCATTAATCCTGAAATAGCCGAATTCGTGCAGAATTTCTATGAGGACGATGAAATAAGTAGAGTGTGTGCTGGAAAACGAGATTTTGAAACAATAACAACAGATGGAGTTAAGATAACAAAACAACGAAGATTAGTGCTCTATAGTTTAAAAGAAGCGCATCAACTATTTAAAAGAACATATCCATTAATAAAATTTGGATTTTCTACATTTGCTTCACTGCGTCCAAGGCACTGCGTTGTAGCAAATTCAAGTGGCACATATTGTATATGCGTATGCATATACCATAAAAACATTTAAACTGATGTTTAACGTCATAAAAACAAAAAATCTTCTTTTTCATTCATTAGAAAGTTATCGTGATCTCATATCTCAGTTTTTTTGCGGAAATTGTGCTATTTAAACGAATGTACATCTTGCCCAGGAACTACAAATTTACATCAGGAAATATTAACAAAATTACTAGAAAATGATGTAGATGAGATTACTTATAAAAACAATGGCAGCAATCAGATCGGTGTACAATAGAAACATCAACTTTATCAACGTTGGATTTTACTGATAAAATTTGTGAGCAACTTCAAACATATTACTACATTCAATTATTGCAGAACAACAATCAGTGTATCTAAAACATAGAAATCTAATTTGGAAAACGATGAATGTGTTGTTTTATGTGATTTTTCGGAAAATTACTCATCCATAGTTCAAAATGCAGTTCAAAGATTTCATTGGTCCAACGCTCAGTGCACCATACATCGTTTTGCAGTTTACTATAAGAATAAGGACGAAAATTCTTCCAATAATAGTAATTTGGAATTCACCAGTTTGATATAGCTATCTCGGAGTCAATCAAGCACAATCATTACAGGCCTAGTTGATTTTATAAAGGCGAAGACAAGGCCTAGTTCACAATCACAATCACAGGCCTAGTTGATTTTATAAAGGCGAAGACAAGTCATGTTAAAAAGATTTGTTTCTTTTCTGATGGATCTGGAGCACAATATAAATACAGCATGCATTTTTACAACTTGTGTAATTTTAAAGAAGACTTCAACATACAAACAGAATGGCACTTCTTCGCAACCTGTCATGAAAAAGGGCCATGCAATGCATTAGGAAGTGTTCTTAAGAGAAATGCCGCTAGAGAGTTTGCAAAGGCCGTTTGAAAATCAAATAACCACACCACATGAACTGTATTCTTGGGCTATTCAAAATGAGTCAAAAGTGAATTATCAGTTTTATAGTACCAAAGATTAAAATATCATGGAAATAAAAATAGAAAATCGGTATACTTGTAACTCAATAGAACAAATACCAGGTACTCATCAATATCATAGTTTTGTTCCAAGTGATAAGACCAAATAAATATTATATTATTAATTTAATCAATCATTAAAATTGTACATATTTTAAATATGTTTACGTAATAAAAATATTGTTTATATGAAATTAAAAATAGTACTTGTTTTATTTTGTTATTAAAACAAATAGACAATTGGTAATAGAAATTTGCATAACCATTTCCCATTTAACTTAACTGGAAATAATTTAATATTCTGTACCTCATAAATAAAAATATATGAATAAATAGATAAAAATAAAATAGACATTTAAAATGAGTTAGTAAAAAGTACTAAATTGATGAAATTTATTGTAATAAAAATATTTTTTTTTAGTTATGAGTTAACCCATGTTTTATAAAAGTTTAAAAATTGCCGTTATCGGTGTTTTCTTTTATGATAGAACCATTTTTATAATTAAATCCCTGCTTTTTGCATTAAAGTAAGCGTAGTATGGAATTTTTAAAAAATTATATCATAAAAACGAAAAATAACACCCATTTTTTTATTTTTGTACCTGTTTGGGAAATGATTAGACTTGCAAAAAATGATAAAAAATTGGCTGTTGTTGTTGTCGAAAGTACTGAAAAATCGTCATTTTTCTCACATAACCAATTAATACAAAAATTTAATAACAACTATTTCTAAAACTACCGTTAAATCCCTTTCATATGAAATCTCATTTATTAAAATCCGTTAAGTAGTTTTCGAGCTACATGTATTTAAAAATTTGCATTTTTGAGAAATCCTTAAAACGGCGTGCCCCTCTTCAAAAGTACAGAGGCGAAGAGAAAAACAGAAATTATTTTTTGTGTTTCTAGACCATAGAGAACAACTTCAGCAAGTTTCATAAAAATCGAAGGGGGTGAGGACAGAATCCGGTCGTTTTCGTGTGGAATCGCTATATATATATATATATATATATATATATATATATATATATATATATATATATATATATATATATATATATATATATATATAAATGTATATACAGACCTCTCAAAAAAAATATTCGCACACAACAAGATTAAACACGGATCAGTTTAAAATGCTAACAGACGAGCATCAGATCTTCGTCCAGAGCTTAACGTCTTTAGAAAAGCGAATCGAGAGGCTGCAATCAAACATCACAAGCATCTTGAAGGAAAGATTATCATCGATTGACGAGACCATCGAACAAGCAGTTCTAAATGCAACAATTTCCGGAACTATGCCTCCTAATGATAACAATGATGATAGTATAGTCATCTACTCTATTCCTACGTCGAATCGATTTTCGTCCCTAGCTCAAGAAATTGATGATGCAGCAACGATTAATACTCTCCGAGAACACCTGAAAAAGGACATGACTCTGATTTGTGAAAAATTCTTCAAGAAGAAAAATGAGTCCGCCAACAATAGGAATAACGAACGCGATAATGACAAAAAATGCGCGAACAAACTGGATCATAACAAAAATCATGTGACAGTCGACAAACTAGGTAAAAACAAGGAAGATACTGGTTGTTGGCGTTTTATGTACGGGAAAAAAATTTATAAATCGGACTGGACAAATCATGACTTGAAGATCAATTCATCTTTTGAGCGACACGCCCGCTCACCATATCACTCAAAGATGACAAGGACAAAACAATTCCGCAGATCTGACATCATACCTCCATCGACTACTGTTCAACCACTCGCCCGCTCACCAACTTCAGGGATCGAGGCACCCGTTCGACAACTCGTTACCACTGAAGCTTCAAGCATCAAGAGTGCTCGATCGACACCTATTACTTCAGGGATCGAGACACCCGTTAAATGAGATTCTATCTGTCAAAAGAAAAATTATAGTATTCACAAAATATATATAGTATTATTATAAAATATAGTATTATTATAAAGAAACAATATAGTTAAAATAAACACGGGTTGAAATATTCACGAAACAGATTAAAATATAAAAAGACTGACAAAAACATAACACTGCCTGAACTGTCAAAACAAATTTAACATGGAAACGATAGGCATTAGCTTGCCATGTTATTAACTCGACGAAATTTTTAACTCGGTTTATCCATGTCCATGGAAACGTGGTAATTCTCAGCTAAATTTTTGTAAAAAATTTCTGTTTTCAGGTGGAATAGTACCATAAAAACTTAAAAAAAATAAGAATTTTAACGAAACCAAATGTTTTTCTTTTTCTTTTGACATTCCAGCCATGCAAAAATTATAATTTTTAAGTGACAGTTGTTGGTTTACAAGCAGCTGTTTTTATTGTGAAATGCCTTTGAGATGAATTTCATATTTATTTATATTTAAATCCGAGCAAATAGAAAAAATTTACAATATAACTGACATACTCAACATACGAGTAAAGATCGAAGCTGTTAAAAGAGGCAGTAGAAGAATTATAGTACAATGTAAAAAATGCCAAGGCTATAACCATAAACAACGATATTGCGCGCGCGAACCAAGATGTGTCAAATGTGCTGGAAAGCACTCAACACAAACTTGCAAACTATCTAAAGAAGAACCAGCAACATGTATAAATTGTAATGGTCAGCATCCAGCTAGCTACTGAGGATGTGAGGTTGCCAAGTAGCTACAAAAAACGAGGGATCAGGCACGCAAACCCCCTCTAAGTCATCCAAGGAAGAGTAAATGTTCGATCCTTGTTTGGAAGAGTCATCCAAACAAGGATCGAACAACAAATGAAGCATTTATTCTTAGGAAGAATTATACATATGAACAGGCCTCTTCAAATTCCAAAGAAAATGAGACCAACAGTATCGAAAATTTCAAAAACACTGTCCAAGCAATTTTAAATAGCCTTGAGAAACAGAATAAACTAAATAACTTAATTCTGTATCGACTCAATCTGCTGGAAATGCCAAGTTCCAAAATAGCTAAAAATAAATAATATCTGCAATACATAGTTCAATTCATAATTCCGGAGCAGAAACTAGACATCAAAACTACTCATTAATAGGTCTATTATGATTCTCGCCTCGCCACACCACTCACCGTGACTATCAAAGTCACCCGAGTTCTAATTTGCTATTATGATTCTCCCTTTTATTTTGGCGAGCCGTTGTTTGAGGCGTCGTATGTGGATTCTTGTATTTTTTAGGGTTTGTTATTGTCGTTATGGTAACCACATAATCTTGTCAAAAAGTTTTAGCTGTTTACAAATAGTTTTCATAAATATTTAGATATTCACCCTTATTGTGGTTATCGTGTCGATCGACAAACGACACGACTTTCCCTTGTCGATTCGATTTTTATTTTGTATTGCGTAACTATCACGAATCGACTAATGAGTATTGCCAGGTTAACGTTGAAAAAATTCATGCTATTGTGAACTTCTCGATTAACTTAGCAATCGTGACTAGTTGTTTTGATATATTTTGTCAAAAATGCTGTCAGCCGCCTGTCAGAAAAGCTGAATTACTTTATATATTTAGGTATTTTGTCCAAATTTAGGATCTAAATAGTTGTCTAAAATTAGAAAATAGACAAACAGTGTGTAAATATTTATTTATCACAAAAAGAATATAAATATAAATTTCGATGGTCAAATATATAATAAATTTAGCTATGTGGTTGTAGAAATTTAATTTTTTTTGTTCAATTCCGGTAAATTTATGCGGGTTTTAACAAATTTAAGATATTTAATAAATAATTATTAAAACTAAAATCATTTTACTTATGTTAAACTATTTTTTGTAATAAAAACGGCTCACGATACTTGCGAGTCGCGAGCAAAAATGTCATCGACAAAAAAATGGCGTTTTTACAACAAATGTCGATCGATAGCGACATTCATAATTATCAATTTTAACAGTCGTCGGAAAATCGACATCGACACGACAATCACAATAGGGGTGACTATTAGGATGGACATTTTGCTACTATTAGGATGGATTTATTATTTGAAACTAAAGCTTTTATAAATAGGAAAAGAAAAAGCTTATGTAACACGTGTGTGTAAGAATTTTTATACAAATCTTAAAATTTACGATAAATTTAGAATTGATTCTGGTTGTAGAAGCGCATCCAAATTTATTGTTGAATTACAGTTAATTTAAATAAAATTAGTATGTGTTTATTAATTACTTGTTGATTTTAATAAATTATTTTATAACTAAAAAATTAATTTTCCTAACGTTTTTCTATAACTTTTTTATTGATTACGGCTCACAAATTTGTAAGTCGCGAACAAAAATGGCATCGACAAAAAATTGGCGTTTTTACGACAAACGTCGATTGATAGCGACATTCATAATACCAATTTTAGCAGTCGTCGGAAAATCGACATCGACACGACAATCACAATAGGGGTGATTGTTGTATGTCTTCACCAAATTTTTTAAGGTTACGCTATTTCTATGGTACTAAAATGGTACAAAATGGTTACATATTTGTAAATTTTATTGAAAATTAATTTCCAGAAACCAATCAATAATTTATGATGAAGGCAAAATTTCCATGACGTAAATAATTTGTAATTTTCTATCGGAATTGCCTCCATAATGCCTTCGCATTTGCCCCCATAATTTCTACCAATTCGGTGAACTGTTGACTATTTGAGTATACTATAAAAGAATAATAATTATTTCGTAATAGTTTTGGAATAAGCAATTTTTATTTCGCACCGCCCAATTAATACTATGACTAGTCAAATTGTCATAGTTTGTTTTGATTTGACTAATCAATAGTTCTATAAATACTCGATAAAATGTCAAAATTTCCTTTCTCTAGCTTTAATATTGAGAAAGTTATAACCAAAACAATTTTTTTTGACATAATTTAGCCTGTTCGTTTTTAAACCGTCAAATTTGAAGTACTATGTTATTTAATTTTGTTTTAGTTTAGTAATAACAAATACAAAATATATAGAATACAAAACTACTTGTCATAGTTTTCTGGAATATTTAGATAAAAATGTATAATTATGCCTCTGATATGTAAACTTATCATACTTTTTCTGACCAATTTCTATAACTTTGTAAACGACAATACAACTTGTAATACTTTAAACTGATATGGAAATTGAATGTCAAATACAATGGAAATTAATTTGTACAATTTTATTATTTAATATGAATAATTCTGTATTTTTGTGATAGTTGTTGGAAGAAGTTGTATTTTGATAAGCACAAATGTCGTGTAGAGCGCAATTAGTGGTGCGGATGGCCGAAAATAAAATGTTAAAAAATGATAACTATGACTTTTATTATTATTTTATAATTAATATTTTCATATTAATTTATTAATTTTAAGTATAATTATTTAAATATGATTTATTTTTGAAATTACAAGTACATAAATAATAAAATTTTGAAAACAACGTTAGCTAAGTAGAAAATGTTTTCCGTAGGAAACAAAAATATTCGAAAAATTTTCATATTGTATTAAATAAATTACTCAATGTCATATCGTTAATCAATATCTCAATATACATCGATATTATATACATCGAAATCGATATTAAATCGAATAAAAACCAATTCCAATAAGGAAAATCAAAATATTAAATATTTAATATTTATTTCAAATTTTGTTATATTAATAATAATTATAACAAAAATTTATAAAAAATAGTGAAATTAGCATACAATAAAATACAACATGAATTTCATAAATAAAAATGATAATGAAAAATTAGATGATCTGTTAGGTAAATATCTAGCTGTTATTTTTATAAAACGTTTTTTATCGTTTCCTTACCAAAAATTATTTTAGATGATAATTTTACTGATGGCTCGGGGAATGTACCTGATATCGGAATAATTGTTACAACGCCTATTTCCGACAAAGAACAATCAAAAGAGTTACAAAATAATGAAAATATAGAACTTCTTGAGTTTTCAGGTAAATACTATAAAACAATACATAACGCATTAAGTTATATGCTAATAATTGGTTTTATATTTAAGATTTTGAAGACAGCGGTACAGAGTACGTTCCGGAAAGCGAATCATCAGATTCCACCGAAGCATCACCAGATTTCAGCACGTTTACTCCACGTGGGCCGGATCCACAGTTATGTATGACCATGGTAAACTGTAACAATAGAGATATTGAAACAACACCAATTTCTGAAAGAAAACGGAATAAAACCGAAATTAATAAGGGACCCGGCCGAAAACGGAAACCACAAACAAAAAAATGGAAAACCAAAAAAATTAAGGCGGCGCATAATGCAGGTGTTGAACATATAAATCTTAAGGGTAAGCTTATAGACGCGCGTCGAATTGGGCCTGGGTGTAAAACCACTTGCAGACTAAATTGTCAGCAAAAATTTACCTTAGAAAATCGGCAAGAAATATTTAACAGATTCTAGGCATTGGGTGATGTTACTCTTCAAAGGGAATACATACTAAGACATATGACTGCAACAACTAAAAAACTAACAAAAGTTGATAAAAAGTTTGAACGAATGCCCAATCAACTGTATTTTTTAGCAAAAGCAGGAAACTCTTCAAATGAGCAGACAAGAGTTTGCAAAACCATGTTTATGGATTGTTTCGGTAGGCCTAATTGCGCTAATTTTATATAACTCAAAATATAAAAGATTTTCTACATTTTAGGAATAAATCGACAATGGATTTGCACAATTTTTTTAAAGTTAAAAGACGAAACTATAAAATTGGACATGCGAGGAAAGCATTGCAGAAAAATTTCGGAATCTCAAGCAAGTACCATTCAATCTGTGAAAAATCACATTAATAGTTTCCCGAGAATTGAGTCGCATTATTTAAGAAACCGCACTGAGCGCGAATATTTGTTAGGCGACCTAAATATCATATCTATGTATAGATTATATATTTTGTGGATGGATGTGGAAAATTATGGCGTAGTTCCGGCAACAAAGCGGCAGTACACTGACATATTCAATAATAACTTTAATATATCGTTTTTTATACCAAAGAAAGACCGGTGCAACGATTGTACTTCATTTACAAATCGAAATATTAATAGAGAGGAGGGTGAATTTGCGTGTCATTTAAACGAGGCAAAATTCGCACGATCTGTAAAGGACCAAGACAAACAAGTAGCCTTAGAAAGCCATGGCACAATAATTGCAGCAGTTTTTGATTTCCAGAAAATTTTGACGTGCCCGAATGCCGATATTTCCACATTTTACTACAAGCGAAACTTTAACTGCTACAACTTTACAGTATACAAACTGAACACAAAAGAAGCTTACTGCTTCGTTTGGCATGAGTGTATTGCAAAGCGAGGACCAAGCGAAGTTGTGAGCTGCTTAGAAAAATTTATTCAACTTGAAGTTAATAAAAATCAAAATTTATCAGAAATTAGGTTCTGGTCGGATAATTGTTATCACCAAAACAAAAACAAAATATTAATTTCGTTCTATTCATGGGCTTCCAAGAAGTATAATTTAAAAATCGTTCAACGTTATTTAACGAAAGGACACACACAAAATGAAGGGGATTCCGTGCACGCAACAATAGAAAAACGTAAAAAGAAACGAGATGTTATGATACCACAAGAGTGGTATGAAATTATACGATTTGCGAAAGTAACCGAACCTTTTTATCGGGTAATAGAAATGTCTATCACGGATTTTTTTAATTTTAAACCTTTAAGCGAAATAGCAAATTTTGTTCATAGTAATTTTCAAATATCAAAATTAAAGGAACTAAAGTTTTCATGTGTAAATCCACTAACTGTTGGATATAAAACTGATTGGAATAATTTGGAACAGCAAATCGTATTAGTCAGTGAAGGGAAAAGTCGAGGTCGAAAGGCATTAAAAAATCCTGATACATTTTACAATTTCTAACCACGTTTAAGCTATAATGAGGCTCCATCAATATCGGAAGCAAAGTGGAATGATCTGAATTCTCTTTGTAACTCAAATTTATTAAAAGACCAATATCACGATTTTTATAAAAGATTACCATTTTCACAAACGATTGCCAATGCTCATGAGGACGAATAAAACACAAAGCTTTATTTTATACTTTTAAAATATTATATTACTGTTGCGGATTGCTTTTTAATATATTTTTATATTTTGTAATGAACTGTGATACTTTATTATTTTTTTTAGTGGAAATAAATAAAATTAAAAAAATTAAATAGTTTTAAATTTGTTAGGGCAATTAAGTAACGTCCTCCATAAAGTTTAAAATAATAATTTCGTTTGCTAATTTTATTGACGTTATTGAATTTTTTTCTGCATTTTCATTTCCGTGTAAACTATGATATTTTGATATAACAACAGACTATTTTCTCGTGTAAAAAAATTAAACTATAATTAGTAGCTTTGTCACATGTTAGGTTTCTTAAATTTACTTAAAAACTATGATTAAACTGATTTTAAAGAAAACCAATTAACAATTAATGGTAATTTATACACAAGCCAATTGTGCATATTGAAATACATATATTCACTTAATTTCAAATCAATAGGTTTAACGTCTTCGAAGATAACAAAAAAAATAGTCTCCTGTAAAGTTGATGTTTTCAACTTGTCATAGTATTAATTGGGTGGTGCGATTATAATAATAAATAAAAAAATTTACTATAAAGTCACTTGAAAATTTTATGTGAGCAGTTTTGACATTACTCTCACTCACCGCGCTCTCACGGCGAGAATCATAATACTAAAATTTGAATTCGGCGACTTGAAGTCACTGAGTGACTTAAATGTGAGAACCATAATAGGGGTATAAGAATAGCCATATGGAATGCAAATGGATTAACACAACACCTAGCAGAATTAGAACTACAGTAAAAATTCACTTATTTCATATTCACTTAACGCAATAATTCGCATAATGCAACTACACACAACGCATTTTTTTGACAACCTAATCCGCATAACGCAATAATGTTTTTATCTTTTGTTTCTCTTCTCTAAGAATTAGATATAATAACCAAAAATATAAAAATATGTATGTAAAATATGCATAAAGCCGCAGCCACACGAATGCAAATACATACCAACATTGGCGTATTTGCCCAAATAACAAATGCCGAACATAAAATAAACCAACGTTGGCCGATATTTGCATTCGTGTGGCTGCGGCTTAAGTAAAATATACTTGTGAAGTGAGAATCATTTTACTATGCATACATGCACACTATTTGTCCAAAATTAAAGTTAAAACAAAATACACTTAATAAACACATTTTATTAAACACTTGTTTTTTATTGCGCAAAATTATATTTTGAATATTTTCAAAAAGTTTAAAAAATCAGTCGATCAATTTCGACTTGTTAGGTCACCATCAGGAGCATCTATAGGATATTTTACAGGTGTTGTTATGACCATATTTAACCGTCACGGTGGTTGCTTGCATGAATTATTTTTCTAATTTTAATTCGTCACGATGATTAATATTGGTGTCGATTCCTTGTACATCTTCTATTTATCTTTTCTTCTATTCTTCTATTATTTTACAAGCCACTCGATATTTATTTCAAAAATTTTATTTAAATTTATAGCTTGCTTGCTTAAATGCAACGAGTTTTCCTGGTAAAAACAGTAGCATAGAAGAACAGAAAAATAGAAGGTTCATATTGAATCGACACAATTATCTGTCTCTAATAAATAAAGCTGGCCCTCCTTTTGCCCGTTCCGCTGGATGTGTGGTATGGTAACAAGTATATCTCCAGATTGATATATATGAGCTGCTGGTAAAATGTGTTTCTGATATTAAGCATATATCAATTTTCTCAGTATTTAAAAATAAAGTAAATCGCATTTCTTCTGAATTAATTTTCTCAAAAATTATGCGATAACTATGCGTTTTGTGAATTTGGTATGTCATTTTAAATATTTTGTTTTATACTTTTTACACTATTTGCGGTAGGCACTTGGCGAAACGCACTTACATTTAATAAACAAATTTTATTAAACACTTGATTTTTATTTCGCAAAATTATATTTTGAATATTTTCAAAAGGTTTAAAAAATCACTCGATCGATTTCGACTTGTTAGGTCATCATCAGGAGTATCTAATGATTTGTAAAAATAAAAATTTTGTTATATACAGTGCTGGGAAAAAAATTGGGCAAACATATTTTATTGCCAATTGGAGTCTTATTTTGCTAAAATTACAAAACTTTTGAACGCAATTGGCTTTTATTCCTAGTGTTCACTCATGTACAAGAGGATAAAAAATATCCGGTTTTTTTCGCTACAAACCGAGCGCACCCTGTAAATCGGTATATTTTGAACTCCACTTTGTTTTGGATTTTTTCGGGTTTTTTTTTGACATCTGAGTTTTGTTTTGAAAAAACTCAATTTTTAATAGCCGGCTAAACTTGATTCAATCATAAATATTTTCGTTAATATTTTATTAAAATTTAAACACTTTAGGGAAATTTATTAAATTATTTTGTAAAGAAAATTGACGTTTAAAATACTGAACGGTCAAATTTATATGCCAAGCCAAAAATAAACGCGTTCACTCGTGTAATAAATAAAAATTGGGATATTTTACTGAAGCGAAGTTAGCCGGGGTAAAATATGTCAAAAATATACCGATTTTTTATGTCAGAAAACCATCAGTGAACATGCTCATTGTTTCATTTTAATACATGTATGATGTAATTTTTTGAAAAAAAAAATATTACCTGCAATTTAGGGGAAAAACCCCGAAAAATGCCAAAATATTCTAAATACGTTGATTGGAGTTAAAGTAATGAAATAAATTAAACACTTGTTTTTTATTTTATTTTTTGTTTTTTATTGATTTATAGAAGTTCTATCTTTAATATTAATATTTTGGTGGACCGCCATTTGCTTTTGTTACAGCGATACACCTCCGATTCTTTGAATTTGATAAATTTTGAAAGTCGTAGGAGGTATGGATTGCCAAATCGTCATCAACAAACTTTTTAAAGCTTGAATTGATTCTAGGCGCTTTCTTGCTACTTCTAGCTTCATTATAGACCAAATATGTTCAATGGGATTTAAGTTTAGACTATACGGGGGCCAGCTCAATACATCGATACTTCTTTCTTCGAAGAACTTTTTTACCTTTAAATGAAGAGATAAGAAAAAAACAAGTTTTTAACGAATTATTTATGTTTATCTGAAAGCCAATTTTTCTAACTACAGTTCAATAACTCACAACTTTGGCGGTATGGCGCGGAGCGTTGCCCTGTTGAAAAATAAATTTGCAAGTGTCGCCAAAAAGCTTTAACACAGAATGCTCAAATTCGTTGTGTAGGACCTGCAGATGAACAGCTGCTGTAATGCTGGAACTAAGAAAGCACAATCGACCGGTTTCACTTCCAGAAAAGCATCCCCAGACCATGACTCCTTCATTTTTCGGTGGAATTCTTAAAAGACATTCGTTGTAATGCTCTCGCCTGGTTTTATTCTTACGAGAATTCTTCAATCTCCAAAATGCAGCTTGAATTTTGACTCATCGGGGAAAATCACATCATTCCACATCTCTGGAGTCTAAGAAACATGCTCCTGGGCCCATAGCAAAAGTTTTTTTTTCTCTAGTAATGTGAACTCAGGCTTCTGGACTCTTTTAAGTGGTCTCAAACCAGCTTTAACAAGACTTTTTCTCACTAAGCTGACTGAAATTTCTTTTCCCGTTGCTCGCTCAGCATACCGTCTTATGTCCGATGAAGTTTTAAAATTTAATAATTTTAAATAATAATTTAAAATTTAAAAACGTTTAATTTTGAAACGATCTTCCACTGGCGTTGTCTTTCTGGGCCTTCCAGGGCCTTTCTTTCTTTTTGTACTGCCCATCTTTCGCAATTTTTTAATATTCCACGCGACAATACTTTTAGGAATGTTAAATCTTTCTGCTATTTCACGCGTAGTTAAATTTTCTCGCGCCCAAATCAACATATTGCTTTTACACTGCTCACTAACTTTTCCCATTTTCTTAACTAAAATTGCACTTTATTCTTTATTTGGCTAGGATCACTTACAGAATAACTTAATCTTACAAAATATGCACTATTTATACTCAAAAAAAAAATACAAGCAATAAAACATCTGCACCCTAATGTCGGCCAAGAACGGTAGGCGTAAAATAAAATAACTGCTTGACTAAGTTTTTTGCACATCAGTTGCGATGTTGTACCGGTGTAACAAAAACAAATGCCGGTCCAACAAAATATTAATATCAAAGATAGAACTTCGATAAATCAATAAAAAACAAAAAAAAAATTAAAAAACAAGTGTTTAATTTATTCCAGTAGTTTAACTCCAATCAACGTATTCTGAATATTTTGTCATTTTTCGGGGTTTTTCCCCTAAATTGCAGGCAATTTTTTTTTTCAAAAAATTACGTCATACATGTTTTAAAATGAAACAATAAGCCAATTGCGTTCAAAAGTTTTGTAACTTTAGCAAAATAAGACTCTCTCAATTTGCAATAAAATATGTTTGCCCAATTTTTTTTCCCAGCACTGTATATGTAGTAGAAAAAAGTAAAAAATAAATAAAAGGAGGGACAAAAGATAAGCAATAAAAATTAAGCTATGGATCGCGCAGGTAGGCAATTAGTCATCGGCTGAGTAACAAAATTTAAGGTATATTGAAGTACATACATTTAATTACTCGACGTATTAGTCAAATTATTGCGTACGTGAGAATAGAAAAGGGCGGGGTCTGTAATTGGTGAGAAACGGATTTATCCCTGTTCGTTAAGAGGGTCCTTTACTAAAATAAATTTTAATATTGCAACTAACCTAAAATTTAAAATACGCTAATGTACAATCATACTACATTATTTTCCTAGTAGTGGTGGTTAATATGTATACTTTTGATCTCTTGTTTAGATTTGCTTATGAATGGAAAAAATCAACATAGTGTAGTGTTGTTGGTTTATGGAATAAAAACGAAACACATAGCAGTATGCATGCATTGAAACTCGGATCCGCTCGAAACTCGATATTTCAAAACGCGATATTTCGAAACGAGATATGACAAAACGAGATATGGTACAAAACGCAATATTTCAAAATGTGATATTTCAAAACGCGATATGGTACAAAACGCGACATGGTACAAAACGAGATATTAGAAAACGCGATATTTCAAAACGCGATATGGTACAAAACGCAATATTTCAAAACACGATATTTCAAAACGCGTTATGGTACAGAATGTGCATTGGAAAGCGACGGGAGCGCAGCGACCCGATTGATACCGATCCTATATACTCTCGCTCCTATCGATTTTTAAATTCCTATAAACTGAAATTAAATTTCCCCTTCACCCGCCTGATATAACCCGATCCTAAACTCCCGTTTTGTACTATATCGCGTTTTGTGCCATATTTTGTTTTGAAATATCGCGTTTTGAAATATCGTGTTTTGTACCATATCGCGTTTTGTATTCTATCGCGTTTTGAAATATCTCATTTTGAAATATCGCGTTTTGTACCATATCACGTTTCGTACCGTATCGCGTCTTGAATTATCGCGTTTTGAAATATCGCGTTTTGATAATTCTTGTTTTAAAATATCGCGTTACAAATGGGACCCATTGAAACTAAATGATTTGGTCAATTAGTGCATTCATGTCCTAATTTTCATGGAAATGTTTTTAAAAATCTAACGTAAACACAAAATGCATTAATAATGCCTGTATCAACAACGTATGACGGATATAGAAACGTGAACAAAATGTGTAAGCAAAACAAATAAAGTTTAGATAAAATTAAATTTACTTTCGTATGTCCTTACATTCTTACCTTTATAATTCGATCTCTATATTGGGTTTGTACACTTGTATATTGTAAATTGCAACTTCTGATGTAGCAATGATATCAAGATGGTTCTCAGAATTTATTACAATATACATAATTACAATTCAGTGATTATATAAAAACCACCCCTATGATTTGCATAAGGAAAAATTGCATCCCAAAACAGTTATTATTATCAACCGTCATTGATGGTTGATGATAATAATTGTTTTAGGATGCAATTTCTTAATCTTATACCACATCAATCAGATTAGACGGAATTGGCCTCAGGCGATATAGACCTACAGATATGTACAAAAATGTCGATTTTAGTGAGTTAAATTATTTATTACACCAGACCGCCACCAGATATTGAATCAAACGTTTGTCTTTGATATACTATGTATAACGATTTATAAGCTCACGATAGGAAAGCCCCATACCATAAATTAATCTGTTACGATTGATATGATGATCAGTGTTGTGCGTCAACGCGCATTTCCGCCATGTTAGTGTCGAAAATAGCGTAGACAATTGATAGGTAGACAATGTCGAGAATTGGTAGGATATGTAGAAAATTTGTAGACAATGTAGATTATTACTTTTGTGTTGTTTTTCATTGTTTTTTCTCACCTAAACAAATAGGTGAGATTGAATGTCTTGGTCAATCGATGTCTTTAATATTGGTACAACCATACGCGAGCTACAAAGCTAAATTCGGCTATGGTTTCGCAGTACCAAATGCGGTCTGTCATGAACATTTTCGAAACAAATACTTCATGTATGATTTTAACATCCGGTTTTGAGCAACGTAGTTGAGGTACTACAAAACTTATAGCGTAAATGAGTTTTGTTGATTGTTTACTGTTTTGGTTGTAAATTTTGATCAAAATTGAATACAAAAAAAGAAGATGCTTCTTCCAGGTAATGTAATTTTCCAGACTAAAATTGTCTGATGATGATATTGTCATCAACATTTATACAGGTGGGAGTTTTTTAATGTAGATGATATCAATTTTGCTCGGGTTAGCTCAGGATTACATTTGACCAAACATTCACCATGATTCAACCGACGTTTGTGTTTCCTGGTCCTTTTTAAATGGAGTTATGTTTCTTGAAATTGGAGGCGAGTGGCATATATAGATAAAACAACAACAACTTAATCACTAAAGTCAAGCAACCATTGCTTGGATTATTGCAAGGTCTCCGGGTGACCACTTGGGAACATAATAGAATAAAGTGAATAATGAAATGGAATGAAACCTCCTCCCAACTTCCTTCCCCCCTCAAACTTCGGCCAGTGTACAAAAGAAGTATGCTCAGAAGCCCTGGAAGCTGGCTAGGGTTAATCATTCATTGATCCGTGTTCAAAATGATTACAGAAACCAATATTAGAATAAATAATGCAACATGGCAAATATCCAACACTCGGTTATCGTAGACGGACACGAATTTTAAATTGAAAATCAAAACTGTAACAGAAACGTGAAGGCTTAGCAACAGTTAGAGAAAAAATAGAAACGAGATTCTTGACCCCCGTGCTTACACACCAAAACAGTTGCTGTGTTTTTTTATTAGCGCCCGATAGCTGTATCCGGAGCAGCCAATTTTCTATGTCAAAACTTATATTTAGCGCGCTATTATTGCATATAATTAATTTATTTAACTCTAAACTAAGATTTTTCATTCAACTTTTTAGTTAAAAATCGATAAAAAAATATCTTGCTCTCTTATTTATCGGGAGCCGCTATCGGGAGCGCTATCAATTTCAATGGGAAATTTGAAAAGGATTTTATTTTGTAAACCCCTGAAACCATTAGAAACTAAATCTTACAATAAAAATTTAAAACGCAGCAAAATGAATTCTTGTTTATAACGTCATGTCAAAATAAATGTCAATTAATATATGTCAGGTGATAAATGTTTGTTTTATTGATGAATTTAGTTTTAATTTTTATAGTACAGCGACACCAGTGAATAATAGCTGCAGTTTCAATAGAAAATTGCCATTTGGCTCCGGATAGTGCTCCAATATTAAAACACAGCAAGTGGTGAAATAAAACCAAATGAAATAATTTAATATATTCTCTGAACGCGATGAATAAGGCGTGGGCACACTTCCTGTGCTCCTTAATTGTTGATAAAGGGAAAAATAAAGCTTATCAGATGAACCTTCAGTCATATTTTGGCATTTATTAGGATTATGAACCCGAGGAACACTCGTATGGTCACGTTATGATTTTATTGCGTGGCAATAATGTTGAACATTGTAAACGGTCTTTCAATAGGGACGCTCGAAATTTGATGGGTTATAGCAGCCATGTTTTTAGTTATGGTCAAATCTGTTGTGAATTGTTCAGTAGTATATGGCAAATTGCCGCAAACATGCAGCAAGTTTCTGCACCCCTTCCACCATTTAATCCTCCCAAGGATAGGCCCTATTTAAAACATATTTTTTTCGTGTAAATGATTTTAAATTTTTTTAAATTTGCTCATTCACCGATTTCACACTTTAACCGTAACATTACCATATCATATTTTTCAATATATAAGAATGAATTCCATCTTGAAATGATTTGTTTGATTACAAAGAAATAATAGAATTTTGATAATTTTTTTTCTACTTTGGTTTTCGACTGTAATAGTGTTATTGTGATTGTTCTGATGCAATACGGCCCAACACTGACGATGATGTGATCAAATAAGATTGATTTATGAGCTCCGATAGTAGTTCAAATTACTATACACTAAATCGAATATAGAAATATTTAAATTTGTACCGTATAAATGGGTGGAGTTCATGCTAAAGGGTAGCAGTAGTACAAAAACTAAAATTATCGCTAATTATTTCGGCTCATAATTAGCACATATCCCTATTCAAAATAATATTTTTAGAGGTGAGGCCCCAAAGGAGCTCAAAATTTTTCATTTGGAGATTTTTCAAAAGCTCATAAATAGTTCATAGTTCCGCCTTGTTTTGTTCTTGCATGCGGTTCCCCGGCTAAGAAAAATAAACTTAAAAATTCCCATGCCCTTTTAAAATCAATTTCTCGTATAGGTTTATATGTGCATACATAGGCTTAACATAAATAAATAATAATGCCTTGTAAAATAATAAATTAGTGCACAACAAATATTTTATAGTAATCTTAAAATATCAAAGCATGTACATCTATAATAAATACAAATATACATAATGTGTATCAAAAATTATATCGTTATCACCTTTGAGTGTGTGTCTTCATTGATTCGAATTTTTTTTAAATCGAATCGAAATACAAATCACACAATACAAAAAATCTAATATATTCTACATGTAGATGTATATTATTAGTATTCTATGTAGAATAAATTAGTGTTGGTTTCGATTGCATAATCATCCATTTATGGAGATTATAGATCGGTTTTCAAAAGTGAACAAAATAATTATCGTGTTGTTGGCCTCTGTCGACGATTTATAAACAAATGTTTAAAAAAACAGGATATTGGGTCTTCAATTTTATTATCTGCCGAAGAACTTAATGATGCCGGTAATGAGCTGATTAGAATGATTCAACACGCGGAGTTCCAGAAAGAAATCATGCAGATTATCAAAGCAGGCTCAGTATCAACAAAAAGCAACCTCCTTCCCCTCAATCCATTTATCGATGAACATAACATGTTGAGAGTAGGAGGAAGAATAACTAATTGCAACCTGAGCTATGATACCCGATATCCAAAAATATTGCCACCAAAACATAGATTCACTAAGCTATTAATCAAAGATGCTCATACGAAAACTTACTTTACATGGGGGAATCCAGCTAACGTTGTCACATCTTAGAAACAAATATTGGATTACCAACGGCAGAAGCAACATACGTTCTGAAATAGCAAAATGCATCACGTGTTTTCGATTCAACATTTCAACAAAACACCAAATAATGGCCAGCTTACCCAAAGAACGAGCTACGCCATCACGTCCGTTTACCAACACAGGAGTTGACTACGCTGGACCTATATCAGTAAGAGTTTCGAAAGGACGTGGGAATAAGTCATACAAAGGATACATCGCATTATTCGTATGCCTTGCTACTAAAGCTGTACACATAGAGGTTGTCAGTGATATGACTACCCCAGCCTTTATCGCGGCCCTTAAGAGGTTCATCTCTCGAAGAGGGCTTTCCAACGGATTTACTGTGATAATAGAACCAATTTTGTTGGAGCCCGGTCATTGCTAGAAAAGGATAAACAGCAAGCTATATAACAAGCAAATCATGAGATCCAACGAATGCTAGCTGACATTGGGATTCAATGGCAATTCATACCACCATCTGCTCCGCACTTCGGGGACTTTGGGAAGCGGCGGTGAAGTCTTTTAAATTCCACCTAAAACGGGTAATTGGAGATACAACGCTCACGTATGAAGAATTAGCAAATGTCACATCGCAGATAGAAGCATGTCTCAATTCAAGGCCGCTTACAACAGTATCATCCGACCCAACTGCATTGATATTAACACCGGCACATTTTTTAGTTGGTGATTCGTTAATTACTATCCCAGAATCGAACATGTTGGATGAAAACATTTCCGTCAGTAATCGTTGGAGATTACTACAAAAACTGGTTCAAGATTTTTGGAAGGGTTGGTCAAATGATTACATCACCGAATTACAACAAAGAACTAAGTGGACGGGAAAACAACCAATGGTCAAAATAGACGACATTGTTTTAATAAAGGACAACAACTTACCGCCAACAAACTGGCCCTAGGGAAGGATCGTCGACCTACATCCCGGCAGCGATGGTTTGACAAGGGTAGTCACAGTAAAAGCTGGTAACGGTTCTGTGTTCAAAAGACCCATCACCAAAATAAGTGTCTTACCTCTCGACACCGAGAGGACGCAAAATGAGTCAGTGAGTGAGTAAGTGAGCGAGTCCCGCACCAAAAGGGTTCCTAGGATCACCAAGTTGGCTTTACCATTGATTCTACTAAGCTTAATAACATTCACTGCATTGCCTAATCAAGTAACCTCGGCCGAACTGCCGAAGTACAACATCACCACCTTTAGTCATCAACCTGGACTGTATCTAGAAAACCTAGGAAACCTCCGATTCACCAACCAGCAGTGGAAAATAGTAGTTTATTTTAACCTCACATCCTATTACTCAGATTTGGCGTCATACAGAAGTCTGGCAAGGGACATGGATCAACTATGTACGGAAACAGCGGAAGATAATCATCAGCTATGCTCCGCAATTAACAATCAGCTTATGCACATTCTAACTGAAATCGAGGACAAGAACGCAATACTTCACTACAGAGAAAGTAGAAGAAAACGAGGAATCCTAAATATTGTGGGCAACTTGGCAAGTGACTTATTTGGAGTTCTTGACGACCGTGATGCGAAGCACTATGAAGAGGAAATACAAAAAATTAAACTAAATCAACAACACCTTTTAATGATAGCCAAGAACCAAACTTCGATTGCTGATGCAACCCTAAACATTTTAAAACGTGCTGATGAAGACAATAGACGTCATTAGCAAGCTATTAATAAACAAATAGGCGTTACGTTAAATGATATTAACAATACCGAAAGGTTGACAACTTTAACCCTGCATGCACTTCTTCTAATGCTCGACTTCAAAGACACTCAACAAAAACTAATTGATGTCCTTTTAAACACACACAATAAGGCAGTGAGCACATCAATATTACCTCCAAATCAACTCAGCAAGGCTCTGGAAGATATAAAACATCATATGCCTCCTGACGTACTGCTGCCCTCGCAAAATGAAAACTATGAACTATTGAGCTTGTATCAAATAATGTCATGCAGAGGAAAAATAAGTGGTCAATATATGATCTTTGAGTTGAAGATTCCATTGATGAACACAGCGAGGTATCAAATATTTAAACCAATACCACTTCCTACAATCGAGGACATCATCATTCAATCACCAATGGACTATTTAGTTTCCTCGATACATCGTGATGAATACTACATGATGTCAAAGGACGAGTTTAGTCACTGCAAACATAGCAACTATGAGTATATTTGTATGCTGATCCATCCTATTTATTCCGTATACGCAAACAATTCTATATGCGAATTAAATTTATTAGCGTCACAACAACCATCCAACTGTCATATTGTAAAATGAGATCACAAAATAAACAAGATACATGGATAAAATTGAAAGGCAATAAGTGGATTTTCTCAATCCGACAAGAACGGCAAGCTACCATAGTTTGCGATGGGGACTTCGTGGCAGTACAACTGCCGCACAACGGAATAATTTCACTTGAAAACGGATGCACGTTAAAAAAAGGGTCAATTCTTTTAACAACACATAAAATCTTCAAAGAAACTGTAATTAATTCATCATATCTCCCAAAAGTCAACTTATCGATGCAGTGGATTAAAAGGCCGACAAACATCTCAATCGATTTGGAAAACTCAACCTTAGGGAATGAGATAACTGAGCTGCACAAGCGAATACAACACTTGCAAGGAGAAGAAATCGCAGTATCACATCATGACATTCATCAATATTCTGTTCTCTATGCGATTATTGCCTTTGGCATAATCGTCTTCACGGTCTATAAATACCGAAGTCACAGAAGGTCTCCACCAAACGAAGCCTACAGGTTAGGAAACCAGGCCCGGGAGAATGTTGATACTCAATAAGGTGCATAATATCGTATGTACTTTAGTTTCAAGTATAATAACTTGCTTCGTCAACTAATATACGCTCATCGTATGTGCTGTATTATATTCATTCATAATATGCTTTGTACTATATTCATTCATAATAATATGCTTAGTAAACTAAATTTATGTATAAAAACCGTAGAAATTATAATAAAGAATCAGTTGTAAAACAAGAACCTCGTTATATATTTGTGTGCCCTCACCAGTGGTAAGCCACAAATACTAATTAACTACAACAAACTTACAATCTTTTATAGTGTAATTCCGGCCAAAGCCATTTTGAAAAATCCCATTTTAAAAGTGCATACTTTTTACAGGGAACATTTTTGTATTAATCTCGATAAGAATTCCGAGCATTATACATTTTTCAAAAACGACAAAGTATACTTTATTATTGTTGTATCTAAACTAAATTTGTCGAGCGCTGTTAAAAATATTATTGAAAAATCCCAACTAATATATGCTTGTAAATATATTAAACTTAGAAAAGAACGAACATATAACCAGAGACAACCTAAAATAGGCTACCTATATCCTATGTAAATGTAAACATTTAAATTGCGTGTTCATGTTCTGTAAATAGCCGCATACAATCAAAAATATTTTGTTGTTTTGCGTATACGTATACGCAGTTTAACAACAGATACAACGATGACATTTTATTTATCAGAAATAAATCTGTGACAATTTAACATAATCTCTTAACACTTAAGTGATTTTGCCAAATTTTGTTTATTATTGTTCCTTATCGCTCCTTCATGAACCTCACACACGCCTAATGCCACATTTTTATGTAAAAAATTGTTTCGTTTGCAAATTTCTGTAGGTAAATAAGAAGCATCCGCTATATAAACATATTCAATATGCGAGAAAAAAATAAACATATACATATCAGCCATAATTTTTCTATTGGATTATTATTAATTTACATTTTTATCTATGGCGTCTGTTTTTATTATGAATCTTTAACATTTATAACTCTCATGTGAGAGAAAAAAATATCTTAATTTGAGTGACTAATGCTGGAAACACGTGCGGAAAAGCGCGTGCGTTTAAATTAGAATACACTACTTTAAATGAAATGAAATACATGTATTCCGCATAGGCTGCATTTTTCCGCAAGTTGTCTCTATTTCTAAAAAAAACGCATCGCAGCAGTGTTGACGACATAACAAAAAAAATAACATGAATTAATATTAAGATCACGACGGCTTTTCAATATTTCCAAATAAAAACGCAATGTCTGAAAAATACGCCCATGTAGTTAACTTGCATTTCCGCTTGCGTATCCGCATGTACCCGGGTACCCTACATGCAATTTTTTTGGAAACTAATTTTTTTTTGCAATTATGAAATATATAACGGATTTTAATAAAACTATATAAATTGAAAATAATTTTGCATTAGCTGCAACATGTCAGTTTTCGAAGAATATTCTGTAAAAAACCGTAAATAATCTAACATGTCACATCAGTGAAAAAAATGATCGATAGTAATAAAAAAATGTTGGTTAATTTTTTTGAAATAAATAAAAATAGCTTTTAAAAGCTTCCTTACATTCATAATAAATTAATTAATTACATTCATAATAAATAAATAATGTAAAAAATAATGTAAAAATATAAACATATATTAAATGAAATAAATTAACAGAAATACAAACAATGAAATACAACGACATATAACATAAAACCAAAGATAAACATGTTTATCTTTGATAAAACTATAAAACATTTGCATACTATTTCTTCAAATATAGTGTAAAATATATAAAGGGTACTTTTGTTACTTTAATTCGTACAACTAAGCTACTTACTAAGAAAAGTTTCTCATTTTTATGTGTGATCGTAATCTATCAATTGAACTAGAAGTTCTCATAAAATTAAAACTTTTTATTATGACTGGAACATACAAAGCTAGACGTTCAAAAGTGCAAAAGGTACCCCGGTACCCTGTCACTCACATAAGGGATAAACATAAAATAATTGATTTTTTGCACGTGAGAGACAAGAAAAGAAATATGCCCATGCAAAATTTTGCAGGAGACTTTTGAGCAAAACCTACTATAAAAATGAAAATGTTGCCATGAAATATATTCGATCCGAGTATTTTTATGACATCTTTTAAATTAACAAAAAAAAAATATTTTATATTTATAAATGTTAAGGATTCATAACAAAAACAGGCGCCATAGATATAAATGTATATTTTGTATTTGAATTAATTTTAAATAAATTAATAATAATGCTACAAAAAAATTATGGCATTACTATATATGTTTGTTTCTTACTCACAAATGGGGCATATATTGCATGGACTTTTCTTGCCTCTCATGTGCTAAAAAGTCAATGTTATATCTCGTTCATTTTGCATAAGAAAAATGTTGTTCGCATGTAAATGGGGTATAATTATCTTAAATTTTCACCAAGTTATAATATTTTGAAAAACCTGCCAATGTACGTCGTTAAAATTTTTGGAAAATCACTTATTCCACATTTTTCTAGTTAAGCTTTAATATTAAATTGAATTTAAATGTACATGTAAAAAATATTTAGTTGGGAATATAACTGATTAGTACTTAAGCAAAAACTATTAAATTTAATACAGAAAATAAAATAAGAAAAATAACTTAAGTGATCATAAGAGGTTATACTAAAGTTTAGTATAGATATATAAAACAATGAGATATAAATCCACGAACAAAACCACAAAAAAAGTAAATTTTCTATTAGCGCCCAACCATGCTCTCATTCTCCCCGAACATTTTACTGCGAGAGTAAAAAAATATTTATTCTCTGTTTATGTTTTATATGTCTCTTCTTTGCATCTTCATAACATAGATTGTATGAACGTACAAAATCGATCACACTCACACATTTAATATTAGCTCGAAAGATCACATAACTACACTGCTCGTCAAAAAAACCCGGACACTACATTTTTTCAGTAAATATTTGTGTTAACGGTAACTATTCGCATTATAGTTGTACGAAATAATATAATGTGCGTCAAAGGCACTAATGGATCAAGTTTTCGTTTAATAAAAGTAACCACAGGATCAAAACATTTGAAATAACAAAATTACCGGATATTGATATATCTTCATCTTTATTAAAATAAAAACCAACAATCAATCTAAGTGGTCGGTACTCTAGTATCGAGTGTTTCCGCCACGAGCTCTGATCACATCTAGCATTATTTTTGGCATACTGTGCACAAGGTTTGCAACGTACTCCTGATTTATCATTTCCCATTCTTCCTGCAGAGCTGATTGAAGATGAGGGCCAAACAATTCGACCAATTCCCACCTCATCCAAATAATTGTTGACCACGTTTGCAACGTGGAGCCTGGCGTTATCATGCATTAGTTTAAATTGCTGTCCAATAAATGGGGCGTATGGAACCACAAATTCTTCTAGACATTCCACGATATACCTTTGGGCAGTTATAGTGCCGCCGCGTAGAAATACAAGGTCCATACGGGCGTCTATAGAAATGCCTACCCACACCATTAGTGAGCGGCCAAGAAATGGGACTCTTGGGGATATGGCACATTGTTTTATCGCTCTCCGGATCTCCGCCATACTCTTTCCCGTCCATCCAGTGATCGCGAACTGAACCTTGATTCATCAGTGAACAACACGGACTTCCAGTCGTCCGTAGTCCAACTGACGTGGTTACGAGCAAAAGTCAAACGGTTTCTTCGATGAGCTGGGAGAAGCTCTGGCCCTGTAGCAGCCCTCTTGGACTGCAATCCATGTTCATTTATAATTCTATTTTGGTATTATGGTTTTCGCAGTGAGCGAGTGATCGCCACATGCTTGTCGCTTGGCGACTCGAAATCACCGCATAGAATTTTTGGTATTATAATTCTCACAGTTAACGAGTCTAATGTCATATATGCTCACCTAAAATATGGTGGTGAGAGTCAAGTGACAAAGTATATTTGGTATTAAAAATATAATATTTTATTAATATTGTACTTCTACATTAAAATAATTAATTTATATTTTTCATGTCAGAAATAAGGCAAAAATTACCGCAACTCAACAATTTATCAAACTTGTTGAAGAAATGGAAAGATTATGGTCACCTAGAGGATATAAAAAATGTCATGTTGAAAATTTTATATACTTTGAATTTTTTAAGTACTCACACCATTGTGTTTAGACTATAATAACAATTTTGTCGAACACATACAAAAATATCTTTTCATGAAAATTATTTGTAAACAACTAAAACTTTTTGACATTACTATATGGTTTCCATAACGACAAATAACAAACACTAAAAAATACAAGAATCCACATGCGGCGCCGCAAACAACGGCTCGCCAAAATAAAAGGGAGAATCACAATACCAATTTTGAACTCGGGTGAATTAGATATTCACGGCGAGTGGTGTGGTGAGGCGAGAATCATAATAGACACATTAATCTTCGCGATGCTGTGCTAACTGAAATATTTACACCACGTACCTGTGCCAATCGACTAGCGACGATTCTAGCTGTTTGGAAACGATTTCGCAGTACCATTGATACCATAAACCGATCGTCCCGCTCGTTTGTTGCTTTTTACGACCTGATCCAACCGTTCGCTCATACTGACCAGTTTCACGATATCGTTTAATAGCGTTTTGAACTGTACTTCGAGGGAAATTTAGGTGGGCAGCAATATAACGCACGCTACGGCCATCCTCACTCAAAGCGATTACTTTTGCGATATTTTCTGGTTTCATAATTATAATATTTGCTAATAATAATAACTAAGCACTGTTAACGTTAACTGTAATAATAATACTAACAATCAATGCTACTTTAAATGTTTCAAAACAATTGATAGATGCCCATTTATTTAGAAACGTAACAATCGAAATTTTGAATATTTTTCATTTATTACACTTTGTTGCTGTGATTGGATTTTAAATAAAAAAAAAATACAGTTTCTGTTACACCTATTTTTCGGTTATGTACTATTGAATATGACAGTGCCGTTATAATAGCGTAATTGATCTAGAAATTGAAGATTTACGAAGAAATTCAAGTGTCCGGGTTTTTTTGACGAGCAGTGTAATACGAACATACCCGATTATTTTATTTATTTCCTATTACAAAAACATCATTGAGACTATTGTATGTGTTAGAATTTTGATATTTATTGTTTTTTCAGATTTTTACTAGAGACACAACTATAGGTTCAATATAAAATTTAATAATGATTTATTATAGAATTGTGTGGATGTGCGTGTGTGTGTGTGCTATTGTACTCGTAAATATAAAAAATCGTAGATTATATTTTATTTGTGAAATATGAGTGAGGAAAATTTGATTTTTTAAAATCAATCTTGCGATCGCCAATATTTTATATGGTGCTGGGGACTTACAATCAGGAAAATTCAATTTACTATATAACGACGATCCATGTCAAAATTAAGAGTAATGATTATTAAAATCTCATGCATTAACATAAGAGTCTTATTTTAAAATTGTTTCCGTTAAAAAAACGTTCTCGTTTAGAGCGACAACATCTAGACTACATTGTATAAAATGTTTGTATATCCATTTTTCTGCCCGCGACCTGTTGTACAGGTACGTAAAAATCGTGTGTTAAAAATAGAGTTACATTAACTAGAGCTGCAACTGTTTTTTTGCCATATAAAATCAATATAATATTTGCTATCTCTTTTGAGTCATGTGGGAACAGGATGGTTATATAAAAAATGCATATGATGATCTCAGATGACAAAGAAAAAGCTAACCGGACAAGTTTTTGTTGTTGTAAAAAGTGACGCGCTAAATTTTGTGTTCTTAAAAAATCGTGATATTATTAATTTAAAAAAATAAAATATTATAAAACAGTTTGTGTATCGTGTACTCGAGCATCGTTTGTGAATAAATATTGAAAACTTTGAACATTGAAATATTGAAATGAAATGTTTTGTGAAATGTTATCAAAATGCGCATCGAAAAATTCGAAAAAAATTCCTTACCATTTATAAGTGTTTATATAAAATAAAATGAAAATTGTGTTTAAAGCAAAGTGATTTGTGATAAAATTATCTATATTTTTATTTAGAAACCAGAAAAAATAATTAAAAAATTTTGGTTGGGTTGTTGTTGGACTTTTCGTTTTGTAAACAGATGTTATATTAGTGTCGCATTTTTCTTATTACTACGTACATATTCTACGTGCTTTTCTTTTCATAATTGCTTTTTATTTTGGAATACTATAAATACAATTTTTTACCGAAAATAAAAAAAAATAAATCCGTACTAAATTGAAATAAAAATAATTGTGAATTTGTGTAGTTTTTAATTTCGATTGAACAAATTCTAAATACGACCCGTTGATTTATATGCTTTCTCTTTTACCCTCCGAATTTGTCACGTTTGACAGCTGCTATCATTCATTCTACCTTTAATTCAAATTCTTTGGTGTTAAAGAATCATGTTTTGGATGTACCATACCAACATACACTTTACTGCATTTACATACCACTTAAATCGTTTTCGTATGAAAAATAACACTATAACTATAATAATAATAAAATAATTAATATGTTATCAAAAACAAATAATTAATATTATATGTCATATAATTTATATGTTATCAAATTATTATGCTTTTTTCAAAAAGAATTCCGGTTTACTTAACTAAGATCCGTTAATTTTTGTATTAGTTAAAAACAACTAACAATTTAAAAAAAAAAATTTTGAAACTAATATTATTTACTCCTTCCCTTAGCTTCTATAATTATTCTCAAAATTTAATTGCAATCGGATTTGTTTAGTATTTTAATAGCTGAAGTCTTTAATCGCCAATCCATTTTAATTAATTAGATAAAAATTTTATAAGTTTAACATTTCCCGATTATTAATAATCGCTGATCGATCGTGATCTGAAAGGTAACTATCCCAAATGAGATCCCTTAATCTCGATGAGAAATTGACGAGAATTTACATACGCATTTAGTTTTATAAAGGATGATAAAGATTAGCCAAGCAACGAAAATAAAAATGTATCTACATACATGATTACATATTATATACTACGGATGAAATATGGATATAAGTATGTCTATAAATAATACCCTTGAAAAAAATGATTCAATAAAACGATCAAATCAACATAATTTAACTTTTTGAGTGACAACGACAGCGATCGTGATCCTTAACACATTGTCCGAAATCATGTTGGTACTCAAAGGATTAATTCTCGTGCGCCAATTTCACGAAGTTTTTGCGTATAGATATTAAATGTAGTGGTATGTTACAATTTTTATTTTCTGTATCCAATGTTTTTTAAGTGAATACATAATTCTATGGCCCATTCCACACGAGGTTTCACAGAAACCATTACTTTCTTAGTTGCTTTCCCCGTTTATCTATGATACCGGTTTTAATTGCGACTTCGGTGCAACAACACTAACACAAACATAAATTAAATAAAAAGTATTTCAAGGCCATTTTTGGCTTGTACATTTTAGTTTAAATTTTATTTTCGAGAGAGCAATAACAAAAATTTTGTGTTTATATATAAAATAAGGTTTTAAAGTGTAATAAAAAAAAATCCAATTTATTTTCAAATGCGTTTTTTTTTTTTTTTGATTTTCGAATGTGTTGTGTAGTGATAAAACAATAAAATAAATTTGGGGTGATATCTATGGTTTACTTTAATCCGCAATTTATCAAAATAACTATGTATGATATTAAATGAGTTCTCAGGTGTATTTATGATATGATTAGGGTTAATATGGAAGAAATTTGGAGGAATTGGGATACAATCTGTATATATTGAATAAAGATCTGGACTGAGTACTGATCCTTGTGGTACTCATGACGCTATCTCATACAAGTCGGATGTTGTCCTTTGATAATGAACTTGACATTTTCTTTGATCGAGGAAACTCTGGATTATCCCTATTATATTAGTAGGAAATCTATTGCTTATTAATTTGAAAATCAAACCTTCCTCCAAGAGGATCATACCAGTGGATCTCTTTTCTGTAAAATTCATTTAGTCGGCTTAGTTGATGTCTGGAGGAGCGGCCGTGTCTAAATCGGAACACATTGTTCATCGGAAATATGAGTTTGGATTCGGTTCCAAATGACACACTCGATTATCGTGTCGAGGCCGTTTAGTAGATTTATGGGCCTATAGCTAGTAGGGTTTGTTGAGTCTTTGTTAGGTTTTAATATCGGTTTTATTTTAGTTGCCTTTCAGATTATAGGAAAATAAGAAAATTTCAGCCACGCATTAAGGATGAAACACACTAAGCAGCAGCAACGAGCAGAAAACTTAACTTTTGGCTTATTCGCTTATGTAATGATACAAAATAAAAGTTTGAGTATAAATATAGGTATTTCCATTAAAAGAAATTAAGTATTTTGTAATTATAATGGAAAAATTTAAATTTAACCCTTATGTTTACAACCGCTTACCCGGGTAAGTTTTCGTATTTTATTACCCAAAATTTTATGGATTTAGGTGACTTATCAGCTTGAAATCTTTAGTAATTATTATTTGTTAATAACAACTATTCGTTTTAGATTAGATTTTGACAAAATGTATTTAGCAATTTAAAATGAAATTACAAATTATCACTCAATACTAAATATATGAAATTATGGACATACCCGGGTATGCTGGTTGTAAACATGAAGTTTAAAGAAATTATATTGAATGAAGTTGCATCTGTCACGGCATCAATAGATCCACACCCAGCAGCTATAAGGTGCTGCTACTCATAACCTTAATAAAATTTGCACAATTCAATTTTACTACAAAAACAAAACAATCTGCTGCGCTTCTTGATGTGCACGCCCATACGCAGCCGTTAATGTGGATTGTTTGGAATATATAAACTAATGTCACAATCAATTTTTTTGTAAATTGTTTTATTACAACGTTAATCATCCCGTCAAGCCCAGGGGATTTCTTTGTCCTCACATGTTTTAGGATTGATCTTATTTCTGCGGGATTAGAGTAAGCGAAATTTTCTTTACACCGTTATTTAGTGTATCATTAAAATTTACGATGGTCTTATAAATATTCTCATTTGTGGAACTGATTGCAGTAGTTAAATTTCTATGAGAATTAAAGAGTCCTTCTAATTAGGTTGCTCTTTTCTTCATCTTTGATAAATTTTAATCCATCAGATTCTAAATAAGGAATAATATGTGTCCTTGTCCTTCTTAATGCCTTACTGAGTTTCCATATGTGACTATTGCTTCAATCGTGCCTCTGTTGGTTAATTTTGGAACGGATATTATTCCAATTGGCTATAACCATATATTATAAAGTATATATATATATACCCCAAGTAACATTTTTGGCCGTAATTAAACTTTAACAGCGCTTTTAGAGCTTCGTTTTAGAGCTAATGGTGTTTTATTTTGCTCTTGAAGCGTCCATAAAACTCATTTAGAGCAGACATCGAACTGTTTTTGCTACTTTTAGAGCAATTTTTCTACGCGATTGGAATTATTTGTTTCTTCCTATCAAAGCTAACTGTTATATAATTGTAAAATAATAAAGTGCTATAGAGCCTGTAATATAGAGCCAATCGTTCTTGTGAGGTATTTCTTATTAATTTATTAGAGCTATTGATTCTAAATATATCTACCAAGTTATAAAATGATAAAAATAAAATTTTGACAATTTAAAACTATGTTTTGGATGACGGCATGATTATTTTTGTATTACCTCTAGTTGATAAATTGAATTTATATATGTACATATGTTTCTCGTTATTTTAATTTCATTATGTAGGTAATACTCGTATTAAGATATTATTGTTCAGAAAACGTAAATATTGGTGCAATTTGTTATTTATAGCTAATAAGTGGATGATAGATGGCTAAATTTTAACGCGCCATTTAAATACATAATATTTAGGGAATTTAATTTATATATTTATTTTGTAAGAAATGCCATTGCATCCTTTTCTCATTGTAGAATTGGATACAGATAATTTTCTCTTCTACGAAATCCAAAGTTTAGAATCGCATGAGTCGTTTTGATATTTCTACTTAACAATCACTTTCTTAAAATCCTAAAATTATGGTAAATTAAACATTTACATTTTCTTATTGCCAAATTTTTTATATAATTTTTGCAAATGGCGTCATTATTATCAGCCATGGCGTCATTATTATCAGCCATCTTCATTAAAAAAGTGATGATTGCTAAGTATAATGATTTAGAGTTGCATCACTCATACAAAACTTTAAAAAAGCTAGTAGCACTAACAAACATGAGTTCGCCGCTAATTTAAACCAGAGCCACCTTAATATAAGAGCCGTAAGATTCCGCCATTTTTTTCCATGAGCTTTCCATAGAGGGGAAGTTTTTTGTTCTTTTTCATACCAATCGGTGTATTTTAATATTTTTTTTAGAATCTTTTTTGTATATAAAAACATTAATGCTTCGTTTCAATTTTTAATTTGAATGGTTAGTTCAATATTCAGGAAAAGCATATTCTAAAATTGAGTCATATTATGTCGAATTAACGCAAAAATATTCAAATTATTCTACCACACAAATTTTTTTTATTGTAGAAATAAGAATTTGTTTATATGTGTATGTAAAAAATTAGTATAGAGTGTTCCATCAAAAATTTCAGCATTTCTTTCCCAAAACAAACGTTCGTTAAAAATGCTTTTTGAGTAGCTATGTAATATGGGGGTTATTATGTTCTGCATTCTATTACAGCATTGTTGATGAACAATCTTCGAAAACTGTTTTTTCGTTATTTGTTAAAAATTGCATCGCAACAAATTCGCAGGCTATACTGTTTCATCCTGTAGTATAAACAAACCGGAGCAAATGAATAAAAACATTATATTATAGAGCTTTTCGCAATTAATAAACCAATCAAAAGATGTCGCTAAGTATAAATTAAAGTTAAATATTAAAACCTTAATGTTTGTTAACTAAAGAATAACAATTTATTATACTGCCTGGTTCAATAGATTATTGAGATCTCCTGGAACTGAAAATAACCGAATACGAACGAATTGAAATAAGAAAAGAAAAAATTTGGAAAAAATGTGACATTTTTCTATTATTGTTTTTCAGCGCGCAGCAACTACGATGATAAATATTTTGCGATGAAAAGCTTTATTTATGCCAACCGAACAATAAATAAAATTTATAATTGTTTTGAGTTTTATTAATTATGTTAAATTATTGTATTAAAGATTTCGCGCTTAACTTACAATAATAATGGTTTATTTTCGTAAATAGTTATTTAATTATTTTACGCTTTTCTGTAATTTCAAGTAAATTTATTACAGAGACAGCTGTAAACGGATTTTCAAATTACAGAAAGCTCAGTTTTGCAATCGGATAAAATTGAAGTTATTTTAGTTGTCATGACATCGTTGATTTTTTGTATACAAAAATAATTTTCGTAAATAGATTTTGATGTAAAAATTTTATTATATGAATAATATTATTGTTTCTACATGGTGATTCATAAAATTTCGTTTCAGCTCACGTTTTCTCTTTAATTTTGTTATAAATGGGTAATGTTTAGATTGCTATTAAGTGCGTCGTTCATCTCTCAAATGCTGATGTGCATGTGACCAGAATTTACCAAATAAGTTAAATTTTTATAAAACTAAATTTTAAATTGGATGTAAGAGGAATCTGCGGCAGCACCCGTTATTATCTTACTTTATAAACCTACACAACTAAACGGAAAGCTCATTTTTATAGAAAATTAATAAATTTATGCTCCGCTTTAGTTTAAATTTACCAAATAAATACTACATTATGATGGCTGATTTTCAAATATGTGTTCTTTGAATAGTTTATTAAAAATATAAAATTAAAATTTAGATGATTTGTTTAGTTTTTTATTCATAAATTCATGTTCAAAAATTTTCCAATTACCACGGTTTCTTATAGTAATTCAATAAAAGCTTCCCCTCTACTGAAAGCTCTCTTTTTAATATTACGGCTCTTCAAAATCATAGATGGCTCTGGTTTTATATTACCAAAAAATATAATGTATTGTTGAATTTGTCAAATAGACCGGTAATTTGTAGTAGTTACAGTTTTCATTATATTATTAAAGCGACAAGTTTCTAAACAGTTGCAACAGTAATTTAAAGCTTCATATCAACATAGAATTAATCCAGAAGTATTATAAAAGCTTTTTTTATTCCAGCAGTAAATAAAACTGCTTTTAATAAGTCAAATATTTTGCAAGATTATTACTAATAAGTATTGAAGCTAACAACTTTAAATTAGTTTTATTTAAGCTATTAATGCAAATATATCACTTAATTAAAGTTGATAGCTTTATTATTAAACAAGCTCTAATGTTGTGATTTTTATAGCTCTAAAGCACCTTTTAAAGTTACAAAATAGTGCTATTTGCTTTAAAAAATTAAAAAGCTTGTAGTATCGAAAACATGTTTAAAGAGCTTCGCAAATTTTTAATACAGCTGGAAGTGTTTATTATTGCTTATATTTTGCAACTAGCTACTAATTTGCTATTTTAGAGCTGTTCTGGAGCATCGTCGGAACTACCAGCTCGAACAATGTTACTTGGGACGCTACTAACCCCCCGATTCTGACGATAAGACTACTAAGACCATCTTAGCTAAAACTTTATTGTAGACTTTTTTTTAAGACTAAAATCTTCATTGAAATTCTGAAGGCAGTAGTCTTAAATAATATATTATAAACTCTCCAAACACTTAGCCAAAGAGCTGCCAAATCAAATTTACACCATATTGTTTCAAATTTATGAACTTTAAAAGCAACAATTCAATTCGAAATACACATAATTATTGTTTCTATTTAATGTCAAAATTATGACTCATAAGACCACCTATTTCGATGATATTAACGAAGATAATTTTTTAAGACTACTGACAGATAAGACTAAGTGCAGAATAAGAACTGAAAGTTTATAGTCTTCGCCAAGACAAAAGTTTTTGCTTAGACTGAAAATACGTCTGTGACTGTACGTTAGAATCGGGGGGTAAGTGGAGCGAAACAAATTTTGACTCTACCCTTATTGAATGTAAAAAAGTTCAGCGCACAATTTTTTTCACTACTACATATATTCTACCCTTTTCCATACAAATCAAGGATAAAAAAACGGTCGAAATTTTTCCATAGAAAAATCGGGTTATGTCCCTTCTGTTTGTATTCTATATTCTGTGCTATAACAAGATTCTTACATGGACTCTCCACCTGCTATTGCTATCTAGTTATGCTAGAAAATTTCGATCAAATGGCAAGTGCAAGTGGAGACACACAATAATATTTATATGCTATCTGTATGCTATGAATACATGCTATGTCGGCAGAACTCGATAGCATGTATATAGCATGCATATTTTGACGTTTCAATATGGCGATATATCAATATTCAATTTCAATATTGCGTCTACTAAATTTTTTCGCTTTCATACTGGTGATACACACATATTTCAATAAATAAAAAATAAATAACCAAATAAATTTTAAAAAATTATTTAATAAAATTATATAAATATTTTATAAATATTTTTTAAGAATGATTTCTAAACGTCAAATTATAGCAAGTTTACCACACCAGACTCCATCTTGGCAAATTTTGATAGAAAGAGAAAGTAGATTGCAATAGCATTCAGATAGCAGGTGGAGAAGCCGTGTTAATTGCATTTGCAATCACCCTATTTAAAATTTTGATATGTACATATTATGTTTTGTTGCTGGTGCCTTGTTGTTGGTTCCTTGTAGTTTTTAAAAAGTTCAGCTAAAGTGATAAATTTATATCTACAGTTTTCTGTTTTTGTTTGAATGGCTTCGTTTCTTGCGTGTATTATAATTTCTTTGACAAGTTTTATTTGTTTATCAATTTCAAGTTGAATAGGATATTGGGTTGCATTTTCGAAACTGTTGTTACATTTTAATATGTTCAAGTTTTGATTAATACACTTGTATAGTGGCCAATTGGCATTTTTATAGTCAGGATATGACTTATTTCTAGGTATTTTAAAGTGTTTTATAATTAATTCGAACTTAACTGGAAGGTAGTCTGAGGAAATTTGATTCAGAGCATTCACATGGCGGATAAAGTTGGGAATGTTTGTTAGAATGATATCTATTGTGGAAGGTCTGGAGTTTTGCATTAGCGGAATGTATGTTGAAGTTGGCGGAAATAGAATTTTAAATCGTATATTACGTGTTAGGATGTCGTTAATGTGTTACCTGCAGTATTATTGCGAGCACAGTTGCAAGAGCCGTTACGAGTTGAGATCACGGCATATGATGACATCTCTCATATTCATGAGGGTTAGAAGATCGCGGGTGTAAGCACGTTGGATTATATTTTTATTGAAAGCCCCAAATATATTTTGGCAATTTGATTTGACTATCGGGGATGTGCATCCTGGGAAATATACTGAGATAATTCTTGTAACACTACAAGGACCTTCAATGCTTATACCTAATGCCTCGAATACTTTAAGGTTGTTGAAATGGGGAATCAATTTGTATTTTAAATTCTATTTTGCAATAATAGCTATTCCTCCATGAGCATCGTTTCAACGATCCATTCTGTGTATATTATAGTCAGGATGGAAACGCAATCGAGAATTATGATTTAGCCAAGTCTCGCCAAGTAATCCAATAGATATATTTTTATCGTCCTCATCAATTCAATGAACTTTGTAGCTAACCCATGGCAATTCCAGTAAATGATACTAAGGGTATTATTTATTAACCTACTATTTGGTTGAGAAGTATGGCTTAGGTTATTATTTACCATAAAGATATTCAACAGCTGAATTCATAATTACGTGAAATTGTTCAAACCGAGTTGTATAATTTGATAAATTTAAAAGAATAGAGTAAAATTGGAAAGAATCCATATTTTTTTGTTGTTGTCCGTGGCTTTTATCACAAACTCAATATAATAACAATATACACAAATAGTGTTAATTATTAAAAGAATAGCATTAATTATTTTATTGATCTCACCTAAAGAGAATAAATTATTATCTCTACTGTTATTTAATGTATTATTGTTTATGTTTATATTATTGTTAGTACTGTTAGTAAAGGAAGACAAATAAACTTGCTGATGATAATTCCAACCCGACAACATCTGCTAAAGTGGTCAAGTCTAGCTCCAATATCTATGATGTATCAACGCCGCCGCAAGTTATTGGGTCTGTTCACTGCAAAAAATTGTTGTCGTGTGATGTAATTGCGGTCTTACTTTGAGAAATTTACAACAACAATCCCATATATGTTATTCCAATTTGGGATTATTTTAAACCAACTTTTCTGCTGGTATAGAATTATTATATTCTACATGTAGTTTTAATGTTCACTACCAGGGCAGTTTTATTGAACACTTTAATTTTTAAATGTTGGCAATAAAAATATAAAAGTGATTTATGTTATTTTGATATCGAATTTTTCTTAAAAAGACGAAAAATTAGTTATGATTTGTAATAATATTCAATAATGTTCTAGCACATTACTATTTAATTGAATATATTTAGTTGCGTTTTTACGTTGTTTTCAAATTCAAAATGTAATTGTTACCAACTAATAAAAATAAATTAAAAAAATTCTTTGGTTGTTACTTTGAGCACAAATTAATTCTATACCAGAATGAAATTAGCTTGTACCAAAGTAATCCCGCAAATGTTAGAAATATCAATTATACTGGGTTTACACTAGAGCTACTTTAATAGTATACTTTTTTGCTAATAACCCAGTATGCAATTATTCCACTGTGTGGAAAAACTGCTCAAATGTCGTACAAAATTCCGTACTACAAAATATCAAATACACAAAAATATTGATTTTGGAGAAAAATAATTGTTTTTCTCTTTCTATTTCGCGGTAATATTATTTTCGTTTTATAAGTTTCGATTGTATCTTTTATTTTCAGTTTCTTCTGACAAGTCGACGTGCACGGTTGCACTACATAATTAAATTTTTTTTCTTTAAAGTGTTGTGTTTCATTATAATGTTTTCTATTTGTTAAAGTAAATAGTTTTAAATTTAAGTATACAATAATAATTATTAAGTTATTTAGTGATCGCGATGTACAAATTTGGACTAAAAAGGTAATAGAAATCTGTCTCACAATGGCGTCGTCGCGAAATACATTTACGTTGTAAATTTTCAATGCATTTTTTTCTTTTCAAGATCGATTGTGCTTGTTGGGATGTTCAATTGGATGCGCGTATGGTGAACAAACCAGACGTATGGTGAACGTGCTTAAAATTTAATTTATAAAATTTGTGTTATAAAATTTAATTGTGTATTTTTGTGCTAATAAAAAATTAATATTTATTTTATTATAAATGGAAAATTTTGTTTTATTTCAAATAAGAATTATTATTTATTCCAATAGGAAAATATATACAAACACGTGCTTTTTGTTTCTGTGGTTTTTCTCTTTTTAGTTGGGATTCACACCGACACCGGAATTTTTGTGACACTTTTCTTTGGCGGGGAGTACGAATTTCCGCGTGATACACATGGTTCTTTCCATAGAAGCAGTGTGGTTTTAGAACGCGAATGTAAATGGAATTCCGTCGGCATTGCATATTGGGATATTACTTTTTTTGTTGACAAATATATTTTTTTTTGTTTAATATCACAAATGGAAATGTATATCCAAACAAAAAATGTCTTTACAGGCCACTTGAAATAAATAATAAACAAAATTAATGTATAATAATAATAAATTAGAGTTTAAACCACGACTGTAATACCAATATTTTTTTGATAGCTATACTTTAATAGCAAAATAGTACGTGATAAAGTATTAAAGTATTTTAGTTTGGGTTTACACCAACATACTTTTTTGCTACATACTTTTATTCTACTGGTGTAAACGGGGTATTAGACATAGGTGTTAAGGATGCACCAAGCACTAGCAACGAGCAGCAAATTTAAATATTGTCTTTTTCGCTTATATAATGATATAAAATCATAGTTTGAGTATAAATATATGTATTTCTATTAAAAGAAATCAAATAGTTTGTCATTTTAATAGAAAAATTTAAATTTTAAGAAATTATATAATTTTTTTAAATTTAAATTTTTCTATTAAAAATACAAAATATTTGATTTCTTTTAATGGAAATATCTATTTTCATAACTAAAAAACTAACCAAAACTATGATTTTGTATCATTAATTACATAAGCGAAAAATCCAATATTTAAATGCTCGCTGCTGCTGCTTGGTATGTTTCATCCTTTACTCAAAGTAACTTTATATCGCAAAACATTTGTGCTGTATAAAATATGAAACCATCATGAAAATTTAAATAAGAATGTTTACTTTCGAAAATTTTGAATATTGATGAATACGTAAGGAACGAAGAAAATCGCATCGTGTTGCCACACTTATCAACGGGCAGAATAATGAATAGAACAAAGCCATTTCTGGTGGAAACTAACCTCACCTCATCCTTATATCCTAGTGCACAAATGTGTATGTTGGTCCAAAATACATACAAAAATTAATTTTTGATATGCTTCTTTTGCGTGACCCACACAATTGTAATGACAGGCGGGAAAAGGGATATTCAAAACAGAATTCTCATAGACGGAATATCAGTAAAACGAAATATGCACGATTTACATGTTCCAATTTTTTTTTCCAGTAAAAAATGAAAGGTTAAGTATATTACGATTTTCGTTTGCGAGAGGAGCACGAAACAAATTCCAGTAAAATAAAATTTGATTTTTTTCTTTGAGCAAATGTTGGCATAAAACTGGGAATGTTGCAATAAAATATAGTTTCTACGAGTATTTTTACAGCAGTAAAATAAAAAAAATTCAAAAAAGTTTCAAATAAACATCATTCAAACAAAACGAGCAAACATGAGCGGTAATTAAATATTTTATTTTTACTTGCAATTCGATGTTTCTCGTTATCTAATTTAAATGCAAGCTGTTCGAACTGTCAAAATTTATGGGACATACAAAAAAATTATAGCATTGCCTTATTTGTTTATATTGCTGACTCTTTTTAACTCAACATTTTTTGTATATGCGTGCAGCTCTATTTTTCAGTAAAAAATTTGTTGGAAAAAAAAATTGGAACATGTAAATCGTGCAATATATACAAATTTTAGCCAGTAAAAAGTGCTAACACTAAAAACTGTTATACATACAACAAAAAGCTTCGACTTCTGTCAAAGTTAGTAGGCTACTCCACAATTAAATGTTACCCAATAGAACGTGTACTGTGTAAATCATTGTTTTGTTTACAAAATTTACTAATGATTTTAAATTGCATATACCTAAGCATAAAAGTGATTAAACAAATAATAAAGAAATTAATTATTTAATAAAGCCATTCCAAAATGACATGGCGTAAATATATTTTATGGTTTGCCCAGGAACATGTAGAATTTCGCAAAGCGGTTAGTTAAATCCCTTGCCATTTCCAGCTTTTGATAATTTACGATTATTATTGTATTGCAGGAAATTGAATCGATACTGAAATTAAAGAATATTTGCATGAAAAATATTATAAATTTAGAAGAGAGTGAACCATTTCTACTTGTGGAGCTTCCGGATGAGGAATCGGCCCGTAATATTGCATCGCGTTCCGTTTCTCTTCGTTTCGTGCTAGAATATTGGACCCATTCCACCAATTTTCAGCAATTTCATGGGAATCTCGATAATTATATTAAGACCAATTTTAAGCAGCTATCAAAGTATTTTACGGCGGGCAGTAGTTTTAAGATAACAGTGGAAACGTATAACAAACACTTCACTCAAGCAGAAAAAGTGTCCAAAATTGAAAAATTTGACTATCTTCCACTTGACGGTGTCGTGAATTTAAAGAATCCGGATACGAATTGGTGGTATATCGAATATTATGGCACAAATCCGATAGATGTGCCTGTTGAACCCATATATACTTTATTCGGTCGTTGGATTGTGGACGGCCAAAGATCTCTAATCAATGAGCTATCTCTTAAAACACGTAAATTCATTGGAAACACTTCTATGGATCCACAACTATCATTAATCATGGCTAATCAAGCACTGGTTAAATCTGGTGATTTAGTTTTTGATCCATTTGTTGGAACTGGTTCGTTACTCGTAGCTGCGGCTAAATTTGGTGGCTATGTATTGGGTACCGATATAGATTTCCTAATGTTGCATGGTCGTACTAAACCCAGTAGAATATCTCAAAAAATTCGAGAGGACGATGAATGTGTCGAGGCCAATTTTGAGCAGTACAGCTGCTCTCGCCAATATATTGATGTACTTGTATCCGACTTCTCGCTCGAAATTTGGGGTGAGCACCTAAAATTTGATAGCATTATAACAGATCCACCGTATGGAATTCGCGAGGCAACAGAGAAAATCGAAACAAAATCAAAACGTAAAAATGCTGCTGAACCTAAAGAGGATGTTCCACATTTTCCGTCAACGTCCTCATACAATTTAGATGAGCTGTTCAATGACCTTTTGGTATTTTCTGCAAAACATCTTAAGCTACATGGTCGCCTTGTATGCTGGGTTCCAGTGTACCGTGATGATTACGCAGAAGAGAAATTACCAACTCACGGTTGTTTAAAGATAATCTCAAATTCGGAACAAGTGTTAAGCGGATTTAGTTCACGCCGGTTGTTAACGTACGAAAAAGTCAAGGAGTATGATTCGACCGAAGACTACGACGATAACGGAAAGCGAAAGGAGATGGATTTTCGGGCTAAATATTTTTTTCATGGCGAAGAAACGCGTAAAGAAAGAAGAACGAGGCGTGCCGAACTGAGAGAAATTGGACGACAGGAGGCTTTAAAACGGGGCAAAATATTGAATGAAGAGGGGAAAGTGGTTAATCCTAATAAAATTAAATAAATTTTACTCTTTTGGTTTAAGATCTAAAAATTTGCTTAAAATCTGTGATTTGAATTGTTATTCCAGGCTTAATAAAGAATTCAATTGTATTTTGCATGTATTTTTGCTTTAATCGAATTATTTACGTAGTCGCCAAGTATGTAGCGAACATACCAGTCTACATTCACCCTCAAAACAAACTCCACCAGCTACGTACGGCTCTCCTAACTGATTCCATCCCAAAACATTATTGAACCTCCATCATAGCTGATATTTTGCACTATGTTACACGGTGCGTAGCGTTCTCCAACTCTTCTGTATAAAAGATTTTGTCTCATCTGAAAAGAAAACAGTGCCCCATTGATCAGTTCCCCAATTTGCATGAGTATGACCAAATTCTAAACAGCTGGATTTGTAACAGGGAAGAAGCCGTACGCTTTCGATCTCGTAACGAATTTATATTTAAAAATCGGCCGTCATGCTCGGTTGTGCACTTTTTATGTCCTTGTCCGGGCTTTTTTTTATATTCTCCGGTCTCTCCATATCGCTTAAGTATTCGTGAAACCCAAAATTGGTTCATTCCTAATTTCCGTGCGATTCATACTTGAGTATAACCTTCCTGATACAATGTGACGACTTTAATCGCCTCCAGCTCCAGAAAAGGTGCCATGTTATAATGGATCTTATATGTTTGCTTTAGAACACATTTACAAGAACTACTGGTATTGCATTTACAAATAATTAATATGCAATGGTACAAAAGCTGATCGTTGCATTGAATTCAAACAACATGTACTCTTGATTAACCATTTTTGAAAAATTTAATTGATTGGCTTGCAGTAGACTTTATTCCAGGTGGTTTCTGATAAAAATATAAATGTGCTATCATTTGACACTAGTAGTATTTAAAATTGACCACCGGGATTTTTTTTATTACAAAAAAAAACAAAATGTGCGTTAATTGTGTCCAGGAGTGTATATTCCCAAATTAAATTTTTTTCTTGAACAAAATTGTTTTCTTCGTCAATTAAAACTGAGATTCCTTATCCATTTTGAAAATGACGAGAATGACTAACTTTTTGTTAACATTTAGTTGCACCGTGAACAGTCTCATTGTAGGGTCGGAGCCTCCCATCAACTCAATCAAAACTGTCTCGGTGCCTGTCAAAAAACATTTATATATCAATCATATCGATCCATTTCAAACAAACCACTTAGCGTAAAATGTGTCGTTCAATCTTCTGGCAATTGATAAGAAAAGAACCCAATATTATTATTTTTGCAATGATCAATTAACGTCTTGTGATTTACGGCTTGTTGGCATTGAACCCTTATTCCATTATCAGTTAATTTGATTCTGGTTTTGTTGTCGGGAATATTTGTGTTGGTGAGTATCTGTTTGGGGGGCAAAGTCCTAGATTCATACCTCCTCGCCGGTGCTCCCTGGGTAACGCTAAATGAATCAGGCGGTGTAGTGGAGACGAGCAGACTAAATCCTGTTTATAGTCATGGACACTACATGTCAAGGCGGGCCATTGGCGCCTCAAAACCAATACCAATAAACCAGCGTCTGATCTCCAGGTTAGGAGCGGCTGAAGCGGGCGTCTGTCTTGTATCAAGCGGCTCGCTATATAAATGTGTTTCAAGGTAGGACTGGATGCCTTAAGATTCTCACCAGTACGTGACCCACACACGTAATAAGCGGGTTGAGCGGCAGGCCAACAACCTTCTCTCATAAAAACATTTAAGTTATGAACCCTAAACAAAGGCCTCGGATTACCATATCGGATTCATCACAAACTCGACCTCGGAAATTGTACACGGACAACGCTTTAAAAATGGGAACATGGAACGTGCTTAGCCTCTTAAGACCTGGAGATCTCCGGAACCTTTCGAACCAAGCAAAGAGTTACACATTAGACGTACTTGCATTACAAGAGCTTAGATGGTCTGGGAGTGGGATCCATGACACCACCAATGGTTACACTCTTCACTACAGCGGCCATCAGAACGGAGGAGAATTTGGAGTTGGCTTCCTCATCCATCGGCGCGTGAAGCACCATATCATCGATTTCCGCCCTATCAATATGCGGATATGCACGGTCAGACTTCGCACTAAGAAATTTAACATCACGATCGTTAATGTGCATGCACCCACCGAAGATAAATCAGATGACATCAAAGATCTCTTCTTTGTCGAGCTCGAGGAAGTCATCAACAACATACCGCACCACGACATTAAAATCATCGTGGGCGACTTTAATGCAAAAATCGGTAGGAGTGCAGAAAATACATCGCACATCGGTCCCAACAGCCTGCATCTAACTAGTAACAACAACGGCCAACGCGTCACCGACCTGGCAATAACGTACAACTTAGTTGTATCAAGTACGTTTTTCCCACATAAGAGAATCCACAAAGTAACGTGGAGATCGAATGATGGAAGAACTAAAACCAAATCGATCACGTCATGGTGTCCAAGAGACACTCCACCAGCATATCTGACGTTAGATCCTACAGAGGTGCAGACATGGACAGCGATCACATGCTTGTCATATTTATGTATAAGTGCAAACTGTCATCTACGTTTAACAGACAAGCACAAAAGACCGTTCGATGGAATATCGATGCTCTAAAAGACCAAGCGTCACTGCAGAGTTACCAATCAGCTGTCACTAATTACTTAGACCGGCCCCATAACAATGAAGAAGCTCCTCCTAACATCCAGGAGCAGTGGCACGCTATACAGTCAGCCATAACAACCGCGGCGCAAAATACCATCGGAAGAAGACCTCCGAGGCCCCGCAACGATTGGTTCGATGATCAATGCCGAAGGGTCGCCGAAAATAAACGAACGCTTCGTGAAAAATGGTTGGCTCGCAACACCAGAAGCACTCTAGCAGAATATCTCCGCGCTAGGAAAGCCACGACTAAATTCCTTCGACAAAAGAAGCGCGAACATATGAGATTATGCATCGAAAACATCAGCTTCCAAGCGGAACTAGGAAACTCAAGGGACTGTTTTGCTAACGCCAGGAATCTCACTAAAGATTTCCACCCAAGAAGTACAGCCATCAAAGACGGGAATGGAGAGCTGAGAACAAACGTGGCTGATGTTCTCTCAGTATGGCAAACCTACTTTCAAAATCTGCTAAATCGGAATGACGCAGTTACCCCCATTAGAGCAATAGCTCCGCCAGGTGAAGAGGTCTTTGTCGAATATCCCACAGTAGAGGAAGTAGACGCAGCTATTAGTCGATTGAAAAACGGCAAGGCACCCGGTCTCGATGGAATCCCCGCAGAACTAATTAAACTCGGAGGCGCTACTCTTGCAACAAGTTTATACGATCTCGTCGTTTGTATTTGGGACCAAGAAGAGTTGCCGGAGAATTGGAAGACCGCACTCATATGTCCGTTGCATAAAAAAGGCGACCGTCTTAAATGTGAAAACTTTCGTGGCATAGCTCTATTGAACACTGCTTACAAAGTGTTGGCTAATGTTGTACTTGCCAGACTCATCCCTTTCGCCGAAAACATCATTGGCGACTATCAGTGTGGTTTTCGTCCCAACCGATCAACCACTGACGAGTGTTTCACCATGAGCATGATCTTGGAAAAATGTTGGGAGTACAACATAACCATACATCAGCTATATATAGACTTCAGACAGGCGTATGACAGTATAAACCGCGACAACCTATGGGCCGCGCTCATATGCCTGTGGGAATCCCAGAGAAACTCGTTTCTCTGTGTAAATTAACAACATCCGGGTCTGTATGTAGAATCGTAATTGAAGGATCTGTGTCAGACCCCTTTGAAATAACATCTGGTGTTCGACAGGGCGATGCACTCGCGCCTTTGCTGTTCAATCTGGCGCTTGAGTACGTAGTGAGGAAAAGCAACATCGAAACCTCGCGCTGTATATTTAATAAATCAGGCCAAATTCTTGGATATGCAGATGATATCGTGCTTCTTGGCCGAAGACCTAGCGATATCAAAGACAGTTTCATACCGCTCGATCGCTGCGCAAGAAGACTTGGTTTGGAGGTGAACAGCAGTAAAACCAAATATTTAGTAACACCTAGGAACATCTCTACGGCAAATCTCGGAATTGGCGACCACAACTTTGATAGCGTCGAAAACTTTAAATACCTCGGGTCAGTTATAACATCGTCGAATGATATGCAGGCAGAAATAAAAGCCCGAATCGCTGCCGGACAACGAGTTTTCTACGCCAAATCAAAATTATTGCGATCGAAACATCTATCGCAGTCGTGCAAGCTCGCACTTTATAAAGCACTTATAAGACCTGTGCTGGTTTTCGGAAGCGAGAGCTGGACCATGACCACTAACGATTGTAGATTATTATCTACCTTCGAAAGGAAGGTTGTCCGTTCAATCTTTGGTCCAATTAAAGTTTCGAACAACGAATATCGGATTCGTTTGAATCACGAAATAAAGCAACTCCTCGGAGGCAGCGATATTATCGGATTCATCAAATCCAATCGAGTGAGATGGCTTGGCCACGTTACAAGGTCTCCCCAACAACGGATGATAAATAAAGTGTTCCACCAACAACCAGCCGGAGTACGTCGTAGAGGAAGACCCCGACTACGCTGGCGCGACGACATCGAACAAGATCTACGAACATTAGGATGTCGAAACTGGAGGACGAGAGCGGTGGATCGAGATGGATGGAGGGCCTTAGTGCAGGCGGCGAAATCCCTTCATGGGATGTGAAGGCCAGAGAGAGAGAGAGAGAGTATCTGTTTGACCTTGTAGTTCCCATGTTTTATCGTTATAGGTAGGTGGACAGGATCTCTCTCTTAATGTGTTTTGTTGCGTTATGATCTATGACTGCGTTATCCAGCATTAAATTGATTGCTCGTTGGGATGTTCGGAACCACTTCGTCCGGAAACCCAAGAAAATCATTTTGGTGAGTCTAGTTAAAGCTTCGTGGTTAAAGCTTCGGCACTTGGACCGGGAGGTACTGGGTTCGAATCCCATCAGAGGCTTTAATTGCAAATCGAATTTTGATCATCGATTACAATGGGGGATGTTAATAAACACAACTAAGATCCTCTGATGGAGTGCAGAATTCAGCGCCGACCCACCGTCCATGTACAGGTTCACAAGGAGCTTGCAATGTGCAGGTGGTATACTGTAGTTGCGTGAGTAGGTGAATGGGTTAATGATGTGGCGTGAATGCGCGATATCACAATGGGCCAAAAATGGCCTAAGTGTCAACCACTGAAACCTAAACCTAGGTACTGGTTTTTGTTATACCAGCCAAGGAATCCCTTGCTGGATGCTTTAGAATTATTATTTGTTTGTGCTATTTCACTGGTTATATTAAATAATAATAAACACGTGTTTGCACTGCAAACACAATACACTTATGGACTTATGCACTTCCAATACACTTATGGACACAATAAATATTAAATTTAATAATAAATTATATTTTTTTTAATACCGATTTTAGACGTTGTCGAATTGTCGACATCGTCGAAGAAAAAAAAATCATAATAGTTATTTTCGACGTTGTCGAAAAAAATACGCGCGTCGAAAATTTCATAATAGACCCCCTGAATTACCTTAAGTCCTATTCAAGTAAACTTTGTGGCAAGTGTAAAATATAAATTGCAATTGCAGACACCATATTTAGTCGAGAGAAAAAATGATGATGTTGGCTAAAACACTGGCTCAACCTAGACAAATTAATGAAAAAGTGTCAGATCAACGTTGAGTAAAAATGAAAGTGGCTGATATAGATGTGGGTTCTGTCAATTACAACAAAGAGGAAACGCGAAAATGTTTGAAATTAAATATAGCAAATGATGAAATGAGTATTATAAATAAGCATTCTTCTATTACATACATACACTTATGGACAAAAATGTCGCATATTCTTCATATATGTATATAATATATGATACTTATTATGTCGAGATTTGAACATGAAATGTCATAAAAACGCCGGGGAAAATACGAAATATATGCAATATTTTTTTCCATAAGTATGTATATCAATTGCTGTTTTTTTATTAGCGCCCGATAGCTGTATCCGGAGCAGCCAATTTTCTATGTCAAAACTTATATTTAGCGCGCTATTTGCTGTGTTTTTTTATTAGCGCCCGATAGCTGTATCCGGAGCAGTCAATTTTCTACGTGAAAACCTATATTTAGCGCGCTATTATTGCATATAATTAATTTATTTAACTCTAATCTAAAATTTTTCATTCAACGTTTTAGTTAAAAATCGATATACAAATATTTTGCTCTACCTATTTATCGGGAGCCGCTATCCATTTCAATGGGAAATTTGAAAAGGCTTTTATTTTGTAAACCCCTGAAACCATTAGAAACTAATTACAATAAAAATTTAAAACGCAACAAAATGAATTCTTGTTTATAACGTCATGTCAAAATAAATGTCAATTAATATATTTCAGGTGATAAATGTTTGTTTTATTGATGAATTTAGTTTTAATTTTTATAGTACAGCGACACCAGTGAATAATAGCTGCAGTTTCAATAGAAAATTTCTATTTGGCTCCGGATAGTGCTCCAATATTAAAACACAGCAAATATTTGGTCGTTTCTTTCGAACTTTTTTCGAGAAATTGTCGTTATTTGTTTACGTTTTGTTTTGACAATTTCGATTTGAGTTTTACTTTTTCACTAGCTGTGTTGATTTTCCAGCTAGAACCAGATTTAATATTCACGTCGATTATAGAATCCGCGGGAGCAAATTGATTGCGGATTGAAAACTGCATATAAAAAACTAATTGTAAAAAACTGATTTTCCAGGAAAACGGAAAGAAAAATTATGAAATTTAGTTTCTAAATCCATTAATAGTATATTATTTAATCTGAAAAATGTCTCCCTTTCAATTTTATGTACCTAGATAGTTTTTTTCAAATCTAGAATTAAACTTAATTTCCGGAGAAGTCGTTTTGGAAAAGTACAAATAGTTAAGAAAAATAAATCACCAATTTGAAGCAGTCGTTTACGGGCTTATTTATATATGTTGAGCTATTTATAGATATGCGAAATACTCATCTTGAAAGGTTCGTATCGTTAGTCACTAAACCAAAAATAGGTAGATTAATTTCAACTCGGCAGATTTTATTTGAAGCGACAAAGACGCGTTTAATAGAATAAGGTTATAAACTGAAACAATTGTCGTGAGTTTCTAAATTCTAAATTTGGCATGCACCTTTAAACCGCAAATTGTACGCGTGTTTGTAAACGATAAACGAACATTTTGTAGGTTTTAAGGTTTATCAAAAGAGATTCTTCTGAACTGACCCGTGTTCTTGCTTAGATATAGTATTTTAGATATAGTAGTTTTTAGTAACTACGATCCTTTTCACAAAAAAAAAAAATATTTAGAATTTGTCTTAAATTTTATTTTAATTATTTGATAAAATGGGCTTGTTTTTAGTCGTCAATAAAAACATTGATAAACATTTGTACTTATTTTGTCATTTTTTGTTTAGGTTAATACTAAATTAAGATTTTTTTAAATTATGTAAAGTATAAAAAATATAGGCACACAAAGATTATTAAATTTAAACTTGAAAATATATATTTTATTTGTCGATTTGTTCTTAAATGCGAACAATATAAAGTAAGTAATTGAAAGTATAGTGGTAGTATTTTATATTTAAAAAAAATGTCGTGGCATTATTTTATTTTAATTCGATTTTTGTTATTTTTATTTATGTACATTTAAAGTAATTTAATATAAACTTATTAATAATGATGCGTATAAAATTCCTACTTATATTTTTTTAATTATGGGTGTCATAAAATGCCATAATTACTAAATCAAAAATTTAACTGGCACTTGGATTTTATAATAATTATTAATATATAAATCTACTATACATTTTAAAAATATAATAAATTCCTGAAAATTAAATAGTAATTGTCATATTATTATTGTGACACAGTTTTTGCGAGATTCGATAAATTAATTTTATTACATTTACACAGAAATTTATCCTAATATTGATTAAATTAAAAAACAAAAATTCGATGGAACATCATATAAAAAATTATTAGATTTACCTTGAGAAATAAAAATAAAAAATAAAAAGTGCTTAATAAAAAAAGTACGAATAAAATTATTGTAACGTATATGAAAAACAAAATAATGAGATAAAAAAACTAAAATAAAAATGTTAACTCTAAATTAATACTCATCTAACTACATCTTTATAATCTATGCTACGTTAGTGTTTTAGTAGTTATTTTAATTTTAAATTAAAATAATCTCCGCGCTATTGCTCTAAAGCTAAACGAATATTAATGATGAAATCATTTTTCGAACATTTTCATTACTTTCTTGTGCGACAGCTTCTGTGGACTTAATTTCCTCGATTATTTTATTCAATATTGTTTCATCCAAATCACATGGCTTGAGTTGTGCAACTTCTTGGTGCCTAGAAAAAAAATATTTAAATGTTCGAAAATAAATTGACATGGATTCAATTACTTATTATATTAATTAATTCAAGATCATGACCACAGAGAAAAATGATATTTAAATTTTAATAATACATATTTATATTTTTATGCGACCTGCAAAACTTTGTTTTACCGCGATCACAAGTCTTATTGAATATCAACCTGTTATATATTTTCCCGGTACAAGTTAGAAGGTGGTGATTGTATTGTTTTGTGATTCTAGACTCTCAGCTTCAATGTTTACCAAAAAAAAATCTAATGATATTACAGTATAAGTAGATATTTGCAAAGTATAATATTTGAAGTTTCATTTGAATGTAAATGTATTATGGTTAACACTATAACGACCCCACGTCTGCGCAGTTAAATTTCGCCAGGGACCGGAAATATTTTTAAGGAACTAATATAAAAAAATGTTATATAAAGACAAATACAAATTGTTCTTTTTGTTTTTTTTTAGTTTTTTGCTTTTTTTTTTTACTTATTTTTTAAATAAAAAAAAAAAAAAAAAAAAAAAAAACAAAAAAAATACTAAAATAAAAAAAAAATTTAAAAAAATCATTATTTTATTTTGTGTGAGCGGTCACCAACAGTTGCTCATGCCATCACGCACATGTTGTGTGAGCGGTCGTCAAAGTGTTAATGTGTGGAAAGGAAGAGCAGAACAGAGAGAAATGATGATAGGCACTCCAGCATATCAAAACGTCAAGCATCCTTTGCATGGGTAGTACAAATTAACCATGGGTAACCGTATGAAAGAGAAGCAATTGGAAAAATTGAACGAGATGAAAAAACTTATCCCTTTAGACAAACTTACTGTGTAATTTTCAGTGATGGACAAGTATATCCCTTTACCGGCCGACCCACACAATTGTGTGGGTAAGGCAAACGCATCATGTGAAAAATTTATGGTTGGATGTGTTTTGAACCAACTTACACATTTGTGTATTCCTTTTTAACTTATTTTCGTCCGACAAAAACACTATAACTAAACAAACAATTGTATTAGTTCTACTTCAAACCAAGCGAAATTTTTTATTACGAGGGCAAATCAAAAAGTCTTGCAATATCATATGAAAAAAAAGAGTGAGTGAGACAGCAATATTTTTATTTTTCGACATAATCTCCTTTAAGGTTTATACATTTGTCACATCGATCAATTAACTTGCCTAAACCCTCTAAAAACAAAGATTTCTTTTGCTCCATAAAATATCCATTTACAACAGACTGTACTTCATAGTCACTGGAAAATTTCCGGCCCCTAATTTTTTTTTTTCAAATTGGGTAACAGAAATTAGTCACTGGGTGCCAAGTCTGAACTGTACGGTGGATGCGGAATTTCCACGAAGCCGCAGTCCTTTAATGCAGCTTGAGCAACATTAGCCTTGTGCACTGGTGCATTGCCGTGAAGAAGCAAGATTTTTTTTCTAACTTTCCTTGGCCGTTTTTCTCGGATCGCTTTTTTCAATTTTCGCAAAACCGCTGCGTAATATATGCCTGTGATTGTGGTTTTCGGTGGCATATAATCGATTATCAAAATTTCTTCAGCATCCCAAAAAATTGTTGCCAAAACCTTACCAGCAGACAGTTGAGTTTTGAATTTCTTTGGTGGTGGTTCGCTACGTTTAATCCATTGCATCGATTCTTGTTTGGATTCCGGACCCCAGTGATGAAGCCATGTTTCATCGCCTGTTATTATGTTATCCAAGAAATTTTCTGGATCTTCTTTGTACATATCTAAAATCGCCTTTGAAGTTTGAACACGCATTTTTTTTGTTCTGCATTCAACAAACGGGGAACCCATCGTGCACTTACTTTCGACATGTGAAGGTGGTCATGTAATATAGTATATGTGGTACCGTATGAAAGAGAAAGTCTCCACGCTAACCGCGGAATAGAAATACGCCGGTCTTCCAATACAATAGATTCGGCCAAAATTACGTTTTCATGGCTAATAGCATCAGCTGGCCGACCCGAGCAGTTGTCGTCTTCTAATGATGCCCGACCACTTTTGAATAATTTTACCCACCTTGTTACTGTGGCATATGATGGTGCAGATTCGCAGTAAACTTTTGATATATAGTTGAATATATAAATTGCATTTCGGTCATCTTTACAGAAAAATTTAATAACGGCGCGATATTCAATTTCATTCATTTTAAGAAAAATTCAAAACACGTGTTACTAAATTGACAAAAACAAACGAACTGTAAAATTTACATCGAAATGTTCTTCTAGAAGTTTCATCGCGACAAAAAATGGTTTTGAAAAATATATTGTTGTCTCACTCACTCTTTTTTTTCATATGATATTGCAAGACTTTTTGATATACCCTCGTAACAACGCCATTGCATATTACTTTTTTACTCACACATTTGTGTGGTTTGTACTTCAACTGAGCCAATATATTTTTCCTTGGTCGGCAAAGGGATATAAGCTCCAGCAAATTGCAATGCAGACTCAGTTGTGATCAAGTTGAGCAGTAAAACAATACGAACAGTATGAACAGTAGTGAAAGCAAACAATGATCAAAGTGAAATAGCGAAACGCAACAGTGAAGTTTAATACAACAAAATAGTGTATAATTAGTTAAAAAAGTTAAATATGTACATAAGTGTTGATGAATAAAGTTTGGTGCTTTAAGACTGAGTGTTTTGTTTCCAAAAATCAATTACATAACCGTATCAAACGCTCGATATTCGTAACATTTAGTGTCATATCGGGATTTTGCAAATAACAACAATTGCGTAATAATAATTGCGTAAATAATAGCAATAATAAATAATAATAATTGCGACAACCTTCCTGTCACCTAGAATGACGCAAGCAAAAATTAAGAAAATGGAATACTGGTACAAACAATAACAGCCATTTCAGTACTGTCACCTACCCCCGAATAACAGAAGCCATCCTTGGACATGAGAGAGATAAGATGAACCTACTTTGCTTCAAGAAGGGAATGGACGCTAAATTCGAACTTCGCACATAGCAAGGCGACAAATTAGACCAGCAAGGTACGGAAGTATGCGATCAAGGCGAAAAGCATACTGCACAATTGGCAGAACTACGAGTGGAGCAAGATGGTCATTTAGCTGAGCTACGTAAAGAGCAAAATGCGATATTTGATTAGCGGGACCTGAAAATCGATCAAATTAAGCAAAACCATCTTGAAATGTGCGAGCTTAGACAAGAGATGAAGAACCTTGAAGTTGACGGTCAAGCTTTCATCAAGGAGCTTGAAAATAAGATTAGAGAAGTTGAGGCACACGTAGAAATTCATTCCTCACACAATGGTTTGGAAGATCAACCGATTACACGGGATACTGGGAAGGAAGGAAAGGAAATTTGAAATATCCTACATTCGATGGCGAAACCCCATTTGCGAATTTGAAGTTCAATTTCAAACGGCAGTAAAATAAAATGGTTGGGTCACGGAGGTATTGAGCTGCTCAATACGGTTATTTTAGTTCGTAGAGGGAAAACTGCAAGTCTTGCTGTTTCCGAGTTGGAACTAAAATATGATCAGTCACACGTCAGAGAATTATACAAGATACAACTTCAAAGCAAACGACAACTTCTTGGAAGAGCCTACACCTACAAAGAGAGGTAACGAAATTGGCGTGTGAAGCATACAGTAATGCTCCTGTAGATGAATTGGGAGGTCTTGATTTTGGCGATGTTACACAAGTAAAGGCCTAATAAAAGAGGAGATAAGGAAACCATGGCAAGCTTTTCTAACTTACGAAAGAAAACGATCGCGGTCTCCGGTTCGATGCCAACAACTCGGACATTACATGAAGTGAAGGATTGTACGTTCGAGGCAAGATCCACGGAGAAATGGGATAGTTAAACCACAGACAATCAAATTAGATTTTTCATTTGAACTAAAAAATGAAAACACAGCAAACTTCTGATAATTCCAATGTCCTCGTTGTATCTGTGATTTTTCGATAAACTGCGTATACGTATACGCAAAAAAACAAAATATTTTTGATTATGCGGCTATTTACAGAAAATGAAATCGCAGTTTAAATTTTTACGTTTACATAGGATGAAATATCTGTTTTAGGTTGTCTCAGGTTAAACCAAAACAACCTAAAACAGATATTTCATCCTATGTAAATGTACAAATTTAAACTGCATGTTCATTTTCTGTAAATAGCCGCATAAAATTAAAAATATTTCGTTTTTTTATTTGACGAAAAATCACAGATGCAACGATGACATTGGGATTAACAGAAATAAATTTTGTTTTAATTTTTTAGTTGAAATAAAAAATCTCATTTGATTGTCTGTGGTTAAACATTGACCGTGACGAGGAACCCAATCAGTTGTCTCGTTTAATGAGCATGGATAATTAAAATGAGTAAATTACACACATCAAAATTGTAAATGGAACATATGGTTTTCAGGCCTTGAATTTGGTTTGATTTTTAGATACATCGATTAGAAAATACCGGATGAGTTTTTTAAGCTGAAACTTTCAAATATCTTGGAAAATAAGCCCTCTAAGATAAAAATGACCATTATCAAAATTAAATCATTTTGGAGGGGAAATATTTACATTAGTGCTAAAATTAGGACCCCCGCCCCTGTTTGTAAGGGGGGTGGGGGCAACTTGAAAACTAAGATAAGAACCCCTATTTTTTGTTGCAGATTCGGATTCTACGGCTAAAAGTACGTAGGATTTCCTTGAAACATTTTTTTCGATTCATGATAGATGGCGCTGTAATAGGCGATATTATTTTTTTTCGATTTCTCCTACTGAGAACATTATGCATACGATTCTGCAATGTTTGCATTAAAATTAAGACGTTTTCAATGTAAATACTTGAAATTAGTTTTAAACAAATTGTATTTCTTAAATTAAAAAAAAACTACTTTTAGCGTAACCCAGGAACAACGACGGCGATGATTTTGCATAGGAACATGCGACTAAATTTGTTTTCAAATAAATGATATTTTTTGTTTTAAATATATCGATTCAGTACAGATTATTTCGAAAACAATAAGGCCTGTTTGCGTAAGGCTATTACAATTCAAAATGGAGTATTTAACTGTACAAGAAAAAATTTAAATGGTCCTGGTTTATGGAGAAGGCCGTAGTCTTGATAATGCGGTCAATTTCTACGCTTCGCGTTTTCCAGATAGGATTCGGTCTCGTGCTTCATTTTACCGGACTATCAAACAATTCACTGCTGATGGAAGTGTTCGACCGAAGAAAAGGACCCGTCGAGCAACAGCCACTGAGGAAAACAACGAAATTGCTGTATTGGCTGTAGTAGCTGATAATCCTCATAAGTACACGAGAAATAGCTAGCGAATCCGGATTATCCCAGACCAGTGTTTGCAAAATTTTGAACCGACATAAATATCATCCGTTTTAAATGATTTTACACCAAGATCTTCATGGCGTTGATTTTGAAAATCGGGTAACATTTTGTCAGTGGGCAGTAGAACAAATACAGCAAAATCCCAATTATTTTCACTATGTATTGTTCTCCGATGAGTCGTCTTTTACAAACCATGGAATGGTTAATCGACACAACATGCATTACTGGAGTGTTGAAAATCCACACTGGCTTCGCCAAGTTGAACATCAGCGCCCTTGGATTGTCAACGTGTGGTGTGGAATAATTGTCAAATCTACCGAGACATTTTGGAAAATGAACTGCCAACATTATTTCAAAATTTGAGCTTAGAATTGCGACAGGACATGTGGTTTCAATATGATGGATGTCCAGCACACTATTCGTCGGTATCACGTGAAGTACTTGGTCGTGATTTCAATGGTCGCAGGATTGGTAGAGCTGGACCGGTAAATTGGCATACCAGATCTTACTTCGCTGGATTTCTTTTTGTGGGGCTATCTCAAAGACAAAGTATACCAACAAGTACCAACAACACGTGAGAATATGATTGAGCGAACAAGAAATGCTTGTGCCGAAATTCCAGCATACATGCTTCTAAGTTGTGTACATTCATTTGAAATGCGGATTAATAAGTGCATTGAAGTCGAAGGCCATCATTTTGAGCACTTAATTTAATTAAAAAATGATGTCCACGTCGATGTTCCTGGGTTGCGCTAAAAGCAGTTTTTTTTAATTTAAGAAATACAATTTGTTTAAAACTAATTTCAAGTATTTACATTGAAAACATGTTAATTTTAATGCAAACATATTGCAGAATCGTATGCATAATGTTCTCAGTAGGAGAAATCGAAAAAAATTTAATATCGCCTATTACATCTATCATGAATCGAAAAAAAGTTTCAAGGAAATCCTACGTACTTTTAGCCGTAGAATCCGAATCTGCAATAAAAAATAGGGGTTCCTATCTTAGTTTCCAAGTTGACCCCACCCCCCCTTACAAACAGGGGCGGTGGTCCTAATTTTAGCACTAATGTATTTCCCCTCCAGAATGATTTAATTTTGATAATGGTCATTTTTATCTTAGAGGGCTTATTTTCCAAGATATTTGAAAGTTTCAGCTTAAAAACTCACCCGATATATCGATTGCACATACAATATCAAAAAATTTCAATGATAACGTTACGTAAAAACGGTTATGGTATTATTGAAAAAGTGTTTTTAGCCTATTTGAGTTAATTTGATGTCTCAGACTTTATTCCATGTTCGCTCCTAAAAGAGTGATTTAAGATTGTGAAATTTAAAATTTAGTGTAGAAGTATGGAATGCAGCAGTACACATCGTAATCTAACTCATAATGAAATGGACGAAATAGTAGAATTGCTTGGAAGTGAAAGAAGCCGAGCAGAAATTGCCCGTCATTTTAATGTGTCCCGTAGCGTTATATGCAGGTTATAGCAACGACAATTTATGACTTGGAGTTCATAAGCGCAGCATCCAGGTTGAGTAAGATTAATATCTCCAGCGCAGGACCATTCAACTGCAAATCCGCCGAGAGTCAACTTTAACTGCCCCACAATTACAAATGAATCCAAATGAATTAAATAGAAATAAAAAATGTTCCAAATAGAAAATTGATTTCTTCTGCAAATTTTTACAGGTTTTTTGCAGGCAGCATCAGCTATTAAAAATATTCAATGTTGAGAAAGAAATAAACATACAGTGTCTGGCCATATTAGTATGAATGTTTCACTTATATTTTATAATTTTTGTGTTTATTGATTCTTAAAATGCCATCTATGACTGAAAATAAAATGCAATTATGTTTTATTCCATAGATGGCGACATACTACTTTCAGGTTTCACATTTTGACATTTACAGTGCATCTATACGGTTGGTTAAAAGGGGAATCCCTGAAAACACTTTTTGTGATCAGATTCATTGAACGGCTATTTTCGGTATGACACCATGACCAAGATATCGCTGAAGCCGCTGGAGTGTGTAAAGAGCATGCCCCGACGTGTGGAAACACTTATAAAGGAAAAAAGACAATATAACAAAATATTAAAATTTGACTAGGGTCAATTAAATATTATATAAAGTCCTGAATTTAATTTAAAAAAATAAATGTTGTAATAAACTATATATAAATAAATAACTTTCATATTTATATTATATATTCTGAGTTTCTATAATGTGTCATTAACTAATATGGCCAGGCACTGTCGAACACCAGATGTTATTTGAAAAGAGTCTGATACAGTTCCTTCAATTACAATTCTACATGCAGATCCAGACGTTGTTAATTTACACAGAGAAACAAGTTTCTTTGGAATACCTAGGCATATGAGCGCGGCCCATAGGTTGTCGCGGTTTATACTGTCATACGCCTGTCTGAAGTCTATATATAGCTGATGTATGGTTATGTTATACTCCCAACATTTTTCCAAGATCATCCTCATGGTAAAACACTGGTCAGTGGTCGATCGGTTGGGACGAAAGCCACACTGATAGTCGCCAATGATGTTTTCGGCGAAAGGGATGAGTCTGGCGAGTATAACATTAGCCAACACTTTGTAAGCAGTGTTCAATAGAGCTATGCCACGAAATGCTTTCACATTTAAGACGGTCGCCTTTTTTATGCAACGGACATATGAGTGTGGTCTTCCAATTATCCGGCAACTCTTCTTGGTCCCAAATACAAACGACTAGATCGTATAAACTTGTTGCAAGAGTAGCGCCTCCGAGTTTAATTAATTCTGCGGGGATTCCATCAAGATCGGGTGCCTTGCCGTTTTTCAATCGACTAATAGCTGCGTCTACTTTCTATAAAAATACTCGGATCGAATATATTTTACGGCAACATCTTCATTTTTCTTGTCTCTCAAGTGCAAGTCAATGTTATATCTCTTTCATTTTGCAGAAGAAACATGTTGGTCGTATGTAAATGGAAATACCCCAGGTCGAAAAAATTGTTTGAATGAATGAACGAAAAAGTATGGTCCGGCCTTATCTTCAGCTAAAATATGAAGACTGATAAAAATGAAATAAAAGTTTCTAAATGAAACTGATTATCATAAAAGAATAGGTGGGGGTAAAAATGCAGTGCATAAAATAAACCGAAGTAAATCTATCTAGCATCGATGCGTGCAAAAGTTGCAATCTATCTAGCATCGATGCGTGCAAAAGTTGCAATCTATTTCACTCTGCTATCAACGTTTGCTCTGCTGGGACAAGCACATAGACGATTATTGCTCGCGAAGTAACAGCAGATAGCCGATTTAGTTATAAAAAATGGAACGCGATGGAGATACGAGGGCAAATCAATATATTCGTAGCATCGATACAAAAGAACTATATATTTAGATATTTTATTTTTTAACATAATCTCCTCCAACATTAATGCATTTATTACATTTTTCAAATAGTTTATTTAAACTGTCGAAAAAAGTTTGTTTTGGTCTTCAAAATAACCTTCAGTAGCGGACATGACCATCATTATTTGAAAATTCCGCCCCCCCCCCCCTCCTCCTTGTTTTTTTAAATTTGGAAACAGAAAACAATCATTAGGAGCCAAATCTGGACTATAGGGTGGGTGAGGGATTTCTTCAAAGTCGTATTCACGCAGAGCAGTTTGTGCAATTTTAGCCTATGAACAGGCGCGTTGTCGTGGAGAAGTAAAATCTTACTTCTAACTTTACCATGCCGTTTCTCCCGGATGGCAACCTTCAATTTGTATAAAATTTCCGCATAATAGTGGTGTTTTGTGGCATATAATCAATTAACAAAATTCCTTCTGCATCCCAGAAAAATGTGGCCATAACCTTCTCAGTTGATTGTTGAGCCTTAAACTTTTTAGGGGGTGGTTCATCACATTTTTTCCATTGCATGGATTCTTGTTTGGATTCCGGATCCCAATGACAAATCCATGTTTCATCGCCCGTCACGATACTATTTATGAAATTATCAGGATCATTTTCTTTCATATTTAAAATGTTGCTTGAAGTTTCCGATACGAATTTTATCTGTTCCGCGGTTAGCAAACGGGGAACCCATCTTACACTAACTTTTGAAAGATGAAGATGATCATGCAGAATTGTAAATGTGGTAGCAAACGAAAGCCTGAGATTCGATAATTCTGCAATATTTACACGGCGGTCCCCTAATACAATATAGTCTGCCAAAATAACGTTGTCATGCGTGATGGCGTCCTGTGATCTTCCCTGGCGCTCATCATCTAGCGATTCTCTACCACTTTTGAATAATTTAACCCACTTCGTTACTGTAGAATATTTTGGTCCACATTCACCATAAACGGTGTTCATGTTATCGCGAGCCTACTGTACTTTTCAAAATATCTACAATATACAAAAAAGGACTTCCTATGGAAGGCGCCACTTCCGGTGGACCTATTTTGGCCAAATATCACTGGGATCTTCAAATTTTTAGAAAACGTTTAAGTATGAAATTTCATTCTGCCCGATTAATCAATCCGTCTGGGCAGGGCCGAATGTTTGTTGAAAAAGTTTTTTGTTTTTTTTTTTGGAAAAATGATGTGGGCCGATACTGATGCAAATTTAATTTAGAATCTTTTAGTTCATAATCGTAAATGTTATAATTTTCAAAGTATTTACAAAAAGCTCCTATGAAAGTTGCCACTTAAGATAAACCGATTTCGTCAAAATTGATATATTTTTAATTTTTTATGGTTGGTTCTTCAATCTAAAATACCAATTGACCATCTATAAATAAGGCTTCTTCAATTCACCTAAATTTACTAAAGTGATAAGGAGTTGTTATTGAGATAGGATGTATTTAGATAAATTACCGAAGTAAATGGTATATTTATTGGTAAATGGTATTGTTTATTTGGTGGAATGACAAAATTTGGTAGTGAAATTTATTAAAAGCAAACTATTTTGGACTGATATTTAAATACCGCCACCAAACTTAAATTTCTTTTAGTATCATACGGCCTTATCCCGTGAGATATACTCGACGCGAACGACGTGAACATAATAATTAAAATTTATGTGTTCCTAGCGCAATTATACTCGACGCGAAGACTCTAAATTAGCGTCGATACCTATGTTAAAATAACATCTGAATCATTTTTTGGTATACCAATTAACCCAAGTTACAAGAAAACAACGAATTATCACAAATACTATTATAACTTCAGACCATTAAATATAATGAATTGGTAGCGTTGTTGTTTTAATTACTATTTCAGAATTATTGTTGTTATAGAGCGATGATATAAGTAAAAGAACAAACGAAGAAACAAAAACAAAAAAAAAAATGCATGACAAGGATTCCCTAATAAATAATTCCCATCTTTATCATCAATTGCGGTCGCTAGAGATCGTGGATACAAAAAGTTAAATTATTACACGAATTTAACAATGCACATGCAGTCGTTTAAATTGATTAAGATTAAAAATGATAAATAACAACTTACTTGTTCGTTTTGTATTTTTCTTGAATAGCCTGTTGTCCCAGATCCAAAGATCTCTTATGAGATATGTTTAAATGTAAAATAATGTGTTTTATACTTTCTAGGGTATATCCAAGTGTTGATTCTTCTTTCTTAGACCACATTGGCATATTAAGCATATACTGTGCAAGAGCTAATGCTGCAGCAGATATTTGTGATGGTAAAAATTGCAGATAGGGGTTGGCATCGAGTAATGACAATTCACAGAAAAACTACAAGGGAAAAAAATATTAACTATTCTAAATGAACCCCAGAATAACGTATAATAAACATAAAGGCATTTATTAAAAAATTTAAATTATTTAATCAAACAAACATAAATTAAACATTTACCATTGCCAGCATTTTAACCTTTTCCGGTATCTGATGTAAAACGGCATAAAGAGTTATAAATGAAAGTGTTGTTGGTGACGACAAATCAAATGATAATACTTTTAATATTAACTGTTCCATACGTAAAACTTGTTTTTTTGTATATGTGTCATCAGTAATATAAACAAATTCTGCAACGTCTGGTGGATACATCTCTTCATATTTTGAAGCGATAAACATTGCCGCAGTTCCGACTAGCTGTAATTTTGCTCGTATAACAGACATATAACTTAAAAATCGATCGATGTATGAGATGGCTAGCATCAGCGTTTCACTGTGAAGTCGATATTCTTCACATACTTCAACCAACCAATCAACTAGTATAGTGCGCATTGCATGTGTTATATCTGGTTGCTTTTCCATATAACTAAATTTGGCGCGATTTCGCAATTCGGCATCTTTTAAATATGATAATATGTCCAATTGATAATCCTCAACTTCAAAAAAACGTTCTCGGTCATTCTTAGGTTGCTGAGTAACAGCCCTATTCACTTCATTAATCGATTTGTCGATGGACATTGGTGAGGCACAGTCGCCGGTTGACATAGGGGTTGAAAGAACATCATCTTTAATTTCGGATAATGGATTCCTAAAAATAATAAAATAGTGGAATAATTATTATCTCACTAAAATCACATTGAAATTTTAATGATTATATTCAAAGCGTTTGATTGATTCCATTGGTGGTATCTAAAAGTTTCGCTGGACAATTTGATTTATTTAAAAAAAAAAATAAAAATAAAAATGATTTACTTGAGGAATACAGTCTAGATTCGATCAAGTATCAAGACTACGATGACGCGTAAAACAAGTCACAATGAATTGCCGTTCGTGGTAACAAAAGGTTTCAGGTTCCTTAATAGATGCAGACCGTCATTTAATGCGAAGAAATTTGTAATTTAATGCGAAGCAAACTGCTGAGAAGTCCGAATGAAGTGCCTGGCACCCCCCCCCCCCCCCCCCATTTTTAACTTAAGGTACAGCAACCCTTATATTTGTTATTAAAATTAATAATTAAGAATGCTCCGTTGTTGTTGAAAATAAAATAACTTTTATTTATTTTTGTTAGTTCTAACTTTCCTTTCTTAATATTATACAACACTATTAAACACTAAATTTATTTTATTTTAAACAAGCAATTAAAAAACTTACTATTGATTTGTTTTAAAATTTGTGTTTATTTATTTATAACAACAATTTATTGCAAGTTTGAAAAACCGCTTAAATAACCATACAAAAATTATAAATATAACTTTAAAAAAGGGAGGAAAGTTCGGAGCCGTACTCTATAAGCATTTTTGCTGATATCTCATCCATCATATCAAAAATTCTTACACCAAACCCAAAAAACTTCATCCTACCCCTCCTCCACTCCAGCTCCCATACCACCACTCCCGCCACCCCATAACCACACCACCTACACAAACCCACATCCACACGAGATATATTATTTTGTATTCCACATTCACAAGCTCTATCAAAAAAATAGAATAGAAAATAAAAAAAAAATTCTATCAATTTTAAGGGGGGTTTAACAACACCATACATATCTCCAAACACCCTAAACATAGAAATGTCCAAATCAATAGGGCTATATCCCATGAATTGCTTGAACTTTTTGTGAAGAAATTAAGTTGATATTTCCATCCAAGTTATCGTTCTCAAGTTATCGTGGATACAGACGGCAAACCGAAATCAAATAGCATTTTTTTAACAAAAATGCTTAAAAAAATAAGATTGCGATAAATGTCAATTGTTAAATACTTATTAATTTTCACTGAACAAAAATTAATGAAGCGAAGTTTTGTGTTCAAACTTAAAAAAAAACATAATGGCTGATAATATCTAAAAAATAAACAAAAGAGGATGTGAAATAGAATAACGAGAATAATTTGATTCTGACACACTACAAATTTTACAAATAGGAATAGAACGTCAAGAAAATTAGTTTCGTAAAAAGTTTTAATTTTATAATTTTTGTATGGTTAGTTGGCCCTTTAGTTTATGTTCCTGTGATGTTGTCTTTCCCAATGCATTAATTAGGATTTTAAAACGTTATTAAAGGGAATCGGCAAAAATATTGGATACAGTTCGTTTATCTGGTAGAAACAAATCGAAATAACCAAATAAAACAATTTTTATTACCTAAAAATTCATGTAATATAACAATTCAAACTGAGTATGTAAGTAATGAGATAAATTTAATATTTTATTGGGTTTTTTTTTGATAACCGGCTCACCACGTCTCGGAAAACTAGCTACTAAAGTCTGGCAAAGCGCTACTGGTACGAAACAACCCCCTGGAATAGCTTGTCTGAATTTGAATTTTTATTTTCCAATCTCGATCAACGATCTGCGTGTTTTTGCCTTTTGTATTGTAATTTAAGTTTAGTGTATGTTTCAAATTGTCAATAATAATTGGTATAATATTGTTTTAGATAAAATTTTTTCATTTAATAAAAGTTATACATCTAAAATAATAATAAAAAAAAATGTTTCTAGCTTTTGCTGATCTACCAAAATAATTTTACACTAATTATTAAAGTTAAGAAGTATTAATTTATTATTAAGAGTGTTCTTTACCAAAATAAAATTTAATTTTGAAACTACTAACCTAAAAACTAAATTAGCTACAATTCCTATCCTTTACTTATACATTCGTACCTAATAAATCATTTAACATTGTATTGGTTACCAAATACCAACTAAAATTTTTAACTATTTATGAAGTGTTGGTATTATAGTTTTAAATTTCTCTCGGAAGAGATTAATGAAAATTTGGAATAGTTATGTAGAAGAATCAATATTGTAAAGTACATATTGTATTTATTTTAATATGCTCGCACAATAAAATATTTTTGTTAGTAAAGAGCGTATTTTTCTTGTCTGTTTTGCCATCGAGCAATAAATATATAAGAGAAATCAAGTAGTGCAAATTTTATAAGCAGGTTTTTCCGAGGTTAATCTTATTTTATAGTTTTAATATACATATTTATATACACAAATTTAATTGTTTCCTATATTTAATCCATATATACGTATCTTATAAGCACATCGGCATAGTTATTTTATAGTTTATTGTTCTTGTTAGGGTTTCACAGGTTGCCAAAAGTAAAATAGATTAACCTCGGAAACTCTACATGACTCCTGTTATGTATATTTTGCTATATGGTTTTGCTAATAGACAACTATAAGTGGATCTGACGGCAAAAAAAAATAAGCTTGTTCCGGATATTTTTTTATGTTAATTTTTATTTTCATAAAGTATGTCGTGTTAAAATTTCATAGAAAAAAATCCGGAATGAGCTTATTTTTAATGCGCTAGATGTCACATTCCCAACTTTAACAGTCGTCAATATTATCAACCATATTATATAGAGAACTGTTTGTAGATCTGACGGCAAAAAAATTAACCTGATTGGGTCTTTTTTTGTATGTTAATTTTTATTTTCATAAACTATGCCGTGCTAAAATTTCATATAAAAAAAGATCCAATCAGCTTATTTTTAATGCGCCAGATGTCACTACCCCGGACATTTATAGTTCTCAATACCAATAGAGAACTGTTTGTAGATCTGACGGCAAAAAAATTAACCTGATTGGGTCTATTTTTGAATGTTAATTTTTATTTTCATAAAGTATGCCGTGCAAAAATTTCATGTAAAAAAAGACTCAATCAGCTTATTTTTAATGCCTAGATGTCACTACCCCGGACATTTATAGTTCTCAATAGAAAAATAATCAGCTGTGGCCCTATTCTGGCTTTCCCTGGGAATAGGGAATTGGGAAAAATATTTTCATAGCATTTTTACCTAAATTGTATTTTTCTGGCCTACTACGGGAACATGTTTTGTGTTAATATTTTTGAAACAAAGTTAAATGGGAAAATATTTTACCCTATACCAATTCACTTTGTTTTAAAAAATTTTACATTAAACTTATTCCCGCAGTAGGCAAAAAACATATAATTGACAAAAATGCTATGAAAATGTTTTTCGCAATTCCCTATTGCCAGGGAAAGCCAGAATAGGGCCACTGGTGGTAATAATTTTATTGAAGCAGTTTATTTTTCGCTAGGTGATGTTCCTGCCTCTGTGTGGAATACAGATTTTTTTTTTCAAATATTTATTTATTTGATAAATATTATAATATTATCTGCGTTTGCATGTAATTGAATTTGATTTTTCATTATTTCATTTTAAAAATCTAAAATTATTTTGTAATGAGGCGTACAAAAAAACGTTGTATCTCTGCGTTTGGTAGAAAATGAAGTTTTTTGTTAAGAAGAAATCGTCAGAAGCTGTTGCAAGTATTAGTCGATGCAACAGAATTTGAGCTTTCGAACTCTCAACAAGAAAATGTAACCGATGTTACCTCTCAGTCTATTGAATTTGAGAATTCGACGGAACAAGTTATTTTAAACCCGGAATTAGTAAAAGGAAATAATTCCCCAGACAATTCACCTTCATTTTTCCAAGTCGAAGGTAGCCGAATAATTTCGGTGCAGTTTTTGTTTAAAAATTATTTTATCTAGTTTAGTAGTTTTGAGAGAATAGAGACGTGGTTTAGTGTCGAAATTGTTTCTCAAATGTAACATGTGCAACGAACAATTTTCATTAGATACAGTTTAACATAAGATTCGGATGCAAACACAAATTTAAATAATTTGTCCGTTGTCGGTGGCATTGCAATTGGGACTGGTTTTATGAAGACAGAAGAGTTTCTCACGGTGTTAAATATTCCCTTGATGTCAAGTAAAACGTTTACACTAGTTCAAAAACAAGTTCAAATTGATGTTTCAACTTCTTCATGTAGAAATCTATATTGCTGCAATGCAAGCTAAAGATATAGCATTTGAAAAAGGTAATAAATATCTCGACGGGGTCCCGTTGCTAACTGTATCGGCAAATGCTTGTTTTTCGAAACGAACCTATGTTCGTCCATAGGTTCGTTTCGAAAAACAAGCATACTAACTACTCGCATTGAAAAAATTCAATGTCGAAATCATTTGCTTCGTAATTTCCGGAGGAAAATGCGGGAACTGATTATCAATACAACTTTTGCTATTAAACCACGGAAAGTGTGAGATCAAATTTAAAAAGACTTTCCGTTGGAATTTCGAAAGCTGTACAATATCGCAAAAACTTACAAAGAATTTCGGAGGAGAAAATTAGCAGCCAGGAAAAAATTACCATGTTGCAAAAAGATTTTAATAACGCGCCTTTCGTTAACAAACACATTGCGATGTTTACTTTTGTAACGGAGGAAATCGGGTGACATAAATCTGGTTCCAGAAATGCAGGAGTCAGGTATTTTTGAAAAACTTGATTATCCGCAGATTGCGAGTTAATGCAAAAAGTCTTATTTATGATGTAGATTTAAATCGAGTATAACATTTGCACTCACTAATTGCTAAAACTATTGGCGGAAAAAAATTATTTTTTCTAAAAGGCAATCGTGCACAAGCAGAGCACAATTTACAGTTTTGCAGCACAACACGCTGTGTGCGCTCTATTTGCTACAAAAGCGGATTTCAGAGTCACCGGTTTCATTTTGCTTTCTCTTGCAAAGCATAATGATTACGATCAAGATTTTCTGAAGAATTATTATTTCGAGTTTTTGCAGATTTACCAATCACTATATGGCTGAATATCGATTAGGTGACTTTTAAAAGTTGTCTGTGTGTCTTTGATTAAACGCAGAAGTAAGTTCCAGAAGGGGCGTACAAAACAATCACATTCTTTGATTTACTTAGGTGTTTCGACGAAGAATTACCAGTTGTTTTTTGAACCAATAGTTGTCTCGCTTCGAAAACAAACAACAACTGGCCTTCTCTGTTCAACATCGATACCTTGCCATAGAACAGACAGCTTAAATAACATCTGGGATACGACAGATCCTATTACTCGTAGATGTTTTTGAATGTTGTCACACCAGCGTATAGTCTATGTCAACCGCTAAAACGTATGCCAACTTATTGTTGATAGAACGCTTTTCTTATCATACAGTTAGATGGGTATCTTTCAACGTGGCTCAACCATCTAGCTCGGTCTGATTTAATGCATCCTTTAATATCACAGTTGTAGACTGAAGATGCTTAATTTCGTGAGGCATTCGAATCCAATATTTGTTGTTCGCAACTAGGGAGTGCAAATTTACCGATTTTTCAATTTACCGGTAAACGGTAAATTTTGTATAAGGTCGGTAATTTATCGAAAATTTACCGGTAAAATGAATTTAAAGAATAATTTGGTACTATGCCTTAGGTATTAAACCAGTGAAAAATTAATAAACCAGTGCTTGAAACAAATTAATGTACTTTATAAAATAAAATAATAAATAAATTCATTATTTAATTTGAAATTCATATCACAAAATTATTGTTTATATACACTGTGTTTGCCGCGTGGACCGACAACATTTTTTGGCAGATTGGAGAAGGAGGGTGGGGGTCAATTGGAAGCTTTCTTCCTTTGGAATTGATTTTCTAAGTAGCACGGTAAATGAAATGAATGAATTTTAAGTTTGTTTTAAATACCCTAAAATGACCATTTACATAACTTTTGCGTTTGTAGTCGAAGAGACACGAAATTATTTTTATTGTATTTTGCAATGTGATGTTATTTGAAATAAATTATTATTTAATAAAATTGATTTAAGAAAAATTACTTATGGGCTTCCAAATCCTAAAAAATTTATAGAAGTTTGAAAAATGTCACCTCTAATTCATTTAAAAAAAGCTATTGGTTATTTTGAAATTAGCTTTTTTAAAATCTTTAGTTTTTGCCATTTCCAATATTATACTGACATGTCATAGAAGTCAAGAGTTAAGAATAGAAAATACCTTTTAAGATATTAATAAATTTGAAATCAACTTCATTTATTAAATTTGGTTCAAAATGACCTCTTCAATTCCGTATATGCATGCACGGCATCTTTTTATAATCTCCACGGTTGTTGTGCGAAGTTGCGTTTTTTTTTTTTCAAATGCGCCGCTTATCCTTTCCTAACTTTGTTGCGTATACAAATTTTTTAGCACGTCCCCAGACACAGAAATCCAAGGGTGTGAGATCTCGGGACCGTGCGAGCCAATAAATAGGACAACCCATACCAATTAGCACATCTTCTAAAACTGGTAAAATCAGCTCAGGTAGCTCATTCTGCACTAATTCGAGGTAAATATTTCTGGAAAGTCGTTCTGGCACATAATATGCACCGATAAGGTTTCGACCAATAACACCAGCCCAAACATTAACGCTGAATTTCTTTTGGAAAGAATCAAGCCTTTTCTTGTGTGGGTTTTGGTCGTTATTGCCCCAATGAAGTAGATTGTGTAAATTCACAATTCCCTCACGATTGAAGTTAGACTTATTTGTACACAAAACCCATAAATCTACAAAACTCCCGCCATCTAGCATTATCACCTTTTTCGGGACCTGGAGCAATTAACAATTTAACAAGACCAAAGTGAAACACACGGGCACTTCCGGTAGCAGATAGTGACATATTGACTGAACAGCACGAGGCAATTAACACCCAGTTTACTTTTTTTTTAAATCTATCAATAACTTAAAAAAAAATTTCTTAACCCTGGCACAAATAACTCTGACAAAATAATATCTCGTATTTTAACCACAAAACGAGTAATTTCTATGACATGTCAGTATAATATTGGAAAGGGCATAAACTAGAGAATTTTTTTAAGCAAAACTAATTTCAAAATAACCATTAGTTATTTTTTAAATTAATTTATATGGTGACGATTTTCATAAATCTACATTTTTTTAGATTTGGAAGCCCATAAGTCATTTTTCTAAAACCAATTGTATTAAATAATGATTTATTTAGAATAAAACCATTACATTGCAGAATACAATAAAAGTTATTTCGTGCCTTGACGACTACAAACAAAGTTGTGACCATTTAAAGGCGAAATTTTAGGTAATTAAAACAAAAACTTAAAATTATTATACTCAGTTACTTTGCCACTTAGAACATCAGTTGCATAGGATGAAAGCTTCCAAATGACCTCAGATCCCCCCCCCCCCACCCAAATCTGCCAAAAAATTGTTGTCGGTCCACGCGCCAACCCTGTATAAGTTCATTTAATTTCATTAAATAAAATTCATTACATAAATCTCCAGTAGGTATACCTACATTCTTCTACATAATAATTACTTAGCGAATTCTATACCTTATATAAATCCTTCGTTCGATTAAAATATGTTCTCCATTTTTTTTTCAATGAAATGTGCCCTGGCACTGAAATGCGTCCTATTAATTATAAATATATTTTTATCGAAAAATCGGTAAATTTGTAAAAATTTACCGATAAATCGTAAATATTTTTTATACGGTAAATACGGTAAATCGGTAAACGGTAATGCACTCCCTATTCGCAACCTTAGTTGAATTAATCTACACATTTGTTGGTTGTCAAGGTCTAACCATCATTTTCGAAAGTTAGCGCTGATCTTATAAGTGTTTTATTGTAATAAATCTATTTTGTCTGATGGGATAAGTTCTTAGCAGCTTCTAATTTATTTATAATTAAATAAATAAATAAATTAGTGCTTTATAAAGTGTGATTTTACACGATTGCGAAATATATTTTAATCGCAACAACCTTGATTGTGCTAAGACTCGTGGCACTATTCTGGCTTTCCCTGAGAATAGGAAACTGGGAAAAATATTTATATAATACTATTTTTTTTATTTTTGCAAATAAAATTCCAAGAAAAAAATCTAAGAAAGCCAGAATAGTGCCACTAGATATCATTTGTTTGTTATATTTGAGCCAAGATATTTAAAGTATAAGTTGTCAAAGTTAAAGTCATTTTCTCCAAGGTTTGCTAAAATTTGTAGGAATGCTCTTAGGTGTTGATAACAACTATGTTTGATTGCGGTTGATTTTCAAACAAGATCGTTGTGCGTATTGATCAAGCGGTATTAATCTGTCCTTGATAACATTTAGTCGAAGCTTAATTCTATGAAGTTTCGTATCAGAAATAATATCCAGCATCATTTAGTCTTCGGCCAAGAAACACGATATATGCTGTGTTTTTTTATTAGCGCCCGATAGCTGTATCCGGAGCAGCCAATTTTCTATGTCAAAACTTATATTTAGCGCGCTATTATTGCATATAATTAATTTATTTAACTCTAAACTAAGATTTTTCATTCAACGTTTTAGTTAAAAATCGATAAAAGAAATATCTTGCTCTACCTATTTATCGGGAGCCGCTATCGGGAGCACTATCCATTTCAATGGGAAATTTGAAAAGGCCTTTATTTTGTAAACCCCTGAAACCATTAGAAATTTAATCTTACAATAAAAAATTAAAACGCAGCAAGATGAATTCTTGTTTATAACGTCATGTCAAAATAAATGTAAATTACTATATTTCAGGTGATAAATGTTTGTTTTATTGATGAATTTAGTTTTAGTTTTTTTAATACAGCGACACCAGTGAATAATACCTGCAGTTTCAATAGAAAATTGCCATTTAGCGTCGGATAGTGCTCCAATATTAAAACACGGCTATAATCTGCATATCCAATAATTTGCCTGACTTATTGAATATGCAACGCGAAATTTTAATACATTTCCTCACTACTTTTGTCAGAGGAGTTTGGTTGTAGCTTTTCTGCAGCAGAAATATTTTGTTTCAGAGCTCCTATTATTACGAGTTAACCAGTTTTCACGCAGCTTGTGTTTGTTTTCGCCGAGTTGACGGCACTATGATCGTCAAATAAATCATTACGTCATCATAGTGGTCTTCGTCCAATTGTATTTTCCGTTGCGGCTGTTATGGCAGACTAGATAACTTGTCTCTGACCCTAGGTGTTTGTTTTTGGCTCGTGGTTTATGTTGCGTCGGTCTAAATGTTCAGTGACAGCTGATTGATAACTGTGTCAGATGGAGTCTCCATTCTTTAGTGAATCGAAATTCCGGTACAACATCTTGTTTGTTTATTAAATGTGGATTATAATTGATCACTACAATATCGGCGCCTCTATATGATATCACGTCAGTTATACTGACAAGATCACAAAACTCTGTGACGAATTGAGCACAGATTTACTGTCTGTACGCAGAATAATATTTAAGCCTGAAACAGCTGGATTAGAATCAGCAATTGCACAGAGTCCTGTATGCTCTGCTGCATACACAATGCATTTAAACAGAGAGTCTCTTATGATCGTTGATCAAATGGAAGCTATTAGGTTCCAAATCTCTAACTCAAACTCTATGATCAAACCTCAAATGGTGTTCATATTGCCATGATCATAAGGCAGTAGTTTTTTGAAGTTTACTCTTAAAATAAATGTCTAGAGAGGTTTACTGTTTTTAACGATTTCAAATCTGACCATCGTTTCCCAAAAATAAATTGCGCATACAGTTCATAAATATCTTAACTCCTCCTAAAGAGTAGTATACTAGTTTTTAATGAATTAGAGCACATCCCCTTCTCAAAGCACCACATTTTCACAACTTTTAGAGTGCGATGCCTTAAATCAGATAGTACATTTAGGTGTTTATAGGAAACCATAACGATTAGGTCATCGGCATAGCTCTGAGATATGAAAATAGATAATTGTTGATGGTAGTTAGTTCTTCAACCATTGGAAACAAATAATGAAATCAGATCTTGTCAAGTAAAGGACGGAGTTTCTTGACCGAGTTTATGCTAACCGAAATTTAATTTTTAGTAAGATTTGCAACGTCAAGTATGTATGTACGCAATTATTTTTGTCATAATTTCTTGGCCGTACTCCTCTCCTTTTGTCATCGAGTCGTTTCTGTTATACATATATCTATTGTGAAAATCGGAAAATGCGCAAAATATATTTATTGTATATCTTTGGAACCGTTGCTTGGTTACAGTTAATATATTAACGTTGAAATTTATTAACCCCGCATGACATGCCAGCCGCGCGCGCATTAACAATTTAGTCGCGCAGTGTACCAATTACAATATAATGTTGAACAGCTGATTTATAGTAAATAAATCGAACATCACAGTGTTAAGGTGGAATAAAACAAGTTTTTATATATATTTTAATTTTCCCCTTAACAATATACAGAAAATAAATAATATTCTTTCCCGGTCAAATCAGTATTGTCACATCTTCCGCATTGATTAAACCGTGTCATCAAATATTAGTAGGTAATATTATAAATTTTTTAACTTATTTACTTAATTTTTGTAATAATCGTGTTTGATACATAATTTGTTTAAAAGTTTTTTTTTGTTACACCAAGTGCTAGTGGTTTAAGTTTCTCACAGAAACAAAAACAAATTGAAAAGTGCAGCATATACGCTGAAGCTACAACAAATCGATACGAAAATATTGTTTATTTTCTTTAAAGCTTACCAAGGTAAATTTTCTTTATAAAGTTTTGTGTTCCATAGTAATGAATGGTTACTAATTCTGTTTTGTAATTTCTAATATGTTCTGTAGCTACGGGTGTATCAAATCTGTGGCAATCGACAAAAATCCCGTTTAGCTTGGTAAGCAATTTTTTTTCTTACTTATATTAAACACTAAAACTAAAATTACTACCATTAACGAAAACTATATTAAGCTGCATATGGTAGTAGAAAGATAAGCTTCAAAATTTCAAGAAGTATAATTTGGACGGACGTCCGAGACGTGACGGTACATACATATGGCGTTATTCCACATAACAATTTTCGCTTACGCCGTTAACTATAATTACCTAATTTATTAATATTTAATTATTGACTAGTTATTAAATTATTTATATATATGTACAAATGTATCTTAGTATTTATTAATTGCATGAAAGAAAATTTAAACATTTAATTTATGATTAAAAATTTAATATAACATATTAAGGGCCATGGTTCCGTCTTACAAAGATATTTAGTTTTATTACATATTCCTTTTATTATATAATTAAATTTATTTATTTACTATATTCAAACTATATTTACAAGTTCTTATTTCTTATTATCTAAATATACTCAATCTTTGAACATATATTAATCAATTTAAGCGTTGTGGTTTTCGTTTGATTTACAATAGGTGTGTTGTTTTATATTTTTCTGATCTTTCTCTCGATTTCAATAATTTCAAGTGTTTGTGGGTGTTATGCACGGTGTCGCGAATTTAGTATTATTTTAATTACCTAAGTGCTGTAAATATGATGTGCAGTTGAATAGGTTAAACAAAGTTGCCATGATGGTGTAAGCTTCGAGCCACATTTTTGAGGGCTTCATTTTAATGAAGTTATATTTTAGGAGGTGTGGGTGTAGAACAATTTGACCGTAATATCGAAGGTCACACAACCCGGTTGTGTATATATTTATATGGATGTGACGGAGTGCAGTGATAATCTGTTATGTTCAATGAGAACTATTATAAACCACCTTGCGATAAATAGATCTGTGATTTAACATTTTTTTATATACTGATATCTGTGAATGCCCATTATGTGCGTGATTAAGTGTTCAAATATAAAATATAAAGCAGCAATTATCAAGCTCATGGTGACCGGTGGAAAGATCCCACCCTTAACGACTGCCACCTAGCCGGCGATCTACTGCTTCACCGCAAAGTCACCACGAGTTCTGTTAACGGTTTATAACGATATACAATAAAATTTTAAAATGCAAGACAGACCGTTACATCTTCGAGTTTGCTGCATTCAAAATTTATCAGATAAACCACTTTTTTCTCACACGCAGATTTTTAATCAACATTAATTTAAAAAGATCACAAATTTCATATAACTGTGTGGATGCATCTGTTAGTAATCCTACCAACAATTAAAACCATTATTTGATTATGAAACTGTTGTAAATAAACTGAAAATATCTGCATACGTACAAATGTCACCTAACATTCAAATTTAGTAGATTTTTCTACACCATTCTACGAAACTAAATGCGCTACACGAGATTTTAATTTCTGGTTTCACACTAAGTCGTAATAGATTTTTTATTGTTAATTTAAACCTTTATATTAAATTAAAACACCTAATTTTTTGTATTATTTTATTGTTCTCTCGAAAATAAAATTTAAACAAAAATCTACATCTCAAAAATGCCCTTAAATTTTTTTATTTTCATTTCTATTTTTGTCATTTCGGATTCATGGACAAAAATTTTATGTCGCACAATTTTTGTCCGTGAATCCGAAATGACAAAAATAGAAATGAAAATAAAAAAATTTAAGGGCATTTTTGAGATGTAGATTTTTGTTTAAATTTTATTTTCGAGAGAACAGAATAAAATAATACAAAAAATTAGGTGTTTTCATTTAATATAAAGGTTTAAATTAACAATAAAAAATCTATTACGATTTAGTTTGAAACCAGAAATTAAAATCTCGTGTAGCACCCACCAGCCAATAGGATATAATGAAAATAAAAATATTGTTTTCGAAACAAAAACAACAACAACAAAATAACCTTTTAATCAGGCTGGTGCTACACGAGATTTTAATTTCTGGTTTCAAACTAAGTCGTAATAGATTTTTTATTGTTAATTTAAACCTTTATATTAAATGAAAACACCTAATTTTTTGTATTATTTTATTCTGTTCTCTCGAAAATAAAATTTAAACAAAAATCTACATCTCAAAAATGCCCTTAAATTTTTTTATTTTCATTTCTATTTTTGTCATTTCGGATTCACGGACAAAAATTTTATGTCGCACATTTTTTGTCGTAGATAAATATTTCTTCGCACTATTACGTAGATAGATAAACATCTTGTTTATTTGTCGTTTTTGGGTTAATTTTAGTTAAATGTTTACTTCGAGAGCAAAAAATATATTTTTTCAACCAAGGAAGCCATTTTCGCAGCAAATAATAAATATTTTTTACTATTCGAATAAATCAAAAAACATAATTTTACGCACATACATAAAAAAAGAAAGGCTATAGTAAAAAAAAGGGTGTACCAAAAAAATCGTTCGGATTGTTTTGTTTGCTTATAATATAAAATAGAAATAAAAATGATTAATTTAATATATAATTTATATTTAATTTAATATATAATTTAAAATAAAATATATTAATTAAATATTATAGTTTTAAATTAATTATTTTTATTTTTAATATGTATAAGCAAACAAAACAATCCGAATTTTTTGGTCCCCCTACAAATGCGCAAGAAATCAAATGTGGACGTCGATTGATTTTTTGAAATCAGAGAATCACGCTGAAAGAATTAAAGTGTGGCGAGACCCAATGGCATAGGCGTTAATGCAAACATTCTAAGAGAAAATATAAACTTTATATATATGTATATACGAACCAAATGATAATTTTCGCCTATCGGAATTTGGCTGAACTTATTTTCACGAAAAAAAATTGTTTTTCTTGCGTTAGATGTTTTTATTTTTATTATTATGGTAATTTAGAAACAAAATATCGACAAAAGAAAAAAACTAGGCACGAGAAAACAGGTTCAAGCTATTTATTGTGAAAAAAAAAACTGAGCCTACCGTTGTTGTATGTCTCGATCGAACCTGAGAACTAATAACAAATTATTAAAAGAAAATTTTGGAAAAAGGGAAAAACTAAGCACGAGATATAGATATTATCTATTGATAATAAAAAAATCCAAGAAGAAAATGTTCCCACCGAAGCTTATCGAACCTGCACAAGATACCATTGTACATAACCCTCTTAAGAATTGCAATTATTCATTCGATTCGTCATTAAAATTATCAATGGAGGCAAATTCGCTCTAGAATGGACACTGAAGTTTTCATCAATTTCTTCTAACAAATGATTATATCAAACAACAATCCTTATATTCGTCATATAATCTATTACAACCAAATTATAAATAAATTTCATTTAATGATTTTAAACAGAAAAGTTTGATGGTTTTTCTTTGATGGCTAAACTAAACTAAATCATAAATAATACGACTTTCGATATTATCGAAAAAAAGGAAACATTATCAAAAATAAAAATCATAGCTATTTTCGAAGTTATCGAATCTCTCAAATTATCGAAAAATCATAAAGGCGATGCCACATTACAACATTACAATTTCTACAAACGTTTTCTGAAAACGTTTTTTTCAGTTACGAATAAATTATTGCAAATATTTTATTTAAATCTATGAGATATAATGTAAAATAACTTTATTTATTAGCCAAAATAATAAATTTTCAATTATTGAACAATTTTAATTGAAAAATTTTCCTGTAAATTTATTATTTTGGCTAATAAATAAAGTTATTTTACATTATATCTCATAGATTTAAATAAAATATTTGCAATAATTTATTCGTAAATGAAAAAAAAACGTTTTCAGAAAACGTTCGTAGAAATTGTAATGTGGCATCGCTTTAATAGGCACAATTAATAGAAATTGGAAAAACTGTTTTATTTTTTCGAAATCTATAAAAGTTCTATATTCTCGAAATGTTTCACCCTTCAACCCACAGTATTTTTTATGGTATTAGCATTAGCAGTATTTCTTTGGTAAAAAAAAAATAGAGAAATTTACAAACGAACAACAGCAAAAATCGCGTAATGGCGTATTTTTTTTTTAAATTAATTATAAATAAAATCTAGTTTTATTTTTGAACTTTTAACAATATTTATTAAGAATATTTATTAAGAAAATAAAATTTGATGCATTATTTGTTACTAACGTTTGAAAAAAGTCTTAAAATTCAATTTCAAAAATCAATTTAGCTAAATTTTTTCTCAATTTAGATACAGGCAATTGTTGTTGTAAATTTAGAAAATTTACCAAAGAAATACAGCTATTGGGCGTGTTTAGACGGGGACTTTTTCAACCAATTTTTCGGCGTTAAAATGCCACGTCGTTTAGATAAAGCGTCATTGAACTGGATTTTTTTGTCAAAACCTGTATATGTATATGTTTTAAATTTCAAATCAAATAATTTAAAATGTATTAAAAAACTGTAACTTTTGATAAAAAAAAAAAAGAAAATATTAAAAAAAATGTATTCTTATTTTCGTATGTTACACCAAAAAACTAAAAATAAAAACATGAAAACGTTACGAGTTTTTATTTATTGATTTTTTTTTTTTTCGTTTATATTAGTATTAGTGAAAAAAATCCAAGAAATAACCAAAATTTAGGCTAAAGAAAAAACCCACTAATATTTTGTCTCAAAACCGGTTTTGTATGGAAAACATAAAAAAATTCAACAAATAAAGTCTTCGTGTAAACACACGGATTGAGTGGAACACGTTCTACTCAATTGTAGTATGTAGTGAAGTCATTTGGAATAGTAGAGACTAACGACTTTACTAACTCTTACGGATTCGTGGGAACTAACTGAATGCAAATTATCATTTACCATCGACCATATAATCGAGCACCATAGACGATTATGTTTACAATGAACCTCTTTCATCATATTTGGAAAATTTATAACATATTTTGACAGTCGGAGACACAATTGTGTCTGCGTGTACGTCAAAGGTTTATGTCAAAAATTGATTTTTGTATGTATTTTGGAAGAAGATACACATTTTTGTGCATACTGTTTAAACTTTTTTTCGTCCGAAAAAAACACTATAATTATAGTTCAATCGGCACAATTGTGAAGGTGGAGCTATGGGGTTCAATGTCATTCAATGTTATGCTATGGGGTTCAATGTCGGCGAGTGGGATAGGTACACCTGCTTTTATAAATTAAAATTGGGATCGCTGGAAATACATGGAATTCTAAAAGACAATTTGAAACCATTCATGCAACAATTGGGGCCCGTGCCATCATGGATCTTGCAGCAAGACAAAGATCCTAAGCATACGGTACAAATTGTGAAAGAATGGATTATGAAAACGTCCCAAACCAGTTACATTCCCCCCCTCCTCCCGATCGCCTGAACTGAACTTCAACGAACATTTATGGGATCACCTGGAACTCAAAATTAGAAAATACAGGATTGCCAGCAAAAAAACATTGCAAGAAACAATAATGATAGCTTATAACTACCGTCCCCATTTAAATTTCAACATTATTTTTATGGATATAAGTTATTCTAAATAGTATCTATTTACAAACAATAGTTCAAGTTGTTATGGGTTGTGGTATGGCTAATTTTACAGGTGAAAATTCTATACAATAAATTATCTTGGCATTTTTAAATCGCATTCTCTAAGCATTTTTTTTTACCCAAGATAAAACTATTGATGTCAAGTATCAAGTTAACATTGAACGTCAAAACGAAATTTTAATTATTTTATATCCTTAATAACTCAAAAAACACAATCTCTACAAACGAACATTCTTGCATATACATCAAAGCCATCTAGAATCACACATAGTCTTAAAAATCATATTGAAAAATAGTCGGAGTCGGGAGTTATTTGATATTCAAATCAAGATACGGTTAGATAAAGATATAAAACAAATCAAATGTTTGAAAAGAACATTACAACAGTCAAATAGGTAAAGAAATATTTCGTATGGTAAAGACATGTACAATATCCCTTTAGTGATTTACTAACACAAATGTGCGGGTAGGGCAAAAGTACCATGCTAAAAATTTAGTTTTGTATGTTTTTTGAACCAACTTACATATTTGTGAATTCCTTTTTAACTTATTTTCGTCCGAAAAAAAACACTATCTATACACACAATTGTGTTGGTTTTACTTCAAATAAAGCGAAATTTTTTATCAACAACGCCATTACATACTATGGTTTTTTACTCACACATTTGTGTAGGTTGGACTAAAACTGAGTCAATTTTTTTGTTTTCTTGGTTGATAAAGGGATATAAGTCTTATTTACAATTCATCCGTTGATTTTTGATTAATATTGCATTTCTAAACCGTTTAAAGGTTATTCTTTATTCTAAGTACAAAATCACATTACTCTGTAATTATTATTTACGACATGTTTTTGAAGTCCAACCAAATCTGTGTTAAGCAGATCTTAATTTCAGTGTATTTCATTGTTGAAGACGAAATGCTCTATTTAGCACTTTCTGAGTATAATGGTCGGATCTTGGAATCTGGAATATTTTCTGTTCTCCGGATTGTCGTACTAGAATTTTAGAATTTCGGGTAAACTACAAAACACTATATGCGTTTTAAGCAGAGAAGCTCATTTAAACATCGAATTTAGTTAGTCACTGCGAGTTTTCCGAACTCTACGAGTTCTTAATCCTATAATTTTTTATGTGCCTGAGACTAAGTCCTCAACAGCATCCAAAATTTACCAATCGAAACCCTTTTTAGTATTTGATTTAGGTATAGTTATGGAAGGACGTTTTACTTTTACCATTTGTTTTTTACCTTGTTTTAATTTTTAATCTTTGTAAAATGTATGGGTTATTGTTAAAGGTCGGTAACGAGAAGGTGGTGAGACTTGTATCAATTAACTGCTCCTTTTGAAATCGATGTTATGAAATAAATATCTTGCTTTACCTTAGGGCTAGTTAAAAGTTAGATTTATTGCATAACATAATTAAATTTTGTACTCGTTCATTATTGTTCTAAATTTGTCTTAATCATCAATTTCTCAAACAGAAGATTAATAAATAGTCTAGGATTAAAGCATTGTAAGATCTTAAAGACTGTTGAGAGCTAATAGTGCCTCTAAATGAAATATTAAACATCAACAAACTGAAATTTGTTAAGTAATTTAGATTTTCTAGGCCGTCGTATTTATTGTACTCGTCGGTTTTCTTAATTGTGCAAGTGTCATGATCAAGTAAAATATTACGAGTGCACACCAAATTGAAATCTTTGCTTGTCATGTATAGAATTGATCCATTAGATGTTGTCTAATCAGACACTTCCAACACTTGACATTTATATTAGTGAATTAAGCAACTAAACTGTTGTTCTAGGACATTCTACCCCTTAAATCTTCTTCTAATATAAATAGGCACATTATTTATTCCCTACTTTAACATAAAACTATAAATAATAAATTTATTTGTTTTGTTGTTTTTGTGGAAATACGGAGATAAACCTAAGCAAAAGTATAGGTCAAAGTGAAGACGATTGAGGAAATATTCGAATGTTTAACTTTACTGCAAGAATATTTTCATTCCAACGATAACAATCCATTTGTGAACTTATATCCAAATTTACATTCTAAATTGAATTAATTTTATAACTTTTTATGTAAGGTAACGCTTTTTATGTAATTAAATTGTTAGAGCTTGAGCTTATTTAGTTATAAAATAAAACTATAAACGAAAATATCAAAAATTGCAATTAATTATTAATAATATCCAAACGAAAGCCTTTTACACACTCACGTAATGTTTTTCAACGATAAATTGTTGATGATACTTTTTGACATAAATTTATCTTGCCACTTTACATATCTTGAAAAAAATTTAGTGAATGCGAACTTGCTAATACATCACGATATTCAATATAAATCTAGACTTCTACGATAATTTTCATATTTAAAGGTTATCACTTTTACATAATACAATTTATCTTGGTTTTTAGAGAATTAGGGCACTGGGGGCCCGATTGAAATCGACCGCCGTCGATTTTTGTTCGTTGTTTATATTCAGCAAAAGTAATCACTATTGATGAATATAAACAACGAACAAAAATCGACGGCGGTCGATTTCCATAGTGGGCCCCCTGGAGTCGCTAACACAACAACGCGTTTTAATTGTCCAAATTTATTTCGTTGAAAAAAAACATTTCGTAAATTAAGTGAGTTTTGGTCGATATGGACGTGCAATTGGAAAAATTATGGATCGTGAAGTGTTCGTAATCCAAGCCCATCAACCAGGCATTGTTCGCAAGAACTAAATATTTCACGAACCATATTACGACGCATTTTGCATGTTGATCTTCATTTGCATCCATACAAAACTCGACTAGCTCAAAAATAGAAGCCATTAGACCATTTAAATCATCATCGTTTTGTTAATTGGATGCTTGAACGAAATAAAGGTTTTTCATCAAAATCCTCTTTAGCGATGAAGCAAATGAGCTTCATCTTAATGGGAATACATCAATAAGCAAAATTTTCGAATTAACGAAGCGCAAAAGCCTCATGTTATTCACGAAGCAGAAGTTCATCCTCCAAAACTCAATGTTTGGTGTGGTTTATGGGCTGGTGGCATCCAGGGCCATTTTTCTTTGAAAATGAACAGGAAAATGTCCTTACAGTGAATGGAGAACGTTATCGCAACATGTTAACTTTTTTTTGTGGCCTAAATTGAATGAATTGCTTGTCAACGACCTTTGGTTTCAACAAGACGGAGTGACATGTCACGCAAGTGGTGCAATAATTTATTGTTAACAAAATTTGCTGATCACATAATTAGGTACAAGAAATTACAAGGTCCCTTGGTTACCAAGAAGCCCGGATTTAACACCACTTGATTATTTTTTGTGGGATTATTTGAAAGGTAAGGTGTATGCTAATCATCCACAAACAATTCAACAACTTAAAAACAACATTCGAGCTGAAATTGAGGTCATTGATCAGCTTTTATTGAAAAGGTCATCGAAAAATTTGATGCTTGGATGCAGGGCTGTAGACAAAGCCGTGGTGGACGCAGGGCTGGAAACCAATTTATATTTTAGGTTGGTTTGGTTTCTGGTTCCTTTCAATAACAAATTTTAGTTTTGGTTTCGGTTGTAACGGGTGATTTTTTAAGAGCTTGAGTTTTTTTTTTAAAAAAAACGCATAAAATTTGCAAAATCTCATCGGTTCTTTATTTGAAACGTTAGATTGGTCCATGACATTTACTTTTTGAAGATAATTTCATTTAAATGTTGACCGCGGCTGCGTCTTAGGTGGTCCATTCGGAAAGTCCAATTTTGGGCAACTTTTTCGAGCATTTCGGCCGGAATAGCCCGAATTTCTTCGGAAATGTTGTCTTCCAAAACTGGAATAGTTGCTGGCTTATTTCTGTAGACTTTAGACTTGACGTAGCCCCACAAAAAATAGTCTAAAGGCGTCAAATCGCATGATCTTGGTGGCCAACTTACCGGGCCATTTCTTGAGATGAATTGTTCTCCGAAGTTTTCCCTCAAAATGGCCATAGAATCGCGAGCTGTGTGGCATGTAGCGCCATCTTGTTGAAACCACATGTCAACTAAGTTCAGTTCTTCCATTTTTGGCAACAAAAAGTTTGTTAGCATCGAACGATAGCGATCGCCATTCACCGTAACGTTGCGTCCAACAGCATCTTTGAAAAAATACGGTCCAATGATTCCACCAGCGTACAAACCACACCAAACAGTGCATTTTTCGGGATGCATGGGCAGTTCTTGAACGGCTTCTGGTTGCTCTTCACTCCAAATGCGGCAATTTTGCTTATTTACGTAGCCATTCAACCAGAAATGAGCCTCATCGCTGAACAAAATTTGTCGATAAAAAAGCGGATTTTCTGCCAACTTTTCTAGGGCCCATTCACTGAAAATTCGACGTTGTGGCAGATCGTTCGGCTTCAGTTCTTGCAGGAGCTGTATTTTATACGGTTTTACACCAAGATCTTTGCGTAAAATCTTCCATGTCGTCGAATAACACAAACCCAATTGCTGCGAACGGCGACGAATCGACATTTCACGGTCTTCAGCAACACTCTCAGAAACAGACGCAATATTCTCTTCTGTACGCACTGTACGCATTCGTGTGGTTGGTTTAATGTCCAATAAAGTAAACTGAGTGCGAAACTTGGTCACAATCGCATTAATTGTTTGCTCACTTGGTCGATTATGTAGACCATAAATCGGACGTAAATCGCGAAACACTTTTCGAACCGAACACTGATTTTTGTAATATAATTCAATTATTTGCAAGCGTTGCTCGTTAGTAAGTCTATTCATTATGAAATGTCAAAGCATACTGAGCATCTTTCTCTTTGACACCTTGTCTGAAATCCCGCGTGATCTGTCAAATACTAATGCATGAAAATCCTAACCACAAAAAAATCACCCTTTATAAATTTTTAAATTTTGGTTTTGAAACAAAAATTTAATGATTATTCTTGAAAAAAAAAATTATTTAACTTAATGAAAACACATACTCGTTTAAACCATCCCTGTTATCTGCTAGAATAAACTTCAACATTGAAAACGCTCGCTCCACCGATACTTGTGTTGCAAGGACAGCAAATAAAATGTTGGCAAAAAAATTGGTCAATTGTCTGAAATCAATTGACCAATTTTTTTTTTAATTTCATTTGGTTTTGGTTTCGGTTTTATAAAGTTTTTAATTTTGGTTTTGGTTTTAGTAATTTTTTATGGTTTTGAAAAAACGATTTCCAGCCGTGGGTGGGCGTATGAACGATATTGTTTTTCATACATTCATGCATTCAAGGTGCTGCACCTTGCCTTATCAATAAAATTTTTGCACCTTTCTATCGATATATACTTATATACAAGACCTAGTTTATCCAGTACAACATTTTAAATTGAAAATCTATTCCTTTTAATTTCGATTTTAATATAAAACCAGAGTAAAAAAAGAGTATTTCGAGCCTACATTCCAGCCTTCAAACTTGAAATAATTAAATTTTTGACACTTTTTCACTACAAATTAGTCACAGATGTACCAGTAGATAAACAATGACGTAAGAAATTTATTCCATACATTATCGAGTGTTATCTTGACTTCAGTTTTCCCGTTTTATACGGTTAGGAAATTCGTCAGTTTTTCCAAATTTTAATAATATTTTTTAGAGGTTACATTGAACTGGTATATTTCCGGTTCTACTGGAGAAATGGTTAAAATTAGTATAACTTTAGAAAGAGCTTAGATAGTGTTAAATAATCCATTAAACAATTTCATGAAAGTACCATTATTTTAAGAGGTTTTGTGAAATGAATGTAGCCAAATGTTTTGACTTGTAAGGGGCGCAACTGATTTCTATAAAGAAGTGAAGGTTGCACCTTTCTAGATATTGACTTTGAATTTGTACAAGTCCTAGTTTGGTCGGTACAGCTGTTTTCTATATTGAAAGTATTTCAAAAATCAGGTATTCCAATTTAAAATAATGTACCGGCTAAACTCATAAATTAACTTTATATTTATGTATGTATTACTAAAATTTTATAAATAAATTTACTTTTAATTTTAAAATAAAATGTTAATTATTAAATATAAAAATTCTTCCCGGTTACATTTTTGGAAACAATCGATATACAAAAATAGAAAAAGACGATTCAAATATTTATGTTGTTTGAAATTCAACGCAACGATCGGCTACCATTGCATATCAATTGTTTGTAAATTCAGTACCACTAGTTCTTGTAATAGTGTTCTAAAGGTAACATCTAATATAAGATCCATTGTAATATGGCACCATTTCGTGAACTGGAGGCGGTTAAGTCGTCACATTGTATCACAAAGGTTATAATCAAGTAGAAATCGCACGAAAATTAGGAATGAAGCAATCTTAAAATTAGGAATGAACCAGTCTTCGGTTTTACGAATATTTAAGCGATATCGAGACACCGGAATATAAAGAAAGCCCGGAAGAGAACGTAAAAGGTGCAAACCGAGCCTGACGACCGATTTTTAAAAATTAATTCGTTGAGATCGAAAGCGTACTGCTGCTCAAATGAAAAATGAGTTACTTAGTACCCGTCAAGTGAATATTAGTGCCAGAACAATAAGACGAAGATTAAAAGAAGTGAACCTAACCCTAATACGGCCCGTAAAAGTTCCACGGCTTCTTCCCCGTCACAAATCGAGCCGTTTAGAATTTGGTCATACTCATGCAAATTGGGGAACTGATTAATGGGACACTCTTCTCTTTTCAGATGACACCAGAATCCAATTATGGAAACCAGGTGGACAAAATCTTGTATACAGAAGAATTGGAGAACGCTACGCACCGTATAACATATTGCAAAATGTAAGCATTGGAGGTTCAATAATGTTTTGTGGTGGAATAAGTTGGGAGGGCCGTACGGAGCTGGTGGAGATTGGTTTGAGGGTGAATGTAGACTGGTATGTTCGCAACATTCTTGGCGACTACGTTTTGCCATATGTGGGTTTCATAGGTTATGTCAGTTTTGTGTTAAGGCTCCAGTACACGTACCTGCAACGGTACATCCATATATCCAAGACATCGGCATTCGTGCATTTAAGTGGCCACCAATGAGCCCGGATCTAAATCCGATCGAACACGTATGGGACATTCCAAAACGCCATATTAGAGCTAGCCGCACCAGGTTCGATAGCAGAGCTGAGTAGTGCAGCGCAAGAAGAGTGGATCTCATTCCGCAAGAAATGATACAAAGCATTCTACTTAGTATGACCAGAAGAATAGAAGCTGTAATAAGGGCACGGGGGAAATACTCATTACTAAATTAATCAAACTAAATTGTAATAAAGCTAATTTTAATGTTTATATGCCTGCGTTTGAAAATTAAAATAAAAATAGTTTAACACATTTTAACAATTTGCAATGCAAAAAATAGCCGCAATAACTCCATAACGCCACATTTGTGCCTCTTTTGTGAAAAATATAAATTTTGGATTAATTGATCACTTCCATTTCACTTCCACTGAAATTGGCCAGCGGGATTTTTTTTTATTACGATGTTGATGTTGATAGTTTTTCTAATTATATCTTTGTTATTTTTATGTGTTAATTCCTTTATGAATTGTTTATGAATTAATTCCTCGAAAATATCATCCTGTACATATGTATGTATTAATATAAAAAACAAACATAATTTGGTGGAAAAAAAATAAACTAAAACGATTCGTAAACAACATTTTTTAAAAATTCGTCAACTTTAACTAATAATTGCGGATTGAATATACAGAATTTTAAAATAATCATGTATTAATCCTTCAAAAATACCTTTAGCTTTGCGCTAAAATAAAAATTATGCCATTAGCTAAAGTTTTGTAGCCACTAGGTGATTTGCGCGTAACCCTTATTTTGATAAAATGAGTAACAGCCTTAAATAGTATTTTTTGTATTTTTTCATATTTAAATTTGCTATATACGTTCATAATTACACATAATTAAAATAAGCAACCATGTTATTGTCAAAATTTTAACCAATTGAAACAGATGAAAAGTTAAAAAAAATTACCACGAAATTTTTTTTAACTCGCGGCATTTAATCCAATTGAAACACACACTAGGTAGATGTATCACTTCATACGACGTGACTATAGATATTCCGGGGGGCCTACTATGGAAATCGATCGTCGACGTTTTTTGTTCGTTGTTTATATTCAGCAATAGTAATTACTATTGCTGAATAGAAACAACGATCAAAAAACGTCGACGATCGATTTCCATAGTAGGCCCCCGGGTTACTAAATTTTAAAATCAAAATTTACTAAATAATTTTGTGCAGACTCAATTTTTTAAACCTTACAGCGCATACCCAATAGAATTCCTTATGACTCTTTATCTACAGAAAAGTATGAAAAAAAATTTGTGAAACAAATTTTTTTTTTCTCAAATTTTTTTTTCATACTTTTCTGTAAGTAAAATGTTAGTTGGCTGCATTAGTTTGAATTTTTTTTATTTATTTGTCACGTCAACATTTCCAAGGGATAGAAATTGTCGTTTGAAGTGATAGCAGTCGCAAGGAGATATTTATAAACAGCAGCATACTAAGTTTTAAAAAACAGCCAGAACTACTTTATTGAACAATTATTTTGTAATTTTCGATTTAAGGATAAAAAACACCAAGAGCGCAACATATTCCAAACAATCCACACTAACGGCTGCATATGGGCGGGCACATCAAGCAGCGCAGCAGATTGTTTTGTTTTAGTAGTAAAATTGAATTGTGCAAATTTTATCGAGGTTATGAGTAGCAGCAAATTAAAGCTACCGGGTGTGGAACCAATTGATGCCACGACAGATGCAACTTCATTCAATATAATTTCTTTAAATTTTAATTTTTCAATTATAATTACAAGATACTTAATTTCATTTAATGCAAATACCTATATTTATACTCAAACTATGATTTTGTATCATTACATAAGCGAATAAGCCAAAATTTAACTCGCTGCTGCTTGTTGTGTTTCGTTCTTTAACCCATTGCCTCACACTTTTTAATTGACGACCGTGCTCAGAAACACACTTTTTGTTTTTCAATTGTTTATAACTGTCATATGAAATTGAGCGTCATTTATATGTTTGGAAGTGAAAATTATCACATTTTCTCACAGTTTTCCCATGAAAACTCTCGACGGCTATAGCCGTCATTTGCTCATCACATCATTTTTTCTATATATTTCCGCTTACAGAAACAAATGATCCGATTTTTTGGTGATATATAGACAAATGACGGCTATAGCCGTCATTTGCGCGAACATAATAGGACGGCTATAGCCGTCATTTGTTTCTGTAGGCGGAAATATTTCGAAATGCTAATCATGAAAAATCGCACAAAAAAACAATTGATATGTTATCTGGAATGTTACATCTTTTTTTCATTGATGTATTACTGAATAATTATCAAAATAATGCATTAGTAGTACACTTCGTAAGAATGATGTTCCTTTTTTTATTAATTAAAATATGCAGGACGGCTATAGCCGTCATTTGCCTATATATCACCAAAAATATGACGGCTATAGCCGTCATTTGCGGGAATGGGTTAATGATCTTGCTAGTAACCAAGAAGATGAGTAGTCACATCACTTGAAGTGATGCGACTAAGAGAATAGGGGTGTTAGTCTTTGGAAATAAAGTGAAGAACGAAGAGCTATACAATTTAAGAAAGTAATTATTTAGTTCCCTGAAAGTGGCACTCAAAAATTGAATAAATTGATCGCTAATTAATTGGGCTATCCTTGATTTGACCTCATACCGTACGCTGAAATGGGGTTATTAACCAGTATTTTAAGCAATAAAAGATAATATTGATTTTATGACATTTTATAGACAGTTTAGATAGCTACGCATGCATACTAATGTGTTTGTTAGTAAACTTATAATATGCATTAAAAAATGCGTGCGCAAAGTTACTTAAAAATCAAATCATGAACTAGGTATAGAGAATAATCTAAAATTCTAAAACTCGCAAAGAAATTTTGTCAGACCACGCAATTATGGAAACAATACAAACTAAATTAACTAGGGTATTATAAATGACTGCCAATTCTGCAAACACATACATATCGCACATGATATAGAACTGACACAACTCAAAAAATGAACTTTTTGAGTATATTCTCTAGAAAGATGCGCAATGTTAGATTTTATATCCCACAATAACCCTTTATCAACCAAGAAAACAAAAAAATTGACTCAGTTTTAGTCCAACCTACACAAATGTGTGAGTAAAAAACCATAGTATGTAATGGCGTTGTTGATAAAAAATTTCGCTTTATTTGAAGTAAAACCAACACAATTGTGTGTATAGATATAGTGTTTTTTTTCGGACGAAAATAAGTTAAAAAGGAATTCACAAATATGTAAGTTGGTTCAAAAAACATACAAAACTAAATTTTTAGCATGGTACTTTTGCCCTACCCGCACATTTGTGTTAGTAAATCACTAAAGGGATAAAAACATTTTTGTTTTTCCTTCACCGAAAATGATAGAGCGCGAAATAAATAGCGATAATCGGTATTAATTAACGTAATTTGTATTTTTCTTTTTGCTCTCCTGAAAAATTGAAATTTTTCAGTTCGTCACTTTTCCATATCATGTGCGATATATGTACATGACAATCATATGGTAAAATAACGGTAACCCTTAATACAACCCATAATATACTAACCTTATTGCACCCATCGACACATTTACACAATGTTCTTCCTTATCCGGTTTATTTTCCTTGTTTTCCGGGTTGTTATTTTCATTAGAACTTTCTTCAAATACGGTAAATTGATCAACGGGAACCGTTGACCCTTTAATTTGTCCAGTTTTATTGACACCAACCACATGTTTTAAGATAACTTCGTGTTGTTTTTTAGCGCCATTCAATTTATTTTTGGGATCGGGACGGTTTGTATTAATCTGCGAATGGGCAAATGGAATTTCTTTTTAGTTTCATAATAAAATGTTTGTTCACCACAAAAGAGACAACCTTGTTTTCTTCATTCAAGGTCCAAATAAAATAAAACTTTTGTGTTACAAATACGACAGGGTACTTACATTTTTTGTTTGTTTATTATCCAAAACGCCGAACACATTTATATTTCTTTTTTCAGATATATTATTTTTGAGTATTATGTGTTGATTTTTCATGTGAACTGGTGCACAATTCGTTCTATTCTCCTTTTCTAAATCTTCATGAATATGAAATGTCGCCATTTTTATGTATTAATAAACTTCGTATAACTTAAAACAATTAAAACTGTATCTAAGACGAATGTACAGATAAGTATTACTTATTTCTGATTATATATGATTAAATTCGGAAAAATTGAATTCCAAAATAAAATTTTTGTTCGAAAATAAACTGCGGCTTCGCAGCAATAGTTTATAGCAGGGTTTATTATGTTATTATGAAAAATTCATCGTTATTAGAAATGATTTTCAAATAAAATTACAAAAATAAAACAAAAAACCTGCGCACTACGGTTAAAATTAAAATGGGAAACTTTTTTATATTCTTCCGACTTGAGAAATGTATGACGATTTATGTTAACACAACAAACATTAATGAAATTTAGCAGCTGTGCTGAACGTTAAACAAAAAACACGAGTGAGGAAGAGAGAGCGATCGAAAAAAGAAAAAGCTCAGCAATGGCGTCCTAACCTGAGTTCGTTTCAAATTTCAACCAATCGGTGAATATCAAACAATTTTTTTAAATTAACGAATTTCTAATTTTATTTTTTGTAATATGTATTTGATTTAATCATAACATTTTGAAATAATCAAATACCGCTGGCTTTAAATATTTACAATTTCTCTTAAATATTCCATATATGTACATAATAAATTTTTATTTCATTTGCTAACCTTTGGTTTTTGCTAGCCACATGATATATAAGAAATTTTTTTTCTTGTTAAATGTGTTATACTGTTATAATAGCATAAAAAAAATTAATATTCTATTTTTATGGTATACATACACCCAATAAACATGTTATTCTGAGTTGGAATGTTCAATGACAGGTTGTAAAGCCTATTCCATGGAAAAAATTGGCTGACAGCAATTTTTTTACTGAAAATTCCAAGAGTTACATGCTCTTCCAAAAGAGTGACTATAACGTTGGTTGTTTTCGAAACGAATACTTATTTGTGGAACCTAACTTATTCATATAAGTATGCTGGCGAGGTAACTTATTTACGGTCTGTTTCTTGCACAAAAATCTTAATTGTTTGTCAATTTATTGTTAGATATTAATGAATGTCAGTTGTTTTATTTTAGGGTTTAGTTAATATTTCTGGGTACCAAATGGGTATTTCTGAATTAAAATTACATAAAATAATTAACTTAAAGATGTAGCGAGCATCCGAATTATACGTTATTTTTTATGCGTATGGAGAGTGACTTATTTGAAAGTCTACAATAAGCTTCCTGTCGAATAGACTTATTAGAAATGTGTTAGAATTATTTTGACGAATTACCAGGTTGGGTGCAAGTCTCGCATAAAAGTCAAAGAAGTTTACAATAAGTCTAGCCGACAGGAGCCTTATTGTAGACTTTCAAATAAGTCACTCTCCACAAAGTAAGTCACGAATTGGACCGCAATCAGAGTACAAAAAATCTTTTTTACACAAATCAGATGCATAAAAAAGTAACGTACGGTAAACAACATGATTATTAGCACTGGTGAGACATAAAACAACCATTTTCTATTAATTTGATAATTAAGGACTAGACACATCAAGCGTCGACGGCGAGCGGCAAATTTATAAATGCATTACTTTATTTGTGTATTGTATAGAAACGATAGTATAAACAATTATATACCAAATATTTATAAAAAAACATTACAAACTTTGGATTTTTAATAGAAAAATTGTAATTTTAAGAAATTTTATCGAATGAAGTTGTATCCGCCGCCGCGAAATTATGTCTCACACCAAAAAAATTCGTCCATCGCCGCCGAACATAACCTAAAAATAATCATACTTCAATTGTAGTCCATACATTTCTCATTCTTCATTCACGTATGCAATCAAATTATTTACTAATATTAAAGACTAATAAAACAACAATCTAAAATTCTCAAAATTATCCAAAACAAAAGACGCCGCGCCGCTCTTGGTGTGAATGGATATGCGCGTCGAGTTGTATGGAACCATTGGAATTTGACGCGCCGCGCTTGGTGTGTCTTGTCCTATAGGCTGTTTTCCAAACGAATACTTATTTGTGGAACCTAGTTTATTCAAATAAAGGACTAGACACACCAAGAGCGGCACGTCAAATTCCAAAAGTTCCATGCAATTCGACGCGCATATCTGTTCACATCAAGAGCGGCGCGATGACTTTTTCGTTTTGGATATTTTTGAGAATTTTAGACTTTTGTTTTATTAATCTTTCATATTGGTAAATAATAATAATGCATACATGAATAACGAATGAGAAATATATGAACCACAATTGAAGTATCATTATTTTTAGGTTATGTTCGGCGGTGATGGACGTTTTTTTTTGGCCGCTTGGTGTGGGATATAATTTCGCGGCGGCGGATGCAACTTCAGTCGATACAATTTCTTAAAATTACAATTTTTCTATTAAAAATCCAAAATTTGTAATTTTTTTATAAATAATTTGTATATATGTAATTGTGTATACTATCGTTTCTATATAATACATAAACAAATTAATGCATATTTAAATTCGCCGCTCGCCGCCGACGCTTGGTGTGTCTAGTCCTTAAGTATGCTGGCGAGGTAACTTATTTTTTTTATGCGTATGGAGAGTGACTTATTTGAAAGTCTACAATAAGCTTCCTGTCGAGTAGACTTATATTGTATGTATATTCGCTTTCATTTGATTCGTCAGACATTATTATAAATGAAATATTTAATAAAATATAGTAAAATCTATAATAAAAACAAGAAACAAACACGGCTTTCAAGTTTGCGTTATTTACTATAATTTACAGCTGATGAAATGCAAAAGCTGTAAAGTTATTTGTTGTAAGATTGTTTTCGGTGCACACGCAATAATCTTTATAAAACAACACTTTGAATAAAACAATTTTTATTTTATTAAACACAACTTGCTTAATCACAAATATAATAAAAAATCTAAATAGAAATTGCGTGGTCATTTTGACAATTGACATGACGTTGAGTATATGTGTGAGTAAACGTAAAAAAAAATCCAACAAATTTTTTGGATTTTTTTTTGATTCATTTTCAAAAAAAAAAAGACAAAAAATGTAAACAAACCCATTTCCAATTGATTCCAATCAGAAAAAAATGTGGATTTTTGTGAAACTGAAAACGATATTACAATCTGTCTATTCTGTGGTTATAGCACTATAAGGTGTTATAACCATAGTATCTGTTCTGTGCTATAACTATAATAATAGTAAAATAACTAATATGTTATCAAAAACAAATAATTAATATGTTATATAATTTATACGTTATCAAATTATAATGTGTTTTACAAAAATAGTTCTGATTTAACTAAGATCCGTTAAAATCCGAAAGACATTGGGCCAAGCTACACACGGTTTCAACTTCTGGCTTCAAACTAAGTCGTAATAGATTTTATATTGCTAATTTAAAGCCTTATTTGGCGCTCCTTCAAAAGTTAACTCAATTTCAAAAACAAAAAAAAAATTCTATTTTGCTTGCCAAACTTCGTTTTATTATCATTAGCACACGTTACATTGTTTTCGTATTTTTTTTTTGAGTTTGATTATGAAGTAAAGGAAATTTTTTTTTCTCTTCTTTTTTATGGTGGTGTTTTTTGTTTGTTTACGAGATTATTTTTTTTGCTATAGTTGTATTAGTTAGTTTTTGTTAATTGTATTATTAACACACATTATTGTCAATCATTCGACAAGGTTTTGAAATGCACAACATTTTGAAATGCAATAATTTTAGAGGCTAACGGCTTCGATAACTCTCACGGGCACGCGGGAGGTCGCTGCGCTCCCCCCCCCCCCCCGCTTAGCCCTCCGAGGGGCTTTAGATTTGAACTTCGGGGGACGTAGGAGCCGGGATCAGCAAACATGTCGCACTGCGTGCCGCACGTAGGAGCGGATTATATAGAATCTATTAATGACGTCAAAAACCCAAACGTTCTTTTCAGGACGACCAAAAATATATTTTATTAAAAGAACGTATTTATATAATTCCAATTTTGAAAATTAAATTTTACAATTATTGATTGTGAAATGGTCAAATTCAATTGAGCAGGCCCAATTCCAAAAATTCTAGAAAAAAAAACAGAAAAAAGAAAAAGAAAATAAAAAACGGGATTTGGCAGGCAAAATAGATTTTTTTTTTTATTCTAAAATTGAGTTAACTTTTGAAGGAGCGCGCCTTATTTTATATTGCAACACAAAATTTTTTTGTATTGTTTATTCTGTTCTCTCGAAAATAAAATTTGAACAAAAATCTACAACTCAAAAATGGCCTTAAATTTTTTTATTTTCATTTCTAGTTTTTCATTTCGTTTTGAAAGACATTTTTGAAATGTAGATTTTTGTTTAAATTTTATTTTCGAGAGAACAGAATAATACAAAAAAAATTGGTGTTTTAATATAAAATAAGGGTTTAAATTAGCAATAAAAAATCTAATACGACTCAGTTTGAAGCCAGAAACCATTACAACCAGTGATTTTTTACATAGACATTTGTGTGGGTTGGACTTAAATTTAGCAAAAAAAAATTGACTGGTAGTTGAAGGGATAAATCCCTTTTCCTGGCTGCCATCACAATTCTGTGGGTCATCATGTCACAAATTTATTTTTGTATGTATTTTGGACCAACACACACATTTGTGCATTCTACTTATATCGTTTTCGTCCGAAAAATAACACTACTATAACTATAATAATAGTAAAATAATTAATATATTATCAAAAATAAATAATTAAAATGTTATATAATTTAGGTTATCAAATTACATTATTTTTTTTCAAAAATAATTCCGACATAATATAGACATGATTGTTTTTTCTGCCTACGAATTTTTGGAATTTTTTATTTAATTACATTTTTTAATGGGTATACAATGGGCCGTGGTAACATAGGTTTTAGTACCAACCTTAAATAAGGAAGTCAATTCGCGTTCCGTGAAATAATGAAAATGAAAAGTCTTTTCATTAGCAAACGAATAGGTTTGCATTCCCTATTAGAAATTTTGATTTCACACAGTAAAATATAAAATTTACGTGCGAACAATTCAAGCTACTAGATTGCCAATGAAAAAAACTTTACATTTTCATTATTTCATGGAAGGCGAATTGACTCCCAGGTTACGATCCGCTTTTATTGTTTAAAGCCATCGACTAGTTGATTTTGATGTACCAAGTAATAAGACCATAAGGCAAAGAAAAGAAGATCCGATTTACAGTTTTAAGAAAAAGTTATTTTGACAAAATATATAGGCTTTCCACGCCCCGCTTTATAAATGAGCTCTTAGCTCAAAAAGAGATGTGTGGTTGCTACCAAATTTTTGATGTAAATAAATAAATAAATAAGATTTAACTAAGATCGGATTTTGGTTAGTTTTTCTATTTTCCAATTGCAAAATAATTAAATAATTTTTAATAATTATATTTAAATTTAGTTTATGTTCTTTAATTTTTCTTGTGTGCGAAAATATTGTATATAAGTGTACACTCCCCGACAATGAAATACGTTCATTTTAAATTATCAGTTTATTTGATATTGGCAACAGTAAACATATTTTGACTGTATAATAACAGTACTTTAACTAAACGAAAGCCTCAACCAGTCAAAACTTAAGAGCTGTTAGGACCACTTAGGAGAGCGGTACGATCACCAAAATTTTAGAGGTCAGTTGCTTATTTGTCACGAGAAGCCTATAACGTTTTGGTGATTGTAGTACTAACCAAAGTGGTGCAACCGGCATGTAACTTAAGCTCTTAAGTCGTGACTGGTTGATGCAACAATTATGTGTAGCATCGCGAAAATGAATGGAACAATATTTTATTTTCTGATGAAAAACGGTTTTGTCTCGATGGTCCGGATTGTTTTAACTACTATTTTCACGATATAGAACTCGTGAATTAACACAAATGAGACGGCAACAAGTTGGGAGTGGCGTTATGGTTTGGGGTATTATTTCTTCGTTCAGCAAGTGGAAATTTGAATTTGTTGCGGGATCGCTAACTGGTGAAAGATATAAAGAATTGTTAAATAATAAGTTTTTACCATTTTATAAGCAACTACTTCGAAGAAATTTGATTTTTCAACAGGATAATGCACCAGCGCATAGATCCGGCATAGTACAAAAGTGATTTGAAGCAAATAAAATCAAAGTTATGCAATGACCAGCAAAGTCGCTGGATCTTAACATCATAGAAAATTGTTGGGCAGACCTATCGAGAATGGTATACGGTCAAGGTAGGAAATATGATTCATTAAATGACTTGCAAATAGCAATAGAAGATAAAAGCCTCCAACTTAACCCCAGTTACCTTAAAAAATTTTACCAAAGCGAATTTTCCAAACTATTGCAAATAAAGGAAGAATTACACATAACAAATGTCTTCACCTTGTTTTCGAATGTATAGGCATTGATCATTTTTGCTTTGTATGAAGCCAGAATTTAAAAACACATTATGCACTGACTGGTTCCAAACGCGTGCTGATTGTTTTAGACCGTAAAGACTACGTTTAAGAAAACAAACTTGATGTTCTTTTCCATTATCCATAAAACCTGGTGGCTGCTTCATGTATATTTCTTCCTTTAATTCCCCATGTAAAAATGCAGTTTTTGCATCATAATGAATAACTTTCATACCTTTCCTTGCAGCAACTGTCAATAAAATTCTAAATGTCGTTTGTCATGCGACTGGAGCAAAAATTTCATCGTAATCAAAGCCATATTTTTGAGTAAAGCCTTGTGCGACTAAACGTGCCTTAAATCGTTGTGGTTCACCTTTTTCATTTCTTTTTATTTTATATACCCATTTGGAACCAATAGGTTTTCTATTAATGGGCAAATTCACCAGTTCCCATGTATTATTATCGCGTAGTGAAATCATTTCTTCTTCCATCGCTTTAACCCATTCATCTTTGTTCACACCGCTAACTGCCTCATTGTATGTCAATGGTTCTTCTGTTGCTTGTTTAACTGAAAAAATTTCATCTTGAAATTTAGTTGATGTCCATGTACCTTTGTTTGTGCGTCCGGATCTTTGTACATCATTTTTACCATGTGTATTCTCTTCATTATCAACAGTCGATGCGTCCATTAAAGTCTCTTCATTACTAAAATAAGCATCACTGTCCGGAAATGAAACTGCGTTTGGCTGCAATGTCTTATCCGTGTCCGCAAAACTGTCATCAGCATCATGTGTAACCTCAATCGAGTTCAATTCAGATTGTTCAGAATCCATACCATATCTCACAATTACAGTGTGATCGTCATTGCAAATTTAATCATTTGATTTATTCAATTTACCATTCTTTCGTACTGGAGTAACGATTTTAGTTTCCAGTTTTGTCCTTTTGTGTAAAAATTGAACATCTCTGCTAATCAATATTTTTTTTGTTTTTGTGTCATAGCATCTGTAAGCTTTCGATTTAGTATCATAACCAACAAATAATGCATGCACGGATTTATTTTCAAGCTTATGTCGTTTCTGTGGCGAAATCCATACATAGCATTCTGCACCAAAAACTCTCATATGATCGAGCTTCGGTTTACAACCAAACCAACCTTCAAACGGAGTGGTTAAAATCGATCGTCCTGGTAATGTATTCTGAATATAATTCGCAGCAACAACTGCCTCAGGCCAAAATACGTGTGGCATTCCAGCATCGATAAGCATACATCGAGCCATTTCCACTAGCGTCCTATTTTTGCGTTCAGCTACACCATTCTGCTGAGGGGTATACAGAGCTGTTCGTTGTTGTTCAATACCCTCTTGTTTTAAATATGCATGAAATTCTTTGTTAACGTATTCACCACCTCGATCTGATCGTATGTATTTGGGTTTCTTGCCAAACATTGTTTTAGTCATTTCGATATATTCTTTAAATTTGTGCAATACTTCAGATTTCTTTTCAAGCAAACATATTACTGTATATCGCGAGAAATCATCAATTAATATCAAAATGTATCTTTTACCTGACGCTGATGCTGTTTTCATTAGGCCACACACATCCGAATGAATTAAATCAAGCATATATACTTTCTGCACGTTGGGCATTTTGTGGGAATTTAATTCGCGTCATTTTTCCTTGTAAACAAACTCTGCATTTGTCGTCACAATTCCTACATTCATCTCTGCATGGTATAATTTTCACACCCTTGACGTATCCACGTTTTGACAACGTTTTAACAACTTCACTGTCACGGTGACCCAAAATTCGGTGCCATTTATGAATGCAACCTGAATGACCAGACTCAATATTTTCATCACGATAATTTGTATCCAGATTTTTAAACAACGCTTTATTCGATGTAATGTGAGACGTTGCTCCTGAATCAACAAACCATCCACTTTTAAAATTACTTGTCATGAATGCAAATTTACCATATGTGTCACCTTCATCACGTTCAGTTGCCAAGTTTACTTTCTTTTCGTCGGTAGCTTTCTCTTCTTTATCGCCTCTTTGTGTCTTACATTTCTTTGCATAATGACCTTTATTGCCACAACGATAACATACTATGTCCTTTTTCTTTAATTGGCTTGATTTATTTATACTTTTGTGCATTACTTTCAATGCGGAGCCATTCCCGTCATCCATCTCGCCTCTGTCCTTTCGACGTTTATATTCATCGATTAACTTCGATTGCACAACTGCTGCTGTTAGTTCACTTTCTTTACGAGATTCCAGTGCGGTTACGTATCATAACTTTCAGGAAGGCTTCCCAACATCGTTGCACTTTTCCAATCCTCTGGTTTCACATCAGTATTTAAACCGACCATCTGTTGAAATAATTCATTGATTCTGCTCAGGTGTGCCTCCATGTCGCCACCTTCTTCCAAACGAAGCCGCATAATTGTTTTCATCAGGCGCACCTTACTATTTGCCGTATTTTTCTCATGATACTCTTGCAACGCGGTCCATGCTTCTTTTGACGTTTTAGCATTACGAATGTGTATCAACTGGTTATCATTTACACTCAATCCGATAGTTGCTAAACCCTGTTGATCTTTTTTATTCCATTCTTCTAATTTGGTCGCTTCAAGAATACGAGCTCTTTTATTAAAATTTCGATTTTTAGAGCGTTGTCGAGGAGATCTCTTTACACATACTGCTAATGTCTGTAACTGTGAGTTAACATGTTTTGCCTGCTTATTTATTGTTTTTTTGGGTTGAACTTTTCGTTTCTGTGTATTTTGCGACAAATTACGTTTTTTGATACATTTGCGTCGTCGGCGACCAGAACCCCAGTCATAGATTTTATTTTGTTAACAGCACTATCTCTCAGTTTATCGACCATTTGTACGGACCTGTCTCGAAGAATTTCTTTAATAGGTTTTTCTGTATTTAGATTGCGCAAGACATCCGTTCCTGTATCTAATAGTTCATCTTTCAAAAAATTAGCGCCTTTCATTAAAAGTGGTTGTATTTCCAGAAGCTTCCAAAAATTCCTCCCAAACCGTGTCCCCGCTGATAAACTTTAGGCAACCTAAGTAGATTACCAAATTCTTCATTATTCGAAATTGTACCTCCTCGTTGCTGTCTATTGTAATACTTAATGTAACCGTTTGTGTGCATTGTAAATAGTGAATAAAATTTATTGTTCCTCTCCTTCCTTTATATACTTTTATCACAACGAAAATGTAATACTATCATTGTGCTAAACGTATCGTTTTTAAAATTAATTTGCTCACCGTTTTCATCAGCTAGTAAAATACTTATAACAGTAATTCGACTCTTTTCCAGAGGTAGATATTGAATGTTGGTAATATCGCAGTTTTGATAAACGTCATATTGTTTTTGATATTTAACAGGGTGCATAAGCATTCCTCTAGCCATCACATTACCAAACAGTTGTGGTTGCACTGCATCGCAATAAACACACATATAATTAGGTACACCGTAATCGGGATCGTCATTGTCATCTTCGCTTAATTGAACTGGTATTTCTTCTACCATTCTCCCAATTATAATTTTTGCGCCGGCACCTAACTTGTCCGTTGGTTTTGCAACTGATTTCTTTAAATTCTCCACAACACTAAGTCTATCGTTTTTTGGTATTTGATAAAAAATTAAATCAAACAATTCTCTCATCGTATACTCCTTGTTATATGGTACTTTACAAACAAATTTATCGACTAAGATCCTAACGTGATTTTGTGTTGGAATTACGATATTAGGTAGTGTTACATTATTATCTGTATACCGATCAAAAAATTTTTTGTCTTGAACAATTTCGAATACGTTTGTAGATTTTTGTAGGTACAATATAGAAATTATATCATAGTTAGTTTTTGGTTGTTTTACTGTCACGAATGTATCATGTGAAATGCTTTTTTCTTCATCGATGAACTTAATTTTAGGTTGCGGTAATGATTTTTTTTTCCTTTCAATTTTTGTACAGGCAAATTTAACGATACCAACATACCAATTATCACTATCATTATTTGTAGTGTTTTAAAATCTAAAGTTATTGGTAGTTTTGTTGTAAATTTCGATAATGTATTTTTAGGATAGAGATTAAGTGATGTGTTACTGGTTAGTGTAATAAAAAATGATTTTTGCCTTGTCGGCATTTTTTCATACGTTCGCGTTGTACAGTTAAACAAATAATATCTAAATAACTATTATTCTATAATAACCATGCTATTTATAGGACTTCCAGGGGATACTGCGACCTTTTCCTTTCTGTTGGCTTTTTAACGGTGTACTCGTACTAGCCTTGCGCTTTATTTTTTTCTTAGGAGGAAAATTCAATATAGTTTGCATTGGATTACCCGATATATTACCACGCTTAAGCGCTGAGCGTGTAACAATTTGTTTTAGAACAGGAACATTAACATATTCACCATTACTTAATTCAAACACCCTATATTCACCGGGATCCATTGACTTTCTTTCTTTCGATATTTTAACTGAGTGGTGCTGTCCTTCTAATGCTCTTGCTCGTGTAATGTCATCTGTGTCCAGTTCTACCGATTCGTTTTCATCTACAATGCTCGAACTCTCATCTTCGAGGCTAGAAAAACGGTTTGAGGTTTCAGAAAATTCCTCTATTGATGGTATTTCCTGGAATGTCTTCATTAGTTTAGCATGAGCTTTACGCGACAGTTGGGTTGAAACACTTTTTTGCTCGGTTGGTGCTGTCTGTATTTGATTATCTGTATATTTTACAGGTTTGGTTTGAGTAGCAGAGGTATGTAGATTTTTTTTTATTGGAGTTGTTTCAGAAAAACCTTCGTTGAACAATCTATTATGCTTTCTTTTTGTATGTAGATATTTTAAAAGATTTTGACGATAATGATACCATTTGCTCAGTGTGTTCAATTTACTATCATACAAAATTTTTTTCATTTCCCGATCTAGATTCGAAAATTTTTTATCCTCTACTATGAATTTCTTCCAACGCTCAAATGTATCCGGTGGAATGACAATCATACGTTGCAAATTCGTCATATCGCCTGTTGAATTAATTTTCCCACAATACCCGATAATACAGCTGTTAAAAGAGTTGGTAGAAATCCTCCTTTTTGAATTAATATTTTACGTTTAGCTGATAAATGACCACACGGCTCAGCTAGTTGTCGTAAAACTTTTTTATGTTTTCGTAACTGATTTCTGCAATTATTTGATATTTTAGCGTTCCCTTTTAACACATTTAAACACACTTCACACAATGTTTTTATTAAATCACCACTACCGTTTTGTAAAATACTCTTTCGTATGCAAGGCTTACAATTTTTTAATACATGCAACATATGCTGGTGAACCTTCAAACGTTTCATACTGTTCTAAATGTTTTATTTGATTTGATGGCACATAACACGTTTCATATTTTGTATTAAATATATCTGTTCGGAAGCGGAATAAATCGTTGCATTCCTGTGTCAAATCCATGAACAAATATCCATACGGTTGCGATGTAACTTCCTTATATACTTTCACAAATTCTTTTACACTATCAGGAAATATTTGTCTCGCAAGTGGATAGATTTGTGATTTATCGCGCGGGTTACTAAACGCAACCAAGTATTTACAGTTTAACGAAATATCTCTGCAAAATTTAATCTGGTGAAATATATTTTGCGTAATCAATATCACCGATATCCGTCGATGATGCGAGCCTTTAGTAAACAGCTCACAAACATTCTTATTATATGCATCGGCCATTAAATCATCGAGCACAATTAACACATTGTCCAAATTATCGAAATTGGATGGTACAGTCTCCATTGAGATATTGGTATTCAGAATTGAAATCGTTTATGGGTATTGCATTGCTTTCCGCATTACACCATAATACCTTGTTTATTCCTCGAATCAATGGTAAAAGCTTTAATACGAACGATGTTTTACCACATCCGGAGGGGCCGGCATTCATCATTGTGAATGGTGTTTCAAGATTTAACATCTTAAATGTATTGGATAGGGAAACTGATTTCCGCAGGGCTATTTTTACACTTTGCCGCAATTTGCACAGGAGAAACATCACGTCACGGAGCGCCGCGCATTTCGACGACATCTGAATCACATAGCCACACACACACACACACATACACGCACACATACACAAATCACATGTTAATATTTTCCTACAAAATGATAAAGTACAAAATTATTATGAAACGCCGCCCGTAATAATTAAATTTTATTTAAATATTATTCTTCTTCTTCTCGATAAAGAAGAACAGTGTGGCAGAAAGCAAAAGTAAACCAAATTTTATTGATTCTTATTTTAGGTATTTCGTCTTATATGAAAATAACTGGTCATTTTACCTTATTGAAGATATTTTATTCTTATATACATTTTGGTTTCTCAGTTCTATCATATGTCGTATACATTGAATCAATGCTATAGATGTTTTATTCTTATATACATTTTGGTATCTCAATTCTTTCATATACATTTTTATCGTTATGGCGAGTTAAATGTTTTCTTTTGGTATATTAAATGCTTGTTTTGGTAATTTAATTATTATGAAATGCCGCCCGTAATCATCAATTTTATTTAAATATTCTTTTTCTTCTTGATATATAGGAGAACAGTGATACAGAAATCAAAAGTAAACCGAATTTTTATTCTTGATATTTTATATCTGTAGATATTTTATTCTTATATACATTTTGGTATCTCAGTTCTTTCATATGTCGTATACCTTGAATCAACGCTATAGATGTTTTATTCTTATATACATTTTGGTATCTCAATTCTTTCATACATTTTGGTATCTCAGTTCTATCATATGTCGTATACATTGAATCAACGCTATAGATATTTTATTCTTATATACATTTTGGTATCTCAGTTCTATCATATGTCGTATACCTTGAATCAACGCTATAGATGTTTTATTCTTATATACATTTTGGCATCTCAGTTCTTTCATATGTCGTATACATTGAATCAACGCTATAGATGTTTTATTCTTATATACATTTTGGCATCTCAATTCTTTCATATAAACTTTTTTTTTTCGTTATGGATAGTTAAACGCTTGCCTTTTGGCTACTCAAATTCTTGGTTTGGCAAATTATGTGCTATATACTACTTAAAGCCATGCTAATGCAACAAATACAGAAAAAATACACTATAGATAGTTGTATTAGCATATATCTGTACATCGTATGTGCGCACTAGTTTAATAAGTAGTGGTGCGAAAGAAAAAAATTAACATGGGATTGTTAGTGTAATAAACCCAATCTTCTGTAGTTTGTCGTATATTGGTATCTGCGTTTCAGACTTTGTTCAGGGCTTTTAATTGTTGTTGGTTTTGCTTGAGAACAAAAATATGTATCTATATGGCGAGCTACACGAGATTTTAATTTCTGGTTTCAAACTAAGGCCGTTAGTAATTGTGTTAAAAATATTTAGTTAAAAATTTGGTAAAATAAAATTTTTGTGACGTAATATTTGTAAACAAAAAAGTTAAATTTGCTGTGTGAATGTGTTAAAATTTTGACACATAAAAATGAATCGCTTGTCCAAGAAATATACTCCAATATTATTTTTAATTTTATTATATTATAAAAAATATAAAAATAATGAGGCTGTTGTTTGGAAATACGGAAGGAAATACAGAGAAGTAACTATATATTTATATATTCGGGATGATTATTATTTTTGTTATTTAATATAATTGTTTTAAATTTTAGCCTTTAGAATACTGTAAATTACGGAATATTTCAGTTTCCGAAAGATAGTAGAATTATTGCCAATTAAGTAACACGGCTGGAGCAAAGAATATGACCTGATTGTACTGTTTATACTGGATGGCGGCAGGGTGTAGTTATCGCGTAGTTGCTGGTTTTGTTGGTATTAGTCCGTAAGTTCATAAGTTGTAAGAGTTTAAATAGTATAATTAAATATATTTTCTCTGTAGCTTTACAGTTAAATCAATAATTCACAAAATGTTAAATTATTTTATTCATTATATGCGGCACATTATTAAACCTACATTGGGTCTGTTCACTGCAAAAACTGGTTGTCGTAGTTAGAAATGTCAAATAGACTGGTGTTACTCGGTTGTAACTTTATCGCAGTGAACGACATTTAGTCATTTATGTCAATTTTAAATTATATTCTTAATATATACTATAGTTTGCGTGTCTATAGAAGTCTGTCTATAATTATTAATAAAGAGTCAGAATAATAAAAATAATTATTACTTCTATGACTGTCGACCATGGATAAACTAATAAATATTATTGCAAATATTTGCAAATTAAATATGTTTACTTTCCAAATTAAATAATTGTTAAATATACATATATATTCCCAAATTAAATATACAAATTAAATTTTTTTGTTGAACAAAATTGTTTTCTTTCTCAATTAATACTGAAATTCCTTATCTATTTTGAAAATGGTAAGAATGACAGCTGCAACTTTCATTAACAACACTCTCAACTGCAGTTAAAAAATGTCGTTTGGTGTCGATGACAACCTAAGCAGTGAACACAACAGTTGTCGTTTGGTGTCGGTGACAACCGAAGCAGTGAACGACAAATAGTCAAAAAAAGTAACTTTTAGTTACTTTTAGTCGCGCAGTGAACAGACCCATTGTAACTATAACGAACTTGAGGAATTGGAACTAGATATTGCGCACGATCAAAAACAGCAAATTTTTGGAATGGTATTGGTTTAATAGATGAATGTTATATAAGAATTAAGTGTGTTTTGGATCAACTATAATAAATAAAGTATAATAATGTCAAAAATAAAAACAATCCATTTATTTCATCCTTATTTCAAGTATTTTATTGTTGTTACGGCTACTACTCACATTATTTACTATCAAAAATTGGGGTTATGTTTTTTTAACATCCTGTCAAAACTTATAGACGGTCTAGAGTTCGTAAAAATTTTTTGTGGTGAATAAAAAATAATTTTTAATTTTCCTGTCAAAATTTTAATTTTTAACAGGGTTTAATACATTCACTAACAGCCTAAGTCGTAATAGATTTTTTATTGTTAATTTAAACCAATATATTAAATGAAAACACCTAATTTTTTGTATTATTTTATTCTGTTCTCTCGAAAATAAAATTTAAACAAAAATCTACATCTCAAAAATGCCCTTAAATTTTTTTATTTTCATTTCTATTTTTGTCATTTGGGATTCACGGACAAAAATTTTATGACGCACAATTTTTGTCCGAGAATCCGAAATGACAAAAATAGAAATGAAAACAAAAAAAATTTAAGGGCATTTTTGAGATGTAGATTTTTGTTTAAATTTTATTTTCGAGAGAACAGAATAAAATAATACAAAAAATTAGGTGTTTTCATTTAATATCCCTTTTGTGTTTTACTAACACAATTGTGCGGGTAGGGCAAAAGTACCATGTCAAAAATGTAGTTTTGTAAGTTTTTTGAACCAACTTACACATTTGTGAATTCCTTTTTAACTTATTTTCGTCCGAAAAAAACACTATATCTATACACACAATTGTGTTGGTTTTACTTCAAATCAAGCGAAATTTTTTATCAACAACGCCATTACATACTATGGTTTTTTACTGACACATTTGTGTGGGTTGGACTAAAATTAAGCCGATTTTTTTGTTTTCTTGGTTGAAAAAGGGATATAAAGGTTTAAATTAACAATATAAATCTATTACGACTTAGTTTGAAACCAGAAACTAAAATCTCGTGTAGCACCAGCCTATAATATGCGTGTATTCATAACGGGATAACAACCTTGAAATTTTTGTTTTGTTCACAGCTGTTTATACAATACGAAAAATAAATGAATCGAAAACCAAAAAAGAAAACTACGCAAAATACATATAAATAAAAAAACTCGTGTACAACGAGTTTGTGCAATGTAGCCTAATGCCCATGCCACACGTAAAAAAAAATGCCGCATTTTTCTTCGTTTCTTTCCCCGTTTACCTATGATACAAGTTTTAATTGCGACTTAAACAAATTTTCTGTTCTACCACACAACTCAAACATAAATGAAATAAAAAATATTTCAAGGACATTTTTGACTCATTTTAGTTAAAACCCTCCAGGCCAGGCGTAACATTAACGTACGGTTTACGAAGACTTAGCTCTACTAAAGTATTCGCAAACGTTACGCATAAAAGGTACGGATGTGGTACGTAAAGTATATTTTTGTCACATGAGAAGTGAAACAAATTAGCGAAGACTTTTCTATGTGTTAGTGTCTATAAACTGTTCATAATGTGTACGACAAAAACGTAACATTTATGAGCCGTATTTGCCTATCTTTGGCGAGTCACCTGCGTGTGACTTTTACGCTCGGTTTAATTCGTCGGAATTACGTTATTGTCAAATAAAAAAACCAATAATATTTTCATCTTGCATTTATTTAAACAAAATCTATCTTAATCAATATAATATAATAATAAAATTAATTTCAAAAGGACTTTTAATTCTGCCGCATAAAGTAATTATACTTAATTTTAATTCACAAATATTTTATCACATCAAAAACTCGCATATTATTAAATACTATGTTCTAAATAGCAATTTATCGTACATTTAGTCTACTAGCTGTATTATCCCAAATGACTATTCATACCTGAAACACAAAAAAAGCTAATTACAAATTTAAAGCATGAAGCTACACAATTTTTCTTACCTATTAGGAATGCTCTTACTGAGGCATAACAAATGAACGTCCTTATTTTAAGGTAAAAGTTCGACCAACAATATAATATGATCAATCACGAATAAATTTATTGCACACAAAAGCTTAAACTACGACTCTTTAAAATATAAAATATGCAAAGAAAGCAAAATATACTGTAATATGTGATAATAAAATTTAAGTATACGTGTAGTAGTGTGGTATCAAAATTAACGTGCGTAAACTGTTCGTAAACCGTACATTTTTAGTGTATACATTTTTGCGCCTGGAGGGAATTTTATTTAAAAATGCCAAAATACAAAAAATGCTCGTGTGGCATGAGCCGAATACTATTTAAAAAATGAGAGAGAACAGAGAAACATAAAAAATAATCGCAAAGATGTGTAAGTGTATCGTAACCCGTAAATACAAATATAAAATAAATAAACTGGTTTAGTGTATAACCCATTTGAATTGCATAACCCATATACTTTTTGATGAAATTTTTTCTTTTGTTTCGGTATTCTTCATCTCCATATTGTTTGCTATAACTATACACACAATTGTGTTGGTTGTACTTCAAAGGAAGAGAAATTTTTTTATCAAAAACGCCATTACATACTATGAGTTTTTGCTCGCACATTTGTGTGGTTTGGACTTAAGTTGAAATAATATATTTTTTTTCTTGGTTGCAAAATGGATATTATGTTATGATTAATTGTTGTTATGTTGTATTTTTATTCCTATTATTTGTTTTTTTTCTTTGTTGTTGTACAAAAACGTTATAGTTTATACGTATATTAATATTAATAGATAAATAAATCCGGAAGATATTACGTGTCAGGTTGTTACACACACACACATTTGTGTGGGCCGGACTAAAATTGTAGCGAAAATTTATGTCTGGTAGGAAAAGGGATATGGGGTTGTAAATTTCTCAAAGAAAGACCACATTTGGTTTTTCCTCGTTTCCTTCCCCTACAAACTAATAAAACGTGGAAATAATCAAAGTGAGAACGGCGGATGCCTACAATTATTGCATTGCGCTACTTATTTCTCTTCGGAAACTAGAAAAAAATTAATCGAGGAAAAATTTAGTCAAACAAACTCCTTTTATTTTTATTATATTAATTCTGTTACATTTTGATTACTTTTAAAAATTGTATTTAATAAAGTTTTAACAAATTTCTCTTTTACTTTCGCGGTTTTCATACATATTTCCATCTGATCGGGTGTAATTGGGCATCCGCCTGGTTTATTTATGTAGCATATATCCGAATTAGATAGTACAACGGTTATGAAAGCGTTCGACAGTTTTTGTTCATCTTCGGTTGGATCTACAATAACGATATTGCTGAAAATAAAGAAAAATGCGCTAGAGTTGTGAAATAAAATTTTATCAATAGTCAGTTACTCATCAAATAAGATAAAAGATTCTGCAACCGGGATACTTTTTAATGTTACACCTTTATACATTTGTTCGTCCACTGTGAATGTGCTAGTTTCATAATTGTAGATGACCTTCGGCAATTGTACTGAAATTATTTGTAAATTCAAAAACCATCCAATTAAAAAAAGTTGATGACATAAATACATGATTTTAGAGCAGCGATGAGTGCTATTACCGCAGCATTCAATACTGAGCCATCATAATCGAGGCAGACTAAATCGCAGTATAGTGCCCAAACTAATTTTTCCTTGGCGATACATAAATCTGATAGATCAATGATTTCGGAATTATTAATTATATCATACAGACACTGGCTACAAAGTTGCGCCTCTTCTGACGGGGCACCCGGCCGAAACTTAGGAGAACAAAGTGGCGATAACTCAATATTCGGTATAATATATCCATTGTTAGGCTCAGTCGCTTTTGGTGGCGATAGTTCTGCTTTTATTCCGCAGAGGACTGTAGTATTTCCAATTTTCACGATTGCCGAACCGTCTGCTGTTTGTATTGAATTTACATTTAACACAATCGGTCGAAAATTTTGCAATTCCCTACCATCTGGCCGTACATCATGTTCCAAATAATCACGGTAATATTTGACTGGATGAATTATTCTAAAAATACAGGTTTGTTAATTTATTTTACATACATTTTGTTATTTTTTTTACTTGTATTGTGCCGCCATATTTTTAACGTATGTCAAAAATGTTATTTGACGTACAATCTGGAATAGTTAAGCGGTTATATGTAAATGCCCAATATGTTTAAGCGAATTGAACAATACCCTTCAGACTAGGTGTAACGTAAACGTACAGTTTACGAATACTTCAACTCTACTAAGGTTCGTAAACGTTACGCGTAATCTGTACGTACGGATGTGATACGTAAATAAAAAGTATACTTAAATCACATATAGGCGTTTTCGGAAATAGCCCATAGAAACTTGCTGACAAAAAATTATAGCTGTTATCTATTGCAAATCCCGCTTAGCTTAGCTTTTGAATCTGAAAGCAACAACTTTTGGCTTTAATTTTTTTAATGTACTTTAGATTCTTCGGTTTGGTTCAATTTAATAATATCTATTTTTATTTTTTTTTTATTTTACGAAATAGAACAAATTAAATTCGTTATTTTTCTGTCAAAACAAACGCAAAATGTCTTTACAACAAGATGTCAAAAAAAATATGTAGTAACAATCAGCTTGTGGTAAATACCATAAAATGGTTTTATTCCCTAAACCTAAACATTAGCTGTGTTGCTTTCAAAATATTACAACAACAATTGCATTGTATTCAAGCCGATTGTTTTAGAATGTTAAGAAAAAAATTTTTAGGATTAGGGGAAATAAAATCATTTTATGGTTATGGTGTTTACCGCAAGGTATTATTTTTTCTATTTTTTTCGAAAAATTTATCTTGTAAAATTTGGCATTTGTTATTTGATAGCAAAATACCGAATTTAAGTTTTTCTATTTCGTAAAATAAAAAAAATAAAATAAATATTAATAAAATGAAGCAACACAGAAAAATTAAAACGCATTAAAAAATTAAAGCCAAAAGTTGTTGCTTTCACATTTCTTAGCTAAGCTAAGCGGATTTGCGAAAGCAACACTACTTTTGGCTTACATTAAAGCCAATTCGGCTTTATCCCTTTTTCAACCCAAATGTATGTCTTCACATTTCAAATGTATGTCTTCACTTTGAAAATTAAATTTATAATGATGAAACATAACCTCAAAAGGATGACATTTCGTAATAATATCATGATAATTTAAAGTAAAATAGCCTCCTGATAATTTTCTGATACTGTCAAAATTTATATAAAATACCCACACATACATACATTGATACCCTGATAGAAAATATTAGTGAATTTGCATAGTGTGCGAAAAATCTGGCTACTCAATCATTTTAACCGAGCAAATTTGTATTTACTGTTTTTTATAATTTTGTTTATTTTTTTGCGATTGTACCGTAAACTTTGCGGCTTAGAAAACTATCCAGCAAATTTTTATATTGTTTTACTGTGTAATTGCGAAAATAAACAAAAAACTTATAAAAAAATTAATTCAAATTCAAATTTGTTTGGTAAAATTTATTGAGTAGCTAAGTTTTGCGCTAGCATATTGCTTGCTTTCTAGCTGATTGTGCCCCGTAATCTTAACTTTTTTTTTTGACGATTGTAAAACGATTGTGACATAAATCTATGTTGTAGTATTAAAAGGGCGTAAGTTGACTTATGCCCTAATCAACTTTTTCGTACCTTCCGTCTTATTTATTATTAATGAAAATATTAAAATTTTAACGTACTTGAAAAACAATGGATTGCTTTTGCAAGTACATTAAAAATTGTAATAGTTTTGTATTAATAATACTTAAAAATAAAAAATTTATTATAAATAAAACAGAAAGTATGAAAAAGTTGATTGGGACATCCTTTTAATTCTTGAACACAGAATCTCAAAATTTGTAGGCACATGGTTCAAAAAAATTCCACTACGTGGAATCCGTGATGCTCCAATCGTCAATAGCCAGGGTATACCCCATTGAACCTTTACACACTTTAGCTGTGTTGCTTTCAAAATATTACAACAACAATTGCATTGTATTCAAGCCGATTGTTTTAGAATGTTAAGAAAAAAAATTTTAGGATTAGGGGAAATAAAATCATTTTATGGTTATGGTGTTTACCGCAAGGCGTTATTTTTTCTATTTTTTTCGAAAAATTTATCTTGTAGAATAATTTAACATTTGTTATTTGATAGCAAAATACCGAATTTAATTTGTTCTATTTCATAAAATAAAAAAAAATAAAATAAATATTAAAAAAATGAACCAACACAGAAAAATTAAAACGCATTAAAAAATTAAAGCCAAAAGTTGTTGCTTTCAAATTTCTTAGCTAAGCTAAGCGGATTTGCGAAAGCAACACTACTTTTGATTCTTTCGTCGTGATACCATGACCAAAAAATCAATCGACACATTTGATTACTTTGCGCATTTCTTTTTGATGTATGTGTGTAAAATTATGTTTTTTGATTTATTCGTATAGAAAAAAAAGTTTATTATTTACTGCGACAAAGCTTTCGACAAAGTTTGGCGCCAAAGACTTGAATTTAAATTGCATCGCGATCTACCTAAACAGTTCTATCAAATCTTTAAATCGTACATCACATCGGCATTTCCGTGTAAATTATAACGGAGAGTACTGTGAACTAAAGAGAATACCAGCAGGCATACCACAAGGTAGCGTACTAGGTCCTATAATGTATATCCTGTACACCAAAGGTATGCCAAATACAGAAGGTGCTACCATAGCAACATTTGCAGACGATACAGCTATTCTGGCAACTAGAAAGTGTATATCAGAAGCAACGACAAAAATTCAACAAGCAACCAACTCATTGAGTAGCTGGACAAAGAAATGGCGCATTAGCCTTCAAGTAACACATACTAAACAATTGTGACTTAAACTTAACTAACATAATTGAAATAAAAACACCTTATCTGCAAAATAGATGAGGCGTTTATGATTCAAATGGAGTAGTTAAGTCATTTTTGCTTAAACTATACCACATTTTTCTGTTAGAGCCAATTATAATTTGCTTAATTAAAAGTTTTTGTTATTATGGTCTCCTTTAAGGTTTATACATTTGTCACATCGATCAATTAACTTGCCTAAACCCTCTAAAAAAAAGATTTCTTTTGCTCCATAAAATATTCATTTACAACAGACTGTACTTCATAGTCAATGGAAAATTTCCGGCCCCTTAGTGTTTTTTTCAAATTGGGAAACAGAAAGTAGTCACTGGGTGCCAAGTCTGGATTTTACGGTGGATGCGGAATTTCCACGAAGCCGCAGTCCTTTAATGCAGCTTGAGCAATATTAGCCTTGTGCACGGGTGCATTGTCGTGAAGAAGCAAGATTTTTTCCTAACTTTCCTTGGCCGTTTTTTCCGGATCGCTTTTTTCAATTTTCGCAAAATCTCTGTGTAATATATGCCTGTGATTGTGGTTTTCGTTGGCATATAATCGATTATCAAAATTCCTTCAGCATCCCAAAAAATTGTTGCAAAAACCTTACCAGCAGACGGTTGAGTTTTGAATTTCTTTGGTGGTGATTCACTACGTTTAATCCATTGCATCGATTCTTGTTTGGATTCCGGATCCCAGTGATGAAGCCATGTTTCATCGCCTGTTGTTATGTTATCCAAGAAATTTTCTGGATCTTCTTTGTACATATCTAAAATCGCCTTTGAAGTTTGAACGCGCATTTTTTTTTGTTCTGCATTCAACAAACGGGGAACCCATCGCGCACTTACTTTCGACATGTGAAGGTGGTCATGTAATATAGTATATGTGGTACCGTATGAAAGAGAAAGTCTCCACGCTAACTGCGGAACAGAAATATGCCGGTCCTCCAATACAATAGATTCGGCCAAAATTACGTTTTCATGGCTAATGGCATCTGCTGGCTGACCCGAGCGGTTGTCGTCTTCTAATGACTCCCGACCACTTTTGAATAATTTTACCCACCTTGTTACTGTGGCATATGATGGTGCAGATTCGCCGTAAACTTTTGATATATAGTTGAATATATAAATTGCATTTCGTCTATATTTACAGAAAAATTTAATAACGGCGCGATATTCAATTTCATTCATTTTAAGAAAAATTCAAAACACATGTTACTAAATTGACAAAAACAAACGAACTGTAAAATTTACATCGAAATGTTCTTCTAGAAGTTTCATCGCGATAAAAAATGGTTTTGAAAAATATATTGTTGTCTCACTCACTCTGTTTTTTTATATGATATTGCAAGACTTTTTGATATACCCTCAGAATTACTTTTGAAAAACGAACCAGGGAGTCAATTCGCGTTCTGTGAAATAATGAAAATGAAAATTTTTTTCCATTAGCAATCGAGTATGTTTGCATTCCCCATAAGAAATTTTGATTTCACACAGTAAAATGTAATATTACAGGCGAATTATTCAAACTACTAGATTGCCAATGAAAAAAACTTTCCATATTCATTAAGATTCATAAAGATGCATCCCTAAACACAGTAATTATACAATACATCCGTGACTCAAATGCCGATGGTATCTCTATTTTGAGTTGTAACCATTTTTCCAAGTAATGTTTCACCAAATTGAAGTTGTTAAATCTCTTGATTTTCATGACGCTCAAGAAACCAAGGACTGAGCTCCATTTTATTTGTAATGTGTTTATCTGTATTATTGAATCGCTATACACCGTGCACACTCTAAAAATTTCAAAATATTTAACTATTTATAGGTATTGTAAAAACATTCGCGGTTTTCTTAAATTTGCAATTTAAATTGTACATATTATTTCCGTACACACCATTAAACAATTGACATTAAATTCAAAACGAAATTAATTTCATTATATTTCTCATAAAGCAAAAGTTAAAAGTTTGATAACTTTTTTCATATAGAAACCATAGAATTACAATAGAATAAATTAAAATGAATACATGAAAGCAGCTGTCAAGTGAGTCAAATTCGGAGGGTAAAAGAGAAAGCATATAAATCAACGGGTCGTATTTAGAATTTATTCGATCGGTATTAAAAACTACACATAGTCAAAATTATTTTTATTCCAAAATAGTACGCACTAATTGTTTTTATTTTCGGTAAAAAATTGTACTTATCGAAAATAAAAAGTAATTATGAAACAATAGCAGGTAGAATATGAACGTAGTAATAAGAAAAATGCGATACTGTAATTTAACATATGATTCTATTATGTTTACAAAAAGAAAAATTCCAACAACAACAACAACCAAAATTCGTTTCTTAGTTTTCTTGATTTATAACTTAAATTAAGGATAATTTTATCACAAATCACTTTGCTTTTAACATAATTTACATTTTATTTTTTATAAACACTTATAGATGGTAAGAAATTCTTTTTCGAATTTTTCGATGCGCATTTTGGCAACATTTCACAAGACACTTCATCTCAATGTTTCAATGTTCAAAATTTTCAATGTTTATTAACAAACGATGCACTAATACACGATCCACTAACTGTTTTATAATATTTTATTTATTTTAATTAATAATAGCGCGATTTACATGATGAAAAATGTTGAACAGCAAAAAAAGAAGAGTTTGGTATATTAAAATTTTCGTGTGTATGACAAGAAAAGAATACCATCGTGCAAAAATTTTGCTGTGCGTTTTTGTCTTTTTTTTGAGCAAATGCTGCCATAAAATAAAAATACTGCCATAAAATATAATCGACCCGAGTATATTTTATGGCAACAAATATTATTTATGGCAGTTTATATTTCTTTCTCAATTCAACTAATGCGAACAAACACACAGCAAATATTTTGCTGGGACAACATTTTTTTATCATGTAAATCGCGCTAATATCATGATTTTTTAAGAACACAAAATATAGCGCGTCACTTTTACTACAACAAAAACTTGTTCGGTTAGCTTTTTCTTTGACATCTGAGACCACCATATGCATTTTTTGTATAACCATCCTGCTCTGGCGTGTCTCAAATGAAATAGCAAATTTTATATGGGAAAAAACATAATTTCAACTCTTCAGTAATTTCCCTCTAAGATAGAAACCAACAATCTAACAAACAATTATTTTAATAACTAACAATTATTTTGTTTTCTCAAAATTTTTTCATACTTTTCTGTAAGGCAAAAGTCATAAGTTTTCTATTGGGGATGGGGATTCGCGTGCATTTCTGTGTACTGTTGTAATCGTGTGGCTCTCGTTCAATAAAGACACGGGTTTTGGTGGCATTGCGTGCAGTGTTACCAGATTGGAAGTTTAAACTGAATTTGCCAGTTTTTTTTGCCAAAATAAGTTTTTAAGTTTTTTTTTCAGAGAATAAGTTTTTTCATATTCTTATTTCACTGACTCAAAATTGAGTAAAAATGGTATTTATATAAAGAAATAATTTTATTCATAAATTAAACATGATCAGGCACTACATATATCTATATATGCACAAAACACACTGTTACCAATTATTGACACAATATTTCGTACTTGTAGGGAAAATTTTAAATTTCCTGCATCATGGGGAATTTCTTTATGCAGTATGCTTAGAGGAAAATACTGAAGGGCAGCAACTATTTTTTTCCCATATAAAAATCCATATAATATTTGCTATCTCTTTTGAGTCACGTGGGAACAGGATGGTTATATAAAAAATGCATATGGCTTACTCATATCTCGCTATAGGCACCCCAAATCATCTGTTTATTTATGTGCGCAGTGACAACATATGTTGACGACTTAATTTTGTGGTTTTAAAATTATTAATTAAAATTCATTAAAATAATAATAAAATTATAAAATAATTAGTAGTTTATGTAGAGTGCGTGGTATTGCATCATTTGATAATTAAAATTATAAACAATTTTAAATAAAATGAAGTGTCTTGTGAAATGTTGCTAAATGCGCATCGAAAAATTCGAAAAAGAATATTTTACCATCTATAAGTGTTTGTATAAAGTAAAATGTAAATTGTGCTAAGAAACAAGTGATTTGTGATAAATTTATCCTTACTTTATGTTAAAAATCAGAAAAAATTAAGAAAACAATTTTGGTTGTTGGCGTGGGGTGCCTATATTGGTTTCTTGTTTTTGTAATCCCATTGATTTAGATGCTTTCTCTTTTACCCTCCGAATTTGACTCGTTTGACAGCTACTCTCATGCATTCTATATAAATAATTTAAATTCTTTGGCAGTATGTGATTAAATAAAACGTGAAGTTTTTTGCTGTAACCGTCCTGAGGGAAAAAGTTTTTTTTCATTGCATATAGTTTTTTAATCTGATCGGTCTGGTAACACTGATTGCGTGTTGGGCAATCAAAATTACTGTCAATATTATTGCTGAGTGTAAGTTTTGCATTTTCACACTGTTATTCTTATTTTTAAAAATTGATATAATACAAAAACAAAACACATTGTTCATGTCATGTTTCTTATAAACAAAGTTAAGTTGCTGTCATTTACCAATTATTGTTTTATTAAATTCCAGAGACATTTCATTTCTTTAAAAATGAATGATCCTAATACTTATAATTCTCTAATGGTTCGTGCACGCAGTGTTATACCAAATTTTGATATTGAACGACACAAGGGCCAAGCTGGCCGGATTGGTATTGTTGGAGGATCATTTGAGTACACAGGAGCGCCGTATTTTTCTGCAATTTCAGCACTGAAAGTGGGTGCTGATTTAGTACATGTATTTTGTGTCCAAGCCGCTGCTAATGTTATAAAATCATACAGCCCAGAATTGATTGTGCATCCTCTTCTTGATTCAAACGATGCACTTATCCAAATTGAACCGTGGCTCGAAAGGCTGCATGTTCTAGTGATTGGACCTGGCTTAGGTCGTGACCATAATGTGCTTAGAACTGTAGCCGATTTGATACATTTTTGCCGCCAACAAAACAAGCCACTCGTGATTGATGCAGACGGCTTATATTTAATTCAACAAGATATAAGTCTTATAAAGGATTACGATGGCGTTATCTTAACTCCAAATGCAATTGAATTTAGTCGATTATTCGGAAACGATCGAGATAGGATCCAAGAACAAATTCAAAGACTAGGAAACGGAGTTACTATACTGGAGAAAGGTATAATAGATAGGATTTATGATTCGACTACATTTTCTAAATATGATATGCCACAAGGTGGATCAGGTCGTCGTTGTGGGGGTCAAGGTGACCTATTATCTGGTGCTCTTGCCACATACTATTTTTGGGCCAGGGAAAAGGAAGATCCATTTTCTGCTAAATTAGCATGCTTTGCGGCGAGTGAATTAATCAAAAACTGTAATAAATCTGCGTTCGAAGTCAAAGGCCGAAGTATGGTATGCTCCGATATGATAGAACACATTCACCCCGTATTCGAACGTCTATTTGAAAGTGATTCTGATTAAAACGCTCACCGAGAATTTATTAATTACTTAAGCCAAAAGTTTTGGGTTTTATTAAATATACTGTTTAAGTGGGTGGGCTACATTAATAAAACTTGTTAATAAAACAATTTTTATAATCTAAAATTTTAAAAGCAAATAGATATATAACAACAAATGTATTTATTAATAAAAGCAAAATTATCAAAAATACCAAACAAATATTGTCTAATAAATTTTTGATATTTTAGATCCGAGAAAAAGCGGTTAACCAAATCGATAATGGGCGCATTTTTTGTGGTTGTTAACCCCTTAAGGATTAAACCCGAGATATCTCGGGACAAACGATATGGTCCAAAAAGACCAAACCCGAGATAACTCGGGCGGTCTCATGTTATACTTCCCATTATGTATTTGCTAGAAATAACTTGTGAAAATAATCTTATAACAATATTATTATTCTAAATCAATTAAGAATAATATATTTTATTCTCTACAACCTACGTCCATGCTTCCAGGTTTACCAGAAATTTAATTAGACAGAATTAATGGTTGGTTCACGTCCGTGATCAAAAATGTTTGAATCAAAAGTAAGAATTGTGCTTATGCACAATTCTTACTTATTACACAAAACTTATTACATAAAAATTAATATTACATATTTATAACATTTAATTTAAATAAATACTATTATCTTATGTAAACGCACGACAAAATACAAACACCAACTTATAATGCCGATAATGAAAATGGCGCGTGTTGTGTTTATTTTGATATTGACGTGAGTCATATAGAAATATCAGAAAAATAGCAAAATTTATATCCGTTTTACCACGTACCCGTACAATTGTGTGGGTTTGCAAAAGAATCATGTCAAACATTTATTTTTGTATGTGTTTGAACCAACTTACACATTTGTGCATTCCTTTCACACAATTGTGTTGGTTATACTTCAAATCAAGCGAAATTTTTTATCAAAAAGACATTACATACTGTTTTTTTCTTAAACATTTGTGCGGTTTGGACTTAAATTGATCCATTTTTTGGTAGAAAAAGGGTAGAAAGGGATAATAATGACCATCATTATTGCTCATAATTAGATTTTTGTTTTTTCTATGTTGGATGCTTGCGATTAAAATTTGCCCAAAGATAAAAATATTTTATCTCAGGCGGGGAAATTCCAACGATTTGATTGGCGAATTATTTTTTAATCACGTACGTGAACCAACCATAAATTATTGATTATTTTAATTTTTCTACCTATTATTTTCTTATATATTATATTTTTTCCCATATGTATCTATCTATGTATTTATATGTATTTTAATAATATGTATCATTTTTACATATGTTTTAATTAAAAAAAAAAACATATTTATAAAAATAAAGTGTATTTTTTAAACAATTTTTTTGTGTGCATAATATGTATGTCAAAATATTAAAAATCGGCCCTTAAAGGGTTAATTTAAGTAATAAGCTAACCGAGCAAATTTTTTGTCTTTGGTAACATGTCTTGCCGCCTTGAAGAAAGAACATATACGATTTCTCGAACGTGAAAAAGAGATAAACAACACTGGTAACATGAAGGCTACAGGCAGCGGCAGCCGCATGGAATTTGCTCTACTCTCGAGCCAAAAAGTTAAAAATGTGTGATCTCAAACGGCGGTACAACAACAATTTTCATTACAACAACAATAAGTTACAACAACAATTTGCATTATATTCTCAACTAAAAAAAAATTTAAGTACAACCTACACAAATGTGTGAGTAAAAAAACCATAGTATGTAATGGCGTTTTTGATAAAAAATTTCGCTTGATTTGAAGTATAACCAACACAATTGTGTGGTTACATATAGTGTTTTTTTCGGACGAAAATAAGTTTAAAAGGAATTCACAGATGTGTAAGTTGGTTGAAAACACATACAAAACTAAATTTTTGACATGGTACTTTTGCCCTACCCACACAATTATGTTTTCGAGCAGCAAAAGGGATATACAAAGAAGTTAAATGTACAGAATGAGCCTTAAGCAACTGTCAAGTGTCACAAAATCGGAGGGTAAAAGAGAAAGCATCTAAATCAACGGGATTACAACAACAACAAAAATCTATAAGCGCCCTACGCCCCAACCAAAATTGTTTTCTTAATTTTGTCTGATTTATAACTTAAATTAAGGATAAATTTATCACAAATCACTAGCTTCTTAACATAATTTACATTTTATTTTATATAAACACTTGGTAAACTTGCTGGTGGTAAGATATTCCTTCTTGAAATTTTTTAGTCGTATTTTCGCATTTTTTCACGATACACTTTATTTTGTACAAAAGTCTGTATTTTTTGTTATCACATAATACACCACTATATAAACAAGTAACTATTTCATAAAGTTTGTATTATTTTGATGAATTATAATTGATGATTTTAAAAACTTATAATTTATAATTTTAAAGCGCAAAATTAACACGTCACTTCATACAACAACACAAACTGGTTTGACGGGCACTTATAGCGAAATATGAGTAAACCATATGGATTTTTTATATAACCATCCTATTCTGGCTTGTGACAGATGAAATAGCAAATTTTATATGGGTAAAATATTGCCACCTATTCCTCAGTATTTTAACTTCCTTGGCGATATATCACACATTTTTAACTTTGTTGGCTCGGCTCGAGAGTCGAGCAAATTTCATGCGGCCGCCTTACATGTCTTTAGGTTGTCTTTGGCAATCTTCTAAAGGACTAGACACACCAAGTGCATTGCATTAATTTGTTTATGTATTAAAGCGCGCATCCCCAATAGAATTACTTTTTCCTTACAGAAACGTATGAAAAAAAAATTGAGAAAAAAAACATTTCTCAAGTTTTTTTTTCGTACTTTTCTGTAAGGAAAAAGTTTATGCTGAATATACATACTTGCGGATACAACGATTGCCGCAATCCATGCCGCAGTCTAAACCAATCAAATTGCATGAAATGCTCTATGCCCCCGCCTACTCTTGCCGCAATCGAATTGAAAGTAAAAACTTATATTTAGTTCGACTTTGACATAGTTTTGCTGTCGACTTAGAATAAGATCCTGTATGAAAAGTGTCGTGATTATTCGAATCTGGACGAAACTCAATAAATAGAATTGTATACATGTATGTGTAAACTGAAGACAAAAAACAATATGGCGGAAACGATCTCGTGCATGGACAAGTATTTTTATATCCGAAAATTTTTGAATTTTTCTAACATCTAGCTGAAATCATCACCAACTTTTTTCAGCACGAATGTCCGATTTTATCTAAGATTTACTATGAATGTTGTCGCCAAAACTCGGAAATGATGAAAAGAAAAAGTGAGGTTATGTAATATTTTTCCGGTAAAAAAAGTGGGTGGAGCTTAATTTGAATTTTAGCGGTATATATTTAAATTTGAATTTTTAAATAAAAACAATAAATTGATTCATTTTAGTAAATATTTTATTTATAACAAATAATTATTTATTTTATTTGGTTTTAAATTATATTTAATAAATTCACTGTTGTTTATCACAGTTGCATATTAAAATTTTAACATAAATTATGAAAAATGGAAATATCTTAAATTAATACAATCACAGTTGTAAATTACAGACTAATTAAATTTAATTTTTCTTAAATATTCAAAAAAGTAAATAATCAATATTCAACTAATCGTAAAACTAATTCTTACAATATACATATTGATATTCAATATGAATTTTAATTCATTCAATACTACTTAATAATATTGCTGTATTAAAAACAATCACAGCTGTAAATCTCACAGAAATCATTAAAATTAATTTAATTTTTTTTTTAAATTCACTTAGTTAGGTAGCTAATTAATGAAAAATGACTAATTTTTATAATACATATATATATATAAATATATATATATAGAAGCAATTCATTTTGAATATTAATTTATATATAAGTATTGTATAATATTTAATAAAATTGCTGTTGTAAAAAAATTTGGTTCATCACAGAGTTATTCATTTTAAGTCTTTTCATAGAAAAATAAATATTAAAATTAAAAATTAGTTTTATGGTATTTTCATTCTTAAAGATAGAAAATTCATTTGAAATAATAATTCATAATTGATTAAAATAATAATAAAATTCATAAATTCAAAATGTAAAAATTCAAATATTTCAATAAAGCCTTAAACTATTATTTAAAACTAATAAATTCTTAAAATTCAAATATTTCAATAAAGCCTTAAACTATTATTTAAAACTAAAAATTCTTAAAATCTAGGTGAAAATATAGTTGGTGATTTTGATTTTTTTAAATTTTTGGTACTTTTATCCTTAACGTAATAAAAATAACTGTACAAATTTGCCCAAAATCAGACTCGGTGGCTGTAGGGATCTTGTCCAATGCACAATCTGAAAGTAAGTAAATAATGTTACATATATGGCAAATCATACAACATTTCAACAGTTCAATTTAAGACAGATTTGTTTGAATTTTATGTTTCATTTTTTTTAACGCGGCCTTTGATACACAAAAAATTCAATTTATTTTTGGAAAAAACTTGCTATACATAATTAAAAAAATATATCTTTAATATTTACCTCACGGATATAGATCCAAAAGCGCCAAAAAAAATTATAAACAGGATATGTATATATTTAAAGAATATACAATTAAAAAATATATTTACACAGCTTAAAACGATACTATATTACAGCTTAAAATAACTAAACTAACTTAATATATGTATTAATAATATATTTAAACTTTAAACTTAGATAATTAATCACAAAAATTTGACAAACGACGTAAACACAACTGACCGTAATGGCGTCTCACATCAAACTCAATTAGAAAAATCGATACATACATATGTTGTTTTGGTTGTTTATTTGGAAACAACAACAACAACAAAAATCATCATTTCCGAGTTTTTATACCAAAAACCGGAAAACAGTGTCTTACCGGTTCAACTTTTCAGTTTTGTTATACTTGGGATTGTGTGATAAATATTTTTTAGTACTAAGTTTGTAAAAATACCGAACGCTTCCGAATTATCACAGTCGTTAGGTATAATAACTTTTGACAGTTGCGTGGTAATTTAATCGGAGAAAAATTGTCGTAAGAACTTTTCAACAGATTAAAGTGAATGATCTGGACTCAAGGATGTAATACTAAACAGCAATATTGTATTTTGCTTTATAAAATTAATTTAATACAAAGTTAAAACAAAATAATTAAAATTGTGTGTATTATTTAAGTCTTTTTCTTATTTATAGAGTTATCTTAAATTTATAAATCAAAACAATCATAATTTTTAAATGAATATTAAATTAAATGGCCGGAATTTTAATCAAAAAAAATTATCACACTCAAAAGTTATCACACACGCAGCAAAACGACAAAAATTTCACAAAAGGAAGAATTGTTCACGTTAGTGTCAAATATTTTTGCTAGAAAATATTTATCACTCAATTCGGACACAGTCTATAAGTGCCACAAAGAGAAGTGGCGAAACCCAGAACTAATTCAATGTGCCAATATTAGGTGGCAAATACAAACTCAAATGAACAGAAGAAAAAATAATTAATTACAACACTCCTTCTTAATTATTTTTAACCTCAGTCTCTGAAATACATTCCTTGATAGAGGCTTTGTCAAAATATCGGCTAGTTGACCTTCACTTTTCACATGTTTTACTTTAATTGATTTGTCAATGTGCTGTTGAATGAATTTTCGTGATACCTCTATGTGCTTCTTCCCTTTTGTAATCTCTCCTTGGTAAGTATTTTTTAGCATGTGAATAGCTGACCGATTATCTACAAAAAGTGTAGTAGGCTTACTAATATCCAATCTATTCAATTCATTTGCTAGTCTACTTATCCAGCAAAGATCATCTATGACAGATACTGCAGCTCGATACTCAGCTTCAGCGGTTGAATTTGCAACAAGACTTTGCTTTTGGGTACACCAAACTACTGGCCCTCCACGCATTATCAAAACTCCACTTTTTGATCTCTTTGTGTCTTCATCGCCAGCATAATCAGAATCAGTATAAGCAACCAATTTCTTGTCACTACCAAATGATATACCATATTCTTTGGTACCTTTTATATACTGGAAAACTCTTTTAACCATTCTCCAGTGACTAGCCATAGGTTTATTATTAAACCTACTAAGATAATTTACCGAGAAACTAATATCTGGACGAGAAATAGTAGCCAGATACAAAAAAAAGACTGCCAATTGCTTGGCGGTATGGCTTTGACTTTTCCAGTGGCTTGCCATTTATAAAATCTTCAGAATCAGTGACCATTCCACGTTCGATAGGTGCACTTGCAGGATTAATATCACCAAAATCAAATCGCTGGAGGATTCTTTCTGCATAAGTTTGTAACGGAATTCTAGTTAATTCCGTTATCAACCCCTACATAATCTAAAATTCCCCATCGGCATACCCTTCGAGGTAACACCTCAAATTATATCATAATTCATGATTAAGTACCATGCCGATATTTCACATTGCTTTTGGGCATACGTTACTCCAATTACTGTATATGTTCGTACTGTGGTTGAATGAACGTAGACGTTAAATAAATGTAACACGATCACTATGTTTGAATCGATAAACGTTTTTAAGGTAAATAGCATGAGTAATGAACTCTGCTATAGAAAATAATTAAAAACTGCAATTATCGATCAATTCAAAAATTGTTTCTGCATAATATGCAAAATTTTCTTTTTCGCGTGCATCGATTTAACAAAATCGATGTCACGTTATTGTACATTTTTTTTGTTTTTTCGTTATGAATTTTTGTGATGAGCCCACAAAAATTTTCTGCGAAATCAGTATAAATATTGTACAATTTGAGGTGAAGACAGTCAGTTTTTAGACAGACCAACGGTTGGTTGTCTAGTTTTTAAGTCAGTGAGTTTTTAGACAGACCAACGGTTGGTTGTCTAGTTTAATTCGGGTTTTTTAAATTTGATTTTGTTTTTTTGTTATATATTGTTTTGTAAAAAACAAAAACTTTTTTTTGTGTTTTGTTTTACCTTCAAAGATAATAAATTTTGTTGCGGGGTGATCTAAACTGCATTGTGGTAAATTTATTGTTGTTTTCTTTGTAATTTGTGAGTGGTTCGAGAGATACTAGTTTTTAAAAAGTGGTAAGTATGGCATCGTTGGACTTGTGATTGGTCCTGAAACGGTGGCGAGGTCCCTTAGCTGTTCTAAGCAGAAGCTAAGAGCGGGAGCGTTGAGAGTAACCGTGCCCATAGGCAGGACACCCCCTTTCTGTTAAGGTCCTCCTCCATCTGTTTTGGGAACGCAAGTTCCACGTCGCGCGTTTTTTTTTGTGTTTGTTATTTGTTTTTGTTTTTGAAGTGGTTTTTAGGGATGATGGCACCCTAAAACCTAAATACGCAACCACGGGAGTAAGCCCATTTTCTATATGGCATAAAACCACCATTTTGCGGGTCCGATACCCAATTTCACCTTTCTTTTTTTTGTGTTTTTCAATGCGGTAATCTAGGCCATTATCCAATACCCCAAAAACCCACGCTGTATCCTCTGCCCGACTGAGCTGCGGGAATCTATGCCGCACGGGGTACCGGTGGATAAATGGCAATTCTATGAAACCGGGTTGGCTTTAGCATAGCTAAAGCTAGCCCGTTTCAAGTTGATTGACTGACAAATATTTCATCTGACTTTAATTCTATCTTAATTCCAAGATAAAATAGAATATTTTTCCTTGCAGTGTCAAACGTAATTTTAAACTTCTCACTTAATAATTTTAGTACTTTAAGCATGTCCTTTTCACATTTTCCTACCATTAAACCATCATCAATATGCAATACTAATATTATACTTATATCTTTATTGTAGAAAACACAAGGATCCTCATCTGTTGGTTGAAAGCTTAAGGACTTTAAAAACTCAGTAAACTTATTATTCCAATTCTTTGGTGCCTGCTTTAAACTATATAAACTTTTCCTTAACTTACAGACATAACTAGAGTTATCGTCAAATCCTTCTGGTTGATACATTTATATATTTTCCTTTAGACCACCATGCATAAAAGCTGTTTTTACATCAAAGGTCATACCCTTCATACCTTCTGATGCTGCAATGCTCAAGATGAGACGAATGTGATGAGCAACAGGGCTGAATATTTCAAAATAATCCTGACCTTCGTTCTGTTCAAACCCTCGAACAACTAATCTTGTCTTTTGTCTACCATCTTCTTTCTTACAAAACACCCAACAACAAGTTAATGGCTTTACGTCTTTGGGTTTAACAGTGAGTTCCCATGTTTCCATTTCAGTTAATGACTTGTACTCATCGAACATGGCACTCTTCCATTTTTCATCCTTCAGAGCTTCTGACACAGAAATTTTAATTTCTCCAATCATATCAGATTCAGCCTTCTGCATTACAAAAGCTGAATCCAAGTCCAAGACATAATTATTAAACCTTATTGGCCTTTTCAATGTCCTTCCTCTCCTACTTTGTAGAGGCGGGCTTTTATTGTTCTCACTTTCCAGTTGATTTTCTGAACTACTACATTCATCCTCACGCTGAAGCTAAAATAATTATTTTCATTTGCAGACCTGTCAGCTTCAGAATTTTTATCTTCAGACTTTTCTTCCTCAGGTTTCTTTTGCTTTAACACTAAAATCCATGTCATTAATTTGTTATACTTCTAATTCATTCTACCAAACTACAGCTCAGCTGGAAATTTTTCTTCTATTGTACTTGTACCAGTTTGATTCAATGTGAAGACAACATAATTTATTGCTTCAGCCCATAAACTGACATCTAAATCTTTGGCATTAATTACCGATCTAGCTGCTTCAACAGTAGTTCTCATCTCTCTCTCTATACTACCATTTTGCTGTGGCGTATAAGTGCTGGACTTGCTATGAAATACTCCAAACTTTTCATGAATTCTTTTGTGTCCTTATTCTTTATTTCTGTCGCATGATCTGATCTTAATGTCTTAACTTTTCTATCAAACTGATTTTCAACTAGTTTCATAAATATTTCCAATTTCTCAGAAGCTTGGCTTTTTTTTCAAGAAATAGACGGTCCTGTAATGAGTAAAATCATCCTTAAAGATCAAAAAATATTTTGCTCCTCCCAACGAATACACATCCGTTTCGCACAAATCTACATGAATTAAGTCTAATGGCCTTGACGATACTTTTGGATTTATAGGATGAGATACTCTGTGCTGTTTGCCATAGATACAACCTGTACAAAAATAATCCTCCCATTCATCGATAAACTTAATCGTATTTCTCTTCAGTATCTCCCTTGTACATACTTTACATTTTGATGTGCAAACTTTTCATGCCATCTTTTGATTGACAAACTTACTAAACTTGTCTGCGATATTCCTCTATAATTTATCTTCATTTACGCCATTGCTCCAATTTTTCCATCACGCTCCACTATTTTCATCCAATCTTGACCATTGAAGGCTTCTAACTCAATGTCACCTACCCCAATACCTTCCAATTCTTTGCCGTCCCCAATTAAAATCAAAGTCGGATATTGTAATTCAACATATTTAGTGAACCACTCCTTAACCACTCATGTGCTGAGTAGCTCCAGAAACCTTAATCCAGATTTCCTTATAATCCTTCAAAACTGCTTTGTTAAAATCTGCTGCCGATAAACTTACTGTCAAGAGAGCACGTCTCTCTCCAGAGTTTCTTGCATCATTACTGTCTGACTTACCGGAAGACTGACTAGAGTTCTTGTTGGGACATTCTTTGCCAAAGTGGCCTTTTCTTTTACATATTTTGCATCCATATGTATTTTTGCAGTATTCGTAATACTTTGCACAAGGCTTACCACGGCATTCATATTTCTTGTATCCTTTCTTGCCACACTTGAAACATTCCATATCATTCTGCTTTTGATTAGAAGACCTTGCTGACTTGTTTTGACACCAAAGCATTCTGACAAGAAGATTTACTCGCTGACTCATTTTCATTTGATCTATCCTCTTCAAGTCTTAGACGATCAAACATACTACTTAAACATCTGTCTGTGCTTCTTACATTATCCCACGCAGTTAATAAAATGTTGAAATTTTGAAGGAAGAACAGCCACAATTCTTTACATAATCCATGATTCCTTGATATCTTCGCCCTCAGCTGTCAAGCTATCAGTAAACTCTTATATTTGCATACAATTTTCCACTACTGAGTTTCTTTCATAATATTTGTAACCAAAAAACTGCCTTTGCAAACCTTCAATAGACACATTTGACTTTTTACCATATAAAGTATCTAATTTTTCCAACATTGCACTTGCCGTAGTACATCTTGCTATCTTTTTAGCAATGCCTCTACTACAATTCAGATCTATAAGGGTTTGTGCGTCAAGATCTTTCTCTAACCAAGCATACTGCATTACTTTCCTCGGCTCCATTTGGTTTTACTTGAACTCCAGTAGCAATGTTAAAAAATTTCTTTGACTTGAGAGTCAAATTTAACTTGAACCTCCAAGAGTCGTAATTTACTTTCCCTTGAGAGTCTTCTGTCAAATATTCTAAATGTGATTTAACTGTATCCATTTTTAGACTAAATGTGTTAACTGATTTTCTGACTGGTCCTATGCAAATGCATAAGCTAATGCCTGGGCTACCATAACCTGTTATTTTTCACAGCTCTTTCATTTGCAGGTTTCCATAGGACGAATAAATAGTTCTTTCACTTTTTGTGAACTTATTATTTTATTAGTATTAATTCTTGTTTGTTAAACATAAACTTTAAAGGCGCCTGTAACATAAAATAACACAATAAGTTATATTACAGGCCATGCGACATATTTCATATGCACTTATTCTTCATACAAGTTTTACAAAAATATATCTAAAATAATCGTACCTTTATGTGAATATTTATCACCTGACATTACCTTTTACTTTTAATAAATGTAATCATAATTTCTATTAAACAAATATTTTTAATCCTTTCTAAACATAAAATAATTCTAACAGACCTTTCTTATTCAAAACATTTTTGGAAAATAAAAGTGAGGTTATCTCAACACATATCCATGTAAGTACCACAAAGAGAAGTGGCGAAACCCAGAACTAATTCAATGAGCCAATATTAGGCGGCAAATACAAACTCAAATGAACAGAATAAAAAATAATTAATTACAACAGATTTGATATTATTCTTTGATTGTAATATTAAAAGTTTAAATATTTTCCATTTAGCTCATATCAAGTTTATTATTTCGCATTTGTTTTCCATTTAATAATTTAAAATTGAGCTAGAAAATAATTAATTTATACAAACAATTTTTGAATAGATATAAAAATATATTGTGCGACAACAATTTGAAGTCAGAAACTGATGAGATACTAACGCGAGAATGGCAAAATGCGACCAAAAATATTCGATGTCAGTGCCGAACCCGAGCAAAAGAAAAATCGAAAACCGCAACTGAGCGACTGCGTGATTCCTGGCAACATTTACTTCGTCATCGGGCTACTCGTTCACTAACTTATAACGATGAACAATTCCACGCTTTGGAAAAAATAAAAATTGCTGAAACTGGAAAACGATTTAAATCATTATTGGTCGAAGATGTGAAACCAGCTATGCTATCGATATGGTAGCAGAAAGTGCTGCGGACTGGTATGGCCAAGCAAATTTCGTTCAAGCTCAAATACTGGAGAAGGATGTAGTCAACTTTGAGAATAATTTGTTTGTAATCTAGGAAACTGTCCCGAATCAAGAATGATCTAAAAACTGATATTAATAATCGTAAGAAGATCAATATGATGACCGCAAAAGATGATTGTGTAACAAACGACACTAGTAAAATTAATTATATGGTAATGGTTTTTTAAATAATTATTTCAGTAATAGTTTAATGTATAAATTTATAATTTTAGACAATATTTGCTCTTCAAACGAAGGTTAAAATACAAAATTGATTGAAATAAAATGATGTGCCCCTGGCCGATCCAGTAAACAAAACATAGATAGGAAATTTACGGAAGCAATGTAAAAGCGAAACGGAAATTACAATAATTCCGAATGGCAACACACTGAAACCCTGACCATCAACTGGACTAGCCACCATCGGTTAATATACAAATTCAACCAACTTCATCGTGGTCATTCGTCGAATACAGTGTGCCTGAACGGAATTTTCTACAGGATTAGATGGCCATTATAAACCGATCACGGCAAGCATATCCGGCAAATACGCCACTATTTTGTATTGCTGCATGTGATTTGGGGTTACCATTAGTTGTGTCCGGTAACGATGGTACCCTAATGTTACGAAATGATTACAATTCAATGAAGATAAGGTCATCTAGATTCATCATCACGCGGTATCAACGATAGTGATGAAGGGGCTGTAGTTGATATGAAGTAACAAATAAAAACTCAATACTTTTTATTAAAAAATTAAATTTTAAGAGGATAAAAATTTCTTGGATTTAATCCATAACATAGTTGTAAAGAAATAAGGTAGGAAACAAAATGTCAGTCTACGCAATGGCGGTCCTGGTTATATCTGTTGGTGCCTAAACCACCAACTAGACAAGCGCACATATGACTCAAATCAAAATGTCACCATACAAAACAAATGTTAATTTGGCATAACAAGCACATCATATTTACGTGGATTCTGCACCATGTTTAAGCATACATTATCCAAATACTTCAAATTTCACTTCGGGATATTTAATGGCCATGTTACGACCGTAGCGCAAAAAACACTATCAGACATTCGCATAATATTGGCCTTATGTACCGAAGTCACTTTCGTGCGATTGTCTTTCGCATATTGAAACGTGAATTCTGCAACAGGCTAGCCTCTTCCGTCATCAATTTTATAATCTGAACCACACCATCAACAATTTCGTGCTCAATACCTGAGTATTCAATTTCTATGTTCTCACGAGTTGTAACTATGCACTGGTCATTAAGCAGTTCCAATTTTTCTGCTGTAAATTTGATTGACTTCGGCCTAAGGTTATATAACTATATATAGTTGTAGAAATAAAAAAATCAGGGTATTTTATAGTAAAATTACCTGTAACAATATTTGCCATAATCACTTTTAACTTTTTCTCTTCATTCTGTCATATTTATCAACCAGTCGCTTGATGAATCACTTTTAACTGTCTCTCTCCACTCCGACATGATTTGATTATCAACCAGTCGCCTGAATTATAATAAAAAAAAATTTAAAGATGTTACACAGACAAAATTCTTCACTCCGAAAATTGAAACGTCAAACTAATAAAAAAATGTACGCCTACTGAGAAATATTTATATGGCGTGTTCACCGTCCAGCGAAAATCACGAATGAAAAATTTGACAAGCAAAATGACGTACCAAATAGACTAATATTTTGAAAAATGACTAACTTCAACTCAAAACTGCAGAATTTTGCCGCAATCGAGTCCGCAGCTATATATGCTACATTAATGATCGCAGTAAACATTTTCATATACATATAGATATTTGTGTTTGTTACATTCCGTGTGTTCACCGATGGTTTTCTGACATAAAAAAATCAGTATATTTTTGACATATTTTACCCCGGCTAACTTCGCTTCAGTAAAATATCGCGTTTATTTTTGGCTTGGCATGTAAATTTGACTGTTCAGTATTTTAAACGTCAATTTCCTTTCTATATATTTCACAAAGTGAAGTGAAGTGAAATAAGAATTTAATATATTTCATAAAGTGTTGTTTAAGTTATAATAAAATATTAACGAAAATGTTTATGATTGAATCAAGTTTATCCTGATATTAAAAATTGAGCTGTCAAACTCAGATGTAAAAAACCCCGAAAAAATCCAAAACAAAGTGGAATAAAAAATATACCGATTTATTGGGTGCGTTCGGTTTGAGGCTCAAAAAACTGGGATATGTTTTATCCTCTTGTACATGAGTGAACACTAGAATTATGTATATTTTATATGCCTATCTATTCTGATTTGTCCAAATTAAATACATTCATGACTTATTTTTCCTAAGTGTACGAAAGGATGATATATGATTTAAATTCAATAATATTAAAATACCTAACAATTTTATAAATGATTTTATTTTTGAGAAAATGAATAAGTTCAGCTTACTCTGGAAAGATGTCTTTGGGAAAATGTACTATGTATTTAGATTTGCCTCCAAAAAAATGGTCAACCATAGAAATTTTTGGTAATATTTTCCCCTTATTCCATATTAACTAAAGTATGGTAGTAATTGATTTGTTTTGACTATAGCTTTTGCACACATTTTAAGACGTTGAAAATAAAAACTAGTTTTTGATTTTAACCAAATTTGCAAAAACATTAATATTTCGATGCCGGTTGTGGTATATAGAATTATGACTATACACAATATCCTTGCAATTCCATTTTTAAACTGCAAACCCAAAGCGTGAAAACCATCCTTTACAATGGTTTTACAATGACAATAAATAAATAAAGGGTGATTTTTTTGTGGTTAGGATTTTCATGCATTAGTATTTGACAGATCACGCGGGATTTCAGACAAGGTGTCAAAGAGAAAGATGCTCAGTATGCTTTGACATTTCATAATGAATAGACTTACTAACGAGCAACGCTTGCAAATAATTGAATTATATTACAAAAATCAGTGTTCGGTTCGAAAAGTGTTTCGCGATTTACGTCCGATTTATGGTCTACATAATCGACCAAGTGAGCAAACAATTAATGCGATTGTGACCAAGTTTCGCACTCAGTTTACTTTATTGGACATTAAACCAACCACACGAATGCGTACAGTGCGTACAGAAGAGAATATTGCGTCTGTTTCTGAGAGTGTTGCTGAAGACCGTGAAATGTCGATTCGTCGCCGTTCGCAGCAATTGGGTTTGTGTTATTCGACGACATGGAAGATTTTACGCAAAGATCTTGGTGTAAAACCGTATAAAATACAGCTCCTGCAAGAACTGAAGCCGAACGATCTGCCACAACGTCGAATTTTCAGTGAATGGGCCCTAGAAAAGTTGGCAGAAAATCCGCTTTTTTATCGACAAATTTTGTTCAGCGATGAGGCTCATTTCTGGTTGAATGGCTACGTAAATAAGCAAAATTGCCGCATTTGGAGTGAAGAGCAACCAGAAGCCGTTCAAGAACTGCCCATGCATCCCGAAAAATGCACTGTTTGGTGTGGTTTGTACGCTGGCGATCGCTATCGTTCGATGCTAACAAACTTTTTGTTGCCAAAAATGGAAGAACTGAACTTAGTTGACATGTGGTTTCAACAAGATGGCGCTACATGCCACACAGCTCGCGATTCTATGGCCATTTTGAGGGAAAACTTCGGAGAACAATTCATCTCAAGAAATGGCCCGGTAAGTTGGCCACCAAGATCATGCGATTTGACGCCTTTAGACTATTTTTTGTGGGGCTACGTCAAGTCTAAAGTCTACAGAAATAAGCCAGCAACTATTCCAGTTTTGGAAGACAACATTTCCGAAGAAATTCGGGCTATTCCGGCCGAAATGCTCGAAAAAGTTGCCCAAAATTGGACTTTCCGAATGGACCACCTAAGACGCAGCCGCGGTCAACATTTAAATGAAATTATCTTCAAAAAGTAAATGTCATGGACCAATCTAACGTTTCAAATAAAGAACCGATGAGATTTTGCAAATTTTATGCGTTTTTTTTTAAAAAAAAGTTCTCAAGCTCTTAAAAAATCACCCGTTATTTAGTTATTCGTTGTTGTCAATCGATTTACAAGCTCACATTAAAAGTATACTGCAATTTTTTCAGATATAACCCACCCTTATCATGACAACCACCCCGATTTTCTCTATAGAATAAATAACCACTTCTTTGAAAGTTTCAAAAATAGACATTTCAATATCAGATAATGGGTATCGCTTTATAATCCTCATCAGACGTTCAATTCGATTTTTAAGTTGTAACTTTAAATCATGGAAACAAATTTATTTAGCCACCCATTTTATTTGTTAAATGTATGATTTAATTTCTACAGATTTTTTCATCGAGCTTAAAATTATATTAGAAATAGAAATATTTTCACGGTATTTTGTGGTTTATACAGGATCGGATGCTAGGTTTCAGAACAACGAACGACAAGTCTACGTGAGTTACATAGCCTCCCAGAAAAGCAGAGTTTACGATGGCAGCTGATAAACAGCACATTCGGCATTGCATTCTATACAAATTCCAACAAGGAAAAATGCTTCTAAAGCACGGGAATCAATTTGTAGTATTCTTGGTGCCGACGTTGTATCTTATGAAACGTGTAGTTATTGGTACAAACATTTTAGAAGTGGTGATTTCGATCTTAGTGACAGCCTCGAAGGTTTGAAGAGTCTGATTGCAAGCTCTACTGGATGAAAACCCAATGCAAACGCAACAAGAGTTTCAGTTCAGCTACGAGTCAAATGTGTTGCACCAAATGTGAAAAATTCAAATACTTGGAAGGTGGGTGTGTGTTGACCACATGTGTTGACCGAACACAACCCAAGTCAACGTATGAACACGTGCCTTTTATTGCTAGCCCAGAAACAATAAAATAACTTCTTTTGGGAAAATTGTGACGGGTGATGAAAAGTATATTTTTGACGAGAATCGCAAACGTAAAAAGTTGTGGATATATCCCGGGTAACCCAGTACATCGACGCCAAACAAAACATCCACATAAAGAAAGTTCTCCTGTGTATCCGGTGGGACATGAAGGGTGTGATTTATTACGAACTCCTGGAAACTGAAGAGGCCCTACAAATCCTTGGATTCGCCAATCGTTTAACCCATCTGGACGAAGTTCTAAATTACCATGAACACCAAGATCTTCAACTGGAAATATATTTCAGTACGAGAAGGAAAATGCCGAACTCTGTGAACAACTAAGAAACTAAGAGAAATAAACGAATTTACAACTAAATTGAAAGAAGAATATACAATTTTTAAAGAAAGAGAATGAAGAACTCAAAATAGCAGGTGAAACACGTGAAGAACTTGCGACGACACCTAGCCCTGCAATCGAAGATGACGAACAGAAAAGAAACAAATTGGATGTTGAAAAAGGCAAGCTCAACCCTCACCAGAAATAGCAGAAATTTTACCATCAACTTCAAAAGAGGTTTCTAGAAACCCATAAATCATCAAGAAATAACTAGCTCTAGAACAACAACCAGCTAAACCAAAAGAGAAAATGTCGTAGGGATATTAAATGTCTCCACTATACAATCGATTATGAAATTGATTACAGTAGCCGAATACAAACTCGTATCTCTAAATAATGGCGTTTGGAAAATCAATGTTGCAGACTCTGAAACCTATGGAGCTTTTGTTGCAAAGCTTAATTCCGAGGATCATCAATGGTTTACCTATGAAGATAAGAATGATCGCCCAATCAAAGTTATGGCTAGGACCCAACCTGCGCAAAAGAGGAAATTATTGAGGATCTCAAGCAAAAGTATTATCAAATAGAAAATTTTGTGAACATCATTAAGAAAGAAAAAACTGAAACTGAACAAGGAGCTCAAATTAACAAAAGAGGGCTTCCACTATTAACGCTTACTTTTAATAAAAAACGAAAAGTGTTTATAATTTCAAAGCAATACTAAATATGAGATAGGTAAAATAGAGCCATTGAAAAAAATAGCGGTTTAAGCGGCTTAATGCCGCAGTGCAAAAAACGTCAAGGTTTTAATCATACGCAGAAATATTGCCAACGAGAGAATAGATGCGTGAAATGTGCCGGAAAGCATTATGCCCAAATATGTCCGGTTAGTTAAATATTGCTGCAAAATGTGTTAATTGAAATAAGCCACATCCCGCAAACTACCGGGGATGTGAAATAGCTGAGGAGCAAAGAATAAGAAATAAAACGGAAAACAAAATCCAGCAACATCGGGAAAAATTAATCAAATTTTCACCAAAGAGCAACCAAAACCTCATTCTAGTTAAACGGGGGGAACAAAAACTATACTCGGAAGTTGTGATGACAAAACCAGTTATTTCGAAGGGCACTACAGAGGATACAACAGTGCTCCAAAAGATACGAAAAAGCATGGAAGCTTTTACATTCGTCTACCTAAACAAGAGAAATGCCGTCAAGCTCTAAGGAACAGGTTAGATAAGCAAAACTCTCTAAATGAAATGAAATCCATGCTCTATTAAAATGATGCGAACAACAATAAATAAAACATTAAGAATAGTAACCTGGAATGCAAATGGGCTAATGCAACATATTCCAGAATTAGAAATTTCCAAAAAATACTTAAAAAATAGATATATGTCTAGTATCGGAAACCCATTTTACATTAACTTCATATCTTAAAATTTATGGGTACAGCTGTTGCCACGCCATACATCCAGCAGGAAGGGCAAGAGGAGGGTCGTCGCTGTTTATAAAACAAAACATCAAACACTTTATTGATCTTAAAATTGAAGAGGAATTTATGCAAGTAGTCAACTTAAAAGTATTTATAAATAACAAAGAATATAATAATGTACGAGTATCGCCCATATATTGCCCAACAAGAAATAATTTAATTATAGAAGACTATTGCACATTATTTAAATCACTTGGATCAAGTTTCGTAATCGGCGGTGATTTTAATACAAAAAATACCTACTGGGGATCAAGAGTAACTTCTAAAAAAGGAAGAGAGCTGTTTGCAGCAGGAAGAATATGCAGTTGCGATTATCATCTGGAGATCAACCAACTTATTGGCCTACGGATACACTGAGAAAAAAAATCAGTAAAAACAAAAAAATATACATATAAAATCAAAAAAATATACATATATTTTTTAGGCGAAAAGTCTCGTTTTTAAAATCAAAAGGATAATCTTTTTATTTTTAAAATAAATTTTTTCGCCAAATTTGTTAATAAAAATAAAAAAATTGTTTTTATTTTCAAAAATACGTTCCTTACTTATGTCAATTAGTTTTCTTAAATTTTAAGAGATTGTTTTTTAAGAATAAAAAATGTGTTAGTTAGTTTTAAAAGATTTATTTTAATTTTTTTTTTTTTTAAATGTCACAATATTTTTAAATCAAAATCAATGTTTGCGACTGCTCAAGTCAACTTAACATATCTACCACGAAAAGTAGAAAATTAACTCCCCCTCCCCAATTTTTAACCCTCAGGGCCATTGTGTAAAAATACACACAACCCTTAAAAAATATAATGAGAACCTCCTTAAATTCTTTTTTGGCAGTTTGGTTAAAAAGTTGTTCTACTCAGTCAGTACAGTACTCATTAGGTTGCAACGACCAAGCTGCAAAAACTCAAACGTTCATACCTTTAGTATAACACAAGAACATATCGATTTGGCGAATTATATAAATAAAAAGAAAACTTTAAAATAAAATATAGACGAATTGAAAAATAATACAACGGGATTTCTGACAAAACAATAAATATAATCATTTTCATAAGTTGTCATTATTATCAAAAAAATTGTTTTTAAATGCTAAAACACTTCTTTTGAAATAAATTATTATGTTTAAATAAATAAACTTTTTAAATTTAAAAAATATTTTATAAATCATTTTACAAAATATGTTTTTAAAATAAAAAAGCTTTTTATTAGTTTGCAAAAATTTCATTTAATTTCAAAAAAATACTTTTGAAATTCAAAAAAATGTATAACTTCGTTTTTTAATTTTACAAACCAAAATTTTTCTCAGTGTAGAAACGAAATACCCGATATCATTGACTTTTCTGTCACCAAAGGTATATACGAAAACTTCATATACCTAGAAAGCAGCGAGAGGATTATGTCGGATCATACGCCTGTTATTATGACTATCAGTGCAACGATTGTTAAGAAAACTAGCCCACCTACGCTAACTAATAAAAAAAACCTCCTGGGAGAAATTCCAGAAAGTAATTGAGTATAATATTGATCTTCAGGGTCCAACTAAAAATCCGATAAAGCTAGAAGAAGAACTAGAACAACTTAACAACAGTATACAAAAAGCGGCGTGGAGTCTGAAACGAGTAAGCTTTTGCTACAGCTAAAGACAACCCAATTTCAAAGATTTGCAACTATCTGTTCGGTACCCCACGCAAAAATGTGAAAAAACACACAGGAACGGGAACAGGGTTTCGGACCATGAACTAGTGAAAACGGACACTCATCAACCCATCACGCAGCCTGAGTTCACCGCGGTTGTATTATTTGGAACCTAACCTAACATTCTAGGCCCTATCTAACATATTAAGATAAAACAAAACCCAAAAAAAAGTACGTCCCTACCATAAATGAGATTAGTATGGGGTAATAGTGGTATACCAATCGAGATCAATAGAATAGGAAAAAGAGCCGCTAGTGCGTCACCGGTTTCCTACTACTGGCGTTCAGTAGCAAACCCATCTTTCTATAATTGGTTATTTAACGCCTTCTCCTTCCTACTTACCCACTAAGACGAATCTCTACGCAACAATTATATCAAAAAAACAAAACTGAAAAAAAACACAATCAACATTAATTTCACAAACACTATTTTTATTCTCAAAACTAAATTTAGTAAAGATTTATGCAGCAAACAAAATAAAATCACACACTAAAAACTTAAATTTACACAACCCAAAAAGATCTAAATTAAAACTTAAAACTCAAAAATTAAATGGAAAACAATAAAATTAACCACTCGTGGGTCTATCCAAAACCTGACTGTCCATCTTTTTCCAAAAAAAAAACACACGGTTAAAATTGGTTGAGAGGGGGGAAAATATTTGTTTAGTAATTAAATTGAAAGTCTTAACCAATTCATAAAATAGAATTACCGCGCGTGTAAAATTTTTTGCACTATCGGTAAATTGGACAAAACACCAAATGCAATTTTTCAATTATTATTGCATCGGTCTTTGTCATTTACCTATGCACAAGTATATACGAAAAAAACTTTTATTTCAATATGTTCATAAACGACGTAATCAAATTACGTTCCTGAACATATTTGAGTTCATTTAACCGAGGTACATAAAGTATTCTAATATGAATGAATTATGTTATCTTTTGCTTTTTATTTGCCAGATATTTCGACATTATTCGTCTTCATCGGTGGCGTTCTAATTGTACAATATGGAATACAAAAATTATGTTAATGAAATCGTTAATTCATAAAGAAATTCTAGAATCTATACAAGAAAAAACATTACCTTAAAAAACGTGTACATAGGGTTTAGTTTAGAAAAACGTGAAATAAATTAATATAAATAGTTATCATAAAGTAATATTGCAAACACTGTAAAACGTTAAGAACAAATTTTATAAAAAGACATGTATATTTTATATAATTAATGTCACTTTGAACCACACTTACACTATAGTCAAGAAAAAATTTATTTTGTGTGCTCACATTTTAAGCCACACAATGTTAAAAGAGCTACTACATACGTTAAAATTTTAAAAGATTGATTTCAACTGTTGAAAAAAAAAATTACCTTTACAAAAAGGTTACTTTTTGTACATAAGTATCTATATGTCTGTTTATATAATTCGGCTGCAGCTTTTTATAAAGTATTTATACATAAAAACTGGACCAATCATCTGTTTACGTGTCTTCAACAACTGATTGGGTTTGGTTTGGTATAAAATCTGTATATATAACTATATTATGAGTGCAATAAAATCACACAATAAATAATAAAATTGTTGTTGAACAATGATTGACAAAGCGGAATATGCAATTGAAATACCTAAATGTTTGAGTGTATTCATTTTAGCTTTTTTTTTATTTTATCTCTGCGATCTGTTCTGGGGCTTGTTCAAGGCTTTCCCTGCTCTTTTGCGGTTTGCTTATTTCCGTCCTTACTTTTACGCCAGCCAGCCAATTCGAGGACGTACGACTATAGGACCGATTTTAAGACCATCTGCACATTGCAACCTCCATGCCAGCCTATACTGACATGGAAGATGGGTCGGCCCATGAGTTTTGCACTCCGACAGGGGGTCATAGATGTGTTACATTTCATCCCAGATCGTAATCTGTTATAAAATTTCACTTTTGCATCCTGCCCCTATCGGGATTCAAACCCGGTACCTCCCGATCCAAATGCCAAAGCTTTAACCACTATGCCATTTGGTCGGTCATTTTAGCTTTTAAAGTTTTCAAAATAGAAGTGTAGTTGTCGTTTATAACTATAGTGTCAGTTTTATAATTTATCATTTGGGCTTTGTTAATTAAAATGTTGGCGGCTTCTATAAATTCTCCTTTTCGAGTATTTTGTTCCCTGTCGATTTGTTTTGTTGAAATTAATTGTATGTTTCCAGTGGCGTAACTACAAATTGTTGCCCCCCCCCCCCCCCCCGCAAAACTTAATGTAGGCCCCTAGACTATCCTCCCTCCACCTTGCGTATCTTTCTCTTCAGAGTAATAAATTTGTTGCTCATCGAAAATATAGCTTTTTTATTTAATATATTCATTTTTTAAGAATAATAAAAAAAATAATAAAAATACAAATATAAATATGTATACTAATGGGTGGGGCAAAAGTCCCGCTAACATTTTGATTGCCTATAACTATGTTCAAAGAAAAGATAAGTAAGTTTGGTTTTCATAAAAAGTTTATTTGGTCTTTACATTTTTTTTCGTTATGATTGGAAAATTATATCGGCTAATTGGTGACCGCGATTTGCTATGCAACTTTCGGCTCTTTTTAAGGCATTTTTCATGACATCCTGCAACATCTCAGGCTGAATATCCTCAATTTCGTGACGAATATTGTTTTTAAGATGTTGAATCGTTTGGGGCTTATTCATATAAACTTTTGATTTTAAAAAACCCCATAAGAAAAAGTTTGGTGCTGCTAAATCCGGAGATCTGGCTGGCCATGCTAAATCGCCATTTCGCGAAATTATAGTCTTCGTAGAAAAACGTCATTCAATAATTGAATTGTTGAACGGGCTGTGTATGCTGTGGCCCCATCTTGTTGAAACTACATGTCCTCTAGTCCTTGCTGTTCCATTTCAGGCACAAAAAAATTTCGAATCATGTCTTGATACCGTTCAGCAGTAACAGTAACTTCAACACCTCGGTCATTTTCAAAAAAATAGGGACCAATAATGTTTCCAGCATGAATACCACACCATACAGTTGTTTTTAGTGGATGCAATGATGTTTCATGAACTAATTGAGGATTGTGTGTTCCCCAAAACTGACTGTTCTGTTTATTGACTTGGCCACTGAAAAGAAAATGGGCTTCATCGCTGATTATCAATTTATACGAAAAATCTTCAATTTCACCAGACAGTCTTAGGATTGCATTACTGTACTCAACTCGTTGATCATGATCTCTCGGTAGCAATTTATGGACTAATTGAATTTTGTACGGGAACATTTTCAAATCAGTTGTCAAAATTCGTCTTAAACTGTGTGCAGAAATATGAAACTGGGAACCACGTCTCCGAATTGATGTTTCCGGAGACTCTGCAACACTATCGCGCACCAGAGCCACATTTTCAGCGTTACGAGACGTCCGTTGTCTTCCAGAACTAGGTCTGTCTGCTGTCGTACCGTACTGTCGAAAATTTGCATCGTAAATGATAAATTGTGGTTTTGTGAGGCACTGGACGATTAGGATATTTTTGACGAAATTTCCGCTGAGTGGCAATAATGGAACGATTATTTTCAATAAATATTGTCACTATTTCTGCTCGTTCTTGTGGCGTATATTTATCTATTATATAATTTGGGCTTCTACAAAACACAATGGTTAAAGCGAAAATGAGCTAAACGTCACATAGCCAAGATGGCGCGCAATCAAAATGGTAGCGGGACTTTTCCCCACCCGTTAGAATGTTAGATTTTTTGCTCTTGACTTAATATTGGCAAAATCCCTAATTAAAATATCTATATGTTTCCATTTCGCCCACCGCTTTTGCTTCAATAGAAAGAATGGCTAAATCACTCAAACGTTCTGCCCTGATGGAGTTGCGCAAATAATTTTTTATTATTTTCAATTTAGAAAAAGATCGTTCCGCTGTTGCGACCGTAACAGGCAACGTAAGAAACAATAATAATCATGTTATTACTTGCGAAACACTGTAAGCTTTTGTTGGAAATTTTATTACTAGAACTTCAGCTAATTCTCATATTGCTGACATTTCCAAAATATCCTCCTTAAACATTGACTTTCATTTATCATCAGTATTTGTAGTGGAAACTCTTCCGATAGGTCTTCTTTATATTTTTCTTGTATCGCTCTTACAGACTTCTTTCACAATTCTCATGACAAGAACAAAGACCACAGGCCCCTCAACGTTACGGGCCCCCCCGCAGCGCGGGGTTTGCGCCCTTGTAGTTACGCCGCTGTTTGTTTCTTATCTATTGCATGTTGCGCTAACGCGCCTCTTGTTCTCAGTTGCTTGTTTATAAAATATTTGTGTTGTTTCAGTCTAAAATTGAGTGTTTTACCCGGTTCCCTATGTATTTATTATTACAGCTTGTACATGGTATGCTATAGATTACCCCTGCTAGGTCATCTCTGTTGATTTTAGTTTTTGTATTTGTGAAAAGTTTTCTGTTCGTGTTATGACACTTCGAACCAAATTTCGTGTCTATTCCATTACTTTTTAAAAAACCACTAATGTGTTCTGAAGTTTTAGGTATATATGTTAAAGCGGTGATTTCAATGAGTGGCACTCATTTTAATTGTTCTTGTAATTACTATTAAAAAAATATTTAGAAACCGTAAGGGATAATTGTGGGTTGTCATCATCTGATGTTGGGAATTGTGATTGAATATGTTATTAAGATTTTTGTGTACTAGTTTGTTAATAATATTCTTCGGATAATTATTCATTTTTAAGATAGAATGGATGGTCTCAAATTTTCATTGATGAAGGATGTGTTGATAGAAAGTTGAGTAGTCTACCGGATGCTGTCGGTTTCATATACCAACCTATTTCCAGGTAATTGTTGTGAACTCTAATAATTTTGATGTCAAGAAAAGCTATGGATTGGTTGTGTTCCAATTCTACGGTAAATTTTATTTTGCTGGTAAACTATCAATCCAACCAATTTTTATCTCATCACAGTAGTTCTGTCATGGCATTGAAGATATCATCTTCACAAATATTTATTAAATAACTAGTCATTGACGGAATTACATATCTTCCTTATATAGCTGCTACATAAACAAAAATTATAGTAGTACAAGTATACTATATAAGAAATCCATTTCATTGTTTTGTAATTTGAATACAGAACATATTTTTATTTTTTGCGATAATCATAAATGCTCTACATAAATATAGTACGTAAGGTAATTAATTAACCGACCTACGTAAAAATGTAGTATATTGCATTTATGATTATGCATGAAATTTTCTATGTGAGTGTGAAATGAATAAATTTGTTTACGAAAGGGGTAAACAAATTTAATTTATAACACTTTTAAAACTGAGTGGTATTTATGCGTAATTTTGATTAAACAGCAAAATTTATTAATCGATCGAAAAGAGGCCATTCATGTATTAAAATCTGGTATAAAAATTAATTTTCCCCTCCCTTTTGATTGATTAATTTTTGTATAAATACCGAACCAAATTTTTGGTTGGGGAGTTAAGTTTGGGAGGTAGTCAGTGTTTGCGATTGGTTTCTTGGATAATTAACTAAAATAGGATTAAGCCCTCTAGTTAATATATTGCGTAAAGAGCCGATTAAAAATAAGTATTTGATAACTCGTTGGTAAAAGCGACTTGCTGTTTTTTAATAAATAAATAAATAAAGTAAATAGGAAGCTGTTTTTTTCTGTAGAAAAAAAAGGAATCTGGCACTTGGTAAGTATGAAATAGTAGTGACTAACTAAAGAGGTACCAATTAGTATAGTAAGAGTCAGCTGCCTCATTAGAGGCGCAGGCCATAATAGGGTTCCGCCCTGGGCTTGCTTCTGTTGACATTACTATACTAAGATTATATCTTACTAACCACATGGGCCAAAGGCGATCTCATCGACTCAAATTAGTTATAAAGATTGGGAGCTAGAATAACCATGTTAGTCTAGACCCCAAAATTATAACTACAGAATGGAATCTAATCTTTAAGCAATTTCATGGTCGGAGAGATCATAAAAATCCATTTGCCTTTCCTTGTATTTTTTTTTGGTGGTACTAGGCCATCACATCCCAGAAATCCACACAAATATCACGCGGTAAGCTAGGCCGATACCTGTACATTCCCCAAACCCACGACTAATTATTAACCTCGAATCGACTGAGCTCGGGTTAATGCCGCGTGGGGAATGCATGCAAAAACGCAAAAACAGGTAACGGCAAAAATATTCTTAGAAAATGGATTAGCAATAGCTGCAGTTAGAAGCTAACCTATTTCGATGGATTAGCAATAGCTGTAGTTAGAGGTTAACCCATTTCAAGTGGCGCCCAAAACAGGGCCTAACAACATCAGGTCTAATTTATTTATATGTGGCACCACTGTTTCAAGTGGTGTTCTATACAATCAATTTAAATCATGTGCTCTATAATTGAACATGAAAAAGTGGAGAAACATTTTCGGTGTGAGTGTGGCTGCCTTAGTGGCATGTCTGACCAGATGCGTTGTTGGGTCACACACACGGAAAAGGTTTCGTATTGTCAAGTTCCAGTGCTGGATCCTCGTTTCATCAGTTCATTTCTGGCATTGTCCCAACCCGCACTCCGGGGAATGAACTGATATTCGTTGTAGCATCTGGAATTCGATGAGCCATTTTTACGATGCTTAATTTCAGAATACATATATTAACTATCAGATTGTACGGTTTTCGACACCGTGTACAATCAACAGTTTTGTTTTATTTTACCAGTAAGGGTGAATGGCGCGTTTCCCTGAGGTAATGGGCATATCCCTTTCCTGCCGAAAAGTTATCGGATGGTATAAAGGGCTGCTTATTTCTCCGGCTATCAAACGTGTTATTCCGTATCCTGGTTCATAAAGCAGAACTGCCCCTACAATTTAATTTTTCCTCAGCTCAATCTTATGGCTAAGGGTAAGAAATTACCACGAGCTGTAAGACAAAATTATTTGCGTAAAAATATGGATTCCGTAAACCACAATGTATAGTTAGGTATTGCGTAAATTTCACTTCAGTATTTATTTAATTTTTTCATCCTCCGGGATGGGGTTGCCAGTCTTCCCATTGTTAGTTTTAGTTGCGTCCAGGGTTTAACTCATTTAGTTGTTCAAACTTAGGTTCTGTTAGTGGACGAATATTGATCCAATTTTGGACATAAACTAAGTGTAGTTATTTTACACGTTGTGGAAATCCTTAACCCTGCATTACTAACGCAAAGTTGTACAACATTATTACTTACCATGGGTCCAACGGACCCATATCCTTAAAACTCAATTTAGAGAAAAACCTTACCGCTCAAAATTAAAATTTATCCATTTTTTTTTAAAATTCAATTAAATTACAATATAAAATTAAGAAAGAAAAATTAATTTTTTATTCATTGCCATTTTTACACAAATATAAGTAAAACACTTCATTTTATCATCATATACAAAAAAAAAAGATAAGCCGTTTCAAAAAAATTCTTACAGTGCTTAATTTTATCAGTCACACTCATCATATCGATGATTTTGAAAACCTAATAGATGACAAAAACATTATTTAGTAAATAATTTATTAGACAATAGACAATACTTTTAGACATATTACCTGTTGAATTGGCTGTAAAGTTTACATATCAACATCAGAAGTTAAGATTTCTGGATGCGTTAAACATTTTGGCTCGTTACAGTTTTTACAAATTATGACTAAATGGCTCCCACAGATATATTTGCTACATTTAGAACAAGTAGTTCTAGTTTTACGATCGGTCTTGTAGCTACATATTTGACATCGACTTTTGATTCCTGATCTTTTCCGTTTCTCTAGAGGCTGTAATTCTTCCGAGAGGTTTTGTGAAGAGACATATTGCTGATTATCACTAAGTCTCTTTGTGGCAAATTTTTGTAAACTTAATTTAAGTTCTGAGCTCATATTTGAAGAAACTCTTCTATCAATGTGAGGTTGTATAAGTGCAAATGCAAGATGTTTTATAAAAAGTGACCGTTTTTTATACATTAATGGTGCATTCTCGGTAAGCAGCAGAATAATTCGTGCATTTATACTCGCCAAATTTAGTAACGAAAAAAATATAACTAATGGCCACCGTCGTGCATTTCGAGCCACATTGTACGTAGCACATAATTGATCGGTATTATCAACACCGCCTTTCGTTTTATTATAAAAGAGTATAATCTCAGGCAAAGATTTCGGAGAAGGAATAACTTCTCCATTACTGTGCATTGTAGAAACTAATAATACACACTTATATTTTCTGGGTACATATGATAGAATTGTTATTTTTTTTTGATATCCAAAAATTGTTGATTTTACAACCCTTTTTTTAGCAATACAAAATGATTGAGGCAATACTCTCTTGTTTTTTCGTATCGTACCTACCAATGTAGTTTTTTCTTCTAACAAATCAGTAGCAAGTGAATGAGTTGTAAACCAATTATCGCATGTTATATTTCGCCCAGCATTTTGTTATAACTTGTTATACATTTAACAATAGCTTCAGGTTTATTACATAAATTGTATGGTCCAGATGGTTGTTGGCCACAATAAACTTCTAAACGTGACGTATAGTAGGTTATTGAATCAACGGCCGAAAATATTTTTATACCATATTTAGCCGGTTTGTTGGGTATATATTGTCGGAAGCTGCATCGACCACGAAAACTTTCTAATTTTTCGTCGACTGTTATGTAACATCCAACATTATAGTTATCTTTGCAGTTTTTATTAAAAATGTCAAAAATTTCGCGGATGGGTGCTAGTTTATCAAACAAACGACGCTCCGGACGTGTATTGATGTTGTCGAATCGTAATGAGCTCATTAAAAATTTAGAATCGGGTATAGCTCATAATGACCGGAAATATTTCTAGACCAGTTCCATCAGTCGCCCATAAATCTCTGACATTAACATGAGAAGATTTATGCAATCCGCCTAGGTACAATAAGCCCAGCAAACTATTGATTTCAATAGTATCGGTAGTTCGAGCATGTTTAACATTTTTATAGTTTCCCTGGTGTTTCAATATATATATATTGGTATTTTGTACAATATTGTCAACAAACGAAACAAAAATATTCCAACTTTCAATAGGTGTTTTTACGTTTTTTGAATTGGTTGTCAGGTTTGGCGAATTTATAAATATATTTTCAGCACGTGTTCTTTTTTGTGGAAATGGAGTTGTTCGACAAATGGATCCATCTCTACCAATAAAAGTATTTTCATCACGTCTTAACGCAAGATTTTCATCATCCGAGTAACCCTCCTGTTCCGTTTGTGAATCATGATCGCTTTCTACTACATGATCCACCTCCTGATCACTTATTTCACCCCCAATATCTTCTTCTTCACTATCGAGCTCAGCTAGAATAGCTTGAAGTCTCTCTTGCTCTCGTTCATAATTGCACATACTAAAAACACATTGATTTACTAACAAACAACAGTACATAATTAAATAAAAATAATTACCTGAATATAATAACGTGGGTCCAAATAACCCACAAATGATATACACCCACTACTAACGTGGGTCCAATTAACCCTTCACTAATAAACACTCAATAATAACGTGGGTCCAACAGACCCAGACACTTTTTGTAAGAAGTATTGTTTATTCTTCGACCGACAAAGCACTACTGATAATTGTTTTTAGTGTGGGGAAATACCTAAATTATAATTACAATCTGATGTGAAGTTGGTTACAATTATGGAACATGCGATTTTTTTAATGTCATTCTAAATTGGGTCCATTGGACCCTAACGTTAGTAATGCAGGGTTAATGATAACCGGCGTGTTATCATACCGAATAAACAGAAATAGTAGGTTGATGTCTGAGAGTCTGTAAGGACCTCAGCAATATCAGTTTGACTTACATGATCAAGTACTTGTCACTCTCATAGGTGAGCTCTCCTACAAAAATAGGATCAGACTGCCACTTGTGGAAAAGAGGACAGGGATTTCGCCATGGTTTATTGGGTACAATCTATGTTATCTGTTTTCAAGTTCACCATAGCGGTGAGGATCACTCTCTACGAGTTAAGAAGCCCATTTGCGAGATTGGGGATGACAAAACAGGTTCATCAAAATTTCACTTTCCTTTTCCCATCCTATTTTTGCTCAAGATGTAATTGTTTAGGGATAGTGGCAAAAATTCTGTAGTTATAAATTTTTTTTATTACGGTTTCAATTTCATTAAGTATAGTGTTTTAGTCAACTTTTAACTATTTATTATAAATTCTAATTCTATAAAATTTATTTTTAAGAAATTATCATTAATAATCAGTATTAACAAATATAAATAAAAAAAAAATAAAAAATGAATATAGATCATTTAGATGTAGATGAGCTCTACGTTGAGTTCGAAGTGCGCGGCATGGGAGAAGCCGCCAAACAAGAAGTAGGCGACGACCTCAAAAAAAGGCTACAAGCAAAGCTTAAAGAAGAATTAACGGGGGCTTGCTTTGCACCCCAAAAAGCTCACAATGCCGCACTCAAGCAGCCTCAAGCTGAAGCAGAGGTGTGCGTAAAAAAATTACAGGCAATACAAGGCGAGATGCTAGATCACGGGTTAGGGGATAAACCTGATCTAGGGATACTTCCTCGCGTGATTGCCAAGTTGGACCATGTACAGGGTAGAATGTGCCGTAGTGCAACGTCACCGACGTTCCAGGCGCAAGCAACAGGATGGTTGAAAAACCTCCGGAAATTGTTGACCATAGTCGCTCAATTGTCAAGCAAGCAACTGACCGTAGAGGCTGCCAAAGTGCAAGTAGAGCAGCTGGTGTTTGAACGGCCCAGGGCACTAGTGAGCCGCGCAAACACTAGACGCCGATTGACACGACAAGTCGAAGACTCATCTGAAGACGAGGACGAAGAAGAGGCCTTGAATCAAAGCCTTTTCAAGAGTAAGAAGGAGTCTTTGCTCAAGTACCAAGATGGTGATTTCGTGCAGCCGGAGACAAGCTTTCATGTGGCATCTATTAGGCACTCATCTAAAATGTCATCCCCACAATTTCAGCATAACTCTCTAAAGGAAAGGTGTGCAGATAACAGTTTGGTAGGTAATACGTTACATTTAGAATATAAATCACAGTCTTGCATCTTTACGAATTAATATGACTTCAGAATCTAAACTTAGGAGGTTACCTATCAAATTAGGTAATAAAAATAAATTCAAAGCCTCTAAAAATAAAAAGGGCTAACCTCGCAGAAAGAAGAAGCGGTGTAAAACTTACGAGCCATGGCGATGTAGATATCACAAGAGGCAATTGAGAATCGTACGAACTTCGGGGCGGTTGATAATGCAATTGATTGACACCAAAAAAATACATTGCAAGGCAGAGTTTGGCCATAGGGAGTTTACGAGATTAACTCTTACACACGTGTACAAAGTGTGTTTTAGCTGGAAGTTTCTGGCGATGCTTTTACAGCGAAATTGGAAGCGCCGGCGTAGAAAACGGGAACATGTACTTCATCCACTTTCCCATTAGACCATCTATGTATAATTGGGCATTTACATAGGTGATGTAATGGTAAAGTGAAGGCTGGTAACCGCGCGCAATCATAAATTTACCAGCGACATTAGCTAAGGCAATAGTTATTAGGAATGTATAATATTAAGTTTAGATAGAGGATGAGGTTATCTCAACCCCATTCAGATAATTTACGAAAGTGGGATTGAGGTAGCGCCATCTACAATAATATGTAGTGATAGGTTAGGTGAAGGATTTAAGAATTACTAAAATTAAGCAAATTGAATAAAAACAAAAAAAAAAAAAGAGAATATAAATAATATTGGAAGAGAGTTATTACTATTTTTTTTAGAAAATGAATATTTTGGGTTTGTGGTTGAGTATATTCCTGGTAGTAAGTGTGACGGAGGGACAACTGCAGTTTGACAAATTCCAAACAGAGCCAGGTATCTACTTCTCAGAGATAGGGAAATCGGTAGTATCAACCAGTGAGTGGAAATTCATCATATAGTTCAACCTCTCTGGATACTGGCACGAATGGAGGTATCTAGAGCAAACTTTTGCCCAGCTCCAGCTAAGATGTAAGAACAAGTCAAATGGTTCCAATTATATACAAAATTGCAAGGAACTACTAGAACCCATATCGCACTTAGTAAACCAAGTATAAGACAATAATGAGCTCTTCAAGCCACCTGCATCAAGGGTACGCCGGGCACCGCTAGATTTCGTTGGGAATATATTTGGGGATCTGTTCGGGGTATTGAACCAGAGAGATACTCAAATGTACAGCGAGCAGATCGAAGGGTTAGCTACAGGAACAATCAAGATGCAGAAGTTCATACAGCAGCAAACCAAAGTGTTAGACCTTACTAGTAACATAATTCGAAAAGAACATGAACAAATCCAAAAACAGTACTCGTGGATGCAGAAGGAGATACAAACCATCTTGATGCATGAAGAATTCCTAGACGCAGTTTTCCAAATGTCCACAGCAATATTTATATATAAAGATATTCAAGGAGATTTAATTGATGTTATCCGATGTACATCATGGAGGTGCTAGTACGCGAGTGTTACCACCTTCAATATTCGCAAAACAATTGGGTGAAGTTGCGCAGTTCTTAAGCAGAGATGAACGGGTCCCTAGTTTTGAAGCTCATTGGATAGAAGTATATAAATTGTTGGAAACAAAAGCTGCAATAATAAAGGAGCAAATAATCTGTGAGGTCCGGATTCCACTGGTTCAAGGAGAAGAATTCCAGATTTACAATATCATACCATTACCTGTAAGGCATGAGGGCAGTTTTATTTACATTGAACCTCATTTTCGTTACGCACTAGTAAACAGAGACAGGACATGGTATTATCCTACATCAGCGCAGGAACTTCACGAGTGCAAGTATTGGGAACGAGACACAGTTATCTGCAGAATAGAAGGCCCAATGTATAAGGTGGCATCATCCGAACAACATTGCGAAATGTCATTGCTCACACATGCTGAGAAACCTCCAGAGCAATGCCAAGTAAGAGCTATACCACTTACTACTTTTGTACACTCATTAAGAAATAATCGATGGTTACTAGTATTGTCAAAAGGAACCACATTTGACCTAACTTGTGACCAGCAAACGCAATCGGTGAAGCTACAAGGAGGTGGAATCATTACACTGACGTCAGATTGTAGTCTTCGAGGGCCATCCACACTATTTAAGGCAAAAATTTCATACAACACAAGTATTTACTCAGGTATTATACCCAAATTCAATTTGTCACAAGAAACAAAATCACCAATAGCAGTATTCGAGAGCGAAGACATTGGGGCAGAACTATCCGACCTACAACAAAGCGTTACTGAGCTCAAACGAGAAGAAATATGGAATCAAGTTGACTTACACATCTCGTAGGAAATTATACAGCAACATTTATCACGGTAATCTTAATCATAATCTTGATGAGGTGGCTATACAAACACAAAAAGCAACAGAAGAACCTAGAGATACGACTCACGAAGAAGATACCTAGAGTGAGAGAGAGGGTTCTAGACGACAATATAGGAAACATCATATAAGGATACTACCAGGAGAAGAACACGACCACAAAGATCAGTTAGGTATAGTAGTATGGCTAGGTATAATAATAATTAATATAATTACAGAATTAATAGATATAAATAACAATAAAGGCCCAATAGTTTAATTTTAACTTTAAAAATAAGAATAGTTTAAATAAACATGTAAATGCATACCCGTCATCCACTGTTGAGAAATAAATAAATAAAGATGTATAGTAATTATAAAAAAAAAAAAAAAAAAAAAAATTTATATATGAAATAACATGGAGACACGTAAACATTAGCTTTAGGTTACAAACTACTAGGTTAATAAAAACGCTCTAAAACAATCAATATTAACTATCAGTCAAGAAAGAATAAAAATGAAACGTATTGCCCGGCTCGAGACAACTCAGGGTGTGGGGCTTCCCCACGTTGAACTCACACTTAACTGTACCATTAAACCACGACCCTATTCTATCAGAGCATGAGATCTCTTTTTATCTCAGGGATTGGGTTTTCCCCACGCTGTAACGGAATTCTTATCGCATTCCGTTATCCTATCAATTTTTATCTCATCACAGTAGTTCTGTCATGGCATTGAAGATATCATCTTCACAAATATTTATTAAATAACTAGTCATTGACGGAATTACATATCTTCCTTATATAGCTGCTACATAAACAAAAATTATAGTAGTACAAGTATACTATATAAGAAATCCATTTCATTGTTTTGTAATTTGGATACAGAACATATTTTTATTTTTTGCGATAATCATAAATGCTCTACATAAATATAGTACGTAAGGTAATTAATTAACCGACCTACGTAAAAATGTAGTATATTGCATTTATGATTATGCATGAAATTTTCTATGTGAGTGTGAAATGAATGAATTTGTTTACGAAAGGGGTAAACAAATTTAATTTATAACACTTTTAAAACTGGGTGGTATTTATGCGTAATTTTGATTAAACAGCAAAATTTATTAATGGATCGAAAAGAGGCCATTCATGTATTAAAATCTGGTATTAAAATTAATTTTCCCCTCCCTTTTGATTGACTAATTTTTGTATAAATACCGAACCAAATTTTTGGTTGGGGAGTTAAGTTTGGGAGGTAGTCAATGTTTGCGATTGGTTTCTTGGATAATTAACTAAAATAGGGTTAAGCCCTCTAGTTAATATATTGCGTAAAGAGCCGATTAAAAATAAGTATTTGATAAATCGTTGGTAAAAGCGACTTGCTGTTTTTTAATAAATAAATAAATAAAGTAAAAAGGAAGCTGTTTTTTTCTGTAGAAAAAAAGGAATCTGGCACTTGGTAAGTATGAAATAGTAGTGACTAACTAAAGAGGTACCAATTAGTATAGTAAGAGTCAGCTGCCTCATTAGAGGCGCAAGCCATAATAGGGTTCCGCTCTGGGCTTGCTTCTGTTGACATTACTATACTAAGATTATATCTTACTAACCACATGGGCCAAAGGCGATCTCATCGACTCAAATTAGTTATAAAGATTGGGAGCTAGAATAACCATGTTAGTCTAGACCCCAAAATTATAACTACAGAATGGAATCTAATCTTTAAGCAATTTCATGGTCGGAGAGATCATAAAAATCCATTTTCCTTTCCTTGTATTTTTTTTTGATGGTACTGCCATCACATCCCAGAAATCCACAAAAATATCACGCGGTAAGCTAGGCCGATACCTGTACATTCCCCAAACCCACGACTAATTATTAACCTCGAATCGACTGAGCTCGGGTTAATGCCGCGTGGGGAATGCATGCAAAAACGCAAAAACAGGTAACGGCAAAAATATTCTTAGAAAATGGATTAGCAATAGCTGCAGTTAGAAGCTAACCTATTTCGATGGATTAGCAATAGCTGTAGTTAGAGGTTAACCCATTTCAATAGCTGTGTTGCTTTCAAAAGATTACAACAACAATTGCATTGTATTCAAGCCGATTGTTTTAGAATGTTAAGAAAAAATTTTTTAGGATTAGGGGAAATAAAAGCATTTTATGGTTATGGTGTTTACCGCAAGGCTTTATTTTTTCTATTTTTCTAGAAAAATTTATATTGAAAAATAATTTAGCATTTGTTATTTGATAGCAAAATACCGAATTTAATTTGTTCTATTTCATAAAATAAAAAAAAAATAAAATAAATATTAAGAAAATGAACCAACACAGAAAAATTAAAACGCATTAAAAAATTAAATCAAAAAGTTGTTGCTTTCACATTTCTTAGCTAAGCTAAGCGGATTAGCGAAAGCAACACTACTAATATCTTGCGGTAGCGCTATAAGAATATCATCAACGTATTTATAGATAAGAGTTGGTGACCATTATATTTTATTCAGTGAGACTTCAAATAGGTCTTCCATTACTAGATCTGCTAGGATGGGTGATAAGGGGTTACCAATTGCTAGTCCCGATCGTTGCCTATAAATATTCTCACCAAAAAAAAATTACCGGAGCCTTATAATTCCGAGCATAACCTAATAAAGCCTGCCAGAACTGTACTACAAACAAACCAACTATAGCACAAGTAGTACGATGCATTGTGCATCATTGTGCACTATATAATTTTTCATCCCGAACCTTATAAATCCAGTAATATATGATTTTTTTGGAAAAAAACCTTACAATTTCAGCCAGAACCATACCCTCTACAGCCAAAGTACTAAGGTAAAAGTAGCACGATGCACTGTGCATTATTATGCACTATATAATTTGTCAGCCGGAACCATATAATTCCGTCCAAAACCTGATAAAGCTGGCCTGAACCATATTACAGCCAAACCAGCTATGGTGCAAGTAGCACGATTTATTATGCATCAATTGGAGGATTTTTCACAGATCTATACATTTTCAACGATGATGTTACTTTCAGTGTCTATATTGAAAGAATTTGTGATTAATGTGGAACTAAACTCGAAAGAAAGTCCATTGCTTTCAACAGACGGGAATGAATTGGATTTGAGAAATGTGAGCAACTCAATAAAGATAAATATTCGGGAATCATATTGTAGCTGTGGAAACTTACATAATCTAAATAAAGTATATAATAGTATAGTAACATTGGAGATCGATCCGTTAGAACCATAATCTATAAGCGGAAGCCACATAACGAAATCGCTGAATTTAGGAAGTAAATTGTTCAATTTGCGCAGTATAATTGAGTACGACAATGTAAATCAGCATTTCACTGCATATACACTTAGAAACGGTGGCATATGGAAAACTGACGATGATTTGCAAAAGGCTGAGACCAACACCAACACTTCACGAAAAATGCTTGCCTACATGTTGTTCTATGTACAAGAAGCCAAATCAACGTTCAAATAAACGATGAAATATAAAATATTATAAATAAATTATTGGAAAATAAAATGTTAGTTCCGGACTTTTTTAAATGTTATTTAAACTTTTTATTTAATTAACACTTTTGGCGGATCGGGAATTATAATATGTCCAAATAATTCCACTTGAAATTTTAGCTAGTTTACAATGACCGTCAACCATGCTTACTCTTTATTACTCCGAATGGTTCACACCGACTTCATACGGTTGCGGCTGGTCTTGCTGGTTCTGGTTGGGTTGGCATTGTAGTGCATAACGTTTTGATCGTTCTGAAAAAAATCATATGTTGCACTATTTATGTAAACATTTTGTTTCGACTGAATTTTTATGGTTGGCATTATAGTTTGCCTGCAAAAACATACAGAAAACTACTTTATAAAATTATATAGTGCACAATGATGAACAATGCATCGTGCTACTTGTGCTTAAGTTGGTTTGGCTGCAAATGAGGCTGGAAATGTACTGACTGGCTTTATCAGGTTCTGGGCGGAATTATAAAATTCCGGCTGAAAATGTAAGGTTTTTCACGAAAAAATCTTAGATTACTGGATTTATAAGGTTCCGACTGAAAAATTATATACCTTTTTCAACCAAGAAAAATAAAAAATCGGCTCAATTTTAGTCCAACCCACACAAATGTGTGAGTAAAAAACCATCGTATGTAATGGCGTTGTTGATAAAGATTTCGCTTGATTTGAAGTAAAACCAACACAATTGTATGTATAGATATAGTGTTTTTTCGGACGAACATAAGTTAAAAAGGAATACACAAATGTGTAAGTTGGCTCATAAAACATACAAAACTAAATTTTTGGCATGGTACTTTTGCCCCACCCGCACAATTGTGTTAGTAAAACACAAAAGGGATATAGTGCACAATGATGCACAATGCATCGTGCTACTTGCGATATAGTTATTTTGACTGAAGGGTTCCGGCTGAAATTGTAATGTTTTTCCCCGAAAAATCGTATATTGCTGGATTTATAAGGTTCCGGCGAAAAAAATATATAGTGTTCAATGATGCACAATGCATTGTGCTACTTGTGCCATAGTTGGTTTGGCTATAATATGGTACTGACTGGCTTTGTAAGGTTCTGGGAGGAATTATAAGGTTCCGGCCAAGTGCACAATGATGCACAACGCATCGTACTACTTGTGCCATAGTTAGTTTGGCTGTAGAAGGAAAGGTTCCGGCTGAAATTGTAAGGTTTTTTTCTCTCACAAAAATCGTATATTTCATGATTTGTGAGGTTCCGGCTGGAAATTTATATAGTGCACAATGATGCACAATGCATCGTGCTACTTGTGCTATGGTAAGTTTTGCTATAGTATGGTTCTGGCTGGATTTATTAGGTTCCGGTTATACACGATCCATTGTGCTACTTGTGCTATAGTTAGTTTGACTGTATACCGGGTGTTTCTTTTAAACTGAGACGATCAAATATCTCGAAAAATAGCCACTCTACGGAAAAAATGTCCATAATCAAAATTTAATCATACCGCGGGGGAAATACATTAGTGCAAAAAAATAGTCCCCCACCCCCCGTTTTGTAGGTGGGCGGGGGGGAACTTTTAAACTAAGATAGGAAGCCATATTTTTTTATTGCAGATACGGATTCTACGACTAAAAGTACGTATGATTTGAATGAAATATTTTGTTCGGTTCATGATAGATGGCGTTGTAATCGACGAAATTCAATTTTTTCAATTTATTCTTCTTAGAACACACGCATTCGATTCTGCAATACGTTTGAAATAAAAAACATCACGTTTTCATTGGAAATACTCGAAATTCGTCATCAAAACAATTTATTCAGTTTTGTAAATCACATTTAACGTTTGTGTTATATCTTATCTTCATGTTTTTCGTAATTGCAAAATAAACGATAAAATAGTTTAGAATGGAGCGTTTAACTGTGCCAGAGAAAATTGAAATGGTTCTGGTTTATGGAGAAGCTAGCAGAAATCTTGAAAATGCTGTTGTTATTTACGCTCAACGTTTTCCGGATAGGATTCGTTCACGTGCTTCATTTGGCCGTACTATCAAACAATTTATTACTGATGGAAATGTTCAACCGAAAAAGTGGACCCGTAGAGCAACAGTCACTGGAGAAAATAATGAAATTGCTGTATTGGCAGCAGTGGCTCATAATCCTCATATTAGTACACGAGAAATAGTTCGCGATTCCGGATTGTCCCTCACCAGTGTTTGGAGAATTTTAAAACGGCACAAGTATCATCCATATAATGTGTCTTTACACCAAGATCATGTGTCTTGAACAAATACAACAAAACCCCAATGTTTTTCGTTGCGTAATGTTCTCTGACGAATCGTCTTTTACAAACCATGGAACGGTTAATCGACACAACATGCATTATTGGAGTGTTACAAATCCGCACTGGCTTCGCAAGTTGAACATCAGCGTCCTTGGACTGTCAACGTGTGGTGTGGAATAATTGGCAACAAACTCATAGGCCCCCACATTATTGAAGGCAACTTGAATGGTCAAATGTACCGAAACTTTTTGGAAAATGAACAGCCAATATTACTTGAAAATTTGAGCTTAGAAGTGAGACGGAACATGTGGTTTCAACATGATGGTTGTCCTGCACACTATTCGGTGGTGGCACGTGAAATACTTGATCGTGATTTCAATGGTCGCTGGATCGGTAGAGCTGGTCCGATAAATTGGCCCGCCAGATCACCAGATCTTACTTCGCCAGATTTCTTTTTGTGGGGCTATCTCAAAGACAAAGTTTACAAACAAGAACCAACAACACGTGAGAACATGATTGAGCGAATCAGAAATGCGTGTGCTGAAATTCAACCAAACACACTTCTCAGTGGTGTACAATCATTTGAAATGCGTATTAATAAGTGCATTGAAGTCGCAGGCCATCATTTTGAACACTTATTTTAAGTTAAAATTATTTTATTCACCTGCCATTTACATTAATAAATTGTTTTGATGACGAATTTCGAGTATTTCCAATGAAAACGTGATGTTTTTTATTTCAAACGTATTGCAGAATCGAATGCGTGTGTTCTAAGAAGAAGAAATTGAAAAAATTGAATTTCGTCGATTACAACGCCATCTATCATGAACCGAACAAAATATTTCATTCAAATCATACGTACTTTTAGTCGTAGAATCCGTATCTGCAATAAAAAATATGGCTTCATATCTTAGTTTAAAAGTTACCCCCGCCCACCTACAAAGCGGGGGTGAGGGACTATTTTTTTTGCACTAATGTATTTCCCCCGCGGTATGATTAAATTTTGATTATGGACATTTTCGAGATATTTGATCGTCTCAGTTTAAAAGGAACATCCGGTATAACCAAACCATCGTTTCCGGCTGAAATTATAAGGTTCCACCTAAAAATCACATATTGCTGAATTTAAAAGGTTACGGCTGAAAAATTATATAGTGCACAATGATGCACAATGTGCTACTTGTGCCATAGTTAGCTTGGCTGTAGAGGGTATGGTTCCGGCTGAATTTGTAAGGTTTTCCCCCCGAAACATCTTATATTTATGGATTTATAAAGTTTCGACTGAAAAATTATATAGTGCACAATGATGCACAATACATCGTGCTACTAGTGCCATAGCTGGTTTGGCTTTTTGGAATTACTAGGTTCCGGCTGAAAAACCATATAGTGCTCAATGATGCACAATGCATCGTGCTGCTTATGCCACAGTTGTTTGGTTCCGGCTGGCGCGACGGACACAAAAAATCGAATTTCGTACGCTACGCAGTAATTCGTTAGTAGTACAACTACATGGTATTGTTCTATATAATATAGACCATATTCCAATGTAAATAACACTACATCAGTCGTCGCGATCTGATGAGAAGACTGATTCAAATCAATAATCTCATCCGTTCGAAACTGATTGTTGTGATTCTTAAACATTTGCCATCTATAAGTAAAAAAAAAAAAAAAAATTCAAATCAAAAAGTAGTTTTAAAAAATCTGTATGTGTGTGTGTGTGTGTTTGTCTGTGTGTATGTGCGTGATCACAGACTAAAACTTTGTGGCCTCTACAACCCAGACGAATTGACTGATCAAGGGTAAACTTCATACTTATGATTTTCTGATAAATAGGGGTGATCCTACTGTGTTTTGGTCGAAATCGGTTTCCGGAAGTGGCAACTTTCATTGGAGCTTTTTCGATTTTTACAAATATTTTGAAAAATATGTAGGATTCACGAAAAATAAATTCATAGCAAAATGAATAAACTAAATTTCAAATAAAATTAGTGCTGATTATTTTGTAAATTTTACCTGAAATGACGAATATGATAAGGCGAATTGACTATTCGGAATTATTCTTCATACTTAAACTTAACGTAAAGAAATAAAGTTTAAAATAAATTTAAAGATTAAATTTTCAACCAAAAAGAGTTTACCTACTTGTTGGTTTTCTGAAATTTAAGCAGGGATAATATTTTTTAATTATGCAAGACAGTTTTACCAAAAGTCCGGTAAGTTTAATCTTTCGCTTTAGAAATCAAAAGTGGTGTATTCCAGATCTTCGAATATGTATACATTCGTTTTAAAATAGAGTTGGGTTTTGGACACAACTTATTGTAATTCAGCGCTCCATTTTTTATTACGAGAAGAAAGTAATACAGTTAAAATCAAAAAAAAAATGTAAATTAAATTTCATACAAAATTAGTTCACATCATATTTTTAAATTTAACCGGAAATGATAAGTTTTCATAAAAAAATGTTATTTCACCAAAATTCGGCATCTTTATAGTGCAGGCGGATTGATTATTTGGAACGATATTTCCAAATAAATGTTTTCTCATTATTTTCGAGATTCTTGCAAAATGTGGAGGACATCCGTGTAACGGAAGTGGGAGCTTCTCTAGGAGCTTTTACAAGTTTTATTATGATTTGAAAAGTATAGCATTTACAAAAATCGGCAAAGAATTAAAAGATTCAAATAAATTAAATGATTAAATGTTCAACTACTTGACCTTGTCGGTGTTCGGAAATTTAAGCGGATATAATGATTTTTGATTATACAAAACAGTTTTTATCATAAATACGGTAGGGTTAAGTTTTCGCTTTTAAAATGAAGTGTGGTGTATTCGAGATCTATGTACATTCGTGGTAAAAGAAAGTTGGGTGTGGGCCAAACCATATAATCACCCCTATTTTCCTAACTGTCAGTTTGACAGGTTTGTTAATAGATAATTAATATGTTCTCTGTAACGCCTTACTTTGTACACTTTCTACAAGAACCTCGTAAGATCTCAACTGCAACATAGCTTTTGGATGTACAGGATATGAAGATTTGTTGTGAATTTTTCATTAACGATCAAAATTCGAACCCAAAATATTGCGAGATTCATGAAGCAGCTTTGTACAATAAATCCGTTCGAAATCGACACGTTACAATTCCCAAAATCCTGGAGAACTGTTTTTATATTCCATTCTGGGCTGAGTACAGACTCAATTACCCCCCCAAGTTTCAAAAATTTTCTCTTCTTCAATTTTATCCATTGAAAAGGCACGACAATTGGCATTGCCGACAGGGAGAAAACAGCATACTATGCCAAATATTGCCGTAGTATGCCTAAGAAGTCAAAAATCATAGTAATAATCTCTTTAATATCGTTAAATTCAACTTAAAAAATTAGTTTTCGATCCACGGCGGGATTGAAAAATTTAGATTGTCGTTCTTTACATGCCGCAGACTGCGTTAAAATAAACAAATTCTTTATTTATAGCAATAAATTTTTTTTTGCATAAATTTATAACGAATTTGGTGATGGTCGAGTGGTTAAGGTGTACCCGCTGGTCCTAATCCTAATCTCTAAAGCGAATTTCACACCGTTATTCATTATTATGTCTAACTTAAACCAATACTACCTATAAAAGTTAGGTTTCCACTAAACAGTTTTTTACTTTTAGCATCGAGCAGATACTACTAACTACACTATTATTTTGGTGATTTTTCAATCGGCTTTTCGGTCCAGAATTTTTTTTTTAATTAAAACATAATTTCTATGTTGGAACTTTTATTGTTGCCAAACATTTCGATATATCTTATACAGTGATAAATATTCGTATAAGAACAACAATTGATTTTTTATTAAATAATAAAATAAACAGATCGTATAATATTTTTAAATAAAATTGTTTATTTCGTAAACAGTAAAGAATTACGCTAAATTTAATTGATATTTCAATAAAGCAAAAAATTAAGATACTTCTAATATTAATTCAGTTTATAAAAATACTCCAAATTGCTTAAATATTCGTATAAGAACACTTCAAATTTTTCAAAAACAAAGCTACATAATAATAAAGAAAATTTTAAATTAATATTTCGTATGACGCCCTTGTTGTTTAATGACTTCAAATATGCGCTCTGACATTGAATTTGATGTTTTTTTGAAGTTTCTGCCTCAATTTTGCCCGAACAGCCCTTAATGCACTGCTTTAAGGAGATGGCCGTTTTAAATTGCCGACCATTCGTTTAAACCTTCGCTGCAAGTATGCCTCATAAATTCTCTAACGATTACAACCGGGACTACATGCAGGCCAATCAAGAACATTCATTTATTTTTGACAAAACCACTCCATTGATTGCTTTCATGCATGGATGAAAGCATTGTTTCATTAAAAATCAAATCATTGTCGTTGTAGTCCTCAAGAAAAGTTATCAAATCGTTTTAAAACAAATCTTTGTACATGTCTGAATTCATTCGGGGGTAATAAAGCAAATTGGTAGCTTCCCGCCATAGTAAAAAGCTCCCCACACCATTTCTGTACCGCCACCGAAATTTATTTTAGACTATAATATATTTTCATCACGGATATCGTGCCAGTAGCAAGAGTACTGGCCTGGGCGCCTTGATTGAATTTTTTCTCATCCGAGAAAATCACCTTTTGCCATTTATCTTTCCAATGCATGTGTCGCTTGGCCAACAGTAGCCGCGTTTCAATATGTTTATAGGAAGAATTAGTCTTACTTTGCAATTTCGACCATTTAATATTTTTTGGTGTTCGAGTGTTAAGAGAAATATGTTGTTTTGTAACAGGCAAGCCCAATTTTGCTTTAATTTTAATGGCGGGTAACTTGTTACGAGTTGTTTTCTTTCTTATTTTGTCCATTTGAAATTTGGGTAACCTACTATTTCCTTTTGTTTTCTATTTTAAACCACAACTTGGAGCTTTTTGTAGGAAGTCGTGGACCACAGTTGAAGATCGACTAATTCTAGTACCAGATTGATGCATGGTAAATCCTTGTTCTTTAAAAATTCTTTTCTTTTTCATTTAAGAACTTTCCCTTTGGCATCACTATAATAAAATATTATTACAATAAATAATAATTTAAATAAAATTCCATTTTATAAGCATCGTAATATACTTACTGAGTAAGATCGAATGTCAAAAATTTAAAACAAATATCTATTATATTAATACGCTTAATTTTTTCAAACTCAACGCCAAAATGACCCGTAAACATGATCCGATCCGTTTAAATTTTTCAGGGTAGGTCGATATTAATATAGCGGTGTGCCTTTGCTAGAAAAATCGGAAAAATTCCACCGGCAAGTACCTGAAACGGGTACCTCAGGTGTTTTCAGCAAAATTTTGTCACGACGCCAGAATACCATGACAAAATATGTTTATATTGTATCTATGATCATGCGCATTACACCGTGACAATGACAAAACTTATTAAAATTGCCGATGTTTTTGTGATGACACACTGTGATGACAAAATGAGTAGTAAATTTGTAATTGAATCTCAATTAAACAAAACAGAGAACATAAAATGATTTTACATACATTTTGGTGTTAATATTTGTGAGTGTAAACTTACAGTTTTGTCATGACACTCTCTCTATTTAAGATTAAAAAATTAACCGCTTATATGAATTTACTTTATTTTTGATAAAAGTGCATCAAATTTACATCTTAAAAAATCTTCTTAATTATTTCTTAACCAAAAATTCAATAAAATGTATTCACGTGACTGGTTATTCAGTCGAAGGTCAACTTCTATATATCTATTATATTAATAATCTTAATTTTTTCATACTCAACCCTAAAATGACCCCTAAACATGATCCGATCCGTTAGATTTTTTCAGGGTAGGTCGACATAAATATTGCGCTGTGCCTGGGCTCGGAAAAAACTCGGAAAACTCGGAAAAATTCCACCGGAAAGTACCCGAAATGGGTGTGGTGACTACCTGAAGGCGGGACGCGCGCGAACTTGCGAATCGACCATCAAGTTGAACCCGCGTTGGAAATTGGTAAATAATTGTACACTCACCAAGAACATGCGCGTCGATGAAGGTGAGGACGAGTTGGCGCAATATTTGCTTTCTGTTGGAAATGGCAATGCTCGAACCGACTCGATCACATTTCCGGCAGACTTCCTCAAAGTGTGATCGATTTCGTGTATGGTGACATCAACACAACACCAGCCGAGGGAACCATCGAGGAGCGCACCATCCTTGCACCCAAGAATGATGATTGCGCGCTAACCAATCAGCAGGTGCTTGACCTCCTGCCCGACGAACAAGAAGTCAAACATAGTGCTGATAATCTTGAGAGTGTCGACATGCATGAGGAACTCCGCCTACCCGTCGAGTTTCTCAACAAGATTGAAGGTTCCGGATTTCTGCGCCATGCCATCCCGCGAAAGGTTAACGCGATCATTCGTTTGATGAGGAATCTAAACACTATAAGCAAGGGTCGAATCAATGAAACACGCATGCGAGTCGCAAAAACAAACCGCTACATTCTGGAATGTGAGGTGCTGACTGGCTTCTCAAAAGGCGAGCGCGTTCTCATCCTACGCATTAAGCTCTCACCCTCGGAAGGCATCTTCTCATTTAAAATGTTTCACCTTCAATTTCCCGTTCAACTCGTGTTCGCCATAACCATCAACAAGAGTCAGGGTTAAAGCTTGAAGATGGTAGGAGTGTACTTGCCGGCCCCCGTATTTCCGCATGATCAGATGTATGTGGCCTTTTCACGATGCCGCTCATTTGACGGACTCAAGGTGTTTATCGTTGAGACAAGCGATCAATCAGCTGATCGGGATGGGCACATCACAACAAAGAATGTATTTTTTGAAGAGATTCTGTGCATGTAAATTGTAATGTATTTTACTATTTTATTATCTACCTTCTGCTACTATTTTATTATCCTTCTGTACATTTCTTATGAAATATTTATATTAAAGTTTGCCTCAGCAATGGTGTGCTTTTCCCTTTTGAGATTTTAATATTTAGTTTGGGTGCGTAAGTGATCATGTGATCCCGAGCGCGCGCTTCCTGTTTGAGATATGAATATTTAACTTGACACGTAAGTCATACTGTGTACATTTGAGCGCGTGCTTGCCGTTTAAGATTTAAAAATTAACCGCGTATATGAATTTACTTTATTTTTGATAAAAGTGCATCAAATTTACATCTTAAAAAATCTTCTTAATCATTTCTTAACCAAAAATTCAACAAAAAGTATTCACGTGACTGATTATTCAGTCACAGGTCAGCTAGTATATTTATTAAGTGCGTAAAAAGACGTTTTTGTCAGCTGTTCTTATACGAATGTTTCACTAAATTACTCTAAATTTTATTAAATGATTTTTATTTCTTCCAGCACAGTACCGTTAGTTCATCCCTGCTTACGAACATGTTCTTATACGAATATTTATCACTGTACTATTATGAATGGCGTAGTCTTCCTATAGAAGTACAAAAAACATTATAAAAAGGAATTTACACATATAATACCACAAAATAATAATCAGAACATTTAACTTACAAAATCAGTGATATAACAATATCAAGCATTTTTTAATTTAATATTACTTAATATTATTTTAATATTAAAAAGCACTACAACAAAATTGAATGTGCTTAAACGGCAGCAGTAAATGGAAACTCTAGTCTGTGTCCATTCTAGCCCATCAATCTAATTATTCTAAAAGACTAATCGAAGACCATCGAAGCACTTCATAACTACACAAAAAATACATAGAACATAAAGTGAGATAATCACCAAAATCTAAATAACGGTTGTTTATTACAAGATATTATTATTGATCGTGTAAATTCTGCTTAAGTTACGCTTAACTCAAATAAATTTATCCAACGACTTGTTTCAACAAAACAAAAACAAACCTAACAAGAAGCATTTCAACCACGTGATAAATAATATTTTCATTAATCATCCGCGTTATCATGATTTTATCATCATAAAAAGTCTGGTAGTTTATTATTGTAAATAATGCATGTTCGTATCCTTTCATACCAAAAATCGAGTACGGTTATCTCTTTCAAACACGCACCTCTGAGAATTGTCGATTATGCGCACACAGTAGCTAACTGTTTATGTATATCCAAAGGAACAAATCACAACACTAAGAAAAAATCATATTTCCCCAATATTTAAAGAGCTTTTTGTATCATGAGCTTTTCTCTAAAGTTATGAGGCAGAAAATCAAAAATACACTTTTAGTTATCATCTGTATTTTGGGAAAGTGTGACGCGATATATTTTACGAAACTCTTACTCTTGATTATTTATAATTTTGTTTTTAAAATCGGCTTAGTTTTGATTTATAATACTTTAAAAATTTTGTAAAAGTAATAAATTCGGGAAAGTTTTCTTTTCTATTGCCGTTTTGAAAATTATACTCGTTTATTTATACGTATTATTAACGTGATTATTATAATTTAGAAAAACAAAAGTGAAAAATCCTGTGTCTGTGTTTAATAACTGAAATTAAATAAAAATATTGTTTCGAGTAAAAAAAATAAATAATTATGTATAAATAATTAATTTTCATATTTAAAAATAATATATATTTTTTCTCGTAGTATAAGGAAGCTTGAAGTGAATTACATGTTATGTGCTGTAATATGGTTGTGTTTTGTTATTTTGGTGTTTAAAATAAAAGTAATTATAATTATACATTATGTTAGAATCATGCAAATAAAGTATAAATTTATTTTTATGATGAAAGCTTTGTTTTTGGGGAGAAAGATTAGTTTTATAACATAATTTAATATTCCAACAATAACAAGTAAATGAAATTAAAAAAAAAATATATTTTGAAAAAAATTTTAGATTTTTGTTGAAAATGAAAAGTTAAATTACGGTTGTTATTAACAAAAATCGAATATCTTCCTGTTTAGTGAAAAGCTGATTGTGTACGCGATAAAGTAAAAAATTAAATTTTAAAATGAAAATGTAAGTAAATTTTTTGTTTTGTTTGTAAGTGGACTTGGTTTTTCGTTGATTAGGGTGTATTTACCTATATGTACGTTTGTAATGAATAATTGAGTTGACAGTCACTTGTTAAATTGAATGATATAAATATGTGAAATTTTTGACCCATACATTCCTTTTAAAGTTTTTAGGTATAAGTATATATGTATATACGAGTATACTTATAGCGCTTCGATTTATTGTAGGTATACAGTACATGTATTATTTTACTTCATTAATATTTCAATTTCGAGAGTAAAATTCATGACAATAATTTCTTTGTTTTCGTTTTTTATAATTTGATGCAGGAAATATAATGAAATTACGCATCTTATGTTCAAATATGTTATGTGCACATAACATATTTTATATTATGTACGTAATGTATAATATGTAGATTGCGTAGACCCAGAATATTTCTATAGTTCATATTAAATTTACACCAACCATTCTTTAAAATCTACATCGTGATGTTAATGCATATTTTATTATAAAATTTTGTTTATTTAAAGTTGTTATAAAAGTAAGTGGCTCTGTGATTTTATTTTAGCTGAACAAGTAAGATTGAGAAAATTATGCTTTATGATGTTTTTACATACATTCAGCACCCGCTAACGTTCCGCTAACTTTATACTTAATAAACACATTTTTATTAATCACTTGTTTTTTGTGTCGCAGAATATATAGAAAACAAGTGATTAATAAAAATGTGTTTATTAAGTATAAGTGTGTTTCGCCACGTGCCTATGGCAAATAGCGTAAAATGTTCCCTACTTTAGGTTGTCAGTTATAGCTTTAATTCTTTCATTTAAATCATTAGGTTGTTTTAAAAAATTTCTCAATGATTTTATTATGAGTATTTAGATAAATAGTTCTAAAGTTGATGAATTTTTTTTATTTTATTTAGTAGTATCTACTGTTAGTGACTACACCTAAAATTAATATTTTAATTATAAAATTAAATCTATACCCACAAGTCAAAGTGGCTAACTCAGCTTTTGCCGAAAATAAAATATTTACATTTTTTTTGTATTAAGGTAAGAAATTCTTTATCTGATCAGTTCAGTAAGATTTTGAATGAAAAGGGACGTATTAATTGACCTTCAAAGGATATTAAATCCACTGGACAATTAATACTTGCTTTTAAAAAAAAAAGTTTAAAAACAAAACAGTTAAATTTAAAAACTGGGTTTTTATGGTTACGGTTATTTTTGTATGTATTATCATTGTGAAAAAAAGGTTAAAAATTAGTTAACCATACAATTCTGATGGCATATTGTTCAAAAATAGTTTGGGTAAAGCAAAGCGACTAAATTCAAGATTAGCTGTTTTTATTTACACATTATTACTTTACAGAACGAAAATATTTTTTAAACCTCAATTCTATTTAGTTTGATATTTTTATGGCATTTAAGTTCAAAGCTGCAAATCACTCTCCTTAACATTTAATGAATTTGAGTATAGCCACTTATGCTGCCTCAGCTCGATTTTTTCGGCTAAATTATGAACTAAACTTTTTCAGGTGACCTTACGCTATTCGCCGCCAGGTTAGAAACGAAAAGTCTCCTCGCGAGGTAACTTTTCAATTTAGTTGTCAAATGTCATTATATGGTATTTAATGCAAATGTGTTATTTTGTATAAATTTTTACAAGACACTTTTTTTTATTTTTATACTTTTCGTAGTTTATAATAACATTTGCAAATAATGCAACTTCCATATCCTTTTCCATTATTTTAATTTAATTTAATATTTCCTTTATCCTCAAAAGTCGAGACAATTTAGTATTTCAAATAGTCAGGCACAGCTTGTTTTGTTGATGTTACTGCCACCTATGAATGTTTTCAATCAATTTTCAAGTGAAAAAATCAACCTGAGGCACACAGCATTAGACTTAAGGTATAAAACTATTATCATTACAATTTTATAAAACCTGGAGTCCTCTTGTGACCAATAACGAGAACAGAAATTTTGCTGCACTTATAGCCAAAGTGACGAAACTATAATTAAAGACGAAATTTCTCTTGCATAAAACTACACAAATAATATCAAAATAAGCAATGAAAGGTAAATAGAAATAAATAAAAAAACGTCCTGTTAGTGTTACAGGAAGGTTTAGTAAAGCCAAGGTGTAGTGATTACATACTCACCACCATTATTATACGTAACAGCATGCATATGTTTTTATTTGCTCGTATAAATGCCACAGAACACAAACCACTCAACTACAAAAATGTAGGATTAAATTGATGTATCGTTTATTTTGGTTTTGATTGCTTATGAAATAATTATTAATAGTTCAACTAATTTTTTCATACGTTTGATGAAAAAGCAAAATAGAAATACACATCGATTAACAATAAATATAATATCTTATGAACAACAATCATTATTAATTATTAACTTCTTAATTATATGTGTTGGCTTAGACAACATACACACTGAGAATTTACAGAAGTTTCTGATTTGGCGATATAATTCGCCAAATCGATAAGTTCTTGTTTTGTTGTACTATAGGTGCAAAGCAAGAGTTGAATTTTTGCACCTTCAACCTGATGAGTAGACCAACTTTTTATCAGTACGAAACTAAGCTGCCAAGAAGAGACCTAAGGAAGTTCTCATTTTAGTAAGGGATCGTGTATCTTTATACAAGTAGCCTGGGTTTGAAAATGGGGGCGGTGGGAGATTGGTAAATTTTTCTACTTTTTGTTGTGATACATTGTCATTTACTCACAATGCCTCTTTCTTTTCCTTAAACCTTAAATAAATTAATATCACGGATGATTTTAAAAAACTTCTTAACATTCATTATATTTCCTTACCCACATTTATTTCAGGTGTTCTTTTAAAAATAAAGAGGACGTATACTATTCTTTTTGATTAACGGAGGAGTTTTGTTACTTGCCATGTGTTTATTGGGCATTTATTGAGCTTGTACCGGGACTGATGTTCATGGCTATGAGAAGTTCTGACATGAATCACTCCAGTCTGTTTCAGAAAATAATGGCTTAAAATAAGGAGTGGGCATTTTTGAACACCTGAACGATCCTTGATAGACTAATGAAAGGAGTTAAAGGAAACGGTGGAAATAAATCAGTAAGAGCTCACCATAAATTTAACCACATTTTCCTATTTCATTCCGTTAATTATTAACTGTTCATTTAATTGATACCTATATGATTTTAATAATTTGAACACAAATCGCCACGGAAGTAAAGTTGGGCACTAAACAATTAAGTCAAGCATTTGAAGCAAAAGAAAAAAATAAGAATGGAAGAATTAAATACAGACAACAAAATTTTCAGTAGATCAATATGAATTTTCAATAAATAACAAGAAAAATTAGAATTTAAATTAAATAAAAATTTGGTACCTTAATTATGTTAGAGCGTTGCCTATGCGGTAATGTAATGATGCTTCGTGAGGCCACGATGAATTTCTCAAGTTTGTAATTTGTAAATATTAAGGACACATTATGGTATTAAAATGAGCATTGAATTCATTTTATGTAGCAATGCATTTTCATTATAACATATTTGCAGATTGTTTTGCAGAAAGTTTTAACATTTTGTAGTTTTATAAACTAGAAAAAATTTAAAAACTTGTAATGTTAAAAGTTTTATTTTGTTAGAAGAGAAGCTTGGGAATTTTTTTATTTGTTCAAAATTACAACTGATTCAGATTATGAATCTTTGTGAATCTTAAATTATAGTTTCTTGGTTTACGATGAACGATCAGCTGCAGTGGTTTCTGCCAACTCTCACTGTTCGTCCAAAAATACGACATGTGTCCGTATTTTCATGCCGAGATAATCGTTCTACGTATTTCCTTGATTGCTTCTTTATTTCCTCGGTGACGATTCTTTCTTTAAGTCCCTATGAAGATTGTAGTTCCTAATGTACCATGGGGCATTGACAATCCCGCAGTAACATTGTACCATAAACCATTGTATCATTTGTACATTAGTCTTCTTAGCCCAACCCCAGAGTTGGATACCATAGGTTCATACTGGTTTTATCATTTGCCTGTACAGAAGCAATTTATGTATTGTGAGCTCAGAATTTCTACCCATTAGCCAGTACATTTCCTACAAATGATGATCGAGGGCCATGCCAAGTTATTTAGATGTATTTGCGTATTGAATTTGGTTTGAGTTAAGAACCATAGGAATCCAGTTTACATTTTGGTTTGTAAAGTTGGCATGTTCTGATTTGGCTTCCTTTAATAAGATGCGCAATTTTTTAGTCCAGTTAATCCAGTTATTTTTTAGTCCTGTTGCTACTGTAGTATATTGAATATTCGGTAAATCTCTCATATAAAGAATGGAAAGAATAGGTCAAAGTATGCTACATTATGGTAGACCTGCTGATATTTATTTTTAGTTCAGAGTACTCATTTCCAAGTTTGACTCGTAAGTATTGATCTGCAATGTAGAATTTAAGAATTTGATAATATTGCTTAGGCAGGTCTCGATGCAGTTTAAATTCAAGCCTTCAAGCCGTGCGAGACTTTGTTGAAAATTTGACCTACACTTGACAAAATACTGGAGTATAGCTTCTTATTCTTAAGTGCATCCTCAATGCCATCCGTTATTCTGTGAACTTGTTTATCGTTAGAGTGATTTTCTCTAAACCCAAATTGTTGTGAAAACCCAAATTGTTGTGGTGGAACTAAACATCTTCTATTATAGGTTTCAGCCTCTTGAGCAGTAGTTTTTCAAATATTTTTGAAAAAACTGGAAGTATTGATATCGGTCTATAAGATTTTTTATCGTTTGTTAGTTTACTTGGTTTAGGAATCTCAATTATTTCAGCCGCCTTCCATTGACATGGAACATATTTCAGTCTGAAGACTGCATTAATTATTTGAAATCTCGAAAATGGCTTTCACAATTTGCCCAGTAATTAAGACATAATAATTCATGGCCTGAAGATTTTCTGATACTTAAATTATTATTGAATTCATAAATAAATAATGGTATATCTCTAATCCAATTTTTATTATTGCAACCCTTTCGTATTCATTATCAAAAGTATAACAAACGATTTACACAAAAAATATTTTTTATAAAAAATAACAACGAAATCAAGACTTTCTAAAATTTAGTTATTTTTCCGAAATGGCTACAAAGGGCCGAATTTCAAAAGGCCGATTGTTGAAGGGCCGAATGTGTTGAAGGGCCGAATGTGTCGAAGGACCGAATGACGAAGGGCTGAATGTCGAAGGGCTGAATGTGTCGATGGGCCGAATATGTCGAAGGGCCAAATGTCGAAGGGCCGAATGTATCGAAGAGCCGAATGTGTCAAAGGGCCGAATGTTGAATGGCCGAATGTTAAATGGCCGAATGTTGAAGGGCCGAATGTGTCTATCCATTCGGCCCTTCGACATATTCGGCTCTTCGAAATTAATCCCTTCAACACATTCATCCCTTAGACACATTCGGCCCTTCGACATTCGGCCTTTTGAAATTCGGTCCTTTGTACCCATTCTGGAAAAATAACTAAATTTTAGAAAGTCTTGATTCCACATTCGGCCATTTGATATTCGGCTCTTTCAAATTCTGCCCTTCTACATCCGGCCCTTTGATATCATACCACTTTTCCGTAGATAAAATTTTTGTTTTTATTTTAGCCTAGAAACAAAACTTAAAATCGTATCTGCGGGAAAAACAGTACAAAATAAAAAAAATTTGACTTAAGATGTAAATTGATAATAAATTGTTTCATCTTTAACTAATATTAGTATTGGTATTGATCGTATGAATTACCAATATAAGCTAGTGCGTAATCATAATTTCATTGAATTTACACTGGATTTAATATGTAACATTTCCAAAATAGATATTTTGTTGTTTTTGTAAATGTTTAAACCTTCCAAAATAATAGTATGGTTAGTGTTTCTAATGTGTTCTGAATGTGCACTAATTTGTTCTGAACTTCCCGTGGCGCCACCTACATGTTGATAAAATCGTTCCCGTAAAATTGTGTTATTTGTTCCGTGTTAATTACTTTAAAATCATTACATTTTATCTGATAAACAGTTTTTTTATTTTATAAATTAAACATTTTCTTAAATGATAGAAAAATGATTTTCCTATATGTTCCGATTTCGAGAAAGAAATATCGTCAAATTTGTTTATTTTTTTATTTGTTATGTCTGGAAATATATATAAATCACTTAATTTAATAGTTTACAGCATCCTTTACAACGTTACGTGAGAAACAAAACTCGCACAAAACCACAAATTGTATTTGACATATATAGTGTTTTTTTTTATTCATTCCAAATATTCCGTTCCGAACATGACATATTGTGTTTTTTTATTCATTCCATTCCTTCTATTCCTTTTTTTTGCTATTTTTTTTATTTATTCTAGACGTTCGGAACGTATTCTTTTCGTACTGGGTGAAAAGGTAGAACGAAAGGAATATTTTTAATCTTAGTCGCCATATTCTTTGTTTTGAAGGGTTGTTTGTTTGTTTTTTAATGTAGTACATACACAACACTGTAAATAATAGACAACTACAAAAATGACTGTCAAATATCTATTCCATTCCTTCCGAATCGTTTTTTTATTACATTATGTTTGGAATATTTTCAGGTCACGTGATCAGTATTCTATTCTTTCTATTCCTTCTTTGGAATGAATAAAAAAAACACTCATAGAAACAGATGTAAAAATCAAAATACTTCATTATCCCCCAAATACAAATAACGGCAGAATGAACGATCAAAGCTTTATGAAGTGAAACATGAAACCGAAAATTGTAACCAAATGCCACTGTACGAGTAGTATATTAAGACCCTTTATTCTAAAACATTTCAACGATGATGGAGTAAAACACAATTAGAAAAACAAAATGACCCTTTGAATAAAAACGGCATTATTTAACAAATTTTGTGTAAAGTCCCAGTCCGAGGAAGAGTGGAATTAATCGGCTTAAAATATGATTGTTTAGAAAGCCATGAAAAAGGAAAAACTCCGATCTTTAATTTTAGCATTTTTACAGTGCAAGATTATGAAATCGCCATATCAATTTAAAATAAAATGTGCTGATGTTCCGCAATAATTTTAAATGGCCATATTGTATTTGATAAATTAAACAGTTTGTAATAAACTCTGTATTTTAGAGTGAAACGATGATTTGGATAGGTCTCAATTACAGGTAGGTCCTCTGCACGACCCGGCAGTGCCGATTTATATTTTTGAAATACATACCCAAAATTTGAATCATTTTAATATCTAGCCATTTAAGTTTAAAAAATTTCAATATTACAAAATCAATTGTTTAACAACCTCATTTACTTGCAAATATATTTAGAATATTTTCAGTTTTTTTTCGAGAAGTTCCCCGACTTTTACAAGTTCGTATTCTCTACCACGTTCAGCTTTAAAACTATGTGGAATTTTAGTTAGTTAAAACATGCTAACTTAACAACTTGTTGTGAGATCATTCATCTCACATATTCGGACCATTCATTCAAATTTTCACCATTGTCATCATTCATAAAATGCATGTAAAGGTACGACATTTATGATTGCAAGAACGCGGAAACTAAAGTTGGCAAATTCAATTAAAATACTGCATCACCAAAAATAAGGAAATAAAAATCACTTATGCTAAATCTCGAAGCATAGCAAAATTAACATTTCCATAATTTTGTAAATAATACAAAATTCTTAAGCGCGACCTTGTACATATTTTGCATATGAATGACAATGACAATAAATAGGAAACATACAGACATAAACATAAAATATGTTATACATTTTATATTTTAAACCAAAACATTTTATTTTATATAATTAAGCATTATTTGTTTTCATATATTGTAAATACGGAAGAAATTTACTTCTGGAAATTGTAGTATATAAGGCAAATAGTTTTAATAGTAAGAGGAGTGGTGAATAAATACTTAAAATGTACAGTATCAGTAGAGTTAGTATTAAGTAGTTGAGTGAAAGATATATTAATCTTAAATTAAAGTTATATAAGTGCAAAGAATAGAATATAAAAATTAAATTATAAGTTATACCATAAATATACTATAATATATAATTCAAATCATTAACAAAATATTAATGTGTTTAAGATTTTATTTAAGTTTGGTGAGTATAACTATCAGATTAACCAAAAGATAGTATTTGATAATTATATTAACTCGTAATCCATAATTCATCATAACCCAATATAACAAACATACAGAAATATATACCATATATACACCATAATATCATAATTACATCAAACTGTTACTTTCTTAGTACGTTTGCTAAACCTATTTTTAAAGCTAGTACAAATATTATAAACGTTTAAATTTGAAGAATCTTTATTAAGGGTACAGTTATATTTTTTAAACAAAACTTATGTTTAAATAAATACTTAAGTTATACATGCATAATATTTTTATTAAATACCCTAATCAAAATCATAAAGCAAACTTTTATTTATTGTGTTTCGAAACTAAGTTCACTTTACATAATACATAAAGCTACTTAAACGAAGAGCATACGATTATATAAACTTTAATCTACGAGGAATACAAGTAACATTTATTTATCTATCATATGTATGTACATATTAGTTTACATCAATACCACTCCAATATAAATACAAAATCAAAAAGAATTCTAACAGTCCAACGCATAAATATAACATGTTTTTGACTCGAGTAATTGAAATATTAATGAAACTACTTACTAGAATATAATAATAATATGTATTACGTATAGGCACAAAGTTTATTGAACAAGGAACAAATGTCTCCTCTCCATCCATTATCAAAATAGCTCCGACATCCTATATATGTGAAGTATGTATATAGAAATAAGCACCCAACTATCAACTCATAAAATAAATTTGTGTCGGTCAACAAGTATTATCGTACTCGTAAATATGTTTCGTTTGATTAAGTGGAAATTATAATACGGCTCATATTACCTCTACCTAATACATATGTAATATGTGAAAACAATTATGTAAAACGTTATACAAATGTATAGAGTAATTTGTAATGTTTACATGAAATGATAATAAATTTATGTTTGTAGCATATGGTGCGAATGCATGTTAAATAAATCGTTGTGATTTCATACTCGTATAACATTCTGAATAATTTAGTTTCAAAAAAGGAAATTAACCGATATTCAGTAATCTTAAATACGTTTTCCTTCCGTGGAATAGGAGAAGAACTGCGGGAAAATAAGGTAAATTCAGGAAGGGGAGGTTCACGTATGCGATCAAAAAATGATTCGCGAATCAAAGGAAAATCAAATCATTGAAAATATATACTAATTTCCCCGCCCGAGATGAAATAATTTTAACTTTGGGCAAATTTTGATCGCAAGCATCCAACATAATAAAAAAAAAAAAACAAATTATGAGCAATAATGAGAAATAATGACGCTCATTGATTGGCTTTATTCGCGAATCATTTTGTGATCGCATACCTGAACCAACCATAATGCAAGCAACGTTTTATTTTTACGTATGTAAAACAAAAATGTTTTTTTTTCAACAACCGGTTACGTTACATTCTGTAAAACATATTTATGCTACGAACCACTATAAAGGATGCCTTGTTCTCTCCTTCTAGTGATGAAAAATCTAGTCTGCCAATAAACACCAACATATATGCCTACTGACATAAAGTGGAACCAGTCAGGAATAAAAACTTAACTTAATAAAAAACTAAGAATACGATAAATGGCATTTCAATGTTATTACTCAGTCAAACTTAACTTTCATGTAAGAAACCCAACGAAACCTTCGTTAAATTTTAGCTGTCACTTAATAAAACAATAGTGCGCGCTATTTCTCACTCGAAAATAAGAAAAACTTAAAAATACGATTTGTTGTTGTAAAAAGAATTTAATTGTTTTTCAATTGTGACTTCAACAATTCAAAATGTTATGTGATATAAGCTTTCAAAGCTTCCCACATTTCTTCGCCGGGTGTCGAATATTGCAACGGAAGGTTTACTGGTTGAGTGAAAGACGTGTTTTCAACAGATTCTCTTTTGTAAAATTCGCAATCTTCGTTTTAGTCTGAAAACGCATTCTCAACTACTACCCGAAATCTATTATCGCTTGTAGAATAAGAGGAGACCTACATTTTTATGCACGTAATCTCTGCGATCATCCTTTGAGTGTGTAACTGGAATGTTTATCCCGTCAATGCTATTCCAAATGTTTGGAATTTGTCTTTTGGACTCGAAATCTTTAATTTGTTTTTTATTTAACTCCATTATTTTTGGGCAATTAATTTATTTTCTAAATAAAATTTTCAGTAGTCAGCACCGAACTGAATTCCAACAACGCGGTATCTTGCAATTGATGCAATTTCTATAACACGGGGTCTTCACTATGCAAAATGGCTGAGATTTTTTAGTCATGAGACTAAATTTATGAATGTATGTGTAAGTATGTTATACAAATTTTGAAAGTCTAAATTATCAGGAGGCTATTTCACGAAAAAATTATCATGAAATTTTTACGAAATGTCAATTCTAACTAATGAAATTGTCAATGCTATACTGTTTTAACATAAAACTCTATTAAATTGTCAACACAAGATTTACGGATTTTTTGACATTTGAAGAAATTATTATGAGACTAAGATGCCCAGGTATGGCATTTGTTTGATAATTATTTATCAAGGCATTGAAAAAAAGATACACAGACATATAATATCATGCGAGAAAGTCTCAGCGATTTTGCATAGTGAAGACCCCGTGTAAGCAAAAGTTTTAATTCGATGGATAAAGCTGATTTAAAATTTGATAGTTTTGACAAGGGTCCCCGTAATTTGTCGTATATATTCATAAAATTTCTATTTAATATCGAATGGCGACCTATTTTTTTAGAACCAATGTATCTCTGCTTCTTTATGTTTTTTTAGAAAATCCCAGTAATGGAGTTAAAAGCATTCCAATAACTTTTATATTTTATTTTCCTATAATGTCGCGATTTAATTCATTTTGAAAGGCATTAATTGTCATCATATTCAGGTACTGCCTTCCACAAGCTTGAAAATAATTTGATGATGCTTAAACTCGCCCAAAAATTGTATTTATGTATAATTTATTTTTAATATTTAAAAAAATGGAAAAATTTGAAAAAGCATCTTTTGATAACCAAAACTGAAACTCGAAAAAAGTTTTGACTTTTCCAACTCGGTTTCAACCCTATTTGTATTCGATTTAGTTTTTACTCTACAATATGTACTACTGTGGGCAAAAAAACGTAAGACTTTTTTCATAATTTAAAAATTCTTTATTTATTTCTCCAAATCTATTTTGCCCCACTCAAAGTAATCCCTCCGGCCTCAATACACTTGTGCCAACGTTTTTTCCAATCCTCGAAACAGTTGTTAAAGTCAATTTCCGGAATAGTCTCCAATGCGCGTAGCGATTCACGTTTAATGTCTTCAATTGACTCAAAACGGTTTCCTCGGAGCGGTCGTTTGGGTTTGCTGAACAGCCAGAAGTCACACGGAGCTAAATCAGGCGAATACGGTGGTTGCGGAACGATATGGGTGGAATTTTTGGCGAAAAAATCACGTAAAACCAATGCAGTATGAGAAGGTGCATTATCGTGGTACAAAAACTAAGAGTCGTCGACCCATAATTCCGGCCTCTTTTTACGAATAGCTTCTCGCAAATGACGCATAATACTCAAATAGTATTCCTTGTTGACAGTTTGGCCGGTCAGAAGGAATTCGGAGTGCACCACACCTCCATAATCGTAGAAAACTGTCAACATCATCATGATTTTAAACTTGCTTTGACGTGGTTTAGTACCAATCAAAAACACTTGCTCGCGACCTACAATTATCACCGAAGGCCTTTTGCAACATTCTGAACGTTTCGGCACCACAAAATTGATTCCGCACACAAAATTTAATGGAACTTCTTTGTTGAATAATTTCACTCATTGTAAAAATCGCCGAATGCACTTTTTGTACTTCAGAAAGACACGCGTATACTAAACACTAATGATTATTTTGATGTGACATTTGGCACAGATGTCACTGGCAGTCATACAAACATAGAAAAAAAATATTTCGACGAATGGTTTTCCGCGCGAAATTTAAATTTTGTCTTACGTTTTTTTGTCCACAGTAGTACACCTTAAAAATAGCTCTTAAGTGTTGCGAAATTAACCTCAACTCAATTTGTAACATATACATATTAAGTAATTGTCATATTCAAGTTTTTATTCATTTTAGTCATGGCCAACTGTGTGAATATTTATGTAAGTGAATTATTGAAACCTTGCAGGATGAAATACAGTAACAATTTAAGGACTAGACACACCAAGCGTCGACGGCGAGCGGCGAATTTAAATACGCATTAATTTATTTATGTATTGTATAGAAACGATAGTATAAACAATTATATACCAATTATTTATAAAAAGCATTACAAATGTGGGATTTTTAATAGAAAAATTGTAATTTTAAGAAATTTTATCGAGTGAAGTTGCATCTGCCGAAGCGAAATTATGTCCCACACCAAGCGGCCAAAAAATTTCGTCTATCGCCGCCGAACATAACCTAAAAATAATCATACTTCAATTGTGGTCCATTCATTTCTCATTCGTCATTCACGTATGCACTCATATTATTTACCAATTTTAAAGATTTATAAAACAAAAGTCTAAAATTCTCAAAATTATCCAAAACAAGAAAGACGCCGCGCCGCTCTTGGTGTGAATGGTTATGCACGTCGAGTTGTATGGAACATTTGGAATTTGACGCGCCGCGCTTGGTGTGTCTTGTCCTTTAATGTTTCATATGGTTGAAAGACAGAAACACTGCATAAAGGTCAATTTTTATTATCTGATCCTTTCAGTTCCTTCACGTATTGCGTCAGATAAAAAAAACATTATTACATGTATTTTCATATGAGTATTTATATTATCCGTTCCGTACTTACAGAAACTGAACGGAACGGATAATATAAATATTCCTATGAAAAATACATGTAACAATGTTTTTTTTTGTCTGACACGATACGTAAAGGAACGGATAATATAAATCGACCTTAACCCATTCCCGCAAATGGCGGCTATAGCCGTCATATTTTTGGTGATATATAGGCAAATGACGGCTATAGCCGTCCTGCATAATTAATAAAAAAAGGAACATCATTCTTACGAAGTGTACTAATGCATTATTTTGGTAATTATTCAGTAATACATCAAAGAAAAAAAGATGTAACATTCAAAATAACATATCAATTGTTTTTTTGTGCGATTTTTCATGATTAGCAATTCGATATATTTCCGCCTACAGAAACAAATGACGGCTATAGCCGTCCTATTATGTTCGTGTAAATGACGGCTATAGCCGTCATTTGTCTATATATCGCCAAAAAATCGGACGGCTATAGCAATCATTTGTTTCTGTAGGCGTAAATATATAGAAAAAATGATGTGATGAGCAAATGACGGCTATAGCCGTCGAGAGTTTTCATGGGAAAACTGTGAGAAAATATGATAATTTTCACTTCCAAACATATAAATGACGCTCAATTTGATATGGCAGTCATAAACAATTGAAAAACAAAAAGTGTGTTTCTGAGCACGGTCGTCAATTAAAAAGTGTGCGGCAATGGGTTAAAACGATGTTCCTTCTTTTCCTTAAATCACTTCAATTTTATTTTATGTCATATATTCAAACAATAGTTTTTTTTCAGTATCATATGTAAGAAATGGGTGCTTTCAGATCCGCAAACTGTTGGCAATGCGTTCAGTAAAATTACCATCTGATTATTTTCGTTACCTACAAAATAAATGGCAACATCAAGCAATAAGTCGGCCATATGTAATTTTTGCCATCATAAAATTTTGTCGGTACATTAGCCTTAAGTTTTTGTAGGTTGAGCATATCATGCACTTCGCCAAATTGACTGTTAAAAAATTGTATTTACATATTATTATTTATCAATAAAAATATTATTAAACATTATTTAAAATTTGATTACAATTTTTACAAATGTCTAATCAGTTTTATGCAGATGATCATCATGAAGGAACACGTAATATTATAATGGGATTCCGATTCCCGTATACAAACGGGCGGAATTGAAAACGCCCACTGGATGACGCATACCGAGAATTTACTTGAACATTTTTAATATTTATAGGTTGGTTATTTTTTAATTAAACTTCTTACTATTATTTTCCCTTTGTTCAGTGCTTCTCAGGAAATATGATAAATGTTTTGTTGTGACGGTATTAAGGATTATTTGATATTTGTTTTTAATATAACGGCATGTATAACTTTTATTATAAGTAAATAATTTATGTGAAATAATAAAAAATATAGTAGTCCGTTGCGGAGTCCTCCTATGTACATCCGAGTTAGATTTCTTTGAAGTTCTGTGCACATTAATGATGTATTGTTTGAATCCATAATTTATTACTATACTCTTACATATATGTACGTAAGATGATGAAACAAGCAAATTATTTATTGTAAATAAAGTTAATGGGTAGTTGAGTTAATTTGATATCTGGATAGTATAATATTCTTCAACATAATGTTCTAATATAATACATTTTTGTTATGGTACAAATTTATGTTCTATTATCGCACATCCAAATATACTTATGCTACATTGTTTGGAGATTAATATTTAATTTGTATATTGTGAAGGACTATAAATCAACTTAGATTTAAGTTATATGACATAAAGGAATGCAATATCATTTAGTCCACCTATGAACATTTCAATCGTCAAATATGTATTTTCATTTTGAAAAATTATTTATAACGCATTTCAATGGTGGTCTAGACACAAAATAAAAAGTGAATTTTAGGTTCCAGAAGATTCTTTAGATATCAATGTATTTTTATAATTTCAATCATTAACAATTGTTGGCCATTGAGTCATACGATGATAAATAAATTTATATAGTACATCGTTTATGTTATACGAGTAGAACTCTGATAAATTCACAATATAATGTTGTGATGTTCGGATTTTTGTGATGGGTAAAACGTTTTTATTAAAATACATAAAATTCAATTAATGTTTCGCATTACATTTGTCTACTTGAGGGAGTGACGTCCAATCATGTAGCACCGGATTACAATCAAAGTAATATTTTTTTTGTATACTATAAATGTACATTTAACATTACGACGAATACTAGTATTCGGACATGAAGGTTTAATAAAATTGTTTAATTGGCTTCAAAATTCATTGTGAGCTATTTAGTTGTGATCAATCATCGTTACTTTTGTCCTAAAATCTAAGTTAATGGATAAAAAATTTTAGTTGAGAAGAAATGGGTAAACAAATGAATGAGCAACCCATAAACTTTTTCGTCAATTAAAGGTTTTAACATTTTGAAATATATAGATTTTTTACTTTAATTTTACTGTTTAATAAATTGCTCTTGAACCGCTGCGGATGCAATCATTTCTAAACGATTTCTATATAATTGATTGTCAAATGTTTTGATTGCACCAAGATTTTTAAATTTTCAATGAAAATTTGATTTTTTGGAAATAAACTTCTGAAGATTTGATATAGCGGGCTCTTTACAAGTTTATCGTAGGAAAGGTAACGTGTAAAATCAGAGCCTCCTAAATATAAGAGCCTTAAGATTCCGTCATTTTTTCCATGAGCTTTTGTTCTTTTTCATACCAAGTGTATTTTAGAATTTTTTTTAAAAGCTTTTTTGTTTAAGAAAACATAAATGCTTCGGTTGAATTTTCAATTTGGTTAGTTAATTATTCAGCAAAAGCATGTTTTTAAATTGAGTCATATTATGTCGAGTTAACGCAAAAACATTTAAATTAGTCTAACACAATTTTTTTTTTTAGAAACAAGAATTTGTTTATATCGCAAAAGAAAATAAGAAATTAGTATAGAGTATAGAAATCATCAAAAATTTTAGCATTATTTTCCAAAACAATCGTTTGATAAAAAATGCTTTTGGAGTAACAATGTAATATGAGGTTATTGTGTTTTGAATTATATTTCAACATTGTTCATTAATGCGCGTGAAATATTTACTAAATCTATCCTAAGTGTAAAATTTTTTTAGGAATGGTTTAGGAAAAATTTCCCACTCCTACACACAGCCGTGAAATATTTCCTAACGAAATCCTATGTGTACTAGTGTTAGTGAAAATAGTCTTAAAAGCGAACATTTAGGCGAGAAGATATTTTAGGGAAACTCCTATTTTAAAAAATATGGAAATTAGCTGATACAAACGAATTAAAAAATTTAAATTAAATTTAAACATAAAAAACATTTACAACTAAACTCTGCTGGTAATTTTGCTAAGTACTCATCGATTCCTCTATGTTTCTATGTTAGCCGTATAAAATATCAATTTAATTTTTTGACCATCCACCATCAACTTTACTTTTTACCAATATAATAATTTTAATGAATCATCAAACACAATCTAATTACAAATGGGGAAATAAAATATGGTGATGGTGAAAGAGAAGAACTAAAGTAAAAGTTCACTCAGATATGATAAACGATAGTAATTTAGATAGAATTTACACTCCTTTTCCAAATAAGAACTAACAACTAACAACAACAGATTGAATATTGTAGAAAGAAATATCAAATGCCAATGTCCATGTTAATTTTCAGAATTTTCAATGTCCATGTTAATTTTCGGGGTCATATTTGCCCATGCCAGAACTATGACAAAATTCTGAAAATTAACATGGACATTGGCATTTGATATATTGTATATTTCTGGAAAACATAACGGGATCGATGAGAACCAGGCAAAATCTCGATTAGTAATCGTTTGAATGGCAAAAATACTGTAAATTATAACTCACACATTTCGGGGCCATATTTGCCCATGCCAGAACTATGACAAAATTCTGAAAATTATCGTGGATATTGGCATTTGATATATCTTTCTGAAAAACATAACGGGATCGATGAGAACCGGACAAAATTTTGATTAGTAATCGTTTGAATGGCAAAAATACTGTAAATTATAACTCACACGTTTCGGGGCCATATTTGCCCATGCCAGAACTATGACAAAATTCTGAAAATTAACATGGACGTTGACATTTAATATATCTTTCTGGAAAACATAACGGGATCGATGAGAACCGGACAAAATTTATATTAGTAATCGTTTGAATGGCAAAAATACTGTAAATTATAACTCACACATTTCGGGGCCATATTTGCCCATGCCAGAATTATGACAAAATTCTGAAAATTAACATGGACATTGGCATTTGATATATCTTTCTGGAAAACATAACGGGATCGATGAGAACTGGGCAAAATTTCGATTAGTAATCGTTTGAATGGCAAAAATACTGTAAATTATAACTCACACGCTTCGGGCCATATTTGCCCATGCCAGAACTATGACAAAATTCTGAAAATTAACATGGACATTGACATTTGATATATCTTTCTGGAAAACATAACGCGATCAATGAGAACCGGGCAAAATCTCGATTAGTAATCGTTTGAATGGCAAACAAAATTCTGAAAATTAACATGGACATTGGCATTTGATATATCTTGAATGGCAAAAATACTGTAAATTATAACTCACACGTTTCGGGGCCATATTTGCCCATGCCAGAACTATGACAAAATTCTTAAAATCATTACGTTTATTGGATTTTAGTATCATAAATGCATGGCGAGATTGATGAACATTTCTTTAAATTTTGACTAGTGTATCTATGAAATCTAAAAATTCAACAAACTTCAATTTAATTTTAAGTTTATCTTGTTACGATATATAGCATAATGTTTTTATATCACATTATTAATGGTTTTATAATTAATGGTATTTTAAACATATTGGTACGGTAGAATTTGGAGATATACGTATTGAAAATGTGCAATATGTTTACTTTATGGTGGAATTTTCTAAAACATTTTAAAAAATTATTTACGCCTAAATGTTTGTTTTTCGTGTATAACCACTAATACACACACGCAATTTTACTTAGGATTTTTTTAGTAATTATTTCACGTCAGTGTTCATGAACAAACTTCGAAAACGTTTATTTCGTAACATGTTAAAAATTTAATTTTTCATCGTAATAGATTCGCAGGCTATATTGTTTCATCCTGTAGTATAAACAAAACAGAGCTTAATAAAAGAAACAATTATTTTATAAAGCTGTTCGCGATTACTAAACCAATCAAAAGATGTCGCTAAGTATAAATTTAGAAAACAATAGCCACAAAAAATTGAATATTTTAAAGCCTAAATTTTTGGTTAGAAAATTTAACAATTTATTATGTAAACTGCCTGGTTCAATAGATTATGGAGATCTCCTGGAACTGTGAATAACGCAACACGAGTGAATTGGATTGAAAAAAATAAACAAAAATTTGGAAAAATTAAGACATTTTTCTATTATTGTTAAACAGCGCGCAGCAACTATGGTGGTGAATATCTGGTGAGACATCTGTAAACGAATTTTGTACTTATAGAAAGCTCGGTTTTGCAATCGCATAAAATTGCAGTTTTCTACGTTTTGTTGTTTTTTGTAATAATATTTAATTCAGAAATTCAACAATGTCAACGATGTTGTATACATTTCCAGCAAATAAATTTGGCTGAAAATGTTGTATTAAATGAATAATAATTATTGTTTCTTGCTATTAAATCCATCGTTCATCTGGAAAATTCTGATGTCTATGGGACCAGAGTTAAATTTTTAGAAAACTAAATTTTAAATTGGATGTAAGAAAAACCTGCGGCATCTCGCTTTATTAACTTACTTTACTAACCTACACAACTAAACGGAATGCTCATTTTTATAGAAAATTATTAATTTATACTGCTTTTTTCTTTAAATTTGACAACTAAATACTACACTATGATGTCTTTTTTCCAAATATGTGTCTGTTGAATATTTTATTAATAATATAAACTTAAAATTTAGATGATTTGTTTAATTTTTAATTCATAAATTTATGTTCAAAATTTTTTCCAATTACCACGGTTTCTTATAGAAACTCAATAAAAGCTCTCCTTTTAATATTACGGCTCTTTAAAATCATAAAGGGCTCTGGTAAAACTCGTGTGAAAGCACCTTATTACAATAATCATGTGACTGCATTAATTTCATATTGGTATTGTAATCTTCCGCTTTTATCACTTGTGTTATTGTATAATATTATGTAAGGTAATAGTCAATTATCGTGTGTTTGATAATTAAACATAATTCATTACACAATTATGTACAGAATGTTGCAACTCGTAAATGGGCCAATTTCTAATTTCAACACGTGTGTGCAGTTTTAGTTGTTAAACTCATTAGTGTGTTGATTACACCTACAAGGAAAATACAGCATAGGATTGTTCATAAATTTAAATTATTTTCTTTTACTAGCAGGAAATCTAATAGTAGGTATTGTTCTAAATCTCGCAGTTTTAATTTTGGTGCCAGTTGATTTTTTTATTTAATCATTTTGGATGTGTGCAAGAAATGGAGCGATTCAGTCTCCAAATTTGTTCAATCTAGAATATGTTATCACATTAAAATACTCACTATATTGTCTATTAATTAAAAATATTTTTGATCAATTTTAAAATCTAATCATCACTATATTGTTGGTGAATTAAAATCAAATAAAAAACCTCTTAACGAGGTAAATGTTCGAGTGACGAAAGCCGAATTCAATTCACAAAATTTCTGATATCAAATTTGTGCCGAAAAAACAATTGCATTCGATTTGTCAACGATTTTTCGGAATGTTAGTGCATTCAGCGCGTTGTTGTTGAAAATTCCGAAAAATCGTTAACAAGTTGTTGTTTTTGACAGCTAGAAATAAAAATGTAAACAAAAGCGCCGAAGGCACTAACATTCCAAAAAATCGTTGATAAATCGAATGCAATTGTTTTTGTATCAGAAATTTTGTGAATTGAATTCGTCACTCGAACATTTACCTCGTTAAGAAATTTTTTATTTGATATCAGTGATTTTGGCACGGCAAATTGAAAATGAATTGAATTACGATTCGTTTTATTGTTGTCAGTCAAAACAGTTCACACACACTCGATAGCACACAAGTGGCCGCTACGTGTTATTGTGCCTCATACACAGACGCGCGGCATTGAAATGACGAATAGCGAAAGACGAACAACGAATTACGCATACTCTCACACAGCTGTCGGCTGTGTCAGTGTGTTACGGAGTGTGCATGATTCGTTCTTCTTCTCTCGATATTCGTCACTACAGTGGCGTGCGTCTGTGTATGAGCATCGAGCAATAAATATATAAGAAAAATCAAGTAGTGCAAATTTTATAAGCAGTTTTTCCGAGGTTAATCTTATTTTTTAGTTTTAATATATTTATATATAGTACACAAATTTAATTTTTTCTATATTTAATCCATATATACGTATCTTATAAACATATCAGCATAGTTATTTTATAGTTCATTGTTCTTGTTAGGCTTATAGAGATTGCCAAAAGTAAAATAAATTAACCTCGGAATCTCTACATGAGTCCTCTTATGTATATTTTGCTTTATGGTATGAGGCACAATAGAACGTAAAACAATAGAACGAAATATTTTCTATTGATGAATGGTTCAATATGATTTATGATTGGAAAGTGACATTTTGCGCCAACTCTCTTTTCTTGTGTTTGCTTTCAAAGTGTCAACACTGCGTTCTCTTGAGAAATTTTTCCCGGTTATTTTTATTGATTTGCGATTGAATTTTATTGATTTTTATCGATAGTTTTCTTGCTAGTTTTTGTTTTCTATGTGTTTTTTGTCTGCATGCATAGAATTTGCTTCGATTTTTAGTGATTTTTGCGCAACTGTGGTGCAGTCAATTTCATGCGATAATATTTTACTTGACTTTCACGTGTATTCGAATAATTCAGCGACGACCATTTTCGTGTTCTTATGAAAAATATTTGCGTGTGCAAAATCGAAAATTCGTTCATATTTTTGAAAAAATTAAATAAATATACGCGTTTTTCTGTGGATTTGAGTTTCATTTTAACACGTGGTGTGTGAGCTAGGGACGACCGTGCGTAAAAATTTTGCGGACGAAAATTCTCTTAGCAATGATAATAAATGATGTATTTATATTTGTTTCATTGTAATACGTTGATTCACTATCATTATGAACCGCAACGGACCGATATTAGGGTGAATTTGAGCCAAAAATGAAACTGCAAAAAATTAGGGTGGCTTTTAAATTATTTAGGTCAATATCTAAAATATACGAGTTTTCTGGGACAAACGGTTGATGTCATATTGTAGGTGAGGTTTGTGGCTAATAATCCAGAAAATATGAGCCAAAAGTCTTGGGCTAATTTTTTTAGCAGTTTGGCCGAATTTGGCCGGCCGATTTGGCATTTTTCAGTTTTTGGCCAAATGACCCTCCACCCTAATTTTTTGAATTTTTTTATATGCTATTCGTCTATAACTTTCCAACGATATGCATATGTCCCGGGTATGTCAAATAGTTTCAGCGCTGTAGGCGTGATCAAAATGGTCAAAAATGGCCGTTCAGAGGCCGGCTAAATCAAAAAGTTGTAGAACAAAAAATTGCTTAGTTTTTCATGTACTACAAACCCTGAAAATATGAGATCAAATGAAAGAAGTACGGACAAACAAACAAACATATATACCAAGGCAAGATTATATGGTGACGTCATAGAAAAATTTCCAAGTGTCATAGTTTTGGTCAAAATCATCCGCTTTGGTCGTTTGAGGTGTCGTTGAATTGGTATTGACGTCTACAATCGTAATTTGCTAGTAAAAAAATAAGTAGGGCACTTTTTGGGGCAGTTATAACCGAAAAACTGATTTTTTGTGGCAATTTTCGGAAGGCCAGATCTCCACTCAATGTTGGTAGAAATTCATGCTTTTATATATTATTTGGGTCTACATTTCAAGACCTTTCCAATGGTATATAATATGATCCTGGCGGCCTCAAAGGGAAACAGTTCGAAACTAGCTGTATATATATACGAGTTCGACTTCCAGCACAGTAGGTGCTTTCGTCACTCGTTTGGACTGCCGTCCAAAGTGATAAAAGAGCGTTTAACCGAATAAATTTCTTTAACACACTTGACTTTTTCAATACAATCTTGAACTGAGAAAACCAAAATGTTACTCAATTTAAAAAAAAAATAAAAATTTATTTTTAAATTGATGTTGCCATAAAAAAGATTTCGGAAATTCTCTACATCATCGGATTTATAAAACTGGAATAGTATTATCACAAAAAGGAAGAAAATAAAAATATTAAAAATTGAAAAATATAACTGGATTTTATATTTAAATAATTAAATCAGTGACAAAATATAAAAAAAATTACGAACTGTTTACAGCAGAACCACCCTTTTATTAAAAAGCTTATAATTAAATCTAATTAATTGAGAAAAGTTTTAAGTATGAATTTTTTTTTGAAAATTCATTGAAAACTTTTGAAAGGTAGTCAACCTACGCAAAATTTATTTTTATTTAGAATTATAAAAGATGTACTCGTACAATTTTACAACACAAAAAATTCCCGATAAGATAAACTTTTTCAAAACTAATGTCGGTACATATTTGTTTGGTATGCCTATTTTATATATATTTAGTAGGTATATAAAATATATTAGTAGTTCGTGTTGTGGGTTAATCAAGGCTTAATGAAATTTGACTGATATTATAAAATTGATGTTTTGTAACTTATTTTAATTTAAATCATATGTGAATATGCATATATATATATATATATATATATATATATATATATATATATATATATATATATATATATATATATATATATATATATATATATATATATATATATATATATATATGTATATATATATATATATATATATATAAAATTTAATATTCCTGTTGACATATCCCTTTATTGGCTTGGCACACATGTTTTACTTATTTAATTTCTTTTGAAAATGATTTATTGTTGTAATGTCAATTAATTTGTTAAATATGTATAGCATTTTAGATAGTATTGTTAATAATATCTGGTAGCAAGTCTAGTAGTAGGTAAATATTTTTTATTTAAATCATTGTAACCGTTAAATCTTATGTTCGAAACATACGGTTCTTAAATGTTTTTATCGAATTTTCTTTTCTTACGGCTAAACTAATATAACAAATAGTGTCTGAGTAAATACTGGAGTAAACTTCAATGCTATAATAGTTTTCTAAATCTATATTTATAACATAGACAAAATAGTTTGCCAGTAATCTTCTACTAACGTAAAATTCCAAAGCATAAGTGTTGAAATGGTTTCACAAAATTGAAGATGCATATAGGTAATGCCAACAACGAGAACTAGAAACCTATTAGCAAGCAGGTCTATAATTATTTTTTTTTTGCAGGAGAAGCATGCCTGAATTCCACAGTGAAACAAATTTTTTCAGTAAAATTAACACGAGATAAAAATATAAATCCTTTACGTTTTAGAGAGAAACAATAAAAACAGTCAATAAAATTTACTGGCAAAATAGTAGAGTAAGTGGGGAAAATGTTAATATAAAAACTATGAACCACAATACTTTTTATGGCAACATTTTTAACACACAAAAAAATGGAACGCGGGATTGTTTTTTGTGCTGCTACATTCAAAATGTTCATTGTAGGGTAAAATACATTTCTGGAAATTTTGTGTTTCGTTAAAATGGTTTATTTACAATTTTTTTAAGTTATGTTGCCTCCAATCTGTCACTATTTTGACAGTAAATTTTGCTATAAAAAAAACGAAAGTTGTTGTCTTTGTCGCTCTAACGTAATTTAAATATACTCTTCTATTTCGGTTTCCCAGAATTTTTTACTGAAAAAAATTTGTTTCATTGTGGAATCGACGCAGTATGCTCAAACGATTGAAGCGAGTTTTGCAATTATTCGAGTGCAAACGCATTTTATACCATCGACTGTGTCTGTCTAACTAGCTAATTGCGATTTCGAGATTACGTAGTTATTTTTTCAGTCTGCACACAATTTTGGCGAAACAAGATTACATAACTTGGTAATCGCAATCTATTTGTAAAAAAACAATAACTACACTAACTACACATAGTTGCATTTTTTACTTTTTTAATCATTTATTTTCTTTATTCAATGATACCACATATCGCGCAGGACATGGAAAGTGACACAACTCAAAAATTTAAATTTTTCAGGAGAATAAAAAGAAAAATACAAATTACGTTATTTAATACCAAATGCCGCTATTTACTTCGCACTCTATCATTTTCGGTGAAGGAAATACAAAAATGTTTTTATTGCGGGATATGAAATCTGTTCAAAACCAGGACAATAACAACAGTAGAACACAACAACCAGAAAACGCTCGTTCCAGGTACCACCGGTTTCGGAACTTGTGGCAGGTTTAAAAGGGTACGGTTCAAGGGAATTGTCATCATTCGCATATATACGCTTAGCCTGACCGGTCTTCTATCGATTACGCCTTTATCCGGAACAAGAAAATGAATACCACACCAAAGGTAGCCGGTCATGTGGTTGCACTAATTGATGAGGGGCAGAATCAAAATGAAGTGGTTCGACAACTAAATTTCTGTCGATTCTCCGTTCGTCGAGCGTGGCCGAGATGTCAAGAAACCGCTGGCTACAGCTGTCTTGTGACGGCTGTCCTATTCTCTGACGAGTGTAGGATATGCTTACATAGCAACGATGGGCGAAGAAGAGTGTATAGAAGATTAGGAGAGCGCTTTACACAATGTTGCATTGAAGAACGAATCTCGTATGGCGGTGGATCGTGCATGTTCTAGGGAGGCATGGTGGTGAAGATAGATCTTGTGTTCATCTCCAGAGCGAATTCTGGCCGTCGATAAAGAGGATTAACTTCTCAATGGTACATTTAAGAATTACTCGAGAACCACATTCTACCTTGTGTCGAGTTTATTGGTGAAAACTTCCTATCCGTGTAGGATAATGCGAGACCGCATACGGCTGGTATAGTGTATTAGCACCGTCAAGAGGTGGATGTGCCTGTCATGGAGTGACCGGCTCGAAGCCCGAACCTCAATCCCATCGAACATTTATGGGGCGAGCTGAAAAAAGGAGTTCGAGCTAGAAATACTGATCACAGAGGAATGAGAGGCGATACCTCAAGATTTGGTGAAAACTTTGGTGCAATCAATGAAACATCGAATGGAAGCTTCTATTCGGGCTAGGGGAGGGAACACATCTTAATTAATAAAACTTAAATAATTATAATAATTACTTCTTTAATAATAAAAATGTTTTTTTACTGATTTCCATGTTTAATTCGATTTTTACCACTATGCTGACATAATCACAAAAAACGTATACTTCAGATGTTGACTCCAAAAATCACTTCGTTGGCACGGTATAAGTACAAAAAAGGTATCATTGTATAGGTGTTGAATTATACTTTGAATCTGCATTCAAGAAAACTAAACAAATTTTGGATTTTTTGATATTCTTGAAGATTTGTTGAAAATTGATCAATGTGCGAATTTGTTGCACCCAAGGGTATGTAATGCGAAAAAGGGACAACGAATGTGTAAGTGTGCGAGGAGTTTTATTTCAAATGCCATTATATGTTTTACAATTTCTAGTAAACTTTTGCTGTAGCACCTTCTAAATACTGTGACAGATTTCAAATAAATGAGCCCAAGCAGAATATAAATGTTATGTCGAAGGAGGTTTGGTGAAATTTATAAATCGCGTTTGCGGTGTGTCACTAATATTGGAAGATCTCGATCGCAAAAATTAAAATTGAAATCGTGATCAGTGATTATCGTGATGTTTTTTGTGTCTGTCGAAGGTATTACGCGCAAGAAGGTGTTTTCTACTACTTCAATCTGCCGTGAAACAAAGAAATGCGTTTGTTTTACATTTTGTGTCTAACACGGCTTCTCCACCTGCTATCTCTATCTATACTATTGGAATCTATTTTCTCTTTCTATCAAAAATTGCCAAGATGGAGTCTGGTGTAGTAAACTTGCTGTAATTTGTGGTTAAGAAATTATTCTTTCGTCGTCTTTTGTCATCGTTTTTTGTATGAAAGCGATTACATAATTTAGTAAATGCCATATTGAAATGGAAGAAACGTCAAAATATGCATGCTATATACATGATATCTAGTTCTGCCGACATAGCATGTATTCATAGCTTACAGATAGTTTATAAATATTAGCTGCGTTGCTTTCGTAAATCCAGCTTAGCTTAACTTTTGAATCTGAAAGCAACAACTTTTGGCTTTAATTTCCTTAATATATTTTAATTTTAATTAATTTTAATTTATTTTATTTTATGTCATAGAACAAATTAAATTCGGTATTTTGCTGTCAAATAACAAACGCCAAATGTCTTGTTACAACAAGATTACAACCCTTCGAAAAAAATATAAAAAATAACCGCCTTGCGGTAAACACCATAACCATAAAATGGTTTTATTTCCCCTAAACCTAAAGATTTGTTGGCTTACATTAAAGCCAATTCGGCTTTATACAATGAAATTGTTGTTGTAATCTTTTTCGGCTTTGCGAAAGCAACGCATCTATTATTGCGAGTCTCCAATTGCCGTTTGTTCGAAATTTCCTAGCATAGCTAGATAGCAATAGCAGTGGCACTATTCTGGTTTTCCCTGGGAATAGGGAATTTGTAAAAATATTTTCATAGCATTTTTGTCTCAATTATATTTTTCTGGCCTACTGTTGGAATAGTTTGGTGTAAATATTTTTGAAACAAAGATAAATGGGAATTATTTTTCCCTATAAAAATTTTGTGGAACAAAAGTTTCCCAATCAACTTTGTTTCGAAAATATTTACACCAAACTATTCCAACAGTAGGCCAGAAAAATATAATTGATACAAAAGTTCTATGAAAATATTTTTCCTAATTCCCTATTCCCAGGGAAAACCAGAATAGTGCCACAGGTGGAGAGTCCATGTAAAAAATTTTAGTTTGAATTTTTAGATCGAGTATGTTGGTTTACTTTTAGTTCTACCCAGTATGCAATTTTTCCACTGTGTGGAAAAAAACTGATCAAATGTCATACTAAATTCCATACTACAAAATATCAAAGAAACAAAAATATTGATTTTGGGCAAAAAGAAATTTCTTTCTCTTTCATTCGCGAAGTTTTTATTTTTATTTTTTCGTTTATTGTTTTGTATCTTCAGTTTAATATAGCACTTGAGAGGATAAATAACACGCTTTACTGATGCTTGCCGCGATTTTTATTTTTTATTATGTTAACTTGTGTTTTTAAATATTTAAATTAGTTAATAATCTTAAAATTAGTTAATACTTTATATATAATAATTATATTACTATTGTATTAAAATAAATACAAATTTGGATGTAAAAAGAGGTAATAAAATAATTTTAAAATAGCGTCAGCATAATGATGGAAATTTCTGATTTTATCGGTTTTTATTTTTCAAGGTTGTGCTTGTTGGGATGTACAATTGGATGCACGTAAAAGTACACCATAGCAACTGAGTTAAAAAGACATCATTATCGTTCCGGTACAGTAGGTTTACGTGAAATGACATGCAATTCGTCGTGAAGTGAAGCACATTTAGTTGGTTTAATTGAAGATACAAATTTATGCGCGATTCATGCCAAATGTGTTACAAATATGCTAAAGGATGTTCAATTAGCAAAACGTATGGTTGGTGATGCACGTGGTGAATGTGCTTAAAATTTAATTTTGTTTCAAATTAAATCAAAAAACAAATTGGACTAATTGGATGGCGCTTACGGGGTTTTATAAAATTTAATTGTGTATATTTATGTGAATAAAAAATTAATATTTATTTTATAATATGTATATGCAAAATTTTGTTTTATTTCGAATAAGAATTATTATTTATTCCAATTGGAAAACATATACAAACATGTGCCTCTTGTTTCGTGGATAGAAGTGTCTGAAATCAGTATGAAAATGCTGTTGATTTTTTCTCTTTTTAGTTGGGATTCACACCGACACCGAAATTTTTGTGACACTTTTCTTTGGCGAGTAGTACGGTTTTCCGTTCTTTCCATAGAAACAGTGTGGTTTTAGAACGCGAATGTAAATGGAATTCCGTCGGCATTGCATATTGGGTAGTGCGTAATAAATTTTCAAACCCCAATGATAAAAACAGCACCTTTATGAATGCGTAGTAGAAAATAATTATATCTTATAACTAGAGTAAAAATTAAAATTTTAAGTGATAATTCACGAAAACAAAACATAATATGTATAGTAAAATAATCTCAAATTTATGTATATCCTAAATTTTGTATTAAAATAGTCGGAATGCAAACCAGTAATCTGGTAAACTCAAACCATTTAAGTTTTTCGTTTCGAATAAGATTTTGAAATAGTCTAACTAAAATATTTGAGTTTCAAATGAAATTACATAAATTTCTGAAATTTGTCCAGAGCTTTAAAAAATGTGCTTGTAAGAAACAAATTGGAAATTTTCTATTTCAAAATGAGAATAAGAGTTAAAATTACATCGGTTCACCAAGAAGATAAAAATTCGCAGCAGAACACCTGAAGGCGAGCATTGTAACTGCATATAAACAACTGCATGTGCAAAAAATGGAGTGATGTGGGAATATATACCCCTTCGGCGTACCAGTATGTGTCAGATCTGTAAGCTTGCATAGGATTCAATGAACTGATCAAATTACTAATCCAAAGTAAAAAACTAACCAATGAAACTTTACTTAAGAGGAATCAATTGACAGATAATAGCCATTCAAAATTATCCGGAAAGAACGTTAGTACATCTAGAAAAACTAAAACTGGGATGGTCTAACTAGAATACGAAGAAGATTATTGAAACGCCATCTATCTCTAATACCACCTAGAAGTACTCATACAGTGTTTTATCTGGAATTTGGAATTCAAATATTGGCTGTTCCTAGAGATTATGATTTAGGTCTGGTTAGTACTTGTGGACATTTAGTCACCTAACTAAAATCACCTATTAACAATGCATTATTTCAGGTTTTCTGCTACGAAATTTAACTTCGAGAGGCTGATGTTATTTTAATTTAAACTAGTCTGGCCATTATTGGTCATTCTTAGAGATCGTGATTCATATGTGGCTAGTACTTGATATTGAACTTTGAGTCATCTTACTAAAACTTCCTAGTTCTAACAATTCACGAGGCGAGATATTTTGTTTCGAATTAAACATATTCATACATAAGCATAATTGTTCGATTTTACAGTCCAAAACAATGGCACCTACATCCTAAATTTATTAAATTAATCACGCATATAAACGAATGTATGCAGGCAATTATAGTTATACTTTTTACCCAAAAATATCGTTTAGTTTTAGTAGTGTGATATAACTTATGCAAGATTTATCATATATTCGTAGACCAATCAAAAAATGCATTGTTAGCACTAATCGTTGTCCATTTTCAAAATTATAATTTTATTATTCAGCTTCGCACGCGCCAAAATTTCTACACCTCTAGTAGATGTTGAATTTTAAGGTTATTACCTCATTTTTATTTGTTTGGACAACATCACTAATAAATAATCATAAAATATTGTGTTAAATTTTAAGATCAAAAAAATGACTGCCAATGCAATAAATTTATATTAAGTTATCTCATTTATTTTTTGATTTGAGGGCAAATTTCCCTATGATAAGAATTCGCCATTAGTCTTGATAGTAAAAAGTAATTGTTTAGATTTATTAATACAGAAAAATAATATTTTTGGAAATTTTATCTATTATGTATTCTATTTAGGAACTAGTGAAATTGTCCGTAAGTTTTGTTCAAATTCGACTTGCACTCTTCACTTTAGTTTTACTTTACCCGAAATAATTTTATTTTCAAACCAGAAAATTAAGATGAATAGAATCTATAGAGTTAGATATAGGATATCACCTATTATTACAAAATAAGAATAAAAAACTTCCACTGGCATTTAATAAAAATTGGCATGTAAAGCTCCTCTTAATTTGATATTACAACCAAATGAAATAGAATACTCTGAGCATATGATTTAATAACTAAACCGAAATATAGGGGTGGTAGATAGTAATGGGTTATACATGTTTAACACCCAGCAGAATTTTCTATATACATATATTAATTTCATTCATTACTATTTCTTTCAGGTCACTGAATTGTGAGAGTAACCTACAATTATTACATATGATTATTATTTTAATGAATAATTATTGTTATTTGCTTGATACTATCATTTTGTTTATACGAAACATGAATGTGATTGAATTTTAATAGGGGCATGTACATATGTTTGAAATTTTGTTTTATTTAATTATTGCTAATGACATGTAATATATACGAGTACTTGCTTTTAGGACTCACATCCTAACCATATGAGCTTGGAAACCACTAATCCCCTTAGGTATCCCCTTCAAGGATATTCCGATAAATCACAAGATATTCTCTATTTTGTAGATTCTAAATGTATATACAGACATATTTCAATATTTTTTTTGTTAACATCATATTTAATCTTCATCAAGATTATAATACAAAATAATAAATTTTCTACTTTCCCACCAATAAATTTTCATTTGGCGTTATGTTATATCATCAGGCCTAATATATTCATTAATCATAATTTTGATTCTTAACTATATTTTCGAGTGTTTTGGTTAATAAATTTACATTTTGTTTCAGGGTATCTTTTGTGATATCGTAAGACAAATCAATTTCTCATTTCCATTTCCCGTTTCTCATTTCCTTTGGCAAGGTTTTATTAAATTAAATGGATTCGGGTGGCATTTGGTTTGAACAATGGTGGTGCACAAATGTAGAAATATGAATTTATATCAGACTACAAACAGATGGTTCTCCATTTACTTTGTTTTAAATATTTGCGTAAACTTTCTTTCCAAAACTCATATATTGGTAATAATTATTGATTATCTTTGTAGAATAATTACAAGCAAATGCGGGAATACCATGATTCCCTATTATAAGGCAATACTATGTTCGAAAAACTTTGTTTTAGGCAGTCCATTAAGATGAAAAAAATGTGTTGAAAAAAAATTACTTAATAAAATTTAACAAGTTTTCGTTTCTGAGAAATTATTCATGATTTATAGAGAATTTCCAAGATGTGCTCCTTATTTGAAATGTACTGATTGGCAATTCAAAATAGAATCGGTACTGAAATTTAATTTATTATTAGAAGTGATTCATAGATCATCCAGTAATTTATCAATCTTAAATAAATTTCTCGATTGACGAAGAACAGCCCCATTGGTAACAAAAATTTATTAGTTCCAATTTGTACTGCACAGCTCTATCTAAATGAGTCTAATTGCAGTGTGGTGTTCAACACATGACATACTTGTACACTACATGTTTCCTTGCTTGTTTTCGATCTTCAACACTGACATATTTCATTCTCAAGCCTCCATGTAGGTTATCATTTCTTATTTATGTACATAGAGCATTGAAGATGCCAGGCAGCACTATGTTTTAAAATAATTATACCATTGAACATTAGGTTTCTGAGTACAACTCCAAGGTTGGATACCATTTGCTACCATTTACTGGTTTTAGCATTTGCCGATAAAGCAATTCTTGTTACGTAAGATTTCTATCCATGACAGTTCTATCCGTTCAATACAGGGTTATCCAATTCGAGGTTGATAAAGTAGAAATCTGTATACCGACATCTGTCAAAGATAAACGTCAAGTACGCCATTTATTTAGTTGACATTCTGCCATTTAAGAATATGGAGCATTTAACAATCGACCAACGCGTTAAAATTAAACGCGGAAAAACAGGCCGTCGATGCTGATTTTTCGAACAAAATTTTCTTCAGTGATGAAGCTCATTTTTCGCTTGGTGGATACGTTAATAAGCAAAACTGTAGAATTTGAGGCTCAGAAAATCCACAATTGATTGTAGAGAAGCCATTACACCCGGAAAAAGTCACTGTTTGGTGCGCATTGTGGTCTGGTGGTGTGATTGGGCCGTATTTTTTTGAGAACAACCATGGACGAACCGTTACCGTCAATTCTGAGCGCTATGGCCGCATGTTAACCGATTATTTTTTTACGAAAATCGAAGATTATGATCTTGACGATATGTGGTTCCAGCAGGATGGAGCAACCAGTCACGTAACACGAGCAAATCGAGATCTTTTGCAAGAGAAATTTCCTGGACGTTTGATTTCGCGATTGGCTGATGTCAATTGGCCTCCAAGATCCTGTGATTTAACGCCTTTGGATTTCTTTTTGTGGGGCTACGCGAAAGATCGTGTTTACGCAAACAATCCTTAAACTCTTGACGAATTGAAAACTAATATTCGTAAGGTAATGGCCGAGATACCGCCCGAAATGTGCCGAAAAGTCATTGAAAATTACCTCAAAAGAATCAAGGCCTGTAAGAAGTCCCGTGGAGGACATTTGAATGATATCTTGTTTAACTAAAAATTAATCGACTTTTGTGAGCACGGTAATTGTATTGCCTTTATCCGCTTTACACGCTATTAGGTCATGGTCACGTAGTTTTTTCTTTATCGCACCAATCACTTTGAGGTTAGTATTAGAAGCAGCAGAAGAAGAAGAGTTTGTCGGAGAAGAAGAGTTATCAATACCTTTCTTTATTTGTAACGCACATACTGATTTTATTTGGGTTATCTGGCCAGATAAGGCTGTTTCGGCATCTACAGCAAGATTCTCGAATGATCGAAGGTGGATTTTGTTTGGCGTAGGGGCAAAATTCACTCCGTTGCTAAGATTAATTCAGATTAATAAAAAATGTGTTTATTAAGTATAAGTGTGTTTCGCCAAGTGCCTACGGCAAATAGCGTAAAAAGTAATAATGATTTTTTATTACTCGAGACAGTTTTTACCAAATGTCTGTTAAGTTTAATCTTTTGCTTTAGAAATCAACTGTGGCATATTAGAGGTTTATGTTCCCATCCTTCATAAGATCCAGTCGGGTGTTGGCGAAAATTATTCACCCCTACATTTATTATAAATTATTAGTAATTTAAATGTCGAACAAAATATTGGTAACAAATGACACAAAAATTAATGCGTCGATGAAAAAATATGAGTTTAAGTTTCCTTTAGACATGCATTTATAAAAAAGCTTTCAGAATCCGGATTATTTTTTTTTAATTTAGAATAATGAATTCCATACAGATATTTCACACTCCTTGATATAATTCTAGGAAAATTTACATTTACGTAAAAATGAAAAATAAGAAAGCTTAAACTTTTCTGCATTAATGAGTACCAATAAACCTAATGTTGATGTTAGGGAAAAGAAAAAGTTTGCAAATTGATCAGAAATTTATTTCAAGGATTGTGATCATTTATTTTGTTCGTTTTTTGGTATAAAAGTTATTTAATTCATATATGGAGGAACTAATTATAACCAAATTCATATTTTTATTGATAAAACTTTATTGTTGAGAAAGAGTTTAAGTTAAGACAAATAATTTTTCTAATATATATACACTTTAACCAATAATTTGCTTAACCTGATAATATTAGTATTTTTTACTTTAGCATAAATCATTAATTTTAGACTAGATAAATACAGAATAGTGGCTGATACATTCAACTTTATTGCTTTATTATAATGTTATTATAAAAATAAAACAATAAACTAACCTTTTCCTAATAAAAATAATCAAATATTTGATTAGAATTCCTTTCTGTATTCAGTAGGCATTACTGATACAACTGACATACAATTATTGACACCCTTAGGAAAAATTACTCTTCAACAAGATGTTGGTTATATTTTATTTTTATAAATATGTACATATAAAATCAAAATATTGTTTGTATATTTTTATTTGGTAATGAATGAACGTTTAAATGTTCATTTAATTGTAATAATTTATAATTTTTAATTTAATTAAAATATATAGTAATAACTATGAGATTTCTAGTAAGTTCTGTGTATACTATATATATATATATATATATATATATATATATATATATATATATATATATATTGTTGCAAATTTTCATAATTCGATACGGATTCGTTATGGATTTTGGCAATAAAAGACTAACCTTAAATTCCTAACTTTAATTATTAACACCTTTAACACATTTTGCATAAATTTCTCTATTTTATTTTAAAAATTGTATCACTGTTTGACTTATAATAATACATACTTGTTGATTTTCTTATAATAATACATACTTGTTGATTGAGCCATATACATCTATATAACGGGCTTGATTGTGTGAAAACCGAAGCTTTCAATGTGGGTACCCAAATGACTATTTTGTATGGAAAAATGTGATTTTTGAACGTTATATTATACAAAATACAGTTAATTTCTCAATTTAATTATTCATAAATATAGCAAATACCGTTATATTCATCTGATGTTAAATTCAATCCACAGAAATGACAAGAAAGGATACATGCAACTAGTGTTATTAAAGGGTAATAATGAGAGGTTGGCGCTAGCCCGAGGACTTTTTACCAACTGAGGACATTATTACCTACTAATAGATCACACAAGTCGGATATTTTATTTTATATCATTCTCGATTTTATCAACAAATAAAATTTTTTAACTCTAAATATAAAAGCAAATCTTTCTGACAGTTTTCGTACACATCTAAGTGACCTTTGCATTTATTGTTTAATTGTCACTGGTGTAAATGAATAAGTTTGTCATAATTGTGAATGAAGATGGCTGCATCTAACATTGAAATAGATGATCAGGATTATTTAACTAAAATTAATGACGAAGCAGATTTAATTGCTTTAAACTTACTTCCTAATACTTTTTACACTATTTGCCGTAGGCACTTGGCGAAACATTTTACACTTAATAAACACATTTTATTAAACATTTGTTTTTTATTTCGCAAAAATTAGATATTTGAATATTTTAATTAAAAAATTTGTTCATTAAGTTTAAAAAATCACTCGATCGATTTCGAGGTCATCATCAGGAGTATCTACTGATTTGTAAAAGTAAAACATTTTGTTATATATAGTAGAAAAAAGTTAAAAATAAATAAAAGAAGGAGGGACAAAAAATAGGCAATAAAAATCGATCTATTGATAATCCCAACCAACTGTTAGTCATACAGAAGAATTAATAAAAAAGGGGGAGAAGGGTAGAAGGTAGGTGATTAGTAATCGCCACACTTTTAAAGTTAGACTTACTAAACTAGTCCTAAACCAACAAAAACAAACGAAAGTGTGTTTGGATTGGTGAAAAGTAAATAAAAATGACATTTAGGCGAAATAATGAAATATTTGAATAGTTTTCCAATTGAAATTATGCTTTAAAAAAACATTTTTCGAATTGGCGTAGTTAAAATAAATAATCTTTCCGTCCAAAGAAAATAATATTTTCTTCAGAAATTGAATATCTCGAGAATTAACCTCATTATCACCTAGTTTTGTATGATTTTGTGAAAGGAAAAGATTAGAACTTCCGAACATCTAAACCATTTAAAATGCTAATGGGATTCACGTGGTCAAATAAATAATTTAATAACCCGCGCTATAGTAAGAATTTATGATTTTCTTAAGAAATTGAATATCTCGAGAATTCGCCTGATTATCACCTAGTTCTGTATGAATTTCTGAAAGGTTAAGATTAGAACTTCCGAACCTCTAAACCATTTAAAAAGGTAAGGGGATTCACGTGGTCAAATAAATACTTTAATAAACCTGCGCTATAGTAAGAATTTATGATTTTCTTAAGAAATTGAATATCTCGAGAATTTGCCTGATTATCAACTAGTTCTGTATGCATTTCTGAAAGGTTGAGATTAGAACTTCCGAACCTCTGAATTCGTACATTTTAAGAGTATGAAAAATTTGAAATTGTTTTTAGCGATATACAGTAAACCTTCGATTTAGCGGACGCTCCATTTTGCTTCAATTTTTTATGTTTGGTAAAACATAAAGGGGACTAGTTTTGGGTTCATGTCACACGCTGCGTTAATTACCGTTATGTTAAATGTTGCTTTAAATTGTTGTGTTAACTTGTCACGTAAAATGTTATACAGAAAAATCTCGAATTAACTGACTAATTGAGGAGTCCTTAAATCCGATTGTCCGTTAAACTCGAATGTTTTTAAATTTAAACGATTCGATCGAATTTAATCTGACGGAACTTTGGCATTTCTTAGCCGATTATGTTGGGATTGGGTATGTTGGATGGAAATGGGATTCTAAAATGTTATTGTAAGTAGTTTTGGAAAAGGCCACCTAGAACCCAGCCATTCTTTAACCGATTATAATGTAGTTGAGTTTAATGAAAATGGGATTCTTAATTGATTAAAATCAATGATTGATCAAAACCTCCCAAAGGAGGGAATTCTCGAATATGGCCACCAGTGGCCCTATTCTGGCTTCCCTGGGAATGGGGAATTGGGAAAAATATTTTCATAGCATTTTTGTCTAAATTGTATTTTTCTGGCCTACTGAGGGAACATGATTGGTGTTAATATTTTCGAAACAAAGTTAAATGGGAAAATATTTTTCCCTACAAAAATTTTGTGGAACAAAAGTTTCCCAAATCACTTTGTTTTGAAATTTTTTGCACTAAACTTATTCTTTCAGTAGGCCAGAAAAGTATAATTTTAACAAAAATGCTATGAAAATATTTTTCCCAATTCCCTATTCCCAGGGAAAGCCAGAATAGGGCCACAGGCGTCTTTCTTGAAGTAAGTGGCTCGTGATGTTAGCAAATTTCTTATAAGGCTTGATGACTTAACATCTATCACCAATACGTGACCCACTCATGTAATTAGTGGTTGAGCAGCAGGCCAACTACCTACTCTCACAAAAATCACTTTATGAACTTTACACAAAGGGCTCAAATAAACTTATAGTATTCTTATCAACAACGACCTCGAAAACTGTTCACGGGAACATGGAATATGATATATGAATTCTAAGACCTTGAGATTTCCAGCACTTTTAGAACCAAGCAAAAATTTACAATTTTGAGGTACTTGCAATACAAGAACATAAATGGTCTGGGAGTTAATTCCATAAAACAACCAATAATTACACTCTCCACTACAGCAATAATCAGAAAAGCGGAAAATTATGATTTGGTTTCTCATCCTCTGGCGAGTACAGCAGTTTATCATTTTATAATCACATATTTATCCAACAACCCGAATGCCACCATTATCGGTTAAGTAATAGTCGTGTCCCATTCCAGGTGGCCATATTAAAAACTTCTTCTAGAAACCATTAATGAATCTCATTTCCATTAAACAAATTTAATCCCATCGTAATCGGTTAAAAATTGCCTGAGTTCTGTCCAAGGTGGCGATATTCCAAAACTTCTTCCATAAATCATTTAAGAATTCCATTTTTACCCAATAAATCTAATTACATTATACTCAGTTAAAGGGGTTCCGGGTGGCCTTTTCCAAAACTAATACCAATAACAGTTTAGAATATCATTTCCATCCAGCATATCCAATTCCATCTTAACGAGTTAAGATTTGGTCGAGTTTCGTCCCAGGTGGACATAATCCTGAACTTCTTCCAAAAATCATTTAAAAATCGCATTTCCATCCAACACGTCCCAGGTGGCCATATTCCAGATTTTCTTCCAAAAATCGTTTAAGAATCCTATTTCCATTCAACATACCCAATTCGATCATAATCGGTTAAGAATTGATCATCCCAGGTGGCCATACTCCAGAATTTATTCCAAAAATCATTTAAGAATCCCATTTCCATCGAACATACCCAATCCCAACATAATCGGCTAAGAAATGCCTGACTTCCTTCCCAGATTAAATTCGATCGAATCGATTAAATTTAAAAATCCGTTAAATCGAGGTTTTTCTTTTTAGCATTTTACGTAACATGTTAACACGCAACAGTTTAACACAATAATTTCCCGCTACATTTAACATAGCAGTATTTACCGCAAAGTGTAATACGAACCCAAAACTAGTCCCCTATATGTTTTACCAAACATAAAAAATTGATTCAAATATTTTAAAAATTCGCCTAAATGCCATTTTATTTTACTTTTACAAATACATTCTCATTTTTTGTTTGTTTGATAGTTTAGGATCAATTTAGTTTTAATTTCAAAAGCGTATACAGGCGTGTGAAGTTTGTGCTAAACTATTCCTAATATTGTTTTTTACGCTATTTGCCGTAGGCACTTGGCGAAACACACTTATACTTAATAAACACATTTTTTATTAATCACTTGTTTTTTGTTTCGCAGTTATTTTGAAAAATTTTCAAAAAGTTTTAAAAAATCACTCGATCGATTTCGACTTGTTAGGTCATCATCACGTTAGGTCAGTGTAGATACTCCTGATGATGACCTAACAAGTCGAAATCGATCGAGTGATTTTTTAAAACTTTTTGAAAATTATTCAAAATAACTGCGAAACAAAAAACAAGTGATTAATAAAAAATGTGTTTATTAAGTATTCCTAATATTAGTTCTACTCTAGTTAGGTCTAACTTCACACGCATTAATCGCCTGATTAACAAAATTCAAGGTAAATTGAAGTACATTTAATTACCCGACGTATTAGTCAAATTATTACGAACGTGAGAATAGAAAAGGACGGGGTCTGTAATGGGTGAGAAACGGATTTCTCTCTCTTCGTTATGGATATTTTGGTTAAGAAATATTGATTTTCGAATTTCGTAAGATTCTAAGTTATCTAGACGTCTGCCTTTGAGTTGTATATGTAATATATTTAAATTGTTCAAGCTAGCTGTATGATTTTTTAAAGTTAAAAGGTTATGGAAAGTTGATTGATTGCAACCAGATAAATGTTCTTTAGCTCTAACTCTAAAATTGCGCCCAGCCTGTCCAATATAGGAGAAACTACCATCTCATGATGAAATTAATCCTATAAACCTCAGACTTGGAAAGGCGATCAACTCTAGGTTTATTGTTAAAAACTATTTTCTGTATCGTGTTATTATTATAAAAAGCAAAAGTAATATTGGTCTAATTGGACACGATGTTGCTAATCCGTTGGCTCGTGTTTCCTATATACTCTAAACCAGTGGTTCTTAACCTTTTTTTACTCGCGGCCCACCAAATAATTTATAATTTTTTTGCAGCCCCGATTTTTTGTTAATAATTTATATTTGTTAAATTATCTATAATAACTTTATTTTATTATTATTCCTTTATTTTTTTATATAATATAATTAATATAAAAAATAACTTTATTATTTCATTATCTATTTTAACTTTCATACTTCACAATTTGGAGTTGTCGGTTTCACTGGAGATTCGGCATTCTACGCAAAATGGAAATATAAATTCATGTATGGATATACGCCATTCCACACTTTGATTCTTTCGTCGTGATTCTTTCCTCGTTTCCTTCACCTTCACATACAAACTGTTGCTACTTTGTAGGTGGAGGGGAAGGAAACGAGGAAAGAATCACAACGAAATAATAAAAGTGTGGAATGGCGGAATAACAATAAACAGTAAACTACACTCGCGAGCAACTAAATCGATTCAAACCTCTGAGATGGAGCTGGTAGTCAATGGACAGCAAGAGGACGCTTGAAGGAAGTCAACCTCCCTCCAAGACGGTCCGCTTGACACCCAAAATTGACGCCATCACAAAGAGTGACTCGAATTTTCTCGCGAACACATAATTTGGAGCATCGAGTAATTGAGGTCCGTTCTATTCACTGACGACTGCAGAATTTGTCTGCATGGTAGTGATAGGAGGCCGAGTCTATCGGCTTCCAGAAAAGCAATTTTCGCAGTGCTATTTTGCTGAACCAGTCTCTTACGGCGGCGGTTCGTGCGTGGTATGGGATGGCATATCGGTATTACGATGTCGTCTGCTATAGGCGTTTATGAATGGTATAGTTGTATGTTCTCCGTTTGTTAAAGTAAAGGGGTAATACTATTACAACTTTTTGTTGTTGTGATGTATAGTCATTTTACAAATGTCCTTTCGCAGAAGCATGTCTTAATAATCCAATTAGGTAGATACCGTGGTGTATTCAGTTACTCTTGAATTCGGAAGAAGGATACAAACTAACATTTTCTATTCGTGAGCTTGATACCATCTAACATTTTGTGTATTCGTAAAAGCGTATATGTATTTTAGTTTATATGTAGATTATGGTGGCTATCCAAAAAGGCATGCGTAGACGACGATATAGACGTAGGCGAACATCAATTCATGCTATTTGCCTGTCGTAGTCAACGACTTGTGACATGATGTATTGCCTTGTTGAACGAGCATTTTTTTTGTTTTGCAACTTCATCCTTCAAACGAACTAATAGCGCCATGTTATATTCGCTGTTGGTGGTATTTACTTTCTCAAGGTACTCGACAAGTAAAATCACTTCCTCTCTCTCTCTCTAGCTTTACATCCCATGAAGGGATTTTGACGCAAGCACTATGGTCCTCCATCTGTCTCGGTCCATCGCTCTCGCCCTCCAGTTTCGACATCCTAATTTCCGAAGTCGAGTTTGTGATGAATCCGATATGGTAATCCGAGGCCTTTGTTTAGGGTTCATAACTTAAATGTTTTTATGAGGGAAGGTTGTTGGCCTGCCGCTCAACCCGTATTTTACGTGTGTGGGTCACGTACTGGTGAGCATCTTAAGGCATCTAGTCTTATTTTGAACACATTTATATAGCGAAAGAAAATAGATTTTGTTTTCATACCTGGTGAAGACCAAAGCGGAGGTCTAACAGCTGAAAGATATATCGAGGACATTCTCTTGGATCATGTAGTGCTCTACGCAGGATATATAGGGAAAGATTTCATAATAATGCATGACAAGGCAAGGTGTCACACAGCTCGAACCACTCGGCAGTTCATTGATGAGGTTGGACTCGAGACGATTAAGTGGCCAGCGTCCATACATAAATCCAATTGGGCATTTATGGGATGAACTAAAACGGAGGGTCCGAGCCAGGAATCCTTTACCATTTAACATCAGTGACCTCAAGATAGAGTTGGATGGTGAGTGGGGGGCGATCCCCCAAATCTTTGTCAAAACCCTAATACGGTCAATGGGGAACTGCATGCGAACTATTGTTGTTTTTGTTTTTTGAATTATAATGGTGTTGTAGCTTAAATTTAAATATCCCTAATTGTTTTTTCATAATCATCGATTTTGGTTTTGTTTTCATTCAAAATTCACTATAAATAAAAGTACTGAGCCAATTGAAAGGAAAATTGTGTCATTTTAAAGTAAAAAAATCAGGCTTGCAAAAAATAATGTATTGTACAAATTGGTTAAGCCGTTTAAAAAAAAATCGTGTTTTGTGAGCGCTGAAGATTTGAGTTGATATAATTGCTCGCGAGTGTATATAATATGTAAGCTAAATTTTGTTAACAACTTTATAATCAACTGAACATTTGTATTTTGTAAAAAAAATTCTAATTATTTTTAAAATTCCAAGCAATAAAACACTGTGGGAAATAATTATACTTCCACTTATAAAAACTCAAATATTTCAATATACTATAACATTTTATTAACAAATTCTTTTTTAGTAACTCCATTGTAATAAAAGAATTTCATTTCTTGTAAAAATTTTTTTAAAATAATTTAAAATATTTAATAAAAATTTATTAAAATTTAATTCATAGGAAATAATTATACTTCCAACTTACAAAAAACTTAAAATTAAACAAAAAACTTAATTTAAAAAAGTATTGTCCAAAAAACTTAACTTAATTGAAAAAAGTATTGTTAATACTTTGTGTGGCCTCCGTTTTCTATTATTGCTGCCTCCATACGGTTTGGCATAGAACTAATTAAACTTCTTATCTCTTCCATTGAGATTTCGTCCCACACTTGTAGAATTTATGTTTTTAGCTCTCCAATGCTGTTGAACTGTTGTCCATGGTTATAAACCCGATGAGCCATTAGCAGGCCATGTCATTGTTGCAATATTTTTTTCCTCTAACCAATTTTGTATCTTGTTAGCCCAATGAATGGCAGCGTTATCTTGCTGATAAATGAAACTTTCTGGATGAAATCGATCCATATACGAAATGAGGACATCTTCAAGTAGATCAATATATAGGCCAGAGTTCATCCGTTTCGACACGATACAAAGGGAGGTTTTTCCAAATGAACTGAAAGCGCCCCAAATCATTAAATTTCCACCTTGAAAGTTTCTGTGCAAAGCAACCCGCTTTTCTGTTCTAATATCATGTTAGTATGCATGGTATCCATCCGGTCCATCTAATTTGAATTTTTTTTCGTGACTAAAAACTACTTGGTTCCATTCATTTGACGAGGATACGTGTCTTGTTGCAAACAGCATTCGTGCAAGCTTATGGCATTTTTGCAAGTTTGGTTTGGCTAGACTTTTGCACCAGATCAGGTTCTTGGATTGGTTTAATATTTGACAAACGTGTCTTCTGCAAATGTTGAGATTTAACTTTTGACGAATTTCGGTTGCGCTTAGGTTATTTGTGGATGCCTCATACATTATTCTTCGTTTATCTCGATCAGAGATAGAAGAAGGTCTCCCTGGTCTCCGCATTGACCCATAGTTGGAGCCTTGTCTTAATATATTTGCGACGCCTATACTTAATTCCTTCAACGCAAAACTTCAACTGAACAGATCGACTACCTGATCGACTGAAATAATTTTTTTTTTGTATTACTGCGCAGTTGCATTGAAACAAGTATAATCGTATTCAAACATGAAGGATGAAGTACGGACTAATATGAAATATTTGAGTTTTTATAAGTGGAAGTATAATTATTTCCCAGAGTGTAGTTCCTTAGAATTACTTAGGCTTTTTGCGGTGTAAGTAGCATATTTGCATTTATAGCTTCTGTACTAACAAATTTGTACGTAGGAAGAAATAAGTTATAAATAAAAAAACGAAATAAGATAAATTTATCTTTCTTATTCCACTCTTCAATACGATATTCGGTTCATCAATTTTCGTTTTATTATATTCTGAACGAAATTTTGCAAACTTTGGCGGCCCCGGCAAACTTCTTACGGACCCTAACGGGGGCCGCGACCCCCCTGTTAAGAATCACTGCTCTAAACGACGCCAATTTTTCCGCGTTGGACTATCCGGTGGATAAATATCCGTTTGAGTTTTACGCCTTATCTTTTTATTTAATAACTTGAATATAGTCTTAGTTGCATATCCGTTATTCGTTGCAGTTTGTAGAATTATATTAAGCTGTACGTTATATTTTGAATTTGTCAAAGGGATGTTTATTAGTCTATGTATGAGTGAGTGGAAAGCTGACATTTTAACCCATTCCCGCACACTTTTATATCGATGACCGTGCTCAGAAACACACTTTTTTTCAATTTGACGGCTATATTTGCAAAAACTGTGAGAAAATGTGATAATTTTCACTTCCAAACATATAAAGAATGCTCAATTTCATATGGCAGTTATAATCACTGCCATATGAAATTGAGCATTCTTTATATGTTTGGAAGTGAAAATTATCACATTTTCTCACAGTTTTTGCAAATATAGCCGTCAAATTTTTGTTGATATATATGGAAATGACGGCTATAGCCGTCCTGCATATTTTAATTAATAAAAAAAGGAACATCAATCTTACGAAGTGTACTAATGCATTTATTTGTTAATTATTCAGTAATACATCTAAGAAAAAAAGATGAAACATTCCAGGTAACATACGAGTATCAATTGTTTTTTTGTGCGATTTTTGATGATAAAAAATTCGATATATTGCCGCCTTCAGAGACAAATGACTGCTATAGCCGTCGTATTTTTGGTGATATATATGCAAATGACGGCTATAGCTGTCCTGCATATTTTAATTAACGGACAATTTTTTATTTTCCATTTTTCGGTTAACGATTATGATGGGATAGGGTATGTTGGATGGAAATGGGATTCTTAAATGATTTTTGGAAGAAGTTCTGGAATATGGCTATCTGGGACGGAACTCAGTAGTTTCTTAGCCGATCATAATGGGATTGGGTATACTTAATAAAGACATTTTTATTAATCACTTGTTTTTTGTTTCGCAGTTATTTTGAATAATTTTCAAAAAGTTTAAAAAATCACTCGATCGATTTCGACTTGTTAGGTCATCATCAGGAGTATCTATCCAGTAGATACTCCTGATGATGACCTAACAAGTCGAAATCGATCGAGTGATTTTTTAAACTTTTTGAAAATTATTCAAAATAACTGCGAAACAAAAAACAAGTGATTAATAAAAATGTCTTTATTAAGTATTAGTGTGTTTCGCCAAGTGCCTACGGCCAATAGCGTAAAAAGGATTGGGTATGTTAGATTGAAATGGGATTTAAAAATGATTTTTGGAAGAAGTTCTGGAATATGGCCATCTGGAGCGGAACTCGTTCAATTATTAACCGATTATGATGCGATTGGGTATGTTGGATGGAAATGGGATTTTTAAATGATTTTTGGAAGAAGTTCTGGAATATGGCCACCTTGGACGGAACTTGTACAATTCTTAACCGATTATGATGGGATTGGGTATGTTGGATTTAAGTGGGATTCTTAAATGATTTTTGGAAGAAGTTCTGGAATATGGCTATCTGGGACGGAACTCAGTAGTTTCTTAGCCGATCATAATGGGATTGGGTATGTTAGATTGAAATGGGATTTTTAAATGTTTTTTGGAAGAAGTTCTGGAATATGGCCATCTGGAGCGGAACTCGTTCAATTCTTAACCTATTATGATGGGATTGGGTATGTTGGATGGAAATGGGATTCTTAAATGATTTTTGGAAGAAGTTCTGGAATATGGCCACCTTGGACGGAACTCGTACAATTCTTAACCTATTATGATGGGATTGGGTATGTTGGATTGACGTGGGATTCTTAAATGATTTTTAGAAGAATTTCTGGAATATGGTCATCTGGAGCGGAACTTGTTCAATTTTTAACAGATTATGATGGGATTGGGTATGGCGGATGGCAATGGGATTATTAAATGATTTTGGAATTAGTTCTGGAATATGGCCATCTGGGACGGAACTCAGTAGTTTCTTAACCGATCATAATGGGATTGGGTATGTTAGATTGAAATGGGATTTTTAAATGTTTTTTGGAAGAAGTTCTGGAATATGGTCATCTGGAGCGGAACTCGTTCAATTCTTAACCGATTATGATGGGATTGGGTATGTTGGATGGAAATGGGATTCTTAAATGATTTTTGGAAGAAGCTCTGGAAAATGTCCACCTGGGACGGAACTCATTCAATTCTTAACTGATTACGATGGAATTGGGTATGTTGGATTGAAATGGGATTCTTAATGTCGCCCTCGTTAGCTTAGTAAGTAGTGTGATTGCTCTGTGACTCGGGGGTCCTGGGTTCGATTCCTGGTGGTAACCAGTAAAAAAGTTGCGACTTGGTATGTTTTTAACGTGTCATATATTATTTATATATGTTTGTCCATTTCAGATTTTCAGATTTACAGCCATAGTAGGTACGGCTTTGTCCTTAATATTTAAATGAGTTTTGGAAGAAGTTCTGGAATATAGCCACCCTGGACTGGACTCGGTCATTTCTTAACCGATTATGATGAGAATGGGTATGGAAAAGGAATTCTGTTTAAGAAATTCTGGAATATCGCCACGAAACTCGGTAATTTAAACTAGGGTGGAACTCGATAATAAGCAGCTGGTTTTCTTACAGCAAACGGCTCGTGATGCTAACATGTTTCTAGTAAAGCAAAATGCCTTAACATCTATCACCAGTACGTACCCCACTCATGGGATTAGTGGGTTGAAAGGCAGATCAACTACTTACTCTCACAAAAAATCACGTTATGAACCCTACACAAAGGGCTTTGATAAATGTATATTATTCTTATCAACAACGACCTCGAAAACTATTCAAGGGAACATAGAATATAATGTCTTCTAAGATCATGAGATCTTCAAAACCTCTAAAACCATGCGAAAATTTACATTTTTGAGCTACTTGCAATATAAGAGCGCATAATCCAATGGCCACATTCCAGAACTTTTTCTAAAAATTATTTCATAATATCATTTCATCCACAATGCCCAATTTCTGTCCTAGGAGGTCATATTCCAGAACTTCTTCCAAAAATCATTTAAGAATCCCATTTCCATCCAATATACCCAATCCCATCACAATCGGTTAAGAATTGAACGAGCTCCGTCTCAGATGGCCATATTCCAGAACTTCTTCCAAAATTCATTTAATAATCCCGTTTCCATCCAGCATACCCCATCCCATCACAATCGGTTAAGAATTGAACGAGTTCCGCTTCAGATGGCCATATTCCAAAACTTCTTCCAAAAATCATTTAAGAATCCCATTTCAATCCAATATACCCTATCCCATCATAATCGATAACCGAAAAATGGAAAATAAAAAATTGTCCGTTAAATAAAATATGCAGGACGACTATAGCCGTCATTTGCATATATATCACCAAAAATTCGACGGCTATAGCCGTCATTTGTCTCTGAAGGCGGAAATATATCGAATTTTTTATCATGAAAAATCGCACAAAAAACAATTGATATGTTACCTGGAATGTTTCATCTTTTATTCTTAGATGTATTACTGAATAATTAACAAATAAATGCATTAGTACACTTCGTAAGAATGATGTTCCTTTTTTTTAATTAAAATATACAGGACGGCTATAGCCGTCATGTGCATATATATATCAACAAAAATTTGACGGCTATAGTCGTCATTTGCGGGAATGGGTTAATATTATGGGGATGGTTTGAACGGATAGCAGCATCTGTATACGTAGGTTTCCGATAAATTTTGAAGTCTAAAGAAGAATTAATCCTGGTTATTGTTATATCTAGAAAATTAATACATTTATTTTGTTCTTTTTCCAACATAAAATCAATGGTGGGATATTGAGAATTAGAACCAAGTAAGAAATTAGCCTAACAGTCTATCAGGTCCATTCTATAGACATAGTATGTCTCAACATATCTGTACCAAAAGATTATTCGACGAAAATAAGGATTGTTATTTGATATGATCATTTGTTCGAAGAATTTCATGAAAATTTCAGCCAATAAAGGTGACAGAGGGGAGCCCATGTGTAGACCATCAGCGAATTTGAAATATGCATTATCAAAACAGAAATAATTTTGTTTAATACAAGTCTCAAACACTAAATTCAGTTCACGACGTAAGTCGTCATCTACAACATCCCTATCTAAGTATTTACAAACTATTTGGGACAACGTATTAATTGGAATAGAAGTGAAAAGACTGGCAACGTCAAACGAAACTAGTTTTGAATGTAATGGAATGTCGACGTCTTGAATTTTCTTAGTCAATTCTACCGAGTTCTTAACCGAGTCAGACGTTGTATGATCATTCGATAGAGGATTTACATTAAAATAGCACTAATTTCAAAATTTCTTTTTCTGACGTAACCCCTTCGAGATTTATTCGGAAGTTCAATTCTAATTTTTGATTGTACCAAGTTTTCTGCTTATTTTTTGAAAACCCAATAAATATTTTGAGATCGCATCGTAATAAATTATTACATACATGCGTTGTTATCTACTAGATATATGTTAATAGATTTTGCTCTTATATAATAAATCACTTTTCCATTCCATCGAGTTTCTTGGGAAATATTCACATATTTAATATACTTCAACAACTTTTCCAATATTCAATATTCTGATAATCATTGAACTTCAATATTTTCTTTCTATTCATCCAGTCGTGCGCACACAAAAAACAAACAAAAGTAAATAAAATTAAAATTTCTTAAATATTTTTATAACACATCGTAACTCGTAATGGAAAAATATAATAATAAAAAATGGTGTTATGGCCTAGTTTTAAAGCATTATTATCATATCGATTTTCCAAACATCTTACTCGTTTTTAGGTAGTATTTTGCACCCAGAGCGAGCGGAAGATAAAAATAATAAACAGAAAAATTCCTACAGCTGTTAACAAAACTTATTTTATTTTTCTACTTTTAGATGTGTTCTTGGGATTCTTCCTATTATTTTTTGTTCCTGGATAATCTTCAAATTTAGTAATACTTTTATTTTCAATTTTCGAAAATTAAATAAACGATTTATTATTAAAAGTAGAAAAGTTTCAAAAACAGTTTAAATAGAAATTAAATTAGATTCGTATTTTTCAAATATAAATTAATTTATCTTACAAAATTTATATTTTATTAATTTATAAAGCAAGACAGTCAAGCATTGTTTATACTTTATACAACGATCTGAGATTTTTTTTTTATAATAAAGCAGCAGGAGCGAACATATATGAAAAACGAGTATGCACTTAAGCATGAAAATGTTTGTGCCTTGTATGTCTCGGTGGAGATGAAAAATTTAATTATAAGTACTCGTAAATTAAATTAAATTTATTTAATTTCTATGTTTATGTTATGCTTATATGTTATATACACATAACGCATTTTTGGAGTTTAATTAAAAGTTTAAAATATCTAGTGGTTTCTTAAAACTCAGTGTATTAAAATCTGTTTTAGATATTATTATTCTGACTAGAAAGGCACTCCTGACATATTCATCCAATTTCTATTCATTGTGTAGGTATGCCAGCTTTTCTTATACTAGAAATTTGAAGGTCTTCAAATTTCTGAAGGCCTTCTTCTTAGTTCATACAATTCTTTGAAATTTGTCCAACTGTTGGGACTAACCGAGTATGGTCGATGTAAACATAATTTGACAAACTCCGACAGAAAACTGTGTAGACTTCTTACATGCACATTTAAATATTCCGAAAATACACAAAACAAACAATTATCGAAATACAGTGGAACTGGAGTAACCATATTTTCGTACTACATATTTTCAAATCGTTTATTGTTGTTAATTTTTAATTTTAATAAATTTATTATTTTAAGAAAATTTCTTAAATTAAATTGTTATGAATAGATGCATAGGGCAAGGCCAACACATCAGGGATCAACACATTTGAAACCGTTACAATACCATTACGTTACCGTTACCATTACAGAACATTTTTGATATCAAAAGGTCTCTTCATTTGCAACTTTACCAATTAAATACATATACTCATTTCAAAGGCCTTTTGCAATAGAATATTGTTTTCGATATTCTTTTTAATCCGTTTATTCATTCTGTATATTCCAAACGTTCCAGAACTGACATAAAACGTACTTTTAATCATTCTATGTATTCTATTTTCTCCGTTTGTTCTTTTATTTATTTAGAATTTTCGGAACGCATTATTTTTATACTGCATCGAAACGTAGATTGAAAAAATATTCTGTTTTGAAATGAAATGTAAAGCTGTGATACTGCGTGTGCAAATAATTTATTAATTTTTCTTTTTTTTTTTAATAAAACAACATAATATATATTATATATATAATATATTTATATATTATCTACGGTTCAACAAAAGTAAATGCTGCCAAAATCGACCTAAATCGACCTAGATCACTTTGTCATGTCTTTTGGCATATTGTGGGCGTTTGAGCTCAATGTTCGGCTTTATTGAATCAACTGTTGTTGATAACGTTCTCCAGTGATGGTTTCGTTAGGTTGGAGTAACTCAGTAGATCACTCCGAACTGATCCCACCAGATGCACTGCATTAGCTTCTTGCCATGAGTATTCGGTTTCGCGGTTGAAGTTGTGGAATGACCGGGCTTACCTCACGTTTTTCTGCACTTTGGGTTGTCATAGTGGATCGGCCGTTCGTCCCTCGTCACGATTCGATGCAAAAACCAATTATGATTTTGTCTTTGAAGCAGTTGTTTGCACATGAAAAAAAAACGGTGTTCGATGTCTCTTCTTCGCTTGAGTTCAGACGGAACCCAATTTTCTCGTTTTTGTACCTCCCTTCGCGTTCTTTGACATTGGTGTCAAAATCGCCACTTTTAAAACGGCGGAACCAGCACTCACATATTTTTATTGATGGAGCGTGTTCCTCATATGCTTCACACAGCAATATATATCCTTCAGCTGCAATTTTCTTCAAATTAAAACAAAAAAGCGCTGCTTCCCGCAAATTGTGTTTTTGGCACAAAGATTGACATGGTTAGAGCACAAAAAATATGTTGTTTACACTTCAGCGAAATGACACATACTGATTTTTAGAGGGAAATGGTAACGCTTTAACATGAATATAGTTTCAGGATGACCGGATGCGATTTAATACTAGTTACGCCATCTTATATTATATTCCTTAAAACTTATTTGTATCAAAATTATTTTATTAATAAAATAAAAACAATAACAATTTTAAAATTATATTTAGATTAAAAAGACAATTTTAAAAAATATAAGAATTACTTCCTTATAAAATAATTTTGATAAAAAGGTGAAAAAAGTGCACAAAAACAAAGAATTATGTCTTGCAGTAATATACTTATTTGTACCCCAATAGTAAGGCTAAATACTGAAAATACTGAATTTGATAATTTACAATAGACTAAGAATTGTAACAAGTGAGCATCATTGTTATGATGGAAAAAATGAAGAAGAATGATCAAGAATATTATAGTATGATAAAATCAATCATTTAAATAATTGTATTTAACACACATTGATGATATTAATAATAACAATAATTTAGTTTTATCATAATATGGTAAATGCAATCATGAATTTATCATATATTTTCTTCTGAGTGAATTTGTTTATATGTGTACAGACGCGGATCCAGAATGGGTCCCGGGGGGGGGGGGGGGGGGGGGCGGGGGGGGTGTTGAATATAAAAAAAAACAAATTTTCAATAACTAAAAAAATAACATTACATTTTATTTAAAAAAATAAAAATTCGGTGCAAAATTATAAATCAATAGAAACCTTAATTTTATTAAATTTATAATAAAAACTCTATTCTTCTGTTCGATTGCCTTCTGTATCGATCAATGAAACAAAAACTTCTACATCACAATGGTCCAGTGAGCTTATTGCATCGGTTGGAATAATACCTTTATTTTCTGGTTCTCGTAACTATTTGTTGTGCCAGATAATTATTTCACCTATTACTGTTTCAATAGAAATGTTCTTTTTCTGGAAATAAAATTTTAATTTAGTGAAAATTGCTTCACTTGTAGATTGAAGAGTCTTTGTTGATAGTTTTATAATGTTAGATGGAATGACTGCACCTAACTCTAATAGGTTTAAACTATCGTTTCCAAATCTTGTTTTGATATTCTCAATTACAGAATCCAGCATGGGAATATAAATTGTAATTCTGTAATAATCGATAGGTGCTGCAACATCAGGATTCTTTCTATTTGTTTGTCGTTTAACGAGCCGCGGCAAAGATATATCAACGTCTACATAATTCTCTCATCAAGTCACTCGCTTCTTTAAAAATCGTGGAAAACACTTCCTCGCTATGCGTTCTTTGAAATTCCAGCGCTTTTAAACAATCTAGAAATGAATTATTAGCAGATAATTTATCTAAATTTATTTTTTGCAACAATTTACTGAATGGTAGAGAAATGGCTAAACTATGGGATAAACAAAACAAAGCAATTATGAATTCGGAATTGCAAATGCATGAACTAAATAATTTTGCCTTTCGAGATGATTCAGATTCTTGCCACTTAGATATTAAAGTTAAAGCTTCGATAAATTGTGAAAACGAGGATTTAAAAAGAATTACGGAATCATGACGCTCTACCCAACGGGTTTCACATAAGGAATGTAGCTGCCACTTTAAAATACTTTTTAAAACAAAATTTCGTTTAGGTGATACATTAAAAAAATTACTTATTTCCTTCATTGTTCCCATTGTAGTTCTAATAGCTTGTACATTAGAAGATTTGGAAATACTTAGATTAAGTGCATGATTATTGCAATGGCACTGTACAGTATGTGATAACACTTTCTGTATTTCGGAAACGGCACCCTTCTGAACTGAAATCATTACACTGCAACCGCTAGTGTACACTCCTACACAATTAGAAACATCGAAAAAATTATCCTTTAAAAATTTACAACGGTTTGTCCTATTACCTTACCACTGAGTATTGGTTCTTCGGAAGTTAAATTATTACTATAATTTGCATTATGGCAATCTAGGCGATTGCCCCCCCACCGCCTTCCCCCTCTGTATCCGCGCTTGTATGTGTATGTTAAGAAAATAATAAGAAATTAGTATAGAGTGTTCCATCAAAAATGTCAGCATTATTTTTACAAAACAAACGTTCGTTAAAAAATACTTTTGGAGTAGCAATGTAATTAGGGGGCTATTGCGTTTCGGATTCTATTTCAACATTGTTGGTAAACAAACTTGGAAAAATGTTTTTCGTTACATGTTAAAAATTTGATCTTTCATCGCAACAAATTCGCCGGCTATAGTGTAGAGATGTTCATTTCCATAAAAACTATCGATAATACATATCGATATATATCGCAAACCAAACTATTGATAACAAAAATAATCGATCTCAAAACTATATCGATAACTGAAATATCGATAAATGTGTTTTTGTTGCTTTTTCTGAGTAAATACAGAACGGATATACTTTTACGCTGAGCCTTCAATTTAAATGATACAATAATATACTCACACATACATCATATACTACATAGTCACACACAATACATGTTACATAATAATCGCTCAGTAAAAGCGTGATGTGGCAATGATATATGTAAGGACGTTTTCCTAAAAAAGATTTCCAATCTAAGAATAAATTATCGGATATTTTTCATTTAAATGCCCAGATAAACGGCAGAATTAATAAAATGCTTCTTTTTGTTTAGATTAAATTACAAATAAACTTAGTTGGCAAGGCTTTAAATGTCTGCTTATGTATGGCTACGAAACGACTTCTTTCTTAGTCCTATTCCCGATTAACCATCAGTTTTAAAACTTCTTTCGGCTAACAATAAAAAACAACCAATCTTCGAAAAAAGATTATTCTTTATTTTTAATTAATCAACCGTTATAGTAACCAATCATTCAAATTTAATGAGTTCAGGAATAATAGCTTGTTTAATCTCTCTGGAAGCAACCGGTTTCGAGTTTCCTCCATTATATTTCCTGCTCTTGAGAATAGTCTGTCAGATGTCACTGATGTTGCTGTTATCGATAAATATTTCTCAGCTAGTTTTGCTAATTTTGGATTCATATTTTTGTGAACTGACCAATATCCTAAAGGATCGGTTTCCAGATCCATTAGTGCCTAATTTAAATAATGGCTTAAAACAGGATGAATTCCTGGATCCCATCACCTTCGGATAGGGAAACATTTTGTGACGTGGCTAAAGTTTGTTTCTTATGGAATTTCCATAAATCGAATTTATCACTATTCTCGACTATTGCCTCTTTGGCTTTTTTTCAGTATAAAGTTCTTTTGAATTTACCACTACTTTTTCTTTCAAAAATGTGTCTACTATTTTAATTGCTTTTGAGCATGACGTTATATCTTAGAAGGGAAGTTTTTGAAAAGCGGATCGAGAATTGATGAAGTTGCCAACAAGTGACATTTTTCGATATTCTGAAAGCGCTGCTCAATCTGTTTTAAAAGTTTTTCTTTTAATGTTTTTGATATATTTGTTTCGGTTTCAGTTGTTAAAAGTTTGTTGATCATACATGAAATAGGTGGTATCACTGTACTAGTGGTGATAGTTTTATCACCACACATTTTTTTGTTAATATTTCAAGCGGGCGTAATATTTTGATAGCATCTTCAACTGTCGAAAGTTCCAATCCTGAAATAAAATGAAGTGAATAATTCAAATTAATTTATTACACATCAATTAAAATAATATAACTTTTAGTACTACCTGGTAGCATATCAGGGCTTTTGGGAAGTCTTAGCATAACGCTCCAATTTTTTCCTTAAGTTCATGGAATCGTTCGAGCATATAATATCTTGAATTCCATCTAGTTGGAACTTCTTGAATTAATTTCAGGGGCTGTCCAGTTTGAGTTTTCCTTAGTTCATCTGCTGCCACAACACTATGTTTGAAAAACTTGACAATTTCCTTTACCTTCAAAAGTAAGTTTCTTAATTCTGGAAAGTCTATCATAGCATCTTGAGCTACCAGATTGACGATATGAGCAAAACAAGTGTTTATCTTTCCCAAAAGTATGTGCAATTGCCTTGGTAATGTTTGAGGCGCTATCAGACACCACGGCTACTATCTGTTAAAATTTCATGAAATAAATCTAAATTTATTTTAGATTCTCCAATTCACGAGAACTTACCTTTTCTTCTTCAATATTCCACTCAGAACAAATTGTTTTTAAATGACGGGATATTACATCCGCAGAATGACGTTCGTCTGAAGGAGCTGCACAAATCATGGCTGAGCACATTGAATTTTCAAAAATAAAATGAGCAATATCACCTAAAAAGTTCTGGGTGTTCAATGTCTCAGTTCAAATATCCGTTGTTAAGGTGAAATAGTTTACAATCCGCATTTTACTTTTAAGAACTGATGATAGGGCATCGTATTTTTCATCCATTTGTTTTGTAATTGATTGTCTTGTAGGAACCTTATATAAATGTGCAATGGCCTGTATGAAATAGCGAAATCCTTCCTTCTCCGTAGTACATAAGCTTAAATTATCTTTAGCAATCATATACAAGATTACGTTTGTAATTTTTTGATCTTTTGCGCCACCTCCGCTAAAGCTGCTCATGTGAGCAAAAACCGCGTCAATTTGTTGAGTTCGCGCAATCATTTTCCGTTTATATGATAAAGGGAGTAATGTCGACGACACTGCTGGTTCGGAATCGACCAGATCTCTTGAGATTGATTTAAAATGCCGTGTTGTTAGGTGCTAAAATTAATCGTGAAATGTTTTTGTCAATTTGAAAAATGAGCAAATACGTTTACGTTACTTACCGAACGATTTTGATTATTCAAAAATTGTTCCACTGACGATTGTGAACATATTCTTCAGAAATAACAGCCATGTCTTGAGGTTCAGCTTTAGATATTTTTGTGATTTCTTTCTCGCCACAATCTTTTTCCGTTTCGTCTGATTCACTAATATCAATTGTTAGTGAAGATGACTGTCCGATTCATCGGATTCTTTTTCAATTGTAACTATGTCAGGATGAATATGTCTAAGCTGACTCATTAAATTGGTCGTATTTCCCATGGTTTTAATCTTTTTGTGACACATTTTACACATTCCACCTCCACATTCAGATTTAATAAAATATTTCCAAACGAAGGATTTCGTTTTAGTTTTTGGACTCATTTTCACAAATAAACTATTCACTGTAACTAATTATTTATTACTAATATTTATTGTAAAATTTGATTATCTATTTTATATTATGATGTTCAACTTCAAATCGTTTTAAAAATTTCCAATTCCAAAACAAATCGATAAAAAGGTAAATCACACAAATAATTATTAGCTCGGTTCATAAACGAAATGACAAAAAAGAACAAATTTATTAAAATTTTTGTTTCCAGGGGTACGCAAATTATAGGTTATGTTGAATTTGAACATTCCCTCCCAACAAAAAAATGTATACATTAAATTCTTTACGAAAACGTAAACTTTACGTACACTCATTAACAATGGAATACCAATACACGTACAACTATTTCGTTTGTTTTTATATATATATATATTTTTATTTCGTATGGTATTCGCATATGGTATACAAATGTAATATTTTTATACGTGCTTCATTCGGATAAGTTGTTTAGTGAAATATATTACGTTTGTGATCTCCATTTTGTTTTTTTGTGTTTAATTAAAAATAACTAATAATTTTAGTAAATATAGAGCAGTGTCATATTTTAAATATACCAGCCACATCACCAAAACAATTTAAAGCTCTGGAATGTGAAGTTAAAACTAATTTAGAAAAGGAAAATATTTTGGTAAGCAACATTAAATTTTAACATCCTGAATAACAAAGTTTATATAATTTATTTTCGAACCTTTTATAGACCAGTCACTTTAAAGCAATTAGTGATTTATCACTTCAAAAATATTTGAGAGGTTGTTTGAAGGATATCATCACAGACGAAGGAGCATCAACATTTTCATGGCATGGCCAACATGGCAATATTGCTACTACGGGATACTATATCATGGAGCTTATAAAAGGTAAAAACCCATATCACTTGTTGTTAATCAATCTTATTAAAATGTTAATATGTATATATTTATCGTAATAAGTATAAATTTAATCAAGATAAAAAAAAATAAAATAACATTGGAAAAGAATTCTCGGTTTTTTTATTTTTCGAAAAAATATTTATTAAAAAAATAATCTTAAATGGTAATAAATCCCGCGTAAAAACGAGCAAAACCCGAAATGAAATATGTTCGCATTCACATGTTTAAACCGTTCGTTAACTTTACGCTAACTCGCGGAATTTGCGAAGACAATTATTGTTACCAACACATATACAAGTCTTCGTAAAATAGTTTCATTTCTCTTGTGACGAAGTGTTCGTTTACACAACTTTTTCTTTACGTATATGCGTAACATTTACGAGGACTTTAGTATAAACAAGTCTTCGTAAACTGTACGTAAAAAGTTACGCAATGTTTGGAGGATTATACCAATTTTTTGTCATTTTTGTTTGCTCCCAAGCCCAACAAACAATGAACTCGGAAAGCTAAAGTTTTTACATTTTGAACGCAAAACTTACCAAAAAAAAAAATTGGAATAATCGATAGTTCTCTATATAATAAAACATATCGATTATTGGGTAGTTAAACTATCGATAAAAAAACCGATAATTTTAGCGTAAACTATCGATATTTAAAATAATCGATATTTGTTGCACATCTCTACTATAGTGTTTTATTCTGTAGGAAAAACAAAACAGAGCTTCATAAAATAAAAACATTATTTTATAAAGCTTTTCGCAATTACTAAACCGATGTCGCTAATTATAAATGTAGAAAACAATAGCGACAACAAATTTAATATTTTACAACCAAAATGTTTGTTTAGAAAATTTAACAATTTATTATGTATACAGCCTGGTTCAATAGATAATGGAGATCTGGAACTGAGAACAATGCAACACGAGCGAATTGGATTGAAAAAAAACAAAGATTTGAAAAAATTGTGACATTTTTCTATTATTGTTTTACAGTGCGTGCAGCAACTATGATGGTGAATATTTTGCGACGAAAAGTTTTGTTTACGCCAACCGTATTATAAACAAAAATTATAATTGTTTTGAGTTTTATTAATTATGCTAAATTGTTATATTATATTAAACATTTTGCGTTTAACTTAATAATGGTTTATTTTCGTAAATAATTGTTTAATTATTTTATTCTAACTTGAAACTGACAATTTATTATAGAGACATCTGTAAACGGATTATGAATTTACAGAAAGCTTGGGTTTGTGCGAAGATGTTCTATACATTTCCAGTAAATAAATTTTGATGAAAATTTTTTATTATATGAATAATAACACTGTGCTTGAATTGCAAACTTTTTTTCCGTGACAAGCTGGGCACCAGCTTCGCATCGACAAATACAGATACAATAGAAACTATTTAAAAGAAAGTTAAATCGATTCAATTGATTTTGTGATGATTTTTCCTAAAAGAAATACTAAAAAATTAACATTTTTCTTCTCTTTGACAAAACAATGGCGTGTCGTTGCGATAGTGGATAAAAATTCTGGATTTTTCCATCCCATCGTTTTAACCAATTACATCACGTAAATTATACACGTAAATTAAGAAACATCTGCATCAATATATCAACTATCAAATGCAACTGCGCCATTCAAACACAGAAACATACGACGGATAATAATTTCGGATTTTTCTATCCCAGTTATACCTCAAAAACTAATTTTTTGGGACAATTTTCGGACGGTCATATCTCCACTCAATGTTGGTAGAAATTCCAGCTTTTATACATTATTTGGGTCTACTTTTCAAGACCTTTCCAATGGCATATAACAAAATCCTGGCGGCCTCAAAGGGGAAAAGTTCGAAACTACTTGTATATATACGAGTTCGACTTCCAGCACAGTAGGTGCTTTCGTCACTCGTTTGGACTGCCGTCCAAAGTGATAATTTACGTGATGTAATTGGTTAAAACGATGGGATGGAAAAATCCAGGATTTTTATCCACTATCGCAACGGCACGTCATTGTTTTGTCAAAGAGAAGAAAAATGTTAATTTTTTAGTATTTTATTTTAGGAAAAATCACCATAAAATCAATTGAATCGATTTAACTTTCTTTTAAATAGTTTCTATTGTATCTATATTTGTCGATGCGATGTTTATTCGACCGATTCTACTCGATTTAAATTCAACAAAATGATTAAAAATAATAAAAAAAGTTTTTTTCGTCGAAATGAAAAGCAAAAAAAAATTAGATGTGGTTTTTCGGCCTTGATATGTTCTGCAAAGTTGTTGGTCTTGACCTGCGCAACAACTTTGCTGAAGAAAGCATAACGAAAATCTTAATGGTTCAAGAGCTATCAACTTGAAAATGAGGGTATATTTTGACTCAGGGCCAAAACATGTCGAATGCGATATCTCAAAAATAGGGACTAACTTTAAAATGGGACTAGCACCATTGAAATCAGCATACTCGAATTAGGGCCCCTGGGTGCCCAGCTTGTCACATTTTTCAACTAGCACAGTGTAATTATTGCTTCTACATGGTGATTCATAAAATCTAGTTTCTGCTCACACCTTTTTAATTTTGTTATGAATGTGATCGTTTAGATTGCTATTAAATTATGCTTGAGAACAGAATTTACCAAAGAAGCTAAATTTTTATAAAACTAAATTTTAAATTGGATGAAAGAGGAATCTGCGGTAGCACCCTTTATTAACCTACACAACTAAACGGAATGCTCATTTTTATATAAAATTAATCAGTTTTAGTTTAAATTTAATAATTAAATACTGTACTATGATGGCTGATTTTCAAATATGTGTTTTTTGAATATTTTATTAAAAATATAAAATTAAAACTTATGTTCAAAAATTTTCCAATTTCCACGGTTTCTTATAGTAACTCAATAAAAGCTTCCCTCTATTTAAAACTCCCCTTTTAATATTACGGCTCTTTAAAATCATAGATGGCCCTGTTACTATTCGTTTTATTCCTTCTGTGAAATGAAATCAGGAAAATACCTACCTAATAACAGCATAAGTTCGTGTTACACAAAAATTTTAATGTATCAATATCATTTCCAATTTCCATATATCATTGCAAAATGTATATACTCGTTATCAAAAATTATAATTGTTGTCAACATTTTATAAGAACATCTCAAAAACACAACTCTGTTTTGTTGTTAAAATAAAATGATTTTGATTATGAAATTTGTGGTACATATCAGATTTTAGTATAGTAAAATATTTTAATATTCTTGGTACGAATTATCATAGATCTTACCGGGTAAGAAGATTATTGATTTATAATAGAATATCACAAATATCTTGATAGAAAATGTAAACCAAAAACAGTAACGAACAAATTACGTATATGATTAAATAAGCCCTTTTGTGTTTTGCTAATGTTAAATAATTTATTTCAGTACATTAATATACAACACAGGCAACAAATAATTTAATTATAGTAATAATAATTTTTTTTATATTGTAACTTGTAAATTAACACCTACACTAATCTAGTACAAGTACATACTAATATACATATGTTATGTATAATAAATAATTTTATAAACACAAAAGGCGAAAAAAGTAACTTTATATTTATCCTTCAACTATAATTTTCTTTTATAAAAATAAATTACGTACTTTTCCCTATACACAGATATTATAAATAGAAAAGCTTCAGCACATTTAAAATAAAACATAATAATTTCATAACATAGCCTTAAAAAAAATAATGAAAGTATACACAGTTGGAAATGAAGAGGAAAATATTATTTTAATTTTGTATAATTACTATGATTATTTTCTTTATAGAAAATTCTGGTGTTGTAATCGTGGTGAATAAGTTTTGTTTCGGCGTTTTATTTTTAATACACTTCTGCAAAATACATACAGATAGTCACAAAATTGAAGGCACCAGCAGTTTTACTTATAGAAAAGTTATAAATTTTATTGAAACTGCATGTATAATTATTTTTTTTTAGTTTTTATTAATTTTAAGTTCATTTCAAGTAATGCAGCCGAAAATTCATATTGAAAAGTTCAATATCTTAAAAGCACAATAACATTAATTATAAAGATCCAAAAATAATTGACTTAAAATTAAAAGCACAACTATATATTTATTTTTGTTTTTTAGAAACATGTTTGAACTTAATATTTAGTCGCATACCCTTTGCATCAATCACTGCCTGTAATCATCTCGGCATACTTTCAACCAATTTTTCGGTAATAACGGGACTAGTAAGTTGCCATTCCTTAGCAATATTAACCAAATTAAAAATCATTATCTTAATAGAGGGTCAAAATATAATAAATTTTTAGTTCTTTAAAGTGATGTGGCTTCAATTTTGTGACTCACTGTATTTCTATAGGAAGTTGTGTAGCAGATTCACGTACGTCATTCATTTTATTAATTTTGCTTAATTTGCAATTTGAAAAAACTTTATTAAGGTTCTTTCGTGAATGTTATTCATAACTAGTGTAAAGTAGAATTTTTTTTTTAAATTTTTATTTCCAATACAAATTTTACAATTTTAAATAATTATTTAAATTTCAAGTATTAATTTGACATTAAGTGAGTAAAGAAATCTGTTACACATATGTATATAAAACATACAGCCATATAGTATATTCTTCTTAAAAATGTGCTTGTTCATTTATTATAAAACTTATGATCAATGTAGAGACAGTACTTAGTAACCCGGAACATACAAGCTGTGACATATCACTCTGTACAATTTTGATTTTGTTCTTTAAGAAACGATAGAGCCAATTGCATTATCTGTGACATTGATCGTATACTCTGCAAAACTCGTTATATAGCATTTCTTTAATATACTATATTTTGAATTTAGAGACCGGAATTCTACTAATTCTAACCGGGTTCTAATGTTAAGTGGTAATTCGTTAAAGAGATGCAAACCACGGTAAATTATACTTCGTGTAGATGATGTATTCCTGTAAGTGGGTAATCTCAGATCATTGGCAACTAGTGTTTCTCAGAATTACTTGAAATTTTGTTTCGAGCTGAAGTGAGGATTTTATCACACTGTTATTAACCAGGTATATTAGCATTATATAACTAAAGTCAACTAGTTTGGAAACAGATAGTATATATCCGCAATAATTTTGTGGGATATCTATGCGGTAACTTATAAAGTGCCTTTAGCGACTTATTCTGTATATTTGGAGATAGTTTAATTTATTAGTGGAGCCCCAGATTGTTAAGAAATATAGTAGATTGGAATGAATGAACGAGTAGGAAAATAACATACAAAGATACTGGTTTTCCAGATAGGGCGAAGAATCAAATAAATTAATATTGAAATCGCCATAAACAATTGACTGTGGATAGGCTGCCAACTTAGATTCTATGTAAGTAATAAAATGATTTATGGCTGGTCTCCACTTGCATATTTTTCTCTTGATAAAAAATAAATGGCTTCGGCTCATGACATTATTAGTATAGTATAACTTTGTACTACACTCTTAAAACTAGACATATTTTCTCTGTTTTGATTATGTAGAAAAAAATTGATTTGGTTTTGTCATTTTAGATAGTGGGATTATTTTGCGACAAAATAAATTGAGATTTTAATTTGTGCCTGTGTAATAATTTATATAAGTTATTAATAATAATATTAATTAATATTCATTTAGTAGTTTCATTTGGTAGCGATTATTCTAACAAACAAGAAAATGCACGATTTTTTAATTAAAAATGTCAAAACAATATAATGTGCGCTCAAAATTGAGCATAAAAACACAAATTATGCTCAATTGGCACAACCTCATGACAAAAATATTGAATAGTTTGATCTTTTCCTCTCTTGATTAAATTTCAATGCGCATGTTCAAAACCATTTTTGCGTATGTGTTTTGGAAAATGTACTAAAAAATGTCATAAGAAAAAAAAATGGACTAGATTTTTTTTCCGTCACGAGAAAAATATGCAAGTGGAGACAAGCCATTATTCTGGAATAGGGTGGCAGGTAGAAAACAAGTAACCTAATATTGCATAGTTTGACGGACACATAATCAAACTCTTGATTAACCTCTTTTAATCTAGCACAGCATCCAATCCAACCTTTATGAACATAGATATGTCACAACATGCATGTTTAGGCGAAATCACTGACCGAAATAAATGAAATGGTGTAAAACCATCAATATTCACAGAATTTATGCTATCGTACTGACAAAGAAATGTTTCCACAAGAATAAAAACACCCACACGAAGGGTTAGATTATATAAGAAATATTCTAATTGTTCCAATTTATTTTTTATTCGAATGCTTCTGGAGTTTTACATAACGCAGAAAAGAGTCCTATGCCCTAATTCTCTAAGCAGTAAGATACTACTCGTAAGTTGTAAACGTGTAAACGAAAATTTATCTTGCCTTTTTACAATATTTGCATTCTGTAATTGCACTCCAAGATAAAATTTAATACGGTTACGATAAATAAATGTCAAAACTTAACACACTCTTATGATGTATGTAGGTTCATATTTAGACTTTGAGGGCCTATAACTACCGTTCCCACTTAAATCTCAACATTATTCTTACGGATATAAGTTATTCTAAATAGCATCTGTTCACAATTTATAGTTCAAGTTGTTACGGGTTGTGGTAAGGATAATTTTACAGGTGAAAATTTTATACAATAATTTATCTTGGCATTTTTAAATAGAATTCTCTAAACAGTTTTTTTACCCAAGATAAACCTATTGACAGCAAGCGAGCAAGATAACATTAAACGTCAACACGAAATTTTGATTATTTTATATCCTTAATAACTCAAAAAATATTATCTCAAGAAACGTAAATTGTTGCAAATACATCAAAGCCATCTAGACTCACACATAGCCCCCAAAATCATATTGAAAAATAATCGGAGTCGGGAGTCATTTGAAATTCAAATCAAGATACGGTTAGATAGACTTATAAAACAAACCAAATGTTTCACGAGAACATTACAACAGTCAAAAAATTCTTTACTTCGTATGGCAAAGACGTGTACAATATAAGTCTTATTTACTAGAGTTTGATCTAGAAAATGAGTAACATTGACATTGCAACATAAACACTACTCGCGACAAAATACAAAATTATTCAGACGACAAGAGTACTGTCTGAAATTCTGGTAACAGATAATAATGATATAATAAACAAAACACTTACAATATTTGATGGTGAACAACTAAATTTATGTATGTCTGTATGCAAGATGACAGTAAATTTAATAAAAGTATTTATAAGGTTATTGCTTTCTAGTTATTTCCAATTGTTGGTATGATATGAATGATTGCAAACCATCTGTTGTTTTAATAACAACAGGTACCCTATTTTCATTCATTGACTCGTATTAAAATATTCGGATATCTATACCACACGAATTTGATTTTATGTTCATGTTTTAGTTTTAGACATCTCTTAAATATGCCTTGATTAGAAAGAGTGATCCAATAGGAGGTATTTTTTCCAATTGGGATTCATGCGTCACAACTGTCATGTTCGTATGACATTTGTGTTCAGTATTCATTGACATTTCACCATAAATAGTCTTACGCGAGAACAACGTTTACAAATTGTGGAAATTTATTTCAAAAATCAGTGTTCAGTGAGAATTGTTTTCGTGCTCTTCGACCATTTTATAATGTGGCATCAGGCAGGTGGCATCATCGGACCGTATTTCTTTAAAAATGCGGAAGGACAGCGTGTAAACGTCGATGGGGCAAACTACAGAGCAACGATCAATGAATTTTTATTGCCAACAATTCAAGATATTGGTGTAGCCGAATTGTGGTTGCAGCAGGATGGTGCAACAGGGCAAACCATCGATTTATTTTAGAATAATAATTAAATTTTAATGAGAACATCATATCTAGAAACGGACCCGTGATTTGGCCTCCGAGATCTTGTGATCTCTGTCGTTAGATTACTTTTTATGGGGTATCTGAAATCACTTGTTTAGATCGATAAACCACAATCGATTCCTGTATTAGAAGCGAACAAACCACGCGTAATTATCGGAATATCGGCTGAAATGCTCGAAAGAGTGCTCGAAAATTGGACCCATAGAACGGATCATCTAAGAGCCAGTCGCGGACAACATTTAAAAGAAATTATTTTCAAACGTTAAATGTCATAAACCGAACTTTCGTCGCAAATAAAATTTTTGATTATTAAATTTACTTTAATGCGTTTTATTTCAAAAAAACTTCCGGAAGCTCTTATTGGATCACCGTTTAGTTAGTTAAATTATGAGTTATATGTAGATCATCTTATTGTCATCAACATTAATATTTCGCAAAAGTTGATTAACCATTATGGGTCCAATAGATTTAAGCCGTTTAAAAAGGTCCATCTTGGATTTGTGATCGATGAATTTTAGTTGGATCTGTAAATACCGTATGTTATTGTTGCTTTCATCATTTAGTTTTGGTTTGTTGATGGTATAAAAAGAAACGCCTGATATATTAGAATTTTCGAACTCCAGTATTGAACAGATACTTTTAACAAGTTCGACGGCATCGACACCAGTTATTGGGGGTATATCGGAAATAATTGCATCATTTTGGAAGTCATTTTGCTGCATTTGATTTATAACTGATTTCAAGTTATCGATTTCTGTAAAAAATTTTAAGCACTTTTCATCCACAACTTGTATTTTAGTATATATGTTATCTTTTTGTAATTGTAGAAGTTCAACTTGGTTGTTGAGGTTAGATAACTTTTTTGTATGATCGTCGAGTAATTGACTATGTAGCTCCAGCTTGTTATGTATGGTTCAATAGCATTGTGCTCATTAGATCAGCATTAGAGTCGGCTTTAAATAAATAATTAATTAAATATAATTAGTTAAGATAGTTGTGAGAAATAGAACTGAATTACAAGTCACCTAGTTCCTTTTACTAAGATCTAATAATCTTATTAGCTATAGATCTAGCAGTTTAAATGGTTCTTTCTTCGCAGTCTTTTACTGGGTTGTGTGTGTCGTCCAACATACGATATTTATATACTGGGTGAATCCGAAATGATAAATACGCATTAACACACATTTAAAAAATTATACACGATGGACCTTTTAAAAATTAACAATTTAATGATTATAATAAAATAAGATTGAGCCAAAAATATGCATTTAAAATTCCATTTTGTATGCACCAATGGCCGCAATTGTACAAGAGAGAAAAATTAAAACCCATAAAGTGAAAAGGAGAAAAGGTTTCATCTGCTTAAAGAGACACTGGAATCAGAAAAGCAAATTCTTTATAGTGGAAGTCTGCAATGTGAAAAGATGTAAAAAACACAGATTTTAACGGTTTAATTTTTTCATCAAAGGAGATAAACCATAATATATGTGTCGTGAAACACGTGGAGTTTGGCCATGTGTGGTATATATATATATATATATATATATATATATATATATAACGGGTGATTTTTTAAGAGCTTGAGAACTTTTTTTAAAAAAAAAACGCATAAAATTTGCAAAATCTCATCGGTTCTTTATTTGAAACGTTAGATTGGTCCATGACATTTACTTTTTGAAGATAATTTCATTTAAATGTTGACCGCGGCTGCGTCTTAGGTGGTCCATTCGGAAAGTCCAATTTTGGGCAACTTTTTCGAGCATTTCGGCCGGAATAGCCCGAATTTCTTCGGAAATGTTGTCTTCCAAAACTGGAATAGTTGCTGGCTTATTTCTGTAGACTTTAGACTTGACGTAGCCCCACAAAAAATAGTTTAAAGGCGTCAAATCGCATGATCTTGGTGGCCAACTTACCGGGCCATTTCTTGAGATGAATTGTTCTCCGAAGTTTTCCCTCAAAATGGCCATAGAATCGCGAGCTGTGTGGCATGTAGCGCCATCTTGTTGAAACCACATGTCAACTAAGTTCAGTTCTTCCATTTTTGGCAACAAAAAGTTTGTTAGCATCGAACGATAGCGATCGCCATTCACCGTAACGTTGCGTCCAACAGCATCTTTGAAAAAATACGGTCCAATGATTCCACCAGCGTACAAACCACACCAAACAGTGCATTTTTCGGGATGCATGGGCAGTTCTTGAACGGCTTCTGGTTGCTCTTCACTCCAAATGCGGCAATTTTGCTTATTTACGTAGCCATTCAACCAGAAATGAGCCTCATCGCTGAACAAAATTTGTCGATAAAAAAGCGGATTTTCTGCCAACTTTTCTAGGGCCCATTCACTGAAAATTCGACGTTGTGGCAGATCGTTCGGCTTCAGTTCTTGCAGGAGCTGTATTTTATACGGTTTTACACCAAGATCTTTGCGTAAAATCTTCCATGTCGTCGAATAACACAAACCCAATTGCTGCGAACGGCGACGAATCGACATTTCACGGTCTTCAGCAACACTCTCAGAAACAGACGCAATATTCTCTTCTGTACGCACTGTACGCATTCGTGTGGTTGGTTTAATGTCCAATAAAGTAAACTGAGTGCGAAACTTGGTCACAATCGCATTAATTGTTTGCTCACTTGGTCGATTATGTAGACCATAAATCGGACGTAAATCGCGAAACACTTTTCGAACCGAACACTGATTTTTGTAATATAATTCAATTATTTGCAAGCGTTGCTCGTTAGTAAGTCTATTCATTATGAAATGTCAAAGCATACTGAGCATCTTTCTCTTTGACACCTTGTCTGAAATCCCGCGTGATCTGTCAAATACTAATGCATGAAAATCCTAACCACAAAAAAATTTAGAAGCAATTTGTAGAAAGTTTGCGGTTAGCCGCAACATGTAAACCCTTAAATATATTGTATTGTGATTAATGTGCAACAATTGCAAAATATGTAAACCAGTTGTACGTTTCCTTATTTCATCACTGACGAATTGTATCTTTAGGTGTGTACGGAGGTGTGTTTGTTTTGTTTTAATCTTTTCAATCTATTCTGGGACCCAAGTACTTTAAACCCCTTACAAAGTTGTCAATAATGGACGTATTCCTATAGGTTCGATTTATATGAGATGTCATAGTTACGGAGGTGCTGTAGTTATGTTCATTTTCATCACCGATCTAAATCATAAGATGAAAAATAGCTTTTGTATCCTGCACATGGGGATTCGAATCTGGTACCTCCCGATCCAAACTCTAAGCTTCACCCGCTGTGCCATTTAATTTATCTGTAAGGAGCTTTTCATGTCTTATGTATATTTATTGGTTTATATAATTGCACTAAAACTGGTTTCTGATATTAGTCAGATATTTATTTTTTAGTTTGATAATATGTTCGGGAAAGCTTCTTGGGATAACCACACTGTTGTGCACGATGCCGCACATATCTTTGATTTACTACAATGAATGCGGTACAAGTTTCTAATCGGTCTAGTCATAAAAATATTTGTTTTCCTGCAAATGGATCCGCATCACACCGTTATCAAATCACTGCTCTAAATACCCGACATAAATTTCTTTAAATATTCATTCATTCTTCGGAAAGTTTTAGTACACATATTAAATTATTTATTTGAAACAGTCGTATAAGTATTTGTGATCTCACATTAAAGTGGATTATATTTTTGGAATACTGCAAAACACACTGGTATTAGGATTTGTTGTCTCTTAACGTGTGCGTGTACGTTTGACCTTTATTAATATTTTCCCCTATATAAGACTTACTCGTATATGTGTACCGCATACCCATATTAATATATGTGAATATTTAAAAAAATAACATACCATTTACTGAAAAACCTTTATTCATTCACACATTTCAATTGTGATACGGAAAATCAATGTAGGATATTCAATAGCGAAAGAAAATTTATCAGAAAAAGAAGTCTGAACTCATGTGGAAACAATACCGTATCCGGATTACATATATTTTGTTAATACGAGCACATATATAAATATAAAGTATAGACCATTGGGTTGTGTGTACATAGACACATCTACATGATAAATATCTGCCTCATTTCTATTCTATCCCCTCTCAATGTTATTTAGAATATACATTTGATATGTTACATAACATCTATAGGCATTAACCAAATCAACAAAATACTGGATATTGACTATATTGGACATCCACTTCTATGTAACAATATAATGAATTGATGTTTAATTCATATATGTAGATAATATATAAGGAAGCTCATCCAAAATTTTGCTACGTATTTATTGGAGAATCAACACACTATGTCGAGTGTTTCAAGGACAAAACACCATTTGCACAATTTCTCAAAAAACATTAAAGCCTTGGATAAAAATAAAATGCAGGCTTTCAGCATCGCTTACAACTTCGTGATCTGTAAACTAATACAAATTTCCTATGTTGTTGAAAATAATACCAAGTCATTTAACTTTATTAGATGGTTTCCTATACTTTCTAGAAAATAAAATTGCAATTTCCTGTATTTTGTCGTTAGAATATAATTTATTGAATGAGGAAACGTGGTTTTAGTATACCAGTTTTTGTTTATGTTTTTTCCGGGATTGTTAGCGTACTTTAAAGGATCACAATAATTTGTGCATGGTACAAGACTTTGGAGGGTGAACTGTCGTCAAATTGAATATAAATAATATAGAAATCTTCGTGGCAGAATTAGCCATATTTGGAGCCAGAGTATTTTCTCATGATATGCGCTAAAATGCTGAAAATACCAAAGAAGTTGTAGCCTCGCCAAAAATATACTCTGGAATTTAAGTGCATTTTGGTTTGGTTTAGGTATTTTGCATGATTAAACTATCGTAAATTCACCTTGGCGGTTTATGATTTTTTTTGTGGCAGTGGTCATTTATTGCGGTAGAGTTAACGAATGTAATTTTAATGTGAGTTGAGAAAATCTCTGACGCATTAACCCCTTAAGGACCATACCCGAGATATCTCGGGGAGTCACATATTGTGCGTTCCATTACATATTTGCCCGAAATAACTTATGAAAATAATCTTATAAAAATATTATTATTTTAGCTACTTCACAGTTTAATTTTGGCGAGAAAGGGTGCCCATAAATGGTCAGGTTTTACATTATATTTCCTTAGAAAATAATTACCAAGTAATTTGAATACAATGTTTTTTACAGTTTATAACAAATTTTGATTTTTTTTTGTAAGATATATTTATATACGGATGTGAAGTTTCCAACAAAAACCAAAATCAACAAAAACACACACAAACACATATTTGTTAAGTTAACAAAATAGTACACTGGGTAAAAAATTGTCATAACCAACAAATTATCAAAACATCACAAATGTTTTAAATACTGAAATATGCAAATATAAACTACATTTATTACACAAAACACACAATCACACAAAAAAAATTTAATTTTAATTTAACTAATAATGTTGCGTGTGAATAAACAAAAATTCCGAATTTCCCCATCGAACGATACTACCACCAACATATGGATGAGAGGGATATAATTTTTTAAATGAGGAAAGTACTTTTATTACATTCCAAAAAATTTATTATACATATTTAATTCTCGTTTATTTTTTTTTAAATTCTAAATTTGATGTAAGGTGTATTTTAGATTTATGAATTTGGTTTTCTCTTTATTTAAATTGAAAATATTTTTGGTACTTTCAATAGTGATTATTGTGAAATAGCAGTTGTGTTGATTTACTGAATACATTGTTGATATAATTATTCGGTTTCCATTTTATTCCCTTTCGATATAAATATTCCGTTAGTTTTTCTAGGTGTTTTTAAAAATAAAATCTATAAATTCTAGTTTGCCGTCCATTATTTATCTTATTTATAGTGGTCTTATCATTGTATCCTTGAGAGGATTTTAAATTATCTAGGTGATTGAATTAGATAAGCCGCGAATTGATAATAATTGATTGTTATTTATAGTTTGAAACAATAAATTAGGCAAATTATATTATATGTATGTTTGGTAATTTAACGTGAAGTTTAGGACCAAGTGTTTAAAGTTTAGTTTAAAAAGAGAACCTTAACAGTTTCGTTTATTTGATTGAAATAAAACCATAATTTTTATAACTTATTACCGTGCATTTCTTAAATATAACATTAACTGGTTAATTAAAACTAAGAATAAGATAATATCGTCATTTTTAATAATTTTCTGTATAAAATTTTAGTTGTCATAAAGTAATTAGTTGTAATAAAGTTTTACTTGTCATCTAAAATAGGGATAAAGTTTAATTATAAAAAAAATAGAATCAAGATATCTGCTGAAAATATTTACAATGCGTTAATTAATAATACTTACTGAGATCCCGGAAGATTTTAAATTTTTTTTACTGAAATGAGTAGATTGTGCCAGATAATGCATGTTACAAACAACCGAAGTAATATTTGTAAGTTATACAGCAACATCTTTATCCAACGCAACTCTAAAAATTCAATGAATGACGAAAATATGGATACTGAGCCAAACGTACATAGTATTCTATTATTATCTGATGTTGGTTTTGCCTCAAGTACGAATACATCATCAAACTATTTCTATTACAAAATCTCGCAACAAACAGCATAGCAATATTGAATCGACTTGGACTCTTAAATTCGAAATTCAATTAACCGAAAATATTGAATTTTTCAGCAAAGAAGAAATTCGTCGAATTTTAGAATCTAAACGAAACTCATGTGTATTGTCGATTCAAACTGTGCACAAATTTTCTAAAATTAATAAAAAATTAGTTGTGTACGGTTCATGCAAAGATACGTTACATAAACAAAAATATAAAATCGAATTGTTTAAAAATAATAACAACTTGCGGGTATATACTATAGGAAACGAAAAATTTATTCATTCTGGTGATAAAGTGTACAGACAATATAGAGGTTTACGTCGAGATACAATGAAGGAACTGTCTAAAAATAAAAGCGCTCATGTTACTTACTTGGGCTTAGTAAGCACCACTAATTTGGAACTATTCAAAATAAGAAATACTCAAGCCATGACAACTCCTCACGTTTTAAGAAAAAAAAAATCTGAATTCTATAAAACTAATGACTTGGTTCAGGATTGTGACATGGTCGATATTTATTTTCAATGCTGCATGCAACCTCTAACAAATCGATATGTACATATATTCAGTGAGCGAACCTTTACAGATAGTGCTCTTAAGAAATCAACAAATTAATTTATTAAAACATGACGAAGTAAGAGCGATTCATTTTGATGCCACTGGTGAAATTGTTAAAATTCCTACATGCCATGAACAAAATTACAAACAAATTTTGTATTATGCTTGCGCGATCAAAATAAATTTTAATATAATTCCCATAGCTGAATTTATTTCATGTCAGCATGATGTTTATACAATTAGTAAGCTCCTCTCGGATGTAAAGAAGGAAATGGAAATTAATATTAGGCACGTGAAAGGCTACTATTTTGTAGTCGATTGGTCTTGGGCTTTAATTAATTCGGTGAATTTTTGCATTTCAGGCTCTGAATATCTCAGAATATCTAGAAATCATTTTTAATTTTTTAGAAAATAACGTTGAAATAAAAAAACAAATAACTCCCATTTTCATTTGTTGTTCACACTTTATAAAGATAATCACAAAATAAATAGCAAAAAAAAATTTTAATATTAAAGCAAATCACAGAAATCTTATGCTAGATTTTTTTGCGCCATTCTTAAATATCTTAGATGAACTGTTCCGTCAATTTTACCACATTATGTGTTCTCCTAATATAATTACAGCAAGCAAATTAGCTTATAAAAATTTTGGTGAAATTTATAATATGAGTTCTGAAGCTTGTAAATCAGAAGATATTATTAATTCTAATATCAACACATGACCCGCGGACAATGAAAACCCATTTTATAAAAAATATAACAGTATCTACCGAGAAGTAAAACATAATATAATAAGCAGCCAGGAAAGCGGAAACAAAATTAATAATTTTTACTGTGATGCCTTCGTCCAGTTTACAATTAAAAAATATTTTTCTTATATTATTTTCTGGGCAAATTATTTCTCAAATATTTTTGGGGTCCAAGAAAACATTTCAAACGCAATAATTGAAAATTGGTTTCATGTTGTCAAAAACCATTACCTATATAATAAAAAATGAAAATCGGGCGTGTGGTAAATACATTAAAATTCAGATGTGAACAGAGACATAAATCCATTGAGATGCCGGAACCTCTCATGAAAACCTTAAAGGACAACAAATTCAAAAACGTTAATTGTATCCCAGATAGTAAGGAAAATGAAGAACAGTGGAATAAAAAATGCGCAAAATAAGATAATTTTCCAAAACATATCGTACAAAAGGTTTTAAATCGATATTAAAATAAAAACATTTTTAGTTCAAACCAAAAATTTAAAAACGAAATAAAAAAAATTAATGTCGAACGCATTCCCTTACTAAAGAATGGCTTTTCGATGAAAAACGGTAACAATTCCGTTACTCTTACAAATTCGTGCGGATTTGATGCACTGACCGAAATCTTTATATGTATTGCAAGCGACTTAGACTATTTGAATTTACATTTTCAAGAAAATAATAATGATTACTTTAAATTTATTACACAAATCATATGTGAAGGAAAAATGTCGGACGACTTATATCAATGGAGAACTAATTTATTGCTTCAGGCGTTCCAACAGTTAAATGCTATTACAGAAAACGAAACTGGCACTCTATTAAATGCAAAATGTCAGATAACGTTCTTAATTAATAAATTCATACCTTCACCAACTGATGTGTACCAAAAGTGCGAAATTGAAGGCACTACACGACTGCAAAAATCATTAAGTTGCTACCTACCATCACGTCAATGAGAATACTATTCGCAATGTTCAAACTTCTTTATCTTTCGGATCTCTTACATGTTTTGAGTGTGGAGCAAATATAAAAATTTATAAAATTATAAGCAAATACGGTATGGCCATAGCAAACACACAATTTTTCCACAATTTAAATTACTCAAGACAAATATGCGAAATTTAGAAAGAAATTAATTTAAATGATGAAGTTTTCTTTATTAAGGCATTTATAAATTTCAATTATAACATAAAACATTACACTGCATTTGTACATCGGCCCAATGATCGCTGGGAAATCTACGATGATTTAAAAAATTTACCAACGGAAACTATAGATAAACTACGAGTTAATCCGGCAATATTGTTGTATTGTAAAAAATAATTTAACTATTAAATTAACAGTGCTCAATATGATCAAATATAATCAAAAATATTACGCTACAATTAGTTACAATTATGGTACTCACGATAAGCTAAAAAGATTATTAATTTTTTAAGCGAAATTAAAGTGGGTTAGGTGGGTGGGAAAAGAGAGAAGCGAAGTCCGAGATTCAATCCTCCACGTGGTGCTTCCTGGGTTACGCCAGATGAATCAGGCATAAAGTTATGCGTGCACAGAAACATACCAGTGAATTGGACAATTTTTATGCAAATTGAATTGTAAGTGTATACAATTTTTTTCTTAAGTTAAAATAAAGGTTTTTAAAAAGTTCATAACATACGGATGCAATGATCAGTGCGGTTCACACATATCAACAAAACCTTGGAGGTGGGTCATATCCGCGGAATAACTCTGTGAGCTGGTCAATAATTTTTTTCAGTGGATCATCCAATTTTTCGAAATTTTTGTTTATTCACACACAACATTATTAGTTAAAATAAAATTATGTATATAATTTTTTTTGTGTAATTGTGTGTTTTGTGTAATAAATGTTGTTTATATTTGTATATTTCAGTATTTAAAACATTTGTGATGTTTTGATAATTTGTTGGTTATGCCAATTTTTTACCCAGTGTACTATTTTGTTAGTTTAACAAATTTGTGTCTGTATGTGTTTTTGTTGAATTTAGTTTTTGTTGGAAACTTCACAACCGTATTTATATACATATAATATAAGGGGAGTTTTTTAAGCTCGATAGTACTTGAAATTGTAAAAAATAACACAAAAAATTAAATTATAATCAAAATTTTTGTTTTATTCGAAAGATCCATACATGGCATTAATATTTGAAAATGATTTCGGGCATATGGGCACCGCATATATTTTTGCGGCTGTTCTTGACGAAACGCATTCTGGACGTCCAATTTAGGGACACTTTTTCGAGCACTGCTGGCCGTATGTCATGAATAACACTAACAATGCTGGCCTCCAAGGTGTTAATTGTTCCTGGTTTCTCAGCATAAACCAGTGATTTCACGTAGCCCCACAGGAAATAATCGAGAGGTGTCAAATCGCACGATATTGAAGGCCAATTGATACGACCATTTCTCGAAATCAACTTATCGCCAAATTTTGATTTTAATAAGTCGATGGTTGCGGTCGCCGTATGACACATAGCGCCATCCTGTTGCAACCACATCTCGTCCGGTTCAATGTCACAGTTCGACGGATGGCTTGCTCAGATGGACGATTATATGCGCCATAAAAATCTCGAAATCATTTGAGTGATTTGCCGTGACTCGGACGCGTAGTTCGATTGTTTTATAAGATATATCGTTTTAAGATATGTCTTAAAAATTATTGAATAAATTGTTAAAAATTGAAAAAAAAAACATTGTATTCAGATTACTTGGTAATTATTTTCTAAAGAAATGTAGACAAATCTGACAATTTATGGACACACTTTATCAAAAAAAAGCCATCACTTAAGTGGTTAACCTGTAATAAATTAAAACAACATCTTTAAAATAAAACAAAATTGAATAGAAAAATGTACCTACACATATTAAAATATGCTCATATTTAGTATTATTTATTAGTTTGAGACAGATTTTCATACAGTGAGTGTCTAACTATTTCTTGATCTTTGTCCAGTTTGAAAAAAATTGTTGTTAAATATTTAATTTAGAAAATTATGTACTCTGACGTTTCGAATTTCGAGGATGAAAGTTTATTGGAAAGTTCGTTAGAAGAAAGCGATGAATATGATACTAAAGAATGTGATTCAAGTTCTGATGAAGATGATTTACGTTCGGAAAGAGTTTAGTTAGTGTCCACTAAAAATACTGACCAGCCACATCCAGCTCTACCACGATTTCAGTTTGTGGGCAATCCTGGTAGTACGTTTAGTTTAGATGATGTATTTGGTGTATTGGAATATTTTCAGGATCTTCATCTAATCCGTTGTCACCCATTAACAAAAAGGAACTTCTTATATTTTTCGCGATAAGCAGCGAATTTTGAAAAAAACCTGAACAATAGTCGTACTGGACAACAAATGAAATATTTGAAACACCTATTTTTCCAAAACTCATGGCTTGCCGAAGATATCTACTGATAAGTAAGAATTTACATTTTTCTAATAATGACGATTCAAGCCAGAAACCCACCTTATCCCCAAATTAAATAAAATATGTTGGTGAGAATACGACACTTTTATTTACTTCATTTTTATTAAACCAACAAAATGTCTAATATTTGCTGTCCAGGATTCCACCACAATATTCTCTGCTTACACCCTAAAACGAAGAACAATATTTAATGTAATCAATTGATTAATACTTACCACTTTGTTAATTTAATCCAATAATCTGCATCTGCAATTAAGAAATTAATTAATATTGTTTAAATTGTAAAAACATTAATTTTATATGTATAAATAATTTATACTTACCTTGTAAACATCTTGTAAAAACAACTTGTCAATTTACTGTCATTATTTTCATTTTATTTTATTTTATGATGTACTAGAGTAGTAGTGCGATGAGTGCGTTTAACAATGTAATTATAGCTGCATAGTACATCGTATTAGTACTTTATTTAATATTTTAATAGCAAATTATTCAAGAATGCTACAATCTGCATTAACTCTAAATTCAAACATGACAGTGGATTAACGATTTTCTTGTAACGCTAAATATTGTAAAAAATTTATTCTTGTTCATTCGATTGTAATCTGGCAAATAATTAAGATCATAATTAAAAATAATACAGTGTGTTTTAAGTGAAATAAATTAAATTTGGCTTTTATTTATCAATAAACAAGTAGTGTTCAATAGTTGGCTTTTATATTTTACTGGATCAACCTTTAATTCAATTCATCAAGACATTTTTACCTTCACCATCTTACATCATTTCACATAACTGGAGCAATAATTTTTCACCATTTTTGGAATCATCTATAATAGTTTTACATCAACACCTTTACAAACAAAATACGGCCTATCTTTGAACATATCAATAGAAAATGTTCCTCTTTACCTTTAGTTGAAAGAGACATACGATTGATGAAAGCCATATACTTTTCAAGGATAAATTAGGCTGGGTTCAATATATACCTCTCAAGCGTGCTTGGAATGAAACTTTATTTATTATGTGAATCCAAAAGTGGATATTTGTTATCAGTGATAATCTACACGGGCAAAGGTACTCTTATAAATGCAATACATATAAAATGATATGCCTATGACATGCCAAATTGTGTTGTCTCTAATCGATCCATTGTTGGACCAAGGATACTGTTTGACAATAGATAATTATTATACTTCTTGTAAAACACAAAACTGACACGTAAGGCACAGTTCGCAAAAATAGAGAAGATTTGCCCAAAGAAATAAAAACCTTAAGTGAGGTGGGATAACTGCATATCAAAGAGGAAAAATTATGACGATTAAGTGGCAAGATTAGAAACCTGTTACTTTGCTTTCTACAATACACAATACTGAAAAATTAGAAACAAACAAAAAAGATAAAGATGATAACAAAATTTGGAAACCAAAAATCATCATTGATTATGACACAGTGGGTGGGGTTGATCAACTAGACCAACAAATGCAAGATTATCCACTTACGAAGAAAAGAGTAAAAAGTACTATAAAAAAATATTTTTTCATTTGTTCGACATATGTATATGGAACGCATCTGTGTTATACAAAAAATAGAGGTCAGAAGAGTAATTTAAAGTTCAGAAAAACTTTGATAGAAAAATATATTCAAAATTTTCGCACGGGCACAGGAACAAAAAAATCTGGGCGTCCAAAATAACAAGGCCCATTGAGACTAATTGTTTCCAGTATTAATCAAACAGAAAAGTAAAACAGCCTACTGTGTGAGTGTGTATAGTATGTAGCAATGAAAGCAAGGAGAAAAGGAGAGCAAGGAAAAAGAAAGAGGAGCGAGAGTCTCGTTATTATTGTTAACCATGTAAGTAATGTTGCGTTATGTGTTTCTTTATGCTTCCAGGTTTACCATACAGAATTAAATTATTGATTATTTTAATTTTTCTACGTATTATAACTATTTTGTGACTAACTACTAACTACTTTGTGATTATATATAAAATTATAACTCTGTGATTTAAAAAATAAACTTTGCGACTGTAAAAAAAATTATAGTTATATTACATTTTTTCCTTTATGTATTTTACTAATATGTATCATATTTACATTTGTTTGAATTAAGAAACAACATATTTATAAAAATAAAGTTTACTTTTTAAACAGATTTTTTCGCGCATAATACAAATGTCAAAATATTAATACTAATTATTAAAAAAATTGATTTTGTTGGAGCATTTATTTGAAAAAAAAAAAAAAAAAATAAAATCGATCCTTAAGGGGTTAATAAAATTTCACATTACAAAATCTATTTTTTGGTATTAATTAGTTAAGAAAATATATTTTTGTTTCAGCTTAAAAAATGATATGAAATAGATATATGTAAAGTAAATAAATGGAAAATAAGGGGGCATTAAGTGAATTTCGCAAAGTTTGTGCTAACAATTTTTTTTTAACTTACCCATTCTTTTTTAAATTTTCATATCAAGAACCTTTTGAAACAATCTCTTCTTTAGCTCTCTCTATCGCAAGAGAATTTATTTTTTGATTAAATTTTATTTAAGTTTTTAATTAAAAATAATTTAGGGAATTCAAGGTATACATACATTTAATGGTGTATCCAGAATTTAATTTGTCAAATATTTCTTGCCTAAACTACAACGTGACAACGAAAACAACTTATAATAGATTTCTCAAATTTTGACAAAGTTTTAAATATTTAAATTGCGTTCTATGAGCAGTTGCGTACAATCAGAGCCATCTATGATTTTAAAGAGCCGTAATATTAAAAAGAGAGCTTTATTATTATAATACTATAACTTTTTTGTCATTTTCATATACATTATTAAACTCGCCATTTTTTCTTTAGGTTTCATTAAAAATTATTTACTTCTGAAAAACAAAATTTGTTATTTTGAAAATTTTCATGCCTATATGTAAATATAGTATCATAATTTTAATGATGGAGATGTTAGAAAAGATTTACTCTGTTTTTAGAGTAATTTAATCATATTTGTTTCTTTGTATTTTTTTGAAATATCAACTTATATTTTAAAATAAAGAAATTATGGAAGCGCGTAAGTTTTGAGTTTGGAAACAGGTACACATTTACAATAAAACTTAATTTGTTTGAAAAAATAAGCCGTAATTAACACCAAATTTGAATTATTAGTTTAACAATGATTCTATCAATTTTAATTTTTGTAAAGAATATTTGAAAGTAGGAACATTTGAACATTTTATTTTATGAAACAAGAAAATGAAATAAATAACGTGATGAAAAAGACAACACAATTATTTATATATTTTGAAAAAAAAAAATCTTTTTCCACAAAATATAATCCGAATGACGGACGAAATTAATTTTTTTACGAACGTAATAGTTATTTAAGTGACTCCCACCTGACTAAAACTTCAGTGTAAAGACAAATAGTGGTTATTACGACGTTATAACAACCTAAGATTTATTCCCCAATTACGTTGTAGCACCGTTACTATACGTTGTACCAACGTCGGCTAGCCGACTACTAGTCATCCAGCTAACGGCCGTACGACGTTATCCCAACCCATTTGTGCTACTTGGGAGATATTATATGAGTTCTTCTCCTCTTATACCTTCTAAACCTGTTGGTTTTTCGCTTTCTATTTACCCCGAATTATGCAGTCGGGGAAATGATGTTTCACTAATGAACTTGACTAAACCCTCTTTTGATATATTCATTTCAATAATTGGCTTTTTGACTAATCCCAGTGCATTTTTTGTTCTAAGGCGGAGGCCGTTTTTTTGTCAAAAATATCACTCGCTATAACTTTTACTGTACCTTATCGTCGTTTTGTATCTATTGAAAGAGGCCTGGTAGGCTGTCTAGTCGTTTGTACTCTTAGCCTTGTTAAATAATTTAAGAACTGCTCCTCTTTTGACCTTAAGGTTAAGATTCCTCTAGGAAGCATCTCTATCATACCTGACGCGAATCGGGGAAGAACTTTTATGATAGGCATTTATTATTGTCTAGGTGAGATCATATCCAGTGCTATCAAGATCATCTGCAATTGTAATTAAGTCGGTTTGAACACCGGTTAGGTTATATTGGAGTCTGCCGGTATGGACTTGTCACTTAATGTGTTTAGGTGTTCTTAATATTAATTCCACTCCTTGAATTGTTTCGATATTATATCTAATACATGTTTAGAGAAAACGCGTATTTCGATACATGCCAGTTGAGGATGATGTTGGTCGTCCAGGTCCGACATATTAAGTTTCAGTACCAGTGTAGTATGTGAAGGTCGCGTTGATTCTTGGGCTATTTATCATAATATTATTTGATAAGCGATATTCAAAACGTCATATTGATATCGGTACTTCCTTAGATTTTGTGAATTCGTGTCGCATCCAATAATAAATTTTTGATAACGAACAATAATTGACGAAGCTCTGTGAGATTGCAGTCGAGGGATCTTCTTCATCTGCAGGAAAACATGCTGCGGCAATATTTACGGCGACTCGTAATTAAATCTCTGGAAATAAATTGGTTTATAATAGTTGTAGTCACATAGATTGACACTAAATGGAAGAATTTCCTACGATTGAGTATTTAATTCGAGAGTACTGAAATTAGACCAATATACGGAACAATCACAATCAATAACACCATTACAATCGAAAAATTAAAGTAATATAAAATTTTGTTTATTACCGCAATTTCTTCTATTTATTACCTTCCTATTCTTACAATTAAGCTCCATAACGACAGACAATTTTTAAAATAATTATTTGCAATAATAAAACTGTAACTCAAAAACAATCACAAACAACTACATACGAGGGTTGCGTTTTATATTTCGGGATTGGACAACCCTAGTGTTGCAATCTGGCAACTGACAGCTCTATCGTAAAGTTTGACATTTTTGAGATTATACGTACTCAGAAGGTTTTGACATTCGAGCGCTATTTGTGTTGTTTACAGTACTCATTAACTCAACATACGGCGAAAAAATGGAATTAAATCGTGAACATTTTCATGCGATTATTTTTTACAACTTTCGACGTGGATTAAGGCAGCAAGAGTGCATGGATGAACTTAATTCAATTTTTGGCGATGAAGCTCTATCAAGGACCAGTGTTTATCGATGGTATGGTGAATTCAATCGAGGTCGTAGTTCACTCCAAGACGAATTTCGTGAAGGTCGTCCAGAATCAGTTGTTGTTCCGGAAACCATTGATGCTGTGCCCGAACTGATATTGCAAGATCGTCATGTGACCTATCGTGAGATTGAGACAACCTTAGGGATTAGTGGGACCAGCATACATTCAATATTGCATAAACATTGGAATGTCAAAAAAATTTGTTCGCGTTGGATCCCACACAATTTGTCAATCGCTCAAAAAAAGGCTCGTGTCGATTGGTCGAAAGAAAAGCTCAAAAAATACGATCGCGGTGCTTCAAAACACGTCTATGACATAGTGACAGGTGATGAATCGTGGATTTACGCGTATGAGCCCGAAAGTAAACAGCAGTCGACTGTATGGGTGTTCCAAAATGAGCCGAATCCAACAAAAGTTGTTTGCGGCCGAAGCACTTGCAAGCAAATGATCGCCTGTTTTTTCCGAAAAAATGGACATGTCGCAACCGTACCACTAGAACAACGCAGAGCAGTCAATTCTGAGTGGTACACAACCATTTGTTTGCCAGTTGTCTTCCAAGAAATCAGGAAAACCAACTGCCGAAGACGGATCACTCTTCACCACGACAATGCGAGCTCTCACACATCGGCTCAAACAACTGCATTTTTGAGCACTCAAAACATTGATTGATGAGTCATCCGCCGTATAGTCCTGACTTGTCACCAAACGACTTCTTTTTATTCCCGTACGTAAAAAAACAAACTGAGAGGTCAACGTTTTTCGACACCTGAAGAAGAGGTTGCTGCGTTCAGAATGTATGTTTTGGAGATAGTTCAATCAGAGTGGAAAAAGTGCTTCGACAATTGGTTCAAACGCATGCAAAAGTGTATAGATCTTCATGGGGAATATTTTGAAAAACAATAAAGCGATTTTCGATAATTAATATTTGTTTTTGTTCTCTAATCCTAAAATATAAAAGGCAGCCCTCGTACATACATACTTTACTACATTTAATTTTTTGCATCATGAAACATTTTTTTTTGTCTTGAACTCTTGAACATAAATTGCTTTTATAAAGACGAATATCGATAAAAAATAACTATTTTCAACTCAAATTGAGCTCTTATCGTTTTCGCATGGTAGCAGATAGATACAAACTTGTAGGTAGGAGTATGTATATAAATAATAATTTCTGGTTTGTAACTTGTATAAACTATAAAGTAAAAGGACAAACTTTTTTTAGAACTCTTCAAATAGATGAAACTTTAAAATTGGTTTTTATTATATATACGTACCTACGTATAAAATCATTTTAGACAGGTCCGTTATTATGTTTCTATTTTAAAGAAGAAAATATTATTTATATTATTTATTATATACCAGTGACATGGATAACTTAATAATTTATTATAGTGCACCAGTAAACCTGCAGAGAGTACTATGAAACGTTGAATATGCACAAAGCTAAAAAGCTTTTTTTCACAAAGCTGGTTCTCGTATATTGTGTTTTTGATTTAGGAGCCTACATCCTTACCAAGGAAACACCATATTTCGAGCAAAAATGTATACGACAAGTACGTATTGTCTTTAAATGGTTTTTCTAAATTAATGTACAAAATTAAAGCAGACGATTTCTGAGAAATTTTCACTTTTGTGTTGCTTTGCTTGACGGCAATTTAATGTTTATGACTTGTTTCTGTCTAAATTCTTAAGTAATGAAATATCAATCCATTTGTATATAGTTCACTAATAAAATTTCCACGAATTTTGAAGGATACATTTTTGTAAATAAAATTTAGTTTAATTTATTTTTTAGTAAAAAATTTAAAATTTGGTTTTTGTTTCAGGTGAGTACGAGACGCTATTTATTCATAGAAAGAATGATTTCTACACTCTGTTGGTAGTTATGGTAAGCGCTAAAGAAATTTAAATTTAAAGCAGACATAAATTTGACTGAAGAAAGACAAAAATAATTTAAACAAACGATACGGTTCGATTTCTTGATTAAAGGGAATGTTGTTTTACTGGTATCATTTCGCTTGGAGGCCTTCTTACCAAGTTGTAAACGTTTAATCCTGTAGCTGTGTAATGCTGTGAGAATGATTTTGTATGAAAACAAAGAAAATAAGCCAATGAAAGCTGATTTGCAGCCACAATACAACTATCGGTGAAATGACTATCGATGATTTTTTCGAGCTAATACCAAGCTGCTAATTCAGCGAGTATGATGCAAGAGTTATATGTGTTGCTTCAGTTTTAACGAGTTAATTCATCGATTAATAATTTTACCTCATGTTCAATTCAGTAAAAGAATACAACTTTATCAAATGAATTTGTAGAAAATAAATACGTCGGAGATCGGAGTGCAAAACCAAGCACTTATACTCGTATTCCATCAAAAGCAATTTTCGTTTGATACTAAATTTGTTGATTGTTCGTGGTAAGGAAATTTACTACGTGAGAGAATGCATCTCTTAAACACAATTTTAATTATTTCTTCACCAATTTTCAATTAATTTTACTTCTTAAACTTTTCAAAAGTAAACATCCTGACCGGAATATAGTACAAATTCCAAAACATTCGAATGTGTTGTTGTTTCTAACCAATACAAATAAAATTTAACATTGAAACAAAATCTACTTAAATATGTAAGTCCTGCTCTACTCTCATTGACAGACACCTATATAAAAATAAATACCGAAGATTGTGTTGGTTGCACTAACAATCAGCGTATTCCATTGGTCATTTACAATAACAATCGCATTAAAAGTATTTCAAATCCAACGCGTATTTATTTTATTTTGTATTCTTAAATTAATATTTTCAAGGCAAATTTGTAGACTTATCTCAATATAAATGAATAAATAAATAAGAAACTTTGCATGGTAAAAATGTACTAGCATTTTATAGTTAAACAAGTGGAAAGGGATAGAGGACTTTTACCATGCCTCTATTTTTATTTGTTTGCATTTTGTTGAAATCAAAATGGGCCAAGCCACACGCGGCTTCAGATTCTGGCTTCAAACTAAGTCGTAATAGATAATGTCTATTTATGTGTAACAAAATTGACAAAAAAAAAATCATTTCTGAAATGTTTTCGCATGCATCGTATCGTACGCAATACAAGTTGAAAATAATTAACACAAATAAATGAAGATTTTTACACATATTATAAATAAAAATAATTAATTATTTAATTATAATATAGAAAGGCTAAAAATGTACATAATAATGTTTTCTTCTTTCATTTTGTTTGAACGTCTGTATTTTATACATATCACAACAAACTGTATTTCATTTTATACTAATCGTACACGCGAAAATAAAAGCAAATCAAAAACTTATTACCGACCAAATGGCACAATGGTTCAGTGTTGCCACAAAAAAAAATTGAAATCGTAATTTTTCGAGCAATGAAAACGTCCCACAATGTCAAAACGTTCAAATCCCCCTAGTAACAATAAAATTTCGGACGAACATAAATTTAAAGTGCATACATATTAACAACCAAAATTTAAATAAATTTAACACAATTTTCTTGATGTTCTTATAAAGTAATATTTATTATTAATCAAATTAACAAGATACAAATTCATATTTACATATGTATATAAAAAAAAACGAGTGAGTCCATTAGTACTCTCAAGGAGATGTGTAAACATGGCGTGTGTATAATGCGTGTGTACAGTTTACTTTGAAGGAAGAAGGAATGCAATTTTACTAATCTGATTTTTCATTTGTTTATTATCGTTAAATTGGTCTATTACTCTTTCGGTATAATCGACGCAATTGGATTATGGGAGCTAAAATAAGATATATATACTGTCAAATCTAACTTTTCTAATTGTCATTGAAAAACTGCACAATGGTGGTCCCTTATCTCGTAGTAGATATATTTCGATCTGAGTTCATGTGCAAATCAAATTCGTCCCGCAGGAAGTTTATAAGTGGTTCAGTTTGAGGAACAGCAAAATTAATATTGAAATCCCCGCTCATAATCATCAGGAAAAGATGATAGTCTCTTTGAGAATTTTTGAAATTCTTTTAGAATATGGAGCAAGGACGAAATATATGAACTTCATTATGTCTTCGACAGATTTATTCGGCGAGGTGAATACAATGACAGAAAACATCTTATTTCCATTGAGAAGCTGAAGTTCAGCCGTGTGATTATCATCAATGGGTTGTGTTGTTACGCTCATACCAGTTGTTTGTGCAACGATGATTTCCTTATGTGAGGTGACTGTATAAGTTCTACTTGTATTTTTATATATGCTACTCCGGCAATCCACTGACCATCTCTCTTAAACTGAACGCAGCATTTAAAATTAGTAATATTAACAACCTCGTCATTGCGCAACCAGATCTCGGAAAGCAAGATAATTGAGCATGCCTGCGTGACTGTATCAGTTAGATCGAGGTGATGTGACCTGAGACTCTGGCAGTTCAATGTTAAAAACCACTCGTCATTATTATCTCGTACAAAAATTCGACATTATAACCTGAGCTATACTTAGCGGATTTGTAGTGAGGCGCGATAGCTCATTTTGAAGAAGACCCATTGAGAACCCATTTTTACGTCCTTGGTAGAAGACATGTTCATCGATAACCCACGTGATGAACAGTCCTTTGAACCATGATAAAGCAATATACACAAATTGTTGAATGTGTCTTTTATCGTAAGACAGACTATCTCGTTATAGGTACCACCCTAAGACAGACTATCTCGTTATGGGCATCAAACATCGGTCGATATTCGTTTTCTGTGCCCATCCAGCTTTAAGCCGCCTGAAATTCTTGCCAACTTGTGAATTTGTACCAAATCCATCCAGAGTTTTTTGACATTTTTTACTGTTGACGTTTTTATCGTTCTCGTTGTCAGAATGGCTTCATTCGATATACCTCAGACAGCCCATAGTTCCATTCGCCAGTCCAACTGTTTCATCAATATTGGTTTTGAGAAAGTAAGGCCAACCTATGACCATTGGAAGTTCGTACGGCAAATTATTTGTGTCCACTATACTCATTGTATGTATCTCTCTTGTACTAAACTCAGCGACAAGTAGAAGACATGATCATTGATAGCCGACGTGATAAACTGCTCCTAGAGACCCGTTACTCGAGATAAAGCTACATACATAAGTTGTTGACTGTGTTTTTAATCGTAAGAGTATGTAATTTCGTAATCGTAATTCGAATTTCGTATCGTAATTATTTTTTTTTTTTGATTTTTCTGATCGATGGAAATGTCGATGGTTTCTATTTCACTTTTTAAATTAGGTTTTTTGTTTTCCATGCTATTATACATATATACATACAAGCAGGCCATGTATAGTACAAAATTGTTTTTATTAAATTTGTTGCTTTTTTTCAAACGATGTAGGTAGGTACGTCATTTCCGTTCGTTTCATTTACAAGTTTACTCTAATACAAAAATTTATGGTATGCGCGAGTAAAGATGTTTACACATCAAAATAAATTAATAATTACATACTATCGAGTTTGAAAATACAGCAAAGACGTTTTATTGTTCATTGATATATTATTAAATAACATTCGAAATTCAACAATCTATATATTCATTATGTTTAGCAACATAAAAACTAAATTAATTGATATTAGTACCAGGATGAATTATGTCTAGGGCAAATATTACATATGCCTAAGTAAAGTAAAATTATATAATATAAAATCTTTGTTTCAATATCACAAAATTGTTCGGCGTACTTGTATTACAATTGTACAAAAATTAAAAATAATATTAGCAAAATAATTGTTCAGTCTTGGTCTTTTTGTTTATTAATGTACAGTTCATTACTTTTAAATTTTTTGATCAATTCAGAGTTTATTTTTAAATCAAAGCAAGAACAGCCACTGGTTTTTAAATAATCTTTGCTTAATAAAATGCCTTTCAGTGAATCTAGCCCTAGTCGATTTCGAGTTTTTGTTTTGTTCAAGTTAATTTGTGAAAACGTGCGTTCCACACTAGCCAATGAATTAGGTAAACTTAAAATTTCAAAAATAAATTTTCTCATTAGTGGAAATGCTAAACTTTGGTCCTCACGCTTGATCTTACAAATACTACTCCAAAATAGTTGTAAATCTATTGAATTATTAAAAATACTACTTTCAAATAATTTTTCAAAATTTAAATTTTGAATTTCTCGGAACTCGGAATCGATTGTTTGAAGATCTTGTTCACTGATTAAATTTGGAAATTTTATAAATAATTGATAAAGCGAATTTATTTGTTTTTTCATTACTTTATGAGGATCAATTAGGGAAACATATTTTAACACACTATTATTGAAATCGAAACGCTTCATTATTTGGTCACAGAGCTCAATGTAAAATGAAAGGCAATTATTTCAAAATCATTTAATTTCATTTGCATTTATGTTGGAGGTAGCTATAGCCTTTTGAACATCTGTGCCTAAATAAAGTTGGTCGTCCTCTATAATGTTATACGGGTGTTTGAAATCAATGAACTGAATTTCTTTTGATTTAACATAATGAGGTTTTAGAAAATTATCGAAAATTGTGAGGACCAAACGTTTAATTTCATCGAACATCAAGTGAATCTGTGGTTTTTCACTTTGGAAGAGTCTATTTAAATCATTTATTTTCGGTAATATATATTTCAGAAATTTTAGATATAGTTCATTTAATGGGTCTTTTAGTTTAATTAGTATAGATTCCGCGTTATCTATTTTATCGTTTTGAACCGCAAAGCCGAAATATATTTTTAACGGATCATATAAAATAAGCAGGCGATTTACGACACTTTCAAGTGACAACCATCTAGTCTGGCTTGGGTGTAGTGTTTTTCTAGGCTTGTCGTCTAATAACGCAATTATTTCTTTTAAATGCGTGGCTCGTTTCGGACTATTTTGGACATAACTATAAACATCACGCGCCATTGATTCGACTGATGATGATGCTTTAAGCAAGCATATGAAGAACAAAGTGCAAAAGAGTGACAAATGCATTTCATTACAACTAAGTTATTACAATCTTTACTCAAAAGAGCAGCTACTGAAAGATGTTTGCCCGTCATATTATTTGCTTCATCATTCGATATACCTCAGACAGCCCATAGTTCCATTCGCCAGTCCAACTGTTTCATCAATATTGGTTTTGAGAAAGTAAGGCCAACCTATGACCATTGGAAGTTCGTACGGCAAATTATTTGTGTCCACTATACTCATTGTATGTATCTCTCTTGTACTAAACTCAGCGACAAGTAGAAGACATGATCATTGATAGCCGACGTGATAAACTGCTCCTAGAGACCCGTTACTCGAGATAAAGCTACATACATAAGTTGTTGACTGTGTTTTTAATCGTAAGAGTATGTAATTTCGTAATCGTAATTCGAATTTCGTATCGTAATTATTTTTTTTTTTTGATTTTTCTGATCGATGGAAATGTCGATGGTTTCTATTTCACTTTTTAAATTAGGTTTTTTGTTTTCCATGCTATTATACATATATACATACAAGCAGGCCATGTATAGTACAAAATTGTTTTTATTAAATTTGTTGCTTTTTTTCAAACGATGTAGGTAGGTACGTCATTTCCGTTCGTTTCATTTACAAGTTTACTCTAATACAAAAATTTATGGTATGCGCGAGTAAAGATGTTTACACATCAAAATAAATTAATAATTACATACTATCGAGTTTGAAAATACAGCAAAGACGTTTTATTGTTCATTGATATATTATTAAATAACATTCGAAATTCAACAATCTATATATTCATTATGTTTAGCAACATAAAAACTAAATTAATTGATATTAGTACCAGGATGAATTATGTCTAGGGCAAATATTACATATGCCTAAGTAAAGTAAAATTATATAATATAAAATCTTTGTTTCAATATCACAAAATTGTTCGGCGTACTTGTATTACAATTGTACAAAAATTAAAAATAATATTAGCAAAATAATTGTTCAGTCTTGGTCTTTTTGTTTATTAATGTACAGTTCATTACTTTTAAATTTTTTGATCAATTCAGAGTTTATTTTTAAATCAAAGCAAGAACAGCCACTGGTTTTTAAATAATCTTTGCTTAATAAAATGCCTTTCAGTGAATCTAGCCCTAGTCGATTTCGAGTTTTTGTTTTGTTCAAGTTAATTTGTGAAAACGTGCGTTCCACACTAGCCAATGAATTAGGTAAACTTAAAATTTCAAAAATAAATTTTCTCATTAGTGGAAATGCTAAACTTTGGTCCTCACGCTTGATCTTACAAATACTACTCCAAAATAGTTGTAAATCTATTGAATTATTAAAAATACTACTTTCAAATAATTTTTCAAAATTTAAATTTTGAATTTCTCGGAACTCGGAATCGATTGTTTGAAGATCTTGTTCACTGATTAAATTTGGAAATTTTATAAATAATTGATAAAGCGAATTTATTTGTTTTTTCATTACTTTTTGAGGATCAATTAGGGAAACATATTTTAACACACTATTATTGAAATCGAAACGCTTCATTATTTGGTCACAGAGCTCAATGTAAAATGAAAGGCAATTATTTCAAAATCATTTAATTTCATTTGCATTTATGTTGGAGGTAGCTATAGCCTTTTGAACATCTGTGCCTAAATAAAGTTGGTCGTCCTCTATAATGTTATACGGGTGTTTGAAATCAATGAACTGAATTTCTTTTGATTTAACATAATGAGGTTTTAGAAAATTATCGAAAATTGTGAGGACCAAACGTTTAATTTCATCGAACATCAAGTGAATCTGTGGTTTTTCACTTTGGAAGAGTCTATTTAAATCATTTATTTTCGGTAATATATATTTCAGAAATTTTAGATATAGTTCATTTAATGGGTCTTTTAGTTTAATTAGTATAGATTCCGCGTTATCTATTTTATCGTTTTGAACCGCAAAGCCGAAATATATTTTTAACGGATCATATAAAATAAGCAGGCGATTTACGACACTTTCAAGTGACAACCATCTAGTCTGGCTTGGGTGTAGTGTTTTTCTAGGCTTGTCGTCTAATAACGCAATTATTTCTTTTAAATGCGTGGCTCGTTTCGGACTATTTTGGACATAACTATAAACATCACGCGCCATTGATTCGACTGATGATGATGCTTTAAGCAAGCATATGAAGAACAAAGTGCAAAAGAGTGACAAATGCATTTCATTACAACTAAGTTATTACAATCTTTACTCAAAAGAGCAGCTACTGAAAGATGTTTGCCCGTCATATTATTTGCTTCATCATTCGATATACCTCAGACAGCCCATAGTTCCATTCGCCAGTCCAACTGTTTCATCAATATTGGTTTTGAGAAAGTAAGGCCAACCTATGACCATTGGAAGTTCGTACGGCAAATTATTTGTGTCCACTATACTCATTGTATGTATCTCTCTTGTACTAAACTCAGCGACAAGTAGAAGACATGATCATTGATAGCCGACGTGATAAACTGCTCCTAGAGACCCGTTACTCGAGATAAAGCTACATACATAAGTTGTTGACTGTGTTTTTAATCGTAAGAGTATATAATTTCGTAATCGTAATTCGAATTTCGTATCGTAATTATTTTTTTTTTTTGATTTTTCTGATCGATGGAAATGTCGATGGTTTCTATTTCACTTTTTAAATTAGGTTTTTTGTTTTCCATGCTATTATACATATATACATACAAGCAGGCCATGTATAGTACAAAATTGTTTTTATTAAATTTGTTGCTTTTTTTCAAACGATGTAGGTAGGTACGTCATTTCCGTTCGTTTCATTTACAAGTTTACTCTAATACAAAAATTTATGGTATGCGCGAGTAAAGATGTTTACACATCAAAATAAATTAATAATTACATACTATCGAGTTTGAAAATACAGCAAAGACGTTTTATTGTTCATTGATATATTATTAAATAACATTCGAAATTCAACAATCTATATATTCATTATGTTTAGCAACATAAAAACTAAATTAATTGATATTAGTACCAGGATGAATTATGTCTAGGGCAAATATTACATATGCCTAAGTAAAGTAAAATTATATAATATAAAATCTTTGTTTCAATATCACAAAATTGTTCGGCGTACTTGTATTACAATTGTACAAAAATTAAAAATAATATTAGCAAAATAATTGTTCAGTCTTGGTCTTTTTGTTTATTAATGTACAGTTCATTACTTTTAAATTTTTTGATCAATTCAGAGTTTATTTTTAAATCAAAGCAAGAACAGCCACTGGTTTTTAAATAATCTTTGCTTAATAAAATGCCTTTCAGTGAATCTAGCCCTAGTCGATTTCGAGTTTTTGTTTTGTTCAAGTTAATTTGTGAAAACGTGCGTTCCACACTAGCCAATGAATTAGGTAAACTTAAAATTTCAAAAATAAATTTTCTCATTAGTGGAAATGCTAAACTTTGGTCCTCACGCTTGATCTTACAAATACTACTCCAAAATAGTTGTAAATCTATTGAATTATTAAAAATACTACTTTCAAATAATTTTTCAAAATTTAAATTTTGAATTTCTCGGAACTCGGAATCGATTGTTTGAAGATCTTGTTCACTGATTAAATTTGGAAATTTTATAAATAATTGATAAAGCGAATTTATTGGTTTTTTCATTACTTTATGAGGATCAATTAGCGAAACATATTTTAACACACTATTATTGAAATCGAAACGCTTCATTATTTGGTCACAGAGCTCAATGTAAAATGAAAGGCAATTATTTCAAAATCATTTAATTTCATTTGCATTTATGTTGGAGGTAGCTATAGCCTTTTGAACATCTGTGCCTAAATAAAGTTGGTCGTCCTCTATAATGTTATACGGGTGTTTGAAATCAATGAACTGAATTTCTTTTGATTTAACATAATGAGGTTTTAGAAAATTATCGAAAATTGTGAGGACCAAACGTTTAATTTCATCGAACATCAAGTGAATCTGTGGTTTTTCACTTTGGAAGAGTCTATTTAAATCATTTATTTTCGGTAATATATATTTCAGATATTTTAGATATAGTTCATTTAATGGGTCTTTTAGTTTAATTAGTATAGATTCCGCGTTATCTATTTTATCGTTTTGAACCGCAAAGCCGAAATATATTTTTAACGGATCATATAAAATAAGCAGGCGATTTACGACACTTTCAAGTGACAACCATCTAGTCTGGCTTGGGTGTAGTGTTTTTCTAGGCTTGTCGTCTAATAACGCAATTATTTCTTTTAAATGCGTGGCTCGTTTCGGACTATTTTGGACATAACTATAAACATCACGCGCCATTGATTCGACTGATGATGATGCTTTAAGCAAGCATATGAAGAACAAAGTGCAAAAGAGTGACAAATGCATTTCATTACAACTAAGTTATTACAATCTTTACTCAAAAGAGCAGCTACTGAAAGATGTTTGCCCGTCATATTATTTGCTTCATCTGCGGCAAAACCAACTAAATTTTCTTTATAATTAATATTTTCTTTTAAGAATACCTGTACTATTGCAGTGTACAAACTTTGGGCATCTGTATTAACCACCTCAATCAGATGGAAAAAAATAATCTTTCACTTTAAAATCTACGCTAAGCCGTACTACTAAACTTAAAATTTTCGTTGTTGAGACGTCGGTAGATTCATCGACACATAAAGAACATTTATATCTCCGTAATAAAGCACATACCTTTTCATATTGCTGTATGCCGAGTACGTTTTTCACTAAACAAGTACTTTTTGTTCTTCCACAGTTAATATTTCGTGCAATGTTTGAGTCTTTACACGCGTTTTTGATCATTTTTGTTAAGTGATCTGATAAATTAAAGGCCAAATTATGCTCTGCTATTAGAGCAGCAATATGCAACTCTGCTTTCATCACATCATGCTTCAATTTGGTATGATCTTGCAAGTGACTATAAATTGTTGGCTGTATTAAAATGCTGCGTACTTTCGTGATATGACCGTGTGTGATTTAACTTTTAATTTTAAGTTGCAAATACTGCAAATCACAGGGTATACTGAACTATCAGAGAATTTATTTTCCTTCACCCAATTTTGTAATAGAGGATCTTTTTCCCAGGTTGCACGGAACGGTCGCTCCTTTTTATTTTTCTTCTAGAAATTGCAAAAAATACAATATGTAAGTATGTATGTACAGTATAATATAACAATTAAAGACAATCGCATGACATGAAAATAGGAGTAAGTTTAGGTGTCCCGCGGACTGTACAGCCCATTATAATAAGAATCCAAAGTCAAAATAGACAGCACAATCTTTATTAACCCTAGAAAGGAAACGCGGGGTGAAAAAACACCCCAGATCAGTTTAAATCTCTCGGCAAACACAAACAACTTACGTTTACGACCCGGGACCGTAACCATAATTCCGTTTCATCATCTAAGAGTAGAGCAAGCACACTCGCATCATCAGTAGCACGTGGAAGCTGGAGCAGTAAACATTTGAAGTGCGTCTGGGGTGTTTTTCCACCACGCGTTTCCGTTTGTGTATATTTTTCGTCATCTTAAAGTTTTTTATAATTTATTTTTTAATTTTTTTTTATAACCCCGCGTTACCAGATTAGGTAAAATAAATAGCGATACTTTTCTAGGGTTAATTTTCTTACATAAATAAACATACAAATAAAACAAAATTTAATCTTACCGTTGGCTTATCAAGTAAGGTATTGCAGTCCTCTTCGAATTCATTAACAACTAAAACAGAGTCCAATTTGTCTGCATTCTCTTGCAATTGTGGATCGTTAGAAGTAGACATTGCATTTATTTTATTATGGTCACGTGGTGCGCCGTGGATTTCGCTACAAATAATAACTAGCTCTTGCGTGTCTGGTGGTGTTTGAGAAACAGTTTTCCCCTCCGGTTCGACAGAAGAAGCATTCTTTGGCAATTGCATTACTTCTTCAATTTCAATAAAATCAGAAAATGTTCGTGTTGTGAATATTGGCGTATTGTCTTCTATATTATTGATTTGTGATGTTTGACCCATAATAGATGTTTTCCCCTCAATTGAAATATCCGTTGATTCTGCAGCTTTGGCTTAAAATTACATTAATATTAAAGTTATGTAAGTTACTATATTAATTATAATTCAATATAATTAATATAGTAACTTACATACAGTAGAAAAATATCGGTTGATATTAGATCCTGCGTCGGAAATAGAACCAGATTTTTTGCGTAAGCCCGATTTAACTTGTGTACAAGATACAGAATCGTTCTTTTTTCGCGTTTTGCTAAAATTTTAAAGATTATAATAAACAAATCTATAATAATGCATTACTCATTCGTAAACTTACAAACAATTGCGAAATGTCGTCCAAAATTTCAATGAAATGCTGGCAAAATAATTAACGTATAATATTTCACGTCCTGAATAATAAAAACTACGTTTACAGTTTCTTAAAAATCCCGAGAAAACTATTTTAATTTTTTCAACGACAATCATTTGGTATTTGCTGTTCGGTTTTTGCTGAAATTTTTAAAATCTAATAAATTTATAATAATCCACTATACATTCGTAAACTTACCAATAACAAACAGGTCAGCGAAATTTTGTGTTGTTACTGCCGAATTATCAAAAAAATGGTGAATATTTAGATTCTAGCTATAAATTCTAGCTATATTCAAAATCTAATAGTACTTCAAATACTAATAATGCTGTATGAATTATTTTACGATTCACGTTACGATAGTATAAATAAACATAAACAATGAAATGTACAATTACACAATTAATTTGTTTAACACAAACCGAATTTATCAAAACAGAACACCAAATGCAAGCCAAAAACTGATTAACTAACTGTATTTGAAATTTGAATAAATGCAATTTTTGCTTTCTCTTTTTAATATTTCATTACGCCACGACTAGAAAGAAAGATTCACTGAACTGAAATTGGTATGTAATGTACTAGAATATACGAATACAAATGGAGTAGAACTTTTCTTCTAATAAATAATATTCCCTATAAACAAGTCATTCGGAAAACAAACATTTTTTTTAAATCATAACTTTTAGGAAATATTTTTTGAATGACACTCAGTGGAACCACACTTTCGAAGATGCTGTGATTTCGTCAAATGCTAAACAAATACCAACATTACCGACCAAATGACACAGTGGTTAAAGCTTTGGCGTTTGGATTGGGAGATACCGGGTTCGAATCCCGATAGGGATTGGATGCAAAAGGGAATTTTCATCTACAGATCACGATCTGTGATTAAAAGGAACACAACTACAACCCCCTATCGGCGTGCAAAACTCATGGGCCAACCCATCTTTCATGTCCAGTATAGGCTGGCATGGAGCTGTGCAATGTGCAGATGGTAACTTAAATCGATGCGTAAAGTAAGACGGCAAAATAAACCGCGAAAGAGCAGGGAGCGCTTCGGCCCCAAAACAGATGGCATGGATCAAAAAAAAAAATTAAAAACACATGAGAAAAATAAACGTCATTTTTTTATTACTACCACTACTTTGATACCGATATCACCCCAAATTTATTTTATTGTTTTATCACTACACAACACTACACTTTAAAACCTTATTTTATATTTAAACACCATTTTTTTTGTATGGTTTTGTTATTGCTCTCTCGAAAATAAAATTTAAACTAAAATCTACATGTGAAAAATGGTCTTGAAATATGTTTTATTCGTTTTCGTTTGTGTTAGTTCAGCTTCACCGAAAATTTTTATTACGCAGTTAAAACGGATTTTGTAGGTAAAATGGGAAAGAAAAGAAGGTGAAGTCGGTCTAAGGAAGGCGTGTGTGGCTTGGCCCAATAACATAACGTGTAAATTAAGGCAAAATGAAATAAGGACTGAACAAACAAAATGCAAATGAGTACAATTTTAAGCAAGACCAAGAAAACATTATTTTGTGAGCCCTTTCTACTTTCTGCCAACGTTAAAATTCGTCCGAAATTCTATTCGCAAATAACACTTAACTTACGAATAGAACTGGCTCTGGTAAAAGCATCATTAGTCGTGTTTTATTATTCGAGCACTATCCGGAGCCAAATGGCAATTTTCTACTGAAACTCCAGCTATTATTCATTGGTGTCGCTGTACTATTAAACTTAAAACTAAATTCATCAATAAAACAAATATTTATCGCCTGAAATATACTAATTCAGTCATGCCACACGAGCATTTTTTGTATTTTGGCATTTTTTTCTACCAATGTTTTGTTCTGCTCTCTCTTAAATAAAATTTTAACTAAAATGAGTAAAAAATGTCCTTGAAATATTTTTTATTTCATTTATGTTTGAGTTGTGTGGTAGAACAGAAAATTTGTTAAAGTCGCAATTAAAACTTGTATCATAGGTAAACGGAGAAAGAAACGAAGAAAAATGCGGCATTTTTTTTTTACGTGTGGCATGAGCCATTGACATTTATTTTTACATAACGTTATAAACAAGAATTTATCTTTCTGGAAACACATGAGCAGATTTTCTGCCGGCAGCGCTGCCGGCAGAATTTCGAATGAACTACATGAGCGTCTTTTTTGACTAGCAGAATCTTTTTTTATTGTTTTTGTTTTACTTTATCTATAAGTTTTCCTCCATTTTGATTGATAACTCAATGGTTAAAGCCTTTATTCCACAATGAAACATATTTTTTCAGTAAAAAAGGGGCGAGATAAAAATATAATTTCGCCACGTACCAAAACGAAACAAAAAAAAAATTCAGTAAAATTTACTGGCGATAAGCGGGGAAAATGTTGCCATAAAAAGAAACTCAATACTTTTTATGGCAACATTTGTTTGTCTTTATCACTCTAACGTAATTTTAATATGAATACTCTCTTCTTTTCGGTTTCCCAGTATTTTTTACTGAAAAAATATGTTTCATTGTGGAATAAAGGCTTAAAGCCGCAATTCCATTACTGCGGCTTTTGTTTTTGTGCAGAAAACCAGAAAGAGATAATATCAAAAATCAGACAGAGACAGACTATATTTATTTTATAGTGAAATTTTAAGGGGAATATTTGACAACTACGAAATTATAACAAAAATTAGTTGAAAAATGAAAAATATTGTTAAATCAATTTCATTTATATCTCTACATTACTAAAAAACCTAAATATTATTTGTAGGCACCATTTTATTATGGTTTTTAATTATTTCCTTTCAATAATTAAAAACTAAGAAAACGCTTTCCTATAAAAAAGTTAGGGGAATATTTGACCACGTTTGTAACATAACCTAAAAAATATCACATGCATTAAAATTATGTAATACGGAATAAATAATAAAAATTAAATCTTGTAAAATATTTTAGTTTGAACTTTAATACAAATTTATAATGAAAACGCGATTTATATCACACTCCACCAAACATATAAAATATATGAGCCAAGTGCTCACCATAAAAATATTACTAAACTAAAATTTGCTGAGAGTGGGGGGTATTTTTCATTTTGGTTGCCATAAAAAATACTTCGATTTCTATTTTTTATTTATAGTTATGGCAACCAAATCGCTACAACAACAAAAAATTTAAGTAAAATAAATTTTCCTGTTGCGCCGCTCACACACATAGAGATTTTTGATTGCATCTCTTCCTGGTTTTCTGCACAAAAAAAAGCCGCAGTAGTGGAATTGCGGCTTAATGCGTTAAAATAAAAAAAATAATAATGGTACTATTCCACGGGAAAAAATATTCAAAACTAAAACGAGACAAAAATATAGATTGACTATTTGAGAGAAAAGTTCATCCGATTATAGCTTGCTGAATCAAAAAAAAATATTTTAGATAAAGAAATTTGTTAAATTCTTGTGTATGAGAAGAAATTTTTTTTTATTAAAAATAATTTAATGCGCAATTGCACATGTTATTTTGTAGGTTATGTATTTTATAGCAGAGCAATTTTTTTATTTATTTTTGAGAATTGAATATAGAAATGAAATAACTTGATTCTGCCTGTCCCGATTATACATATATATTATTTAATTTATTAGTAATTTATTGTCAAACATTAAAAATAAAGATTTTTTTTTTTAAAATAATTTATAGGTTAAATTTTGTTGAAGCTAAAATTTTCCCCTTACATATTTATGGTAGAGCATTTTTTTTTATATTTTCAAAAAGTAAAAAAAATATTAAAATCACATGATTCTGTTCATCTCAAAAATAATATTATATTTTTTAGTAAATTTTGGGAATAAAATTCTTTGTTAAACATTCAAAATGAAGATTTTTCATGTTTTTTACAGGTTTTATAGGTTACATTTTGCTGATGTCAAAATTTCTCCAACTTTTTCTACCATAAAATAAAATGTTGTGTTTCAGTCGCACTAATGTTTGGTTTTTATCAATTGTAATGGTGTATTGTGATTGTTCCGTATATTGGTCTGTTTCAGCACTCTCGAATTAATTACACAACCGTAGGAAACAACATCAGTCGTCGCGACCTGATGAGAAGACTGATTTTTCAAATGATTATTCTCATCTGTTCGAAACTGATTGTTGTGATTCTTACACATTAGCCATCTATAAGTCAAAAATTCAAAAATTTTCTGTTTTCTCCATGGAATAGTACCATAAAGTAAAAATCGCATGAACATAGTTGCGATTGTTAGATTTGTTTTCTTCTACGTAGCACACCCTAGTGGGCAGAAAAATTAGAAATAGAGACAAGAGTCAGAATTCTGATCGCAAAACAGAATATGTACATGTATTTCACACCATATAAACGTGTTTATTCTAATTTTTCTGCTTTCAGAATTCTGTCCATGTGTTTCCAGCATAAGTTTCTAATGGCTTCAGGGGTTTAAAAAATAAAGGCCTTTTCAAATTTCCCATTGAAATGGATAGCGTTCCCGATAGCGGCTCCCGATAAATAGGTAGAGCAAAATATTTTTTTATCGATTTTTAACTAAAAAGTTAAATAAAAAACCTTAATTTAGAGTTAAATAAATTAATTACATGCAAAAATAGTGCGCTAAATATAAGTTTTGACATAGAAAATTGGCTGCTCCGGATAAATCTATCGGGCGCTAATAAAAAAACACGCTAATTGTTAATATAATAGTAGCGAGAAAAGAACTGTACTTCGAAAGTAGATGATTGTTTGGCATTTGCCCACATTCAACTCAAGGTTGTTTTTTACACACCATGTGGCGAAGTTGTTGCGGTAGAATTGTAATAGATTTTTGGAGCAAATGGGTAGGCATTTTGAACGTAACACTTGAAGTCGCATCCACTCTTTCTAGCCCGTCCCTAAGAAGCCCGCTTCAGCATATAAGCCGTGGAACTGCCCTTTCAAGCCATACAACGCACCCTCTAGTTTAAACATCGATCGTGCTGTACAGTATATCACCGTATCGTCCATCATTATCTCTAATTTTATCTATTTTCCATCTGCTATCATTATCCCTAATTTTACGTGTCAACTTTTTAACTCAAACTATAAGTATACAAGTTGAAAAACTTATGTTCTCATCAGCCAATACGTAAGAGCTTAAATAGTGTTAAACAAAAAGTGCACTGCTTAAACCTTTTCGGTTCTTGTTATGACTACCTATATGAGTACGAATATACTAGTGCAGAAACGAGGCCGCGTTTTACTTTCTATAATATCAACAGCTACATTTGTTGAGAATATCAACGGATCAATTACATTTGTTGAGAATATCAACGAGGAAACAACCATTGAGGATATCAAAATTAGACGTAAATTAGACGCTTGGTGGGAACTATTTTGTAGCCTTGAAGATGAACTAAGAGAAGTTCATCTTCAAGGTTACAAAATTATAACCTCAACATTCCTCAACAAACATCAAAATATGACTAATTTCATACAAAGTTCTTTAATGTACAAGCTTTTCTGACAAGAGAGCTCAAGAGGCGTAAGCCAACTATAAATCAGAACCTGATTAATCACAAGTTAAATGCAACAGTCAACAACATTTATTCTCAACAGCGGGTGTATTTCGAATCGTCACAAGATAAACCTACGAACCAAAAAAAGGCGCTCAAATTGCCCAGTATTAATATTCCGCATTTTAACAGTGAATACATACAATGGCCGTCATTCAAGGATTTATACGAAGCTGCTGTTCATAAAAACGATAGCATATCACAAACATACAAGTTTCAGTTATTGAGAAGCGTGCTAGAAGGAAGTGCATCACGAGTAATTCAAAATTTTTTACTTACCGATGCCAACCAACTACGACGAAGTTTGGCAAAAACTCCAGAGAAGATACGACAAGGAACGATCTATTATCAGTACAATTATTCCAAGATTTGTAGATCAACCAACTATTGAACAAATTTCGTTCAGTCAACAAAGGACATCAGCTGAAACTTCCGATAATTTACTGAGAGGGTTGAAGGCGACTGACTGCGAGACCCGTAAACCGAGGGTGTTGCATTAATTGGTCAACAAATGGGACAAGCAGACTGGCAGCAGTGTTCTTTGCATTCAGTTGATCGAGACACGCCGACAGTGGATTTGTTCCCGGAATTTTCACATCGAAGGTGTGACGCACTAGAAAGTTATAATGTAACTTTAAAATCGAACAAACAGTTTTCCAGGCAGTCGCACATAGCCACTGCAAAAACTGAATGTTTATTTTGTAAAAATCTCATCAATTGCACAAGTGTTACAAATTCTAATGGTTTGACATCGAGCATCGCAAAACCTTTGTAATCATTCTTAAGCTATGTATAAATTGTCTAAAAGAAGGGCACAATGTTGACAACTGTATGTCAGACGTAAATCAGGAATAATAAAATAAATGTTAGGCATATGGAAAAGGATGACTAAAAACATTTAATGACCCCGCTGTATAATTACTGAAAACACTTCAGAATGTTTAGAATAATTTAGTAATGTTATTGTATAATTAGATAAAAATAATAATATATACTACCAAGGGTTTTTTTCAACCCTACCTATTTGACTGTTAGGTGAAAGTGATATAAGATATAAACCTAATTTAGATGATCTCACTCACGCATACCTCTTTCTTCTATACTTCTAGATAATTAGGAAACTTCTCGTCCCCATTAAACTATTTACTTGGGTATTAAAGACGGCATAGTATTAAATTTAGAAAATCTCCAAAATCCTGATTCATGGGACGTTCCTTATCATAGTTAAACCAAAACAATCACATTTTTCCAAAAATATCAAGCCAACTCATTTTTTCAGCTAGATGACACCAAACTGCTTGAACAACCGTCTACTGAAACTCTCAATCTGAATGGTTACCCATTGGTTACCCATTGGCTAAAGATATTAGATACATTCACAGTTCCCTAGATTTTTATCAATAAAACTAAATTAAAATGATTTTCATCTTACTTTAAGGAGGGTACCACTAGTACTTTTAAAAGATTTATGTCTATTAGAGTGGTATACGACACAAGGATGGCGAATGTTAATAAGAAATAAAAAATTTTACATTAACTTACAATGTTTTGTAGTTTTACAAAAAGTTTCTCAGTAATTATTTTAATGTTGGTGTTTAATATCAAAATCCGCAATTGCAAATCAATATGTCTTCTGAATTGTCTCGGTTGTCGGTTTTCCTGCCATTTATTTATTTAAAAAAATCAGAGGTTCTTTATCTGATTTATTGAAGCGTTTTTTTGTATGTGAGAAAAATCGATGATTTTACGTAACATTACATGAAAATCGAAAAGTTTAAAATTCTGGTTGGCATCTAGCTAGCTTTCCATGAAAATTAATTGTCTATTGGATTTTATTAATTTTTTTTCAGTTGATTTGATTTGTTTCATTCATTGAAATTTTGTAACATCTATCAAAATCAGTTTAAACGGAAACTTCATTCGTTAATAAACTGTTGCTCTAACAAGTCAATTTATTACAACGCAATAAATAATGTACATGCTAATATAATTCCGATATACATAGCTATCCTGTCGCATGGAAAAACCATATACTATATATTTATTTTTTGCTCTAATTCAATAGTAGCTGCATGAAATCCAAATTACACAATTAGAATAAAAAAAACTGTCGTATTGTGAACGTAAAAAATCACCTGAAAATATTTATATTTACAAATCACATGTTATGAATTTCTAATTTTGTTGTGATTTTAATAGATGTTTTTTGTACACGTTATTTATTTGCAATTCGAAATTTTATTTCGATAGAATTTTAATTTCGAAATAACTGAATCTCTAGTGTATAACTATGTATGTATATATAGAAGATACAAGTAGAGTATCTCTATATTGAATTGTGTATATGATTTTATTATTCTGAATATGTTAACAATAATCAAAATTTATCGCGTGATTTTTAAACGAAACATTTTTTACAGCGTGGTCCAGTTTTGGATGCATCAGCATTAGGGAATGATTTTATAGTTAACTTCAACAATTTTATTTTTGGCGTGTTTAATTTCAACAACCGCCTTAAATATAGAACTCTGTTCCAGATTTTGAATATTATGCCTTAAATTTTAAAATGTTAACCTGGTTTATTTAAAAGCAGAATGTACCAAAATAATAAGAACAATTTCAATTAAATTCCATCATTCAATTAAAAATTTTGATTTATTAAACTTGTTGGAGCCCGGATTTGTTATATTTTCTTGAATAATGTAGAAGTGAAAGGTCTCATATTTAAACTCCTTACAAAATAAAGTGTGACTCAGTGGTTGTTGATTAGAAACTCCCACTCACATACTACTTTTTTCTTGAAAATAGTATCAGTCATAGATTCACCCCTCAATGAATTAACACCCAAACTAAACCGCCCTGTATTTTTGAATTCTTAAAAATTTGAATTTTTTCCAATATGTATTCAATGTCTCATTTAATTGTATAGTGAAAGAGCGTGCAGCTGGATTTATTTACAGAATGACTTTTTAGTGTTCATGAACGAGGTTACGCACTTGTATATGATGAATGAATGAATATGAATATTTGAATTTTTTGAGAACCATCATATAAAAGGTATCCCCACTTTTAATTAAAATTTATACAGAGACATATTAAGCTAACTTACATTTGTATTGATGTTTAAAAAGTCAGTAAAGCAAATTTGTTCTGTTACCTTTGGTAGTTTTCTTTTAATTATTTTTTTAAAATTACTTAGGTTTATTTTTCTTTCGCTTCTTTAGCCAAATATCTTAATAGCATATCTTTGTATGACTTGATGTGGCAAATTTCAAGCCTTAGCATTATTTAAATAGATTTATATTCAACTATATAAATACATATATAGTATTTTAAATGTATAGAAATAGGTTTAGAAATAGATTCGCACTAATAACGATTAAATTTAGATTACGATAAAATTTGGTTGAAATTTTTATTATTGAGGTAATTTTAAATCATTATTCAAAATAAACAAATTTTAGCCAGGGTTCTTCATCGTAATGTGTATAGTAAAAATAACACATGTTATTGTATGTACTTGATTGGATAGCAATTAAATTAGCTGCGAAGCATATAAATGCAGACATTTAACCGTTTTCTGGCAAACCTCCGAACTATTGCATATAACTATATATTATTATCCAATTATTTGGTGCCAATGAATTTAAACACTCCCCACCCAAAGTAGAAGTTAAATTCACATACGAAAGGCAGTGTTTCGGTAGGAATGTTTACTATATGTCTGAACCAACAAAACTAAATATTGAACTGCTGTTATCGTTCACTTAGTGGCCAGTGAAAGGTCAATTTACGATGGAACTTTTCCATTTCAATTTAGAATGTTTTGAAATTTTGTCAATACTCAACACCCTGTGAAGTAAATTTCTGCGAACAGAATTTGATATTTACTTTATAAGCCTTGCCTTTTGTTCTTAACTGATAAGTTGGCCTTCATATAAGGATATTTGTTCGGTTTGCTCATAGACACGAGAATGAATATGTCAATGCCTTTAAACAAACGTATGTACAATTTATCCACGTTTACATTTAAGTCAACGCTGTTAAATTTGGTATTCCGATTTATTTTAAATTAATCGCATTTTTTGATTATTATAAAATGGTTTAGTTTAATCTCAGTTGGAAGTATTCCAGCACATTCCGGACCATATTTCAGAACTGCCCTGCACAGTATTTTTAGAACCCTATCGCAGTCGATTCTTATAGAAGATACTTGAAACTGCTCAAAGTTTCCATCAAATTCGTTTTAATTGAAAAACAGGAAATAAAAAAAGGTTTCCGAGCCACACGGAGGATGTAACCGGTTTCTGGTACTTGAAAACTGTCTTAAGCAATTTCCAGCGGCATTTCCGCTGAGGAAGAAACAAATCAAAAAATAGCCAGGCCTCGTCGGAAGACTTCCTAAACGAATTTTTCCAAAAGTAGGTGCGAGATCCTAAAATCCAACTGAACAAATAAGAAGTTTTAAAATATTTCAATGAACAGACAGAAAAACTGTTCTTATAATATTACAGAAATTTTATCTATATGCATCACCCCACATCCAATAAGGCTAATTTTAATAAATTTAATCGAGTACATTCGAAAAAAAATTCCATCCGCTTAAATTTCCCTGTCGTATTTCATGATTCCGCCCTAGCGCCAGTCGCAATCGATTTCTGGTATTTGAAAACTGTTTTTCAGTCATTTTCAAAAAAATTATTCAAGCCGTTCCCGAAATCCGCGATAAAAACATAAAAACCAATAATGATTGATTAGATAGAATAGGTTGATTAGATAATTTAGATAGATTAGAGAAATTAGATAGATGTTGATCCAAATAAAAAATAAAACACCACTAGTTTAGTAGTTTAGAAATACATTTTAATTTTATTAATATCACTATTCAATAACTGCGGATGGCCATCGAAATTAGTAACAACGGATCAGCTGATATTCCAGTTCTCATCATTCATATACTTAATCACGGATCAGCTGACATTCCAGTTTCATCATATACCTAAAATGAAGAAAACGTATTCGGATTAACAACATATACTTACCATTTACCTGGAATTCTGGCTGCTTAACATCATTTATTAACCTAAAATTAGAATTAGGATTAGTAATTTGTAATTACTATTATTTATTAAGTAATTTTAATACTTATCTTTCCTATTACTTTGTAAACACAAAACAAGCTGTCATTATTGTCAATATTTAATGTTGTACTAGAGTAGTAGTACGATGAGTGTATTTAACCATGTAACCGCAGCTAACTTGTATATTTTGTACTAGTACTTCACTTAATATTAGCAATAGTATATTTATAGAGTAAAATTTTGATACAATCTACATTTATTATACAATTTGAATATGACAGTAGATAAACGTATAATTGTAAAACTATTGTAAAATTAATTCTATTCAACTCGAACTGGCGATCAGACAAGGTGTAAAATAAAAATAAAAAATTATATTAAAACGCTTTTGGCTAATTAATTAATAAAATAGTAGTATTCAAAGCAGTGCTAAGATTTGAATTCACATTTTGTATTGGAAAATTTCAATTCGTCATCGGCTATCGTTCAACATCAACATCACATATACAATAGATTAGATAGAGTAGATTGATTAGATAGATTATGTAGATTAGATAGATTAAATTAGATAAATTTAAAGAGAGATTTTGTTTAATCGGCCTGTCACTCGGGAAATATACAAGGAAGAGTAGCTTGATTATAATTTATGCGTTTTAATTTTGTGAAACTAAAAATTCAAGTAGTTTTATCTTTTTTCGTATTTCACTACAAAATTTCTATTTTTTCAGCAAATTAGATATCATTGTCTGCTTTAAGAAGTAGCAGTTTTTGTGTAAGGTCTTATTTCTCAAATCATACACTTTACAAAATATTTATATTTAACTGCTTAATCCGAAAATGAACTCAAAAGTCTTGAACATTTAAACTTCACTATATTTATGGTACGCAAATAAAATTTAAGGAGTCTAAAACCTTACTAAACAATCCCTCGATACTTTTCAATTTTACTTACGTATTTTTGTGATATTTAACACCTTTTTCGAGATAAAGGGATACATTTCTTATTACCCTGAATTTGCTAAAAATTTTGGGTGTACAGGATAATTAATTATAGTACTAAAAGTGTCAAGTTATGATAATAATTTGGTAGGTCCTAAATGTTCGGACTTCCTTTTTTCGAATAATTTGTTTTAAAAAAGTTTGGATCTAATTAAATTAAACATTAAACTTAAATTAATTTAAAAAAAACTATGTTAGTTATGTTTTGTTTTAAATTTAAATACTGTTCCCTTATTTTTAAATCTTGGAGTGTCTCGAATTTTATTTAAGCCCGGCAGTTAAAATATCGTAAGCAACAGTTCAAGTTCTATTAAAATCTATAAAACTAATTTAAAGTAAGCTAATTTTGAAAAGTTCAAAAACACCTTAGATTTTCAAAGGCTGGGCTATTGAGTTTCCAGATTATCTAAGTTTATTGAACAAGTGGTAACGTTCCACAATTGGTTTAAAATATCTGAACGAAGCTAAAACTACAATATTAATAGATTTATGTTTGCGTTGAAAGTTTAACTCAAAATGTTTAATATACAGACGGAAATTTTAAATGATATCAAATCGATTTCTTAATCGTGAAAATGAGGGAAACCATTCAAAACCCTATAAAAAGGATCAAATATCTTTCGAAACTTTTTAATAGTCTCATATAATACTGTTCCCACTATGGGAAAATAACATTCCATCATCACCGGTTTTTTTTTTGGTATTTTTCCAATTTAATATTCCATATTTATGTATATTGTGAAAGGACATACCAAGAACTAATTTATTCATGAAAATTGTTATAAAAAGGGTTCTTAAAAAATCAATTTCCTTTCTGATATAAATTAAATCACTGATCCTTATATTGTTATAGATGCGTACATTGTCCAATTAATGTATAATCGAGTATACGTATTTACGAGTTATGGCTATGTGCCTTTCGTACGTTATTTTAAGTGGTTTAGAATTATAGTAAATGGCTTAGGTCAATAAATTTTGATTATTTTTGACAGCCATTAAGTGCGTAAAAGTTATTTAATAAAAAGCATTGTTGGTGCTATGAGTGTATGCCGAGGCACAATATATACTTACGAGTATATGGACTATAAAACCCTAACGAAAAGCAACAACGTAAAAAAAGGAAAATATTAATGAAGATGGAGATTTTACAATTTCCCAAAACAATAAATAGGTAATGATCTTTGAATCGAGAACGAAATTTTCTCTGTTGGTGAGCCAAAAACAAACATATGTGTTATAGACTTTATATTTCCTTAAATATTGCCTATTGGGAAAATTGGTAAAAAGTATGTGTAGCATGTGTAAATATTGTAAATGGAACTTAATAGGTGATGTACTGTCGTCAGAATTCTTTAATTTTTTTAGTGAACACGAAATTGCAATAGAGAACGCTCTTAACGCCATACAGGACGTTCGCTCTTTTCTGGAAAAAAGCTGGACACTCTTAAGCACCACAAACACGTGCTAAAATTTTATGTACATATTCTACGGAGTGTATAGAGTAAATAATCTGCAGAACTAAAAGATTAATTATTAGTTCGTATTGTTATATTCTAGCGCTCGACTTCTTTGCCAGGCCTTTCTTACTTTCCATTTTGCTGCAACCAGTTCTCTAATTTCGAAAGTATAAATAGCATTTTGGCGCATTTCCTTTGAGCTTGAGGGGGTTCTATTCCTAGTCGCTTCTTTTATACTGTTGTTGAGTTGTTCTAGTTCTTCTTCTAGCTGTATCGGATTTTTAGTTGGCACCTAAAGATTAGTATTATCTTCAACCAACGTCCGAGGTTTCTCCCAGCAGGTTTTGTTATTCTTTCTCTTTCTTCACAATCGTTGCACTGATAATCTTGATAAGAGGCGTATGCTCTGACATAATCTCCTCGCGGCTTTCTAGGTATATGTAGATTTCATTTATACCTTTGGTGATAAAGTAGTTCATAATGTCGAGTATTTTGTTTCTATCCGGAGGCCAATAAGATAGTTGATCTTCAGAATGAAAGTCGCAACTACATACTCGTGCTGCTGAAAACATCTCTCCTCCTATTTAGGAGGTTACTCTTGGTTCCTAGTAGGTATTTTCTTGCATTAAAATCACCTCCGATTATGAAACGATTCAATTGTTTTAACTAATTTGCAATAGTCTTCCTTCGTTGAATTATATTTTGAGTGGAATATCCATAGAATGGAACCTTGATTAGAGCTTCAAGGCATTTCATCTGTTTAGCTAGCCGGTTTGCGAGTATATATTTTGGTTCCCCCGCTTTACTAGGTTGAGGTTTTGGTTCCTTTTTTGTGAAAGTTTGGTTAATTTTTTCCGGTATTCTTGGATTTTATTTTCGCGTTTTATTTCCTAATCTTTGTAGCTTCTTACCTATTTCACATCCCCTGTAGTTTGAGAGATGTGGCTTGTTGCAATTAATGCTTTTTGCAGCAATATCTTCACGCATTAAATCGCTCTTTGGCAATATTTCTGTGTATGATTAAAAGCTAGTAGACCGTCATTCTATCAATGGCTCTATTTAAATTTCATGTTAACCATTGCCTTGATACACACATTTTCCAAGTTTTGGTTGTTATTAAAAATGAGCATAAATAGTGGAAGCCCTCTTCTGTTATTTTGAATTCCTTGTTCAATATCGATTTTATCTTTCTTAAAACCCATTTATGACATGTGTTGCGTTTATGCATCGTAAGACTCTCCGCTCATTTTTATTTTTTTCTAAACTATACTGATGAGAAATTTGGTTCATAGTAAAATGGATGCCGTACTGCCTTTGAAGATATATTTGTTAACATCCACTTCTGCTATAATAATTTAATTGACAAGAGTTCCAGAGATCGACTTTTAAAGTACGAATGTTTATAAATCATTTGAAAGAACTCTTCTTGAAATACGCGCCGATTACCATGAATATTTCCGTCGACGAAGCAATGGTTCCATGGCAGACACCCATGTAAGCAGTATATACGTGATAAACCTGTGCGCTTCTGGTATAAAGCATGGGTCGCCGCTAGTCCAACAGGATATAGCTATGCATTTGACATTTACCAAGGACGCAACCAGGAGCGTGATAAGACGATGCGCTTAGGTGAAAGTGTCATTCTGGATTTTGCAAAAAAAAAAAAAATTAAAGATCGGTTTCCAGATATTCCCCTTACATATTTTTTGACAACTTTTATACTGGACGAAGTTTAACAGGTGCACTTAGGAATATGAAATGTGATGGGATAGGCACGTTACGAGAAAATCGTTTGAAAAATATCAAGATGGCCGATAAAAACCAGATAAATAAAAAGATACAGGGATTATTACGAAAGTTTTATAGATAAACAAAATGAAGTAATTCTTACTAGATGGAAGGACAGTAAAATTGTTTCTATGATGTCGAATGCTTTTGACATAAATGCGCTAGCTACAGCTCACCAATATAACCATTCGGAGCAAAAAAAACTGGCATTCCACAGCCACACGTAATCGCCAATTATAATAAATTTATGGGCGGAGTGTATATATTGGATCGCCACGTTTCCAATTATCGAATGGGTATAAGAGGCAAAAAGCTTATATGCCGTTAGTGCTATGGATGTTGGATTTGGCCGTTACACCGCACAAATCTTTTGTAATTGTTTACACTGCTGCACTAAGGAATTGCGTAGAACGATCAAAATACAATTTTTAAAGATCTGAATGCATTTTATTCTTATTTTCGTTCTATGATTTAATATGAACGATGATGAAATTAAGTAGTTTTGTTTAAAATTAGATCATTTCAATTTTCGAATTACACAATTTTATTCAGAATTTGCACAAACAACGTTGTTGTTATTTGTAATCTATTTTTATTTGCAATAATATCATCACTTTTCGTTTCTATCCATTCATCACTTATAGTTTTGTATGTACGGAATTTTGGTTTTCCTAACTGTACTTAAGAATAATTTCGATGAAGGGATTCTAATGTGGCTCCCTCCAGCGATGGGTTTTAACATTTTAAAACAGTTTTTAAATACCAATTCTTGCAATACATTTGAAGGTCATTTTCTCTAAATTTAAATTGTGGCAGTTGAAAATTGGTAAAATTTGAAAATTCCTAAAGTTTATTTCTTATTTGAATTGAAATCATTATTGATGCTTTTGCACCATAAGGTGTTGTTTTCTCTGAACTTCATTAAACTTTTTTTTTCTTGATATAAATACCAGTGTCTGTCTGGAAATGATTTCTCGTTTTATAGAAATTTCAAATCCAGAATAAGGTGTCTAATATTCTACTCCCCATTATTTTTTATCTTTAACAATTGAGAACGATTTTTTCTAATATTATTAAATTGTTATTTTGGGGAACGTCAAAAAATATCTAATAAAAAATAACCAAATTCCCATTTATTTTTATTGATTTTTTATTTTGTTAAATAAAAAAAAAAAAATTATAAATTTCGTTTTCGTAAATTGAATTGAAAAGAAATAAAACTTTATCGCTGATGAGGAAACGAGTAAAAATCCAACAAATTAAATGAGAAAGTCCTAAGATTGTTTTTGAAACTTTTTTCTTGTTGTTTTTGTTAAATAAAAAATGTGAAAATTTAAACTTTATTTTCATTGCTTATCAAATAATAATAAAAGTAATCATAATATAATATTTGTGATAATTTATTTCAGTTTTATATTCCAGAGGAGACGAAGGTATCGTAATAAATCTTTTTAAATGTATTTCCTTAAGAAAAACTGATAATCTGTGGTTTATCCTTTTTAATTCTCTTGTACTTTGTGTGTTCAAGGCGAGAAGAGCAAACACAGTAAATATGTGTTTTAAAGGCATTTTTCATTTATACGAGTCTGAATATGCTTTTAAAAAATAATAAGTTAATCTTACTTTTATTAAACATTGGGTTTTTTTTTAAATTTGTGTGGTTGTAGTTTAAGACGATAGGTCTATGATTAGAGACTGTATTGCAAAGAACAAAAAAAGTTGGTTATACATAACCTTAAATTTTATAGTATGTTATATGGGTTTTCTTGTTTTTGTAATGTATGGGGGCGTATGGGTTTTTTGTGTACATTATTTTGTGGGATTTTTTGTGGATGGTTATTTTTGTAAAAGATTTAAGGCGATTGTTATTAAATGAAAATCGATGAAAATTTTCTGCCATAACATCCACATAAAATCAAAACCTTTAACTTGTAAGAATGATTTTGTTGGCTTTTGACAAATAAATATATAATATTTATTTTATGATTCAAATCTGCTTTTTGCTATATATCAAGGGAAATTCGCAATTTTTTGATTAAACCTAAATTGCGCTATTCATTCCTCCTAGTATTTATTAAAATTAAATTAACTTGATAAATTTACAAGGTTAATTCGCGAGCGGATCGAGTAGTTTTCGTTGTGATCCTATAAAGAATAATTTTAGTTTTTTTAATATTTGCTATAAGAACCTACAAATAAGCGGCATTTGCCCGAGGGTTTCTAAAATATGCTAATTCCCCAAAAACAAAACGTTCGCACCATTCCATGTCTCTAATTTCTTTGTAATTGTAAAGTACAGTAAAACATTACTGTCTTCACGTTTTATTTGGTTTTTAAAAACCAAAGCCCAGTATCAGTTACATGGTGTTAAAATAGTTGTTTCCAAAATATTTAACGTAGATCAACCAACGTATACTACTTATCTGTTAATTGATTAGGCGTTTAGGATCTATATCCCGCCACAATGCTTTTTTGGAAGCAAACGGTGGTATCTCTGTCCGTTTGTTTCCGTAAAAGCATTGTTCAACGCAATGAAATAGCATCTACCGTACTAGCTAAGAACACGTCGGTATTCATCTTGATTTTAGGTTTTGTAACGGTGAGCTGTCGAGTGCGGAATTGCGTTCCGAATGCAATATAACAGTTTTAAATAACAATATTTTCGTTGATTTTCCCTTCGAACTTTATTAACTCTATGCACGTTTTTCTGAATTAAGTGTGTTCAACTTCCTATAATTCAGAGCATATCAAGGGTCAACAGGTCGATAGAAAATCGGCAAACCACGTGCCAAAGGATTTAAAAATCTTTTTGAAAATTAATGTTGGTGGTAATCAATGCTGTGTTCGTCACATTTTTATTGCCGTCGTCAAGAACACAGTCTTAACGGTAAACAAATCCATCAACCAGCATCATCAAACAACGCCACTGCCAAAAGTTTCATCATATTTATCATCGCCAATTTCAGTCTCGTTAATTTTGCTTTCTCTCTCTACAATTTGCTCAGTGGCTGGTTGTTGATGGACCGCTTTTTTAATCATGAATTGTTGTGGATACCTTGCAGCGTGGCCGAGCCATCCAACCCTATTGGGTTTGATGAACAGTAGATATCGCTACCTCTGAGAAGTTGCTTTATCTCGTGGTTCATACGAATCCGATATTCGTTGTTCGCTATCGCAACTGTAATTGGACCAAAGATAGAAAGAATGAAATTTCTTTCGAAGACGACTGCGAAACATGATCGCAAGAATTTTGATTGCTTTTATTTCTGCCTGCATATCACTCAACGATGTTATAACTGACCCGAAGTATTCAAAGTGTTCAAGGCTATCAAAATTTTGGTCGCCAATTTGAAGATTTGGTTTTTTTACTGTTAAACCAAGTCTTCTTATGCAGCGATCGAGCGGTATACAGCTGTTCTTGATATCACTTGGTCTTCGGCCAAGAAGCACGGTATCATCTGCTCATCCAAGAATTTGGTCTGATTTATTAGATATACAGCGCGAAGTTTCAATGTACATGTTTCATTTGTTGCAAATCTTCAACGAGTTTTTTTTTGATGACGGATCCTTTATTTTGTCGGTAAATCTTTGCAATATTTTAAAAGCAAATGCATCACAGCTTAAATAAGACTCGACGCATTTGAACAATTTTGTAAAAAAGCAATATTCACCTATGAAGTAAAAAGTAATTATTTATTTAAATGTATTCAGGAAAGGATTTACACGAATAACAAAAACAAAATTTTACTCGTACATTCCACACGAAGTTACAAAATCTGAAAATCCATTTCATTATTTTTGACATCTTTGAGTTGTTTTCCTGCTTGCTAACACAATTACCATTAGATCAATACATAGAGGTTGGATAAATACTTCAGAGATGTTCAAAATGTTGAACCCCGTATTTGGATTCATCGTTTAAACACCATGATACGTACTCCAGTTATTCAATTTGTTGACTATAAAATTAAGGACACTAAATATAAATCCAGTTAAAAAATTCGGTGAGTATTTCTCGAAAGCTATGATAGATTTTAGAAAAGCGTGTTACGCTAGAGTTATAATTCATTTGCTAGTTTTAAGAAATGTTACTAATCTGTTTGCTGAACAATGCCTCCAAAAATCATTCAATGAAATCAAAAAATCTAATATTTTTTTCTTATCTACTTATAATGTTTGCAAGAAGAACCGATTTTTTCTACAAAACCGCCATTGGTTTCTTATACTGCTTCCATTTGTTGAATATTTCAATGGTGGAATTAGCAGTTTGGATTTCGGCCAATCTAAAATTTTTGGTTGCTTGCCAGTGGTGTTCTAGTTCTGCCCAAGAGCAATTGTCAGTCATAATAGTTTCCAGTTGCTCGTTGACGTTTGACTCTCGAGATTCTAATTTTGAGATGAACAAAACATATAATACGCTTGTTACATATATTTGTGCATAATGTATAATACAATTCTAACCTAATTAATAATCCTTATTGTATCATGCGCTTTATTTTGGTTTCGACTATTATAACTCTCGATCCATCATTCAGTTTACTGGTTGTTTTAAATGCTTATTACACTTACCTCTAATCTTTTTCAAATATTAATCGTCCAATCAAACACCGGGCTTAAATTTCGAGCGGATTCCCCAAACTTGAATGAAGCCTTATTAAAACCATAATAGCCTATAAATAAAATTTAACCCTATTTTAAATATATTGTTTCCAAACTGGAAACGAGTTAGTGACAAATAACGAGCTAGTGAAATTAAATAAACGAAAGTACGGCATTGGTTTTCTTAATTATGAAATTTAACATACCATGTTATAAGTTAAGCAAGTTTCATAAAGTTCTAATGGCGCTTGGAGAGTATTGCACCCCATAATTCATTATGCCATCCGGTTAGTACATAATACTAAATGGCGTTGCAGGATTTTGGAATTGGTTATTTCAATAAAAATTAAAATATTTTTTTTCAGAAACATAATTTTTATTTTTAACCTTAATTTTTTACCATGTGTTCAGTGTTGTCATTTTTATTCGCTATCAGTTACAAAATACGCAAAGAGATGAAAGATACTGATACTTCGTTTGCATTTCTGACTCTGTACAATCATTTCTTCTTCTTTTATAAAATCAAAACAAGGAAAATAATTTTTTCTGAAATCGGCTGTGAGTTTTAAGTAGTAATAGAGTTTAAATGCAGTCGATATTCCTCCATTCCTTTTGTATACAATGCACCATCAGAAGAGTAAACATCACTCCAGAACACATTATTGCTTATGCTATCTACGGCATACAAAACCAGAGCGCCACAATCGTATACGTCCTTATCTCTGTGCTGGGAGATTGTGCAATGGTTCAGTTTTAAATTTAGTATCAATAGTATCACGCCAAGCTTGTTGAGCTTATTCTAGTTCGTTGACAAAGTTTCGGGCTCTCTTTATAAAATTGAACGGTTATTCTGTTCAGACGCCAAAGGGTCTTAAGTTATTATTGCTCAAAATCGCTAGTGGTTAAGGCAAAAATTCCAACCATTTTCTATGGTTGGAATGTAAACTTTCCTTTTATTGTGGCAAATTATTACTTCGTGATGTTTTATTTTGTCTATAATTTGGTATCGCCTTTCACTAGCCATGATTGTTGACATTTAATGGTTAATACTACGTCTATACTACAACATACACTACTTCCGACATAAGAAATGAGGATCCATCAAGGCTACTGTAGCAATCACTTGTTAAAGTAGTTCCCATAAATTTAGAAAGTCGAAACTCTGAATTTGGTATTAGCCCAGTAGTAAATTCAGCGCAAAATCAGCGCATAAACATATGCGCTCTTAATTTTTCTTCAAATTGATGAACATAATTCCACGCTATTTGTATTTTTGCCGACCGAAAAATCGGTTTTGTTTCCCCTATGTTAACTTAACGGTTTAACTAGAAATAGTAATTTTTATTTATGTTCTTTTGTATATACCAAGCGTACACAACGCAACTACATATTTTTAATTTTGTGTAGAGTTATTTTATATATTGTTAATCTATTATCCATTTGAAAACACTTGTAAAATAAACATCATACGACGTGTCTAATGAATGTTTTACACATCAACTGACACCTCAAATGAAATCTGCAGAATGCTAAATATGAAATAAACAATTTTCTAAATGGAATTGATAAACAAGAAATTAAGTGGGGGTAAATAGGTGGTGTATATAAAAACCGAAGTAAACTTATTTGTTTTCTCACTTCGACGTGTGCAAATGTTACAATCTATTTCATTCTGCTATCAACGTTTGTATTGCTGGAGGTGTCTTGGCACGAGGACTGGCATTATTTCAATAGAATTGAAAATGATTTACGTTGTTTCCTGAATATTGTCGATAAATCGTCCTAGCTTTTGGTTGGGACTTTTAATTAAATTTTTTTTAAGAATATTAAACCAATTTTCGGCAGTAGCATTGGACACTCTATTGCTTTTTATAACATCTTAAAAATATTGGGCTCCAAAGTGGTAAATACGTAAAATATTTTTTAATGTAGAATTCGATGAAGTCTTTGCAGTTAAAGCTGCAGGTTTGGAATTTATCTTCAATAGTTTTGATATCGTTTGTTACTGATTTGTACAAATTTTGGAAATGGATATAAAACGAAGATGAACTGTTATCATTGCATTCGAAATGACACTCCACTTTTGTAATCTTTTGTTCCACATTATCAACATGCACCTTGATATCATTACAAATTATCTATTTGCACAATTGAATAAATTATTTTCAAATTTCGAACAACCAATTTGATATAATATTTTATTTAGCTTATCAAGTTTGCAAAATTGAACAAAAAACAAATCGGAAACTAATAACTGTATTAAACAATGTTATAAATACAATATTTAAAATTCACATCAACATTAAGGCTATACATATCGCACATGATATGAAAAAGTAACATAACTCAAAAATGACCTATTTGATTTAATTCACTAGAAAGATCCGAAATGTTCATCATTTTCAAAATGACTTAAAAAAGGAATATTTTGGTTCACATTATAAACATATTTACATTTGTTTTTAATACACATAGAAATTCATGCGTAATTTCATGTTTTTAAGAAAATGTACTAAATTTACCTTATTCTATTGTCTTGCACTGAAATACTATCTACTATCTATCTATCTTCTATTATATTAATACGCTTAATTTTTTCAAACTCAACCCTAAAATGACTCCTAAACATGATCCGATCCGTTTACATTTTTCAGGGTAGGTCGACATAAATATAGCGGTGTGCCTAGGCTAGAAAATTTGAAAAAATTCCACCGGGAAGTACCTGAAACGGGTACCTCAGGTGTTTTCAGCAAAATTTTGTCACGACGCCAGAATGCCATGACAAAATATGTTTATATTGAATCTATGATCATGCGCATTACACCGTGACAATGGGCACTTTCAGGTCCCCTATCATGATTAGTAAAATCACCGCCAATTTGATTTAAAAATGTCATAGCGCTAAACATTTTCATAGTGTTGGCCGCGATTTTACTCAGCATGTTCCCAACTGTTGGGGGCCCTGAAAGCGCTCAATGACAAAATTTATTAAAATTGCCGATGTTTTTGTCATAACACTGTGATGACAAAATGAGTAGAAAATTTGTAATTGAATCTCAATTAAACAAAACAGAGAACATAAAATGATTTTACATACATTTTGGTGTTAATAGTTGTGAGTATAAAAATATAATTTTGTCATGACACTCTATCTATTTAAAATTTAAAAATTAAATCGCGATATCAAATTATATTTTTATGGAGTCGAAAATGCATGATAGATCTTATGCCGTGATGCGTCTTTCTGTCCACCTACCGAATCAACAAATAATTACATTCGGAGCAGGTAATGAAGTAGAAGCGTTGCTTGAAGCACAAACTGGTTGAACGAAACTTGAGTCATGGTTTCAGCTCAACTTCAATGACCAAAACGCACGTTGTTTCCTATATACTGACATTCCCCACCATTACGTTTACGTACGGGGTAAATGGCAACTTCGTCAAAGAGGCGGAGAGAAGATTGTTGCACGTATGTATACAGTAACCTTGAGAGATGAAGAGCGTTTTTTCCCGCGACTGCTTTTGCTACATATTCGAGATTCCACCAGCTTTGAATTTGTACGAATATTCAATGGTTTTATTTAGAAAACCTTCAAAGAAGCTACAGCTGCACGGGGTCTGGTAAACGATGATGAATGGAATCACTGCTTAACAGAAACAGCAGTCTTTCAAATGCCAAGACAGCTTCAAGAGACTTTTGCTTATATTTGTTGCTTTTGTCAACCTTCAAAACCTCTTGATCTCTGGATGAAGTATGCAGATGTCATGACTCTTGATTACAGCCGACACCATATTGAAAATGTAGCAAAGAATTTCGCCCTCCACGATATCAACATAATTCTTATTCAGCATGGACTTTTCTGCGCTATGATCGGCTTCCATCGAGAAGTCCCGTAGAAGAGCAAGTCTTCGATACAGTTCGAGAAGCAAGCAGCATTAATAATTCAACTGCAAAACGAAAAGCAGTTGGATGCATTTCGTAAAACAACTGCTGCAGTGAATACTGAAAATGTCTGCAGCCGAAGTTGAGATTTGAATATTTGGTTTGGGCGGGTAAGTGGTCATGTGATACCAAGCGTGCGCTTCCCGTTTGGGATTTGAATATTTGATTTGAGCGCGTAAGTGGTCATGTATCCCGAGCGCGCGCTTCCCGTTTGAGATATCAATATTTGACTTGTCACGTAAGTCATACTGTGTGCATTTGAGCGCGTGCTTGCCGTTTAAGATTTAAAAATTAATCGCGTATATGAATTTACTTTATTTTGATAAAAGTGCATCAAATTTACATCTTAAAAAATCTTCTTAATCATTTCTTAACCAAAAATTCAATAAAATATATTCACGTGGCTGATTATTCAGTCACAGGTCAGCTAGTAGAATAATTATTATCCTAAGTTCATTTTCTTTATCAAAAAATAAATCATAAAATGAATTTATTAAAAAATATTTTAATTCGCTTGGCATTTCACCAGTATAAGTGGGGCTCCTCCCAAATTAGTTCTCGCTATACTAAATATAATATAATATTATTCATCCGATGTATATTAGTATATTTTTACATTTTATTTCAATTTTAAATACATATTTTATTTCATTTTCAAAATGACTTAACTTATGATATGCATTAATAAAGTCAGCTTTTTTTATTTCATTTTCATTACAGATTTTAAGTCAATTTTAAAAAGAAATAAAACGCTGGTTTTAACTCTTTGAAACCCGGCCCCAAACCCTTACAAGAATTAAATCAATTATGATGGTGCTTAACTAATTGAAGGCCGCTGAATTCAAATCCGTTGACCAAATTAACCTCCGGTGAATGGTTCTGGAATGAATGGTGAATGGTTCTACAATTGAATATCTAATTAGATATAATGCCTATTTTAGTAATTTCAACACAGGTTGTTATTCAGTCAACGTTTTAAGATTTATAAAATTAAAAAATAATAATTATTTCACATTGTTCATAAATGTTACTAAATAAAATCTCACATACAAATTTATTTATAATGAAAATCATGAAAGCAATTGTTCTTAGAATTAATGCACAAATGAAATTTTCACTTAGTACAAAGTACTCTAGATGATCCTTTATTACAATTCGGATTTTTTACATCTACTCGATGAGTGGTTTTGTTGAAACTATGGAAGGTAATGAACCTCATTGTAGCGGATATTTATTTCCGGTCGAACTTCCGTCGATCGTATAGTGGTCGTTGGTGATGACGTAACTGTCTCTTCGTATTTTCTTTTATTCGTAGAATTTTAAACTAATCTTAGTTGCACTTCGAACAAATCACTCGTGATGAACCCTTGCAATCAGTGTTTTTACATCTACTAGCCGAGTGGCTTTCTTGAAATAAAGGCAGATGGTCAACTCCATCAAACCGGACATTCCGTAAATCGTACAGGTGTTGCTGTTGTAACCAATGGGTTATCATTTTTCCTTTTGTTGGAAGCTTTCTTGAAACTCATTTTGGTGGAGACAACATCCTAATTTCAATTTGAAATCTTTTAATTTTATGTTGTGTTGACAAAACTTCAAATAGAACAAATACTAATGCAACTCTTCAGTCAATTTGTCCACATATGTTGACTTAATCAAAAATGTTTCCATTACCTTTGAGGCGATTTGTCAACATACGTTGACGTGTATTTTAACTATCGTAGGAGCTTGAAAACGAATAAAAACATTATAATTTTTTCTGTAGTGCATATTTACGACATTCCCGAAAACGAAATATAAATGGTTTTCACCTTACAATAATAATAATATTATACTATATAAAAATTAATTTTTTGCTTATCTTACGTGCAAGTAATATTTTGGCGGGAACGTTTTACACAAACATAATTATTGCTCTGTCAAATTTAGTACTAACTCAAACACAAAATTAATGTTGACTTTCAAATAGTAATAGAACATATATAATATCTAACACACTAAATACACGGAAATAGTAAAGCGGAAAATGACTATAAACACATGTCAACATATGTTGACACCAGTTCTCAAAGAGTTAAGTAACAAAAAACACCATTTTTATGTGAGCCTTTCTTTAGTTCGGGGAGCCTAAAACACTAACATTTCTTTCTATCCTGCTTTATTCCAATGTTTGTTGCACTATTTTGTTTGGTAATAAAAGTAAAGATCTTATCCCTTTACTTTGCGCGTCAGCTGCCGCAAGTTGGAATAGAAAGCATCCATTTAACACCCAGTAAACGGAGGCCATTAACATATTTATTATTATACTTATTTTAAATTGAAACTCGGGTATATCGTACAAATACAATGTAGTTCTCGAGTATACCGTACAAATAAAAAACCTCTTAACGAGGTAAATGTTCGAGTGACGAAAGCCGAATTCAATTCACAAAATTTCTGATATCAAATTTGTGCCGAAAAAAACAATTGCATTCGATTTGTCAACGATTTATCGGAATGTTAGTGCATTCAGCGCGTTGTTGTTGAACATTCCGAAAAATCGTTGGCAAGTTGTTGTTTTTGACAGCTAGAAAGAAAAATGTAAACAAAAGCGCCGAATGCACTAACATTCCGAAAAATCGTTGACAAATCGAATGCAATTGTTTTTTTCGGCACAAATTTGATATCAGAAATTTTGTGAATTGAATTCGGCTTTCGTCACTCGAACATTTACCTCGTTAAGAGGTTTTTTATTTGATATCAATAATTTTGGCACGGCAAATTGAAAATGAATTGAATTGCGATTCGTTTTATTGTGGTCAGTCAAAACAGTTCAAACACACTCGATAGCACACAAGTGACCGCTACGTGGTATTGTGCCTTAGGTCGTATATTCATACGACGGATAAAAATCCGGGATTTTTCTATTCCATCGTTTTAACCAATTACATCACGTAAATTATACAACAGACACGCTTTTTTCATACAAAAAAGTTGAAAAAAAATCTGGGATAGAAAAATCCGAGATTTTTATCCGTCGTATGAATACGTCTTCATACACAGACGCGCGGCATTGACATTACGAATAGCGAGAGGCGAAGAACGAATTACGCATACTTTAACACAGCTGTCGGCTGTGTGTTACGGAGTGTGCATGATTCGTTCTTCTTCTCTCGATATTCGTCACTCCAGTGGTGTGCGTATGTGTATGAGGCACAATGCTCTATTCTACACTTGATCTCACAGAAATCATAACTTTCTTCTATTCTTTCCCCGTTTACCTATGATAGTGGTTTTAATTGCGACTCAAACACATTTTCAGTGAAATCACACTAACACAAACATAAATGAAATAAAAAAGACGGGAAAGGTTCGGAACCGAAGCATTTTTGTTGCCTATATAGTATTAACAGTATTATTATTCCGTGTCTAAGAAAAAGAGGTTCTATGCAGTGTGGTTTGTGTATTTCAAATATCACAAACACCCACATCCACCCACACCCACACCCACCTAACTTCATCTAAACCCAGCCCAACCGACCCCAATCAATCGCAAAAAAAGCCACCTAACATTACTACCACCCCGACCCACTATCTAATTCAAACACCCAAAACCAATCTCACCCGCACCACCCTACACCGCACTACTCATGTTGAAAAGTAGTAGGGTCAGGTCTCATCATTAGGTTCAGATAGGTAGTTTTTTCATTATATTCAGGACGATAGCCTACGTTCTGGTGTACTGTTTCTGGTGTGTGGTAGATGATTCTATTTCTTTATTTTGCATGCATTTTTTCAATCTTCATTTTGTAGTATTTTAGTAGACTTTATTTCAGAATCCTTTACCACATGCCACAAACAGGTCATGCCGGGTGTGATCTTATTACACACCCGGGTCTCGTGGGCTATCGGCTGAACATTTGTAGTTTAGTTTTAGTGCATGTTACAGAGTAGTAAAAATTTAGATCAGATGCATGTGTTTTTGGTAGAAATTCGATTGAGTAATTCAACAATTTTTTTTGCATGTTTCTTGCTGTTTTGTCACTAACCGCATGCAGCTACCATTCATTTTTGATTCCTTAAACAATACAATAAAATATACATATTTTAGTGTGTCAGTTAGAAACGAAAATTAATGGTAGCTACCCTCTCGCTGATATTCCATCTTCATGCGATGGGAGGGGAGATAAGATCTGTTTTTTTAAAGAAATCATCATAAAGATTAAAAAAGTATCGATTTTATGCAAGGAGACTGTAAAATGTTCAATGTTTTTAGTGATTTTTTCGATCACATCAATTTGTCAGTTTTTTAATTTTTTTTTGTTATGAAAACAGGGTCACTGTTAAAAATTCTCTTAGCAATGATAATAATATGATGTATTTATATTTGTTCATTATCATTATGAACCGCAACGGACCGATATTAGGGTGCATTTGAGCCAAAAAATTAAATTTTGCAAAAAATTAGGGTGGCTTTTAAGTTATGGAGGTCAATATCTAAAATATACGAGTTTTCTGGGACAAAGGTTTGTGGCTAATAATCCTGAAAATATGAACCAAAAGTCTTGGGCTCATTTTTTAGCAATTTGGCCGAATGTGGCCGACCGATTTTGCATTTTTCAGTTTTTTGGCCAAAATGACCCTCCACCCAAATTATTTGAATTTTTTTATGCTATTTGATAGCTGGCGTCAATACCTTTCCAACGATATGCATATGTCTAGGGTATGTCGAATAGGTTCAGTGCTGTGGCGTGACAAAATGGCCAAAAACGGTCGTTCAGAGGCCGGCCGCAGCCAACATGGCGGCCAAATCAAAAAGTTGCTTAGTTTTTCAAGTACTACAAACCCTGAAAATATGAGAACAAATGAAAGAAGTACGGACAAACAAACAAACATATATACCAAAGCAAGATTATATGGTGACGTCATAGAAAAATTTAAAAATGTCATAACTTTGGTCAAAATCATCCGTTTTGGACGTTTGAGGTGTCGTTGAACTGGTATTGACGTCTACAGTTATAGTTTGTTAGTTAAAAAATAATTGGGGCACTTTTTGGGGCAGTTATACCCGAAAAACTGATTTTTTGGGGCAATTTTCGGAAGGTCATATCTCCACTCAATGTTGGTAGAAATTTATGTTTTTATACATTATTTGGGTTTATTTTTTGGGTTTTTTATTTGGGTTAGGCGTTTCCAATGGTATATAGCATGACCCTGGCGGCCTCAAAGGTCGAAACTTGCTGCATATATACTTCGTTCGACTTCCAGCACAGTAGGTGCTTTCGTCACTCGTTTGGACTACCGTCCAAAGTGATACGAATGAACGTATTTGTTAGTTGTAGGTTGTTGTTAGAAAAAAAATTAATGTATGATAGCATTAAAGGGAATAACAGATTCTTTAAAATTGATCTTTTTTTATCGTCGTTGTTAAAGAGCGTACACGAGCTGCTATACAATACAAAAATGTTTAGTGTTATTTAAATTATGATTAAACATTTTTTTCCGTTGTTTTCTCATAATTTAAAAGATTTGGTAACGTTATTTATTAATATAATTACGGAAATAAGACAAATCCAGAGAATAATAAAAACAGATGAGCTGCTTTTTGAGTGATGCAAGGTTTTTGTTATCTAGATTTTTTTTTGAAAAACATCTAATGTCTAATATCAAAGATATATTAATTATTCACAGCTATATATCCCGAATCTAATTAGGTTGAAATAATATTTTGATTTGATAAGTTGTCAATGGCGAAAATTCTGTTAATTTTTGTTCCTTCCCAATTAAAGATGAACCTGAAAAGTAAAAGTGAATTTTTTATTATCCTTGTATTGAAAAGTTTCGTATTCTTCCTATAGTAGCAGTCATTTCTGCTGAAACAAGGTAGAAAAAAGTTTAAAAGTTTTTTTCAAGGTTTAACAAAAAAATTATAACTTGTCTGAAACATTTCACTTTTTCATTTTTTGTGTTTTTTAAGGGGGGATGTTGCGTGGCATTATATCACCCATTAAAATAATCAATATTATTAAAATGTGCATAGTAAGAGATGAGTACGGTATTGATCAAACGTGTATTCCCATCTACTATCGAAAAATTTATACTTTACCGTATGTAGTTTTCGGATAAAATGTTGCTGGAAAATTAATGATTGTAGAACAATATACCCATAGCATAAACTTTATTAAACAATACGAAACAAAATCCTAAAACCACAATCAGTGGGAATTTCAAGAAATGTATATATATTACTCTTCTAAATTGATAAGAGAGAATAGATTAATCAAACCAAGTGTGGGTTCTTCAGAACAAACACAAAAAAGTATCAGATTTATTTTAGTTTTGGATTTTTGTGTTGTTATAAATAAATACTATTTACTATATTCTTTTTGTACAGGCCGCACAACTATATATACGAGGGTTGTCTGAAAAGTTTCCGACCTGAGAAAGATATAACATGTTTTTCTTCAAATTTATTTTTATTTCTCTACAATTCCTTGTAGTACTCGGCGTCTTTCTCTGCAAAATAATTGTTCAAGGAGTGGCCTCCTCATTCGTCAAAAATCTTTATCCTTCGAGCGTAACTTTTAGCATAAGAACCAAAAAAGTCGCTTTGGGCAAGATCTGTTTAGCTAAGAGGGCGGTCAAGCAGTTCAAACCGTAATTCGTGAATTTTCGCCATTGCAATCGTTGAGATATGAGACGGGCCGTTTTTCCGCAATTTAATGGTTTTCCCGACTTTCCCAGAAAGCAGTTGCCCTCCCTTTCCCAGTTGAAGGAATAACCTTTACCGTTTTTGGAGCAGATTCTCCTTGGAAGTCCACTGGTTTCACTGAATTTTTGATTCTGGAGTGTAATGGCGTATCCAGATTTCATTAACAGTAATTTGCCGACCATAAAACTCTGATTCATTGTGCCTTAACTGCGCCAACAGGATAGGTTTCTCATGGCTGAATCTTGATTCAATATGTGACAAACACGTTTTTGAACACATTCAAAGCCTCTTTTATCTCTCTAACTTTAATTCGACGATTGACTAGTGCCATTTGGTGAACTTAAGCGATATTATCGTCAGTGATTGCAGTTTTTGGACGTCCGGAACGTTCATCGCCACCCAAGCTGGTACGGCTATGTTTATGCAGGGTCGCCAGCCACAGCGTCCAACTTTGTAGTCTTGGTTTTGCGTAAGCGTATTGCCTTTCAAAAATAAATATTTAATGACAACTCAATACTCGACTTTTTTCATTTTCGAAAAAACCTTTCACACCGACTGACTCAAACGATTGTTAAATAACAACTTCCGATTCAAAATATATTGTGAGTACCTTTCAACGCATGCACAAACGTACTCCTCCACTTTTGTTAACGAGTGCTGCCATCTTCATGTTGAGGTCAGAAACTTTTCAGACAACCCTCGGATATGAGAAGTAAACATAAACGTTTCAAATTTTCTTAATTTATGTATGAATAGTATGCCTCCAGCAATGAGGTAGAATACAAGGTTTGATCATGATAAAATAAGGACCAATCCGAAGTTTTGGTTGATCATAGATATACATATACATATTTAAAATTGGCTTTCGAAATGTATAACAATGTTCTTTCGTAGATAAACCCGATAAAAACTATATGCTCTATTAGACAATATGTATAACAATCTAAATAACAAATGAAATATTTGTGTTCCTTAATTAATCCTCAATTGATATTATTTAAAACAAAAAATTCAATTTTCTTTTCTTTCTTTTCGATATCTATGAAATAGTAATCAAAACATCAACAAAATTAATTGAAGCCCTAACAGATGTAGGACAGAAAATATACAACGCCTTCAGTTCACAATATGTAATGGTCTAATTTTTTTTTCGCTAGTATTTATTTATTTATTTACATTAAAATTTATATTGAAACTGGTGGGCGATTGAACGTCGTAGGTAGAGCAAAGACGTGTTTTTTTGTCTCTGCTCTAAATAAATAAATAATTTATAATTTAAATGTGTTTTAATTAACTAATCAATTAACTAATATATATGTGTCAATAAATAAATAAATAAATAAATAAATAATAATATTTTGTGGAATTTAGTAACTAAAGTAAAAAGTTGTACGTATTGTACAATTATATTAATTTGTGTATGGTGCGCTTGTAATGGTGTAGAATTTGTACATAATAATTTTCGTTTATATGTACCTATTTTGATACCGTTGGTTGAATGCATCTATGTAATTCTTCAATATGTAGGACTTTTTTGATTCCAAAAATGCACAAGATAAGTGTTTTTTAATTTTTTTACATTGTTTATAATACACACATATTAAATACATTAATACATATTTTTACAAATAAATAGTAAGTATATAATCATTATAATATACATATTTTAACTGTATTTTATAACTCGTAAAGACGCAGAGTACTAGTTTTCTCATCTAGTAGATTATTCGAGTATAGTTTGCGGTAGAAATAGCTTTTCAATTCTGTTGTTAGTTTTGTCACACTAGGTAACAATTTTTGTTGTTGTTTTTGCTCGACGATTATTTTTCGTTTTTTTCTGCTTCTGGTAATTTTGTTTGGCCCGTTCCATGCACGGCTTCAAAAGACCGACTTCACCTTCGTCTCTTTCCCTTTTTACCTTAGATTATACTATAGATAGAATACCGACAGTATTGTTTTGAAGTATCAATTTTGTAATGTTTTTATTATTGTTTTGATATTTTTTTAGAAAAGAGAAAGAAGAATGCGGGATAACAACATTATAAATTTCATAACATCAAGTAGTGGCGGTGTAAATTGTTTTATATAGGGCGGGGGCAAAAAATAAATTAAATGAAAATTATTTTATTTTTAAATTTTTTTATTAATGCATTATAATAATAAAATAATAATTGTATAATATTAAATAAAACTTTTAAAAATAATACAATAAGTATAAGTTATAGGTAACTAACATAAGATATTTCATTACTTTAAATAAGTATGTACACATAGATTAAAACATTCTAATAAATATCATAATATTATACCTATGTTATATCTAATGTTATGCTAAATTATTTAAACCATATTAAAATATCCTGTATCGTTAAAATTAATCGATTTATTAATATCAACAAAATACTTTTACTATTAAAATTCATAACTGATTTTGAATATTTGTAAATCATATACTATATGCATATTAATTCACTATACTTGAAATTAAACGAACTAAAAAATAAAATAAATCACAAAATTTAATACAATTAAATAGCGAATCGCTGCCCCATAAAAATTAAATATAAAAATTTTAGCAACGCCACTGGATTTTCAATGACAATTTACGATTTATTTACTGTTATTTTCTAAAATGAAGAGCAACTTTTTCCCGTGTTTGTTTTTAAATCCGAATGTTTCACTTATTTTTATTTAATTAAATTTAAAATAAATCACCTTTATCACTGAACATATTTAATTATACATACATATACTATAAATTTGTGGAATATTATTAAAATCAATTAGAAGGTTAATCAGAAAAAGCAATTAAAGAGTTTGTAAACACTGTCAAAAAAGTTACTTGTGAAAAGAAATTTCCTTTTTTCTTGATAATCGTGTGTTTTCACACTGGAACACACTACACTTGGTTATTTTAGTATAATAGAGCACTTGATTATTCACTTATTTATTGTAAACTAAATAGTTTTCATTCACATCAATCACAACCAAAAAACACTTTAAAATAACGAAAATTTTCCTATTTTCACCTCATCTGTGTTTCTCTATTTTATGTATATGTACCTCTCGTTTACCCATTCATTTTTAGTACTTCTAGTTTCGCTTGTATTTTGTATTGAAATTTGTATTGGTACGTTATCTATATAATCTAAGCTTTTTACCTATAAAATCGAGGTTAACTGCGAAATAAAATGTTTCGGTGAAGCCGAACTAACATAAATATAAATTAAAATAAAAAAATGTAAAGCCTTTTTGTTTAATTTTTTTTTTCAAGAGTGCAGAATAAAATAATTCAAAAAAGTTTGGTGTTTTAATATAAAATAAAGGTTTAATTTAGCAATAAAAAATCTATTACGGCTTAGTTTGCAGCAAGAAGCTCGAGCAGTGTATGGAACAGGCCTTTGAATCCTATCTCTTGTTTTATACACGAATTTACTCGTATATGTATTATATTTTACATCGAGATTAGCATTGGAGGTGTGCAATGAGATGTACATTTCGATAACCACCGAAAATGTGGTTTTGTGATGACGTATATAACTTGTTATATGCTTCTAGCTGCTGTGCTATGTACGAGTAACAATTGGTATACGAAGGAACAATGTACGGGATCAGGGCAGTTTTATTTTCATTTTATTTTGTTCACTTCATTTTGTATCATATAGCTAATTATAATATATATTTATTATATGAGCGACTCGTGCGACCCATGCAAGCATGGGTCGGAATTTATGATTCCGAATTCCGTCATTTCGTACTCGTCGACGGTCAAAGAGTGAATGACGATAAAATATCAATCATTTGACACTTTGAAAGATAAATATAGTTAAATTAAAATTAAAAAAAAAAAATAAATAAATTAATGAAATAAAGGAATAAAGAAATTAATATACCTCTAAACATTGCAATAAGTAGTATTTTTATGTTGCCAAATTTAAAAATATCAATTTTTGAATCCCATATATTTTCAATGGCCACAGCTCAGCCCAACACCAAAAAAAGCTACGGACATTTGTGCATTATTAATAAGATTTGCTTTTTATGCTTGTGTGTGTGAATGTTTTGCTGAAAAAAGGAGGTAAAAAACAACAATCGAATTTTAGATCTTAGATCAATCAATATACACAGTGGCGGCGAGGATAAATAAATAAATTTTTTACAATAAATTGTTTTGTTTAGGAGTTGATGTAGTTATCAATTATTAATATAAGAAGGCAAACTTGCAGTTTTACACAGAACTCTTGTCTGAGGTTTAGATTTATATGTACAAATTAGTCTCTTTACTGAATATTATAGATATTTTTGTTGAAGTTTGACGTCAATTTAGCGAGAGTGTAATTATTTTTTAAATTTAGGATGATCAGTCGTTCGCTGAAATTTTTGAGCTATACTATTACCACCAGACATCAAAGAATCTTCATTTATGAATGTGCATAAAAATTCACGAATTAAAAAATTCACAAACATGGAGAATCAAAAATATTCTCGAAAATAAATTTTTCTATTTTTTATGCACATGAATATTCTTCTATAACAAAGTATTTTCTACATTCGAAAAAAATATTCATTCTCTTGTTTTGTATTGAGAATGTCAAGTAAAAATTACACAAATTAATAAAATGATAATTCATGACGAACCAACGTTCAGAGAAAAATAAAAGAGTGAATATGATGAAGATGTTTTATTCAAGAAATTGACGATTTTGATTTTGGGTGAATATTTTTCTATTTTGTATTTTTTGTTTTCATTAGAACGAGATAGATAAATTTTGTGCATACTCCGGTATGTATGTAGTTTTTCTTTTAGTGTATAATGTTAATTAAAATTGTATTTTAATAAAAACAAATACAGAGTGTTAAGGAAATGAAGTTTTAATAATTAATATTTTTCGGTTTTATATTTTTTCAAATCTGATATATTTAATCCCATTATTTTATATAATGATTAAAGTTTTTATTAAATAAAATTTGTTTTAGTTAGAATTTTTATTAAATGTTAGATTTTTATCAGGATCGCTGAATTTATTTTATTTTATACTAAAATAAAAACACCCTCCCTGTACATTTTTGTAATCAATAAAAACCTAATTAAACATTATTATAGTAACATATTTATTCATAATACATAGGGTGATCTCATTTGAGATGCTAATTCCAAAGCGGTAATTCCTTGGTTGGCTCTGAGGAACAAGCCGCCTAAAAAGGAGAAGGTATTTATGATACGCTCCGAATTACTGAGTGCGGATCAAAATTTTGTTCAGAAGAAATAGGCACACAACTACTAAAGTATAACCCTCAAAATATTTAAAGGAACAAACATGTTTTCGTTCATTTGGTAACCGCTTATGCTTCATTTTACGTCCAAGTGTTTAAATTCAATTTTTTTTTGAAAATTGCAAAAATGTTTTGTTTCTAGTGTGCGATTTAAATTTTAAATTCTATTATATTCGCTACAAATCTCCCATATATTATTTCCAAACAATTACAGAAAAAATTCAATTTAACGGACTAACTGGGGAGCCCGTTAAATCCGATTGTCCGTTAAATCCATTTGTCTGTTAAAATCGATTATCCGTTAAATCCGAAAGTTTTTAAATTTAATCTTCTATAGGTTTTGCAATTGTTCTGGAATATGGCCACCTAGGACAGAACTCGTTCATTTCTCAAACGATTATGATGGGATTGGAATGCTGGATGGAAATGGGATTCTGGAACTAGGCAACCTGGAACGGAACTGGACTAATTCTTAACCGATTATGATGGCATTGGATATCTCAAGGTCTTAGAAGGCATGCTCCCTAGTTCCATGTTACCTAGTTTTTGAGATCGTTGTTGATAAGAATACTATAAATTTATCCGTGCCCTTTGTGTAGGGTTCATCACGTGATTTTTTGTGAGAGTAGGTAGTTGGCCTGCCGCTCAACCCACTAATTCCGTGAGTGGATCACGTATTGGTGATAGATGTTAAGGCATCTAGCCTTACCAGAAACATGTTAGCATCATGAACCGCTTGCTTTAAGAAAGATGCCTGCTTATCAACAATTTATCAATATAGCTGACGAAAATAACTAACGAAGAGAGAACTTTTGAAACCAGTACGAGATAAAAAATAAATATGAAATAAAAAATTATCACATAAAGAATGAGTAATGCTCAATTTTTTTAAATTTCAAATTAAATTTAGTGATAAAATTGCACAAATATAATGGAAAATTATAGTGTTTTTATTGTTTAGTACAATATAAAAGAATCATAAAACGGTGAATAACCAGAAAAAAATAAATATCATTCAACTTGGTCTGTTTAGTAAAATAAATAAAAAAATATAGACTATATACATATACGTACTTTCTAAGGCATTTAGATTTGCAGAACATTTCGAACCAAGCGGAAATTTATACTTTTTAGGTACTTGCAATGCAAGAGCATAAATCCTGTGACGAGTACAGCAGTTTATCATTTTATAATCCCATATTTATCCGACGTGCAGAATTTCATCATTATCGGTTAAGTAATAGCCGTGTTCTAGGTGACCATATTAAAAAACTTCTTCTAGAAATCATTAATGAATCTCATTGCCATTAAACAAATCCAATCTCATCGTAATCGGTTGAAAACTGCCCGAGTTCCGTCCAAGGTGACATTATTCCAAACATCTTCCATAAATCATTAAGAATCCCATTTCCCATTTTTATACCCAATCCCATCATAATCGGCAACCGAAAAATGGAAAATAAAAAATTGTCCGTTAAATCGAGGGTCCGTTAAATCGAGGTCCGTTAAATCAGGATCCGTTAAATCGAGCGCTTACTGTATTATAGTTGTTTAGATACATATACCGCATTTATGCAATATAATTAAGACATTTTTTAGTATTAATATTGCAAGGATTTTTTTCATAATTCATTTTTGACTATAAAGCATCTTAGTTCTCCAAATAGAGAGAATAATAAAAGAAGCACTTGAACGTAAATTAAATCCCAAGCAGAAACGTGATCGCTCTATATTAAACAACTTGAAAATTATTCCCCAATAATCGTTTGCTTCTTCTAGGAGCAAAATTTTGTCAACACTTTGTCAAGCCCCTCTAACGGATTAGCATCCCGTTACGTATTAGCATCCCAAACCTAACCATCATGTAAACTAAATTCCTCCAGGTATTTACATAGATATAAATTTATCATTGACTAATATTAAAATATCGAAATTTTCTATATCAAATTGTTCATCGAAATTTTAGTTCTTTGATAAACCGTGTCACTTTGATAAAAATCGCAAAATCAAAATTTGTAAAAAGGTTGTTTCTCACATGAAATTGGTTCCGGAAAGTATTTTATAATTTATGAGTTTGATATTTTAAAATGTTTGTGAATTAGTTTACTCTTTTTTCATATTTTCATCCGTTAACTGAATAGATAATATTCATCATTTTTAAAAACATTCATTTACGAAAATCAAAATTCTTGTGTTTAGTTGTTCATGAGAAAATAAAAATCATAAAGTCGTGAAGAAAAAAAATTCACAATATTTCGATTTTGATTTTTTCGTGAATATTATAAATTCTTGTTCATCTGTTTTAGACAAATGAAATTCTTCTGTTTTATGACAAATGAAAATAGAAATTTTTGAATGAATTTTTTGATGTCTGATTACCACGATACGTTTATTATCTGTAATGGATTCATCACGGCTTTGTAAAAAGCATAAATGTTGTTGAGTAGTGATGTTAGCGGAAGATCGCTTGGTAACTAGTAGAGGTTTCACAGGGAGAAGATTCGCACCGTCTATTGGGATCGTTTCGGAAATAACTTTATGTGTTGCAGTCTGTTTGGTTTTTTATTCTAGAAAAGCGTGTATCGAGTACTCCTGGATAAACATTACATGTTTTTCTTGATACACTTTACTATCATTATTTATAAAAATGATTCTTTCCACAATTGTATTTCAGAGATTAACTATTTTGCTAATATTCCTTCACCCAATTATTCAGCATGTGAGTATTAAATTATTCTATTTATTATATTTTATTTTGATGAGCATTTTAGAGTTATCGAAATTTATCAGGCGTTATTATTAATACTATTATTCATTGCAGTTCCTGATTAATCTAATTTAGTTTGTTCTAATTAAGATTTTTAATTACAGAAGTTATTTGTAGCCGCAATACTTTCTAATTAAAAATAAAATTTTAATTTAAAAGTCAGAAGAGCAGAGAAATCAGGAATCATAATAGCTATCGGGTTGCTAATAAATTACAGATAGCTTGGAAGCTACAGAGCAAATTTGAAATGCAGTTAAATATTGCTGTGCTTAGATAGTTTTTCACGGATCATGGCATTTCTTTAATTAGATTATTTTCTAGGTTGTTTTGGGAGACAGTAAATTGGTGAAGGTTTTCATTAGCTTGTTCTACGTTGGATAAAAAAATTATCGCTGATTGCTCTTTTTATGATTTATGATTTATTTAATACAGTTGACGACCATAGATTATATTCGAATGTCTTATTTTAATATTTACTGAACCATTTATTTTATAATTGAAGCGTTAAATAATCGATTGGGTTATTTGATTGGTTATCAAGGATCCTATCCTACAGTTGTGTTAGCTACTTATTATTAATTCTGTCATCTTACAGATTCCTGATTAGTTTAAAAGTTTTATTTAATTCTGGTTTAATTTGTTTATGTATTGGGGTTCTAAAACTGTGTCGAACATCCATTTTTGATATATTACCTTACAGATTTCAAATTACCTGTTTTTGAAACCAGATTTCATTTGGTCATTTTTTATTTTTATAAAAAACATATTTGTGTTAGATGGCAAACACGGGCAAGGACAAGTGACCTTCACATTATATAATTTTTTTATTTAACAATTTTTTATAAATAAATCCTTTAAATCAACAGATTCACAAAGATTCTATTCGTTGAAGATAAACAGGTCGTGCCTTTCATTCCTGCTTTGATACGAGTCCTACAATATTTGCTGATTTCTGGATTCGATTTATTTTATTTTGATTTGTTTTAAGTGAACCAAATTAATTTAGTTAATACTAATCATAACATTACATTTATTTTATTCAAGTATAATTTGACTCATAATAATGACATTTTATTTCTGGAAATTTACTGCAACTTAATTAATTATAAATTGTTAATTATAATTATAATTTTTTTTTCTGATGCTGATTGCTGAATATTTATATCAAAAAAAAAAATCAAAAATAATTGTGTTGTCATGTGCTAACCTGTTTATATTACATTTTAACTAACAATTTACTAACTATTGACTACTTAGGTGTCTGAAACCGAGTAAATTTTCATAATAATTAATAAACTTTTCCTATCCCTCTATCTGGTTATATGTAAAAGAGTGTACGGATAGACCCGGCGTCAACCGGAAATCTTACTTAGGTTTGGTCGCACATTCCAATCAACCAAAAAATAAAAGGCTAGCACTTTTTCAAACTAATTGTACACGTACAATATTAAAAGGTATTTCTTGTGGAAGATGGAATTGTTGGTGATTGGAATGGTGGCTATAGTGAACAAAAATGGAATAAGTAATTTTTATTATAAATTGCTTTCTGAAGTTAATATGGAAATGATATATTTTAGCTATTTTATATTAATTTAGATTTGTTAAAATAATTAAGGAAATCGAGTTACTCGAATATTTAGTCTAAATTATTATTTGTTTTATTTCATTTATTTGATTAAGCTTCACAAATCAGTTCCATTCAATCGATTCGAGTCCATCAATTTATTTCAACGGATCGATTCAACTGATTGATAACGTAATTCGTTTCGTACAATATTTCAGGATCAACAATATGCCCTTCTGTGGTTTGATTACATCCTTATAGAGATAAATATTTTATATGGTTTTCATATATTTTAGATAGAAGTGTAGTAACGAACAATCAAATGATTATAAAATACATTTTCTCTATAGCTCTCATTAATATGCAATGTAATTTTTGCGTATCTTGGAAAATATTTGTATGGAGCACCAGATCCAGGGATCCGATCCCTTCAAAAACATTATGAAACCCTGCTCATTCGTATAAAATCCCTATCCAATGTTTGAAACCGATTTAATGAATGGTGTAGCAGCTTATAAGGAAAGCCCCTCGACCTAAAGGATGGACCCCTCGGATTAAAGCATGCCCTAATTTCATATAAGCTTTTCCCTAAAGTAATTCCCGTCATAGAATTAAACATAAATTTAATTTATGTTTAAAAGACTCCGGGGTTCAACCCTTTCAAAAAAATCGTATGCTTAGTTCTGGGCATACAACTTATACACGGTCAAAATTTCAAGACGATTGGTTGAGCGGTTCGTGATATTTGGTAGTGCAACTTATGCCCCACCTGTTGTAAGAAAATAGCACTATGCTCACGACCACCCTCTTTTCGAGATACACATTGTGTGGTGAAAGTTTCATGTCCATATGCCGTATAGTCATTGAGAATTGTGAGAACAAACATACAGACATAATTTGACTTTTATACTTTGAAAACTTTTAAAATACAAACTATTAGGGAAATCAAACTTACACGATAACGGCCTCATAAATATGGCGAAATATTGATGTTGTTTAAATTATCAAAGGATTAAAAAAATTTCAGATGTTTGAATGGTTTTTCGAATGAATATTGAGTCTATTTGTTAATTCAATGCCGCCTACTTGGTTAGTAAAAATTACCTTGCATTATTTTATTCAGCCTGAGTAATTTTACTGTGCTCGCTGAGTTTATGTTTGTGAACCGTGTATTACACCGTACACCAAGTATTATTCGCTGCGTAAATGCAGAGCCTCCTTAATATAAGAGCCGTAAGATTCCACCATTTTTTTCATGAGCTTTCCATAGAGGGGAAGCTTTTTGTTCTTTTTCATACCAATCAGTGTATTTTAATATTTTTTTAGAAGCTTTTTTGTATATAAAAACATTAATGTTTCGTTTCAATTTTTAATTTGAATGGTTAGTTCAATATTCAGGAAAAGCATATTTTAAAATTGAGTCATATTATGTCGAATTAACACAAAAATATTTAAATTAGTCTACCACAAAAAATTTTTTTTTATTGTAGAAATAAGAATTTGTTTATATGTGTATGTAAGAAATTAATATAGAGTGTTCCATCAAAAATTTCAGCATTTCTTTCCCAAAACAAACGTTGGTTGAAAAATGCGTTTTGAGTAGCAGCTATGTAATATGGGGTTTATTGTGCTCTGGATTCTATTACAACATTGGTGATGAACAAACTTCGAACACTCTTTTTTCGTTATTTGTTAAAAATTTGATTTTTCATCGCAACAAATTTGCAGCCTACATTGTTTCATCCTGTAGTATAAACAAACCGGAACTTCATAAAATAAAAACATTATATTATAGAGCTTTTCGCAATAAAAAACCAATCAAAAGATGTCGCTAAGTATAAATTAAAGCTAAATATTAAAACCTAAACGTTTGTTAACTAAAATTTAACAATTTATTATGTATACTGCCTGGTTCAATAGATTATTGAAATCTCCTGGAACTGAAAATAACCGAAAACGAGCGAATTGAAATAAGAAAAGAAAAAAATTGGAAAAAATGTGACATTTTTCTATTATTGTTTTTCAGCGCGCAGCAACTACGAGGATAAATATTTTGCGATGAAAAGCTTTATTTATGCCAACCGTTTTATAAATAAAAATTATAATTGTTTTGAGTTTCATTAATTATGTTAAATTATTATATTAAAGATTTCGCGCTTAACTTACAATAATAATGGTTTATTTTCGCAAATACATAGTTATTTAATTATTTTACAATTTTCTGTAATTTCAAGTAAATTTATTACAGAGACATCTGTAAACGGATTTTCAAATTACAGAAAGCTCGGTTTTGCAATCGAATAAAATTGAAGTTTTTTACGTTTTGTTCTGTTTTGCAATAATATTTAATTAAGAAAACCATGACAACGTTGATTTTTTGTATACAAAATAATAATAGATTTTGATGTAAAAATTTTATTATATGAATAATATTATTGTTTCTACATGGTGATTCATAAAATTTCGTTTCAGCTCACGTTTTCTCTTTAATTTTGTTATAAATGGAGAATGTTTAGATTGCTATTAAGTGCATCGTTCATCTCAAAAACTCTGAGGTGCATGTGACCAGAATAACAAACCAAATAAGTTATATTTTTATAAAACTAAATTTTAAATTGCATTTAAGAGGAATCCGCGGCACCACCCTTTATTATCTTACTTTATAAACATACACAACTAAACAGAAAGCTCATTTTTATAGAAAATTAATAAATTTATGCTCCGCTTTATTTTAAATTTACCAAATAAATACTAAATTGTGATAGCTGATTTTCAAATATGTGTTCTTTGAATAGTTTATTAAAAATATAAAATTAAAATTTAGATGATTTGTTTAATTTTTTATTCATAAATTCATGTTCAAAAATTTTCCAATTACTACGATTTCTTATAGTAATTCAATAAAAGCTTCCCCTCTACTGAAAGCTCTCTTTTTAATATTACGGCTCTTCAAAATCATAGATGGCTCTGGTAAATGTCATTGTACCACGTGTGTATGCGTAGTAACGAAATAATTTAATATTCTATGAAAATCGGATCATTTGTTATTGCATAATATTTGCTCGGTATATTACTGCTTGCGTGGGTTGAATTAAAATATATTCCCATTTTCCAATCAATTTCTGTTTTTCATTTAGCTCTGTAGGCTGTATAAAGCAAGGTTAACTCTATCGGGTACTCCAAAATTTACTCCAAAATCCATTCTTATTTTTTATTTCCTCGTTTAAGTCAAAACATACATAAATTAAGAGAACGATAAAATCATGATGGCTGGTATGTGACATTTATTACATCAAACTCAAATGCATGACTTTAAATTTCAGGATTCTTTTAACTATAGAAATCCTCTTAGAGTAAAGAACAAAAGACCCAATGTGACATACAAATAATAATAATCACTAAAATACACTTCCCATTTCGTTGCCCTCTTCAAAATAATATAAGTACTTATAATAGAAAACAAATTTTTTTTATAAGAACATATTTAAATAATTTCTTTATTAATGTACCGTAAAATAAGAATAAAGCTTTTCCAAGTGATTCCTAACAAAATAAATAACTGGTGTATTGCTGCAAATAAATTTCAACAAATTCCAATTTACATTTCTATCAAAAAAATCTAACCAATTTCATTTTATAGATTTTTATTCCTGTATATGGGTATGTACATGAAGAAAAGCTCTTTTTTCATAACAGCTTTATACATATAAATAAATGCGAAACCCAGCTGAATACTGTAATGCAATATACAAGAATTTAATTTTTTTTTGCTTTATAAATGGAAAAATGTCTTCGTAGCAAAAATTCAAAATAAAAAGAAATCTAAAGAAATCCGACAAGTGATTTTCTGTTAAGTGATTTTTATTTTTTTTATTTTCACAATACAATTTTTAAATACATAATTGAAAATTTAAGTACTAGAGTAGCAAAGCAACCCAATATTACAAATAACAATAAAATGTAATTTAAGCCATCACATCGTGAGCGCGTGCAATGTGTACGAGTACATTATCTTTTGCCGTAACCACTTCAGAAATAAATTAAATTTTTTATTGACTCGCTTGCTTCTAAACCATCTATTGAGTTTCAAATATCATTTCTTGAAAGGCAGCTGAATGATTTTCAGAATGTTAACGAACGATACACCAAATTAAAGAAAATCCATACATTCTACAGTCAAATGGATTGTAAGTTATTAAGTAAAATATGGTAAATATTGAAAAGAGGTAGCTCCTCAGCAGGAACAATTTTTTTCTCAAGGAATCCCTCCTTAAAGGGAACGCACTCAAGTCGTTAACACCTTGTACATGATGAGTACTTAGCTCTTTGGGAACTGGTCACTTTACTTAATAAATATTATTTCTTTGCAGTTTCAGTACAATATTCCACGCTAAATAAGTTTTCAAAATTTCACAAGACTATTCTGTCGTTAACTTTTTTATTAAAATTACCCCCGATTCTGACGATAAGACTACTAAGACTATCTTGGCTAAGACATTCTGGTGAAGAGTTTCTCTTTAAGTCTTGTTAAGTTGTCTCGTTAAGAGTTTCTCTAAAGTCTTCATTAAGATTTTGAAGGCAGTAGTCTTAAATAATATATTAGAAACTCTTACTATAAATAGATACAGCTGGCCGAAGGTGCTGCACGATGGTGACTCGCGATTCTATTGCAATACCAGTATGTGAAAGTATCTGGCGCCCAATTTTGGTCGAAAATGAGAATAAAATTTAGGAGTTTTACCTTTGTTTATTGTTTCACACATACGTACTAGACGTAAAAATTAAATTTTTCCGCTGTTTGTATCAAACAATTATACGACTCAATGGTTTACGTTTAGTAGGTAAATAAAACAACCGTAAAACTCAGAACTCCAACAAATCCGAAAAAATTCGGCTCCTGGTATTTTAAAACAAAGTTTTAAAGCAAGTTGCTACTAATTTTTAATTGGTGCTTTGATTTACTGCACAATTTGACATATAGCCGTTCAGTAAAACAAAAATGGCTTTAAAAGTAAAAGAGAAATTCTAATTTTATTCCAGATTTTATAGTAGAAAAACGATTAAATTGCTACATTTTGGAAATTATGTGTCAATTGCGGTTTTACCTTAGTATCTGAAAACTATGTTTGGACATTAATATCTAAGTAAAGTAATGGCCTACATGTTTTATGATAAAGCAAGTTAAGACAATTTCAATCCTCAAAAAGCATGCTACAGATAATTGATCTACGTTCAATAATCTATAAGTGATTATGTAAAATATTAACCTATTTGCCATCTCGAAAAACATTTGTAGAAACTCAATTATTCGCAATGACATTTCACATTCGATATTTAACTCGTCAACTTTCATAATGAGTGCGCACGGACGCGCGACTCTCATGAATTGGCCACATACACTGGCCTTGTATCACAAGTGAATAACACACTCGCGCCGTAAAATCTGTTTCAGAAAATTAATACGTGGATGAAAGATATATTATATACTCGCAAGTAAAAATAAAAATAAACCATACGCAAACACCCATATTGTTATACATTTCTTTGACGCCCTGAATCTAGATATTGAAAAATGGTAAACATAAACACACTCAATCCTATATCACCTTGTATTTTCATTTATTTAAAGAAGTCAAGTACATAAAAATGTAAAAATACTACATAAGATTGAAATAATTTAAAGAAGAAAACACACAAAAATTAAGACAGAAATAAATACAAATAAAAGTAATTATTTTTATTTTAGGTTATAAAGCTAGGTTAAAAGAAACTCTTCAGTTATTTTGAAGTTGTTCTTTGATAAAGTGAAGTACAATTCAAATTCCACGATTTTAAAAATTATTTTAATATAAGTTCATGAAGTTGTTTCATCACAGTTTGTGGAATGCTATTGAAGAACCAAAAATCGATTAGTAGTAAGGAAAGAGTAAACGATATTTGAGGAAAATAGTAAACGATATTTTTTTTAAAAAGAAAGGAAAATAAAATCCATATAAAATATAAACAACTTTAGAAGAGAGTCGAAAGAATATAAATAAACGAAACAATTGCGGTCTTACTTTGGTACAAGCTAATTCCATTGTGGTATAGAATTAATTTGTGCTCACAGTAACAACCAAGATATTTATTTTCAATAGTTGGTATCCATTACATTTTGACGTTTCCCAAATTTCCATTTGACAACATTTGCTTCCATTTTTGAAGTGAAATTATAAACAATTTATAATAAAATAAGTTATTAAATAACTTAATAAATATGAACAGTTCAGAAGAAGCTAGTTCACGTTCACGTAACCCATCGTAAGTACAATTAGATAGAACAATGGAATTTTCGTTTAGTGTATTTTGTAGAATGATTTGTAAATATTTACGTTTACTACAACTGATACAAAATTTATTTTCATTAAATGTAGTGCTCCAAGACGAAGATGGTCGCTAGTCGAAACGGGTACCTTACTTGTATGTGTGCACGGGAGGAGGAAAGAATTTCATCATGTAGATAAGAAAAAACATGTGCACAATAATTTAGTTGAAGACATGACTAGTATAGTGTAGAGGGAGTATCGGTAAGTGATATTTTCATCAAATTTATGTGTTTTATTATTATTTATTAATATTTTTAGGATACTCCATTTACTGCTGACGAAATTCGAAATAAGCTAATAGCTTCAAAGACTGCATACAAAATAGCTGTAGATAATAATAACCGTACCGGGGCTGCACCTTCAGTCGCTCCATTTATGGACTTACTCGATGAAATTTATGAATATTCAAATCTCGGTCCCGAAGCGACTACAAGTGTAACGAGTACCAGTAGTATTGGGGTAGGCAGGCAAGATGCAAATCCCCCCGTTTAACAATTGCTCGACCAAAATTTTGAAGCAATGATTGAAATTTTTATTACGGAGGTGGCCGCGTGGACGTCTTCAAATACAGATCACAAAATATATTCCAACGGTGAACAGAAGACGTAGTTCAAAGAGAGAAATATACACTGAGAAAAAACTACAGTTTAAAGAGAAAGCTCTAAAAATAACTGAGCGAAATAAATTTAAAAGATTTAGATTAAAGGAAGCCGCCAAAGTGAAGAGGCACATAGAGTTATTGGCAGCTTTAAGAGATGGTCATTGCAGATAATTTTAAGTTTTTCATAACTTAAATATTAGTATGTACCTATATATTAAATAAATGAAAAACTTGAATTCTTTATTGGACTTTTTTATTTATTCGTTTATATTATGATTTCATTTCATGATTACATATGTACACATATAAAAACTAGTAATAATAATATAGAAATTCAATTTTTAATTTTTTCATGTTTTACAACAAAAATACTTTGTCACTTGAGACGCTCACCACCATATTTTAGGTGAGCATATATGACATTAGACTCGCTCACTTTGAGAATTATAATACCAAAAATTCTATGTGGTGATTTCGAGTCGCCAAGCGACACGCATGTGACAATCACTCGAAAATCATAATACCAAAATAAAATTATAGTGACGACTCTTCACCCGAAGAGAAGCCATTCCATTAAAAAAAATCGTGAAAACTAAATTTATTCAATATATACAAATAATTATTGAATGATATTATTATTGAATTAAAAGTAATTTTTTTCGTGTTTATTAAAACTAGCTGTCGAAACAAATATCACTTTTATATTTTTATTGCCAACATTTAAAAATAAAAGTATTCAATAAAAATGCCCTGGTAAGAACCAGGTAAGTAAGACCGCTAATAAATTTTAAATTTGAACACACGTACAGAAGAATTATATATATAAAGATTGGGGGGGGGAGGGGGTGGTGAAATTTTTGGGTTATATGTTCGGATATGCGAAACATCTAAAAAAAAATTCGTCAAAAAACAAAAAAAAAAATCCTAGAACCCTATTGCAGTGCCACCTACCGGGTCCAATTGTGAATCTAAACCATCCAAGAACCCACTCAAACACTCACACAAAATTTCATTAAAATCAGTCCATCAGTCCGAGCTTTCTGCGATTTTTTAGTAATTAATTCATCCTGTCGAAACTAAAATATTTTTATGAAGACTGTTAGATTTAGTTTGTATATAATTTTTCGAGCTTTCTACCTGACGAAAAAGAAATTTCATAAGATTAATAAAACTACAGTTATTTAGGTTCTAATAACTTGTGCCGTTGATTTGTGCCCTTTTGTTTTTCGGACATTTTTTTATTATACATAATTCAATACCAAATTTTGTCAGCACTTATGCCCAATTTAAAAAATAACATAATATTAATATGTGAATGTATTATAAACAGTCAAAGTAACTAAATATTTTCTTCATCGTCAGTTGCTAAATCCAGATGGCAATTTGGCCCTATTACAGATTCTATTTTTTTGTAGAACTCGTGACATGCTGGGTCAATGTAAGGCAAGAGATCTAGTAAGTCCGTCATTTTCTCGTTTGTAATATGCAGTGGTTTTTTGTAGCAACTTTGTACCTTTTCCGCGATATTGTTCGGAACATTTTTGCCTCTTAAGACGTTTAACGTACGAAATGGTGTGCTTTCTTGTAGGTCTTCTTTAAATAGCACATTGCCCAATTTAGAATATCGAAGCCAGCGTACAGTTTTCCAGGAAAATGGTTTTCCATCAATTTCCACCTTTCTCCATTGAAATGTTTTCTTAGAAATTTCTGCAAAATCTTTAAAATCTTCAGTTTTCATATCCACTACTTTGAATGCCCGTTTCTTGCCTACGGTACGGACGAAAATATACCAGTTTCGAGGCTGGTGAATCTTCATTTCGGTTCTTTTTTCTGCTCGATCTCTGCGTGGTCGACATCACACTCCATATGAGTATGTCCAACTACAAGGAATTTGTGATCGACAGTTTCGAGATTTTCCGCTTGCAGCAAAACACTTATAAACATGCTTGCGATATGCGAGTTCTTATTTTGCCCTTGCCATGAATCGCTGTAAAACGTAATGTTGCGATATGTACTGGGCAAATTCAACAGATGTTTATAAACACATGACGCAATGTCATTTCCTCCCCGCCTCGCTGTTATTTCATCTCACATATAGCAGTAAACATTGTTCGTTTCGCAGTCATGGACAGTCAAGTTGTACGTCCACAACTCACGTTTATAAAAGGAAATAGAATTTTGTAAGAAAGGCGTGGGAAGGCACTGCTGAAGATCAAACGTATTGAATTTTACATCTTTATTGGTTTTAGAGACCATTTTGTCAGCATCTTTTGCTTTGTAAGCACTGTCGGCCATTTCGTGATGCTCTTGTTGTTCTTTTTTTAGCGCTACCAATGCTTCACCCTGTGATGAATCAATTTTTGCTTTAAGTAAATCACAACGACTTCATGTATCGTTTTTTGGTGGTTTAAATTTCAAATTCATAGACTTGAATACTTCAGCATATTTTCTTATTGAAACCGAGCTTTGTTGAGTGTCGCAGTAGAATCTATATGCAACTTGGAAATGCTCAAATCTCCCTGCAGATATAATTTTGCAGAATCTCTTCTTGAATAATGCGACTCGTAGGTCGGAAAGCTTTGAATATGTTCCTTTATACTATCAATTACCGTGTCGGAACATTTGTTTGCGGGTTTATGCCTTCCTCGCATATCCGGACAAAACGTAAGAGTAAGAACTTCAATTTTTTCGATGATGGTTCTAATGAATTTGTTTGTTTCGCGTAATGTTTTCGTGAAACAGGTTTTTAAACCAATTTTTTCTCTCCATCCTCAGTCAAATAATATTGACACGAAAATCTTCTCAATTTACTTGAACCGGTACCAGCGCATCAAACCGTTTTTTTTAAAGTTCGAGTGTTCACAATTTCGATAAGACCCGCTACAAATAAAACTCGGAAGCTATAGTCTCCAATCTTCCAAAAATCATCAAATAGTTTCATCAGGTGTTATGAATTTAGCACATTTATTTCGACTAATTCCTAACAGTGACAGCTTCCGTGCAGGTACAATTTTCTCTTTATCTGTAGTATATGATTTGCTCAACATGCGTAAAGTTTTACTTGTTTTTTTAGATGTCTATGACTTTGAGCCAGGGATAATAGCTAATTTGATCTTCTTGGCCATATCTTCAATATCTGTATCATAATTTAAATCATCATCGTGTGGAACAAAATTTGGTTCATTCGGTCATCAAAATCTGACCTTTCTTCCAAATTAGATTCATTATCAGCAGCGGCATCGTCATCAGAAGACAACTTGGCCTCTTGTTCTAAATATAATCTCCGTTGTTCGATATCAATTTCGGCTTTCGTATGGAAGTGCTTAGTTGTTTTTGGAACGATAAGATTTAAATCAACAAGTGACTGTTTTGCCTTTTTTCTTCGACAACGTAGCTACGTGCTGAGAGACTGTTGATTATTGATTGCAAGTCACTACACTCATCTAGTCTTTTGGTTACAGGTTTAATTGGCGGTTGTGTTCCTATATCTGAAGATTTGTTTATAAAATATTAGGGAACCCTCGTTATGTTTTGTGTTTTACTCACCCAGAATAATTTTTTCTTGATTTTGCTGAGCGGCTCTTGCCAACTCAACCATTTTCTGACTTCTGTTCATATTACACTTCAATTTCAAATACACTTAAATTCAATTTTGTTCAATAACACTTCACTTTTATTTGATAACACAACAACAAATACACTTAACTTATTTATTTATGTTAATGCTTGGTTCACGTATGCGATCAAAAAATGATTGGCGAATCAAGCCAATCTTTGAGCGTAATTAGCGTAGTGTTTGTTATGATTTGGATGATGTTTAAACACTGTTTGAGTTAGTTTTTAGTGATTTACTCAAAAAACTTAAAACTTATTTTTTTAACATTTTCAAATTTATTTATAATTAGTCGGAATATTTTGAAATTTACTTGGTATAGATTATTCGTTGTTGTGATTTATCTGGCGGTATTGAAAATGTTGTACTTTGCTCTCACTCTTCAAAATTTGTTTTTCGGTATTTGTTGTATGCATATTGAATTGTTAGTCTTATATTATGAGTAGTGTAATTCACCAAAACATTCAAAGTTTGAGAGCAAACTTCGACATTTTCAATGCTTATTTATCTAGTTTAAAAGTGCAACCACTATTAATATTTGTTTCGGAAATCTGGATTTACTCACACGAATCTTCATATTACAGACTGCCAAATTATAATTTCATTGCTTGCTGTAATGATGATTATAGATCTGGTGGTGTTGGTGTGTTTATCAATCAAAATTTAACTGTATCTTCTTTTCATTGTTACAACTGGACCACAGCTGATGTTTTAATTTTAAATGTTACCTTGGGGCGTCATGATTGGACCTTTATCTACATTTATAGATTTTGTAATAAACCGGTAAACGCGTTTTGTGTCGATATTGAGCAGTTACTTCTATCAATTAATAATAATAACATAGTTATTCTGGGAGACATCAACATAAATTTACTTAATATCAATGAATGCTATAGTTATCTTACCATGTTAGCCTCCGACGGATTTCTAAGTCTTTTAAATGAAGCTACTAGACATTCATCTTGTCTTGATCATGTGTTCATCAAATCAACAAATTCGTTTATTTTTACTGTGGAAAACACACCGATTCATCTATCTGACCACAACTTAATAAAGCTAAACATTTTTGCATCTCAGATCCCTGTGCTTCAAAATAGTGTAGCTGCTAATTTTTCGAGAGTTGACTATAGCCGTCTGAATGCTCGACTACAATCTGAAAGTTGGGTGACTGTTTATGGTGAGAATAACTGCAATATCGCTTTTGATAGGTTCTTATTTATTCTGAAATCGCACATTCGTGAATCTAAGGTCGAATCTTCTGCCCCTACATTAAAAAAACTGAAACCGTGGATGAATTCTTATCTCCTTTTGAAGGTTCATAAATTAAAAAAATTCTCTAGAAAATTACGCCATAATCCCTCTAATGCACGTTTGGAAAAATTTGTCAAGAAACTCTCCAAGGAAGTAAATGCTAGAATTAAATTTGTCAAAAATTCATTTTACAAGAAGAAATTTGAGTATGTTAAAAATAGTTCTAAACTCACATGGAAGGCTATTGATGAAGTTTTGGGAACAAATAAAGACAAAAACCGAATCACCAAAATTTACAAATACCAATCTGATGTTCTTATTTCAAATTATCAATCTATAAGTAATGAATTCAATACTTATTTCCTCAACGTTCCATCGGAGATAACAAATAATTTGAACAACACTAACTTTTCGCCTAATTCTCCAGGCTATAGCAGATATGTTTTAGGCTCGACCACTTCACCTAGTATGTCTTGTGTGTTTGATTCGATTAGCGCCAGGGAGATTATAAAAGAGATTAGTAGTTTGAAAAATAAACACTCTTGTGGAATTGACGGAATCGACAACCTAATCTTAAAAAATTGCGTGTGGTATCTAGTAGATGTTTTAGCTTACCTCTTCAATTTCAGCCTAGAAAGTGGTGTATTTCCAGATGTTTTCAAATCAGCCCTTGTAATTCCAATTCATAAGAAAGGTGATGTGCTATTACTAAATAATTATCGACCTATTTCGTTGCTAAGTTCCTTCTCCAAACTATTTGAGAAAATAATAAAACGTAGATTGCTCGGTTATCTGGCAAAAATCAATTTTTTTAGCCGTAGTCAATTTGGTTTCTTAGCAGGAAGATCCTCTGAAGAAGCACTACTACATCACCTCAGTTATGTTTACTCGGCTTTTAACAATTCGCAAAAATCCGCTTCGTTATTTTTAGACATTGCAAAAGCGTTTGACACGGTGGATCACGAGGTTCTTGCAAACAAATTATTAAATATAGGTATCAGAGGTAAAGTTTTTGACTGGTTTGTTAGTTATTTCAACAATCGTAGCCAAATTGTTAAAATAAATGATAAATTTAGTGAACCTGGTTACTTAAATTGCGGCGTTCCACAGGGATCAGTATTAGGACCTATTCTATTCTTAATCTACATAAATTCTATATTCGACATCGATCTTCTGGGGCACACCACTGCATTTGCGGACGATTTAGCATTAAGTTACACTTCAGCAAACCCTTCGGAATTATAGAACCTAGTTTGCATAGACTTAGTGAATCTTGGTAATTGGTTTTACTACCATCGCCTGGCTCTTAGTAATAAATCCAGAGTAATGTTTTTTGGTCAGGCCGCATCTCCCAATTCTAAGGTTTTGTATCATGTTCCATTGACCATTTTGCTCTGGACACTCATGTTCTTCGCAGTGCTTTGAAATTTCCCTCGTAAATGAGTTTAAGTACTTAGGAGTTACCATCGATTCGCAGTTGAAATGGAATTCTCATCTCACCATTGTCAGAAAAAATGTTATTACTGCGGCTTATAAATTCTACCATCTGAAGCAATTATGCCCACCGTCAACACTGCGAGTTCTATATCATGCACTAGTTGAATCTATTATTATGTATGGTATATCAAGCTGGGGTGGGATTTATTTTTCCAATATAGAGGACCTATACATTTCACAAAAACGGATTATCAAACTGATTTATTGTCGGCCTTTAACAACTCCAACAATTCCCTTATTTCGAGATTTGAAATTATTACCTTTAAGATATCTCTATGTTTATAAGGTATTAAAGATGTTTTTTATTCGGAGTTCCAGTTTCCATAGTCGTATTCATCACACGTATACTTTAAGGAATCCGAACAACTTTGCCGGTTTACGTTGTAATAATGAAAGGTTCAGAAGGTCTTACTTTTATATGGGATTGTATTGGTTTCACAAATTACCAATAGAGTTGAAATTCATTCCGATTGGCCGCAAACACTATTTTGATAAAATGATTCGACATTGGCTGATTAATATAGACAACATTGAAACCTACTTCTAATTTTTCTTTTTTGTATTGTATTCACTAAATATGAGCTGGAATTTTAATTTTATTGTATGTATTATTTATTTATTCTTTTATGATAGTTTTTAATTTATTATTTTTATTTGTACACTTTTGGCAACCTAATTTTCATGATTTTTTTCTTTCTTGCTCCCCCACAGGTTCTAAAAACCTATTAGGAGCTCTAACTTTATTAGAAATAGTTTATGATTTGTATTAATGTATGTAACCTGTTTTTCTAAATAAAGAGAATAATAATAAAAAAAAAAAAAAAAAAAAAAAAATTATTTCGCATTATTACTCATAATTTGTTATTTTTTTTTATTATGATGGATGCTTCCGATCAAAATTTTCCCAAAGTTCAAATTATTTCATCTCGGGCGGGGAAATTTGTATATGTTTTCATTGATTTAATTTTCCTTTGAATCGCGAATCATTTTTTGATCGCATACGTGAACCAAGCATAACAAACGTTTTTTTATACGTCAATAAATTTAAAATATTAAAATTATACAACGGGAAAATTTAACTTCCGTTATTCCTATTGAAAAAATTTTAATTTTCAAAATTATTTCGTTTTTCAAAAAGGCACAAATACACTTATATTTCTTGAGTTTATATTTTAAGTACTGGCAAAAAGGCATAAAATAATGTATTATTAAACAAATCATTAATTATTATCAAAAACACAATTTATGAAATTAACAAAAAGGCACAACTAAACTTAATATTTTAATTTCAATAAAAATGCAAACGCCAAAAAGGCTTAGTTTAACTTGTGCGCTTTTGCATATTCCGAAACTGTACGTTTATGTAATTACGTTATTCTAAACTTGTATCACAAACTCATACTTATATTGTGCCCTTTTGCCAGTTTACAATCAATTTAATTCACAATAAAAAATAAAATTCTACTAACTAATGCCCTTATGATTAATTCAAAAGGTCGTTAATTTTTATTCAAAAATTATAATAACCTATACCCTTTTGCTTGTTGTACAATTTTGAAATAAAAAATTATGCCATTTCGACAGTATTAATATCTCATTGAGTTTTAATCATAAACAAAAGAAAAAACAATTACGTTGTAGAGAAGAAAAATTACTACAGTACAAGCTATTGGCTGCCATAAGGGCACAGGGCAACTTGATGAGCCCTTATGGCTTTTGACCACAGATTTATTAAAATTATGTACTCATATACACATGGTATAGATGTTCAAGTATCGTATAGCTGTTATTATATAATAAAATGTGCAATGTTGTAAATTATGTTGAACATCATTTTTAAATTAAAAACATAATTTTGAAACCATAAATACATGTGCGATGTCGTTGTACCTCATAATCCTTTAGAACAATCCTCGATTTTTTTTTGCTGCTGTTTGCACTGGATATGTAAATTCATATTGTGATGACATATTCATACAAGATACACAACCTATGTAAACATATGTTTTACTATTATGTTGGCTTGTGTGAAAAGCTCAAGTTTGTTAATTTTTGTAAACTAAAAATTGTGTGGTTGGTGGAGTTAAAACATAAGGTGTATACATTTAGATCAGAGGTAATAAAATGCCATAGATAATAGTTTTTACACATTTTGCCTAGCCAATCATTACGTAACTTTTACTATTCCGATGAGCTTGTATTTACATTTTGTGCGGAAATGTTGGTGAAAAATTAACGAAAAGTCACAAATATTAATAATATTTGAACAAACTTTAAAAGTGAAATCTGTATGAAATTTTTATTATCTTGGTATTGTATTGTTGAAATTAATATTATAAAAGTATTATAGTTTTTAAATAAGCGGCAAAATATTATTTCGAAAGGACATCCTAATGGAATTTATTATTTTGTTTATGTATTAATAATGTAGTATGAAAACTAAAATAAAAATTATGGTTATGATAATGGAATATTAGAGCGAAAAGTACTATAATGTCGGTGAATATAAAAGTTGTTCTTGTTAACTTTTATATCAAAATCATAAGATTTATGCTGTCGAAAAAATATAGTTTCACACATAATTATATAATTGAACTTAAAAAACTTCTCGGACGCCATCGACTATTGCGAAAAAATGAACACAGCCACATGGAAAACATAAAGTCCTAGTTGGGAACTTAATTAACATCAGTGTGAAGTATAAAGTATTTTACGAAAAACATATCTGTGTCTTTTTTGGGAAACTTATTAACTGCAAAAACTTCGTTTTTGGTAAATCACATTTAAAACAAAAACTACTATATTTTTTGAATATTATCAGTTTTTGATTAAATTATCAAATCAACAAAATGATGTCGTTGGCAATCAGCTACCATGTACATAATCTATATATATAAAAATGGTGTAAAAAATTAATGTGCGCGCAGCATCATTGCATTAGTTGAGAACGGCTGAGCCGATTTGGCTCAATCTTTTTTTATTGTGTTCGCAATTGCCAGGAGATGGTTCTTACGAAAGAAAATTTTGAAAAAATCCACCGGAAAAGTCTAAAAACCTGAAAATCGAATAAAAAGCCATCTTCATATGAATTTTGTGTGTATATGTTTTATGAGACAGGTGGTGAGTGGTTAAAGTTTCGGCGCTTGTGTTGGGAGGTACAGGATTCAAATCCCACCGAAGGCTACATCGAAACTGCTACTTTGTTTTTTATCCAATTTATTTATTTTATCTATTTTTTTTCTCTATCTATTTATCTAAATAAAAATCAATTGCCGTGCGTTAGTCTCGCAAAAACTCGAGAACGACACGACCAATTTGAATGATTTTTTTTGTGCATTGTCGCTGTCGGTCTCAATATGGTGGTGGCTTAGAAATAAAGAAAATTCGGAAAAACTCAAAGGAAAATCCGTAAACTCGAAAAAATCGGGACCCAAAGCAAAACCGAAAAATCAAAAAAAAAAAAATCGGAAAATCGAAAATTGCGTTTTGTAGAGGAATTTTGTATGGAAATACACTTAACACCACCGATGAAAATTGTATTTCGACAATGATCATTCATTTAAATAGCCACTTCGGATTATTTTCAATAGATGGCGTTGGTTGCGGACTACTATAAATATAAGTTGTGTAAAATTTTGGCAATCTTATCTTCTATATATATAAAAGCAAGTGCATTCAGTTCCCCTTTCTTTTGGCGTTCGCTATAACGATTAACAAATCACAAAGTCAATTTGCAAAAAACAACTAAATTTTCGATAGATGCCTAAGTTTGAATCGACCTTTTATTCACTTTTCAATACATTATGCCGCCTTTATGGTTGCGTTTGTTCGTTCATTCTGACAATTTTTTCCACCAATCATATTGCTCAAAAATGACGATTCTGGATTTTTGTACAAAAGATGATTGGTCGAACAAATGACCGAACGAACGAACGCAACCATAAACCTACCTTTAGTGTTGAATTCAATGAAAAAGTGAATGGAATGGCCACTCAATCGTCTAACTCAAACGTCTATTGAGAATTGAGTTGAGTTGTTTGATTTTTCTCTTATCAAAATCAATTTTCGTGAAGGTCAAAAGTGTTTGCTCGGACGAAGTAATTTGGGGCGAGACAAAGTTCGCCGGGTCAGCTAGTAATATATAAAATTATTGTTTTTATGTTGTAAATTCTAGATATCTTGTTTTGTTGTATCTGAATTCAAGCTCATATAAAAATGATATCTGTAGATGGCTAGTTTTATTAACAAACAAAAGGAACTTCGTAAATTTTTAAGTAAAGATAACTAGGTTTTAAATAACGAAATTTTTCGTAAAAATTAAAAAGTTTCTATGAACTCAAGAACATTAATTTTGTAAACTACAAATAATATTTGAAATATAAAATATACAACTTACCTTTTACTTAATAATCAATAGCGTTTATGTGTCAATTTTATTTACTAACAATAATTTTTGTAAAATTTTGTAGAAAACCTGCCCACATTCTAAAGGAGTTTGACAACTGCAGTTAAATTTCAAATGACACAACCATGTTGGCGCTATTTTTATTTTGATAATTTAACTTGCTTATCTTTAATGAAATGCAAGAGTCACTAAAAATATTTTTTTCGAATGAAAACCATTCAACTTATTATAACAAGTTAATTAACTCACCATAGAAGTGAAAAAACGGAAAAGATGGAGAAAATTTTAATTCTAGGGATCGATAATAACAATCAGCGTAAAAAACCTATAAGTACAATGACCATCAAGGAAAAAGCCAAAACACTTTTTGAAACATTAAAAGAAGCTGATGAGGAAGATTTTTTTCAAAATTGAAATTCCGGCATCAGTAAAGGCTGGTTTGACAAATTCAAAACGTGCCACAATCTTCATAACATATAAATGAAAGGTGCAGCCAGCAGTGATACTTCTGCTGCTCGTGATTATCCCAATGTTCTCAAAAAAATAATTGAAGAGGAAGAATACGTTTCAGAGCAGATGTTTAACGTAGATGAGACTGGTCTTTACTGGAAACGTATGCCAGACAGAACTTTTATTTCGAGAGCAGAAAAATCGATACTGGGTTTTAAAGTGGCTAGAGAGCACTTAACTATTCTTGGAAGTAATGCTTCGGGGGATTTTAAACTGAAGCCACTGTTGATATACCTATCCAAAAATCTAAGAGTTTTAAAAGGTTATGGTAAATCTCTTTTGCCGGTCATTTTGAAATCCAATAAAAAAGCGTGGATGAAATCGAGTATTTTCGAGGGCTGGTTTAAAAAATGTTTTTGTCCGTCTGTTAAATCATGTTTTCAACAGAAAAAACCTAGATAACAAGGCGTTGCTATTGTTGAATAATGCTCTCAGTCATCCTGCCACCTTATGCAATTTATCTGGTAACGTAAGGGTGGAATATTTACTTAAACACACTACGGCATTGAGTCAGCCAATGGATCAAGGGGCGATTTCTACCTTTAAAGCATACTACTTAAGAAGGATGTTTAAAACATGAATTTATACTACCGATGATCAAGGAAGCGTTTCAGTTAAAGAATTTTGAAGATCCTTCAAGACATTAAGGACGCTGTTGATAATATTGGGAAAGGATGGGATGAAATATAGCCGTCCACGTTGTGCACAAATATTTTGGCAAGATATTATCAATGAACGTCAAAAATTTATCAAAAGTGGTTGAAAACATTTTTGGCCTGGGAAATCAATTAGGGTTTGAAGATTTACCAGAATCCGATGTAACAGAGCTATTAGGTGCTTGTGAAGACAGCCTTTCAGATGAAAATTTATTAGCATTAGAACAAAATCAACCATCTGAAGAGGAGTAGAATGAAAACGGTTTTGAAGATACTCATCGGCGGCTTACCAAAAATCGAATATCTGACATTCTATCGTGTTTTGAAGAAGAGATGCGAATCATCACGAGAATGACCCTGTAGAGGAACATAGTATGGAAGTATCTATAGAAGTTAATGAGCCTATTGATTGTTACAAACAAATGTATAGAGAAAATGAAATAATGGCAACATAACCATCGCTCTACTTATTTTTCTCACCGATTGCTTCCACGTCAGCTACTTGTAACAATAAAAATAAAGAAAATTCGGAATCTAATGTGAATTTCTATGTAGATCTAACCTGCAGCTCATGCAATATTGTAGTACTGTGGTCAGACTTATATCCTTACTGATATTTACATAGAAAACCAAAATCTTTAAAATGATGCAGAGGGATGGAAGCCGAACAGTGTTTGGTGAATAAGTATGCTATCACTTACTAGCTATCTAGTGATTACTAGATTTATTAAAAATGGACTAAATACATTTGTAATATTATCGTCATATTATTTATAATAAATTGCAATTTTTGTTTTATTGAGTGACTGGAGGTGTAAAAACCATTATATTGGCAAAAGAAGCAAGTGTAATGTGAACTTAAAAGCTTAACGATTATTTCACATTTTTCCTAGAATGGTTAAAGTCTAAAACGCATTACAATACCAAAGTTCCGATCCAACGTATTAAGGGATATTATAATACATAACTACATTAGTTTATTTGGAATATATTCGTTATATTGAAACCCATTTTTCTTTATTTTACCACTAATTTGAGAAAAAAAACATTTTCTACTTTTTTATTTACATATAGTACATCTGTATATGTACAACAACCTAAAATGATTAACCAATGCGTAGATGTTATCCTATGACAAGAACTTAATATAAAATGTCAAAATTAAATTTTTCAGAAAAAACGGATGATATTTGAAGAGAAAAGCTTTTTATTTAATCAAATTATTATTAAAGCAACAAAAATAACTTCTCATCTCATATTGATTTGTATCCTCGACAAAACGAATGTAAACGGAAGAGGATGCGTGTGTTTCGCTTTCGTATTTTTGTGTGAGGCAAAGTTTGTCCGCTCGCTCATTCTATCTGAATGTTATAAATGAATGGCTTATCCGTAATATACAATGTAATTAACATTTTATTTAAACAAAATATCGACGCGATATGGAAAGTTAAATATGTATATAACTTTTCCGGTCATATAAAAGAACCAATGGTTGGTTATTTATAAAAACTCACCGATCTAGTAAATTAAAATGATAAAATCAATCAAAAAAAATAATTCCAATTTTATAGAACGTGGAAAAATAAAATAAAACCATTTGAAAACCATGAAATTAAGGAAGAGTACGTTAATTACCTTTTGGAGTTTTAAATTTACATTTTTTATTAATTATTTTTTCCGGGTGCTTTACCTACACCGTTACGCTTTGTTTATTTTAAAATCTCGTTTCGTTACTTGATTCCATTGTACCTTACGTAAGTATACATTTCACCTCTAAATATAATTAATTTTTAGAATTAGAAATGCTCTTTTGCCCATAAATCTATAAAAAATTTTGGACGTAAAAGTTTGGTTTAGACGTGCTTATAGAAGAGGGATGTGTTGCTTGTTGTGAAAGAGGTATGAGGTTTCAGGTTTGGTTAATTAAAACGGTATACAAGAGAAACGAGCTTAAGCGTACAAACATTAGAAAATTGAATCATTTAGATTTATTCTCTTCCTATATTGTTGTTTATGTATGTACTCGAAAAATAAATTCTATAAATTTAAATTTAAGCATGTAATTAAACTTTATTGTTTTTCGGAATAATTTATAATTACCGTACGAGAATGAACAAGTTCCACCTGTTGCGAAATACTAAAATCTCGCCCGTATATAAAATAAAATATATTCCAGGAAGCTCAAAAACTTCATCGTACTAAAAAAACACATTTTCCAAATGTGTGTTATGTTCAAAGTTAGTTTATCGAAAAATCATTAAAATTAAAGATAACATAAAGAGATAAATATAATTAAATTTGTAATATTTATTTTATAATTTTATTAAGGTATGTAAATATGAGCATGTATGTGCATTTTTCATATCGTGTTCATCTTAAAAGTTGTCTAACTAAATATAAAATTCTGTAATGATTTATATTGGTTCTAGGATTACCTATCATCAAGTTGTATCATCAAAGGCATACTTTAAGTTTTATGATGACAGATCTTCCTGTTTAGAAGAATTACTATTGTAAAATGCTGCTTTTGTGATTATTTTGTCACTTTGGATTAACTTTTTTAGTTAAAAAAAAAACGTTTAAACCATCCATTCTATTCTGTTATATTCTAAATGGGATGGGGATTCAACGTTTTAGTAACGCTTGTTATATAATTAGTATAATTGAAAATTTCTCTCTTACAATCAATTATGACAGAGATATTATTTTATCTAAACGAAGAATGTTCTTATTAACCGAATTAATTGAAATATTTGATAAAAATTAAATACATTATACTTTTTATAAACACTCTTAGAGTAGCTTTAATAAACCTATTATTAATTTTTAGAAACCCATATTTTTATGTACATGTTTCAACGAACAAAATAAAAATGAAGAGATGTTCCTTTACTAATTTTTAAATTAGTTACTATAGCTGAAGCGTGTTCCTTTATTCTACATAGTTGAATATTTTAGCAACTGTCGTTGCTGAGTGACGACGATGAACATTGTAAAGGGTGTTCCATCTGTTAGTTTTTTTTCCAAATTCAAAATTTTCAAATTCAAATTTTTTTATTGAAAACAAAAGTTGGTTTTATGCCATTTATGTATGGAATACAATAAAAGCAGTTCAATGGCCTCAATTTTAGCTCGAAGCTTATACTTAAGATCTTGAATTGTTTGATCATTGCTATACACTTACCTTTTCAAAAAACCCCATATAAAATAATCTGACGGAGTCAAATCGCATGATCTTGATGGCCAATTGATATCAGAATTTCTTAAAATTATGTGATCATCGAACTTGGTTCCCAATAAGTCGAATGTTTCACCATTTGCCTGACAAGTGGCACCGTCTTGTTGAAACTTAATATCATCTTAATTAATTTCACCCAATTTTGGCCACATAAATCCAGTTTACGTGTCACGATTACGCTCACTATAAGGATTTTTAGTCCCTCAAATGCGACGGTCTTGTTTATTAAAGTATCCGTGAATCCAACGAAAATCATTACATAATTTACGAAATCTCGTTTTTACTGGACGACCATTTTCGTAATAAGTTTGGATATCCAAAACGTGTTGTTGTGTTATAAATGAACACATGTCTAAAAATGGCATAGTTTTGACTTTTCAATTATCAAATGTTTTTCGGGTTGCCACCGCACAATAAATATTTTTTTGGGGTGAAAAAAAAAACCAACAGATGGAACACTCTTTATAAATGTCGAAACCTGATACTTTTTTCGGGTTTTCAATGCACCATTATTGATCAGAAAGTTTGTATTCAGGTTAGACGAATATTATTTTTTATGTTCGCGAAAGTTTATAGAGGACTTTACACGGTCAATAATAATGGCTTTACCTAATACATCTAACATCATTACCTAAAAACATCCTATTCGCATAATTTTTTTACAATTTTTAACTTTACCCATTTTGCATTACTTCATGAATCGTGAGGTATGTTTTGTAGGATTCAAAGTAATGAAAGTGTAGTGTAAAGACTATTTTAACAGATAATGATAGTTTAGGTAATGACATTATTACTGACCGGTATGAAGTACAATTTTTTTGGATAGAAATTTATGCGAGTATTCCGTGTTACCTTTTTGGAAAAAATTTAAGTATTTGGACAATAATTTAAGCTAGTGTGTGTAATTTAAACATTTTTATTTTTAAACAAGTTATTTTAAGATTAATTTGTCGATGAAGTTTTGTAACGCGTTTTTGTAGTGCAAGTAGTTTTTTAATAATTTTACTGAATTAAATAATTAATTCATTTCGAACATATCGCAAAAAAAAAAATTACTTGCACTGGAATTGAAACCAGTGTGAATGAGATGAAAAGTTTGTAAGAATAAAATTTAGTGAGTTGTCATATAATTCACTAGATTTACAATTACACGGTTGCTCTACATATATAGAACACAAAATGTAATCGTTACGTAGTAATATCGTAGGTAACAATGCAAAAATGTGTATCTACAAAATTCGCAAAATTCATTTTATTTCATTATCCTTAAGATTCTCACTGTTCGACTTGTTCCCTAGTTTCAGTTCCACCTCAAACAAGTTTTTTTGAAGCTTATTAAATCTAGAATTTTGTAATTTTGTTTTCATTTAAGCTAGAGTAAAATCAAAATGAATTTTTCATTTCCTGTAAAAAACTAAAAACGTGTGTCTCTACTCTATTGCTGATTGCATTGTTAACGACGATATTAAGTCGCCATGGCTTGATGAGATGATTGAATTTTTCCATGATCTTATCAGATCGAAACTGGATATTACTTCTGTTACAAAACTTCATCGAAAATTTAAGCTTAAAATATTTTCAATTATAATAATCAATATAATAGGCTAGGTAAAATACAAAAATCTCAAATTGGCTGATGTAGTGACTATACAATTTTAAAAGAAATTACATTAAGATATTCAAATCAGTAATCCCCGTTCCGATATGAGCCGTATAACTCATGTAATGAATTTTCGAAGTTTAGCAATTTTTGGAAGGTTTTTTATATTTGGTTGTTGGGCCAAAAATTAGTTAGAAATCCCATATATATTAACATTATACAAAATTTAATTTTAATGCGTTCATAAATTGCTCGTTTTTCAGTTGGATAAATTTCAAAACTTCTTCTAAAACAGTTTCAAATGCCATTTTGCAAAAACTATTTTAATAGTTACTAAAGAAATAAATAATCAAGCAAAATTGCCCCATTTACGAAATTTTAGAATATATTTGGGCTTGAAATCAATAAGTCCTGACCAACATATTTAGTTTTTGGGTTACAGCGAATTACGTTCTTCACTTATTAGTGTAGAACATTAAGCCGCAGCCACACAAATGCAAATATCGACCAACGTTGGTGTATTTTATGTTTGGCAAATATTGGTAAAATATGACAATAGACAAACTCTACTGTCTACACGATTTGTAGGATTTATTTTTCTCTTTGATTTTTTTTGAAAAACCGCGTATTGAGCGAATGTGCGCCAATGTTGAACAATTGTAACCTTGATTTGAATTTGCCATTTGTTTTGTGGCTACACGATTTGTTATTTGTACAAATACGCCAATGTTGATATGTATTTGCATTCGTGTGGCTGCGGCTTTAGTAGTAGCCCATGTTTTAACGTGCGATAATCTTAGAAATGAGTGAAATTTGAGTTGTGTCACTATTGCACCAAACCGACGATATGTACCTTACAATGATATCTTATCGACTTCTATTAATATGGATGTCTATGGTGGTGGATCCTAAGGATGGGAAGTAAATCTGGATTGATATATGCAGTGCCATCCACCTAGAATAAGAATACGATTTTTAATAGATAAACTCTGTTTATGGAATAAGATTTGGAAAATCTAAAAACTTCGTAGCGCTTTATACGTAATATTCTATAAATTTTACACCTCAAATGTGAATCCGAAGATCAATATTCTAACGCTGCTTCTGAAACAGCAACTTATTAGTAGCTTATATACTTATTAGCGACCATTAAAAAATATATCAGTAAAAATATCGGAATTGGTGGAATTGGATAAAAAATGTTTTTTTGTTCTAGATTCTAGTGCATATAGAAAAGCAGTGATAATTTTTTCTGGAGACAAGTCACACGATTTGACAAACAATTTGATTCCAATTAACTGGGAATTTACTATAAGATGTTTATGATTTGTTTATGAACAAATCAAACGTCACAAAATACTAGAAATAGAAATATAATAAAATAGTTCTTAGTCACCAGAATGTATAAAGAATAATGAATTTTGAACAGTAATCACATTTTTCCAATTTTGTAATCTCTATAGAATAAATCAAAGTACGGTAGAGAGTTGTACGTCTATCTGATGAAATTTCTTTTCATCTACCAAACTTCAATGTGCGGATACCTAATTGTAGTTTCAACTTCGTCTTGATTAGCTTTTGTTGTAAATACGAGTAGCTTTGGTTATTTATTACTTCTATTGACAAAAAAATGATCGAAAAAGTTTGTTATTGCCTCAGCACCACAACTATTGTATACAATTTTGTGTTCATCAGTTCAGTAATGTTTCAGTAAGCACATTCTATACTATGTATAATATATCCATGGAAAACCTAAATAATCAAATGAAAAAGTTTTGTTGGAAAAATAGAAGGGAAATTGTAACTTTTAAGTTTTTGTTTTGTCTAACGAAACGAAATTTTATATAAATGTACATATTTATATATGATTGTGTATGTGGTAGATTTTATTTGTGCTTTGTGGTATATGCATAATACAAAATGTTTCAACTGTGTAAATCTGAAAAATAATATACCAACAATTTGTTTGAAAATAAAACAACTCCCAAAAAAAATACCAACTACATGAAAATCTAGCTAGTCAGTGTAACACAAAAATAAAATCTGTTGTTCAATTGATTCATAGCTAGGCTTGGTCTAGTTTTCATACTGTTCAGTTGCGCAGTGAATAGTGTAAAAATTGCTATGATAAGGAACAATTTCCATTGTTAGAGGAATTCACTAGTTAAGTTTCCCTTGAACTGTTTGACATAAACCCAAATAAATACAAAACTTTGCCATTTTCGGACGAGGAAAATGTACGGAATCTATAAGATTAACGGTCCGCTCAACAATGTTTAGCAAGAAGATCTTATTATACACATGCTAGTCTCACCCCGTAAATAACACCTATACGCGTTTTATTCCAGTCTGTCTTATTTATATGAGTAAATCCATGAAAAATGTGTCAATAGAACGTTATGGTTTTCGAGAAAAAAAAAGTTGCTGGCACACCTCTGGGAACCGGTTCTTTCATTAGTGTACAACCCCAAAAAGTACTCGGAACCAATGTACCCACGAAATTCCGCTGTAAGGGCTGAATTTTGCAATAGTGACCCAAAAATCGCATTTGTGAGATGGATTTATTTAGTAGGCTAGAAGCGCAGTTTCTGGTGAGCTTAAGGCTCCCAATCTACCAAATATTAACGTTTTACAACTATAACTATACATTAAACTAACTGAACCTAACTCAACCTAACCCAACCTAACGCAGTCTGATGCCACCCAACCCAACCCAACTTATTGCTTTCCGAAGCAACCTTTCATAAGACCCCAATTCCGAATCACGGACCTAACCTATTCTTATCAAACCTAGCCCAACCTAATCCGAGGCAACTATACCCAACCTCACCAAACCCAATTTACCCTAACACAAACAGGTAATATTAAAAAACTTGAATGCCTGAGGATGACACAGACTCAATGAGAAAATTGGAGAAAGTGTATAAAACATCGATGGTTTGATTCTCATGATATACCGTAAGACTCGTCATAGAAGAAAAAAAAATATTGGATACACTAATAAAATCATAACGAAAACACGTTTCGACTGCGTATTTCTTAGTCTCGCAGTCGCAGTCGGTAACCCGCACAGACATGGAGTGTTCAGATAAGGAAGTGATCTGTGAATTATCCTCGCGGGAAATACAAAAAATTAAAAAAAGGGACGCGATGAGAGTTAAACGCGAAAAGAAGCGGCTAGTTTCTGAGCAACGATTATCGCGAGCCCGTGAATCTTATGTGAATCGAGAGAAACAGTTGAATACGAAAGTCGTTAGGTAAATTTTATACTCAATATATCAATTTGTGTGTTCTCATGGACGAGTTTTCATTGAATCCGAATCACACAAATGAAAAACTTGTTTACTGGGACATCTCTTGTACTCCTGATAATATATTATTCAATCGAATGATATTTCCAGGGAAGGACGCACAAGAACCCGAACGTTTTCTGACGAGGTGCAGGCGTCGAGTGCTGAAAATGCGGCGACCAGTTCTGGCACAAGATACTGCCAACGGCGGGGGGCAGAAGCCAAACTCAGACGAGAAAAAAATAATTTGACTCGAGAACTTCAAACTAGCCAAAGTTCCTGTTTGCACTGGAAACAGAAGTATATGTCCTTTGTGAAAAAAATCAGATCTTGTGTCAAAAAGTGTACCGCTATCGAATTAAAATCAAGGAATTGGAAAGGATACTGGGAAAGGTGAAAACCGTTCTTAAAGCTCGCGGGTCCGTGGATATGCGGAAGCAACTGGAGTCAATCAGTAGAATCCCCTACGTAAATAAAAAAAGAGTTCAAACAAAATATCAACTAGTGCCAAAGAATTACAATAGTGCGAGAAGTTTGGAATGTCAAAGAAGAGTTCGAGATTGGCGAGTTATTAAGGCCGGTGTAATCAATTTTTATCTTCAAGATGAGAATTTCATTCAAAGCCCGGGCGTTCGTGATACAGTGCCAAAAAAAACTGAAGAAACAGAAAAGATATGCGATACTGTGGATAATCTATCCAAAAAATATAGGAAAACTGTCCAAAATCCAGTATCGCGCTCTTTATTTATACGCTCAAACCGTTTTGGGTAGTTAAAAAAAATGTCAATGCTCGTGATACGTGCCTCTGTCGAGCACACGTTAACTTCCATTTCTTATTGGATAAATTGCATTTGTTGAAAATTACCCCCACCAAGCGGATAGACCAGATAGTGGACTTGTTGTGCTGTGATCCCACTACGGAGAAATGTGCTCTAAGAACGTGCGAGAATTGTAAAATGAAGACCATTTCATGTGCGATGGATCTCAAAGAGTTGACTTGGTATTATTCATGTGTTACATTCAAGTTGGATCGACCCGGGTCAAAAGGCAAGTTGTGGAGTGTTGTGAGAACAGAAAGACAGAGGATTGCGTGTGAAGTTGGCCAGTTATTAGACATTTTCCACAGTTCGATTCCGAAGTTCTTTTCTCATTTTTTGACAACTAATCATCAGCTACATTAAATGAAATTACTTCGAGAGAATCTTCCCATTAACGAAGTGTACATAGTAATCGATTTCTCACAGAATTACACCGCCAAATATAATTCAGAAATTCAAAGTGCACATTTTGGTGCTTCAAAAACGCAAATTTCATTGCACACCGGCGGTTTTTATATTAAGGGCAAAAATGGACAAATCTCGGTTCAGAGCTTTACGGCTATTTCGGAAGAATTGAGACACGATGCGTGTTCAATATGGGCACACTTACAACCTATTTGGCAGTTGATTAAAGCCACTGTACCCGATATTCAAGCCCTGCATTTTCAGAGCGACGGTCCGGCGACCCAGTACAAAAACAAGACTAATTTTTTTCTATCCCGGCATATGGAAATTGAAAACTGCCAGTTGGAATTTTACATCCGCGGGCACGGGAAAAGTGTCGCTGATGCCATTGGAGCGAGTGTTAAAAGACTGTGTGACAGAGCTGTGACACATGGACGGGACATTTTGTGTGTTGAGGATATGGTGAATTTGGTTAACGAGGGGAAGAAGATTGTTGCAGTACCCGTACCAAAATCTGACATGGCAATAATTGACAAAATTATCCCTGAGGGTTTGGAATGTGTTCCAGGAACATCACTTGTCCACCAGGTTATCTGGACAAATTTACAAAAACAAATTCTTTCTTTTCGCACTTTGTCATGTCACGAATGCGCCCAAAAAATTGACTGTCCTCACTATGGAATGCCGAAAAGTCGAACAGATTTTTCCGCCTGTAAACAAAAGCATTCTGTCAAAAAAGAGAAATAAACGGAAATTTCCGAACAATTTGTCTTATTTTTTTCACCTGGGTGCCTTGATCAATGGCAAATTGTACAAGCATTGAATGTTCAAACTAAAGTGGAATTAGAGAAGATAAGGTTATGGAAAATAAGCTTGGGTTGAATTGAGTTTGGTTAGGTTGAGTCAGGTTGCATTGGGTTGAATTACGCACGCTCGGGTTCGATCACTATTAGTACATCAGACCGAGCGGTCCCGAGCGCTCTAATTTAAAAAAGAGGCTAAAATATTTGGGGGTTTCTTTGAGCCCCCAAGAAAAATTTCCTCATAAACTTGAGACCACAACCTTTAAGAAGAATTTTTTCCGGTTGAAAAATTCCAAAAATTGGGTCTGAAAAACTTGGTGAGTCACCGGTAACTCATGCTGCAGCGAACGTGTGAATTTAACAGCAGAAGAAAGTTAATGAAGGAAGATAATCACCCCCAGACTTGCCAGTTTATAGCACCCGCTGGCTACTAGGGCCTGCAAAGCCAGAAAACCACTTAAATGTGATTTTTGGGTCACTATTGCAAAATTCAGCCCTTACAGCGGAATTTCGTGGGTACATCGGTTCCGAGTACCTTTTGGGGTTGTACACTAATGAAAGAACCGGTTCCCAGAGGTGTGCCAGCAATTTTTTTTTCTCGAAAACCATAACGCTCTATTGACACATTTTTCATTGATTTACTCATATATAAATACAATAAAAAATTTCACATACCCCTATTTCAGTTATAAGCTTATTCATATAGAGGTGTGTAGGAAGCCTATTTTATTACTACAAAATGATGTTTACTTAAAAGATGTAAATTCGATATCCTTTTGATTTTGAGTTTTCTTACTTGGTATATTAATGATCAGCATACCTTCTGGATATTTTAAAGAAATTGATTGAAAATAATTTTGTTTTATTTATAATAACAATTTATTTGAATCGATTTTTCTTAATTTTTTGTAATAACTAATATTTATTTTATTTTTATTATAATTCTTATAATTATTTATTAGATTATGGACAGGGTTGCTTAGGGTATACAGTGGATTGCACTCGTATTTGTAAATCAAATTATTTCCAAAAAAAACTCGATCAAAAAATATACAAATGATATTCAGGTCGATTCAATATAGATCTTCTATTCTCAATATCTTCTATTCTTCTATATTTGTATATGAAAATTATTAAATGTCGAAATAGAAGGAAAAAATAGAAGAATTGCTATTCCATATTAAAAATAAACAATTTTTTGATTTTTTCGCTTAGAAGGTTTTTACTAAAAATAATGCGACCATACGAAATAAAGAAATTTTTGACTGTTGTAATGTTCTTTTCAAACATTTGGTTTGTTTTATAAGTTATCTAACCGTATCTTGATTTGAATTTCAAATAACTACCGACTCCGAATATTTTTCAATATGATTTTGAGGGCTATGTGTGATTCTAGATGGCTTTCATGTATATGCAACAATTTACGTTTCTAGCAATTATATTTTTTGAGTTGTTAAGGATAAAAAATAATTAAAATTTCGTTTTGACGTTTAATGTTCACGTCGATACAATGAATTCTTCTATTCTTCTTGAAAAATCTTCTTCACTAAAGCAGAAGAAATCAAAAATAGAAGAATCTTCTATTTTGCTATTCAGTGTAGCAGTGGGATTGTAATCTTCTATTTTTATTATTGAAAGTTCCAAATGGAATTGTTTTCTTCTATTTTTATTTTCATAAAGTATGCCGTGCTAAAATTTCATGGAAAAAAACTCAATGTGCATATCCATACTACGGTAACTTGAATCCGGTAACTACCTCGTTTCTTTCCCCTTTATCTATAAATGTTTTTTATTTTATAGGTAAAGGGGAAAGAAACGAAGTAGTTACCGGATTCAAGTTACCGTAGTATGGATATGCACAATGCCAGGTGTCTCAACAGAATTTTCTGGTGGGGCGATGGTTATTTGGACACCGTCAATAGCACTGATTATATTCCTCATTCCATATTTATCCTGAAACCTGTTAATGGAACATTACGAAATTTTATAAATTAATAAATATGATACATTTTTTTCATACCTTGATTTGTTTCTAGTTTTTTCTAAAATAGTTGTAGGCAATGTTCTGTGCTTTGGCACCAAATATTTGTTTATAAGGCAAGTTACATTGTGAATACATCTTGACACACTAGGTTGTTACAGGCCCAACACATTGTTGCTACCAACGGAAGCTTGATAGCTTCCTTGCCACAAAAAATGCAAAGTAGCAAGCACCTAAGTAATAAGACTCATTTACGTACCCTAATTGCTTTTTACGCTATTGGCCGTAGGCACTTGGCGAAACACACTAATACTTAATAAAGACATTTTTATTAATCACTTGTTTTTTGTTTCGCAGTTATTTTGAATAATTTTCAAAAAGTTTAAAAAATCACTCTAATCACCCTAATTGCATTTCCAAATAATTAATACATACTTGTAATTTAAATGGTATTGAGTTGAAGCTGGATTTTGCTACTAAATCGGTTACAAATATCACAACAATTCCTTTTTGCTTTTGCAATCAAAAGTACTTGTGGAATACACTATCAATAAGCTGAAACGGATCCTTGTTTATTCTTATATCCTTCAGTCTCATTTTTCGTTTTTGTCTACAAAAATTTATTTAATTAATTTTTATTAAATAATTAATAAATTTACTTACGAACCAATACGCTTTTGGCGGATTCTTTCACTTCGCATTAAACAAAAATTCATTTTTAAATTGTGAAGATTTAATTAGAACACAACCCGCTTTTGATAACAATAAAAAAAAATCTATTTCTTCTTGTCATAAAAGTCTCATTTTTATATCTTCTATTTTTAGTCAAAACCTTCAAACGAAAAAATCAAAATAATTGTTTATTTTTAATATGGAATAGCAATTTTTCTATTTTTTCCTTCTATTTCGACATTTAATAATTTTCATACACAAGTATAGAAGAATAGAAGATATTGAGAATAGAAGATCTATATTGAATCAAATTAAATATTTTGTATACAATTTGTACCTTTAAAATTACCCTTACCACAACCCATAACAAGTTGAACTATAGTTTGGGAACAGATGCTATTTAGAATAACTTATATTCATAAGATTAATGTTGAAATTTAAATGGGAACACAAGATATGGGCCATCAAAGTCTAAATATGAACCCACGAAGAGTGTGAAGTTTTGACATTTATTTATCGTAACCGTTTTAAATTTTATCTTGGAGTGCAATTAGAGAATGCGAATATTGCAAAAAAAGGCAAGATAAATTATCGTTTACACGTTTACAAATTATCTTACTACTTAGAGAATTAGAGCACAGTTTTGGTTTTGTGTAATAATACATTTTTGACAATAGCAAGAGCAAATAGAAGAAAACAATTCCATTTGGAACTTTCAATAATAAAAATAGAAGATTACAATCCCACTGCTACACTGAATAGCAAAATAGAAGATTCTTCTATTATTGATTTCTTCTGTTTGAGTGAAGAAGATTTTTCAAGAAGAATAGAAGAATTCATTGAATCGACATGATTATCATTTAATCATTTGTATAATTCTTAAGTACACTCTTAATCTTCATTATAGAATGAATAATAGGTTTCGATAACGGTGCAATTCAGAGAAAAAAAATTAAAATCTGTAAATGACGAAAAATAAGCGCCGCATTCATATTCGTAAAATTTCATTTGTGTTTGAATTTTACCGTTATTTATCATTATCCTTTTTTGTTTTTGCGGTTTCGCTTTGCACTCACTATCAGTACAGCATTTAGTTTCGAATTGACTGGAAGTTACTTTTATTTAATCAAAATTTTAATAAAATGGACCATAAGCTAGGTGAAACGTCATTTGAATTACAAAGATTAGTAATTCTACATCGGGAAGCAGGGAAAACATTTAAAGAAATCAGCCAAATAGTGCAAAGAAGTATTTCTACAGTGCAATACATCGTAAAACGACACAATGGTGAAAATCGAGTAGAAAATTTAAAGCGAAACACGAACCGCAAAAGGTTTACTGTTGCAGAGGAACAGTATATTGTGCGCGAAATTAAAAGAGATCCTCGTTTAAGTGCTTCAAAGTTAACAGCGCACATCAACACTTCTTTTAATAAAAATGTACACTCAGAAACTGTTCGGCGCGTGCTAAAGAGAGCTGGATATAACGGTAGAGTAACCAGAAGAAAACCATGGATCAGTAAGAAGAATCGGAAAATAAGATTAAGTTTTGCAAAGTGTCATGTAAACAAGACTTTCGAGTTTTGGAAACAGGTTTTGTTTACAGACGAAAGCAAATTTAACTTGTTTGGGTCTGACGGGCGACAAATTGCATGGAGAAAACCAAATACCGAAATGAATATAGAGAATTTACGACCTACAGTAAAATTTGGCGGAGGATCTGTGTTGGTATGGGGTTGTTTCTCGTCATCTGGAGTGGGAAAATTGCACATAATAGAGGGAATAATGAATAAATCAAAGTACATCGAAATTTTAAAGGCAAATTTACCTGAAAGTGTCAAGAAATTGGGCATACGAGACGATTTTATATTTTACCAGGACAATGACCCAAAACATAAAGCTTACGATACACGACAATGGTTATTATATAATTGCCCAAAAGTCATGGAAACCCCACCGCAATCGCCCGATATCAATCCAATTGAGAATCTGTGGCAAGAATTGGACAATAGAATTCGAAAATATTCGATATCTAATAAAAATCATTTAATATATCGATTGAGGACGGAGTGGAATAATATTGATACGAAAATAACGGAAACGTTGGTGCGGTCTATGCCAAATCGTTTGTCACAGGTGATCAAAACCAAGGGAAATCCAACTAAATATTGATTATTAAAAAGACTTAGCTCTTTTTTATTTAATTGGCTAGTTTAGTAACCTTCTGTGATGAATTACGAATACGAAAGCGATATGAATTTTAGACTAAGTTCAATTTATTATAATTTTCTTAAAATATGTAACACATACCTCACACATTTTTATATTAAAATGAAGTTAACTATAGTGTTTCTGATTTAAAATAAAACAATAAATTTTTGATGCACGTAAGTGTTTTTTATTCATTTATCATTTTAAAACTGCAATTATGAGTACGAGTGCGACTCACTGTAGTTTAAAAAAAATCGATGAATCCATCAATGAATTCGATTTAATACAAGTTACGAATGGGTCTTTCAAAATTTGATTTTGTTTTTTTTTCATTTTTTATTTATTTCGCGTCACGAGATAAGCAATATTAAATGAGGATGCATTGTGGGAGAGTAAGTTGGAGTTTTATTGTAGCCTGAGTTTCCGTTTCATTTATGTATTTTTTTCGATTTTCATACGTTTTTGCCGAGTTGGTCATGTTTTAATAAGCAACCCACCCCAGCCCTGAGTGTAGCCGTCATAATCATCGAACCATTAACTGAATCCTCTGACCAGGTAGTTTCAATTAATAAACCCTAATAAAAGAGTTCGTTACAACGAAAATTAATAAATTACCAAATTTATCTCGAATAAAGTTCCCTGAGACTACTATTTGAACAAAGTGCCTAGTAGTGACACTATTAATGTAAAACGCATTTTCGTTGTTTATGGGGAGGTCTGTAAGCCTATGTAATTTATCTTATACGACGCATTAGTTGGCCTAAATATTCATAACAAAATCGATTCGATTAAATTAAAAGAACTCGGTTACTTAACATGGATAATTGAATTCTTGTTACTAAACCTATGAATAATATTGCTATTATACACTCAACACCAAAACTGTTTGAAGCGGTTTTTCGATAAAATGGGGAAAACATTTGATTGCAGAATATTTTTTGAAAGAAAATGATTAAATAGGTTCAACAATTTATATAACGAGTACACAACAGACAAAAATATACAAGCAACAATGATATAATCTTGATTTTCATCATTTCATTTACTCTGAAGCTAAAATCGTTGTCATAATCATGATTTACGGAAAATGAATAATAAAAATGAAAATCATTCTTTTTCATAAATTGAACAATCAAAAATAAAGAAGGTTGTCTAGGTAAATATAGACTAAATTACATTTCACAAAAAAACTGGGATATAATTTTAAAAGGTATGTATGTATTGGTGTACGTAACTGAGATAATTATATATGGTTTATAGAAATATAATACGCGTAGATTTATATGGAACCTTCCTATAAGGAAAGTTACATTTATACCAATCTAAAACAATACTTACTAACATATAAGGAATGTAGATTGCTGGATAGAATATATGCTGGGTATAATATACCAACTATGGCGTTCACCTCTAAATATTTAATAAAAACCTAGTTGCAAGGTATCAAAAACTATATAACTTCAATTGACAACATGTAACGTATGGCTTGGGTCATATTCGACGCCACATACCATAGCTCATACTTCGGGTAGCTTTCAGTGGCTAGGAAGGGATCTTGGTTCTTGACATGTAACGCCCGACAGCCATGATACAATAAATATATTAATACTAATTTAAATTGCCTTAGGGTGTGCTATATATATGGTTTGTTAATATAACTACTAGCATTTGAAAACAAAACAACTATTAATTTAACCCTTTGGACTCGAATTATTTTCAAGGTTGTTGGGTGTCCACTTGTATTATTTTTAGCTAATTGAATTAAAATAATTTACAGTGGTAGTATTGAACCGGCGCGGTGGCAAAGTGGTTAGCATGCTTGCTCCAGTGACTGGAGGTCGCGGGTTCGATTCCAGGTTGTGACAAGGAAAAAAAAATCACGGCGGGTTTTTAGGATCAATGAATTAATCACTCATTATCCGAAATGAAAATAGGATTATGAAGCCTCATTTGAAGCGGCCAAATCCCTTGATGGGATATAGTACCAGAGAGAGAGAGAGAGAGATGTAGAATTGAACGTAATATATTTAAGTATTTGATTTATTACTAGTATTATGAAATGTTTTAATTTTTAAAAAAGAAATTATTAAATAAATAACGAGGTACGTCGTACAAATTATTAAATCAATAGTGGCAAATGGGTTCGTTTATCTCCCCAATTTACCGGATTCGGAACATTCTACTGCAGATGTCCTTTTTCAGTATGTATGTACTTGTTGATTTGGGTGTAACCTATATGAGCGTATGATATGATCACCATATTATAAGAAATTCTTTATTTTCACATTCTGTGGTCAATTTACACACAAAATACTGTTCACGGAACTAGTTATTACAGTCCATATTATTATTATTATTATTGTATGTACACTTGTCTCAGTATTTAATATTATTGTTATTATTATAGATAATGTTTTAAACTTTTAATTATTATAAACTTGTCGTCACAAACACAAAATCCATTTTATGTAACACGACCTTGCATAATCATTATGTTGACGACATGAAAAGGTTTAACAATTGGTGAAGCGAATTAAATTAAAAAAGTGCACACTTCATAAAATTTTGTTTTAACCGATTTAATTTTGTTTTAACCGGTTTGCGTGAGCGCATGCTCGTTATTTTGTTTATATATTTTATTTTAATTGAAGTGTCAATGAAAAATAAAATCTCATAGCAAACAATCGGTTCCACTGCTCAAAAGCAAGCGAATAGAAGAGGTGAGGTATATGTCCGGTTCAACCGGAACTTTTTATTTTGCTACTTGCCTTTGAAAAATTGACGAACAAAATGCACAGACACATGAGAGAAAAAATACAATACAAATATAAAATTGTATATTATACAGTGTATATGTACAAACAATTATTGTTCACCTCGGCAACTCGCGCTCTAATTTTTGGTACAAAATCGACACTCTGGCTTCTCTTCACCCGGAGAGACCTCCAGTTAAACCTCCAAAATTCACACTTCGACAGCATGAGACCGCCGAAGTGCCACGGGGAACCGTGTGAATTTTACGGTCGTCCCCGAATGAATGACGCATATTCTGGACTCACCACTCCAATCCAGTGGATGTCCTGCCAAGGGGTCGAAGGGGAGTGGCATAAGTTCAGCTTGTACATATAGAACCGACACAGAATGAAATTCTGCTCTCACCATACCGACCAGAAAAATTATTTAGTAATTCATTTTATTTACAAAAGAGAAATAAAGAAACAAAGAAAGTAGGAGTACCGATGGAATCATAAAAATAGGAATAAAATTTTTGATTATTGGGTGTATTTATGTTTATTGGTTAGCTGTCAAAGTTAAACAAGATCACTCAATTTTTAATTTTATTTTATGGTGGTGTGACAAAAATATTTAAATTTCAAAAAGTATATTAAATTTAAAATAGAAAGTGAAAAAAATTAAATTTTAAATTTGTTTTAAATAATTGGTGAACCACTACCCATTATGGATACATTTGGATTTTTTGCCCATTTAACCGATGATGATTCCGAGGACGACCAAGTGACACCGGCGTGCGTTATAAGAAAACAATTAAGGTGTAATTCAAATCCATTAGACATGACAAATAAAAGGTAATATTTTAAAAAAATATGTGTGTTACCTATTTTTAATATTTATTTATTTTGTTAGCTTTATTAAATTATTTAGAGTTTCAAAAGAAGTATTCAAACTTATTTTGGACGAAACACGACACCACTTCAAATCAAGAAGGAATAAGGATGCGATACGTCCAATATTAAAACTTGCGAATACACTTCGGTTTCTAGCGGAAGGAAGTTATCAGCAGGCTGTAGGCCAAGATTTTCTCATTGGCATGGCTCAGTCTACTGTTTCAGTAGTATTAAGCGAAATGCTACATATTTTAGAAAACTATATGTGTCAAAAATATATAAGCTACCATTTATCGGAGGCTGAGCGAGAAAAATCTAAGGAACATTTCCTTCAGAAAACCGGATTTCCAGGAGTCGTCGGATGCATTGATGGAACGCATATCAACATAATAAGACCGGTTAAAAATGAGCATCATTTCTTTAATAGAAAGGGAGCACACAGTCTTAATGTGATGATTGTACTTATGATTTGTTATAACAAAGAGAATTATAATATTTTTAAAAATATTCTATTATTTTCTGTAGACGTGCGATTACAAAATGGAAATTACGTCTGTCGACGCTAGTTATGGAGGATGTTCTCATGATTCTGTTATTTGGAGAATGAGCAATAACCGAATCGTGATGGAACAGAAATGGAAAGCAGGAGATAGGTCCTCCTGGTTATTAGGTAAACAGAACAATATATAAATCTTATACGCAAACTAATTGTAAACAAATTATTTAGGTGATTCCGGATATGCACTTGAGCCATGGATGATGACACCATTCAGGAAAAGCATCGAGGGATCACAAGAATCAAAATTTAACAGTGCCCATTCAAAAGCTCGTTCCATTATCGAAAGAGTTTTTGGTATTTTAAAGGGCCGGTGGAGATGTTTGTTACACACAAGGGACCTACATTACACACCGGAAAAGGCTGCACAAATTGTTAACGTGTGCTGTCTTCTGCATAATTTATGTACAAGGTACAACGTCCCACTAGATGAGCATTTAATTGAAAATGAGGATGCAATCGAAACATACGCAAATGAAGAGCCAACAGTTGAGATGAGAGATTTGACAAGAGAAGCCACGATACTTCGAGATCAAATAAAAAACAATTTATAAATTTTAAATTCATTTTTAATCCATTTTGAATTGATGTTTAATTCATTTTTGTATAAAAATTTTATTTAAATAAAATACAAGCATTATTATTAAAGTAAAGTTATCAAGTAAAATTATTTCAATTTATATCCAGTTTTCTTTCTTTTAACTCTAGTTCAAGTTTTCTTAATTCTAATTCCTCTGCTTTCAATTTATTTTTTTCTAGTAACAGGTTTTGTTTTGTTACCCACTTTTCCTTTTAAAATTTTAAATTATTTTCTTTTATTTTACGAATATCTTTTAAAATTTTAGTCTGTTCGATCTCATTTTTTTCAGTCCTTTTATTAAATTTTTTAAAATTTTCGTAATATTCCTCCTGCATCTGTACTTGCTTTTTTAAAAGCATTTTGGCCGTTTCCTTTTTTTTGGTTGCTGCTCGACTTGGTGTATGGCAATTTGTATAGCTTCCAGATTGTGCAGGTTGTGGGATATTTTGGCTTGTGGATGGAACTTCGTTGATTCTATTTTGCTGGATGGATGTGGATGTACTCGCAGGTGGCGTATCACTTTTATTTTGTTCGAAAGGGGAATTGGGACATATTGGAGATAACGGGCGATCAATTGAAAAATTGTCATTGGTGGTTACCAGAATAGTATCAATTTCCACATAATCAACTTGTATGTTCGGATTTGAGCCGATGGGACACCCAAATTTTTTGATATTAAGTCCATTGATCTCGGTTGTTAAGTCTACAAGACGATCCACTCTGTCTTCAAGAGGACTTAGTGCCTTAACCCTATTGGGGCCCCATCCAGTACCATCAACGCTCAATTTGTTTTTCCTTAATTTCCCTTTCACATTATATTTAAAGTATTTCCAAACCTAGATTAAATATATAGATAAAAATTAATACACAGGAAAGATAAACACTTAAGAGCAGCCTTACTTTCTTCCAGCCGTCTACTGTCCTTTCTGGTGGACAACAGAATTTAATTCTTCTTTTAACTCATTCCACAAATGATTTGTGGTTTCCTTAAATTGCGGAGTATTTAAAAAATTCTTGGCAATCCCTTCATTTGCCTCCATAAAACTTACAAGTTTATCAAACTGTTGTCCGTTTGTTGTTGACCTGCAATAAATAGTAAAAATTATTATTATAAAAATATTTATTACTTCTAGTAAATTAGTTTAAAACTTACATTTTGGTCAATTTAATAATTAAAATTCGTTCACTTAATTTTTTGAATTAATTTTTATATACATATATAACTTAAAATAACTTTTGTATTAAGATACATTCGCCATCTTAAAAGCAGTCGAATTTTGACGTCACATTTTCGTAAAATCCGATTTCGAATTTCTTTTTAAGTTTCATAATAGGGCGAATTTTTCGATTTCGAATTTTCCGAAAGCTAAATAAAAATCATAATACCAATATTTGCCACGAATCGAATTTATCGAAAGCGAATAGATTTCATAATAGACCCCCAGAGAAAAGTTGATTATACATTGCATCCAGCATGGCAATTTTGTTTATACCATCTATTCCATATTGTGATTTTATTCTGCTTATTATTTTTAATATTTCGTTTTGTGATGTTTGTTGAAATTGAAGTTTTTGTATGTTCAAATCAACATTAGGAAATTCAAAATTGAATATTTCAGGGTTACGGTGAATATATATGTGTTACGTACAACTTGAGAAGAAAAGAGGGCAAAGACAAAATAGCTGAACGAACGGTTACAAAACAAACAAAAAAGTAGAAATAAAAAAAAACACATAAAAAATAAAATGAGCGCCTCCAAAATTATAGGGCGAGACGAAAGTGTCCCTCGGACGCACACACAACCGTTATTGGGCTACCGGGATTACAATATATGTATTAAAAAATAAAATTGGAAAATTTTGGAAATCGACAATCGAAAATGAATAATTAAAAAATTTTAATAAATAAAAATGGAAGATTAAATTTCGAGAAAAATAAAAAAACATGTAATATGAGCCGTTTATTTTGAAAGTGGCATAATTGACTTTTTGCACAAATATATTTAATGCTAAAATTAATTACAATTTAACGGTATCTCTTCATTTTCAAAAAATTTCCAGTCAATATGACAGTCATATTGATTGGAAATTATTTTAAAATGATGAGATATCACTAAATTGTAACTAAATTTAGCATTAACTTGATTTTTGCAAAAAGTCAATTTTGCCACTTTCAAAATAAAAGACTCATATAATAAAATGGAACCTCTATACTGTTGCGGCCTTGAAACCGTTATGCTACAGGTGTTACCTCACCCGGACTGTTGCAGCCGATACAAAGGCTCTAGTAATGCGGCCCAACCGCCAGCAAACTCCAAAAATAAAAAAAAACGTTGGGCGTTTTCCCGCCTTTACAAAATCGGCTGGCGTCGGGGCCACCCGTACCCTCAATAACGTTGGGCATCTTCCCGCCTTTGGTTAAAAATATATTTGGTCTAGATATTCCGCCGTAAATAATTGTTGGGCGTCTTTCCGTCTTTAGACAGAAGGTACATGGTATTGAGCGCTGGCTCGCCCTAATCGTAAACCAATAGAGTGGCCTCAACTGGCCACCCGTACAAATCTCGTTTAACGCTGTTTCGCCAAAATCGTAAAATACATAAGTGGCCTCAACTATTAGGCTTCAACTAGCAGCTTGAAATCGTTGCAGCACAATCGTTCAATTATACTAAAACTGGCCACCATAAAATGGCTGCGTAATTAGTTGTGGTATTTCCTCGCTGAATCAAATAAGATCCCGAATTTTTTTTTTTTTTTTTTTATAACAACTTTATTGATATGGCTACTACAATCTTAAACATTATTAATTCATTAGTAAGGTTGACATTAGTACTTATGAGATAAGCATAAACTTGTGTGGGTCTGCTGGACCAGTGTCCAGTTCCCTTGGTTTATAATTTTCATACTGTTAGCTCATGTGGTTTGATTCGTTTGAGCCGCCTTACTTCGTCTGTACTGTCCAGTAGTTGTACGGCCTCAAGATTGGTGTGGGTAAGAAGTCTCTTTTCATGTTTTATGGCACATTCCCGGATAACGTCGTCTATCAATTGTATTTCTAAATCATTGTGGATTTCCTTGTTAGTCACAAATCGGTAGGCGTTGGTGACCATTCGAAGAAATTTATTTTGGCTTCGTTGTATAATATCTCTATTGGATTTATGTGTACAACCCCATAGCTGCGCACCATACATCCATATTGGTTTGAAGATAGTCTGGTATACCAGTCTTTTGCAATACAGGTTCATTTTGGAATGATGTCCAATTAACCAGTACATTTGACGTTGTTTCAATCGTATCTGTTCAGCTTTTTGTCTCACGTGATGTTTCCAGTTGAGCCTTGAATCTAAATGCAGACCAAGGTATTTTGCCGATTCAGCCTGCGGCACTTGCACCCCATTGAGGTATATATGAAGAGTGTTATTTTTATGTCGAAGCGTAAATGTCACATAGGTTGATTTGAGCTCATTCAGTGCGATTTTCCAGTCAATTGTCCATTTAGTAACGTTGTCCATTGCTCGTTGAAGATTTTCCACTGCTCTTGGTTGAGATTCGTCTACTGACATAATTACAGTGTCGTCAGCGAACGTGCCGATGAATGTTTTATTCGTCGTAGGTATGTCCGCAGTATAAAGAAGATAGAGGAGGGGACCCAATACGCTTCCCTGCGGAACTCCCGCAATCGCTGGATAAAAGTCGGAACTTGTTTCTTCATGAATGACTCTGAATTGGCGATCAGAGAGGTATGATTCAAGCAGCTTGCAATAGTTTTGTGGTAGCATTTTGCTCATCTTGAATGTCAATCCCTCATGCCAAACCCTATCAAAGGCCTGGGATACATCTAAAAATACGGCGGGACAATATTTCTTTTCTTCTAACGCTTGCTCTATTACCGCAGTTATTCGATGGACTTGTTCTATTGTGGAGTGGTTATTCCTGAATCCAAATTGAAAATCAGGAACGTTTACCATTGGCTTTAGACGTTTTAGTAGCAGTTTCTCGAACAGCTTTGATAAGGCCGGAAGCAGTGAGATTGGTCTGTATGATGATACTTCTTCATCTGGTTTACCTGGTTTCTTTAGCATAATTATTTGGGCCATTTTGAAGCATTTGGGTACATACTTCAATCTCATACAGGCATTAAATAAGTATGTGATCAAGATGATTGCTTTACGTGGAAGTTCCTTGAATAGACCCGGTGATATTTCATCAATTCCTGGTGCTTTTTTATGATTAAGATTTTTGTCGATTTCTTCAGCAATTTCCATTGGCGTAACCCTTTTAAAGTCCTGACTTGGTTGATAAACAGGTGTTACATCAATGTTGGATTGAATGTCATGGGGTTGGAATACTGCTGCTAGGTGTTGAGCAAAGAGTTCCGCTTTTTCTTTGTCTTGTCGAACCCAACTGCCTTGAGCATTCCTTAAAGGTGGTACTCGAACTACAGGTCGTTTAAATCTTCTGGTTGCTTTCCATAACGAGTAGTCCTTATCCATTTCTGGACCTAGCCCGCTTAAGTAGTTATCGAGGCAATTCTGTTTGAAATTTTTGATTAGCCTATTGACTTTGTTACTTATTCGATTAAAAGTTGTCTTATCAGCGGGATTTCTGGTGAGATGCCATATTCTCCTCGCCCTTCTTCTTGCCTTGATTTGTTCCCTGATTTCAGCCGGGTATTTGACTTCAATCTCCGCTTTGTCCTTTAATTCAGGAGTAGCTAATCTGGCAGCCATTCGAGTGTATTCAATGAAATTGTTTGTTTGTTGTTCCAATTCTTCGTTGCTTTTAATGCTAACTTTTAATTCAACTAGCTCTTCCAATTTTTCTCTGAAGATGTCCCAATCCGTGAATCTATTAGTAAGGTTTTGCTTTTGCTGTTTCTTTATTACTATAGCGCTTACTGACAACAGTACAGGAATGTGGTCAGATGTTAGGTCGTTAATTCCTTCGACTCTAGTGTAACTTAGAGGAATACCTTTTATGATGAAGAAATCCAGTAGATCTGGTATTTTTCCTGTATCCGTTGGCCAATACGTTGGCCCCCCTGGGGACAGATATTCGCATTTGTTTTCATGAATGGCATTGAACAAGGTGTTTCCTTTCCCAGGAGAAATAAGCCTGGAACCCCAAGCTGTATGTTTTATATTGTAGTCCCCACCAATAATAAATCTTGGACCGAGCTTATTGAAGACGTTATTAAATTGTAACTTCGTTGGTGTATGCCGTGGGGGACAGTACGCTGCTGCAATATTCAGATCTGCGCCATTATATTGGATTGAGATAACAGTTGCTTGCAAATAGTTTTCACGAATATCCTCTTGTTGATTATGTTTGATATTATTTTTAATTAGTACAGCTGAACCACCTCTGGCTCTTTCACTAGGATGGGTTGTCCAGTAGGAATTAAAACCCCTTATTCTGATAAAGCTTTTGTTGGAGAAGTGCGTCTCTGAAATCAGCGCAATATCAATGTTGTTTGTATGGAGAAATATTTCCAGTTCTTGGGCTCGTTGGTTGAGCCCATTAGCGTTCCAAGCTACGAGTACAATGCGCAGGAACGAGTTAATCATTTGTGAGTATGTTGACTTTTTCGCTTGGTGGATAGATACAGATTTCCAGTTTTGCCACCCTCTCTGCTAAATGACCAAGTGACTGTTGAATTTGGCTAAGCATTTTAATAATTTCAATGTTATTAGACTCTTTGGTGATTTGCGCATAGGATAATCCAACTGTGGATGGTGTGATTGCTGTTTGTGGTTTAGCAACTTTGGTTTGTAATCGCTGCACTGCGCTTGTTCTATTATTCTGTTGACTTTTAATTTTGTTCTGATATACTCTGCATCCTTTATAATTTGCAGTATGCCCTTGTTGTTGACAAAGAGCACAAGAAGGTGCGATATCTGGTGTTTTCTTGCATGTTGTCGTGTGGTGATTTTCCGCGCATTTAACGCATTTGGTTTGACGATAGCAAAAGCTCTTGGCATGTCCAAGTTGTTGACAATTCGTACATTGTGGAATTCCCCTTGTCTTGTTAGGTGGCTCAATTTTAACTATACAGTACGCAAGTTTCTTGATATTGTATACTTCTTTATTGTTGTCTTTTTGTTTTAAGTCGATGTAAAACAATGGAAAGTGTTTCCTAACTTTTACACCATCAATTGTGACCATTTTGTATATGTTGGTAATACCTGCGACTTCATGTCCCATTTTTTCTAAGTCTGCTTTAATTTCATCGTGACTAATAGAAGAAGGTAAGCCTCTGATAACCACTCAATAGGCCTTTTCACTCTTCAGCTGGTAGGTGTGATATTGAATATTTTCTAGTTGGTTGCTAGATTCATTTTTTAATTCTTCCAGTAATTTTTTGACATTTCTGTAATCATTTTCATTTTCAAAGGTAATTCTAATGTCACTATTTGAGAGCGCCTTAAACTTAGTTGATTCACTAGTGTTTTTTATTATATTTTGTCGAAAAAGTTCGAAATTATTGATATTGCTCACATTAATGGGTGGAGGCAATGGTATTTTTGGGTTTTTCTGTTCAGTGTTACTGTTCACACTTTGTGTATTATTTTTTGGGGGAGTTTTCGTTTTTGTACGCCTACGTTTCTTGGGGTTTCTGTTATTAGCTCTGGAAACTTCTGCTTCCAGTTCGTCCTCATCTGTGAAATAATCCTCTACACTCAGAGCATTAAATCTATTTTGTTGAGAGACTGGAAATTGCTGCAGCAGCCAGTTGGAGTTATTTGAATGATGTTGACTGGTTGATGGCTGAATATGGTTGACAGGCAGGTTGTTAGCTCGTGCTGAAACCTCAGCTTTACTATTTTTAACCTTGTTTTTATTTTTTAGTGTAGAGTTTTCTCTCTTCAGTTCAGCAACTTCATTACTCAGCTGCGCGATTAGTTTCTCCATTTTCTGAAACTTGGTTAACAGATCCTCGCTGTTTATAATGTTTGTTGATGCACTCGGCATTTGTAATAAAATTCCTTTTTCAATGGAGACTGCGTCTTTTGCAGTTACTGTGGAGGCAGTCGACGTTGGCACAATTGTCTCTAATTGTAGTGTACGTCTAGTTACATGAGGAGGTGGTGATCTCAACATTTTCATGCTCTTAGGAAAGTTGTTCCCTTTATTTGCCAAGGGTTGGTTCCCCCCAGAATCTATGGTACTAACATCCGAAGAAGGTATGGAGCGGCCCGGTTGATTTGATGCTTCTATAGACGCATCCGTCTCGTTTCCTAATATTATTAGGCTATTATTTTCGTCATTATTTTTCATCTTAAATTTTTATTTTATTCCCACGAGTAGCACGAGAAATTAACGTTCGCCTATGACAGAGCTCTGCGTTATCATAGGAAGGCTATGGGTTTAAACCGAATGACGCCAAATTCGGAGTTCACATACTAACGACTAAGCACCCTCTTAGCCATGCAGCCATCGGCGTATGTAGTACCACCTTAGCTTTGGTGTGCTAGTTTTTGGTCCGCCCCGAGTATTTAATTTCCCCGGTACCTACCATATCTGGCAAGCGTTCCCCTATCCGCCACCTGGGGAGGGTACTAGCAAACCCCACACAGGAGATCCCGAATGGCCGATGATTATTGCGATACTTTCGCCGTTATCTAAAGGTGAACGAGGCTCTCAAATTTTATAAATCCTGCAGCACAATCCCTATTAAAACGTTGCTTGGCAATTTTGTTTCAGGCGTCCGAGAATTCATTTTTCTGATTACTATACGCCAATAATAAATTAGGGCCAATAATAAAATACGCCAATAATAAAAACACAATATTGTATTTTTCTTCAATTTATTTTACATATAACAAAATACACTGACAAAATAAACTTATAGTTTGCTTAACTTTATTATTTTATCCATACTCATTCCAAAAAATAGATCAAAATGAAGAGAATTATAAAATATTTTTTTTTCGAGTTGTATCACAATTCACTCGACTTATCCATACCAAATTCAAAACTAGACTAAATACTCGACTAAAAAACTCTCGCTCCAAAAAAAACATCGAAGAATATTTTTTCCATTGTTTTTCCTGCGCGTCACTTGTACACTCTCTCTACCGTGCACCAGTCGCAAACTCGCAACTCGCAAGTACCAAAACAAGAAAACACAAAAAAGATACTCCTCTATACGTTAGCCGCTCGCACACGCGCACAAGGTGCACATTTGTCTCGCTCCATAACTCTCTCGCCGTTTACGTAATACACTAGGGGTGTGCAAAAAACCTAAAACAGAATTTAAAGCCCATGTACACTGCACAACAGTTTTAATATTAATGTCATACTACAGATGACAATGCCATCCGTAAAATATTTGCACTTCCTTACCAAGAGACTTATTTCTCTTTTTCAGCATGGATTTTATACCGGTAGGTCTACGGTGGCTAACTTGTCCTCTTTTTGTGGTCATTATTTGATAGTCTAAACTCCAAGCAGCAACTTGACGTTGTCTATACCGACTTTGCAAAGGCTTTCGATGTGATTGACCACTCTATTCTTATTAGCAAGTTGGAGAGTCTCGATTGTCATTTCATTCCCATCGACTGGTTGCGTTCTTACCTCTCAGATCGCTGGCAATTCGTTAGGATTATGAATTCTTTCTCCCCATTATTTCGGGCGCCATCCGGTGTGCCCCAGGGTAGTCATATCGGCTCACTGTTATTTTCATTATTTATGGACGACGTTGTAAAATCTTTTAAGTTTGCCAACTGCCTCCTCTTCGCGGATGGCATGAAGATTTTCGCCCGGGTCTCTGGCGTGTTAGACTGCAAATTGTTACAAGATGACTTAATCCGGTTCTGCAGTTGGTCAATTAACAACATACTCCCTTTAAACGTGAGATCCGCTCGCCCGTTTTTTATCAATATCACTGTACATCGAAACCATTGGTCGGGTTGAGTTCATCTCGGATCTTGGCGTAATCTTTGAATCTGACGCTACACTTACGAGACATGTTAACGCTATTATTTCAAAGTCGTACATTATGCTTGGTTTCATTAAACGAAACTGCAAGGACTTTAGTGACCCGTTAACTTTGACATCATTTTACGTATGCTTTGTTCGCTCTATTTTGGAGTATGCGTCTCCTTTTTGGTCACCCTCCTACCAATGCTATTCCGAGAGGATTGAGAGTATCCAGAAACAGTTTATTTTGTTCGCGCTTCGACGTTTACCATCCATGCGTGCTCTGGATAACGTTCTTCCACCTTATCGGAATCGATGCAATCTTTTGAAACTGCAACGTCTAGATAATCGCCGAGATGTAGCTTCCGCGCTGTTTCTGCGTGATATCATTAATTCCCGTGTCGATTGAATCGAGTTAGTAGCACGTATCAGCTTTTATGCTCCCGAACTTTGGATGCGTCAACGCGATGGAACCATATTCATCGACCGAGCAGTAACCAACTACGGTTTTCCTGATCCAATTCCGAGGGTATCGCGGTATTTAATAAGGTCTACAAAGCTTTTGATTATAACTTGTCGAGAGATTCATTTAAGAAAGCTTTATATAATCTTTTGTAGTCGAGTTGTTCCGATCGTAGTTACTGTAGGCACCGTTTATAAATAATAAATAAATAAATAAATAAAATGCATGAATCAAACGACTAAAATTAAGTAAAGAAAAAAATCGAAATAAGTCGTAGGAATGGAGTTTCCCAACTTTTAAAAAAGAGGATGGGCAAAATTTGTAAAGACGAGCGGATCAGGGAGCTGATTAGAAACCAAGGAACTGATCACTTATTAATCTGAAAAAATGAGCATATTGAAAGCTCATGAAGATGGCCAAAAACCTTAATGGGAATAACGCCAAAAGAAAATATTTAAATAACCCATAACTAACGGAAATGACCCAAAAACAATTGCAGGTTATACTCTGAAAGTAAATGAAAAATAAACCTAAATAAATCTATAAATAAAATGTTTTGACACTTTGGATTATCAGAATATCAGATATATTAATAGGTGAATAATACATGAATACAGTTTTTTATAGAATTATTTTTGAGGTATTTATTGAGATTTCAGGTTACTTCTGAGTATAAACGAAAATTTATTTCAAAACTGCAAAATTAAATATTTCTATGTTGAATGACATATATCGGTGTATATAAACTTGTGAACGCTTAGCTACCCACTAGCATGAAAGCCACCCCAATTTATCCAGTCCAAAATTTCGAAAAACTTTAGTGCATCGCATTTTATCAGCTCACGTTGTAAAGTATTTTTGATTTTTGAGTTCTATCTGCAAGAAAACCACCCACAATTATTTAGGACAAACAAAAAATTCTTTACATTTTCAATCATTTATTATTCCGAGGTCCAATATTGTATATCAATTTACGAGGTATATGTTCATTAACCCGAGGAACGATTTGAAGTAATTAATTTAAATATATAACCAATGTCTAGCAGCAATTTATTCCAAAACTCACACATTTAAGATCGTAATTGTATGAGATAAAAATTTCTGACTATCTATGTTTGAAACACTTCACCTACGATGCCGCGGTCAAAGTCAAAATTAAATTCTTCGATTAATTCTTTAATCTTTGTAGTATCCGTGTCTTATACATCAAAGAGATTACTGGAAGTGGCTTAGTTTGAGTATTAGTAATTGATTTACTTTAAATAAATCAGGTTCAAATATTTAGAATGAGAGAACTCTTACTGGAATAAATTGAAATCTATCCAATCAAAAAATATGACACTTGAAATTTTTTAAATGAGTTCAACTTACCGTAACTCCGTAACTCTCTCTAACAACAGAACAACGCATAAAAAAGTTATGTTTTTTGATAGACTTAGGATTACCTAATCCCTATAGGCAGTCATCACTACAAAACATGAAAAATACTTGGTATAACAAATAATTTCGAAATGTTTCTAAACCATATGAATATCGTACTTATTATACGCTTGTTTGAAACATGCCACCACATCAGATCACAAACACACAATAGTTCCAATCACATTGAGGGGAACCCAAAACATGTATACGGTGGATTCGACGAATGGGAATAATCAAAACAATTCCCATTGTTAAGGTGCTATAAAATATTATCTACATAGGTAAGTGACACAATCTTTATACTTACATCATCGTCCTATCTCATTAAAATACATTATTATTTATCTAGGGAAACCTATATATGTGCGAGTGTGTTAACTAAAAAATATTTATTTAAATTTGTGCTGTGATATCAAATTTTTGTGCTGTATACTCCAATATTGTCAACATAACTAAAAATATCAGCTCTAAATATGTCGTTATCGATTTATTGTTTTGTGTGGCAAACATATTTTTGATTTGTTGTTTTCCTTTTCACTTGTATTTTTCCCAAAAAAAAAAAAAAGTTACATTTTTATCAAAAATTTAATAAGTATTGATTATAGATATTCAACTCGAGTTCTATACAAAAAAGATAAATGGTATCAAAAAATGAAAGGAGCGAAACAAGTTCATAATTTATTGCGGTAGTAAACAGTACAGCTCCTCTTCTATGTCTAAACGAGCATATATACTCGTATGTCTATAAAGCCAGTTTATTCATTTTCCACATTCAAATACTCAAAGTCAAATCGATTCAGGTATGATTTGTGTGACAAGCGATATACTATGAAAATGTCAAACTACTTTATCAATATCTATAAACTGTTATGATTTGTGAGTTTAGATATTTCTTTATGATAATTTTAGGCAGAATATTGTTTAGACTCGTACAAAGTGAACATTGATGTACAAGTGTAACCATCATTGTTTTTCGCTGATTTAAGTTGTTTAAGCTGCTTATGTAACTGCCGAAAATAGGTGTATTGTATATATATATGATGTTATGTACATAATATCTTTCAACGTAATTTTTTGGGTTGTTGTCACATTAGGATTAAATGACGTAGTAATGTTGATTCAAATAAAATATTATATTCAATTTTTTATTATGTATTTTTCAGGTGTTCGAAAGCAGCAAGGATTACGTAAACAATGGTGAGCTAAATTTGGAATCTTTCACCGTGGTTGATAATTTTATTTTTCATGTGTTTCACTTTCTATACATTTCCATCACTGATTATACATAAAACAGAAAAACGGTTAAGTATTCATTTAGGAAATACTCTACAGCTCAAGTATTAAAAACGAACATCGAGGATCGCGATCGACCTCCTACAAATACATTAACATCCAAAATTTGTAGCCATAGTATTTCGAAAGGATGCTCGTTAAACATTTTATATTTTTAGACTTTGGTCGATTAACGCGCAACATTGCTACATACCTAAGTAAGAAACAGTTATTCGGATTTTGTTTCAAATTATTCTTTGATTTTTACTTATTGGCAGGTAGCCGTTGAAACTACAAAAACTTAAAATATATTTTTGTGTACGAATGGCTCTCGACCGATGGTAACAGAATATACATGTATATACATGTTTGATATAGGGTATCCCACAACTGATTAACACGAATTGTACCGTTGTATTCTTTGGTCAAAGAGAAGCTGTAAAGCTATTTGCGTTTAAAAAGCGGCTTTCCTACCCTGTGTTGGAGAAACTTTTATGTCGCTCAATCCAGTGATTATAGATGAACCGTTTATTTTGAAAGTTTGTTACGAATTTAGTTCGCCCCAAGAGCAGGCACGGTGATCATTCCCTAGTTTTATATTATGTTTGTGAAATGTACTATATATAGCTTTTATGAATGGAACAAAAAACAATTTTTCGAAAAATATTTGTTTTCTCTGTTAAAAGAAACGATAATAAATCGATGGATAAACGGGATTGCTATTTGATTTTGACAACGAAACCAAAAAAATCGCACGATGATTGTTACGGTGGTTTGTTTACCTATAAAAAGGGAATTGAAGAAACACGAGGGGAGTTGAATGTTAAGTTCGGAAGCGATAGCACCAAACCATTAATTTCTTTTTTTTTAACGATAGAGTTTGCATAAATTTAAGTGCAATCAGTCGAGTTTAAGTTCTGATAGTTAGCATAATACATTTTTTTTATTTTACTAAATTAAGCAAAGTTTAACTTAAAATTTGAAATAAAATTATTTGTTTTTTTGGTTTTTATTTGTTTATTTTCTTTACAATAATTTTAACAACTGCAAGCCTCATTTTGAGCTTACTAGCTCACTTATAATGAGACATGCAGTGTCATAGAAGTTTTGTTGGTCTTGCATTTTCTTAATTTTCATCTCTGCGGTAGTCCGATTCCATATACATATCAATCGAAAGATAAGCCCACTGCAGCTGATTGAAAAGGGTCCATAGCGACCATGATCCACGTTTAGATGTACAATATCGTTTAAAATATCAAAATATATAATTTTGTATTTAAAAATTAAAAAGGATAAAAAAAACAAATCTGCTCGACAAGAACGTCAAAGACAACTGTGTTTATTTGAAAAAATTATTTGCTAACTACTTTAAATTATTTAGGTTTCAAGGTTTCAATGGTTGACACTTGGCCATTTTTTGGCTCATTGTGATACTACGCATTCACACCACATCATTAACCCATTCACCTATTCACACAACTACAATATACCACCTGCACATTGCAAGCTCCATGTCAACCTGTACATTGACATGGACGGTTTGTTGGCGCTGAATTCTGCACTCCATCAGAGGTTCTTAGTTGTGTTTATTAACATCACCGATTGTAATCGATGATGAAAATTCGATTTGCATCTAGCCTCTGATGGGATACGAACTCAATACCCCCGGTCCAAGTGCCGAAGCTTTGATCACTACTTGTCCGGTTTAAATTATTCAGCTATATATGAAATTTACTAATTAAATTAATATTATAATGTGCTAATCATTTTGTGTAAAATATTAAATAAATAATAAAATCAAGTTAATTACCACACATATAATACTAATTCAAATAAAATAATAGTAATAATTTAGAATAATTTATAACAAATAATAAATATATCTTTATAAACATATTGTTACGTTTTTGCCTTGTCACCCAAGGTTCGAATCACTGGATTGTGAATAAATACAACTGCTTCAATTTGAACATACACAAATTTATTTACGCAACACAATAATTATACAACACAAAATAAACAATTAATTATTACTTTAATAATCGTTTTAATAATCACTTTAATAATCGCTTTAATAATCACTTTAATAACCACTCTATTTAACCTTCACTGTATCACGTTTAAAATAAGACTCAGCATTCCACGTCAATGTACGCCTTTATATACCAAAATATTTGTTTCTAGAATAATCCTAAATGCGCATCGAGCAAATATGTTAGAATGCAAATGACGCCTAAATGTTGACCCAAATCACAAATACAATTGAACAATTATTGAATAACTTATTCTATTCTAATCTAGGTGTCACCGTAACAATGTAATCAATTTCTAAACGGGTCTCATACGAAACGACACATTTCACAACAGGATGTGCTAAAACAGGATGTCACAAAACAGGATATCACAAAACAATACATGGTACGAAACAGGACCGATTAAAACAGTACATCACAAAACAGTACATGGTACAGTAGAGTACATGGTACGGAACAGGACCGATTAAAACAGCACATCACAAAACAGTACATGGTACACTAAAGTACATGGTACGGAACAGGACCGATTAAAACAGTACATCACAAAACAGTACATGGTACACTAAAGTACATGGTACGGAAGAGTATATCGCAAAACAGTACATATTAAAAGAGAACACCACAAAATAGTTGATAGTCAATTTTACGGTTTTAATAACTAGTTGTGTGGGTGCGGAAAAGTACAATGTCAAAAATTTATTTTTGTATGTTTTTTGAACCAACATACACATTTGTGCATTCCTTTCAAACTTATTTCCGCCCGAAAACACTATAACTATACACACAATTGTGTTGGTTGTACTTCAAATCAAGCGAAAATTTTTATCAAAAACGCCATTACATACTATGGTTTTTAACTAAAAAAATTTGTGTAGTTTGGACTTAAATTGAGCCATTGTTTTTTTGGTTAAAGAGGGATATATTTATTTATATATTTATTTTAATTTTTGATCTATTTTGCAACGATCAAGTATTAGCGATTTAAATAAAAATAATGTTATATATTGTTAGGTGAAGGGATATTTTATTATAACTTAAAGCAATTATAATTCTATATAGTATACTGTCTAATTACTCTAGGTGAAGGCAAATAGCCACTTGATAATAACCTTATTACTAAACGTATTCAATAAAAAATATTTAACAAATCAAGCTGAAAAAATCCTCCAGCTTAACGTTCATTAAAATGTACTTTAGTGTACCATGTACTGTTTTGTGATGTACTGTTTTTATCGGTCCTGTTTCGTACCATGTACTGTTTTGTGATGTACTGTTTTTATCGGTCCTGTTTCGTACCATGTACTTTAATGTACCATGTACTGTTTTGTGATGTACTGTTTTTATCGGTCCTGTTCCGTACCATGTACTGTTTTGTGGTGTCCTGTTTTATTACATCCTGTTTTGAAATGTGCCATAGTGAACGACTTCGTTTCTAAACTAATGCTGTGTGCCTCACGACGATTTTTTCGACTAAATTATGCACTAAACTTTTTTGAGGTGACCTTACGCTATTCGCGTAAGAAATAGTAGCCAGGAGGAGGATTTATAAAGCGCACTATTTTGTAGCATCCTCTGGTCGTGAATAGAACCTAAAAATCCAGCAACAGTATTTATAAATTTGCCATAACTATCATATACTGCTATTAAATTCAAAATGTAATCCAGTTTCCGGTTGATGTATTGATCGTAAAGGTGTGTAGGCACAGTAATCTTAACGTGGCAACCATCTATAGCACTGATAGCTTTAGGTTAGGTTTCACATTTCTTCAAATTCCGCACATGAAGGAAGTTTGATTACCTTTTTCGAAATACCGACGAATAAATTATGCATTTTATGAATAATGGTTCGTACGGAATAGCGAGAAATTCCAAACGACATTCCTATCACTATGTAGCTCGCACGGCAATGTAAAAAAATGCACAAATTGAATTTAAGGCAGTATCCTTGATAATTTTCATCAAAAATTAACACCATTTGATGTTGTGATCTCTCGGACACGCGAAGATGTTTTTAATGAACGAATTATCATTGCTTATTATTCCACGATATATAGTACATCGGAATTATAATATTTGACAAAGATTCGTTCTACCTAAAATTGGAGACTATATACAATAAATATAAATTTTCACGTGACTTTTTTTATTTTAAAACACTTCGTAGTTCATAATAATATTTGCAAATAATGCAACTTCCATATGATCTTCCATTATTTTAATTTAATTTAATATTTCGATTATCCACGAAAAGTCGATAATTTAGTATTTTGATAGTCAGGCACAACTTATTTTGTTGCTGTTACTGACACTTATGAAATTTTATTGTGAATTACTGAGCAATTTAGTTGAGTTCATAATTTAGTCGAAAAAATCGTCGTGAGGCACACAGCATAAATACCCAAAAAGCGCCTGTAACATAAACAGCTATATATTTAATTTGAATGGAATGAGATAATCAATGAAAATTATAAAATTGTTAGTGCTTTCTAACACTCACGAAATTTATGTGTGGGTTTAGAATCTATAAAAAAACTTTGTTTAAAAATAACGAACTTTTTTTAAAAAGAACTCTTATAAAGTTTCGTACTTAGTAGCCTATAAAAGATTTAATCAAGTGTTATATAATTAGGGCATTGTACTAATTTCACCTTAAATTGAATGAATTAGTAGTATTTTAATTATATTCGGAATTTTTCATTCATACTATTTAATAACAACTGCTTCCCTCTAAACATTGCGTAACTTTTACATACAGTTTGCGAAGACTTGTTTATACTAAAGTTCTCGTAAACGTTACGTTATAAGTAAAGAAAAAGTTGTGAAAACGAACACTTCGTCACAAGAGAAATGAAACTAGTTTACGAAGACTTGTATATGTGTTAGTAACAATAATTGTCTTCACAAATTCCGCGAGTTAGCGTAGAGTTTACGAACGGTTTAAACAAGTGAATGCGAACACATTTCATTTCGGATTTTGCTCGTTTCTGCGCGGGATTTATTACCATTTTAGACTATTTTTTTTTAATAAATATTTTTTCGAAAAATAAAAAACCAAGAATTCCCTTCTTTGTTATTTATTTAAACTTGTTTTAATTTATACTTATTACGATAAATATATAATGTACATATAACTACAAATAATATTAATTTATACATTTTATTTACTCTAGAAAAGTATTTTCTTTTGGTTTCATTGATCATAAATATGATTTCTAAATTAGATAAAGCTTCGAATGGCTTGATATTGCTATAACACAGTTATGATACATAATCACATTCACATTTATTAAGGATTTTACGTTTCATAAAACAATTAAGTATATTTACTTAATAATATGTATATTTTTATACTATTTCATGCATATTCATGTAACGGACTGTTAAAGAAATAAAGACTACAAATTATAATAAAAAATTAAATTATAATAATAAAATTCAATTGCATAGAAAATATCAATCAATAATATAAATTTGCTAAATTATATTTACTTTAAAAAAATATTTTGATTTCATTTTGTTTCATTTCATTTTTTACCGCAATGTGTTTTATAAAATAGGAACCATTTCTAAGAAACTGGTAGTTCTTAACAAATCATATTTATCGCATTTATATTTAAACCTTGAATACTTTTGATTCTAGCTCTAATAATAAATTGATTAAACTACTTAATTCGTGAATTGTACTCCTATATAACGAATGCGAAAATAATGATTAATTAAAACATGTCATTGTTAATAACAGTTCATAAAATATATACATGATTATATAAGAAATAAAAATAAATAAATAAATTATAATAAAGTTAATTTTGCCGGTTTTTTTTTTCATATACCGATCTCTCTCATACTGGAACCATTTTTTAATTTCATTTCCCACGTCTTTTGTTTTTTTACTTTGAATAACAAATTTATCATTTGTCTCATAACGCCTAATAACACACAATGCATGTAATGTACGTGAAATTGGTAGGCACATCCAATAGATAAGGCATCCAAGTCAGCATCTAGCTTAACGTGATGATCCAAATCTGATTTATGCCGGAAATTCTCGTCTGTTCTGGGTCTTAAATAATCGTCAGAATATGGAAAACAGATTTTGTGTGCTAAATAACATCCCTTAATTGTATATTTGGTACAACTAGAATATCCTGAATGAGATTTCACTCCTGAAAATTTTAAATGTTTTATAAATATTTAATAAATTAACGCGAAAACCAAAACAAATTACCTAATACAAAAGATCTTGCTGGTACATCACATAAAAAAGCTATGATTTTAATTGTTATCATTCCATTGTTATACAGTATGCCATTTTCGAATATTTTTTTTTGACTTCTTCAATAAAAGGTTGCAAATACACTTTAGCACAATGTGGTTTTTTATAGCCATAGTAAATACCAACGGGAAATACTTCTCTGTGTGATACAACATTTGCAAGGATGAGCCATAGTTGATTTGTGGAAACTTTTAGTTAATGGAATCCCATCTATGTCAATGTCTGTATATATATATATATATAAGGTTCTCTTCATATTTCGTACTTTCCAGAAATAATTTTAGTTATTTCTCTAGTCCAATATGAGAATATGCTCCACTGCCCATCGCTACAATGTTTTTGTTTATAGTAGGCGTTGTTTTTAGAGTTCTAACGTCTTTTGGCAATGTTGGATGGTATTTTCTTAAAACTTTCAATAATGCATTTGTGCTCTGATTTGATATATTATGAGTAATGCTCCATTCCGAAATATCACATTCAATATTACGAGCCTCCAATTTATCTTTCTCACCCAAATAATCATCACTTTCGCATTCCATGCTACTTACATCACTTGCACTGTCACTATCATCCGAGACATTATCGGCAGCGAATTGATTTGCTTGTAAACCAGTCATATAATTATTTATATGATTATTTATGGTATTTCGGGAATATGCATTGAAACTAATATTGGAGCTACCACAAATCAGTTTAATTTCGTTCCGTATTGTCCGGTATAATTTTTGTTTAGTCATGTTGCAACGTAAAACTAATTATGTACACTTATATTATATTTATTAGAACTAATTTTAGTTAATTAAAGTTTATAAAGTAATACACTAAAATTATTAACACAACACTATATTTACTAAAATTATAATTTTAACACAACACTATATTTAAAATTATTAACACTACACTATATTTACTAAAATTAGTAGTTATTTTTAATTAAACACAAAAAAACAAAATGGTGATCACAAACGTAATACATTTCACCAAACAACTTTTCCGAATGAAGCACGTATAAAATTATTACATTTGCATTGCATACCATATGCGAATACCATACGAAATAAAAACAAACGAAATAGTTGTGCGTGTATTGGTATTCCATTGTTAATGGGTGTACGTAAAGTTTACGTTTTCGTAAAGAATTTACTGTACACATTTTTTTGTTGAGAGGGTTATGCCTATAATGACAGTGTATACTAAAATTATTCGTACACAAATAAGAAAAGACGGTGAATGACGAAATTAGTGATCATAAACTTTTGGTAAAAATATACGTCCACGAACATTAAAACCTATGTGTTTAAAGGTTTCAGTCGATTACGTAATCATATTAACTGCAAAATATAATTCTATAACAACATCGGAACAACCCCCGTAGGGCATAACGTATGGTAAACCACGGGTCAACCACTGTGGGAAAAATTGGATTAATGAATGTCGTTAAAATAAAATTCGTTAAGTCATTTAATATTTTTCTTTAATAATAATTTTTAATATTAATTACTATTCATATTTAAAACTAATCTCTAAATAATTTCATCAATTGCCTAATTTTTAATAATAATTCATAATTTTCATTTCTGATTTATTTGGCGAATATTATTGCGATTTTGATAATATTCTAACGGTTCGAAATAATTTTTTATGTATTTTTTTGTTGTTTTCGTTGAATTACCTATATTTACTATCATTAACTAATCCTTTATAAATTCAAATTTAGTTTTATTTTAAATTTCTTAAATACAATTTATTTATAATGATTTATTCAGAACTTAAAAGTACTACAATAGTTTTTCGCTTTAATTCACCTTGTCTGTTGCTCGATATTTTGTGATGTGTTTTCTTTGTCAAGTAATAAGTGTTCCAGGCAGTGATGTCTCCTTTTGAATTTGTATTTGTAGTAAACCTGCTACTTTTTTTTAAATTGTAGCAGACCGCTACATTTTGGCAATAAATAGAAGTCAAAAAAAAAATTATAATAAAATTCAAAATTATCACGTTTTTTATTTCAAGTTTTACATTTTTCAGCTTAAAATTATGTTTTTCAACAAACAGGAAATTATATTTTTTTTACTAATTAGTCTTAACAGAAACAATTCTATCACAAAAATATAAAATATATATTCTTCAAATATTAAATAAAAATAAAATAAAAATAAAGGCACAACTTAAACAGCTGTTTATCACAATTTCACAAAAATCAATTTTTATATGAGATCAAAAACCCCTTGTTTAAATTTGTACTTTGGTGCAAATTTACATAATTCATTCTCAGGAACATATATTTCTGTGTCACGTGTTTCTTTTACTAAAGTTCTGCAAAACATAATATTTTGTATAGTTTTATTTTCAAGTCTATTGTTTTTTTTCATTTTTGATACGGTTTAAGTGGGAGCAAGCCCTTTCCGCGGCAGCACTGCTATGTGGCAATGACAGTAATACCAACATTTAGTCTGCAAAATCGGCATAAATAAACTCATCCAAATTATTTTTGATATTTTTAATTTTAATCCAATTTTTAGCAATATCGGACGAGTCACTTTTGGCCAGAAGCTCTCTATTACCAATTAGGCTATTGATCGTTTAATGTTTCAGTTTTCACCAGCTCGTTTTGGAAAAGAAAATTAGTTAACAATGGAATAATAGTTGGCATTGTGCCGGCAACAATTTCTTCAACATTACAGAATTTCAACAAACATAATTTTTGATCATCTAAGATCTGTCTTAAGATCTTATGGTTTTGTAAATTGAAATCCTTTTGTTAGAGAGAAAAATCGTGCATTTTGGGTCCCATTTGAAACGCGATATTTTAAAATGCGAATTATCAAAATGCGATATTTTAAAATGCGATATTTCAAAACACGATATGGTACAAAACGCGATATGGTACAAAACGAGAATTTAGGAACGGGTTATATCAGGTGGGCGAAGGGGAAATTTAATTTCAGTTTATAGGAATTTAAAAAACGATTGGAGTGAGAGTATGTAGGATCGGTATCAATCGGGTCGCTGCGCTCCCGTCGCTTCGCAATGCACATTCTGTACCATAACGCGTTTTGAAATATCGCGTTTTGTACCATATCGCGTTTTGAAATATCGCGTTTTGAAATATCGCATTTTGTACCATATCGCGTTTTGCACCATATCGTGTTTTGAAATATCGCATTTTGAAATGTTGCGTTTTGTACCATATCTCGTTTTGTAATATCTCGTTTCAAAATATCGCGTTTTGAAATATCGAGCGGATCTGAAATATTTTTAATATTTTTTTCAATCATATTCGATAAAAATTTTAATGCGCTGTTAACACAAAGAGCTAACGAATGGCATTACAGCCCAAAAAGAAAAGTCCACTTCTAAGTTCTTGGAGTTTGGCTTTTACGCCACCAAAATTATCTGACATAACCGACGCGTTGTCAGTAGTTAGACCAATTATATTTCTTAAGCTGATATTGTGATATTTGAAATAGTTTTTTAAAGCTAGGATCATTTCTGAAGCTGGGGAACTTTCTTGCTGAATTATTCCAAAAAAGTTATCAATAACTTTAGATGTAATTTTTTCAAAATACCGCACAATTACGACTAACTGTTTATTCGTTGTTAAATCAGTCGTCTCATCGATTGTTATCGAAAAGTTTTGTTGACGTAAAATTTTAGATATTTTTTCTACGGCAAATGGACCGATTATTTCGTTGATATATGCGGTTGTGTTAGTACAACAGCATTTTAATTTTTGAGCCGGTATTGAGGTAGGAGAAATTTTAAAAATTAATTTCGACAAAGAATTCATGATTGAAAATGGCAATTCATGTTGTACACAATAAACGACAGTCATCATTTCCATTTGATGTTTCTTAAAGAGTTTTTGATCTTGAAAAGATACATCGAGTTTTTGAACTTCATTAGAAAGTTTGGCTTTTTTGCTTATGTAGCTTAGAAAACTTATCATGCCTAGCGATGAGGCTTCTATTATTGGCCATCGTTTTATTACATATCCTACAGTATGCCTCATCGTAATGATTTGTCAGCCAAGAATACTTATTTTCCCACAGGGTTTTATATTTTTGGACATATTTTATCTGCTTTGGCTGTAGAGCTGCAGTTGTCTGAAATTGAGTCTAAATCTTCCGAATATGTTGTTTTGGCGGAGGCGCATGCAGCATCGGAGGTGGTTGATACTGGATTTCTAAAAAAAAATAAGAACGACACAATATTATTACCTTAAAATTGATCCAAATTGCGTACTCTATCTCTAACACTCACGGATTTTTTTCTACAGGTTGAAAATACCTCTTCATTTGACTATAATAATACCACACCAATAATGTTTGAAATTAACCAGATGAACTTTGGCTACCAAATGTAAATGTGACTAGTACAGTAACTAGAGTTGATCTAAAATTGCGTCTTGATTTTTTTCTTATAAATACGATTTTAACCTCGAAAATAAAGGAACTTTTATATCACTGTATATTCATCGATTTTGTTTCTATTATGTATGTATTTATAAAAAGAATTATAGATTTTGTTAAACTATGTGTACCTGACTGAAATTCTAATTTTTTTTAATTATTTAATAAGATTACTTACATACGTATTTATGGAATGAATGAACAATATACGCACATACAACCGTTTGAGTTTGAATGGTTTACAAAATTGGCGAATTCAATTGACAGGAAAAACATAACCAAGAAAACATTTTTTGTAAAATGTACTACAAAAGTCCCAATAAGCAATGCAATACGATTTTCTTATGTTTTCCATATATATATATATATTTCTCCATGAAGCAAATTACGAATTAAAATAAAAAAAACAAAATTGTAGTAGAAATCAAAAATACTACGTTTCCATGGACATGGATAAACCGAGTTAAGAGTTTCGTCGAGTTAATAACTTGGCGAGCTAATCCCTATCGTTTCCATGCTATATTTGTTTTGACAGTTCAGTCGGTGTTATTTTTTTGTCAGTCTTTTTATATTTTACAGCGCATCCCCAATAGAAAACTTATGACTTTTGTCTTACAGAAAAGAATGGAAAAATTTTTGAGAAAAACAAATTTTTTGTTTGTTAGGTTGGTGGTTTCCTTGTGGAAAAAGTTATCAAACTTTTAACTTGTGCATTATGAGAAATACAATGAAGTTGACTGCATTTTTAAAATTGGTTGTTGTTGTTCTTCTTCTAGTTTTCAAAAAATAAAAAATTATGATACTTCTTTGTTTACAATGTTTTAGCAAAGTGTTTTGTGAAAAATAATAAATAATGGAAGATAAATTAATTGAGGCGGTAGGATTTTGGAATGAAACAAAATATGATTTTGTACAATGAAGTTAGCTTTACTTTGATTTTTCCCTATTCATTGGAGATGCTCTACATAAGGTAAAGTCATAAGTCAAAAGTCATAAGGAAAAGTATTTTGCATTGTGAATGCTATGTTTTTCTGTTTCGTGAATATTTTAACCCGTGTTTATTTTAACTATATTTTTTCTTTATAATAATATTATATTTTATAATAATACTAAATATATTTTCTGAAATCTCAGTTAACCAAACTACTTTCGTCGAGTTAAGGAGGATTAAGAAATTTAACGAAAGATAATCCCGGTTAACTCTGTAATGGACACACCGTAAAAGTACGTACTAAAATTTTAGGGTAGTAGTAGATCTGCTATAATTGTAGTAAGGTGACATCACTGGTTCCAGGATGAAGTGCATCAAGATAAAGTGAGGATGGGACCGTCACATGATGGGTGAGTTCCTTGTGGTAAGTATAACTGTCTTAGCTAGTGGTATGGCGATCCAACACTTGCGGATACTAATTCTATCATTTCATCTGGTGGCAATCCCAGATTTAGGCATGCTTGCAACCAATGAAGCATCTGCCTAAATAAACTTCTTTTTCTGATTTCGATTTGGGCATTCTAAGTTCCGACACTTTCAAATAAATCAAGTAATTGATGACATTAGTTATAATTTAACTTTATCTCTTTATTTAAAAAAAAATCCAATCAATATGTTGAGAACTATCGAGATTTTGTTCGAGAGAAGTTTTGCTAATTAACGGTATAACAAACATGTTTATTTTGAAAGTGGCGTAAGTCACTGAACTCAGAAAATTAACTGTGGGGATTAGTGGAAGAGAGATAAAACTAATGTTTTATCAATCCAAATATAAGAAAAGCCATATCTGATATAACTAAGATCGGTAGTAATTATATTTTGGTATTATTATGGAAACTTTTTATTTATTAAACATCGAATAAGAAAGAATACTTTTCTGCCATAGTGCTACGTGCGCAATGTGATTATAAACAATCTTGAGTGAATCATGTAAAACTAAAAACACGTATAAAGTTCGATTTATATTATCCGTTCCTTTCAGTTCCTTCATTTTTCGTATCAGACAAAAAAAAAACATTGTTGCATGTATTTTCATAGGAGTATTTATATTATCCGTTCCGTTCAGTTCCTGCAAGTACGGAACGGATAATATAAATACTCTAATGAAAAAACATGTAACAACGTTTTTTTTTGTCTGATACGAAAAATGACGGAACTGAAAGGAACGGATAATATAAATCGAGCTTAAGGCACCCTATTCAGGGTACGACAACAACTCTCATTTCAAAACATCACGTCAGTAATGTTAAGATGTCAAAACATCACTTCAGTGAAATTTTTATAAGTCAGTATTTTTGAAAGTGACATAAGTCACTTTCCGTGGAGATTTTTCAAAAACTATACGACACTTTCTGGTCTGGGATTGATACCGTTAACTAACAATAGTTTACCAATAAAATAATAATCAATGTAATTGGTGCTAATTTAATCGGTGTCTTTTTGCCGTCGTCAGGAACTTGTAAAATTATAAAATATTTAACAAATGAACTAGTTATCAAGTCCTAAAATTTGTTCCTATCATTTATTTCTAACAACATTTTATTAAACAGTTAATCTCTTGCCAGTTCAAATAAATTTAAGTCATCGTAATTTTAAAGCCCGAATTGGAGTATAGAATTTTTCAGTTTGGTGAGAAACGTTGATAGTTGATTTTGTTTCTTAAATCTTCTAATCTCCTGGTCTAGACGAAAATGTGTTGTTGTATATTTGTTATATATTTAATTGAATTATTAATGTGATTAACCAGCAATTTACAACACATAAAACATCACTAATCTAAATAATTTAATAATAAATTTGATTGTACTTGAAAATGTATCTTATTTTTCTGCCGATTTTATTCTTTGATAAAGGTTTATTCAAGACAGCTATAACTTAGACAATACAAAACATTTTGGCATAATCACGATTTTCACATTAAATATTTCAATAGGAACAATGCGATATTAATGAAACAAATTTATTGCTGTCTCTAAAGTAAAGTAATGACAAAAATTTCGTTTTATATAATAAAAATGTTGAAAGAAATTTTTTTTAAATGAAAATCACGTGTTAAATCGCGAAACGTGATTTTTATCTGTAATTACATTTAAAGATTGTAACTTTTGTTACAAATCAATTTTAAATAAACGGCATAAAAAATTCACTTTTAATATTGTGTTTCGTTTCAAGTTTCCACGAGATTTATTGATAAGATTTTGTTTGGATTATGCTTTTAGGTTCGTCCTTTTCTTGCTTTTTTTATACATAATTGAGTAAAAACACTTATAGACGTTAAACGTTGTTTTTTTCAATAAAGTTGAAATTGTATTTTTTGTTTTAATGACATTTAAGAGTGTAATCACGATTTATTTACTTTGAATTCGTTAAATAGATTGTGGCACTAAAAGCTAATGGCAATTTAAATGTTTGTGGTTTATTTAATACATTACATCGTTGGTAACCTAAAATATATTCATTGAGTTGTTACTTCATTAAACAACCATAGAAGGGTTTGTCTGTTTTGACGGTTTCTTTAATATAGGTTTCTGTGTACAACATTGTGTGACATGGGTTATTTGTTTGTTCACAGTATGAAGTTACGACATTAATGAATTCATGATTATTAATACGTCCACCTACCTTTATCATGTTCACAAACCGACACCAAAATAATATTACAATTAATGTTTTAAAATAAAAATTTAAACAATGTAACCTGCCGGATAATTTATCTAAAAAAATTCCAATTTTAAAATGTCATTAGCATTTTGTGCTCCCCTTATCTAAGATATTTGTTTACGTTCTGCAATTAATATATATATAAACAAAAAGCTCTGTATAAATAATAAAGCTCTAATGAAAATAAATTACATAAATATCAAACCAAAATATGTATAAACGTACATATGTATATACGAATATAAGAAGAAACATACTTTATAGTCGTAAATATAGCACAGCAAGACAAAGATAAAAATAAAAAGTAAGATTTATGGTAAAAATTTTTGGTATATCCTAGTCTATAAACAGGAAAAGTCATACATCAAATGCGAAACCGAAAAATAGCATTTCATATTAGATTACTGCTGATTTATTTTCGCAAGAGGTTATACATCTATGTACTTATGTATATATACATGTAAACAACCCTTTACATTGATTAAATTTCATATTATGTTGTGGATTTGTAAAACAAAATATCGATTGCGGGGAGTATGGGAATCCCACAACTTCTCTCGTCACATACATAAGTCTTTTAAATTCTAATATGTATTTGGTAATAAGATAACAAGTTTAAATTTTAATTATGTACATAAAACTAATTTGTGTAAAGTAATCCCATTTGTCACTCTCTCTCCCTATTATGTAATACGTACATATTTAACTATCTAATTTTGTTAAAATTATCTTGAACACACAAAAAATGTTTTACTAACCTTGACATTTTAGGTGAAATTTGTTAATTTATGTCTCTCTATTATATAATCTAGCATCATTTAAGATTGGTGCGAACGGAAAATGCGAGTCTAACACCCACCACAACGCTTAAGGAAAATAAAACATGTAATTATAAAACAGCACAATAAAAAGTTTTAAAATTTCAAGTAATTTTCTCATACTCTTTAAAGTTTAAATTTTTTAAATAGGACTAAAAGTTATAATGCTGTTGTTACATTAATATAAAAACATTGGCGTAAAATTTAAGAATTATAAATTTATTTGTTTTAACAAGCAACATAACGTCCCCTTCGTGACACGACCTCCGATCTACTAAAACTACATTTTTCCGGAGACAAAGAAAAACTGTGTCCCGTGATAACGATTATAAATTTTTATAAAATTTAAATGAGGATTCTTTATAAATAATCTTATACAATGGATCAATAACTATTTTTGCCAATTATCTTGATGGCAAAATTTTTAATGTACTTAAAAAATAAACATAATTGTTTAGGTAATTATTTCACATTTTATTTTTTTATTTATAACAAATTTACAAAGATAATTCAAGTCTATGAATATAAAAAAAATACGATTATTAGGATTGGTACTTATTCTAAAACAAAATTAGAGGCTCGTAATGTCAATGGCAGGTCCCATCGCTGTAAATGACATTTTTTTAATGGAATTCCTAGTTCGTTTAACTAAATAGATATTTATTTATTGTCTGTAATTTGAAATAAAAATTAAATTTTTCGGTGGTCGTTTAGTAAAAATTGGATACAAAATCTCTTATCTACAATTTAGGATTTACCTAATTTTCGAAAGTTCCAATATCTAACGGGACACCCTTTAGAAATGTGAGGTTACGGTAAAAACTTAAACAGAAAAAATATTGGGTCGATCGAAGATGGTTTAGAGGTCGCGACTTGAGCACGGATTTCGATAAAAACTGTATGTTTTTCAACATTTACTTTCAAATGAACAACAAAAATTATTTAAAATCAGCCTAAATATGTATAAATTGTGGTGAATAGAAGAGATAATAACTTTTCCAAAACATCAAAGATATCGAAAATCGGTGAACAAATAGCGAAATTATGCCAAATTTCCAAAATAAAAAAAACCAGACAAATTATGACTATTTTTTTTTATTATAAATGCAAAATGGTAATAAGGAAAACAAGCCCTCCAAGCCTAACAAATAATAAAACCAACTGGGAATACTTTCGACAGCTAGTCGAAGAAAGCATCAACCTACAGGTGCAGATCTCGAATGCTTATACGATAGAAGAAGAACTAGAAAACCTCATTGAAAGTGTGCAAAAAGGCCGCTTTTTAAGTACTCTTGATCAGCAAGAAATATTAAAAAAAGCATATACTATCCAGTTGAAGTGAGAGAATTGAGAACCAGAGCCACTGAAGACAAAACAATCCTAACCAACTTGTGCAACAAACTTAAACTACTTATAAAGGAGATTAAGAATGAGACAGTTGCAAGCTTACTAATTAATCTGACAGGTAAACCTGACACAGACTATTTCCTGTGGAAAGCCACCAAAGGTTTAAAAAGACCTAAAATGCAACTGCCACCCATTAGAATAGTTGATAGAACCTGGGATCGCAGCGAAAAGCAAAATGCTGATCTGTTTGCCGAACACCTAGAAAATACCTTCAAACCACCAACTGGGCAAGCGATAATGAATATCTAACACATATAAGCAAAGTAAACGAGGCATCTGTGCTACCAGTTACTGTGAAAGAAATCAAACAAAAAGTAAAATATCTCAAAGATAAAAAATCCTCTGGATACGACTTGATAACGGAGCAAATAATCAAAGCTTTACCAGAAAAAGCATTAAGGAAACTACAGCACATAATCAATGCTATCTTTAGACTTTGTTATGTTCCGAGACAGTGGAAAGTAGCGGAAATCATAATGATTCCAAAGCCTAATAAATCACTAAACGACAAAACATCAAATAGGCTGATTTCTTTGTTAACCACAACATCAAAGATTAAAGCCAATTTTTTTTTAACAATTTACTTTATTTATTGAATATTTCAAATATGAAAATATCAATAATTTTTCAAATCTTAATAACTAAGGTAATTATGTAAATCTGCGGGAGCAGAATCTACTTCTTTCAATGAGTAAACTTAATAATTTTATAATTTATGCTATTACAGCCATCGTTTTCTTCTTTAATCGCGAAGACGTAGGTATATCTTGTAGGTTTCGCGCCAGCAAATTCGGATGAGATACCAGTTTCCCTGCATAGCTGATCCGCATCTTTTTCAATTCATCTTTGACAGTTAGGATGCTAAGGTCCTTATGTATATTTTTGTGTTCTACGAACCAGGGTGCTCCTGTAATCATTCTCAGAATTTTTGACTGTGTTCACTGGACAATGTCGATATTCGAATTTGAGGTTGATTGCCATAATTGACACCCATACGACCAAATTGGTTTAATTATTGTATTATGCAGAACAAGTTTGTATTCTAGGTCAACAGTTGAATATTTCCCCATCAACCAAAGCGTTTTATCAATTTTTAATTTGATATGGTCTCGTTTCATTTCAATATGTTTTCGCCAAGTTTACCGTCGATCTAGATGACGCCTAGATATTTTGCTCAATTTTGGGATTGGTATTCCATACATTGTGACAGGCGGACAAGTAAGCTTATTTAAAGTGAATGTTACGTGGGTCGATTTCTCTTCATTGACCATTATCTTCCATTTATTTAGCCATATTTCAATGTCATAAATATTTTATTGCAGAATTTCGGACGCCGTTTCTGGATTTTTATGGCTACATACGATTGCCGTATCATCTGCGAAAGTAGACGTCAGAATTTGCGAAGATGTTGGCAGACCTGAAGTGAAAATTAAATATAACGTTGGGCCAAGCACACTATCTTGAAGTACTCGAACCAGAATGTTTTTCTCGTCCGATTTAGACATAATATCTTCGATTTGGCAAACACGACTTCATAAGTTGGTAAATTTCTAGCAATTTAAGATTTAGTTTATGAAGTAGACCTTCGTGCCAAACTTTATCGAATGCTTCGATCGAATGCTGACCTTATTTCTGTAGTTACTCGGTGCACTTGCTCAATGGTTCCATGCTCGGCTCTGAAACCAATTAATTGATGACTAGGGATGATATTTCGTAGTTCCGGTTTAATATTTTCGATAATAGTTTTTTCGAATACTTTCGAGACGATTAGTAGGCTTATTGGTCTATATGACGAGACTTTGGTAGGATCCTTGCCAGGGTTCGGGATCATTTTTATCGTTGATAATTTCCAGAACTCAGGTATATATCCTGATTCTTAAATTAAATTGAATATTTGAGCCAATCGTCCAAAGGCACACTCAGGCAATTGTTTAAGCATTTCACCTGTAATTCGATCATACCCAGGGGCTTTCTTTAATTGAATTTGATGTGCAATAATAAACTTTACCAGTGGTTTCTTTATCTTAAATTTCCTCACAGTTCTGATTGCCATATTTTCTGGTTGAACCACCGATAATCCAAGGTTTGGAGTGAATACACTTTCAAGATGATCAGCAAAGGCTTTAGCTTTTCTTCATCACTTCTAGTCCATTCACTGTTTGAAAGACGAATTGGCGGATTTGGTTGCTGAGGCCGTTTAAGGTATTTAGTGGCCTTCCATAATGAATAGTTTGTGTCCGAATGGGGAGATAATTCTTTAAGATAATTTTGCATATAATCCATCTTATTTTTTTGTAGTAGACTTTGTAGTTTTCTTTTTGCCTGATTAAAGTTATCTTTAGCATCTGGTGATCGATTAATTTGCCAGATACGTCTTAAGCGACGTTTCTCTGTTAACATTTTTTCTATTTCAGCAGATTTTTTGGTGTGTCTTGTATGTTTGCTCTTCGGTTTAGGCGAGGCCGAAATAGCTGCGTTGACTAGTAGATCATTAAAGTTTTCCATAGCAATGTTTATATCGTTCGTCGTCTGCAGTTTATACGTTAGGTCGATATGTGAACTGATGTACATCTTGAATTGCAACCAGTTAATGAAAGTGTTCGTTAGATAGTTATTTGTAGAACATGGCTTTTGGTCAGCCCAGTAATGTAGTAAGATCGGGGAGTGGTCAGAAGATAATTCTAAAAGTGGTTTAGCTTGGATTAAAGCCAATTATAGAGAGCAGAAATTTTATACCAGAACAACAATTTGGGTTCCGAGAAAGGAACCCAACGATAGAACAGGTACATAAAATTACTGGTACAATTGAGAAGGCACTGAAAAAAAGGAAGTATGCTCAGCAATATTCTTTGACGTAGCCCAAGCACTTGATAAGGTTTGGCACCGTGGTCTAGAATTTAAGCTCCAACGAGATTTGCCAAAACATTTGAATTGCTTAAGTCTTACATCAACGACCGTTACTTCCGGGTGAGACAGGAATCGGAATATTCAAAACTAAAGAAAATATTGGCAGGGGTTCCACAAAGCAGTGTTCTAGGATCCGTATTAGACCTCCTGTATACAAATGATCTACCAAACATAAAAGAAGCTAGAATAGGAACGTTTGCTGACGACACAGCTGTTATGACCACCGATGCTAGTATAGTTGAGTCCACAAGAAAACTACAAAATGCTGTTGATATAGTGAATAACTGGACAAAACAATGAAGAATAACACTTAACGAATCGAAATCAACACACATCAACTTTACAAATAGGAAATTAGAATATATTCCGATTAGACTGAATTCACAACAAATACCTTATTCTGACAATGCCAAGTACCTCTAAACTCAGGTGGAAGGCGCATATTAAAAAGAAAAGGTAAGAACTGAATTTAAAATTCAGAATAATGCACTGGCTTATTGGAGGAAACTCCGAACTGACAACGCACAACAAACTGCTGTTATATAAACAAATCCTATAACCTATCTGGACGTATGGCATTCAGCTTTGGGGCTGCGCAAGGAAAACTACAGTAAAGATCATTCAAACATTTCAAAACAGTACTACGTAGCATTGTGAATGCTCCTTGGTACATTAGAAACGATAATCTCCATCGAGACTTAAACATGGAAAACGTCAGCGATGAAATACAAAAATTTGCAAGGGGTCATGTACTGCGACTGTAGCAGCATGACAACGAGGAACTGCGGAACCTACTGGACCGCATCAATGGACCAAAGCACCTAAAAAGAACAAAGCCTTTAGAATTAGTGTTTCCTTGAGCCGCTTAAATCAAAGGACTGACAGAGCTGGGATGAACCGATAGGTCTCATCCCACAAGAATGGACTACTTAACTAATAAAACAATTACTAGATAATCCATATGATTAGTTGTAATATTATACAGAAATAAATATTTCTTAAAAAAAAAAAAATGCATAGTGTTTCTTCATTAAGGATATTTTGGTATATGTTGAAAACTTATGTGTGTGGTCCTTCACGACTTGTTGTAAACTTGCATGTCATCTTCATTTTTTATTAATTTCTTTTTTTAATCTTGAATTAACTTAACACCACGTTTTGCGATATCCTTATCCTTGCGATATTCCATCTTCATTCTGTTCTTATCAACCTGATAATTTCAAGAACAGAGGCCACATATCCGGATACTTGTTTAAGAAATCTTGAACCGTTTTAAAAAATCTCCAGTGTTTGGTGTAACAAAATCTGTCGAGATGTCCACAAGGAAGATATAATAAACTTCGATCCTGTTTCTGCTCTAAAATAATAACTGCTTCATTTAATCTTCCAGTATTTGAATATGTTGCATCGAAGCAAGCCACAACAACATCCCCAGGAAAACATTAGAATTTTTTTAGACTTATAGATGGCAAATGTGTAAGAATCACAACAATCAGTTTCGAACTGATGAGATTATTGATTTTAAAAAAATCAGCCTTCTCATCGGGGCGCGACGATTGATCTTGTATTATTACATTGGAATATTGTCTATATATATGAACAATACCATGTAGTTGTACTACTAGCAAATTACTGCGAAACGTACGAAATTCGATTCTTTCACGTTTTCCATCTATATTCTATTTTCACAACTAACTTTTCGTATTTACGAATTTTTATGTTTTTACTTTGGTTTTTCGATTGTAATGGTGTTATTGTGATTGTTCCGTATATTGGTTTATTTTCAGTACTCTCGATTTAAATACACAATCGTTGGGAATTTTTCCATTTAGCGCAATCTGTGTGATAACAACTATGATAATCGACACTTACTTATATGTGGTTGGGACGTTGATTGTGTATAAGTAAGTGTCGATTATCATAGATGTTGTCACACAGATTGACGCTAAATGGAAGAATTTCCTACGATTGTGTATTTAATTCGAAAGTATACTGAAAAAAGACCAATATACGGAACAATCACAATAACACCATTACAATCGAAAAACCAAAGTTTTTAAAGCAGCCTCCACCATTTCCAAACTAGTTGATCTTGACATTTTGGAAACGCCCAGTTTATTGTTCTCTATCTTTATGGGAAATAATCACCGGCAAACGATCCACAGTCTCCGTTCTAGATAACTCCCGAAGCTTGAAAGTCGATTTAACTGATGCTGCTAGTTCTACTCGATTTGCTTCTCGAATGGCCAAGACTTTCGGCAACATTATAAAACATATTAAACAAAAATAAAATATGTAATACAATTAATATTATTAACGATATGCATACTAAACTTTTTTATTGAACAAAATTTTTTCCATCTATTAAAAACTGAAATTACATATCCTGTTCGAAAATCACAAGAATGTGACACCTATAACATTAAGCAACAAGGCTCCCAACTCCAGTTAAAAAATGATGTTTTGAGTCGATGACTTAGCAGTGATCACAAGTTGTCAAGATAAACTTTCATACTTTGGTGCTCAGTGAGCGACTAATTGTCAAAAAAATTATTTTTAGTAACATTTAGTTGCGCAGCGAATATACTCAGTAATTCAGTGTAGAATGTACATGTGACAGAACTAACATATGGCCGTCGTCGTTTCAGCTGCTGTAGTTAATTAATAGTTTCCGCCAACTTCAAATATCGAGCAAGGGCCGCAATTATACCGACTATCTTTACTATCATGCTAAGAACAAGCCAGATATTTAGCATATATGAAATTGTTTGTAGTTTTACCGAAATGAAAACCAAAATGGAAAACGATAAAATAAATTATGTGGCAACATATGTTTAGATGTCACAAATTTCTACAAAATAAATATAGCAAACATTCTGAAATTTTCAGAATATTATATAAATTAATATTTAATGGATTTTATTTTCATTCTTTGGCTCTTATAAATAAATACATATGTACCGTACCGATACACGACTATGTATGTTTATGGGATTAGAACCAATTATAGATGATATGTTACATACTGAGTACATAAGGATAAAGATATTGTTTCATTTATTTTAAATCGTTTGAATACGAATTTATTTTAAATGTATAATGTTTACATATTATATGTAAAATATAAAATTAATACGAGCAATATTTTGTATTTGTTTTGTTTTGACTTTGACACAAAATATATCTGCATGTTTCCGTTTTTATTTCAATTTGTTGTCGTAAACTCGTCGTATATAACAAAATCACGTTTTAGCTCTGTATAAGATTATCATTGTCATGTAATCTGATGTATTTTGACATAATCTTATATATTTTCTTTTAACATAGGAGTATTTCTAAAATATACAAATACACATACAAAGTGATTTATGTGTAGCTTGTTGTTTTGGTTTTGTTTCTTTAGATACTTAGATATAAAACGATGGATTTCAATGTATTTGAATGTAATCTATTATAATCCAATATATATCCTGTGTGTGACTCTATTTTATATAATACTGATCTATTCTGACATTATTTGATAACGAGTTTTTTGTTATTTGCTTAAATTTCTCTGGTAATATGACATAGAAAATGCTTTCAAATTACTAAAGTGATAAAAATATTTTTAAGATTTACAGGTCTGTAAAGTCGTGCTGCTACATCTTATTATTTCTAGTCATCAACAATAAATTCACAGATATAAATATGGAGCTATTTTTAATGCAATTTAGCGATACTATTTTTACACTAATGACGTTCTCTGCATTAATTAAAAATACTAGTACATTATTTACGTGTTAATAAGAATATACTCGTAAGACACGTAATATAGAAAGAGACGATCTGCATAATCTAGTCGCCAGTACGTTGTCTTGTGTTATCTGGTATACATATTGTTAGTATGTATATTTCATGGTGTTAGGTAACATTCAGTTCAAAGCTCCAAATGAGATTTTTCAACTAGATTATGGAATACGGTTGTAGAGTATTACGAAAGAGTTAATATTTAGTTTAGTTAGTTAAACGAAAGTAAAAAAATATTACATTAGTAATCAGTAGTCATTGCTGTTTTTATGACTTAATTTTCAGTCATTTGATCACCTGTCGTTCCGTGTGCATCAATTTTAAGAGGTGAATGTCCGGTGTTTCAAAAACCGAAGTGTTGACATCTGTATGAATTTGCTTTTTCGGTACCAAAGAAAGAATTTTTTTACACAAAATCATTACGGGTGATGAAAACTGGATTTTGTACGATAATCATAAACGCAGAAAACAATTGATTGATCGAGGTCAGCCATTAGCATCAGTTGCAAAAATGAATATTCATGCCAAAAAGAGTTACTGTATGTTTGGTGGAATTGGAATGGAGTCATTTACTGCGAACTTATGGAATCTGCTGATCAAACTATGTTACAGCTGAATATTATCAGGCCCAATTGATCAAACTAAATGATTCTCCAGGTAGTTCTCCAGGTAGTCTCCAGACTTGGTTCCCTCTGATTACCACTTGTTCAGATTGATGTCATTATATTTGAAAGAGCACCGGTTTACGAAAGTTGAAGATGTGCGGAAATGGCTCGATTATTAGTTTGCTTCGAAATCACTAAGTTTCTATCGCGAATGTATTCATCTTCTACCTGATACCTGGCGCATACCTTGATAATTAGTCTTTGTAACAATTATATTTTCAATAAAGTTGAATTTGAACAAAAAAAGGAGAGTCTCTACTTGCACACCTAATATATTTCTAGAAGAAAGATCAACTGTCAAGTGGGAGTTCAATTTTTTTAGAAGAATAATATTTAAGTAATACCTATACATTTTCAACTTACACATGTAGCTTTTCACCTCTATATCATAGAGAAATTTGTTATACATTGTTTTAACCCAATAGCACTTCTTGATTTAACTTTAAATCCATTCTTTTAATTAATAATTATTATATTATGTAAATATACGTCATTGTATATTTTTTAATATAACACTTTTATGTTTATTGTAAGGATGCTCCACTTAACTGAAAGTTCATAATTTTAATCTCCCATTACACTTTGACAATAAATTATTATCTTTACTATCAAATGTGGCTCTTAAATTGCTCGCATTCTCAATCATTACACAAATATGTGAATATACATAGCATGTCGCCCCGTAAGTTAAAGGATTATTGTTTACATACACAATCAAATCTTTAGAATCTTACAAATTATTATAAATAAATTTGACATGAAATTCGAATTTTGATCTGTTAGGATAGATTGTGACCCGAAATCCCATATATGAACTTTTCTACAAACCATGTTGATCATCATGACTTCTTGGAATATCAAGGCCCTGTTTCATTCGCTTGAAAATTGTGAATTAGTTATAATTAATAATATAAAATAAATTTGTATACTCGTATAAATAATTATAAATCATATCATAAAGATTCAATATATCGTTGGTTTTTAAAAGTATTAATGTACGTTACATTATATAGGATTAATTTGTGGTTTCCAATTCTTGATAATATTACTAGATTAGATTGTAAGAACTCAGCTTGTAATGGTTCCTCAATCCCTACTTGCACCATATGTTGAAACTCGGTGTATGCTGCTTTGTGACTAATCGGATGTAGTCTTCGTGGTCGAGATATAGGTAAATGACCTGTCGTTACACTATCTGCTTTTAGAAAAGGAAACTTCTTTATCAATCGACCGAAATTGTTGTCGGGCGTGAAATGTATATCAGTGGGTGTATCGACTCTAATAGTCGTGGCATTGATTGGCAGCTGAGTCGCTGAATCAACCAGCCGTTTTCCTTTAAGATCGACTAATAGTGAAATTTACTGAGAAAATCAGCTCCAATGATCGGACGATTTACTTCTGCTAAAATCACCAGTAATTAGATTATTAGAATTCAAATTCAAAAATTTTGACTTGTTGAAACGTCTGACAGTAGCACAGTAAGATCAGCTCATAGAAGAGTTGTATAAAGAAAAGTCGGCAATCACTGAAATTCGTTCGTTGCGCCTGTGTGATTTAGTTGTTTTTTGATATATCGGTGTGAGGTGTTTATGATACATCATGTCTACATGGTGGACGACAGTTTCGAGGGTTTATGTTTTGTAAATTTGCGAGATAGCAGCATTTGATTTGTCCATTGTGTTTCAATTTGGGGTTGAACGTTGAAATTTGAAAAATTAGAGTGAAGACGCGACGATAAATTTTTAATGAAAACAGAAAAAAAAATCTCAATAATAATAAAATTTTGAGGATAGGCCGGGTGATGGATACTTTGAATAATTTTATAGTAATTATTTATACTTTAATGTTCGAATATTATGTTATGATAAAACTTTACTATTCGAACTCAGAAAAGAAAAAGAATTGAATAAACGATAATTTTTTACTTGGTATCCGATCAGTTAGAGGTGATTCGCACCCTCGGTTTTAAAGTTGATCGGCCCTTATCGAATTATTCATATTATTTTATGATTCTTAGAAGTGTTTCTGCCGCACTTCGTTGTAATAATATGCCGTGCTTGTTATGCGCCCCATTAAGACGTAATGCGTCCGTTGCAAAAAAATTCTGCGCGGGAATTTTGTCTTATTTTAAAAATATTCTAATTGGTATACGTTCTGCTATGTCGTACTTTTGTCCAAAAAAACTAGCGACCGGTGTTGTAACGGCTTATGCTCTCTTAAATATCCCTTTTCGTGCCACACAATTTCTTTTTTGCTTCAATTTAAGTCTAACCTATACAAATGCGTGTCTAAAAAATGGCAGGTTGTAATTTCTTCCGGATTTTAACGGATCTTAGTTAATGCACAATTGTGTATGTAGGTCCAAAATACATACAAAAATAAATTTAGAAGGTTTTATTATTTAAACAAATTTAAAATTTTACATTGTACTTAAATCCCCTGCCAAGTTATAAATTTGACTAAAAAATATATTTAAGGGGTTTTTGTATAATTCGGATCCATGAATCAGGATAAAATAGTATATGTGGACTAAGTAAATCCAATTTCAATAAGTTAAATGATTCGTCACACAAAGTTGACCGCTGTATAATTACGTTGATTTTTTTTAAATTCAATTATGTAAATCCCATCAGGTTTTAAGCCAGTTGGAAAACTATCCGTGATAAATGAAAAAATTTCAGACAATTTAATATTGTGTATACTTTACTAATATTGGGAATACTTTTTTATTAAATCATATAGTCGTTAAACTAAGCGTTTAATTCTAGTGAAGCTCCTTTTCAACCAAACGGCATATTTAGATAGTTGATGCTGAGTGCGGGTTTCCCGCGGTCTTCGAGATCCATGAGAACTTGGTGATACCCGTTTGACAGACCAAGAATGCTACACAGATCAAGAAGTACTACGCTTAGAAAAGTTGATCGGATATATCCGTGATGTGAGTCAACGAAAATATATCACCAGTGCTCACTCTATTCAGCTTCCTCAAATCTAAACGACTCGTCAATTGTTTTTGCAATCTTGTTTTTTTCGGAACAACCAACATTGGAAAATTCCGTAGGCTGGCACCAAGTTCGATTATTTCTTCTTAAGGCATTTGATTAAATTGAGATGAAATTTCAGATTTTAAGGATTTTGGATTTCTGATAAATGACAGGGCTGTGGATGTTAACGGCATCCTCCAATTGATATGTGTCATTATAATATCAAAATAATTCTATGATTACTAACTGTTCTTCTTCATTTAAGTCTGAAAGATTTATCTCCTTTGTAAGATACGAGGGTTTTGCAGTTGTGGGATTAGTTGCCTTATTATTGACTTTCAGACTCTCATTTTACAGTTATATAGGGTTTCGTGCGTACATAAAGTCCGGGAACCATCACTGATTTTCATCAAGTTTATCATTTTTACCAGTTATTATACTTAATCTCCAAACGTAGGTGGTAAAATAAATAAATTGTGGTTTGTTTTGTTATTTGAAATATTCAATTCATCGTAGAAGCATTTTTGATTTTTACAAATATCTTAAAGCAAATACGATAAAATCAATTAAGAATAAAATGGCGCTTAACTAAATTTGCAACAAAATAAGTTTATTTAACCTTTCTAAAATTTAAACGGAAACGATGGATATTAGATTGTGTATATTAAATAACCAGAAGCCGCTATTGGTTTATTTTCTCCATAGCTCTAGTGAACAAACACATATACCTTATAAAAACAGGTCAGCTTTTACATCTCGAATGTACCTCATATGATTTCTAAAGCGAAAATTTAATCTCACCGGACTTTTGGTAAAACTGTCTACTATAATCAAAAATGCTGCCACTTTCGGTACTCAAAAGTCCTCCAAATTTCGTAGGAATCACCCAAATTATGGAAAAAGCTTAAGTATGAAGTTTCATTCCGAATAGTCAATCCGCATTGACTGTAGCGATGCCGAATTTTGGTGAAATCAATTTTTTATATCAAACTGTCACTCGTCATTTCCGATAAAAAGTGATCGGATTTTTTTTGAAGTTTAATTTACAATCGCTTTTCGTTAATGTTGTACACTTTTCAAAATATCTGCAAAAACGAGAAAGCTCTTTTAGAAGCTGTCACTTCCCGTCGTCCGAATTCAACCAAAATTCTCTTGGATCTCCCTACAAAAATCTCGAGGTCAAAATCTGTCATGATTACTTGATTACTAAACTATTTTAAAAAGTGAAATAAATTTAATAATTGAATTCGTTGTTTGTAGTCTACAACTCATAGCAGAGATTGCCGATTTAAAAAAGTACAGTTTGACATGGTAATATTAGTTTAAGGCCTGAATAGCGGACACTTTTTCTCTGATTACTACCATTAATTTTAAATATTCTTTCCGAATAATTCATTGGTTGGGAACCTTTGTTCTTATAGGTTCTGTCTAAATGGAGTACCCAAAACTTTATTTCTGAATTTATCTTACCTTGCTTTTTTCTAGGGCATTTGCAAAATAGTGTATTGATTTAATATCAGTAGCGCCATCTCTTGCCGAGTTAATTATTATACGACACTTTTGGCAAATGTTTAGAAAATAAGTTTGGATGACTGGGATATGTAGGTTTTCATTTAAAATTTCCGTACAGCTTCACCAAGAGTTCTGAAAGTTATGTTCAAAGCGATTAAGGGCAAAAAGGTTCTTCACCAAATTTGCAAAAAAAATTAAGTTGTATGTGGTTCCTTTATAACCGTTGTAATCGGGAAATTGCACTTCGTTCTGTGCACTTATACTGTGTTTGTTATTTCTCAAATTATATTTACCCACGACAGTAATCTCTTTCTCTAAATAAATATTCCGATTTTATAGAATATTAACTAAAAACCATGTCGTTTATTATACAAATAAGTAATCGTTAAATAAAACTATTCCCTTCAATGAGCGGCGTTTTGGACGCCCTTCGACCAGTAACCTTTATTTGTACATAACTTTGTATTTAACCACTCGCCTACGAATCAGTACAATGTTGCGTAGCGTTAATTTAGTCCCACTTAACATAATAATTTTCAAACTTTGCAAAAATCGTAAACTTCCATGAAAGTTTTCATTTTGCAGTTGCAGCATTGCCATTAATTTGAATAAATCTTCTTTTTTGCGATTTTTGATGTTGAAATAGTTTATTCTCCGCGATTAAAAAATATGGAATTTCCTAACACAAATACCCTTTATAGGACCGGTCAAATGTTTAACTTAATAAAATATATTCGAATAATTTTTCAGTTCGCAAAACAATAGACTAAGTACATTCTTTGAATAAAACCTTGAAAAACCTTAAAATCATAAAATTTTATTTAGAAAGTACAACAATTTTTCATGGGCAATATGCATGTTTACTGTACTACCTTGTGCTTAGTTAAAGAACACAGCTGACAGCGTAAAAATTGCCAATTCTCTTGTCTCTTCAAGATCTGTTAATATAATGCAGGTAGATCATGCAACTAACCCTCATCGAGGTTGGATTATTATTAATAATTTTTTCTGGCAATAAATCATAATACCTTACTTACATTACAAAACCTACATTTTGAGTGTTGCAACATGGATATGTTTTTGTAATGGAATTCAAAGGCCCTAGTAGCACACGATCAAAAACTAAAGCCAAAAACTAAAATATTTTTTTTTCAAAAGAAACAAAACTGGTTTTATTGTTTTGACATTTCAGAGTTCTACATAATGACGGCAAATAAGAAAATAATTTTTCATTATGTAGCTCTTTCAAAACGGGCCCAAATAGAAAAGAACGTAGAAACTACGTTCTTTTTTGACACGATTTAAGATATCCCTTATGTCTCCCACGCCTTTATTAAAGTACTTTTTCGTCCTTTCAACTATGATCATTGTATGCCACAGATTACGCACCGGTAGAATGGGAAGAAATATTAGTACCTGCATCATGCTTACGAGTCGGTTTTTTAGTTATTACAAACTTTCTTTTTACTAGAAACGGCTGCCACTGGAACAGACAGTGGACGATGATTCAGTCTGCTTGCATGAAATAGTTATAAGCCATATGAAGAACGACATATGTTGTAGGTTTAGCAAGTCCCTTAACGATAATTTAGATTATTATTAAACCAGATCGAACAGCTGACTGAACAACTTCATTCGACTTTAGCAGAAGTTTTAAGCGTGTTGTGTCTGCCTCTACACAACTTCACCATATTCAACTAAGTTAAAGAAGAATTAGAATCTGTAATCAGATACCAGTCCCGATATAATTCACAATGACACGAATGATGAAATTAATAATTATAACGCTCTTGATGATCTTGTATGGTGATAATTCTCTAGTAATATGATTTTCTAATCTGTAGTTCACACCACTAAAACACCCACACACATAAACAATACAATTTAAAGTACGGATGATGTACGATTACAATAAAAAATCATGCTAAATCCGATAAATTAAATATTATAATTAGAAAATTATAAAATCTAATCCGTTTTGTGATAAAAACATTAACACATGAAGTATTTTCAGAGCTCGAGTATGATGTTATTTTGTCAAAACACAAAACTAACAAAATGTATACAAAAATCCATATACAACAAATATTAATATAGGGTAAAAAAATAATGATAATATTAACTGATATTTATGTTATGTTTAATTCCTTTAAAAAGATTAAAATAAAAATTAAAAATTTAATTAAAATTCATAACGGAATAGTGGCAACGAAGAAAATGTTCCCTCTATTTTTTTTTAACACAACCATAACATAATGAATTTTTAATTTGTGTCCGAAATATTAGGTTGGTGTGAAAGTACAGTGTTTTTAACGAAAGTTGTAAATTATTTAATAAAATTTTAATGTGACCTACTACTACTTGCTCGTGATTAATTAGTTTGAAGTAAATTACTTGTAATTAAAATTTTTTAATACAAGATTCTAGGAATCTGTCCTCTTAGAAATGTCGATTGATCAATGAAGATGTTATATGATTACTTAAAAAAATAATCACCTAATATGTGCTTAAGCCTCACACTGTACGATTCTTTAATACGATATAAAGTAAAAAAATCGTAAGGTTGTCATTATGTATATCAGTGTACCGTATCATAAGACGTTGATAGTCAAAATACATATATGTATGAAGCAGGTTCTTAATGTTTTAATTTAATGCATATATATTTTTATGATTCGCATATATAAATATAACATTGTTATTATTTATTGATTGCTGATTTTCCATTACTCCAAATCATTAGACTGAATTATTGTATTACTATTAAAACTAGTTTATTCCTGGATACTAAGCAATTTAATACATACGCCATCAATCAAATACCTATCGTTCAAGTCATTAAGTTGTTCACACAAAAAGTTCACGGTCGCATCTCAGCGCCCATAATACGTTGATTGATTGTTTTTTTTATGTATACAAATATTTTATGGTCTTTGTTGATTCAAAGCTTTTTTACGCAAGACAATGTTTTTTAAAGAAAAAATAACAATTTATGAAATGGCTTTTTAATATTGGGCGGCTATACAATAATCTTAATCGAAGAGAGTTTATCAATATTTATGCAAAGGCGTTGTCAAAACTAGAATACGTTACCAGAAATTTTTTTGTTTTAGAAAATTAAAATGTTTTAGTATTTATCTTTCTTTCTCTAAGTTTGGATTTTACATCCCACGAAAGAATTTTCCACTTGTACAAAGTCTCATTTCTCAGAAGTAAAATTATATTTCATTTTACCTAAACAATTTCACAAAAGAATATCATGAAGATTCTAACATACGTTAATTTGTGCGATATACGCTTTTATATTTTCACCAATGCTACTTATGAATAGAATTTGATTTTGAACGAGCAAGCTGAAAACACACAACAGAATAGTGGCGAATCGAAATGGTACAAAATATTTTTTTCGAAAAGTAAGACATAAATTAAGTTCAAAGTCGAAAAATTTATTGGATAGATAATTTATTATTAGAAAATTTATTGGATAATTTACGTGATGTAATTGGTTAAAACGATGGGATGGAAAAATCCAGGATTTTTATCCACTATCGCAACGGCACGCCATTGTTTTGTCAAAGAGAAGAAAAATGTAAATTTTTTAATAATTTTTTTTTAGGAAAAATCACCATAAAATCAACAGAATCAATTTAACTTTCTTTTAAATAGTTTCTATTGTATCTATATTTGACGATGCAATGTTTATTTGATCGATTCTACTCGATTTAAATTCAACTAAATGATTAAAAATGATAAAAACAGTGTTTTTCGTCGAAATGAAAAGCAAAAAAAATTAGATGTGGTTTTTCGGTCTTGATATGTTCGGCAAAGTTGTTGGTCTTGACCTGCGCAACAACTTTGCTGAAGAAAGCATAACGAAAATCTTAATGGTTCAAGAGCTATAAACGTGAAAATGACGCTATATTTTGACTCAGAGCCAAAAAATGTCGAATGCGATATCTCAAAAATGGGGACTAACTTTAAAATGGGACTAGCACCATTGAACTCAGCGTACTCGAATTAGGTTTACCCCTGGGTGCCCAGCATGTCACATTTTTCAACTAGCACAGTGTAATTATTTGGCTTGATTCTTCGAACAATATATACATTGAAAATTGTTCTGCGTCAAGTTCTGTAAAAATATTAACGTTTTTTTAGTTAGACTAACCATTAGAAAACTAGCTGACCTGTGACTGAATAATCAGTCACGAGAATACATTTTATTGAATTTTTGGTTAAGAAATGATTAAGAAGATTGAGCAGTTGAATTCGTAATTGAACTTCTTCGGCTTCTAAAGTTCTCGAACTGTATCGAATACTTGCACTTCTACGGGACTTCTCGATGGAGTTGGTAAGCCGATCATAGCGCAAGAAAGTCCGTGCTGTATAAGAACTATGTTGATATCGTGGAGAGCCAAATTTTTTGCTACATTTTCAATATGGTGTCGGCTGTAATCAAAAGTCATGTAATCTGCATACTTCATCCAGAGATCAAGAGGTTTTGAAGGTTGACAAAAGCAACAAATATAAGCGAAAGTCTCTCGAAGCTGTCTTTGCATTTGAAAGACTGCTGTTTCTGTTAAGCAGTGATCCCATTTATCATTGTTTACCAGACCCCGTGCAGCTGTAGCTTCTTTTAGCTTCTCTGGTAGAACCTCGAATATGTAGCAAAAGCAGCCGCAAGAAGAAACGCTCCTCATCTCTTAAGCTTACTGTATACATTCGTACAACAACTTTCTCTCCACCTCCTTGACGAAGTTGCCATTTACCGCGTACGTAAACGTAATGGTGGGGAATGTCAGTATATAAGAAATGGCGTTTTGTCGTTTTGACCATTAAAGTTGAGCCGAAACCATGACTCAAACTTCGTTTGGCCAGTTTGTGCTGCAAGCAAAAATTCATCTTCATTACATGCTTTGAATGTAATTATTTGTTGATTCAGTAGGTGGACAGAAAGACGCATCAATGCATAAGATCGATCATGCATTTTTGACTCGATAAAAAATAATTTATATATTCGCGGTTTGCAACAAAGTAGCTGACATCTGAAAATGAAAATCGCCAATAACAAATTCAGGGCTGGGATGTTGTATCATCACTATTGTCGACTTTCGACTTATTTAAAATGGCAGCCTATTTCAATTCCAAAACTACGTATTTTCTGTGTTCTCAGCTTGCTCAAATAAAACATCACTCTATTTCTTTTCTACGATATCTAAGACTACTAGATTAATCGACTATATTTATTACCAAATAATTTTTTCGTGATACGTTCATCGAAATGTTGAAAAGAGAGAAAGCTCACAATTATAACAAGAGATTGAAATCGCGATATAAAACACATAATTATTTACGCGAAATAGAATGATAACTGATTCCTGAAAATAGAGAAATAAAAAAGTCGAAAATAGTGATGGTACAACATGCCATGGTTTTAATAAAGCAAACTCATGGCAAACTCACATAGCGTCAAATCTTGGAAATTTTCTGAAACCACCTGAGGTACCCGTTTTGGGTATTTCCCGGTGGAATTTTTCCGATTTTTCTAACCTGTGCACAACGCAAGATTTATTTCGACCTACCATGAAAAAATCTAACGGATCGGATCATGTTTAGGGGTCATTTTAGCGTTTAGTTTGAAAAAATGAAGAGTATTAATATAATTGTATAGCTGACCTGTGACTGAATAATCAATCACGTGAATACATTTTATTGAATTGTTGGTTAAGAAATAATTAAGAAGATCTTTTAAGATGTAAATTTGATGCGCTTTTATTAAAAATAAAGTAAATTCATATACGCGGTTAATTTTTAAATCTTAAATAGATAGAGGGTCATGACAAAATTGTATTTTTACACTCACAACTATTAACACCAAAATGTATGTAAAATCATTTTATGTTCTCTGTTTTGTTTAATTGAGATTCAATTACAAATTTTCTACTCATTTTGTCATCACAGTGTTATGACAAAGCATCAGCAATTTTAATAAATTTTGTCATTGTCACGGTGTAATGCGCATGCTCAGATTCAAAATAAACATATTTTGTCATGGCATTCTGGCGTCGTGACAAAATTTTGCTGAAAACACTTGAGGTACCCGTTTCAGGTACTTCCTGGTGGAATTTTTCCGAGTTTTCTAGCCTATGCACACCGCAATATTTATGTCGACTAACCTGAAAAATTTAAACGGAACGGATCATGTTTACGGGTCGTTTTAGGGTATAGTTTGAAAAAATTAAGAGTATTAAAATAATAGATAATAGAAGATAGATAGAATAGTTTTTATTGCTACTACTAACACTATAACATAGTATTCGATGGTTTTTAATTAAAAAAAAATGAGCTGAAATCACGTTTCGAATATAATTATAATCGCTTAATTTATTCACCAAAAAGGATCTGTAACTATATAATTATGATATGTATAAACAACATACCGCTAACAACTAAGTTGCTATATACAATTCTTGCACATCTACAACGTTCACTCTCGTAATCTCGTACTGTTAGTCGTTTTTATATAGTTATCTAACTTTAATTAAACTAAATTTTTTATTATTGATAATAATATAACACCCCCCGTAAATTTATTCAATACAGAATATAGATAAATTTAATTAAAATATAAGATAGTATATAAACGCCAATAGACTGAGATAATAATCTTAATAAACTAATATCATTAAAGACAGAGAAGACAGTAAATATGGGGTAGTTTATAGTTATTGGATTTGTTTTAGTTTCGTATAAAATTGGTTTATAAGTGTTATATTTGCTCTATTTTAATTTTATAAAGGTACCCCAGTATTTAAGTATTGTGGCTTCAAACATATCAAGTCTAATACCTGTTTTTTGTGTTCTCTCGTCTTCTACGTGCGTTCACCAAGTTTGCATTCTTTAACGGGTAAGCAAGCCAGAAGACGTTCTTTAATCGTTTTCTCTGAAGGAAGATTAGTTTTGGAAGTTTATCTCGTACGGACAAAACATTCTGTCTTTCTATTTTTAGGTTTGTTTGATGATGTATTCGGAGCACCATCTATGTCAAACATTATATTTTGCATGATATTTTTTCATATAATTAATTTATTTAACTAAAAACTAATATTTTTCATTCAACTTTTTAGTTAAAAAACGATATACATTTTGCTGCTATCCATTTCAATGAGAAATTTGAAAACACCTTTGTTTTATACGAGCCTTACAATAAAAAATTAAAACGCAGCAAGATGAATTCTTGTTTATAACGTCATGTCAAAATAAATGTCATTTGATATATTTCAGGTCGTTAAATGTTTGTGTTATGGATGTATTTATTTTTAATTTTTATAGTACAGCGACAATATGGGTAGTAGCGGAATTTCGGATAGATAATTTCTTTTTCAGCTGTCAATAGCCCAGCCTGATAGAGAATAAAAAACACAGCAAATAATATCTCATAATTGGTACTACTGCAGACAATCAAAGGAGAGTTTTCATTTGAACTAAAAAAATACAACAAAATTATTCTTGATAATTCCAATGCCATCGTTGTATCTGTGATTTTTCGTTAAACTGCGTATACGTAGAACTAAGCGTACCTAGATAATAAAAGAACCCTTACTTTAAAAATTATGCTATATGACGCCATTTTATGCCGACGGTTCCAATCTCTGAATATAGATGGTAGTATCATTTTTTCGCAAAACGTTAATCGTTATGGCCTATTGGTAAGAATTAATTTATTATTTTATTATTAAATTATGTATTTAACATTTCGTTAAATCTCTAAATTTCAACAACTTTTCGAACATTATTGCCATCTACAGTTCAGAAAAGAAACAGTAGCCTTCTCGCATGTTCCCCAAAAAGGCAGTGTCCTGTCAGTATCCCTACGACCAATCCTAAATCTCGTTTTCACAGAGATACTAGTGCCTTGGAGCGGCGCAAGTCCAGTTTTGGCCAAACCTGTTTTGCTACCCTGCACGTGAGAGTGTTGGTCGACCTCTCATCTGTCAAGGCGATAGCCTTTTCAATGAGCACCGATTTGAGCGCTGCTGTAGGCCTCCCCAGACCTGCCCTTTCCAGTTGCATCTGGAGAGTCGTACCGTACCTAGCTAGTTCGTCTGCCCTGCAGTTTCCCGTGACATCCGAGTGCCCAGAGACCCAGATTATAAACTAAAATACTCGCTCAACTTATTAAGGATGATCGGCAATCCAGCGCCACCCATCACTTCAGAGAAACCGCCTCTGACCTGAGTGCCGCTTCACTGGCCACTTAAATCACGATATCCCTAACGGATACCACGTTATGCTTCAACTATGTCACGACTTCCCCTATCGCCACCACTTCAGCCTGGTACACGCTGCCGTCTAGCTTAGACTCGTCCGTGCAATTTCAGTGCCCCTTTTTTCAGTTTTGATCCGTTCCTCCAGGATTCCCTCGAAGGACAGATGATCCGGAAACCTATATCGAAGCACAACGTTGGTTTAATATAATCTAAATTCACCAGTTCTTCCCTTAGTGATCTAACTATCGTCGAGTGTCGCGCCTGAAGACACTTCCACTGAGAGACAGCCGAGAGCCTTGTAGCCACATTGGCTGCAATCTGGTTACCAAACAGTTCGATTGGAATAAGGTGAAGCATAACCTCTAAAGAGGTGGAGCATAACCTCTTCGAGAGCTGGCCACCACACGCCCACCCCGTACATCAGCACAGGCTTTACCACTGCGATATAGAGCCAGTGTACCAGCTCTGGTTTCAAACCCCATCTCTTACTTATGGCGTTCCTACACGAGTTAATGGCTACATTAGCCTTATTCACCTTTTCTACAATGTTAGGCTTCCAGCTGAGTTTACTGTCTAAGATTATGCCCAAAAATCTCGCTCTGTCAGCAAAAGCCAGTCTAATGCCGTTCACGGTAGTAGGGCTAACTACCGGAATTTTATATTTCTTAGTAACTAGTACCAGCTCTGTCTTGGACGGGTTGATCCCTAATCCGCATTTGCCGGCCCATTTCGTAACGATCAGAAGTGCATTCTGCATAACACCCCTAATCGTATCCAGATATTTGCTTGAGACAGCTATCGATACATCATCTGCGTACGCTAGATCTGCATACCATTACCTCTTTCTCCATTTCCAACAGCAATCCATTTACCACTGCACTCCAAAGAAAGGGGGACATTACTCCTCCCTGCGGAGTTCTTCTAATGCACAATGTAACACATAACACATTTAAAACGCCCAGTTGTAACTTTTGTCACCACCAGGAATCGAACCCAGTACCCCCGAATTACAGAGGAAGCGCTCTACTTACTATGCTTTCCAAGGCGACAATATATTTGGAATTCTGTCAATTGCCATTCTTTTCATAATGCGAGAAATTGAAATTGTGTTTTTATTGCTAAATAAACAATAAAACTTAGATATTTTTGAAAAAATAATATTTTAATATTTATATTTTTGTAGTAAATTAGGGAAATTATTAATCAGTTTGACCAAAAATGGAATATTTTATATTATAGGTTATTGCAGATAATAAACAACAACAAAATGTTTACTTTCGCAAAAATTTTATAATGTAGAAATAATAGTTTTTAAATAAATATTATGTACATCTCTGAAAAATCCAGTTTTTATGTATTGAAAAATATAATTTAATAAATTATTTGTTTACATAATGTTATTTTTAATAGTTTTAATTCAACATATAAATAAAAATAGGCATTAAGAGGTTTAAGTGACGTGTAACTACGTGTAACTAATCAGTACGTCAAATATTAGCCTCGTGTTTATTTATTGAGCTGAATATGCAACGATTTTTGTTGTGAAAAAAGAGTGAACCACATATTTACTGATCTCAACACAAACATGCAAATATTAAACAATTTAAGAAAAGGATAGATGCTCGATAGAACGCAAGCAATCTCTATATACAGAAATAGACACGATATAGAAGAATGAAGATAAACAAAATATGTACACTACCGCTCAAAAGTGTTTAGGCACTGTCAAGAACAACACAAACATATCTCAGTAAAAATATAAAATATTTATTTTTTAGGTACATAAACACATATATTAATGGCAATATACTAAATAAATGTCAAATTTAAAACGCCCAATTTAAACTTTGCTTTCATTTATGTGACCTCCCTCCCCTTGATTGAACGAGTGCAGCGCATAGTCGAGGCATTCTGGCAATAAGTTTTGCCAGAGTTTCTGGCGTTATTGAGTTCCAAATTGATTGAAGTTTGTTTAACATAACAATAGCCGATGTTGTAGCTGATTGCTTTACTTCCCGAACCAATTCTTCCTACAGTAACTCAATAGGGACCAAGTCATGGCTCTGGGGAGGCCATTCCATAATTTTAACCGTTCCTTCATCCTCTAAATGGTGAAGATAGCCTTTACATAATGTACATGAATGTGTTAGATCATTATCTTGTTGAAAGATAAAATTTTGACTCAAAAGTCGAATTTCTGAAGGTATTGAGTGGTTCTCCAAAATTTGTCGGTACCCTTCTTTTTTTAGTATTCTGTCAATTTTCACAACATCCCCTACACTAGTACCACCAAAATAGTCCTAAATCATCACTGGACCACCTCCATGCCTTACTGTAGCGGCAATATACTCTTTACTGGCACGTTCAACCCCAGATCTTCTCACGAGTATTCGTCTTCGGGTACCAGAAATTCAAATTTGGATTCATCCGTTCATAAAACCTTGTTGCAATTTTCTATCGCCCAGTGTTGGTGTTCACGGGGACAATTAATTTTACTAGTAATGGTTTATTAATAGCAACATGGCCATGTAGTCCGGATTCCTGTAGATGACGTTTAACCGTAGAAACACTAACTAGTTTTGGGTGACCAACATTTAATTATGCGGTTATTTCCGGGGCTGTTTTGTGTCTATTCATCTTGCTAGTAATCACTATTCTATGATCATCTGCAGATGTTGTTTCTCTTGGTCTTCCACTACATTTTTTATTAAAAAAACTGTCACTTTTTTTGTGCGTGGTCTAATTTCATTTTTTGGCAATCTGTCGATTACTTATGCCAGCTGTATGGTAAGCTATTATAAGCGCACGTCTTTCAGTACTTGGTTCTTTTCTTAGAGGCATTTTAAATAATTGCCACTCGATGTTTCGCTTACGATCTTAACAGTGTAAATATCTGACTGCAACTGATCGTATTTGACTCATTTCATTGAATTTTCTCAAAAAAAAAAAAACAATTTAAACATCATTACCTAGAATAAACCAACGTGATAATTTTTTCTGGAAATTTATATAGACTATTATAGTAGTAAAAAGTAGTAATAAACAGTTTACAACAATCCAACCAAGATGGTGGTAAAATTAATCCTATATCATCAGATAAGTATTTCATTTTATTCGTTGTTTCGTAAACATAATACTGTATCAATAATACATGAAAAACGGATTGCCTAAACACTTATGAGCGGTAGTGTATATGGCGTTATTTCGAAAGTATAAATAGGTACGACGTTTCTGCAGTGGACAAGCTGAACAAACAAAACGAGTATGTTCAATTTGTAAAAAAATAATAAAAATATCACTAATAAGAAAGTATGAAGGGAAAAACGGGAGCACTCCATAATATCAAATATATAACATGGCGTACCCTGTATGTATGCTTATTATATCACATGAATATCAAATATGATTACGATAACGCATGAATACCAAGCAAAAAACTCCATTCGAACAGGTCACCTATTAAAAAATACATCCAGTAGTGGTAAATAATTTATTTAGGAACATCGTTAGAGGTGACATCTAGTGACATTAGAAGTGACATCTTGAACGTTGGTGTTTTTTTTATTTAAATTGTTTTGGGATGTAAATGTAGTGTTATTACTTTTTGCAAGTGAATTGTTGTGAATGTGAATATAACGTATCCTTGCGTCCGGCATTTTATTTTGTTACTCTATTTAAGCATTTTGGAAATTAAAATGCCTTATTTTCGTCGAATTTAGAATGTGAATAGGAAAACCCTATGTCAAAATGTCCTATGAGTGAAGGATGAATCGATATATTAGCCAGTTTTTTATATTTAAACTTCTGCTAAAACAAGTCTCATGTTTCGAATACAAAATGTTTAAAGCTAGAGATTTTTTTTTTTAAATTATTGATACCATTAGAAACAAGTTACCGGACAAATGGTGCAGTGGTTAAAGCTTCGGCACTTGGACCGGGAGGTACTGGGTTCGAATCCCATCAGAGGCTAGATGCAAATCGAATTTTCATCATCAATTACAATCGGTGATGTTAATAAACACAACTAAGACCCTCTGATGGAGTGCAGAATTCAGCGCCGACCCACCGTCCATGTCAATGTACAGGTTGACATGGAGCTTGCAATGTGCAGGTGGTATAGTGTAGTTGTGTGAGTAGGTGAATAGGTGAATGGGTTAATGATGTGGCGTGAATGCGTGGTATCACAATGGACCAAACAAATGGCCTAAGTGTCAACCACTGAAACCTAAAAAAAAAAAAAAAAAACCTTAGAAACAAGTTTAGATCAAATAGGCTTCAGGTGGTATATACTGTGGTGGTAGTATTTACATATAGTCGAAAAGAGATTGCAAAATTTCCACGATAATCAAACTTATTTTTGTGGTAGATGCAGGAGTTTTTGAGAGTAATTCGCCATGTTAAACAGAACTTAGCTAATAACAACTAACCTGTTGATACTCGGCTCTAATCGTGTAAATTACCATTAACAAAACCAGTTACATCTACAAATTTATGTATGTCATTATGTATGTCAGGGTTTGTAATATAGATTGCGTGGCAAAATGTAAGATGTTGTTAAAATGTTGTTAAATAATCAACAAAATGTAAAACTGGGTTCCCCCTGTTATAAATGTCTCATTAACAAATCAAGGACATTTTTTGCACTTACGGCATGGTTAGAATTTTATCAAACCGATTCGAAATAAAATTTTGTGAGAAATAGACCCTCGTTAATTTTAACTTGAGATGAAATAAATACATTTTTCAAATTAACAATCCTTTTACATTATATGTGCTTATTTTGATTTAAATTAATACATGCGAATCCAAATAGAATTTGTCTTGTCAGTTTTACATATCAATTTCATAAAACATCCTTTATATTATGTTTCGATTTATAGAAAAAAAAACTCACCCAACAAAGGTTTTATTATTGATGGGTAAGTATAGAAATTGAAACTTAATAAAATCGTATTGTATTGACTATTGAAATATATTTGATGTAGGCGTTATGTAGTCCTTAGAAATTTTCTAAGAAAACTTAGAAATTTCGTAAGAGTAAACTAAGAAATGAAAGTGTTCTGCGATTACCTAAGCTGAGATTTTGTAACATTGATTTGTATATTTACTTTAGGACTATTGATATTCTTATCCTGAATTTGAGTAAAGTAATAAGTTTAAAATATATGATAAGTGGTTTATTTAAGTGGAGTACATATAATCATATGTTTAACTCAGAGAAGTTTAGATTCGCATTAACAAAAATGCAAAAATGTATTGGTTAGTGATTAAGCAACAATATTTAAAATTTTCTCATGACAAAAACAAATCTCGTTTACGGTAGTTTTTTTTATAATATTTACTTCACAGTTCTTCTTAAATAATTTTTCAATATTGAACGCGTTAACTTCTTCGTTATTTTTTTCGAAGTTCAAGTACATATGTATATGCATTATTTGTAACAGAAACGATACAATTTATGATGATGCCGTACTGAGAAAATGTCTTATGAGTATTCAAATAAGTAACATTTTTAGTGGAAATACTGGTAGCCTTTTTAATTTGATTATTAATATTAAGTAAAATAATATAAAAAATTGCATGGTATCTAATTTAAAATGTATTTCTTTAAAACTGTAATGTTTGTAATTTATTATAAAGTAGTATGCCACTGGCAATTTAAAATAATTGAATTACTATATCATATCTACAATCTACATAATTACATACAATTATATTAGTATTTATAAAGTAAATTAACAAAATATACATAAACACGAAAAATGTTGTTTCGAAAGCTAAAACATGTAATTAATTTTTATTGGACAAAATGAAACAATTTATGTTCATGACTGGAGCGTTGCCAGAACAATGCAGAAAATGTATGAATACTTATTGAAAACATGTTTTAAGTATTATAGAAGAAATACGATGCTTAAGTTTTTCACTTTTCAATCATACATGGTGAATAATTTCAATCTTATGTGGCCTCGATTATAACAATCGCTGACCTTTTTATTAGATCCGAACGTGAATACATTTTTTCGGTAATTAATAGAAGTATTCTGAAATAACAATTTAACGACTGTCAATCGAAAATATCGTATTATAAATCCGTATTATTAGGTTTTGACAAACAAGAAAATTGCAAACATGCCCTCTAAATAATAAATGATTGACCTTTTACCAAATAGATTACCACTTAGTAAATAACTCAGGTTGGTTTGTTTACCATTGTTTTGTTTTAGTCCGGTCGACGACTCTAACCTGCTGTACTCAGTTTTAGAATTTTTTAAACAAAGGTCAAGTAAAAATACCAGTCCATTAAAACCTGTAACGGTCTCTAATTAAGTTAGCTCACGTTGACAGAAAATTGTTTTCACAGGGATTTCGGGCGGTCAGTTCGTTCCGGCTAGAGCTCAGTAGTGTCGTGGGATATCCGAAATTTATTGAAAACCTGTATTAGACCGCTTTTACGAATAGGTGTAAAAGAGAGGCAAAACTAAGACATCAGTGATCGTTTAACCCACCTCTCCAAATATACCCACCTACAATTCAGATCATCCTGCTCTCAATATGAACTATCTCATGATTGTAATTTCAACACGAATAAACAAAATAAACGCTCATTGATTTTAAAGTTCATCATTGCAAATTTTTAATACAGCATAAAAGTAATTAAACTTACAATATCAATAAGAAAGGAAATTATAAAAAAAAATTGAAAATAATAATCTAAATTATGAAAAATAAATTTCTAATAAAACTAATAGCATTTTAAGGCGGTGATTCATGTATAAATTTTATCTGACAGACATAAATAATAATCGCTCTGATTGGTTGAATGTCTGCCATATTTTTTTATCGTACGACAAAAATTAAAAATTGAATATTGCTCAATTTTGTATAAGATTCGACGTCAGTGAGAACATAATAAAAAATAAAAAAATAAAAATTCTAAACGAACATTAATAAAAACACTTTTTAGGTTGCTTGCTTTATAAAATGTCAAAATATATCCATACGACAAAATTTTATACATGTATCGCTTACGTGTAAACTTCATTTTGATCGTATAAGATAAAAAAAGAGTAACCATCAACATGGTTTTATGCCTCAAAGATCAGTATCTACAAATTTCATAGAATTTACTAGCTATACTATTAAAGAAATTGACAAGCACAAACAAGTTGTCGTAATATACACCGACTTTGTAATATATTGAAATAGGAGATCAAACGTCAAGTAGAATACAATAAAACTCTGGTGTACCACAAGGCTCTCACGTTGGCCTATGGATTTTCATAATCTTCATAAATGGCATTACCAAAGTGATAAAGCATTACAATATCTTGATGTTCGCACATGACCTCAAAATCTACAAAGCCATCGAGTCAGTCGACGATGCCAATAAACTACAGAAAGATATTGTCAACCTAGCGTTATGGTGCGAGTAAGAGTTTAATTATGGTGCGAGTTTAATTCTCTGAGTCTCAATATTGAAAAGTGCAAATGTCTATCATTTCACCGAAAAACCAACCCTGTTACACAAGGCTACAAGATAAATGGTGTACTCCTTGAGGTAGTACTTAAGACTAAAGACCTAGGGATTACTTTCGTTGAAAACATGAGCTTTACTAAGCACATTAAGCTGTGCATCGCTCGCGCGAAATCCATGCTCGGTTTTGTCAAACGTTGGACGGGTGATAATTTTGATGTGGAAACAATTAAGATCCTGTATTGTGCCTACGTTCGATCCCAGCTGGAATATGCTGTAAATGTGTGGTGTCCATTCGTAGAAGCTCATATCCAGAGTCCTAGAAGCTCATATTCAAAAGAAGTTTATACGCTACTTGACCTGGAAAGACGGATGGGTTTATGACCATGATCTACCATACCACGTAAACATATAGCAACAACCACCATATTTAACCGGGTACAAGTTATACAACTTGACAACTCTTGAAAATAGACGCGAATTGCTAAAAAGTACGTTTATTGGTAATCTCCTACTAGGTCTAATCGACGTACCGGATGTGCTATAGTCAATTAAAATAAAGGTTCCTGGTAGACAACTAAAAGATCATGGCTTCCTCCACTTAAATAGACACAGAACCAACTATGGCGATAATGAACCAGAGAAGATGATGTGTAAAAGTTTCAATATAATTAACTATTTATTTGATTTTTGTTTAACTAAAGATAATGTTTAAAGAAGATTAAGGCAATTTTATGCCTCTCACTGATAAAAAATCACTTGTTACCTTACTTTTATATTTCAAATCCAATGCGGATTTATATTGTTTTATATTTTGTATTCTTAAGTTAATATGTTTCAAGTCAAATTTGTAGACTTTATTAAATTATGCCCCAATTCGCTTTATATAAATGAACTTCTTTTTCACTTTAAATTTTTACTATATATACTACATTGACTTTCCAATAAGATTGAGTAATATTATAAAATTGATAACAAATAAATTGTACGAGCTAAAAGATATTTAATTAAATTTGCAACAATATCGGTCCAGCTCAGTTTTTAATAAGTAGAAATTACGATTTTTGACAAAACAACTTTTTCAGCAAATATTCGATCTCTATACAGCCTAAACAAGATTGGCTGATCTGGATAGAACCATTGATTAATTATAACTTAAGATAATACCACTGCGAATTACAACAACCATTTCTAATTTTTGTTTCTTCTTACACATTGCAATAGAGCACAGCTCACATCATTTAAGTCTTAGGAAGAACAAAGATAGACCCAATTAATTCAGAGCAGTGTTCTTCATTCAGTTTTCTTTTTCACTATTTCAGTTTTCAGTCGTACTGCAACCATGTGTGTGGAGACATTGCACATGACGTTTTTACAGATAGTACATGGCGATGGGAATACATTTTTATCTACACTGCAACACATTTTTTTAATTTTTTTTAATACTTTTTTTTGATATTTTGCGAAACAAGTTAAATTGTTATTTTGCTATTTTGGAAGTAAGATTTCTCGATAAATAATTCGCACTGAACAACATTTAGAATTAAAACATGTTGGTATGTACATATGAATTTAAATGATTTAATTTATTAGGTTAGACTACTCGTGGGATTTAAGCACGATACCTATGTTTAGAATCGAACTGATTACGGATAGAATGAACCCGTCTCTAGAATGCTGTACGAAGCTAATCAGCACTGCCATTTTATCAATTCTAATATGACGAAACGCACGTTGAAAAAACTTTTTATTTTTCTTGACTATAGTTTGATATTTTATTTAACTTATTCCTTTTTTGTTTCTTTTTGTTTCATTTTATTTTGCTTTATTTTATCTTCTTTTATCTATTTTAAATCTATCAAATCTGATTGTACTAAGCAGACTCGATTTCAGTTTTCCTTCCGTCTGCGACGGGTATCGTTTTGCTTAACTATTCACTTAGCCTTTCATTTATAATCACATTTGATTTTTATACTAATACATATTTTGCCGTTTTAACATCCAAATTTTCAATTTCACTGGTTAAGCAACTCGATATCCTTGTTTATTATTCACTTGAATTATATTAAAAAAAATGATAATAATACTGTTGGGATTAGTAATAGGTCGTTGGTAAAATTATTATTATTACTCGCGCCAAGATTAGCTTATGTTGCCACGCCAATTTCCCACAAATTAACAGGGAAGAACAAGCCGCTCGAATGAAAAGAATCCAATACTTGCATTACCATATACTAATCTTGTAATTTATTTTGCACACTGAACCAAACACTGATGATATAACAGGAATGTTGCCACAAGAAATCGATTGTCGAGAGCGAGTTACTGCATATTACTCAAAAATCCTTTTGAAAGCGAGCATAACTATTGCGTGGTGTGAAAGATATTTCTAGCTTTAGTGGAATGCGAAAAACACTTTCATAAATATCTCTATGATTTAAAATTTTAATTACAGTCAAATCATGGAGCGTTACAGTTTTTGCTAGAATTTAAAAGGAAGAAAACGCATTATCGAGGCGGCCATTAGATTGAAAGAAGGATATAATCGACGTACGACTTATAAAAGCGCTACCAGACAAGAGATGGGCAGATTCAAAAAGAACAGTTAGATTAGGTTAGTTTATAATGGTTGTCCCGTAGCTGAATCAAATAATTTCTTCCATACTCAATGAAATCTTTCAGAGATTTCAATGAGTATGAAAGAAATTATGTGATTTGCTGTTTAAAGTTGTCTTGACGTCTGCGCCACAGAGGTCCATCAGGTCATTTAACAGGGTGGCTCTACAATCCGTGGTGAAGGAAAGGGTTATCACCAATTTGCTTGGGAGTTATAACATAGACATTTCTGCATTCCACTTAAATCGTTTTCGACCGAAAAATAACACTATAAGTATAATCATAATAAAATAATTAATATGTTATCAAAAACAAATATATCAAATACAATAATATAATATATATCAAAAACAATTATATGTTATATAATTTATATGTTATCAAATTATAATGTTTTTTTTTTCAAAATTAAGTCCGATTTAACTCAGATCCGTTAAAATCCGAAAGACATTACAACCTGTTATTTTCTACACACACATTTATGTGGATTAGACTTAAATTGAAACAAAACAATTTTTTGTCTGGCAGGAAAAGAGATTTGAATACGTAGAATGTAGAATCTAATGTTGCTTCATTACTTTGTTCTCAAAAATAATAAATAAACAATCTCCTCATTTATTCCTTTGATGTTGCATTCTTTAAATGTCTTTTCAGTAAAAAAAAAAAACTGAAGGACCTTCCAATTTCGACTATTATAATACATATTTAAATGTTTAGATCACTCTCGCCTACCCATTAAATCTAATTTAATTTTCCAAAATTTATCATTTACCGTACGTGATCGGAAATATTTATTACTAATTTTGAATGAAGCAGATACAATATACATACAATACATTTTTGTATGGACTCTTTGTGTGTACGTATGGTAAGCCAACATTTTATATTAACTCTATTAATGTTGAGGACATCATATGGTTTCATATTTAGTTTATAAAATTTATCAATTATAAAAATATTTGTTTTTGAATATTCAATATTGATATTATAAAAGGAATGAAATTAAACAACAATCAATGACAATTATTGAACGATATGTCATATTTAAATTCTTTAAATAATTTTTTTACAGATTGTCTTGGTATTTTAGTAATATATGGAACTATAAATAAAATTGAAATTACATTTGGTAGAATACCGAACTTAAACCGAAAATTTATGTACCCATACAATCATATAGACAGTCGTACATATGAACATTTTTATATTCTACAACAGAAAGTGTTCCAAATACAGTACAAACGTAAATTTCAAATAAAGATTTATACCGTATACTAGGTACGTAGCTATATGTTGCTATATACATGTAAAGGCATCCAGTTTAAGTGCTTATAATTGATGTTCTGCTTGAAATTTATTTGATGATAGCCGAATACATATCTGTAATAGAATTTGTCGAACTTGTTAATTAATATATAGGATTAAATGTTTAACGAAACCATTAAAGTGATTTATTTAGTATACTGGTGTTTAATTTCAGGATATAAAAGATTTGTGAATTCTGTTATTTGATAAACGTAGGCATTTCCTTTCGGAGATTCTATGCTATAATTTAAATTGAGATTTGGGGCGTTGGACTTGCTTTGGACAATACAGATGTGAAAACTTGGCAGATATTTTGCAATGTAATATATATACCAAAATTTAGGCTGTATATAATCCGTATTTCATTCAATAGATGAGGTTTGGTAAATATAGACAGCTTAAACTTTCTAATTTTTAATTTATAGGACCCAAATGAAATATGTCCAAACAAAAATTCCCAAATTTGTTAAATGCAATAAACGCTGCACAATAAATAAGGTTTTTCAAATCTACTTACATGTCAGTCTTGAAATTTGTTGAATAAATTCGTTAATTGAAATTTGCAGCAACAATCTCTTTGTACAAGACCCGTTATTTATATCGCCGACCTCAGGAATCGTTTCGTTGTCCCGGTAAGAGCGTATCATGAGCATTCCAGAAAACCTACCTATATGTCAATCTTTTGAAATTTGTTGCAACAACCCTTTTGTAAAAAACCCGTTAGTTATATCGCCGACCCCAGGAATTAACAAATTTGTTAATTGAAATTTGTTGCAACAACTCCTTTGAAAAAGATCCATTATTTATATCGCCGACCTCAGGAATCGTTCGATTCGTTTGTCCCGGTAAATAATCATATCGTGAGCATTCCAGAAAACTTACCCACATGCCAATTTTTTGAATTTTGTAGACCAGATTTCTAATTTGAATCTTTTAGGAATAAAAACTGTGTACGTGTTTCTTAGAAAATTTCTTTTGATATTAGCGTTTTGAAAACTTACTTGCTTATACCAAACACTTACTTGCCTTCTTTCTATAGTTGAGTAGTACGATTTTTTTTTTATATTATAGTAAATAAGTTTTGTGTATTTGACCCATTATTTATATTTCGAAAATATGTTATAACACACAATAAAAATAAAACATCAACAATAATAAAGAAATCCTTTGCAATAAATGGCCCGTTCCATACACGGCTTCAAAAGACGGGCTTCATCTCTTTAACCTTTTAACTATAAAATCGATGTTAACTGCGACATAAAATTTTTCGGTGAAGCCGAAATAGAAATGAAAATAAAAAAATTTAAGGCCATTTTTGAGATGTAGATTTTTGTTTAAATCTAATTTTCGAGAGAGCAGAATAAAACAATACCAAAAAGTTTGGTGTTTTAATATACAATAAGGGGTTTAAATTAACAATAAAAAATCTATTGCGACTTAGTTTGAAACCAGAAGCTGAAGCCGTGTATGGAACGGGCCAATGGGCTTATTCCACTACAACAGCGTTTTATTTAGCAGAAATCTAGAAAAACGAGAGATCAAAATATAGATTTTGATCTCTCCATGTGTGACCCGACCCCTACATCAAATTTCTTTTTTTTTTTTTAAATTTTTTGTTGCCATAATTATAAATAAAAAATATCAAAGTATTTTTTATGGCAACCAAACTGAAAAAATATCCCTCACTCTCAGCAAATTTTTATTTTTTCTGATATTTTTATGGTAAAGTAACATAAATTTTTTGCACGCTAAAAAATTAAAACATATTGGTGGATTTTATTTATTGTTTTAATCTAATTTAATTTCTATTTTTATTTTACAAAATAAAAATAAATTAATGATATTATTTTAATGCACAATATATCAGCATTATTAGTGTTTGTAATGATTACCCGATCAAAATCGATTCCTTGGCTCGAAACCCATCCTTCGGAGAACATCATAATCAGGAGTAACATACTAATTTGTGTTAAAATCACTGTTCAAAATAATTTCAGTGACTGCATACATCAAACGGAAGTTCCTGATATTTTATAAATACATCGTGAGATTTTGTACGTAGTCATTTTGATATGTATACATTTTGATGATAAAGCGACACGCCTTTTAATTTTTGTAGTATTTTAGTTTGTGATAGTAGTTGGCTTCTTCTCATCACAAACAATTTAAATTTAATCTTGGTGATAAACTTGGACATTGTACAAAGCCATAATTGACTCAACCTGGATCTAGACATTCTAGATTAGTAGTAGAGCTAACCAATCTAGAAACCAGTTTGTAGGTGCTTGGCCGATTAATATTTTTATTGTTTTGTGAGTAATAGTTAGTATCCGGAACTAGACTCGAAGTCGATGATGATGAGGATAAAGATGCGAATGAAACCGGGGCCTAATATCCGGTTTCAATGATCGATTCACAGTTTTATACAAATATTTTAATACAAATATTGGACTGGGCTGGATTTTATTCGGACTTTTTTTAGGTTAAAAAATCTGACAGTTTCGATCTATTTTCGCCTACTGAATATGTTTTTAGGTAATTTGAACTTGTCAAAAATTTCCCCTCACATAATTTATCGCAAAACAATTTTTATTTAGATAGGTTTGTAAATTATCCAAATTAATCAAACAGCATATTTTGTTTTCATCACAAAAATAATATTTATTTTATGTTTCGAAAAACATTTAGGGGACTAGTTTTGGGTTCATGTTACACGTTGCGTTAAATACTATGTTATGTTAAATGTCGCCTTAAATTGTTGCGTTGATTACGTGACATTTTAACGTAAAATGTTATACAGAAAAACCTCGATCCGATTGTCCGTTAAATCCGAATGTTTTTAAATTTAATATATTCGATCAAATTTAACCTGGGACGGAACTCAGGCATTTCTTAGCTGGTTATGTTGGGATCGGGTATGTTGGATGGAAATGGGATTCTTAAATGATTTTTGAAAGGTGTTCCTGTATATGGCCACCTGAGACGGCACTCAATCAATTTTTATCCGATTGTGATGGGATTGGGTATGTTGGATGGAAGTGGGATTTTTAAATGATTTTCAGAAGAAGTTTTGGAATGTGGCTATCTGGGACGGAACTCGAGCAATTCTTAACCGATTTTGATGGGATTGGGTATGCTCGATGGAAAAAGATTTTTAAACGATTTTGGGAAGAAATTCTGGAATATGGCCACCTGGAACGGAACTTGATTAATTCTTACCCGATTATAATGGAATTGGGTATGTTGGATGGAAATGGGATTCTTAATTGATTTTTGGAAAAAGTTGAGTAATATGGCCACCTGCGATGGAACTCAATCAATTCTTTACCAATTATGATGGGATTGAGTATGTTGGATGGAAATGGGGTTCCTAAAAAAAATACGTTATGAAAAAAACCTTATATTTTACCAAACATTTGAGGTTCAGGTAGAGCTTGAACCCCGTTCATTTTTTTTAGTAAACTTATTGTCAAACATTAAAAATAAAGTTTTTTTATATTTTTTAAATAATTTCTAGGTTAGTTTTTGTTGATGTCAAGATTTCCCTAACTTTTTATATCATAAAATAAAAATGTTGTATCTCAGTCGGTCTAATGTAAATTTTCGTTTTTGTCTTTGTCACATTCGCAGCAAAATTTTTGTAAAATTTTTCTGTTTTCAGGTGGAATTGAACCAAAAATCTTTGGAAATGACGCGCTGAAAATCTAAAGTTTATTTTTATTTCAAATCAATCCTTATATTTTTTGAGATTTCAACATTTGTTGCATTTAACAAGTTTGGGAGTTTTAGGGACGTATTTCACACGTACAACATTTTTTACATGCAACAAATTTGGGATTTTGTTTTTGTAACGTATTTTACACGCATTTTATATGAAATTTTAATAGTATGAAAGTAGTAAATCTAAAAATCTCAATCACATGAGAATTTCCAAATTACTTTGTCCTATTTAGGCACAGGTGATCAAGTTAAACACCAGAAAAATATTAAATTAAATTGATCTAATTTATTTAAGGAAACAATATAGTTTTACGACGTTCATCGAGATAAGTTTTTATTTAGTATACCCAGAGTCATCTAGATAAATCCCTATTCGTCTTATATTGGATATTCTGGCATTTGGAATATGGCTCAATGGGAGAAGAAGTAGGCCAATTCTTGCGGAAATATGATAAAACACGGTTCGTTGGATAAAATTGGTATTAACCCTAATGTGAGTGACGTGGGTACCCAGGTACCTTTTGCACTTTTAGACGTCTATTTTTGTATGATTTACTCCCAATAAAAACTTTAAATTTTATAAGAACTTCTTGTTCAATTGGTATAGATTACGATCATACTTAAAAATTAGAAATGTTACAACTTGAACGAACGTGGAAAAAATAAGTTAATCACTCAAATTAAGATATTTTTCTTCACTAACATGAGGGTTGAGCGAAACTAGGCTAATGTGTTGGATTAATACGAAATTTGGTTTTTTCAATGAAATTGGGTTTATAATAAAGCGCCTGTGTTGGAAGTACTGAGGGAAGCCAATATTTAGGTTTAGTAAAGCCAAACTCCCTATGGTATTTAACTAGGACAATTCTTATGCTATTACGATGAAATTGTAGGTACCTTTGTGAAATCCATATGTTATTATTTAATAGGCTTTAAAAAAAAAAATTATTGGGTTACAAATATTTCGATAAATATCCAAGAGTTCATGGTGGTTCTAGACTTAAATTATGTGGACCAAACAATGCTTGGCACATTGTTTACGGTGTTTTTAATAAAAAACTGTGGTTGGAAACATCAAAAGTTTCTACTTCGGCGTGAACATAAAGCGGAATTATCAATTATCCGAGAAATCCAGTATGAGGTGAATGAAACAATTGAAACCACCATTTTCATAGACTGTAAATTGAAATATTGCTTGACCATTTAAAGAGTCAGAAGACTAAACTGTTTCGTATAAAACGATAGTTTTGATTATATTAAGTACGAAACTTTTTATAACTGTAGCAGCGGGAGTAAACACCCTGTGTGCAGAGTCTAAAGTATTTACTATGAAATTTTTTTTTCACATTTCACTATAGAAATTTAATCAATATATCAATAAAATAGGATTGGCTGATCAATTAGGAAGAAGTTAGCATATGATAAATTTGTAGAATATAGATAAAATGGTAATTAACAATTGCGAGAATTCTATCAATACCAATCGATTGAATAAAATACTCCAACAACCTAAACACATGAATAGATTAGAATATAAATCACAACTTGTATAGTCAATTTTTTTATTCACGTAGTAACATATTTATTATTGAATACCCTCGAGAAATTAAACGGATTATTGAAATATGAATTTATCCTTTTCAATTTGCAATTTATTATTGTTCTGTTGTACAATTTTCTCGACAATGAAGTCATTTTCAATTTTGATTCGTTTCATTTTTTATTATCTCCTTTATTTATTCGACTATAAATATGTTAGTATATATATATAGCTAGCCCGACAAATATCCCGAAGAAATGCGATGGCAACACTATAAAACGAATATCACGACATTTATCAGTATCATCCCGAAAAATTTTCTATAGCACGTTAGTTTTGAATGTCATCCCGAATTTTTTTTACTATCATGACATTTTTACTATCATGATATTTTTATTTTTTTTTGTTATCCCGAAAAAGAATTCCAATACAGAACATTTCAGTAAACAAATAGCGACAGGTGTTCGAACCATCCCGAAACTAAAAAAATATTGAAGCGCAGAAATTTATATCACGAGAAATTAATTTAATAACAAACAATTTACTGGCGTGGTTAATCCAAAAACGCAAAATCAAGCACTCTGGTTATTAGTAAGAAAACAATTATTAAGGATCGAGTCGATGATTCAAGATATTAATTAGCAGAGCAAGGTTGGTATGAAATTTGTAGAGGAAGGATCCACCTTTCAAATACCCAAAATTTTAAATCAAATCTATGAGTAAAATTTTAGATATAGTCGAGTGAAGTCGTAGTAGATATCAATTAACAGAGCAACGTTGGTATGGAATTTGCAGAGGAAGGATCCACATTTGAAACGCCCAAAAATGTGAATCGAGTCTATGAGTCAAAATTTAGATATAGTCGTGTGAAGTCGTAGTAGATATCAATTAACAGAGCAAGGTTGGTATGGAATTTGTAGAAGAAGGATCCACCTTTCAAATGCCCAAAATTTTAAATCAAGTCTATCAGTCAAATTTTAGATATAGTCGTGTGAAGTCGTAGTAGATATCAATTAACAGAGCAAGGTTGGTATAGAATTTGTAGAGGAAGCATCCACTTTTCAAACGCCAAATTTTTTTGTAGTTGTTTGGATTTTTCAATAATTAGAGGTTGGCCAAATGCTTCTAATGATAATCGTGCTTCTGATGTAAACATTGCATCCCAATATGCAATGCCGAGGGAATTCCATTTACATTCGCGTTCTAAAAACACACTCTTTCTATGGAAAGAACCATGTGTAGTACACGGAAATTCGTACTACCCGCTAAAGAAAAGTATCACAAAAATTCCGGTCTCGGTGTGAATCCCAACTAAAAAGAGAAAAAACTCACAGAAAAAAAGGCACATGTTTGTATATATTTTCCAATTGGAATACATAATAATTCTTATTCGAAATAAATCAAAATTTTGCGTTTATTATAAAATAAATATTAATTTTTTATTCACATAAATATACACAATTAAATTTTAAGCACGTTCACTATACGTCTTGCCAATTGAATATCCTTTGGCATGAATCGCGCATACATTAAACAAACTAAATATGCTTTACTTCACTGTTACCTTACTGTACCGGAGCGATAATGATGTGTTTTTCACTCAGTAGCTATGGTGTACTTTTACGCGCATCCAATTGTACATCTTAACAAGCACAACCTTGAAAAATAAAAATGGGAAATTTCAATTATTTCAAGAAAACGCCATTTTAAAATTATTTAATTACCTCTTTTAACATCCAAATTTAGTGGGCACAAGCACAACACAAACACGTAATTAAATTATTATATACAAGGTATGACGTAAATGTTAACATAATACACCGTAAAACACAAATTAACGTAATAAAAAATAAAAATCGCGGCAAGCACAAGTAATGTGGCGTTATAATAAACAAAAAAATAAAAATAAAAACTTCGAGAATGAAAGAGAAAGACATTTTTTTGCCCAAAATCAATATTTTTCTGTCTTTGATATTTTGTAGTACGGAATTTAGTACGACATTTGAGCAGTTTTTTCCACACGGTGGAAAAATTGCATAATGGGATATCATAATAAATTAATAACCACTTATCTTGGACACACTTCTTATTTTTTGATTTGCTATCTAGGGATAGTATACAGTGAAACCTCTTTTATCCGGAACGACTGGGGCAAACAATTCCGGATATAAGATTTTTCCGGATAAAAGATTTTTTTAATAATTTCATAGTAAAACAGCAAATTTTTATATTTTTTAAACTTCAGTGTCATTTATTAAGATTAAAAATTTATTTTAGTTAATTACATAGTAAAAAAATTATTTCATTTTTGGAAAATAAGGAAAATAAAAGAGAAAATGAAAGAATACGAAAAAAACTTATTCCGGATATTAGATATTTTTGCGGATAACTGATTTCCGGATAAAAGTGGTTTCTATGTATTTACAAAAAATACTCTTCATTGCGGCGTTAAATCAAATAAACATCGTTAAGGTAATTTTCAATTAATTTTTAAAGTTTTATGGCCCGATTCTGAGATTGTAAAAATTCTATAGCTGCAAAGTTATAGAAATTGCTTACAGAGAAAAAGGTGCAGGGTTCTAAAAAATTAAATTCACAAAATGTAGACTTTTCGCCGCTGAAAATCAATACGAAATAAATTCACAGCTCTAACCGAATTATATTTTATTTTAAAATATTCTATCAATTTCGATGGCGGCACTCGAATATTCACATAAACTTTATAAATAAAGTTTTTCTGTGTATATTGTCTGTGTTATTATTTTATATAAAAGCTCAACAACTACAATTGTCATTAGCTTCAACATTTGTCAGTATATACATGCTAATGGTAAAGACATATATATGCAAAAACCGTTTCAGAAAATGACAATTTTTCGCAGACTAGACATCCGGTTTCGTTCCGTTTGTCACAAGTATAGTTTTGCTTAGCTATTCACTTAGTTTGTCTTATTATAGTCACAGAGAACCAATTCCAGTTCGACAAATTCCATACCAACGTTGCTCTGTTAATTGATATCTACTACGACTTCACACGACTATATCTAAAATTTGACTCATAGACTTGATTTAAAATTTTTCGCATTTGAAAGGTGGTTCCTTCCTCTACAAATTCCATACCAACCTTGCTCTGTTAATTGATATCTACTACGACTTCACACAGCTATATCTAAAGTTTAACTTGTAATATCTTCTTGCCATTTTACAAAAATAAAATAGTTCTATTTTAGTTCAGAGAATTGTTGTTTTTCTAATATTAAATATTTGAATTATTTTTTTTTATATTTTATTAATTTTGATTATATTGATATAAATTATTTTAGTGTAATTTTTTCGAGGTGATATAAAAATTGTTCACGAAATGTTAAATTATAATATATTTTGTACATATAATTGTAATTGAAGATTTCGTGATACTAATTTAATATTACAAAACTATATAATAATTTACTATACATTATAGCTAATCTCGTGATATATTTGATTTATATGAAGCAACATTAGCTGTGTTGCTTTCAAAAGATTACAACAACAATTGCATTGTATTCATGCCGTTTGAATTAGCATGTTAAGAAGAAAAAATTAGGATTAGGGGAAATAAAATCATTTTATGGTTATGGTGTTTACCGCAAGGCGTTATTTGTTCTATTTTTCTCGAAAAATTAATCTTGTAGAATAATTTAGCATTTGTTATTTGATAGAAAAATACCGAATTTAATTTGTTCTATTTCATAAAATAAAAAAAAATAAAATAAATATTAAGAAAATGAACCAACACAGAAAAATTAAAACGCATTAAAAAATTAAAGCCAAAAGTTGTTGCTTTCACATTTCTTAGCTAAGCTAAGCGGATTAGCGAAAGCAACACTACTATTAATTATATGTACTTGACTATCAGGACAGTATTAAAATATTCTGTAAATATATAATAGTCTTGCCATATTTAACTATAATGGTTTATCGGGATAATTTTTCGCGCTACCTTCCCAGAGGTTATAATTTTAATATTTTTCGAGTATATAAAATCTATTTAACCTGAACCTTATCTATTGTAATCCGGAAAAAGTATAAATTTAATGTAACTCATATAATTCATACCTACCAGTATACATTTTATAATAAGAAACAGGTTTTTTATGATGAAAATATTTAATAAGGTTAAGTTATAGAGTTTGATACTATATTAGTTATAGAAGTGGCATATTGAACATCGTAGCCATATTATTGATATAATGAAAAAAAAATCAAATCGATAAGCCAAATCGATAAGTTCTTGTATTGTACTGCTTAAAAGCAATAGTTGAATTTTTGTAGTTTGTTCGTTGCAACCAGGCTGCCAAAAAGAGAACTAAAAAATACACATTTTTGTAAGGGTTGTGTATCTTTGGGCCTATTTTTTAATTCAACCAAGGCAAGCAGGGCGCTGTCAAAAAATACTCTGTGTTTTTTTATTCAACCTGAGTAATTTTACTCTGCACACTGCGTTTTTATTTGTGAACTGTGCTTACACCGAGCTTACTCGGTTCTTCAAATTTTACTCTGAAATTAATGTCAGTGTACGAAGAGTGTGCAAAGTAAAAAACCATTTTTTACTCTATGCGCACCGGATAATTTTACCCAGTACAACCTTTGCTCGATGTACACTACCTGGGGTAAGCCTGCTTGCTCGGGTTGAATTAAAAAATAGACCCTTTGTCTACACCAGTACCCTAGGGTTAAAATGGAAGGGAGTACATTTTTCTACTTTTGTGGTGGAAATATTTTGAGTAAATGGCATCGTTGTTTTATACGACTAGAAGCCGTAAACATTGTATGGGTGCCATTAAATCCGAAAAGCCGGACAAAATATTGAACAAATTAATGTAATATTAATTGAAATTATGAAATACTTCTTAATTTTATTTTGATTTTTTAATATAGGATATTTTCGTTTATTCATTCCGAATATTCCGAACGTTTTCAAATTGACAGTAATCGTACTTTTATTCATTCTATGTTTTCTATTCTTTTTTTGTCTATTCTTTTATTCATTCGGAATGTTCAGAACGCATTCTTTTTGATCTACATCAATAGGTAGAACAAAAAGAATATTCTGTTTAGAAATGTCAAGCTGCGACAGCGCGTGTGCAAATAATTAATTTTTTCTTGTTTTTAATAACATAATATATGTATTATTTTATGTATATATTTAATATTTGTATATTATCTATGGCTCAACAAAAGTAAATGCTGCGAAAATAAAAACAAGCCACTTCTGTGAATTCTGGTTATTCTATTTATGTTCTTTTATTACATTTCGTTCGAAATGTTCTTAGATCACGTGATCAATATTATATTCCTTCTATTCTTTCTGAAGAATGAATTAACGAAAATACCCATAAATATAATACTAACTGGGGTACTTTTTAAATATTAAAAGGCAGACTTTATAAGTATAAATTCAATAAGATCGAAGTATAAGATGGTTTATAATAAATAATAAGTAGAATAAATTAAACACAGGTGGGGTTTACAACTATTTTATACCCGTGGAATTATCAAATTTTATACGATGCCTTGTATAATTGTTCTAAACCTTTCAGAGTAGAAAAAATCGTAAAATCATATACATTTTTATAAGTAAGGCAAGTATAACATTTATATGTTTTTTTATGGATTTATATGAATAACGCAAAAGCATTAATTTTATATTGATATTTTCAACCGTGATATCTGTCTACATATATAAAAATGCATCGTCGTTTGTTCGGATGCTTAAAACTTGAAAACGACTAGACCTTAGATACTTCCTTCTGCGGGTTTGTTCGTAATTGCTACGCAAAGGTTTAGGAAAAAAAAGTCGAAAAATTCTCAACAGGTTCAGCGCACTTTTTGTTTTCAGTTTAATTCAATTACAGTTCAACATGTGGTTCAACACTGTAGGCAGTCATTCCGTTTGGTAGCTCAGCATATTGTTTGTTCTTTCTGATTTGAGAATATAAGCTGTGCGGCCACGGTTAAATGATTTTCCGATATTTCTATCATTTTCATTGATTTTTCGAGCGAAATAGTTTACATTTACAAAATTTATCATTGCGAATCTGTGGATGATCTATGTGTGAGTGATATTATTGATTTTTCGCTCACAAAAAGTGAGTTCATTGTTTTTTTTGTCGGCGAAAACCTTACCCCATTTGCAATGTAATAGATTGGCAATCGATTGCAAGATCACAACGTGCGATTATTGAACGACAACGTCAACAACAACAAATTCCGGTGAACATTGAACTTGGCGCCTTTCAATATGAGCCAAACATTCAATACAGTGCGCATGTATTAGTGCAATTTGGTCATATGCCTGTCGTTTGTCAGCATTGCAATGTAGTTCAATTTGAGAATAAACCGCGTGGATTGTGTAGCGCGAGCGAAGGAAACATATTTCATGGGTGATAACCATATATATACATACCTATAACAGGGTAAAAATATAAATTTAAATTTTTATAATAGTTCGAATAAATGCATTGAAGAAATAGTACAGGATTTTGAGAAATTAGTAGATGAAAATAATAACCATCAAACGATACTAACGGACGATATTAGGCGCATCATAACCTATGAGATAGAACGAAAACGGACTCACTTCTAATCAGAATAGCGGAAACCATTACAAATAGTAGTCTGTATATATTAAATAATGGATCGCCTACGAGTCAAAATACGAATAGGCGCACATCTTCGGTTGTGTATATTACATTGTACACCTCTAACCTAATAGATTAATTGAATTGGAAGCCATCAATAGATAATCTAGGAAGTGATCATTTTCCAATAAGTATCACTTACAACATTAACAATATTTTCTACAAACAGATTAAGAATATCACTGAACCATACACGATAAACAGATACACCACTGCAATAAAAGCTAATTCAAAATATGAACCTAAACCTTGGTGGAATAAATACTTAGCACAGTTGTGGAAGATTAAGTTAGAAAAATAAAGAATATACATATAATATAACAGAAAAAAAACTCTCTATACGGCATTAGAACTAAGAAAACACACTCAATTAATGAAAATTCAAAAAGAAAAAAGAAAGGCTTGGAACATTTTCTTAACAAATATAAATCATTATACAAATAACACGAAAATATGGAAAATGTTAACAAATTAAAAAATAAAAAACAATCAACTTATCAAATATTAAAAATAGACAATAATGCTTAGCGATTTTTTGATAAAAATTCCCTAATTGAATGGAAAGATCCATCCCACCTTTTCCTAGTCCTATCCCTTCTTCTAATACTAGTGTTTTTAACAAATCAGATATATTGAAAATAGTAAAATTCAGTTGAAAAATACAGCACCAGGTATAGACAAAATCAGTTATAAATTGTTAAAACATATAGCTAGTATAAATAATGATTTCCTTGATATACTTACAAAACACATGAATAGAATTTGGCCAACACAAATTTATCCAGAAAATTGGAAGGATTCCTAAGCAATACCTTTAAAAAGTCTGGACTTGACAACAGAGACATTCTAAATTATAGACCTATTAGTTTAGTTCCAATTATGTCAAAAATTTTCAATAAGTTTGAAACAGAATCAATGAATGATTACATATAATATTCTACTTGAGAATAATTATGGGTTCAGAAAAGGGAAAAACATTAAAGATTACGTGACAGAAATGACTAATTACATTATAACATTAAACAAACCTAAAAAAGAAAGAGTTATTAATTAATTTAGACATTTCCAAAGCTTTTGATAATGTGGACAAATCGATTTTAGTTTCACAAATGACTAAACCAAATTTCCTTAAACAAGTATGAAGTGAATTGGATTTATTATTTTTTGACAAATTGAATGATTACAATTAAAAATAATACGGATGACATTTCACAAATCACAAATGCCGAGGTCATTACACAAGGTAGTAGTTTAAGCCCTACACTTTTCAACATCTATACCAATAGCATAGAAAAATAAGTCTAACATAGATTTCTTATTTGTATAAAACGAGAGGTAAAAATGAAATTCCAATGTCATGATTGTATTTGTGATTTTACATTGTACACAATGTAAAGTTTCACATACAATCAAGACAATAGAATTTAATTAGTTTTATACAAATGAGAAATCTATGTGAAACTTATTTTTCTATGCCAATAGTATTCATACTATTAATAACGCTAATATGCAGATGATTTCTGAATAATGATATCTGGGAATAACCATGATGAATTCGACAGGAAGACAAATAATATGTTAACTAAAATTAAACGGAAATTTGATTCGCTTAAACTGAGATTAAACCCTATAAATTCACATTTTATTAGATTGTTCACAAATAGAAAAAATAGCAGATCAGTAAATCTTAAAATAAATAACATACAAATAGCAGAACAGATATACAGGGTGTCCCCGATTGGGATGCTAATCCATTAAGGGGTGATTCCTTGGTTCATTTTATGAGAAAAATCGTATGGTAGAGGGGGGGGGGGGTCAATTTTTGATATCCTTTGAGATACAGGGTGTTTAAAAATTTGGTTTGGGAAAAAAGTACAAGGGAATATAAACTGTAACTTACAAAATATTTATCGGACGGCAACCAACAAAGCCTCATTTGACGGCCAATTGAATAGGCTACATTTAAGATCTTATTGGCTATCTTGCATCTGTATCCATTTAAGAGCTATGACGTTTTAAAGTTAAAAAAATAAATAAAAAATATTTTTTTTTTATAAAATTGAGTTTTTCTCAAAAATATCCCCTAATAAATTTTTTTTTACCTAATTTTAATCCGCTATGATCTCCTCTACAATTGCCCGATCCGTTATTTGTACCCATGTGCTATAGTTTTTTTCTTACGAGATAAAGAATGAAGACACTACACACCAAATATTTATGTAAAAATACAAAAATTGGAGAATATATAAAACATCAAAGGTCAACTTCTAAACTTAATAATTTATTCAATAACTATGAATATACAAATACAATTAAAGCTGCACATATGAAAAAGACATTACCATCAAATTTATCGATAGAACCATACATTTAAGATTTGTAATATAGATATGTTACAGAGACAAACAATCGAAATGTTGAAGTATTCTACTCATACTTTGGTCATTTGTATACGGATGGATCATTAATTAATGGAAATGCAAGTATTGGAATTTATATAAAGGATCAAAGATTTTTAATAAAGATAAAAAACAAAACGGACATAACAACGATAGAGATTGAGATAAATATAACACAATCTTACCAAAAATAATAAATAGTAATTTTAAATGTACTTGTAAATCAATTTTCTCAGGACATGGATTCTGTTCGCTTTTCACAATCAATTCAAGTTGAATTTTGTATACGTATACTGTGTATAATATACACTTTTAATATTGTGTACTGTCATTTTCTATCATTGTGTTTCAAATCCACATGAAACTTCGCCAAAATGTTGATCCGATTTTATAAATGATACTCTCGGTTGTGAAACAATACATCATGAGAATTTTTTCCTCTGCTCGCGAACAAAGGAAAAAATGATAGATGATAAGAGAGTAGTTGCGATTGCAATATTTTTTGTAATTTTTTTTTAATATTTAGATAAATTTTAAATAAAATGAAATGTAAATGTTTTTTCATAAATATTAATATTCTCACGTTTATCTATATATTGATCTATATTTTGATGTATAAAAAAAATGGAAATATTATTTTGTCAAGAAAAAATTTAACAAATTAGAAAGTGGATTAATTTAGGATATACTGTTGCTTACAAAATTGAGCGTACGCCATTAGAAAAACATATTTTGTTCAATAATAAATAGAAAAACAACAATTTTTTTTTTTTTATATATTTCGAAATATTATGTATTAATAAACTAAATTTCTAAAAAAAAATAATAAAGTTTATACAACAATTCCTAATAAATAGAAAGAAAACAAAATTCACAACATTTCAATGTCACAAAATTGAGCGTACACTTCTTGAGAACTAGAAATTTTTCATTCAATTAAAAACGCTAAAAAACAAACAAGGTAGATGCAGTAAAAGAATTTTGAGTGAACAGGACGAGTGATTTATTGTACGTGAGATGAAAAAAAATTCCAAAAGCTAGTGTTCCAAAGCTTACATTGAAAATGTCCGAAGCTACAAAAAAAGCCATATCAACAGAAACTGTTCGCCATGTTTTACGCAAGAACAATTTGAACGGTCGAATTGCTCGCAAAAAACTATTGTTGTCAACCATAAATATCCAGAAACGTCTTGAGTTTGCTAAAACATACATCAAGGAGCCTCAAAGTTTCTGGGATAAGGTAATATTCACAGATGAAACTAAAGTAAATTTATTTGGTTCAAACGAGAGGAAAACTGTTTGGAGAAAGCCGAATGAGTCTTTGAAAATGAAGAACTTAGTTTCAACAATAAAACATGGAGGAGGATCCGTTATGTTATGGGGTCCTATGGCTGCGAGTGGAGTAGGAAATATGGAATTTATAGAAACAACTATGAATAAAACAGGATATATAGAAATTTTGAAAAGAGATGTGCGCCCAAATGCAGAAAGATTAGATTTGTCTGCTGATTATTATTATCAACAAGATTTCGACCCCAAACATTCTTCTTATTTAGTGAAGAAATGGAACTCCACCTCAATCATCGGATTTAAATCCGATTGAGAATTTGTGGCGGGAAATAAAGATACGGATTGCAAATAGCAATCCGTCCAATAAAGCAGAGCTAAAAAATAAAATAAGGGGTGAATGGGAAAATATTGAGGCCTCCTATACTAAAAAACTCGTGGAATCCATGCCAGGTCGTTTACAGGCGGTTATAGACGCTAAACGTGGCCACACAAAATATTAATACAGTAAAAATTACGAACTTCCCAAAAATTTATCATATGTGTACGCTCAATTTTGTGAAACTGAAATATTGTGATTTTTGTTTTCTGTTCAATTATTATGAATTGTTTTAAATGGTTTATTATTTTTTTTTAGAAATTAAGTTTAGAGATACTCGTATGTAATATTTTGAAATATAGAAAAAAAAATCAAAAAAATTGTTGTTTTTGTACTTATTCTTTAACAAAATATGTTTACTTAATGGTGTACGCTCAATTTTGTGAGCAACTGTATGTATGAATGATAATGAAATTACTTTTAGATTTAGGACGTTTCGGCAGGGAAGGAGGCGCTTCGGTAAAATTAGAAACTAGGACGTTTTGGTAAAATTCAAGTTTAATTGTAAAAAGCGAACAGGACATGGATTCTGTTTGCTTTTTACAATTCAACTTGAATTTTACCGTAACGTCATAGTAGTGGTATACGTGTTTTGTTTTGTGTTTTTGACGTCATTTAACCCATTGTCGCACACTTTTTAATTGACGAATGTGTTCAGAAACACACTTTTTGTTTTTCAATTGTTTATGACTGCCATATGAAATTGAGCGTCATTTATATGTTTGGAAGTGAAAATTATCACATTTTCTCACAGTTTTCCCATGAAAACTCTCGACGGCTATAGCCGTCATTTGCTCATCACATTTTCTATATATTTCCGCCTACAGAAACAAATGACGGCTATAGCCGTCCGATTTTTTTGCAATATATAGACAAATGACGGCTATAGCCATCATGTGCACGAACATAATAGGACGGCTATAGCCGTCATTTTTTTCTGTAGGCGGAAATATATCAAGTTGCTAATCATAAAAAATCGCACAAAAAACAATTGATATGTTATCTGGAATGTTACATCTTTTTTTCTTTGATGTATTACTGAATAATTAACAAAATAATGCATTAGTACACTTCGTAAGAATGATGTTCCTTTTTTTATTAATTAAAATATGCAGGACGGCTATAGCCGTCATTTGCCTATATGTATATCACCAAAAATATGACGGCTATAGCCGTCATTTGCAGGAATGGGTTAAGAATGCAAAATAATATGTTAGATACATAAGATATGAATTTATTAAATTTCACAATATTATTTAAATTAATAAAGTGTTTTGTTAATTCCCTATATAGTTTAATCTAATTCCTACACAGTTGAAAAAATATGGCCTATGTAATGCAAATTGCATTACATATACGTCCTGCGGAAGCTTGTATTACAAACTAATGCACAAGTTGCATTATATCAGATATTAATGCTAATTGTATTAGTTTTTAGTGTATAGTTTACACTAAACTTTAACGGAATATTTTGTTAAAATTGATACAAGTTATATTAAAATTTATAGCACAGTGCATAAAAAAATAATCAAAACATTCATTTGGAAGCATTATTTTTTGTCGTAAGTGGCATTAAAATTGTATAGTCCAGTACTTTAAACAGTAAAGCACACTACATTAGAAATTCCCAAATAATTGTTTTAACACTTATATTAATTTGTATTAAAACTAAAAGTATAAGGCAAATTTTTCAAATTCCCGTTTTTTACTTCTAACTCATTGACGTAAATCAATCTACGTCCTTAACTACACAGCAAATATATGAAAAACATTTTAAGCTTATATTAAAAGTATACACAATGACTTAGCGAATTATTATAAATTCGCTAAAAAAATATTTAACCCCAGATTATATAGAAATTTTCTTTCGACACAGTACTGCAGTAATTTTAGACGCAACTGCATCATAACTATTTTTAATGCTTGCTTTGCATCAGAATATGATAAACGATTGCATCGTATAAGCCTCGATGCAAGGGTTGCATCATAAATCGCAACAACATTTCAAAGTGTGTAGTAAATAAATCTAAAAGTAATTTCATTCATATTTTCATAATTAATCCACTTTCTAATTAGTTAAATTTTTTCTTCACAATATTATTTCCATTATTTGCACATGTAGATCAGTATAGATCAATATTACAATATTATAAATCAATATTATAATACAAAATATAGATCAATATATACAGATAACCTTGAGAATATTAATTTTTATAAAAAAATATTAATACAATTTTTTTTATTTAAAATTTATCTAAATATTAAAAAAAAAATCACAAACAACATTACAATCGCAACTATTTTCCTGTCATTTTTTCTTTGCTCGCGAGCAAAGGAAAAAATACTCATGATGTATTGTTTCACAACCGATAGTATAATTTATAAAATCGGGTCAACATTTTGGCGAAGTTTCATGTGAATTTGACACACACACACAATGATAGAAAATGACAGCACACACAATTAAAAGTGTATATTATATACTGTACACGTATACAAAATTCAACTTGAATTGATTGTGAAAAGCGAACAGAATCCATGTCCAGCCTTAGAAAATGAGACCGAAAAACACTATAATAACCAAATTGTATAATACAAAGAGAATATTGTAAGACAATTTTCTTTAACGAAAATTCTATCCGTCAAAATGTAAAGGATTATTTAGATATATTCAAATTTTTGAAAGATATCAATTATAAACTATAATCACTAATGCTGAATAAACTTTTTCACGATGGATTTCATTTACTAACAACAATAACTGTTAAAATAAGTTTATTCATATTTCTATAAAAAAAAATCTATTCAAACCTAAAATTATATTCTTGCTTTCATTTTTTATTTTTATTAACATACTAACAAATTAATTAAGAACATTAAATAATTATAGGGTAAATAAGTTTTTGAATTATATTCATGAGGTGGAGGTGAAATATAGTTAAATAGAATATATCGTAACTATAGAAACGTCCTAAAGGATAGATTTCTATACTATTTCTTTTAGAAATAAAACAAACTAGTTCAGCTGTTAAAAGAAACTAAAGGTTAGGTTCTGTTCTTCTCGTGAAAAGAACCTGTAAGTGTAACTACAAATTTGGACAAAAGAGGATCGATAGATCATATGGATCTAGAAATATTTCACCACATAAAATTTAAAAACAAACTTTAATGTCGTCGAGATTATGATATATTTAATTTTATTATTAAAAATTATTTTTTTTATTAATTTATTTATTCATAATATTTAATTTTTTTAAAAATATATTTTACAATACACTGTAGAATTGGATTTTTCTAAACCCAACCTAAAAAGAACAATTTATCGAATTCCGGTGATATAAACCACATATAAATAATTCTTATAATTCATATACTTATAATTTGATATACTCGTACTATACTTGATATATAATATGTACGTTTCTATTGTAGTTTTATTCAAGATCTCAATCAGCGCACAAAGATCATATAAATACTTTACATTCATTTTCTTTTCAAATTGATGCACCTAATTTGTATTGTTTCGGAGCGAAAAATCGATTTCGTTCCCTCTCAAAACAAATTTGAACTCTTAGTTCGAGTTGTGTGTAAAGTGGTGCCCAGTGAGGAATAAAAACTTAATAAAAAAATAAGAATGCGATAAATTTAATTTTTACTTAAGAAACCCAATGAAAACTTCATTAAATTTTAGCTGTCACCAAATATACTGTCACTTAAGAAAAAAATAGTGCGCGCTATTTCTTGCTCGAAAATAAGAAAAACTTAAAGATACGATTTGTTGTTGTTTTTATGTACAGCAGATGAAGATACATTTTTGATGCGGTAGGAAGCTATTTTTGATTTTCTTAAAGTTTTTTTGTTTACTAATTTATTTATTAATTAAAATCATTTTAATATATTTTCAGATTCTGTGATGTTGTTTTAATAATTTATGATAAGGCAAAAATAGTATTTTAGTGTGTTTTGTTAAAAATTAATTTTGTTAATGGTATGGTATTATAGTCGTGGTGTAAACGCTATTTTAATACTTTAATTTTGTTTAGTTTATTTCCTTTTTCCAGTGTCATATACAATCATTTCATGTATGTGTACATTTTCATTTGTAATATCAATGTACATATGAACTGTTATTTTTGAAAGTGGTATAAGTCCAATTTTTCATGTATCGAGATATTTAAGGGTTTGCATTTGAATTAATTTAAAAATGTAGGCAAACGTTAATCAATTCGTAATGTTTTTAACACTTTAACATTTTCTTAAATTTTATTATGAAATAATAATTATTGAAAATATTTAAAAAATAAACGTGTTTTTTGGTCCAAATGGACTTATACCACTTTCAAAAATAACATATTATAAGAAATAAAAACAAGAAGAAATTTATGTCCAAAATTATCTTAAATAATTAAAATGAGAAGTAGTATTAAACGTAAATAGTAAATCAGTAATAAACGAATAATGAGCGAATAAAAAAAAATAAAAGGATTGATGATTTTTTGTTTGTATGAGCGAACGGGATTTACTACAGAAAAACGTCGATTTAACCCTTTCCTGATCCGCATACACAATTGTGTATGTAAGCGACAACCTATTATGTCAAATATAGAATTAGGTGGTAATTGAAGACCAACATACACATTTGTGCATCCCATTTAATTTTGTTTTCGTCCGAAAAATAACAGTAACTATAATAATGATAAAATAATTAATATGTTATCAAAAACAAATTATTAATATGTTATATAATTAATTTGTTATCAAATTATTATGCTTTTTTCAACAAAAAAATTCCGATTTAATTAAGATCCGTTAAAATACGGAACACATTACAGCCTGTCATTATTTGCATACACATTTGTGTATGGTGAACTTATATTGAAGCAAAAAAATTTTTTTTTGAACCCGAAAGGGTTAACGGACTAATTGGGGAGTCCATAAAATCCGAATGTTTTTAAATTTAATCGACTACAGATTTTACACTTGTTCTGGAATATGGCAACCTAGGGCAGAACTCGTTTATCTCAACCGATTATCAAGGAATCTTGTTTGTTGGACGGAAATGAGGTGCACAAACAGTTTTTGGAAGAAGTTCTAGAATATGGCCATCTGGGACGGAACTCATACATTTCTTAGCCGATAGATCATAATCTGATAGATCATAATCTGATCTTAGATCATAATCTGATTGGGTTTGCTGGTTGGAAATGGGATTCTTAAATGATTTTTGGAAAAAGTTCTGGAATATGATTACCTGGGACGGAACCCGTTCAATTCTACCCGATTATGATGGGATTGGGTATGTTGGATTGAAATGGAATTTTTAAACGATTTTTGGAAGAAGTTCTGGAATATGGCCATATGGATTATGCACTCTTGTATTACAAGCACCTCAAAAGTGTAAATTTTCGCTTGGTTGGTTCTGAAGATCTTATGATCTTAGAAGACAATATATTCCATGTTCCCGTGAACAGTTTTCGAGGTGGTTGTTGATAAGAATAATATAAATTTATCCGAGCCCTTTGTGTAGGGTTCATAACATGATTTTTGGGGAGCACAAGTAGTTGATCTGCCGCTCATGGGTGGATTACGTACTAGCGATAGATGTTAAAGCATCCAGCCTTATCGGAAACATGTTAGCATCATTAGCCGTTTGCTACAAGAAAAACGGCTGCTTATTATCGAGTTCCGCCCTACTTTAAATTACCGAGTTTCATGGCGATACTCCAGAATTTCTTAAACAAATCATTTAAGAGTTCTTTTTCCATTCGACCAATACCCAATCCCATCATAATCGGTTAAGAATTGATCAAGTTCCGTCCCAGATGGCCATATTCCAGAATTTCTTCCCAAAATCATTTAAGAATCTCATTTCCATTCAACATACCCAATCGCATCATAATCGATAACCAAAAAATGGAAAATAAAAAAATTGTCCGTTAAATCGAGGTCTGTTAACTCGAGCGTCCGTTAAATCGAAGTCCGTTAAATTTGTACTCTTTTGCTTTAACAAACACAACTAGGTTTACTGTACTCTTTTGCTTTAACAGTCAATAAAGCGAACGTTCATTGTAGTAGTGAATAGATAAAATATTAATATTATTTTCTTCATTGATTGATCGAATAGTGAATATAACTTCTTTCTACATTATTCTTCATAAGTGAATAGTAAAACAAAATATTTTTTGTTGCTTTTCATTATTCTTACTGATCAGTATTACAAATAACACTGTTCGATCACTAAAAAATGAATAATTCATTTTAACGAGCGAATTTTTGCCCATTATAATTATTAGGAATGGACTTATTCCACTTTCAAAAAAAAAGTTTTTGCGATAACATTTTATAGCCAAAATTCTTTTGCTTACTTTATAAGAAAACCGTACTCTATTGAATGTATGATTATAAATATGGAGAGAAGGTGTCTATATCTTCCTAAAATTACCGTTAACTCAATTTTTTTGAAAAGTGAACTTATACCACTTTCAAATAAAACACTTCATATATTGTATGTATATGAATGTATCGTTTATCAATAAAAACTGACTGTTTTATTTTATTTGGATTTGTTTAAAAATATTGTCAAATTACTGAAAATAAACATGAAATTCCTCTAAAAGACATTTCATAACATTAATAGTTTCAGAATTATTAGTTTTGCATGGCTGGATTGTCAAAACAAAAATAAAACAATTGATTTCGTTAAAATTCTTATTTTTTATTCTTGACTTGTTGAGGCTCAATATGTAACACGTTAACTTAACGGTTTAACCAGAAAATTATATTTTTTATTATATTTTGTTGTATGTACCAAATGGTACCAAAATGGTTTGATATAATTGTTCGTTACTAATTACTTATCTATCATCGGGGATGGCTTATTAAATGTTAAAAAATAATACTTGACAGTTTTAATTAAAAAAACTCAATTTCACCGAAGAAACTTATCACATTATAGTTTTTGAGTACATTTTTGGATTTAAACTGCAAAGTTGCTAAAACTAAATATGAGCTTGTTTAACTGCTTGGCTCCATAAGAGTATAGTTCTGGAAATAGGCCCTAATATTTTTATTACAATTCGTTCAAACCCTAATAAATTATTATTGCTAAATAAACGAAAAATATAAAATCGATTTTCATCCAAATTGCCCTGGGTATGAATTTTTTTTATGTGCAAGAGAGATACAATCAAATTCAGAACCTATAATATGCTTAACTATTTGATGGTGCTTTCTTTATAAAACAATATGCCATAGGACCATTTGTAACCAATTGTAAAAAGACTATTGTACTATTTAAGATAATACGAAGCAATTGAAACATTTTATGCAACATGTCATTTATATTCCCAAAGTTTATATGGTATTTGGTATATCATTTTAAAAACAAAATATACCTTCAGGCTGTATTCTCGATAAAACAATGGGAATCAAAATAAAATTAAACTTTTTAATACTAGCTGGGCTACATACATATATGTAGCAGTTTAGTCTTAAGGCAAATTATAAATCAAATGATAGTTTAATGACATTTTCGTATGTGAGAAAAAATAAAAAAATAGTACATATTTGTGGTAGTTCTTAACATTTTATGCATTAAATTATTTGCAAAGTGTATCAAAATACTTTAAGTGGAATAACGACTGTTAAATATAAACTGGCTACTAATAAAAAAGAGTGAGTCCATTAGTACCCTCAAAGAGATGTGTAAACATGGCGTGTGTACAGTTTACTTTGAAGGAAGAAGGAATGCAATTTCACTAACCAGAGTTTTTCATTTGTTTATTATCGTTATTGGATTATGGTAGCTAAAATAAGATCAGCGCCGTGAACGCCGGAACGATGTTGGCAAAAAAAAGAACGTTCATTTGCTTAAGTAATCCTTTTCCACATAATTTTTGCACGCGAAATATTTTGGATTTGCCATCACCATCACTGTTATAAAGCCAAATTTCTTTATGAACAGAAAAAATATAATGTGCGTGAGAGGTTTTTTTCATATAAGAAACGGAAGGGGGTATTATCGATATTTTTCTTTTCCATACTAACTATGAACAATGTTCAAATACTAGGCAATGACAAAAATTTTTATATTTTTCCTTTTTAAAATATATTTTTACACAGAGAAAAAAATATTTGTTCAAAATTTCGGTAAAAAAAAATTTTGAAAAAAAAAAAAAATATTTTATTTTTTAAAATTTATTTTTATTATTGATTATATTTTAGCACCCTCCAATTTCACCACCCCGTCAAGCTGTTCATACTGTTCCAAGGAAGCGCCGGTGCTGAATAAGATACATATACTGTCTACTCTAACTTTTCTAATTTTCATTGAAAAACATTAATTGTCCGATTGTTGTTTCGATCAGAGCCAACTAGATAAATAGAGCCTCTCTATTCGAGCTTTTTTTCACTAAATTTAAAATACGGGATATAATAAATGTTAGTTTCCTATAAAAATGTATGAAAAACGACTAATTTTCATTTTATTTTTAAGTATATTTAAACCATAAGCTTTTATGATATTTTTGTACGGGTAAATGCAGAAAAGTTTAAACTTTAATTAGTTCAAAAAAGGATTCAAGAAAACCCTTTAAACTGTGTGAAAATTGACTTGGAAAATAAATAAATAATGAGTTTTTATTAATGTTATTGTTGTTTCAAATCACTTTCATCACTTGCATCATTTCAAATCACAATGTGGTCTCTTTCCATTCTCTTTCTAAAAACACGATTGCCATGGAAACAAAATACTAACTGATTTTTGTAAAGGATTTTTTTATTTTTATTATTTATAAATAACGACATTCAGTCAGTCACCACTAGAACTACAATGTGGTTGTGAAAGCATGCAAGTGACAATGTTTTTGAATCACAGATATGCATAAATACGTGATTAAAAAATTATAGAACAATGATTCCTTCTTAGCGCGTACTAAAAATTATACAATTTTCTTTTACAGTATGTACTTGATTTTGAAACACCCTTCGAACACCATAACTTCCACCAAAAAGACATGTATGCAATTTCTAAATATTTTATTCTTAAGAAAATTACGCAGAGTCAAGATTTTCTTAGTTATTTTCCAAAATAATTTTTTCTTTGCGGTGATTATTTCGCGCGGTGATATTTTCAGTGGTGATAAATGATAAAAAACACAGATAGTGGCCATTTCAATAGCAGCTCTTCGAAAAGTTATGGATTTTGTACTACCAAACGGGTTGATTTAGTGTCTCATTCAGTTGAGGAATTATAACTTGTTTAAATTAGCAACAATGTTTTCAAAAGTGTACAAGCAATTACATCAAGGTGAGGTTATCAAGATGATAGAAGTTTGGTTTCGAACTAATGAAACATTGAATTTTTTGTATTAAAAAATTCGGTCGTCTCATCAGACTGCAGTGACCAAAGTACAAAAATATTGAAAATACTTTGAACTTTCATACAAAGTATAATCACAATGCCTTAGCGAATTTTAATGATTCGCTACGCAATTGCCAACCCCTTGGTAACCTCGAATTTTATTGTATTTAACGCATACATGCGATTTCTATATGAAATTTTGGGTTATTCTGGATTGATAGCCAGATGGTATTTTTAAAAATACCATCTGGCTATCAATCCAGAATAACCCAAAATTTCATATAGAAATCGCATGTATGCGTTAAATACAATAAAATTCGAGGTTACCAAGGGGTTGGCAATTGCGTAGCGAATCATTAAAATTCGCTAAGGCATTGTGATTATACTTTGTATGAAAGTTCAAAGTATTTTCAATATTTTTGTAGTTTGGTCACTGCAGTCTGATGAGACGAACGAATTTTTTAATAAAAGTACCATCTGGCTATCAATCCAGAATAACCCAAAATTTCATATAGAAATCGCATGTATGCATTAAATACAATAAAATTCGAGGTTACCAAGGGGTTGGCAATTGCGTAGCGAATCATTAAAATTCGCTAAGGCATTGTGATTATACTTTGTATGAAAGTTCAAAGTATTTTCAATATTTTTGTAGTTTGGTCACTGCAGTCTGATGAGACGACCGAATTTTTTAATACAAAAAATTCAATTTTTCATTAGTTCGAAACCAAACTTCTATCATCTTGATAACCTCACCTTGATGTAAAAATACCATCTGGCTATCAATCCAGAATAACCCAAAATTTCATATACAAGCAATGAACGTTAAATGCTTGCGTATTTGTCCCACTTATGTGTGATAAGATTTCTATTTATCTGTGTACTTCCACTCAACTAAACCTCGAATAAACTTTTTACAAATTTCGTAAATATTCGGCGTTATATACGCCACGTTGCGTATCCGATTCCAACATTTAATTAATGTGAACGAATGTGTAAATAATATACATGCATAAGCAACGAACCATACGGATCATGTGGTAATAAACAGTATTAACGTTTTTTTGTACATTAAACTAATTTTGACCTCCAAAATATAACCGTGATCTGGTAAGCTAGATAGTCGTCTTTGCCACCAATAGTTTTGAACAACATTTTTGTGGTACAACATCAGTCTCGAAATATTCAAGTAGCATATTTATCATAGCGCCAACAGTTCAATAATTTGAACACGCGATTGAATTTGTTTCGAAGTGTGGTGAATTGTTTTCGATTTTAATAGTGACCGTATTCGGCCTCAGTAGTGCGGATCGGCAATTGATCGTAGCCATACATCGTTCCTTTTATGTTGCTCTTGGACTGTGAAATTCGATTATTTGGTGGTAAAATGGAGATTTCAAATATTTTTAGCCCAGTGGAGCGCTTAAAGTTATATATTGGCAAAGCAAAAAACGATGCACGAACAAACAAAAGACTTAAAGTGACGTAGCTGCACAGTAGGTATAACTCAATCATGTCTAAATTAAGGTTAGGTAGAAGATAAAACTTTTAATGTTATTATTTTGCTAATATTATTATCAATGCTTCTGTGGGGACATTGAGTTTTAAAACTAAATATTTGAGGGAGCAATTATGAAACGACTGTTTGCAAAGGAGTCCTTCGATAATTTTAGAACACATTTTCGCTGAAGCTTAGTGCAACAATCGTTCAAAAGATCGGTTATTGAAGCTGTCATCAAGATCTTCCCAGAAATAGCATCTCTTACTAAGTGGTGAGTGATACTAAAAGGTGTTCGATATATTTAAACTTATAAAGCTTTATATAATAATAATAATTATATTAATGATATTATACATTAAATAATTACATTAAACAAATCTCATTGGAGCTTAAATAAAAATTAATTGAGATTGGTTGATGATAAAAATAGTATCCTTAGAGTTGAAGCGCAAGATTAAAGTCGAAATCGATCGAGTGATTTTCTAAACTTGTCGAACAAGTTCTTTAATTGAAATATTCAAAAATCTAAATTATTTACGAAATAGAAAAACAGGTGTATAACAAAATATGTTTATTAAGTGTAAAGCTCGTGTCAGACAAAAAAAACATTGTTACATGTATTTTCATAGGAGTATTTATATTATCCGTTCCGTAAGGGCAAGAACGGATAATATAAATACTCCTATATAAAATAAATGTAACAATGTTTTTTTTGTCTGATACGATAAATGTAGGAACTGAAAGGAACGTATAATATAAATCGTGCTTAAGTGTGTTTGGCCAAATACCTACGGCAAATAGTGTATAAAGGTTATCCTATGTAGCGGCCCTGTCTTTCTTCTTGAAATACTTACTATTTCGTTAAAACAATAAAATCATTTTATGACCTATCGAACCACTTTTGTAGACCAATCAAAATCGAATAACCGAAAACTCAGTACATAAAATTTTGTAATTATTGTATTATTATAAAATATTTATCATTAAGTAAAAATCTGTGGTCGGGTCAAAAACCCAAAAATAAATATTATATATATAATTTAAAAGCTTTTTGTGAGAAGTGTAAAAATTATTCTATTATAAATATACTAAAATAAATAAATAAATAAATTCTTTCTAATAAACATTTTTGGTACGAAATATAAACTTAAATCTAAAATAAAATGTTGAGTTTAATTTGTGTTATTTTAATACCTAATTGAACCCCAACAAGTGGTGACCCTAACAGTGAAAATGAATAGAACATAAAATTCAATAGATCAGTGCAAATAAATTCACTATAGTTTATATAAGATAACGTGCCGAATGTATAAATTTAATGAATGAATGTGAACTGTGAATAAATCAAAATCAAGTGTATACGTATATTAATATCCATTGTGCGCAATATCAGTGTGCACCATATATAAAAATTTAAGGCGAATCCAAAATGAGTTACTAAAATTTGCCAATAAAGCACACAACATATAAAGTTAACCGCAAAATATATGTAACGCATTTTATCATAAATTCACGAGAACACATCACGTAACAAATAAATGAAAAACGTGATCTGCTAAAAAAAAACATACGACCAAATTACCAGCACATTTCGTTAATTGTGCATACATCACACACCGGATTTATTCGACCTTGCATCTTTAACAACAGTTCAACCAAAATACATTAACGTTCGATCCAACCATATGTATTAATTGGATTAGCAGTGGACTATCAGATCATCAACCCGTTGCAGTATGGATATGAGCAAGTATGCCCAGAGCATATGTAAGTAATACAAATTTATACACCATTTAATTAATTTGATATTCTAATAAAATTTATAAGAAATTTATATATCTAAATTAATAAACAACCGAATGACTAATTTTAATTAAGGAAATTTATAATTTTACAAAACACAATCATAAAATTATATTATACAATTATAGTCATAAAACCATAAAATTTATTAGTTACTAAAAAAAAAAAAAATTTTAATCATAAAATATAATAATATATATTAATAATTGTTTATTATCAATATAATATTATAAGAATGAATTAACACAATTACATAATATTGGTGTACGTACAATACAATATTAGAAACTACAATTAATATATCAATTCTAACATTAGTTGATAAAGTAAAACTTATAAAAAAAAAATTTTTATTTATATTGAAACCATAAAAATATATTAGAATTTACAATAAGTATAACACAGTTCCAAGTAAATTTTCATAATATTTCCTGCATGTCTACAAATTTAAATTTAATTTTATTACCTTATTTATTATTTTACAACATAAAATTCAAAAATAATAATCTTCATTCATCATTCAATACCGAATGAATTCTGATAATAAAATTGTAAACATTTCAAATTTTATTAATTATATAAAATTATTTAATATAAAAACAAATTTTATTGCTTTAATTACATTATTATCTTCTAAAATACATTTATCATAATTCTATATACGGTTGTAAACTGAATTTTCGGTTGTGTTGATTGGTACTTAAATTTCACATTCCAAAAGTCTCGAATACATTGGTTATTTAAAAAAAAAAAAAAATTATTTTGCTAATTAATATCGTGCTAAATAGTGAAAACAATGAGTGACAACGAAGAAAGGACGCCTAAGACTGAAAAACTGTATCAAACCGCTCAGGTCCAGTCCACTCGCATTAAACTCCCCGATTTTTTTAGAAAAAACCCTCAGTCGTGGTTTATTCAAATCGAGATGCAATTCCAACTCTGTCAAATTACAACTGACCAAAAAAAGTTTTGGACTGTGGCAAGCTCTTTACCTACTGACGTTTTTGATTCAGTAGCTGAATTAATATATCCACCTCCAGACAAAGACAAATACAATACGCTAAAACAAGCAATCATTAAGATGTATTCGCTGTCTCAAGAAAAACGCTTGGAGGAATTAGTCGAAAAAAAAGATATCGGCGAAGACAAACCATCCGAAGTTTACAGGACAATGAAGAGGTTAGCGGGTGACAACATTAGCGAAGAGACCGTGAGAAAACTTTGGATAAGAAGAATGCCAAAAATCATTAAAGTTGGATTAATCGGATTTGAGGAAAAACCAACCAACGAATTAATAGAAAAGGCGGATCGAATGTATGAAGCTTCGGAACCGAATAATATTTCACAAGTAGATCCCACCTTAGCTGCAACCTCTGATAATCAATCAAGAAAAAAATATTCGGCGGAGATTACAGAGTTGAAGAAACAAATTTCACAATTGCAGCAGTCAATTTTAAAGTTCGCTTCTGATAGACGTCATCGCTCTAAAAGCCCGCGATCTTCGACAGCGCCAAAATTTCGATCGAGAAGCGGCAATAGATTCTCCAAAAATTATAGATATTGCTGGTATCACTATAAATTTGGTGGAAGAGCACTCAAATGTATAAAACCGTGCGAATTTTCATCTTCAAATAATATATCCACAAAGTCAAGTCCTTTAAACGAATAAATTCGACTGTCATTACGGCAGATAGTCGAATGCATACGAATCGCCGTCTTTTTCTTCGAGATCAAAATAATAATTTCCTTTTCCTTGTAGATACTGGGGCCGACCTTTCGGTTGTTCCAAATAAATTTTTCCAAGGAAATCGATCTCTCGATCCAGTGTTGTGTCTTTCGGCAGCGAATGGCACAACCATTAATACTTTTGGGACTAAATTACTATCGATCGATATTGGGCTTCGGCGCACCTTTACCCATCCTTTTGTACTAGCGTCAGTTAACCGACCAATTATCGGAGCTGACTTTTTAATTAAATTTGGTCTTCTTGTTGACTTGCGTGGAAAACGCATCCTAGATCCGACCACCAAATTAACTGTCGCGGCAATGACAGTTACTGATAATACTCCAACACCGAAACACTGGGGGATTGATAATATTTTTGGACAATTATTAAAAGAATTTCCGACCCTTACCGAATCCCCAAATTTTAATGTCCCGGTCAAACACAGTGTGGTTCATCACATATATACGAACGGTCAACTTCCGTATTCTAAACCACGACGACTTGATCCTACGAAACATAAGGCAGCGTATAACGAGTTCGCACATATGATCGAATTAGGGATATGTCAACCGTCGTCATCCCCGGTTTCATCTCCACTCCATATGGTTCAAAAGAGAGACAGTACAGATTGGCGTCCATGTGGAGACTACCGTCGACTTAATGCCATTACGGTACCGGATCGCTATCCGATACCGCATATCCATAATTTTTCCGTGCACCTGCAGGGATGCACGATTTTTACAAAAATTGACCTAATCAGGGCATACCACGCAATACCTGTAGCTTCTGAAGACGTTCCTAAAACGGCCATTACGACGCCATTTGGGTTATTTGAATATAAACGAATGCCTTTTGGACTTCGGAACGCAGCTCAAACGTTTCAGCGTTTTATGAATGAAGTATGTAAAGACCTTGATTTCGTTTTCGTGTATATTGATGACATATTGATTGCAAGTAAAACTGAGGAAACACATTTATCCCACTTAAGGAAAATTTTTGAAAGGCTTGCAAAGTACGATGTCAAAATTAAAACATCAAAATGTGTTTTTGGTGTTACATCACTGGAATTCCTCAGCCACTCTATTACTCCAGATGGCATTAAACCTTCGCCGCTGCGAGTAGAAGCCATAACAAAGTTTCCCCAACCACATTCAATTAAATCAATTCAGAAATTCGTCGGGATGGTGAATTTTTATCATCGGTTTATCCCACGATTAGCCGAATTTCTTCAACCGATTCACGCCCAGTTAGCACTTTTATCAAAGAAGCCCAAAACTGCCAAAAATTTCGATTGGCCTGATGAATGCATAAACGCATTTATTAATGTTAAACGAGCGCTTGCTGAAGCAACGTTATTGGCACATCCAATTGAAAATTCTAAATACAATATTACATGTGACGCATCAAATATTGCCGTAGCTGCAGTATTACAGCAATATAATAAAGGTAATTGGGAACCATTAGGTTTTTTTTCTAAGAAACTCTCGCAAACTGAAGCCAAGTATTCCGCATTCGATCGCGAATTATTAGCTATATACTTAGCGCTTAAACATTTTCGCTATTTCGTAGAAGGTCGTACGTTTTCAATCTTCACGGACCATAAGCCGTTGATAAACGCAATCTACTCGAAGGCGGAACGTAGTCCACGTCAAAGCCGACATTTAGATTACATATCCCAATTTACGACTGATATTCGCCACATTTCAGGCAAACATAATGTGGTCGCAGACACTTTGTCACGCTCATGCGATCCACAAGCAGCCTCCATAAGCGAAATTCCAAATATTCATAAGATATCAGAGTTACAACGTACGGACGAAGAATTAAAAACCCTGATAAATAGAAATATTTCGAAAAATACAAAATACAAACTGGAACTTGTTCAATTCGCTGGCAACGAACTGTATTGTGAAACCTCCACAGGTAATCAACGAGTTTACATTCCTCAATCATTACGACAGGTAGTTTTCGATTCATTACACTGTCTTTCACATGCCGGAATCCGCGCTTCACGCAAACTTATTTCTACTCGATATTTTTGGCCCAAGTTAAATCAAGATGTTAAAAATCGGGTTACAAACTGTTTGTCATGCCAAAAATCGAAAGTTGTGCAACATACCAAGTCACCGCATGGCAAATTCAAAATTCCGGAAATGCGGTTCCAACACATACATATGGATATAGTTGGTCCGTTACCACCCTCGAATAACAACCGTTATTTGCTAACTATCGTGGACAGATTTACCCGTTGGTCGGAGGCCTACCCAATTCCAGACATGACCGCTACTACAATTGCGAAGACATTTGTCGAGCAATACGTATCAAGATTCGGTGTCCCTCTGGAAATTACGACAGATCAAGGCAGCCAATTTGAATCGAAACTTTTCTCAGAACTTACAAAAATCCTGGGTTCGCATAGAATCCGCACCACAGCATACCATCCTCAGGCGAATGGTATGGTGGAGCGTTTTCACAAGACATTAAAAACTTCACTTAAAGCTCGAGGAAACACTAAATATTGGAGTTCTGAGTTACCAATTATTTTGCTGGGCATCAGAGCATGCGTAAAAGAGGACCTTAGATGTAGTCCGGCGGATTTAGTTTATGGCCAAAGCCTCAAACTTCCTGGCGATATATTTTTAGGTCACGGTTCAGAACCTCTTCCATCCCCTGATGAGTTCATAAACCAACTTCGAACAAATATGCAACATTTAATTCCAGTTGATACTCGAAAATCAACACAATCTGATATATTTGTTCCCAAAAACTTAAATAATTGTGAGTTTGTTTTTGTTCGTGTGGATAAAACACGAATAGGCCTCACTGCACCTTACGAGGGTCCTTTTAAGGTTATTCGAAGGCTACGAAAAATATTTATAGTTGACGTTAATGGAAAACCACAGCATATCTCAATTGATCGCCTGAAACCAGCGTATGGAATATTGTCAACTCTAGATTTGAATAAAAAGGTACAAAGGAATGTCACTTTCGCGTGAGGATTTTACTGCGAGGGGGGTACTGTAGCGGCCCTGTCTTTCTTCTTGAAATACTTACTATTTCGTTAAAACAATAAAATCATTTTATGACCTATCGAACCACTTTTGTAGACCAATCAAAATCGAATAACCGAAAACTCAGTACATAAAATTTTGTAATTATTGTATTATTATAAAATATTTATCATTAAGTAAAAATCTGTGGTCGGGTCAAAAACCCAAAAATAAATATTATATATATAATTTAAAAGCTTTTTGTGAGAAGTGTAAAAATTATTCTATTATAAATATACTAAAATAAATAAATAAATAAATTCTTTCTAATAAACATTTTTGGTACGAAATATAAACTTAAATCTAAAATAAAATGTTGAGTTTAATTTGTGTTATTTTAATACCTAATTGAACCCCAACACCTAAAAACATCTGTATACCAATTTTGTCCCGAAATGTGTGAAACGAAATGAGTGTAACCGGAATGATATAGTAGTAGCATATGTATTTGTAGTAGTTTCGTGCATATGATTGTTTTTCTGCATATGCAAGTCACGTGGCATTCTTTTTTTGTTTATTCATATTAACTCTTTCAGTGCAAACATGATTTCGGCTAGTGTATTGAAGAACACGATTGCGCTTTTTGGCACTCAAAGGGTTAACCATTGTAAACGCCATATTTTTGCCATTTTGTTTTATTTTTAAAATTTATGGAATTTAAAATAAATTTACTTATAAAATTTTATTAATAGATGTACAATTAATTTATGATAATAGATAATATAAAATATATTGGCATGTTAAATAATGACACTCCACAGCTCGAGAGCAGACGTAATGTGCTGAGAAAAGGAAGTAAGCACCATAAAAATTAAACCGATTCGCCCGGAACGCGTTATTTTGGTACTGTTCACCATACAAATGACATAAATACGAACAAAAGAAAAATACAAATACAAGGACATAATTGTGTATTATACACTGTGTACGTATTCGATTTTTTTTGCTTCACTCATTTTAAATGAGTAACTCACGAGACAAAATCGATACTTGATTTGATCAAGTATTTATCAAATGTATCAAAACATAGATGTAGAAATTTATTATAAATGCCTCTAACCCCATTTACAATTTTGCTTTATGATGCCGGTTTGTTCAGTAGGTATAAATGTCACTCAATTTCTGAAAATCAGAGAGGTAATAAAATTTAAATCAATAATAATAATTTTGTCTAACACACTTCGTTATTAATTAAGTATTCCGGTTCATAGCCGTTTATTCTCGTTGAAGCCACCAAAAATTCTTTCGACAATCTTGACGCGTCATTAGGCCATTTAAACGATTCGCATAATGGTTATACTAGTCCATGTTCTTTGCAAACATATATCAGCAGAATGATCCACAACTAAAAATATAGCGAGGCTTCAATCTGCATATTTGAATGATTGTAATAACACTTTCTACGACGGTTTTGATAGAATGGAATCTAGTGAACCTTTGACGGGTCCATTATGTGATCCATATTACATAATAGTATTATCGTATGATAATTTATAATTTGATTACAGATGGTGTGATTAATTCCAATTCATAATCAATCTCTGCTAATTTTGAAATGATATTACATTTTCATTTTAAATATTTTAAAACATAATTGTTAGGCGATTTAAGTGTTATAGCAGAAATGTAAAGAGGGAACCGAAACAAAATAGAAGGATGAATTGAACGTTTGAAAATTGCGCTCCGATTACGGTTAACGTTCTATTTACAATTATAATCGTTACCGTTTTGGTTTTAAATTCATTAAAAATATCAGATAATACCGGTTTTCAGTTCAGTTCTAGGAGAGAGATAATCTCTGCATGCGAGTAAGTTCAAACTCTAACATTGCATTAAATGGAAATGACAAACCCCAAATTATGAAAGCAAATTGTTACAACAGACACCAAGATCGGGAGCAAAATTCAATACGTTTTGGAATCTGGGAGATATTGGTACGAGGTCATCCCTGCATGATCATATTGAAATAGAAGAATAAAACTACTCAGAATCGAACATACTTTTTCAACAACCGTTCCTCATAGAGAAAAGTAGGTAACAGATATTTTTTTAATACTTTGGTTGTAGTAGAATGATACGGAAGCCAAATTGAAAATTGAAGGATGGTTCCATAAAAGTTAATAAACCACTTAAACATTATTAAAACGTTAATCAATCCATAAAGGATAATATTACGATTCAAATATTTACGATTTTTTTTTATCGTATCGGAAATCGAGATCAAAAACCACATGCATTCATGACAAACTGCATACGGTTACTATTTTAAATTAAAATAAACAAATGGCAAATAGGTTTAAGGTAACCTGATAACCATAACCATAGATACCGCGACAAACTACATCGACAAAATACATTTTGTATGCCGGCTATGTCGCTTTGATAAACACAACAAGAGCGTTAGCGAAGAAGCGACAAAATAAGAAATCTAATAACAATATTAACCTAAAATATTTCGTTTGTCAATGACATTAGTACATAATTGTACCAAAAAAATTTAAAATATTAATAAAATGGATTTTCAAAAACTAATAAAAATTGTAAACATTATTTACATAGTATTAATAACTTATGAATACTATAAAGCAATAGCTTCTCGAAGGTTCTGATGGATTAGACCCGTAAATTTGTCTAGAGACAAACACGGATTTTTTAATCGGAGTTTTTTAAGTATAAAAGAGAATGATTCAGATCACTTTCAGCGAGCAACACGAATGAGCGTCGAAAACTTCGATCTACTATTGAGTCTAATTAGACAAATATTGAAAAACACTCCCAGAGAAAACCAATAAGTCCTGAATGTAGGTTGGCTGTAACACTTATGTAAGATAAACCATTTTTCTAGAAATACATTTACAATAAAATTTATTTTCTTTAGGTATCTTGCACATGGTTGCTCACTGCAAGTACTTGCTTGGAGTTTAAAAATGGGAGTTTCAACCGTTCGGGAAATTATTTTAGAAACGTGCAGCGCTATTTGGGAACTTAATGCTATTTATGTCGCAAAGCCAAACCGCAATGAGTGGATTAAAATTGCACAAGATTTTAAAGATAACACGGGAATGCCTAATTGTATCGGTTCGATTGATGGCAAGCACATAAATATTAAGTGTCCACCTAAGAGCGGCTCGCTTTTCTACAATTATAAAGGACATCACAGTATTGTTCTGCTCGGTGTGTGCGAGTCAAATTACAAATTTACAATGATAGACGTGGGCGCTTAGGGTAGTCAGAGTGACGGGGGTATTTTAAAAAACAGTGGTATTGGCAAGCATTTGGCCAATGGAACTCTACAAATTCCATCAACCAAAATTTTACCCAATTCCATTATTGACTATCCATACTACTTCGTTCGCGACGTAGCCTTCCCTCTAAAAAAAAAGTAATGCGTCCATATCCTGGGAGATGTTTATCGGCAGACAAAGAAAATTTCAATAAAAAGCTATCGAGGGTTCGAATTAGAATTGAAAATACTTTTGGTATACTGGCGAACAGATGGCGAATACTTGGAACTACGATTAGTTTGATTCCCGAAAATGCACAAAAAATTATATTGGCGACTGTATTATTACATAATTTTTTGATGCTACAGAAAAATTATTTATACTGCCCACAAGATTATATTGACAAGGAGGTAAATGACGTCAATATCCCTGGAGTTTGGCGTGAAGAAAGCATTTTTTTAAGAGATGTTCTAAAACAGTTTCTTGAAGAACGAAATTTTTAAAGTTGTATTTTTAATTTTAATACCATGTAAACCAATTTGAAGATAAAAAAATAAAAAGTTTAAATTAAAAAAGCAATTTTTATTTTTTATTATTTCATAAATATTAATGATAATTTCAGGTTTCACAGATTTGTAATCACATATTTTAAATTCAAACGTACTTCGTACGTTATTCAGTCTTATTTATAAAAAAAAGTCTTAAGTAAATTTATATCCCTTTTTCAACCAAGAAAATAAAAAAATTGGCTCAATTTTAGTGCAACCCGCACAAGTGTGTGAGTAAAAAACCATAGTATGTAATGGCGTTGTTGATAAAACATTTCGCTTCATTTGAAGTACAACCAAAACAATTGCGTGTTTAGATATAGTGTTTTCTTTCGGACGAAAATAAGTTAAAAAGGAATTCACAAATGTGTAAGTTGGTTCAAAAAACAGACAAAACTAAATTTTTGACATGGTACTTTTGCCCTACCCGCACAGTTGTGTTAGTAAAACACAAAACGGATATATGAGTAATATACATACGAATATTTATATTTTCAATTCGTGTTCCCTTAATGTGTTGTAAACTAAATTAGAAACACTAATTTCTAGATCTGTTAATGTCATCGCAGGTAAAGCAGCATTTTCAATTTTAAGGGCCAACGATGAAAACAGCAAAGTAGTTGAGCTAACCGGTTTATTTGGAACTAGATAAGGTTCATCGCATCCGTGGCAACATTCAAAAACTTCTGAAAATTGTGATGAATATATCATTTGATGATTCTTTTGATTTCTTTAGAGGTATGGAGTGCAATATATTGTCGAGCCCGTTGGCTGAAACATTCTCTGGTTCAGATGTTAAATTCATGGAAGTATTTTCCATATAAGAATTAGACTATTCGTTACTCGTGCTCTCCCATAACAATCCCGGTTTTTCAAAATTACTTACCATTCTAAAAATGGATGAAAATGAATAATTTTCATAATTAACATTTAAGAATCTAAAGTAGTTACTTATTCTCTTTGATCCTCTACGGAACACAAAAAGTTCATTAAATCAAAATATTTCCATGCTTTCTTATGGATATCCTTATCAGCAGCACTTCCAGTAGGTGTAACCCGGCGAGCTCTTCTATATGCATCACGTAAACTCTTCCATTTCTTTTTGTATATTTTATCTATAATATATTAGTAAAATTAAATATTTATTTATTATCAAATCATGTTTATATTAATTGGTGTAAAATTAATAATTAATTATTTTAATACTGTATTGACTTTTGATAACTTGTCTTTTATGTCCACCCTTCGATAGTTTTGATGTTTTAAATCATACATTATTGGATTAACCCTCACCGCTTCAATTAATTTTTCCTCAAACGACATATTTTTTTAGTTTTTCACTTTTTTATTAATTTTTCCAATTTGTAGAACGATTGGATGTTTCATAGAATATTGCAAGTTTAATGATGCAGAGTAATGACAGTTCTAAAAAAAATTTTACCAACATAAAAATCTGAAACTTATATTGGTAACACTGCAGCGCCGGCTACAAAATTAAAATAGATTATAAAAAAAAAATTCGGCGACAATGTCGTCGCCGCCAGCGACATTGTTTGTGTTAGCATCCTATGGTTTATGTGTATTTTAATTTGACAGGCGTTGTATTTTGTCGCTGTGTCTCTGGTTCTGGTTATACCTTTAGGCAATGTCTCCTAAACTACAGTCCGCTTACACCAAATGATGACGACACGCTATGTCGACGCTTTTGTTGCTTTCTCTAGTTGTTTTGTTAGTGTAAATATCTTAACATTATTATTGCGCAGTCTCGGTCTAGACATAAATTGACGTCATGAGCGAAATATGAGAGTAGTAAGAGACCTGTAGTTTAGGAGGCATTGGTTTAGGTAATTATTTTCTTTACGGATTTTAGCTTCGGATTTTATTTGGGATATTATACCGTTTACTTTATCTTTACCATTGAATTACGATGTTTGCATTCTTCATGGTTTTTAATTTCATAGTTCATATTGTCGTTTCTATTTGATTTCTTTTTTTAAAACACATTATTGTTTTTCTTATTTTCATATAAATTTTAATTTACTATTTCTCTCTAATAATTAGTTTTAAATGACAATATTATGACGTCATCAATTTCCCGTATTTTTTAATTGTTGTTGTTGTACAGCGAAAATCCCTTATATTTTCTTTATTAATTTGAAGAGAACGAGAAACCTACTGTTGAGTTGAAACTTGAAATATATTATATATGTCATCGATTTATGTAAAAAAAAATTAATTTTACATTATTTTTTATTCATGTTTTATTTATCAAACGTAATGCTATCTCCCATTCAACATGTATGAAAAGTTAGTTTTTTGTTTATGTTTTATTTTCCGTATTTGAAAGTGTGTTTTAATAGGCTTCTTGCCAGCTTGTGAATTTGTACCGAAATCGATCCAGAGTCGTTTAACATTTTTTACTGTTGACGTTTTCATCGTTATCGTTGTCTCGGTCAGGATGACTACATTCGATATACCTCAGACAGCCCATAGTTCCATTCGCCAGTTCATCTGTTACGTCAATATTGGTTTTGAGAAAGTAAGACCGACCTGTCCACTATGCTCATTTTATGGATCTTTTGACGGGATTGCTACTCCGGCAGCCCGCTGACCATCTCTCTTGAACTGAACGCAGCATTCAAAGGTAGGAATATTAACATGCTCGTCATTGCGCAGCCAAGTATCGGAAAGCAAATCAATTGAGCATCCCTGCGCGTCTGTGACCTGAGTCTCGGACAGTTCAATTTTCAAAAAGAGACGTCATTATAACCCCATTTATAATTAACTAGCCCCCAGAAGACATGATCATTGATAGCAGGCGTGATGAACAGCTCCTTGAAACTCGTTATTCGTGATACAGCAACATACACAAGTTATTGACTGTGTTTTTAATCGTAAGAGTATGTAATTTCGTAATCGTACTTTGTATCATATTTTTTTTTTTTTTTCTGATCGATGAAAATTTCAATGGTTTCTATTTCATTTTTTTAAATTAGTTTTTTTGTTTTTCCTACTACTATTATCAGAGCCTCCTTAATATAAGAGCCGTAACATTCCGCCATTTTTTTTTCCATAGAGGGGAAGCTTTTTGTTCTTTTTCATACCAATCAGTGTATTTTTATATTTTTTTAGATGCTTTTTTGCATATAAAAACATTAATGCTTCGTTTCAATTTTTAATTTGAATGGTTAGTTCAATATTCAGGAAAAGCATATTTTAAAATTGAGTCATATTATGTCGAATTAACGCAAAAATATTTAAATTAGTCTACCACAAAAATTTTTTTTATTGTAGAAATAAGAATTTGTTTATATGTGTATGTAAGAAATTAATATAGAGTGTTCCATCAAAAATTTCAGCATTTCTTTCCCAAAACAAACGTTCGTTAAAAAATGCTTTTTGAGTAGCTATGTAATATGGGGGTTATTGTGTTCTGGATTCTATTACAACATTGATGATGAACAAACTTCGAAAACTGTTTTTCCGTTATTTGTTAAAAATTTCATCGCAACAAATTCGCAGGCTATACTGTTTCATCCTGTAGTAAAAATAAACCGGAGCTTCATAAAATAACAACATTATAATATAGAGCTTTTCGCAATTAATAAACCAATCAAAAGATGTCGCTGAGTATAAATTAAAGCTAAATATTAAAACCTAAACGTTTGTTAACTAAAATTTAACAATTTATTATGTATACTGCCTGATTCAATAGATTATTGAAATCTCCTGGAACTGAAAATAACCGAATAAGAGCGAATTGAAATAAGAAAAGAAAAAATTTGGAAAAAATGTGACATTTTTCTATTATTGTTTTTCAGCGCGCAGCAACTACGATGATAAATATTTTGCGATGAAAAGCTTTATTTATGCCAACCGTTTTATAAATAAAAATTATAATTGTTTTGAGTTTTATTAATTATGTTAAATTATTATATTAAAGATTTCGCGCTTAACTTACAATAATAATGGTTTATTTTCGTAAATAGTTATTTAATTATTTTACACTTTTCTGTAATTTCAAGTAAATTTATTACAGAGACATCTGTAAACGAATTTTCAAATTACAGAAATCTCGGTTTTGCAATCGAATGAAATTGAAGTTTTTTACGTTTTGTTCTGTTTTGTAATAATATTTAATTAAGGAAACCATGACAACGTTGATTTTTTGTATACAAAAATAATTTTCGTAAATAGATTTTGATGTAAAAATTTTATTATATAAATAATATTATTGTTTCTACATGGTGATTCATAAAATTTCGTTTCAGCTCACGTTTTCTCTTTAATTTTGTTATAAATGGAGAATGTTTAGATTGCTATTAAGTGCATCGTTCATCTCAAAAATTCTGAGGTGCTTGTGACCAGAATTTACCAAATAAGTTACATTTTTATAAAACTAAAATTTAAATTGGATGTAAGAGGAATCCGCGGCAGCACCCTTTATTATCTTACTTTATAAACCTACACAACTAAACGGAAAGCTCATTTTTATAGAAAATTAATAAATTTATGCTCCGCTTTAGTTTAAATTTACCAAATAAATACTACATTATGATGGCTGATTTTCAAATATGTGTTCTTTGAATAGTTTATTAAAAATATAAAATTAAAATTTAGATGATTTGTTTAATTTTTTATTCATAAATTCATGTTCAAAAATTTTCCAATTACCACGGTTTCTTATAGTAATTCAATAAAAGCTTCCCCTATACTGAAAGCTCTCTTTTTAATATTACGGCTCTTCAAAATCATAGATGGCTCTGCTATTATACATATACGTACAAGCATGCCATGAATAGTACAAAATGGTTTTTATTGAATTTGTTGCTTTTTTTTCAAACGAAGTAGGTGCGTCATTTCCGTTCGTTTCATTTACAAGTTTAATCTAATACAAAAAATTTTGGTAGGCGCGAGTAAAAATGATCAAGCCGAAAGCTCGTGAACTAGAATCTCGTAGTGGAAAAAATGAAAAATATTAATAAAAATACACTTTATTTCATGACAGGAAAATAACCTTTAACAAACTCAAATTCTTGTATTGGAGTCTTTGATTTTATTAATTAATGTAATTCCGAAACCTATGAAACCTAGCAAAGCAAGGACTCCTTTATATAGTCGAATGAGATTTGAATATGGACTTCACTGCTGAATACAGCTAACTAACAAATGATAATTGAAAAATAAATTTTAAAATCTAATATGTTCAATTTGTTAAAAATTTGCTCCTATTACTCATTACATATCTCAAATTTGTTATGCACAAAGAACACGCTAATGGTTTATTTATACACAATTTATTCACATCTAGAATTCAACCCAATTTACATGATATTCAAACGAAAATAAATTACAATTCAAAAGTCTTCCTTTAACAACATGGGTTTAGAGATAATATCAGACTACTGTTACAAGACACATTCTCCATCAAAATTTATGATTATCAAAATAACAAAAAACTTTGCATATCCGCTAACCGAAATGATAAATGAACCTTTCCTTAACATCATGTTGTTGTGTAATATGTGGATTGTAACCGTGTTATTAGAAGTCACGTGATTAAAAATAATAATAAAAAACTTTCATTTATTATGGCGGTGTTCAATGATTTAAATTTTGAGCTCTGTGATTATTTGGGATGGTAATTTGTTTTTTGTATTTTCGTTCGTTTCAATGATTAATGCGTAATTGTGTGTTGTGATTTATGAGAGAATTTTTTTTTGATTGATTTGAACAATAATAACAATTTGAATTACGAAATAATGGCAGCTGCACAATGTTTCAGACTGGAAACGAAATTTTGTTTTAATAGTAATTGGAGTGGATAAAGAGATTTTAATGATAGCAATACCATTATTAATTTGAATTTTATTTCAAAAATGCCATTGTTCGGCGTTTGTTAGCTGGCGTTGGAAATGAACAAATGGACAATTAATATCAATATAAAATTCTATGGTAATCAAATATACGTTAAAAACAGATGAGAAATGATGTTTTAAATAAGATAAATTGCCATTCATTTTAATCAACTATTATAAAGAATTTCGTCGTTCGATTTATAAATAAATGATAGAATGTAATTCCAGCTCAGAAATATTATGGCGAATTTGCAAAATTTAATAAATTACATACTTCTAAAAAAAATTTATTTTCGTGTAACATTAAAACATTATTGTTTCTTCTTTTCCAGTTCCAATACAAGAATGAGCCTCTGCAAAAGGTCGGAAAGCGATATTATAGAAATTCGATGGTAATTATAGTTTTTTTTTTGTTTCATGACTGTTTTCAGTTTTTGTATACTTTTATCACTTTTATTTAAATTAATTGGAAATTAGTTTTTGGTACAAAATACACATGACTATACACAATTTTTGTACACCTCATTTATTTATATCCGCATCAAGATATACCGACTGAGCGAAAAATGTACATATGTATATGTTATGAAAAGTATGGGGAAATGATGAAAAACTACCACCATATGAACAACCTGTGGAATTTGTACAGCAACATTTTCTCTTTATGTCTTCCTCACCATGTAACTGAACAATATTCTCTATAATAATCATAATCATCGTTGACATTGTTGTATGTATATTTCATGAAATGAAAAAGGCTGTAGAAAAGTTAAACTGAACATACGATGTATACTTGGAAAAACAAGTTATAGTAAAACAAGGTTAAAGAAAGCCAACGGACACACATTTTTTGTATACTATCTCAGATACAAAAGACAGTATGGATTAGAGGAAATTTCTTTCTTTGGTGTACCCTACTACAAAATCACTGGATAATAACGAGATTTTCATTCAACATAATGTTCTTCTTTGGTTCAGTTTGTAGAAAATGAATAATGGGTTAGATAGGATAAGATCAGATCAATTTTAGTTTTACAATGGTATTACGTTATATTCGATAGAAAATCCGGTACTTTGGAAAAAAGAGAAACGAATAAAAGGTTGTTAAATAAATATTGACTATTCCTCTGAAACTATGCTTCTTACCTACCAGACAGACAATGTGGAATTCAGAAAAAATAAATTTTAATCTCATATAAAAATACAGAAATAACTAAATTATTCATGCGTAACTTAGAAGGAATTTTAACAAAACGTCTTTTTTGTATAAATTTTAATTCGATTTGGAATGAATCTTTTACATTTTATTCTTTTCGATTTCCTGTTTTCAGTTAAGTGGAAGTGAATTTGCAAAAAAACAAAATGTAAATGGTTCAGTATCTATATAAGAATAAACTGTATTATATTGGTGTAATGTAAATATATAGGCGGTATAGACGTTTAATGGGGATAACAAGATGATTATTTTAATATGCGTATTTCCGTATCAAAATCGTTTTATAATTTTTTCGAATGAGTGGTGACAACATTTTGAAACTTTAAAGAAACCCATTCAGCTCATTAATTTTTGTTTTTCAACTGATATGTTTTATTTTATCACATCTCAAGGCCTTTTAGGTTAATTTTAAGTTGCATGTTGTTTTACGAAATTAAGTGTCATTTATTTAATGGAAACGACCATCTAAATAATTTCTAATTTAAAGCACTACAAGTTATGACAGTTTGGATTAAGCTCAACTGTTGCTTTTGGAAATAAATAGAAAGTCCGGGTTTAGGAGTGGTAATCCGTGACAAGTTTTTTCTTTGGTTTATTCTGAAAAAAATGTAATGCAGGAGGGGCCTATTTTTTATATCCTCTAGTTTCTGGGTCGTACAAATTTTATATCTTGTAATTGTTTTAACTTGTAATAGTTTAGATTCAAACGATTATCTTCTATCGATTGGAGACTGAAAGCAATGAACTATGATGTTTAAAATTCCAAATAAATTAAAATATCCATTTTTCAATATTAATTTTTTTCATCAAAAAATTTCGCATATAATTTCTTTAAAATGCCTGATTTATCGGGTGACAAATAAGTTTTGAGGTGTCTTTTTTAAATTCGAAGCTTTATCACTTTATTGGTACAATGTATTTTATTTAAAGTATTGTTCAACATTAGCTTCTTTAGAGACTGTTGTAGCTCACAGCAGATCGCTCCGAACTGATCCCACCAGATGCACGCATTAGCTTCGTGTCATTAATATTGGATTTGACGGTTGAAGTTGATGCATGACCGGGATTATCCCACGATTTTCTGCGCTTCGATGCAAAAAACCCGAATTTGTCTTTAGCGTCTTCAAACTTTACTGGTCTTCATTCATGTTCTTTGTCAATGGTGTCAAATTCCCCACTTTTAAAACGGCAGAACCAACATTCACATGTCTTATGGATATCATATTCCCGAAATGCTTCACACAGCAATCGATGTCCATCATTTAAAAACAAGAAAAAAATGCAACTGATTTTTTTGCACTCAAGTGTATTTTTTATTATATGTGGGCACACATTTCACCTCGAGTTCGAAATTATATTTGCCACCGCAGAAATAATAGCTAACCTATATTGAGTCAGCAGTGAAAACTTTAATTACTAAACCGAGATAAAAGATCAATTTTTCCCTCGTTTCTATTTCCGTTCATAATAAACAGAGACGACAACAAATAACTGGTTGAACCAAGAAATCAAATAAAACGCTCAATTTTCAATTTACGATGTGCTATGAGTATTCCGCTTTTGTTAACGTTAAACAAAAATAACAAAACTTCTTCCAAATAAATCTATTTTAGTTGTGTTTGGTTTATAAAACGATTTCCTTTCTTGACATTCTTATTTTAATTGCTTGTATAATGCCAATATGTTGCAATATATATATATATATATATATATATATATATATATATATATATATATATATATATATATATATATATATATATATATATATATATAAATATATTGTTAAGTTTTGTGTGGTTAGCATCACAGTTTGAAATTCAATAATAAACGGTATTTTGTTGTTTGAAATAATTGCACAATACAATCACTAATATAAAAAATTAATTGTATTGGTTTGAGTTCATTAAATCGCCTATAAATTAAAAGCTAAACTTTCAGAGCCACAATAATACCAAAAATTAATTAAAGGTTTTATTTTATAATTCGTGTTAATCACATCGCCGTTTTTTGTGAATATTTTGTGATTAAAAGCGGCTGTCTAATTAAATCGCCACAACGAAGCACGGAAAGTAAAACATAAAAAGCATGAAACGACACAAAACTCAAAAATATGTTGAGTCGGTACTGTATATCTTTATGTATGTATATATATGTATGTATGTAATCTACTATGTTTTTACCTTCATACAACTTAACTCTCATTCGCACAGAAATGTTTCGAACGAGAAAAGCTCGTTCTGTTTGTTTTTCATTTTTGTACGCTTTTTATAAATGTACATATAAGAGTAATGCCGCTTTTTTTAAAGGATAAATAAAAGCACAAAATTTTTGTTCGTTATTTTATGGAATTTGCAAAACTTGAAATATTCTTATTTCCTTGGTATACTTTTTTTTATATAAGGTGATACATAATTAAGTTACGTTGAATACGCTCTTATAAAAAAAAACTCTTTAATCTTGTTATTTCAGTTTAATTAACTGTAAATATATAAATGACACAGAAACGATTGAATATGTATGTATATATACACGAAATTAATATTGTGTAATAAAGACGAATTTGTTTTTGCACTTTTAGAATTTCATTTCTTAAAAGGCCTCAAGAGGAAAATTACAATTTTATTCATCTTGATCCAGTATTTTATTTCTATGTGGTTCAATCGGTCAAAGCTTGTTCTGTTTTTACTTTTGTATCTATCGTATATATGTGAGGAAGATAATTTCACTTAATAGTTTGAATAAAATATAAGTTTCGTGGCAGAAAAATTTAGAACTTTCTTAGTAATATGTAAACGCATACGCAAGGCGTGTCATATTAAATTTTCCATATCCGTATTTAGTCACAAATTGTTTAAGGTTTTAACAAAAGTGATGAGTGAATTCGTTTGGTCAACGTTTGGTCAGAATTTCTTCACAAGTTTTTTAATTGGCCACAAGTGAACAAACACTTGCGGTTAAACGATAAATAAATAATGAAAAATTAAAAACAAATTTCTTGGGTAGCACCTCATTGCAAGAAAATCATACCGTTTTGATCAAATTTCGTAAGGTAATCGTCAGTTTAGGATTGGTCACCACATTTTGACGTTTGATCACCAATGGGTCAGTTTTTATTGGGAAAAAAACAAATTGTATTAATTCAACAAAATAAGGTTTTCGCTTATTTGGGAATTTCATTTTTCAAAATTAATAAAAATCCAATTAGAATTTACCATTTAGATAAAAATATTTCTTTTTAAAAAACTGTCATCTAAAGTGGAAGACATAAGATATAAAGAATTCAATTTTTTAGTTCTTCATAACTCGTTGTGGATTGGTCACTAGTTGATTTCGTTTGGTCATCCCTACTTAATGATTTTTTGCTAAAATTCGTTGAAAACCCATGAAACCCCCCCCCCTCCCGTTGAATAAATCATTATGTAGGGATGACCAAACGAAAATAGCTAGTAGTGACCAATCCTCAATGACAGTCGACCCATTCCTTTAAAACTATTAGTATTGTTCAAGTTTCCAGCCTCGTGCACTTCGAATTGTGCGGAAATGAAGAGTTTTTAAAAAAAATTCGCCCTAAATCATTAAGTAGGGATGACCAAACGAAATCAACTAGTGACCAATCCTCAACGAGTTACGGAGAACCAAAAAATTGAATTGATTATATCTATTATATTAGTAACAATTCTTTGAAAAAAGAAATATTTTTATAAATGGTATATTCCAATTGGATTTTTTATTAATTTTGTAAAATGAAATTCCCTAATAAGCGACGAACCTTATTTTATTGAATTAATACAATTTCGATTTTGTTTTTTTTGCAATAAAACTGACCCAATCCTGACCTAACGATTACCTAACGAAATTTGATAAAAACGGTATCATTTTCTTGTGATCAATGAGGTGATACCCTGGAAGTTTTTTTTTAATTTCTCATTATTTATTTACCGTTTAATCGTAAGTGACCAAACGATAAAAACTGGTGACCACTATTGACCAAATGAATTCAATCGTCACTTTCGTCGAAACCTTTAGATGGGGTGCTAAAAAGGTGGATCCCAAGAATGGAAAGGTTCTGGAATAGTAATGAAAAATAATATTCTGTAAGTGACTCATTTAATAGAGTATATAGCGACTTTACGAGCACGTTTTTTTGTCAAAATATTCTTACAGACACTTGGCGCAAATGAGCTCAAGTTCATCAATTTGAATATGTGCTTCATTAGACCAAAAGTTCTTTGCGAGGCATCAATGTAGATCGTGATGGAGTAGAGTCCCATGGTTGGAGGTCTTCCATATGGTTTGTATATTAAGTCACACAACATGTTATTTCTAGAACTCTTCCATACGAGGGCTGCCTTTTATATTTGGGATTAGAGAACAAAAACAAATATTAATCATCGAAAATCGCTTTATTGTTTTTCAAAATATTCCCCATGAAGATCTATACACTTTTGCATGCGCTTGGACCAATTGTCGAGGCGATTTTTCCACTCTGATTGAGGTATCTCCAAAACATGCATTCTGAACGCAGCAACCGCTTCTTCAGGTGTCGAAAAACGTTGACCTCTCAGTTTGTTTTTTACGTACGGGAATAAAAAGAAGTCATTTGGTGACAAGTCAGGACTATACGGCGGATGACTCATCAAATCGATGTTTTGAGTGCTCAAAAATGCAGTTGTTTGAGCCGATGTATGAGAGCTCGCATTGTCGTGGTGAAGAGTGATCCGTCTTCGGCAGTTGGTTTTCCTGATTTCTTGGAAGCCAACTGGCAAACAAATGGTTGTGTACCACTCAGACAGGCGATCATTTGCTTGCAAGTGCTTCGTGCGCGAACAACTTTTGTTGAATTCAGCTCATCTTGAAACACCCATACAGTCGACTGCTGTTTACTTTCGGGCTCATACGCGTAAATCCACGATTCATCACCTGTCACTATGTTATAGTATAGACGTGTTTTGAAGCACCGCGATCGTATTTTTGAGCTTTTCTTTCGACCAATCGACACGAGCCTTTTTTTGAGCGATTGACAAATTGGATGGGATCCAACGCGAACAAATTTTTTTGACATTCAAATGTTTATGCAATATTGAATGTATGCTGGTCCCACTAATGCCTAAGGTTGTCTCAATCTCACGATAGGTCACATGACGATCTTGCAATATCAGTTCGCGCTGGGCGACCTTCACGAAATTCGTCCTGGAGTGAACTACGACCTCGATTGAATTCACCATACCATCGATAAACACTGGTCCTTGATGGAGCTTCATTGCGAAAAATTGAATTAAGTTCATCCAGGCACTCTTTCTGCCTTAATCCACGTCGAAAGTTATAAAAAATATTCGCACGAAAATGTTCACGATTTAATTCCATTTTTTCGCCGAGATGTTGAGTTAATGAGTACTGTAAAGAACACAAATAGCGCTCGAATGTCAAAACGTTCTGAGTACGTATAATCTCAAGAATGTCAAACCTTACGATAGAGCTGTCAGTTGCCAGATTGCAACACTAGGGTTGTCCAATCCCGAAATATAAAAGGCAACCCTCGAAGTTCCACTATTCTTAGTAGAGTAGGTCTCTTAATAAAGACATTTTTATTAATCACTTGTTTTTTGTTTCGCAGTTATGCGAAACACCACCATAACTGCGAAACAAAAAACAAGTGATTAATAAAAATGTCTTTATTAAGTATTAGTGTGTTTCGCCAAGTGCCTACGGCCAATAGCGTAAAAAAAAAAAAAAAAAAAAGAGTAGGTCTCAAAATGGTTAGGTTTTATATTTTTGTTACATTATTTAAAATTAGATCGAGAACAATAGTTGTATTCCAATCAGGTAGTGCAACTTAAAAGCAATAATGGTTTTTATCTTGGCTAACTCAACTACTCAAAACACAGCTATTAATAGTACAATTAGCAAAGATAAAAATAAATAATGCATGTATGTTATGATGGCCGATTGGAAAATAAATAATAGTTTACACACCAAGACATACCGAGTATTATCTGGACCAATTTAATTTAGAAACCATTTGTGTCTAATATATTTTTTCATAAATGCTACATTTTATAAAATATTAAAAAAAACATTAAAGCTCCTTTGGAAGGTGCTACTTATGTGAGCCGATTCTCACCAAATTTCACTGAGACGAAACCCATTTTTTCTTAATTTGGCGATATGCGAATGGTAAATCACCAAAACCTCGAGATCAAAAATTTTCAGGTTCACTATATTTATTTATACGTTGTAAAAGAAAGTAAAAATCTCAAGTTCGATAAATTGCATAAAGCTATAATTTGAATCTAATTTTCGCTACAAATCAATTGTTACCTACTTCTATCGATTTCTTTGAATATTTCCGAAAAAATTCCGAAAAATTGTTATACAGTTCAATATAGCAACTATGACATATACATCCGGAAATCTTTTTAAATAAAGTTATATAATCAAACCGATGCTCAATATTTTCACGATGATGTATATATTATATATATTTCTGTAGGTTTGTTATAATGGGTTATGATGAATTATGGATTACGAGTTAATATAATTATCAAATGCTATCTTTTGTTAATCTGATAGTTATACTTACCAAACTTAAATAAAATTTTAAACACTTTATTATCTTATTAATGATTTGAATAATATATTGTAGTATATTTATAGTATAACTTATAATTTAATTTTACATTCTTTTCTTTGCACTCATATAACTTTAGTTTTAAGATCAATATATCTTTTACTCAACTACTTAATACTAACTCTACTGATACTGTACATTTTAAGTATTTATTCACCACCAACTTAATATTAAAACTATTTACCTTATATACTACAATTTATAGAAGTAAATTTCTTCCGTATTTACAATATATGAAAACATATAATGCTTAATTATATAAAATAAAATGTTTTGGTTTAAAATATAAAATGTATAACATATTTTATGTTTATGTCTGTATGTTTCCTATTTATTGTCATTGTCATTCATATGCAAAATATATACAAGGTCGCGCTTAAGAATTTTGTATTATTTACAAAATTATGGAAATGTTAATTTTGCTATGCTTCGAGATTTAGCATAAGTGATTTTTTAACTATTTCCTTATTTTTGGTGATGAAGTATTTTAGTTGATTTGCCAACTTTAATTTCCACGTTCTTGCAATCATAAATGTCCTACCTTTACATGCATTTTATGAATGATGACAATGGTGAAAATTTGAAAGAATGGTCCGAATATGTGAAATGAATGATCTCACAACAACGATCCATAATTATTAAACAAGAAATTAAAAAAGAACAATTAAGCTATTATGTTATACATAGAAGACTTTAATATAATTAATGAAAATAAAAAATGATTATGGCTTCAACACAAAACAGAAATTTGCCATTTACCATAACAAATAGTAGCTTGACTTCAGAACGCTGCATCAGAAAAATGACTTACAACATTTTTCTTTAAAGGTTTTTATAGCTGATGAATCCAACTTTCAAATCGCAAAATGACAAAAACAAAATTTTCCATTTGCCAGATATAGCGTCCTGAAGTAGCTACTAATGAAAACAGTGCTTGTAATTCTTGTAGCTATTGGATCCACCTTTCAAGGGGCAAAGTTAAACAAATAACATTACCCGTTTGTTCGACATCGTACATTAAAGCCAAGGCCCTGTAGATGATGAAACCACCTTTTAGAAATGATACGAGTAAAGTACGAAAAACAAATTGTCTTTAAAAAATGACTCATCAGTTAAAACCTCATAAACCCGCGCTCGTTACCATGTACATGGCTACAGTCTTACTTTGTAAATGTACAAAGTAAGACTGTAGCCATGTACATGGCAACGAGCACCCATGTCACCACAACACCTAGGCGAAATATTTTAAATTCCTATTTAAAAAAAGAACAAAATAGTAATAAATTGGAGTAATTTAAATCGCTGACTATTTTTCAATTTCCGATTTTTGATTCTTAAATAAAATTGCTTTATATAATTCTGATAATTAAGTAAAGAAGCACGTAAACTACTATAAAAATAACGAATATTTCAAAAATAAGCTGTAATGGGTGTTCTATTTAAACAAAGCGTCTGGCGGGTTATTATTCGTTTAAAAAGCAAATGCAGCGTGCAGTGGAACTCATACAGTTTGTGTTTGTAAAATGTTAATAAAAATATCAAATTAATCATTAATGGAACCAAGATGGAAACTGTTACCAATCGAAAAAATCACGATATCAGGACTACATTTCATTTACAATATGTACCGATCAACATGTTACCTCCTGCAATGCGGGAAGTGCCCAGGGTTCAATAACTTACGCGAATAACTGAAAACCACCATTTTGGATAACGATTGTCTGGTTGTTAAATTATTGTTCAGCCAGTGTGTTTCAATTGGCCCATGCAGCTTGGAAAAATATTCAGAACCATTAGATGACTTTCTGGATTACTTCATAATTAAGCTGAAAAATCTGATTCATCATTGATTTAAAGTTTAATTTTGAATCACAAAACCGAGAGACATGTCGGTTGTAAGATTTTATAAGAAAACAAAATTATTCTTACCTAACTTTTTGGTATGTCAAAAAGAATTAATTAAAAGAATTAAGGTCGAGGCACATAGTTTCCGTTCCGTTCCGACCTTTAAGTTGAATATGTCAAAATGTATGGAAAACCGAAAACATGCTCACAATGTTAAGTTTAAGGCGGAACCGAACCGAAACAGTTGATCAAATTTCAATAAAAACTTAAACAATAACCTCAAATTATTTATTTTGGCGTTTATCGTTATCGTTTTTTTCTCAATGAGTAAATCTTCACTCATTATTAAATCAATTGATATGATATTATAAATAATTGATTGAATATTGTTTCATATTGTGAGAAATAAAAAAAATCGATTTATCAACAACACAAAAACAACTAAAAACGAAACGAAAGCTATGTGCGTGAGAATTCATAAATACTTATTGAAAACGAAACGAATCGGAACGGAACGGAAACTATGTGCCTCGACCTTTAAGCGACGAATATTATAAAAAACATTTTTTATTGAAAATTGATATAAATTTACAAAAAAACTAACGAAAATAAAGAATTTTGAATTTTTTTGAGAAATTGGGTAGATAAACATTCTTAATCGTATTTTGCAAGAACTGAAAATTTTTAATACTATACTTATATCACTGCTTCTATCGGAATTTGAACCCGGTAGCCCAATTTTCAAACGCCACAGCTTTAACCACTGTGACATGTCTGTTATTTATTATTTTCCTTTCCATTTTAAGTTTCAATTGATTTCACTGTCTGTGCCATCAGGAAATGCATTAAACGCAAAACAAAAATTTCATGATTTGTTTGTGCTTTCAATAAATATAATTAAACAACTCCTCCTAGGGGCGTTCTAAAAATTGTGTTGAGATGAGACGGTGTTAGGGAAAGTGCTTAATCGTGCAAGAGAATTGTTCAAGTTCCATGATAATTCACCAAAAGACCATGATTAGTGAAATCTTCTCCAATTTGATTTGACAATTTCATAGCGCTGACTTCGATTTTTATCAACATGTTCCCAACATAAAAAGTTTTTGAGAAATTTTTATGAGAACTTCTAGTTTAATTGATAGATTCGATCACACCTAAAAATGCGAAATTTATTATATTTTATCTTTACTTATTTGACCTTTATATATTTTACACTATAATTGAAAGAAATAGTAGGCAAATATTTTATTGCTTTGTATTATATGTCAATGTATTTCATTGTTTATGTTTCTATTTAATTAGTTCATTTAATTTATGTTTATATTTTTATTTATTGCAAAAAAACTAACTAACATTTTTTCAATACTATTAATAATTTTTTTGACCGATGTAACATGTTGGTTTTTCACAGAATGTTCTTCGCATACTGATATGTTTCAGCTAATGCAAGATTGTTTTCAATTTATGTAATTTTAGCAAAAGCCATTATACATTTCAAATTTGCAAAAACAAATTTAAAGAAAAATTAGTTTCCAGAAAAAATGCATATATAGTATGTAGGTACCTTAATCAAGTACCTTAATCACTTAAATTAAGATATTTTTTCTTCACTCACATGAGAGTTAAGTGAATAGTCACTTGCGGTTGGAATTTTGTACCATATTTCTTTTGAACGATTGTTATAAAATTTTAAGAAGAGCTGTTCTGGTGGCAGAGTCCTAATTTCTTAAAGATTTGTCTAACTAATGTACAAGGTGGGTTTGTATGATTTGAATATCAGTTACGAATGTTGTTCTTGAAAACGCTGAATTTGAATGGAACTAAGCTGTTTCTTAACTTATCGTGATTAAATATGGCATGAAGGATGCAATAGGAATTCGAAAATGATTTTTGTAATAAATTCTATAATATTGCAAACGAGGAGCTAAATCATTTCTAGACCGTTTATAATGAAATTGGGTTTTAAGGATGAAAATAGAATTCTAAAATGATTTTGGAAGAAATTAAGAAATATGGCCAATTTGGAAGAAATTCGGAAAGTTCTTGACAAACATGGTAAAATTTTCCAGTAGGATAAACATGGGATTTTAACACGAATTTTGAAAGAAGTTCTCGACCAATGTGATCAACCGGGACGGAATTAGACTATTTTTTAACAGATCATGGTGAAATTTTATGTAGGATGGAAATCTTTTGTAAATTCGGCGGTATGGGCCACTGAGATAATTCAGGTTATTCCATTAGCAATGAAATTGTTTATTTTGGATTAAAACGGAATTTTAAAATGTGACGCTAAAATTAGTTAATTCGTAGATGTGGAGACTACAAGTAGAAAACTGTTCTAAAAGATCAATTATTTTCGTCTTGGTTATTTCGACCATTGTGACTCCGCCATATCAAACATATTTTAGCTGCTTATCGAGCACTTGAATGAACTGCATTTAAAATATTTTCACTTAATAAATTTTGAGGACGTTGAACAGGTAGTACCGAACAAACAGGGTGTGGTTGCAAATTTTTCGTATCGTGTTCTCAAGTTGGCCACAGTATGGTGACTAAAATCAGTCATTCTGCATGCTTAAGGACGTAAAAAGCATAACCACGAAAGAGTAGGATAAGCCTTGAGCCCCAAACCAGGTTGTATTGTAAATAAATAAAAAAAAAGATTGTATTAAACATATCGAAGCTCATCATGCTCGGTTAAGAAATGACCCAGTTCCTTCTCAATACTCCGTATTTTAGAACTTCTTTCCAAAATGTATTAAGAATCCAATTTCAAGCAGATACAACAATTTCTTTATTTCCCGTTAAATATAATCGGTAATTTCTTCCAAAACCAATTATTAATTCCATTTCCATTCTGTATATCATTTAATCATGATCCGCCGAGTTGGCTATATTCTAAACCTCCTGCCAAATTCATTTCAGAAGCCCATTTCCATTGTGAATACTCCATTATTGTCGGTTAAGAAATGACTTAGTTGCGTCTATAGAAATGAACCAATAGTTTGAGAGATCAGTTTTAAACAATTATATGTGTATCAGAAAATGTATTTTATCAATTTGATCGCTAAACGAGAAAATAACGTGTGCTTGGATAGTTCAGGTGAAGTTGTACTATAATAATAATATAATAATATAGTAAAGGCAGGATGCAAAATTATTTCATCTTCCAATTAGAATCGGTGATGAAAATAAACGCAACTGTGAACCCTTATTTAGCGCAAAGCTTACAAACAAATATTGTATAATTCATAACAAAATTGTTATTGAATAAAAATAAATTTAATCTCTTAATTATTTACAGCAGAAGTCAGATAGATAAACGGAAACTAAGTGGATTTTAATTTTATACAACCGTCAAAGTTAGATGTAACAAATATTGCAAATTATATTCTTAAGTTTCCAAATTTCCAAAACAAGCACTTCATACCATTTTACCGTCAGCAATTTTATCTTGCCTCAATCTGAAATTAGTCTTAATAAATAATGTTTATGGCTGCGTTCCAACAAGAAAATTTTATTACATCTGAAGGTCGCGGTGTTATTATTAATACAAATTTTCAATTTGTTCCTTTTGTTTTTTTAAATATAAATTAAAACGAGAAGATAAATTTCATTATAATTTTCTAATTAGTCTTAATGACCATAATAAATCAAATTAAAACCAAGAAAACTAAAAATACAACTAGGAAGATACTTTCCTATTATAAATTGGATTATAATCCTACCATTCTTCGTCCCATCGCCAATTTTAGAAAATTTATATCACTATTTTGATGGCAATACATTATTTGCTTATAATTATTAATTAATTAATGAGAAATATAAAAATTGTTGATTACAGCCCGTCAAAAGGATCAGATTATAGATTACAAGTTAATTTAACAATTTATCAGTTTAATCGATACTTAATAAATAATTAATTATAGGATTTTAGTATTTGCTGTATCATGGAAATACTAAAAAATTAAAAGAGTACACAAACACGATACAACCCAAACATTTTAAGCTAAATAAATTATTATTGTTTATAGTCAGCCTGGTACACACATTTTTCAATTCACGCTTTATTATTATTTTTCATTTCCATTTAATATTTTAGTTTGTTTATGTATGCCTTAAAATGAATTTTAAATTACAACTACGCGTCAGGTAAAGTATTGTTATCGGACAGAAAATATAATTTATGGAGAAAAGCTGACAACTATGGCTTGAGATGATATCCCTTTTCCTGCCCGGTAACACAATTGTGTGAGTACGGCAAAAGTACCATGTGAAAAATTTATTTGTTGTATGTTTTTTGAACCAACTTACACATTTGTGCATTTCTTTCAAACTTATTTTCGTCCGAAAAAAAAACACTAAAACTATATATGTACATAATTGTGTTGGTTGCACTTCAAATCAAGTGATTTTTTTTTTATCAAAAACGCCATTACATACTAAACTTTAAATTCAAATTTGATGCGATGACAATAGTAATTGGAAAGTGATGTTGGGTTATCGGCACATCAATGTTTTCTCTTTGTGAGACAGGCAAATGTTGTTTTAACAATATTATAAACATTTTGATTTTATTGATAATTATTCTTATTGTTGTTTTACCAAAGATATACGTATGTATAGTAATATTGTTGTTTCTATTTATTTTTCTTTGGTTTAGCTGGGCGCGGTTTTACGCTATTGCGCGGTCTTGTAAGTACTTTCGCTGATTTTTCACATAGGGATTTTTAATGGAATTACTTTTTAATGTAATGCAATTAAAAAAAGATTAAAAGAAAATTAAAGATAAAAAAAAAACGTACAAATGCTAAAACGATTTTAAAAATTGCATCTGAATAAATTTAAGAGTAAGATATTCATTTTTGAAAAAACAAATTCAAGAAAAATTTATTTTTCAGATTACATACTAAAAGCATTTTTCATTGCAAATAAATTAATTATATTAATAAACTAGCTGACCCGGCGAACTTTGTTTCGCTCCAAATTACTTCGTCCGAGCAAACACTTTTGACCTTCACAAAAATTGATTTTGATAAGAGAAAAATCAAACAACTCAATTCTCAATAGACGTTTGAGTTAGACGATTGAGTGGCTATTCTAGTCACTTTTTCATCGAATTCAACACTAAAGGCAGGTTTATGGTTGCGTTCGTTTTGTACAAAAATCCAGAATCGTCATTTTTGAGCAATTATGATTAGTAGAAAAAATTGTCAGAATGAACGAACGAACGCAACCATAAAGGCGGCATAATATATTGAAAAGTGAATAAAAGGTCGATTGAAACTTAGGCATCTATCGAAAATTTAGTAGTTTTTTACAAATTGACTTTATGATTTGTTAATCGTCATAGCAAACGCCAAAAGACCGGGGAACTGAATGCACTTGTTTTTATATATCATTTAAGACGTATATGATAGTCTGTTGAGTAAACCACACTCGTGCAATTTGAAGTTTCAGACCACCCCTATACCACCCCGTTTTTATATATATAGAAGATAAGGTTACCAAAATTCTACACAACTTATATTGATAGTAGTCCACAACCAACGCCATCTATTGAAAATAATCCGAAGTGGATATTTAAATGAATGATCATTGCCGAAATACAATTTTCATTGGTGGTGTTAAGTAAATTTTCATAGAAAATTCCACCACAAAACGCAATTTTTGATTCTCCGATTTTTTTTTTTTTGATTTTTCGGTTTTCCTTTGGGTTCCGATTTTTTTCGAGTTTACGGAATTTCCTTTGAGTTTTTCCAAATTTTCTTTTTTTCTTAGCCACCACTGTATTGAGATGGTTAATGCACAAAAAGAATCATTCAAATTGGTCTTGTCGTTTTCGAGTTTTTGTGAGACTAACGCACGGCAATTGATTTTCATTTAGATAGATAGATAGATAGAGAAAATAAATAGATAAAATAAATAGATTGGATCCAAAAACAAAGTAGTAGTTTGGATGTAGCCTTTGCTGAGATTCGAATCCAGTACCTCCCAACCCAAGCGCCGAAGCTTTAACCACTGCACCACCTGTCTCATAAGAAATGTACACACAAAATTCATATGAAAATTGTTCATATGAAAATTGTTGTTGCTTTCGTAAGAACCATCTCCTGGTAATTGCGAACACAACAAAAAAATTGAGCCAAATCGGTTCAGCCATTCTCAACTGATACGCGCTCATACATTTTTTACACCATTTTTATAGATATAGACTATAGGTAAAATGAGTATATTTTTTAAAAATTTATTTCAAAAATTGGAAAATTGTATAAGTTAATGTTACCTCTGGATTAAAACTGTTTTTTCTAAATTCCACATTTTTATCATATATATTTGTTTACCCGACGATCTACTACAACCAATCTAACCGAATTTGTTTCTAATACTTTGAACATTATGGAATGTGGAAAGGAAGTTAATGTTATTACCACGGATTTCAGCAAGGCGTTTGACAGGGTTTCTCATAAGATAATTTTGTTTAAACTCCGGGCGCTTGGTTTTGGACCTTAATTCTTACTATGGGTGGACCCTTATTTTAGGTAACGTAGGTATCAGGTGATTTTTAGGTTATTCATATATATGCTCCTTTTATAGCTACTTCCGGGGTACCACAAGGCAGTCATCTTTGGCCTATTTGTTTAATCTTGTCCATCAATGATGTCGATTTCATGATCAAAAACTCGTCAATTTCTATTTATGCAGACGATATGAAAATTTACAGACATATCTCATGTTCCACCGATGTTAACCTATTGCAGATTGACCTCAATAACTTTATGACTTGGTGTACTAAAAATAATCTTGATCTGAATGTGAGTAAATGCCAATGCATAACATACTCAAGAAAACGCACAAATTCCATTAGTCGTGAGTATACCATCAATAGTGCTGTTGTCGTAAAAGTTTTATCCATACGGGATCTAGGGGTAATTTGTGACCGCGAACTTAACTTTAGAGATCACATCGATTTTATTGTCAACAGAGCAAACTCTTCGCTTGAATTTGTGAAACGCTGGTGTAAGGAATTTTTGAACCCTTATGTTACGAGGGCTCTCTATATGACATTTGTTCGGCCCCTGCTCGAGTATGCTAGTCAGGTTTGGTCCCCATACCATGAAGTGCACACACGAAGAATTGAAGCGGTACAACGTAGATTCTTCCGCTTTGCTCTGAGTGGATTGCCATGGGTGGACATTTACAATTTACCTCCTTACCTTGACCGCTTGGAGCTTGTTAACTTAAAGCCACTAAGCAAGCGACGATCTGTTGCAGACATCGTCTTCATTCATCAAGTTTTATCTGGCGGTGTAGATTCCGCAGCTCTACTCGAAAAGGTAAATCTTAACGTAAATGCTCGTGGTTTGAGAACGATACCAGCTTACAGAATTGCTCCTCACAGAACGACCTAAGGCCAGAACGAGCCTGTTACAAGAATGCTGCGCGAGACTAATAAATATTTCGAACAATTCGAATACCACATTAGCAAATTCAACATTAAGAAGTTATTATTCGCTACCAGTTGACAATCCAATAAACTTAAGTTGTATTTTATTTTTATATCAACTTTTTTCTTATCGATTTGACTTAAATACTCTATCGAGTATTTATAATTTTTAAATTTTTTTTTTCTCCCCTTTTGCGCTTCATTTAATTTTTCTTAACTTATCTTTATTTTTTATTATTTATTTTCTCTTTCTTTTTATTTTTATTTGTTTTCTGTCATTACTTATTCAAATCTGCTTGCTTTAAGTAGACCAACGGGCGTTCTCTCCTTCTTGCGGTGGGGTATCATTTTCCGAAATTTAGTACATATAGCTTCAGCCTCTTCATTTTGATAATCATAGATCTTTTTATAAATTTTTTATTTCGATTAACATTAATTTTATTTTTGCCATTTTAATCTTTAAATCGTTAATTTAGTAGAATGATATCCTTGTTTATAATTCTCTGGAATTATATGCAAAAAATAATAATAATGTTGTTGGTGACTCCCTGCGTGCAGTCAGGGAGGGGTGATTGGTCGTTGGGTATTATTATTATTATTATTAACCTACCGGTGAAATAATTGCCGGTGGCAATTGGTCCCGATTTAATAAAAGGGGAAAAAATTATCGACTGGTTACTATAATTTTTCTTCCTCAGATTACTTTCTTTTAGTAAAAAAAGTATAGTAATCACGACTGAATGAGGTTACCATTCGCTAAACCACCGAAATCAAAAAAATTGTTTTCAAAAATGTAGTGTATGTGTGATCTGTTCAGACTAAAAGTTTGACCTCTCTGCAGATCAAATTGTTTCAGTTCAGTTATTAAATTTAACCGAAAATGACGTATTTTGATAAAAAAATAAATTTATTTTACCAAAGTTCGGCATCTCTACCGTTCATTCTTAAGCTTTCTAACTGTTTGTATGTGTCCTCTCTACAGTCCACACGGATTGACAGATTTGGATGAAACTTCATGCCTAAGCATTTTTAGCATAAATTATGATGACCTTATGAAATTTGGCGCAAATAGGTCCACCAAAAGTGGGCGCCGTGTTTCTGACGTTTTTTACAAATATAGTAAAACCTCCAATGTTGGACACCTCTATAACTTGGACATTTCTATATGTTGGACAAAAAGTTCCCTTCAAAAATGTATGGAACTTTGGATAAAAAAATGAAATTTTGCTCTATATATTGGACAACCTCTATATCTTCTATATTGGACATTTTTTTTTGAACATTTCACAAATTTCCTTACAAATGTATTGTACTACTACGGAGAACATATGAATGTGTATATGTAGTTTTTCTTTCAATTTATTTTCGTAATCAGGGGGACAAAACGTTTCACTTTCGCTTTATTCTCTTAGAAGACAACATTTTTCATGTTTTAACTCCCTGCGCATACGTTTTAAACAACTGAAATGAAGATTGTGATTTGAAAATTCGTAAGTCCATCTTTTATTGTCGAAATAGGTTGAAACAGGTTAGTTGAGGTTAGTTGATTTTAATTTGAGTTCCTTTTTATTGTTTTGTTTGTGCATGTACCATAATAATGTAACAAACATATTAATGTATCTTTAGGAACTATCAATATGTTGAAAAAAAAACATTGAACAATTTGTCTTTAAAAGAAAAATTGGCTGTCATAATTCACAATAAAACTAGTACGAACCGAGAAACTGCAATCAAATTTGACATATTCAAATCAACGGTTGGCAATATTTTAAAGTGGAAGGAGGAATATGTTGAACGGTATCATAAAGAAAATGAAAGTTTACATCGCAAAAGACCAAAAACCACGTACGAGAAGGTAAACTACAGTGATAGCAACTGGACTTCAAACAAATGCGAGCGGCAAATACACGAATATCTGGCCCCATAATATAACAATGCGCAAAAAATATCGCCGAATAACTTGGTTTAACTGAATTTCGAGCATCGCAGCCACTATAAAGCTTTATGTGTTGAAGCGAAGGAGATTTAAGAGTGTGATATTATCAAGTTTCACAAAAATTTTGCTTCTTTAGTAGAGAGCTATGAGCAGAAGGATTGGTTTAATACTGATGAACTTGGTTTGCTTTATAAATCGATGCCAGATAAAAGCATGGTATTAATGAATGAAAATTGTTGTAGTGGTCAGTCATAGAAAAGGCGCTAAAAAATTTGAAAATTTGTAATTTAAGGGTGAAATGGAAGTCAAAAAAATCAGCATGGATGACTGCAAGCATATTTGACGATTGAGGAGTTGACGATTCGCGGAGTTGACGATACTATGCGAAAACAAAATAGAAAAGCTTTATTAACTGTAGATAACTGTCAAGCTCATGTTGAAGTCAACTGTTTTACAAATGTGACACTCCGATTTTTAACACCTAGAATTATCTCGGCAATTTGGCCACTCTAGTAGGGCATAATTAAAACTTTTAAAAGTTACTACAGAGGTCATTTGCTAAAAAAGGTTATAAATAAATTAGAGTTTGTTGGAACGGGAGCTTTAACAGCGACTGATATATCTAACACAATTAACGTTCTCGGTACTATTTCTTGGGTGGATATATCATGAAAACAGGTTTCAACCGGTTGCATAATCAAATGTTTTCATAAAGCTTGATTTTTAATTCAATGAGCTTCAGATGAGTTAGTCGAACTACATCCACTAGTTCATAAACCATTGTTGCCTATTTCGGCTACTGAGTTTGAAGAGTATGTATGTGCCAATGATGATGTAGCCATTTGTTGTCAGCCGAACGAAATTGATATTTTAAATTCAATATTCGAAAGTGAAAAGGAAGTCAAAATATCGGATGCTGTCAAAAGTGCCTCTGTTTTGAAAAATTTTGCTCTGAGTCTTAACTCAACCCCACTCGTGTCATTGCATTTTGATACCACGCTGAATATTACAGTTTGTCAGCAAATGATCACAACAGTAAACAAATCAGCTATATAATCTGCCACACAATTAAACCGTTATAAAACTGTTTCAAATACTGCTTATTAAACTCAAATGTCACTAATTTTACAAAATGCTATAGTTTGTTTTTATCCCGCATAGTCCTTATAAATGGGATGTAACTTCACTTTGATTTCCTCATAATTCTGTAAATACAAATGTTAGGTGTGCAAGTAGAAACTCGGACCTTAAGGTGGTTGCATTAAAATATTTTTGAACGCATCCAAACCGCACGCCATTTTGGATATATGTAGCTTAGTCATGGCTGTTTTTATGGCATGAGTTTCAGTACAAGCTATTGTTCCGTGTGTATCGATTTTAGAGATGGATGTCGATAAGCAACATTTACTTCATTGCATTCTATGCATTTCTGTGACTATAGTCACATAATATGACGTAATGCGACTATGGTAATTGGGGTGTATGTCTTTCGGCTAGAAAATATTTTTTCAGCTGGGTCAGCAAAGACACTAACTGCATAACCAACTATCGGCTAATTTTGATAGGATAATATGTATAAAGATACTTACAGAATAAATAGTTCGCCTTCACAAAAACACACTTTTCAACGTAATTAAAATATACGAAACGTTTGGTACGTATGAATGTTGTAGCCGTCATTTGTCTCTGTATGGGGAAATATTCCGAATTGATAAAAATGAAATATCGTACAAAAAACAATATTGATATGTGATCTGCAATGTTACATCTTTTTTCGATGTATTACTGAATAGTTAACAAATAAATGCATTAGTACACTTCGTATGATTGATGTTCCTTTTTTATTAATTAAAATGTGCAGGACGGCTATAACCGTCTTAATGTACGCCAAAATGTATTTTCATCATGCATCTATTCGATTCATATTCAAATGTTGTTTTATTATGATTTTTAGAGTGTAATTTGTTGTTGACGGAAACTTTTAAAATTTTTTTTTGATTTGGTAATGTTTTTGTTGTTTGCAAACAGGGTGAAATAAATAATGTTTAACGAGCTTTTACTCGTTACATTATTTTTAAATAAATAAAATATTACTTTTATATACACGCTTAGTACTAATACCCCGTTCAAATAAAGTGTACATATAATCAGAGACATCTAGATATAAAAGCCGTAAGATGCTGCCATTCTCATTAGAATCAGCTTACATTAATATTTCTTAAATGTTAAAATTTTTGTAAATAAAAACCGATATTATTACTTTGAATTTGCAATTTTAATATAATAAGATTTTAATAAATAACATAATTGCGAAAGCAACATATTTGGTAATATATTCATGTGAAAATTTTCATTAGAGATTTTAATTTGACTGATGAATTGAACGATGAAACTCATCGTTTTATTCCCCAATTCATATCGATGAGACCAACATTCATTTATAAAACGAAACTATTTAATTGGATTTTTGCACAATTTGCGGAAAATTTACGTACCTTTTACTAATCCACACAACTAAACAGAAAGTTCAATTCTATAGAAAAACATTAAAATTATGCTCCTATTTAATTTATTTTCATTAATTAAATATTAAATAAATGGCTGGTTTTCAAATATGTGTTTTTTGAATATTAATATCTTAATCGTATAAAATAAAAATTTTAATTCAAAAATTGGCTATTTTACATTGTTTCTTATGGAAACATAGAAAGACTTTCCCCTTTAAATAAAACACACATTTTAATATTACGGCTCTTTAAATCGTAGGTGGCTCTGATATAATACGTATGTTTGTTGTAACCATCTAGCTATTCTATGTACAATTATTTTGTTACATAAATACATATACTCATACATAATTTGGAGATGTACTCTGCTGTAAAATGTGATCGACTTCAAAAACGAAATTGTATCTCATTCTTTAATGTAATGTACCTAAGTAAATATTATTCATTCGTTTAGATGTAGTATATTTTCATAAATATTTGCCATATTGGAAAGACGATGACATTGCCTATATGTTTGTTTAAATGGAAAATTATTTTGGTTACAATAAGAACAGAAGAAAATAAATATAATTTAAGTGGCCGTTTACTTTTGTGAATCATATTTTATGTAGTCTAAGAAGATGTATCCTAGTGTAGAACACAACACCCATCAAAATTAAATTGTCTTTTCTCAATGTTAATTTAACATAGTTCAGTTATTATTAATAAAACATAATTCATGAACAATACACATAACTTAACTCATACATCTGAACTTATTTTATTTGAAATTTTATTGACCATTTTTTTGATTCATAAAGTGCTTTGTAAAGGGTGATTTTTTGTGGTTAGGATTTTCATGCATTAGTATTTGACAGATCACGCGGGATTTCAGACAAGGTGTCAAAGAGAAAGATGCTCAGTATGCTTTGACATTTCATAATGAATAGACTTACTAACGAGCAACGCTTGCAAATAATTGAATTATATTACAAAAATCAGTGTTCGGTTCGAAAAGTGTTTCGCGATTTACGTCCGATTTATGGTCTACATAATCGACCAAGTGAGCAAACAATTAATGCGATTGTGACCAAGTTTCGCTCTCAGTTTACTTTATTGGACATTAAACCAACCACACGAATGCGTACAGTGCGTACAGAAGAGAATATTGCGTCTGTTTCTGAGAGTGTTGCTGAAGACCGTGAAATGTCGATTCGTCGCCGTTCGCAGCAATTGGGTTTGTGTTATTCGACGACATGGAAGATTTTACGCAAAGATCTTGGTGTAAAACCGTATAAAATACAGCTCCTGCAAGAACTGAAGCCGAACGATCTGCCACAACGTCGAATTTTCAGTGAATGGGCCCTAGAAAAGTTTGCAGAAAATCCGCTTTTTTATCGACAAATTTTGTTCAGCGATGAGGCTCATTTCTGGTTGAATGGCTACGTAAATAAGCAAAATTGCCGCATTTGGAGTGAAGAGCAACCAGAAGCCGTTCAAGAACTGCCCATGCATCCCGAAAAATGCACTGTTTGGTGTGGTTTGTACGCTGGTGGAATCATTGGACCGTATTTTTTCAAAGATGCTGTTGGACGCAACGTTACGGTGAATGGCGATCGCTATCGTTCGATGCTAACAAACTTTTTGTTGCCAAAAATGGAAGAACTGAACTTAGTTGACATGTGGTTTCAACAAGATGGCGCTACATGCCACACAGCTCGCGATTCTATGGCCATTTTGAGGGAAAACTTCGGAGAACAATTCATCTCAAGAAATGGCCTGGTAAGTTGGCCACCAAGATCATGCGATTTGACGCCTTTAGACTATTTTTTGTGGGGCTACGTCAAGTCTAAAGTCTACAGAAATAAGCCAGCAACTATTCCAGTTTTGGAAGACAACATTTCCGAAGAAATTCGGGCTATTCCGGCCGAAATGCTCGAAAAAGTTGCCCAAAATTGGACTTTCCGAATGGACCACCTAAGACGCAGCCGCGGTCAACATTTAAATGAAATTATCTTCAAAAAGTAAATGTCATGGACCAATCTAACGTTTCAAATAAAGAACCGATGAGATTTTGCAAATTTTATGCGTTTTTTTTAAAAAAAAGTTCTCAAGCTCTTAAAAAATCACCCGTTATATACTTTTCATTTATTTTTTTGCAAAAGACCAAAAAGCTTCTAAAAGATTTTATCCAAAATTGTCATTTCCAGAGCCTGCTTAGTGGCCCGGTTTTTGTGTTCGTACAATTTATCTAGTCCCCTGCATATGATATAATGAATTATATTTCATCTACTTTTTCGATACAATTTCATATCTCATGATTCATTTGCAATCTGTATTCACTGTTTTCTTTTGATGGCTCGAAAATCATGCGAACTATTTTACGTACGATTACAGTAAGTTTCTACTTGTGCAAATGCATATGACAAAATGCATATGACATTCACGTACGCCACTGATTTGATTAAAATTATAGGCTATATGTTGAACTGACGGACGAAGAACTGACTGACGTTAAAAAGTATTTCTACGATAATCAACTTTTCGTACTCCAGATGTTATATCAAAAGTCGCCAAAAATTGGTTTTCTCTTATCACCTAGCAATTTGAATTGTTCGATAAAAATTTGCACATAGATATCATTTTTTACGGAAAACATCCATTTTTTAACAAAAAGAATGTATTAATTGGATGGTTCACAAGCCAAACCGAATAACTCCATTTTTTTAATTTTTTTTCTTGTTTTATGGAGTTAATCGTTTTGAAATGAAGCATCCAATTGTCCAATGGATTAAATGTCCTTTGAAGGCCAATAATAACCCCTTTTTCATTAATGCACACACCACTCATTCACACAATTACCACCTGCACATTGCAAGCTCCATGTCAATTTGTACACTGACAGGAACGGTGAGTCAGTGCTGAATTGTTGCATTGTTGTTTACGTCATAACTCGGGCCAGTTTTGATCTTCAATTCTGATAAATTAAAAAAAAAATATAATTAATTATTTTTGTATTTATATATTTCTTAATTGTTTTATGAATTACACTAATCACATAAACTTAAAGCATAGAATAAATAGAACCCATTTTTTCAATGCTTAAAGGTAAAGCACTTTTATGATTAATTCTGTTTTGTCATTAATTTAAAAATATATTTTTTGCAACGATACTTTCTTCGTGAAAAACACTCACTTAACCATATCCTTTCTGAGTGAATTTATTTGTCACAACCTACTGAGATGTGATTTTTGTACTCTAGTGAAAATTTAAGCAACATAATAAAACTTTTTAAAATTAAGCAGATTAATTCATTTATTCAGTTCAAATGCAACGAAAGTACATATCTTACAATACTAAAGTTATTTGTTTTGTGTATGTGTATTACAAGTTCTCGGAGTGTTTTTTGCAAATTTTACAATTACACGAGCTAGAATATAAGTTGGTCTAGCTAGATTGCCATGACCGCTAATCTAGTTACATATACCCACTAAATTGAAAAATGCACATTTGCCATCTATTCGACTTTCATTTCATTTAACTTGAATATGAAAGTTGATCTATAGAGTACAAACCTTGTGCAAGATTATAATGCCTCAACCAGTCAGACTTAAGAGCTTAAGTTACACGCCGATTGCACCACTTCGGTTAGTGCTACAATCAGCAAAATTTTATACGCTTCTCGTCACAAATAAACAACTGACCTCTAACTGACGATTTTCGTGGTCGTACCGCTCTCTTAAGTGGTCCAAAACGGAGCACAATTTAAGCTCTTAAGTTTGACTGGTTCAGGTTTAACTTGTAAAGAAGTTATCAAACGAATGTGATCTCTAAAAAGGGTTCAATTCTCTGGCGATTTTTTCTCCTCTACAATTTTTTTCTCCTCTCAGAGCCTCCCGTGTAAAAAATTGTCATGAAATTTCCATTCCAAATTGTAAAGCAATGAAGGGCTATTCTCACGAAATGATATTTAAACTTTATAATAGCACTAATTATTCATTAAGTTTGGTTTATACTAAGTAAATTGTGCTAAAAAATACATTTTAGTACGACATGTCGGTATTTGGTTTTAAGCCGTGTATCTAACAATAAAGATTTTGCAAAAAACAGAACAATTTATGTTTGAATACTAAAATAATCAAATTGGGAATACAAATAAATTTATTGAGGAATACGTACGGGTCCAAAATAGACAAAAAAATAATTCACTAGTATCGCCAAATTAAACTTGAATTGTGGCTAAAAGTCGCTTTTCAGTAGGATTAGGGTTAAATAATTATCTAAAAAAGGAACAAATGTAAACAAAAAACTTCTTATTTTATAGCACCAACAAATTAGGAACTAAATAATCAAAACAAACATGTAAGACAACACAACAAACTGAAAAATCAATAAATACACTTAATGGTTTTATAGCTCTTCAGTTTTTTTATTTTTATATCTGGAGTTTTTAGAATTACTTTAACTCAAAAGTATAATGTCCAATTTTACAAAATAAACATATTACGAAAAATTAGAATAATGAAAACAATCTCAATTTTGGCTATTTTTCAATAGAGGTCCTAAAATGCGAATAAGGTTTTTACCTGGGATGCATCTCTCAAGTAAAAATATTTTCTCTATGAAAATCAATTTTACAAATAACACTCGACTCAAAAAACAAACTCACTTTCATAATTCAAAATTATTTATCGTGCTACTTCAGGTTCCAACTTAAATAATATTTAGTTTGCAACATTGAAGGATCCGGCCCCTTTCAAGATGTAGTGTAACATAATCTATCCTAAACAATTCTGTTGGTTCTGAATTGTTAGTGATTGGCCTTGCAATTCATTATGCATTTTAATTTGTTTTTTGAGGCGCGTTTTATTTGAAACAATTAACAATTTTATTTATATTGACAACAATTTTATTGGTAAAGATAATTGAACTAGTAATTGGTCGACGTAGAGTATTACTATTGTGTATCTTAGGTAGGTTGTTTCATTTAGGAGTCACCCCATGATGACTTCTTATGCTGAATACATTACTTGCGGACACAACGATTGTCGCAATCGCTCCCGCCTACTCTTGCCGCAATCGAATTGAAATATTTTCTATTTTGAGCTATGGTTTACTCAAGCTTGCCGACTAAAAGCCGCCATTTTTATGTTTGCAATAATTTGACAAAAAATATAGATGTATTTGACAGATTATTTGTGATGTAAAACCAAAGATTTTAATAATATTATTAATATTATATAATACAAATATTATATTAGTCTATGTGTGAAATAGTGTGCTGTGTGATATATTTGGCTGTAAAACATGATGAATATCACAAAAAATCTAAATTATTTTTGATAAGGTTGTGAATTCTGTGCGACAACTATTCGAAGTCAGTAACTGATGAGATGCTAACGTGAGCAAAAGAAAAATCGAAAACCGCAACTGAGCAATTGCGTGATTCCTGGATAACGATTTAAATCATTACTGGTCGAAGATGTGTAACCAGCTATCGATATGGTAGCAGAAATGTTGCGGACTGGTCTATAATGGGCCAAGCAAATTTCGTTCAAGCTCAAATACTGGAGAAGGATGTAGTCAACTTTGAGAGTAATTTGTATGTAATCTAGGAAACTGTCCCGAATCAAGAATGATCTAAAAATTGATATTAATAATCGTAAGAAGATCAATATGATGACCGCGAAACATAATTGTGTCACCTAACGACACTAGTAAATTTGATTATACGGTAATGGTTTTTTAACCCATTGCCGCACACTTTTTAATTGACGACCGTGCTCAGAAACACACTTTTTGTTTTTCAATTGTTTAAGACATCCATATGAAATTGAGCGTCATTTATATGTTTGGAAGTGAAAATTATCACATTTTCTCACAGTTTTCTCATGAAAACTCTCGACGGCTATAGCCGTCATTTGCTCATCACATCATTTTTTCTATATATTTCCGCAAACAGAAACAAATGACGGCTATAGTCGTCCGATTTTTGTGCGATATATAGACAAATGACGGCTATAGCCGTCATTTGGGCGAATATAATAGGACGGCTATAGCCGTCATTTGTTTTTGTAGGCGGAAATATATCGAATTTCTAATCATGAAAAATCGCACAAAAAAACCATTGATATGTTATCTGGAATGTTACATCTTTTTTTGGATGTATTACTGAATAATTAACAAAATAATGCATTAGTACACTTCGTAAGAATGATGTTCCTTTTTTTATTAATTAAAATATGCAGGACGGCTATAGCCGTCATTTGCCTATATATCACCAAAAATATGACGGCTATAGCCGTCATTTGCGGGAAAGGGTTAAATAATTATTTCAGTGCAGTTTAATGTATAATTTTATAATTTTAGACAGTATTTGCTCTTCAAACGCAACTACAAGTAGTCTTAGGTCAAAATACAAAATTGATTGAAATAAAATGATATCATGATGTGCGCCTGGCCGATCCAGTGAACAAAACAGAGATAGGAAATTTACGGAAGCACCGTCAAAGCGAAACGGAAATTACAATAATTCCGAATGGCAACACATGTTCGCTGACATCCCGACCATCAACTGGACTAGCCACCATCGGTTAATATACAAATTCAACCAACTCCATCGTCGTCATTCGTCGAATACAATATTGAACGGAATTTTCTACAGGTATAGATGACCATTATAAACCGAAAACGGCAAGCATATTCGGCAAATACGCCACTATTTTGTATTGCTGCATGTGATTCGGGGTTACCAATAGTTGTGTCCGTTACCATAGATGGTACCCTAATGTTACGAAGTGAATACAATTCAATGAAGAGAAGGTCATCTAGATTCTTCATCACGCGGTATCAACGATAGTGATGAAGGGGCTGTAGTTGATATGAAGTAACAAATAAAAACTCAAAACTTTTTATTAAAAAATCAAATTTTTTATTAAATTTTAAGAGGATAAAAGGTTTGTAGGTGTGCTGGTTGTTCATATGCGTACACGTACCACCTGGATGACCACCACTACCGAATTGAGGTATTATTGTAATTAATTATTTGACTCTCATACGTATTACTATTCTGACTCCATGTATTATTTTTACTATTTACATTAAATTGTTATTTACATTAAATTATTTTAATTATTATTTATGAAAAATAAACTAAATGAAAATTATACAATGTGAGTTTTTCTTAATTATTTTTAAAGCGCGATACAAGTGACTACAACGACAACTTGTATCATGTAAAAACACCGAGAGAATGCCATCGTCATCCTCTTTACCTTCGTTTCTTTTATTCGACCGTACATCCGATTTCATTTCGGCCTTTCGTTCTCAATTCAAAATGTTACCCGATTATGTGGTGTGAAGTATGTCGTTTAACCGTGAACCCTTGAAGCCGAATTTAAGAATGCTGGAGGCAGCCACACTACTCCCTTGCCAGTGAATGTCCATGAACGCTTAACGAAAACGCGTGGGAAGTCTAGTGGCCCGTCCTGTTCGTGTTGTGACCAAATTCGGCTCACACTGAAAGTGAACCGTGCGTTTGTCATCCATTGAAGATTTCTTTTGGCTAACGTTAGGTTCTAAAATCGTAGGTTGAATCGTACTATTACATGTCGGCAAGTTTTCGTTTGTCTCACGATCGTTTGAGTCATATTCCGTAGTGAAACAAGGTTTTAATCTATTTATTGAAACATTGCAAGATTTACCCTTCATAAGTATGGTAAAATATTTTTCCGTACGGCTGCTGACGCTAAATGGTCCTTCATAAGGAGGCTGCAGAGATGTTCTAACCGCATCTGTTCGTACAAATACATGTGAGCATGAACTAAACTCTTTATGAATAAAGATCGATGCTTGATTTCCGTGTCGTGATGCAGGACTTGGTTTAATTTGATCAATTGCAGTTTTCAGTTGTTTGACAAATTCGGACTGGTAATCATGCTTATTACAACTGCCTACGAATTGTCCTGGCAATCGTAAACCTTCGCCGTAAAGCATTTCTGCCGCTGTTGCATTAAACTCCACCCGTAATGCTGTGCGCAATCCCAACAAAACTGTTGGTAACGAGATTGTCCAGTCTAGATGGTTATGACACATTAACGATGCTTTTAGAGAGCGGTACCAACGTTCGATAAAACCGTTGGCTTGTGGGTTATACGATGTAGTGCGTTTGCGTTGGAACCCCAATACCTTGGATAATTCCTGAAATAATTCCGATTCAAACTGCATTCCTCGATCAGTGACTATAGTTACAGGTATGCCAAATCGTGCGATCCAACTGTTATAAATTGCACTTGCAACTGTTTGTGCCTTGATATCCGCTACTGGAATGGCCTCTGGCCAGCGAGTATATCGATCTATTATTGTGACGCAATATTTCATACCGTTAGAAGTTGGCATTGGACCAATAATATCTACGTGAATTTCTTCAAAACGCTTGCTACATAATGGAAATTGACCAATAGGACTTTTGGTGTGGCAGTGAACTTTAGACTTTTGGCTACTTATACAACCTTTAGCCCATTTTCTAGCATCTTGGTTGACTGATGTCCAAATGTATTTACTAGCCAACATTTTAGTGGTAGTCCAAACTCCGGGGTGTGACAAACCATGCACCATATCGAATACTATTTTTCTGAATTCTTTTGGTATATACGGTCTAATACACTTTGTAGAAATGTCACTTTTTATTTCTTTGTCTGAATTTAATATTGGAATTTTTTTAAATTCGAGCGACTTATTTGTTTCAATTAAATCCTGTAACTCGCTGTCTTGACTTTGTGCTTCGGCAATCCTAGTGTAATCAATAGCTTCTGGTACATTAATTTTGCAAATGGGTGATAGAGTATCTGCTACAACGTTGTCCTTACCCGAGACATGTTGTATGTCATTCGTGAATTGCCCAATATAGTCCAGATATCTAAATTGCCTAGGTGAAACCTTGTTTGGATTTTGCTGAAATGCATAAACTAAGGGCTTATGATCCGTGTACAATGTAAAAGTGCGACCTTCCAGCAAAAAACGAAAATGTTTAATAGCAGCGTATGCCGCTAATAGCTCGCGGTCGTATGCGCTATAGCGTTTCTGGGTGTCCGAAAGTTTAACCGAATAAAAGCTTAAAGGCTGCCAACTATCCTCTACTTGCTGCTGAACTACTGCACCGATTGCATAATCTGATGCATCAACCATCATAGCGAGATGTGCTTTAGTGTCCGGATGCGCGAGGATTGCTGCGTCGATTAATTGTTGTTTGCATTTCACAAAAGCTATTTTCGTGTTATCGGTCCAGTCAATTTTACGTTTGTCATTCTTTTTACTCCCCTTTAAGTATTCGTTTAACAATGCTTGATTTTCAGCTGCATTTGGAACAAATCGCCGATAAAAATTGGTCATTCCGAGGAAGCGTCGCAATTCTACTATGGTTTTTGGTGGTTTAAAATCAGATATCGCTTGAACACGTTCTATCATCGGCTTAGTACCCGATTTATTAATAGTGTGGCCTAAAAAGTTTATTTCGGCCTTAGCGAATGCACATTTATTTGCATTGATAATTAATCCGTGATCCTGTACACGTTGAAAAATTTGTTCCAGATGGATCATGTGTTCGTTCATATCTCGTGAAGCGATCAAAAAATCATCAATATATGTATAGCAATAATTAAGGTCCCGAAAAATAGAATGAACAAATCGTTGGAATGACTGTGCAGCGTTTCTCAAACCAAATCCCATTCGAGTGAACTCGAACAACCCGAAGGGTGTTATGATAGCGGTCTTTGGTATATCTGACGGTTCCACTGGTATATGATGGTACGCTCGTATTAGGTCCAATGTAGAAAATATAGTACAGCCACGTAGTTGATGTGCGAAGTCCTGGAGGTGTGGTATTGAGTAGCGGTCAGGCTGAGTGACAGCATTCAGTGCCCGGTAATCACCACAGGGTCTCCAATCTCCACTTTTCTTCTGAACCAAATGTAGTGGGCTGGCCCATGGACTATCGGATGGTCTACAGATTCCTGACTGAAGCATGTAGTCGAATTCTATCTTTGCCGTAGCTAACTTATCCGGAGCGAGTCTACGAACCTTTGCTGCCGCCGGCGGACCTTTGGTTTGGATAAAATGAGTAACTGCATGCTTAATTGGTCTTATAACTGCACTGTCAATAGTAATTTCACTAAATTTTCTTAACAGACGTCCAATTTCCGTATCGATAGCCATGGCACTAATGGTTGTCAACGATGAAGACATTATATTGATAGTTCGTCCAGTCGTATGAAGAGTCGTAATCGGATCAATTATACGATTCCGTTTTATATCGACTATTAGCCCAAACTGCTTTAAAAAATCGGCTCCAATGATAGGTTTGGAAACGTCTGCTATAATGAACCTCCAGCTAAAATTTCTCCTAAGGCCTAAGTCAAGTTTTAAAATCCGAGTGCCATATGTATTAACTTGCGACGAATTTGCAGCGAACAGCGTGAACTAATTTTGATCCTTTTGTTTGTCTTCGAGCGATGGTGGAATGACAGATACTTCGGCCCCTGTATCTTTTAGATAACTGCGTTTGCTAGAAACATCGTATATTATTAGACGACAATTGGCACTATTGCCCCCCTCGCATGCCGTCATCTGCGGTGAGGAAGCTAGTTTTCCGGCTTTTGTACGTAATTTAAAATGATACCAGCATAAAGTGTGCCCTTTCGTTCCTGATGATCGAGACCTGAAGCGTTGTCGCGAACTACTTGCTCTGTCATTCCTATAATGTGTCTTTAATCCCTTAATTTCAAGAATAATTTCCTGAATTCTGACCTCAAGATCGGACTGAGTTTTTGGATTACATACTGCCGACACCTCGGTTCTACTTTCGCTAGAGATTGACATTACATTTGAATTGGAATAGGCCTCCAAAATTTTATCGGCCATAATTGCCAAATTCGTTAAGCTTTCGGTACTGGACGCCAAAATGATCTGTATTTGTTGCGGTAAACGTTGGACCCATAGTTTTTTTTAGTAAGTCTTCTGCTAGTTGTTTGTCAGCTAAATTCCTCATTTCACGCAACAATTGGGTTGGCTTTTTGTCGCCCAAGTCAAGGTCTTTTAAAAGCTTCTGTAGCTTAGCATCCGCTGACTCTGTTAATCGAGAAATTAATGCTTGTTTTAAATCGTCATATTTATTGTCAGTTGCAGTCTGTAACACTACATCGCTAACCGTGTTTAACGCTCTTTGATCGAGACCCGCAACAATAATATTGAATTTGGTTTGTTGTTGCGTAATATTAGCGTTCATGAATTGTGCCTCCATTTGGGCAAACCAAAGTTCTGGCATTTCGTACCAAAAAGGAGGTGTCTTGACCGAAACCCGTTCCACGAAACTACCGTGTGACTTATCATGCTTAACTTTGCGAGGAGATGCTTCGCCTCCATTTTTACCGCTTTTACCGTTAGCTTCGTTGTCCGAATCCATGATTAAATGATTTTATATTTTCACACACAAAAACACTATTTACAAATACGTAATATATGTGTATATACGATTATAAAGCAAAATATTGCAGACGACCGTCGATATTAAAAATAGAACGAAAATCGAATATGATATCGGATGAACCCAGCAACGAATAACCGAAACATATGGAAGGTAAAGAAAACAAAAATGGACTCACCCGATTTGTAGATGAATCCGATGACTGCTTTTCCTTCTTCTATGATGATTTTGTTTGATGTTGCCAATTTTTTGATTAAAGATGATCAGGTATTTGTATTTAATAGTGCTGAAAGTTTGCGATGCTGCTCGATGCTCCAAATAATATTAGATTTAGTTTCAGTGAGCCGTGACCATTTGTAGTATCATTACGATGTTGGCATATGGTTTTTAGGTTATCTTTTGTCAATCTTTTAAATTAATTGCAGCACGTTACGTTGTATTATGATAACTAATATTCCTTTTTGTCGGGGTCACCATTTGTAGGTGTGCTGGTTGTTCATATGCGTACACGTACCACATGGATAACCACCACTACCGAATTGAGGTATTATTGTAATTAATTATTTGACTCTCATACGTATTACTATTCTGACTTCATGTATTATTTTTACTATTTACATTAAATTGTTATTTACATTAAATTATTTTAATTATTATTTATGAAAAATAAACTAAATGAAAATTATACAATGTGAGTTTTTCTTAATTTATTTTTAAAGCGCGATATAAGTTAACGACAACTTGTATCATGTAAAAACACCAAGAGAATGCCATCGTCATCCTCTTTACCTTCGTTTCTTTTATTCGACCGTACATCCGATTTCATTTCGGCCTTTCGTTCTCAATTCAAAATGTTACCCGATTATGTGGTGTGAAGTATGTCGTTTAACCGTGAACCCTTGAAGCCGAATTTAAGAATGCTGGAGGCAGCCACAGGTTCTTGGATTTAATCCATAACATAGTTGTAAAAAAATAAGGTAGGAAACAAAATGTTGGTCTACGCAATGGCGGTCCGGGTTATATCTATTGGTGACTAAACCACCAACTAGACAAGCACTCAAAATGTCACCATACAAAACAAATGTCAATTTGGCATAACAAGCACATCATATTTGCATGGATCCTACACCACGGGAGCACACATTATCTAAATACTTCAAATTTCACTTCGGGATATTTAACGGTCATTTCACGACAGCACCGCAAAAAAACACCATCAGACTTTCGCATAATATTGGCCTTATGTACCGAAGTCATTTTCGTGCGATTGTCTTTGGCATATTGAAACGTGAATTCTGCGACAGGCTAAGCCTCTTCCGTCATCAATTTTATAATCTGAACCACAGCATCAACATTTTCGTGCTCAATAAACGAGTATTCACCTTCTATGTTCTCACGAATTATAACTATGCACTGGTCATTAAGCAGTTCTAATTTTTTTGCTGTAAATTTGATTGACTTCTGCTTAAGGTTAAATATTTATTATTTATATATAGTTATGGAAATAAAGATTTCAGGGTACTTATAGTAAAATTACCTGTAACAATATTCGCCAAAATCACTTTTAACTTTTTCCCTCCATTCCGACATGATTTGAAAAATTTGACATGCAAAATGACGTAACAAATAGACTTATTTTGAGCAATGACTAACTTCAACTCAAAACTGCAGAATTTTGCCGCAATCGCATCCGAAAGTATGTTTGCTACATTAATGTTTTTCCTACTATCTCAGAAATTCTACATTCATTTTGTCATAAAGTAACCAATCGGTTTAGTTTGTTTTGAATGTAAATATAGTTGTTCCTTCCGACTGTCTCATAAACATTTGTATCTGCTGAAATTGACTTAAGCTAGTTTACGTAGTTCGACTAATTTACTACTACAATAATGTAGTAGTATTATCCGCTTGGGCTATAAATACTGAAAAACTTCTTTGTAATATAAATATCACCCCAAATATTTGTATCATTGCGATCGTAACGTTGTTGTATCTTTCTATGTTTCTAAATTTAGTTAAATTGATTACTAATTCATTACAAAGTAATCAACTCGGTCATCCCTAATTTTTATTAGGTTACCTTCAGTGTCTGCAATACTCTGAATATAAGGAACAGAATTATACGGAACTGGAGAGCAAAATGTTACTTCCACCATGTTATTAATTTTCCGGCTTGTTGTGTTGTCTTAATGTTTGTTGTGATTATTCGTGTTCTGCAAATGACCGGCAAAACTCATTTGTCATCTGAAAGCTGTGTGCCGATCTTCTCATTGTTCGCTTCATCAGGGGTTCTATCACTGAACATCGTCCGGATTGAGTCATCGTACCTGTGTTGATTCAGTGGATAGTCTTCCTATGTTTTGTAACTATTAAAATTCGTTTCAGTATTTAGCATAAATTGATAATATAAAACTGTGTGCAAATGGGCAGAATACCCAGACATAACGGATCATAATAAATAATAAAAATATTAGAAATGACTGCCGTTAACCTTTATGGATGATTGAAGTTAGTCATAATAAGACTACCCATCCCATGTTAATGTGTTTTTACCATAATAGGTGTTAAATTTAATGGATGATAATACCAGTGCGACACAATGAAAGCTTCGCAATATGTTAATGGGTATTTATACAAAATATAATGACTTTTTCAAAAGCTGTAACTTTTCATTTTAGTACAACAATATTTTCTCATTAAAATTTCTATTTTTGATTGTTAAGTTGTCGTCTTATTCATAATTAGAAGAACATCACAAAAAAAAGTAAATACCGCTGTGAAAGAAAAAAATTATAATAGATTTTCATTTAAAATGTTTCATTGCAGGCTTGCTCGCATTTATTTAGTTTTTACAATTTGTATATCCATTTAACGAAAAGTATAGTTTTAAGTACTTTCGTGTAAACAATTGATATTTAAGTACAAAGCTTTGATAAAAGCAAAGAAGCATAAAGACACAAGTGTTGTAAAATACATAATATTATATATACGAGTAGATATACTCGTTTCTATACAAAATAGTCTAAATAATATGCAGTACCGAACAGTACCGATTCTGAGGTGTTGTTGCCAGGAGTTTTAGAAAAGTTTTAGCAGCTTCATTATTATCGACGGTTATAACCTAGATTCTTTTTGTAAACTTCATGATTAAAAGATAGTACAGTACTAGGGGTTCAGTGGGAATGCAATAGATTTTGAATAAGCAAGACAGAGGGACGTTACGACCGAATTATAATCACTAAAGCATTAATGGTGCGAAGGATCAATTCGGATGATGCTATACAGTGATATAAGTGCTGGACATAAAAGACTTGAAGGAGATGCTTAAGGTACGGGAAGTTTAGTGACTACGAGGAGTTTTGGAATGCGACGAGGCAGGAAAAGGATCGAAACAGGATAAGCCAGTAGCAGAGCAGATTCATGAAGATGAGTCCATAACATGGATTAGTCACTAAGTAAGAGGTTGTAAGGCTACCACAACGATCAAACCCTAATAGATAACAAGATCACTAATGTCATATAATGGCTTTCAAATGAACTTTATTAAACCAAATATGTGCCATTTTAATCGATGACCATTTTTCTGGTAGATCCCATCTTCATTCCCATGAAGATCATTCCCATGATCCCATCACTGTAGAACTTCTGTGGTTTAGAGGCAAAAAATCGAGACAACTCATTTTCGTATGTCTCTTTTGAATTTAATGTAAAACCATTAAAATGGTTCTGTATGGACCGGAACAAATGGTAGTGGTTAAGACTATATGGTGCATGATGTGTATGGTCTAGCGTTATCATGATGGAATACAACGCCCTTTCTGTAATCAATTCTGGACGTTTTAACTGAATTGCTTGTCTTAAACGCGTTAGTTGCTGCCAGTAAAATTAGAATCAATTGATTGGCTCGGTGGCAGCACTTCATAATGCACGATTCCTTTCCAATCCCACCAAACACACAGCATTACCTTTCTTGCCGTCAATCCTGGCTTTAATACCGTTTGGGAAGCTTCACCTCATGGCTCGATATCGCAGCGTGCCGCAGATAGAAATCCGGTACATTAAATTTGTAGCTGTTAATTCTTGAGGTACCCAAACGTCAAGTTTTTTTGTATCCAGCCATTTTCAAATAGTTTTCTTTTGTGATCAATATTTACTTCTTTACCAATTGCATGGCTTCTTTTACGCCCCTCTCTTTCAATTTTCTGCATGATTTCATAAACTTCTCCAATGGTTGGTCGACCAGAGCGAGGTGCATCTTTGCCATCCATATTTCCAGAACGAAAGTGCGCGAACCATTTCTTTGCTGCTGATTTTGATAAAGCACCTTCTCCATAAACAGCACAAATTTTTTTGCAAGCCTAAGCCGCGGGTTTACCTTTGTCGTAATAAAATTGTAAAAGATATAGAATTTTTTCATTATTTATCTCCATGTTTAAAATGTTGTATCTTTTTATTCACTACACCAATTTTAATGTTTTGTATGTCAAAGTGCAAGCTGTCCCCTTTCATAAGAATTGCCAGATACGATCAATAGTTAGTGAGATAAAATGAATGCAAAACCATCTACCGGGAAAAAGGCCTCGAACTTTTCTCCTACTTATTATTATGAAAACATGAAATAACCAACATGGAAACAACAGCGGTTACAATGAGGTGATTGGTGAGGCAGTACCATTCACGTCCTGATGAATATAGATTTGACAAATAATATCACTCAGCGTAATGTTTCAAATTTTATTTATTTACGACGTTTAAACCTTATAAGCAAATCCATATTTTCACTGTTCAATTCAAGCCATATATTTAGTAATATTTTATAGGGGATTAAAGGTACTGATTTTTTATTAAATTGATAAATTCAACGTCTAAAATTCGCATTTCAGTTCGTAAATAATTTTAATAATTGACGAACAACAATCCAAAATTTAAACTTCAATTTTCTTCCGTAATTTAAAAAATTACAATACCACTAGAAAGTACAGAAATTGTCTCAAGTGATAAAAAACGAAGCTCGCTTAATATGATCTTCAATTTCTACATTTCACACAGTCAACTATACACCAGCAAATATAACACCAGTTTAAAAACAAAGGTTAAATAAATAAATGTTTTAATGTCCGCCAAGCATTGTTACTCATTTTGTATTAGAATGGGGAAGATTGTTTCATGATTAATCGTGTTTTTACTTTTATGTACTTTTGTCACTTTATTCAAATTAATTATAAATAAAAACTTAGTTTTATTTTTTTTTTCATATTTTAACAATATTTCGTAAACTTCCTTATTTTTAAATATCGATTTCGGAATGTTATTTCTTCTTCAGTTTATCAATACCTATATAATAAATAAGATCAATGTAAAATTATGAAATGTAGTACTTATTGATAAACCGAGGAAAATCAAAAATCGATATTTAAAAATAAAATTGAAAAAAACACTGTAAGGAAGATTTAAAAAATAATTTAAAAATTCAAAAAAATAAATCTACTTTTTTTTTATAATTATTTTGAATATAAAGTTTTAGTATGGCATGGCATACTTGCTCTAAAAAATCACAGAGTAAAGGATATCAATTCGTCTCTGTTTCTTTCTTCCGAAAATAAGATTTCTACTTAACTGGTTAATCTCGTTTAGATATACTAGAAACCATAAAAACACAATCATAAAAACATCGTTCAAATATAAAACTTATTTAGTTTATTGATCATTGTGTTGCTGGTTATAAATTCAATGTATCAATTACCTTTTGTTTAACAAGAATATCATAAAATTCACTACAACACTTTTTCTATCAACATTCAACACGTTGTAAAAATTAAACTTTATGTTTTATAACGAATCAATTCGCCAGCTGCAAACGCGCTCAATGTGCAAAACGATTTTATGGATCGCATGTTTAGGAAAGCCAAATCAAGTATATAGAAAACGTGAACATAGTTATGAGGTTTCTTTATCGCCATTTTGTGCTTAATATGGGCCATAAAATTATTTCACATCGAATATTATTATCATAAAACCATGAAAATGTTCTTGAACAGATGGAAATGTTATAAATTATTACTGGTACAATGGTAAAGTATTCCCAACTTGCATTTTAGCATTATTTATGTCTTACGAAATAAACTTAAAAACTAACAATTTTTATTATTATATCTACATCTACCGTTATTATTATGATTTTCCATTATATTATCATGCTTTTTATATACATTTTTTATATGTGTGGGACATGCAAGAACACCAACTCACAAAAAAAAGAATGCCATAAAATATTTTCCTGCTGTACACAAAATAATAATATTGTTCTCTTTTCTTACTTTATTTTCAGATTTGTTTACCTTTTTGACTCGTGATGTGATAATAATACAGTGAATAAGCTTTTTTATATTTTTGTGTTAAAAAAATTATTATTTTTCATTTTTCATTGTTAAAATCCAAAAAGAATAAATTTCAAAATAAATGTGTATTTGTGATTTTTTTTTTTCGAGATTCATAATATACGAGTAATGTTACACAGTGAAATATTCCAATGGTGATAAAAAATTTAAAAATCATAATAATTTATACTCCGTAAATGGATCATAGTGAGTTTTATTGAAAAATGAAGTCAGCTATTTTATATCCTTATGGATCTTTACGGCAGAACGGTTGCTGTCGTATGCTTCATGCAAAACATTTAGCTTTAACAAGTGCAGTGTACACTCTTGTAAGTACTTTATAATATTGCCATTTATTAACTAAATTTTTAGAGTAAATCGATTGTTTTTTATTTCACATAAACTAAATTATTTCATAATACAAATTATATTGTACTTAGGTGAGATTTATAAAATATTATTCTAAATTATCTTAATTAGAACTTTATTCTGTGGGATATTGTTCATTAGTATTTTTATGGCATTCAGAACCACAAGAGCTCTGAACTATTAACTATAATAATTATTCCACAAACTCAGTGATTTATGTCTATATGATCAAGAATCGCTTCAAGTCAAATTTCTAACAGCTTTCCTAAAATATGTAATGCGCATCTGTGGTTTGCTAGAAATACTGAATCTTTTCTGTCGAAACGTATAACATTATTCAAATTAGAAATTTAAACAATATGTATACGTGTAAGTGTGTAGCACCACTCTCGGAAACTGACGATCCACAAAGGCGCGCCCAATCAGAATATTCTTCAGTATACCAATTTTGTCCCGAAATGTGTGAAACGAAATGAGTGTAACCGGAATGATATAGTAGTAGCATATGTATTAGTGGTAGTTTCGTGCGTATCAGTCATGCCACACGAGCATTTTTTGTATTTTGGCATTTTTTTTCTACCAATGTTTTGTTCTGCTCTCTCTTAAATAAAATTTTAACTAAAATGAGTAAAAAACGTCCTTGAAATATTTTTTATTTCATTTATGTTTGAGTTGTGTGGTAGAACAGAAAATTTGTTTAAGTCGCAATTAAAACTTGTATCATAGGTAAACGGGGAAAGAAACGAAGAAAAATGCGGCATTTTTTTTTACGTGTGGCATGAGCCTATGATTGCTTTTCTGCATATGCAAGTCACGTGTCATTCTTTTTTTGTTTTTTCATATTAACTCTTCCAGTGCAAACATGATTTCGGCTAGTGTATTGAGGAACACGATTGCGCTTTTTGGCACTCAAAGGGTTAACCATTGTAAACGCCATATTTTTGCGTTGTTTATGTATTTTCGATTTTTTTATAATTTCTAAAATTTATGAAATTTAAAATAAATTTACCTATAAAATTTTATTATTAGATGTAAAATTAATTTATGATAATAGATAATATAAAATATATTGGCATGTTAAATATTGACACTCCACAGCTCGAGAGCAGACGTAATGTGCTGAGAAAAGGAAGTAAGCACCATAAAAATTAAACCGATTCGCCCGGAACGCGTTATTTTGGTACTGTTCATCATACAAATGACACAAATACGAACAAAAGAAAAATACAAATACAAGGACATAATTGTGTATTATACACTGTGTACGTATTCGATTTTTTTTGCTTCACTCATTTTAAATGAGTAACTTACGCGACGAAAATCGATACTCAAATTTTAAAAATTTTGATTTTCTAACCATTTGTACTATATATTGTCCTTTAAACAATTACACTAGTTTTAAGTGTTTACCATAATTCACAATAAGATAAAAAGACGTTATTTTAAAAAATCTGTCGAAATATTATTCTTATATAACAAAAAGCGTATATTGGTATTTATTAAAGCAGATCCAAAAATTATCAAAACCAAAAACAAACACCAGTTTGACATCGCTAAACACGCTATAACATTATTATTAGTATCCGGGACTCTCAATATGAAAGTTGGCCTGGAAAATTTTCCACCGATGACCATCAGCAAACCGATTCAATCGAGACCTTTTCCAAGTATAACACTTTAAACGTTACGTTTGTAAAAAATTTTGAAATTTTCACGTGTATTTTACTCAACCTGGAAAATTTTCTAGCGATAACCATTGACAAATTTTATTTTGCTATAAGTAAAATTATAACATATTCTTAAGAATTGAGATATTCTAGTTGAATCAACAAAATGCGAAGTAAATATTAAATTTTACATTTTTTTATAAAATATTCGTACGTGGCATGAAGTTAATTTCACATTTCAAAATTTGTGAAATTTACTTTGCGCTACTTCGGCTCAATTTCAACAGAGATTTTAAATTAATTTACCTGTATTTTTTGTAGGCTTTATCCTATTATTTTTTTCATACTGTGTTTGTACACTTGATAAACTGTAAATCTTCTGCATTTGAAGATCCCACGATTCATTCCAAGGCTGACTCCAATGCATCCGATCTTTTTTGTTTTTTCTAATGTATCGATTTCATTTTACAGAATTTTTGTTCAACTATTTTATAAAATTTTACTTTGTTATTGACTCTACTACCAATAAATGTATTTATTGATATGTTATTTTCTAAATTTCTTAATTCTATTGGGTGTACGAGTATTAACTGAATATTTCCTATCTGTAGCTGAGTTTCTATTTTTAAAATGGGGTCTTGATGGAAATTTTTAATTTCTAGTTTTTGTTTTTTACTAAATTAAATTAAGATTATCAAAATTAGAACTTTCGAAACCTTTTCTGAAATGGAAATTTTAAAAGTGTTGATTGTTATATTGGTAATTTCACCCCTTGGTTGGCTTTTTGACCTTATGTTCGGTTTCAAAAATACTGATTGATTATCTACGAGAAATGTAAGTTTCTTTTGTACCATTAAATTTTATCATTTTGTTCTTAGTGATTTCTAAACTATCGTTTACACTCATTAATATAGTATTTGCCTGTGCCCGAATATCATTTTGGATTATTATTCTTTATAAACCTCGTTTGGTGTGAAACCGGTTACGAATTCACAGAGTTGTTGTATAATGCCATTGATAGTTCTTGTGGCAGTTATAAAGTATTAGAATTGGGAATTCTATTTTTTATTTTTATTTTGATTTTATGATTATTTCTAAATTCTTTATAGTTTGTTTTTTGATAGGCGAATTTCCTAGAATCGGAATGGGGTGAGACGTTTCGAAATTATTTATTTCCAAAATTAACTTTGGCAAATGTTATTTGTTAGGTGGTTCTGGATCACTCGATAAAATATTTATCGTTGTTTTATTGTCTTTATTACCAGGTTGCATCATAACATTTTGATTTTATTTGCTTTATTTTGGGTACAAACCAAACACTCACCTCTGTTTGATTTATTTTGAAAATAACTGTGTGGTGTTAAAAGATGTCCATTGGGTAGTACGATCGAATTTGAATATTTTATGGTTCATTAATCATTATTATCAATTTTAGTATTTTGTTTTGCCATACGTTCGAATTCCAGAACCCTATCAAAAAATGTATACAATTCTAACTCATAGTTTATATGAATCTTATGAGCTTTATCGTACATTTTCATTTTACTTTATGAATGCCAAGAAATTTGTTACAGTCATCTTAAGTGGTTTTATTTACCTTCCTCCATTCTTTTTGGTTGAGCTGGAGGCTGCCAAGTTTGAACAATCTCCTTTTTTGTTGTATAATCCGTGGACTGATATAGTAACATGTTGTTTGTTTGCTCATAGCTGGGAGAGCTTATGTCTATCTTCCAATGATTCCAGTAAATCTCTCGTATTTCTTAGAAAGATGCTGGGTACCTGGCGTATAATATGTCCTTCGTATTTCCCTCAATTTTAGTTGTCACCGCTAAAAATATATTTTAAATTATTAGATTGTGACTATTGGCTCGAACATGGCTATCGTTCACTCGGCGGTTTTTAGCTAAACCATTTCTTGTTATTATTCCCGTTGAAAGGTGGGACTGATTGGATCTGGTATCCTAAATAAATCTTGTGCATTCGATTGCGGGGAATTTCTTCTATTGTGGTAGGTGGAGCTATTCCAATTTTTTCGTTGAGAAAGCTTATCAATTGATAACATTGACTTTGTTTCTCTGATAAATTGACGTGTTTTGGGAAGGTGTTTTTTCTACCGACCCTATTTTTCGGTTTTTTGTATAGATATCAGAACTTTGTTTCTTCTGTCAGCATCTTCTTTTATATAAGGAATCGTGTGTTCTTTTTGAATCTTGGCAATAATCTGCTTTTAATTTTTTCGCATCTATCTTGTAGTGCGCGATGGTTAACGATTGATGCTAATTTTGTGTCATTCTTGTAGTGCGCAATTAACTAAACCTTACGTACGTATATCTTTTGTCTATCTTGTAGTACACAAATTCGAAAAGGGGGTTAATATTTTATATTGGTTGAAACTGGGATTGTTGTGTCTATCTTGTAGTGCACAGTAAAAAAAAATCAACATTTAATTTAATGAAAAATTAGAGAACAAGATGATACTTTTATTATTTAAGAAGAATTCTTACCTTGATCTTCTGATATCGCGATAATTGAACAGAGACCGCATTGAAAAGGCGTTAAATGTGGCACAAATATGGCATGGCGTCATCTTAACTCCTTTGAACGGTTTCCACCCTTATTTCAGGCTGTTGCTATCCCAATGATTGTCTTGTAAAACTTGGCTATAACTCAGACCAATTATGCTCTACTCCTTTTCTCTGGTTAAAAAAGGTATTCTCTGGTCAATCCTTTAATAAAATTATAAATAAATAATTTAATAAAATTATAAATAAATATTAGGCAGCTTTATTCAAAATATATGTGTGCACTCCAAACTTAATAACTTATCTAACTTATTTATCTTATAGATCAGATTGCACGTTATAATGTTTTCGTGGGAATTGTGCATCTTGCGTGTTGTTATGCTGTGAATTATGCAGTCAGCATATTAGGCTAAGATAACTGTTGAAGATGACTACTTGCATAAATTCCTTTTCAATTGTTTTGAAAATAATTTATTGCAAACTTTTTTTGTTCATGATGTGCACCTTTGGTGCCCGAAGTAGATTAGTAATATCAAGATCTAGCTGGCGGTATATGGCACATTTATCTAGGTTTAACATTGCACCAAAGAATGTAAATTTTGTCTGTTAATTTTAAAAGGCGCTTACAAAAATATTTATAGAGAAATACTATATCTGGTTCAATTACTTTAGATAAGTTTTCAGAGTAATACAAATATTTAATGTGAACCTTGTATCTTGCACTCGAACTCATTCATATTTCGCTCCAAAATCATTCTGGTAATACTATTTTAATTTAACCAACAATAAATGTAAATAATCCAATGAAAATGTGGGAGTGGTAGTTTTTAATGTTTTCAAATCTAATAAAGGTTATACATTATTATACATTATTCCTTTACAAAATATACAAAGTCATACAGTAAATTTATACTGCACCTGGCTTTGTGTATTTTATAACGAGAAAATGTAAGAAAATTTTCATTAGCTTTGAAATTGATATTATTTTATTAAAAAACGCGTCTGAAAGTTATTAGTAGTTATTAGTGTAGATGTATCCAAAAAAGCTAGTATATACAAAAGTAATATATACCATCATCGGACGATGATGGTACATATATACGTATTGCTTTAATTTTTATGGTATTATAACAGGTGTTGGAAATAACCTACGTCAATTTGAGTTTATCTAATGATGAATATGTCACAAGGTCAGATTTGGAATTTGTATTAGGTACTTATTTATACTTTTTGCTTGAGGCATGGCTCTGTTTTCTAAGACAATATAGCTCCACATCTACATTCAACATTATCAAACTCTATTCTCATAAATCATAAATCACATTTTTTATCGGACAATATATGCATAAATCACTGCCTTCTTTATGTTTTTCACAACGTTCAAAATGTTAAAATAATTCTGTATTCATGTGTATATTCTACCCACTCATATGTTTTCGATTTGTTATAATTTGGCAGCATTTTTGGCACATATAAAAAACTGAAAAAATTTCTAGTAATGCAAAATAAGTGAGTCGTTTTATTGATTATTAATTTTGTTTTAACCAACCACTACCAAACTTATATAGATATTAGATACGAGTGTGTTCATTTGTAAACGATCGAACTAAATTTATTGAATTTTTAATTTAGAGGTGCACACGTCTAACATTACCTTCATATAGGACCAGTGAAGTGTAGTGCTTTCCAAAAGTAATCACGTAAAATAACTGCAACCCGTTGTAGCTACCCTCCGAGTAGATTATGAACCCGCTTAAATGTTGGGACCGTAGATTAGAGGATTTATACACCAAAGTAGTGTTGTCCGTAGGTTTAGTCATTTATTTGAATTTTTGACTCATATATGGAAAAATTATCAGAATCACAACAATCAGTTTCTCATCAGGTCGCGACGACTGACGTATATTTACATTGGAATATTGTCTATATATTTAGAACAATACCATGTAATTGTAGTACTAGCGAAAAACTGCCTAGTCTATGAAATTGGATTCTCTCAAATTTCTCTATATTCATTCTACAATTAACTGTTTTAACTCAATAATTTCATCCGTTCGAAACTAATTCTGGTGATTCTGACAAATTTTTGACAAGTTAATTGTGTATAAGTAAGTCTCGATAATCATAGTTGTTGTCATCACACAGATTGACGCTAAATGGAAGAATTTCCTACGACTGTGTATGTAATTCGAGAGTGCTGAAAATATACCAATATACGGAACAATCACAACAAAACCCTTACAATAAAATAACAAAGTAAAAATTAGTCATTTATGTTCAGGTTTTTTTTTTTTGCTAAACATTTAATCGGCTTCTAGTATGTGGGCTAGGTAATTTTAATGGTATGTGTTAATTATTACTTATATTGTAATTGCAAAACCAGAAAAGATCTACAAACTTTTGTTTTGCTTGATCAAAAAAAAAAATCAAACAAAAAAATTTTAGAACAAAAAAAACGATATAATTCCAATTTTGATTTTACATTTAAAAATTTTAAAAATAATTTTTCAGGCTTTTTTTGAACTTGTCCTATGATAAACTAAAGCCTACGACGACCTATTTGTCGTTGACGATGTTGAATGATTTAGACCAGTGGTTCTTAACGTTTTTTACTCGCGGTCCTGTGAAACGGCATTTACTAATAAATGGCGCCATTTATCAATGTACCTTTCGACAAACCACGTCATCGGGCCAATGTTTTCTTTTGAAATCTGTCAACAACACCCAATTCATAACAATACAAGTTTCATACAATAACTCATGTTTTTATACTTATTAAAAATGTCGAGTTCTGTGACTACATATTACGATTTAGAAACAAGATTGATTTCTTGATATCATTTGAAGAAAACTTATCCAGAATCACATCGAATGCTTGTCAAAGCTTACGGTGAGTATGCTCTTGTAAATAAATCACAATGCTATGAGTGGTTTAATAAATTCAAGAAGGTGGAATACCACCAAAAAAGTTTGAATTGAAAGTGTCACGACAAGCCGTCTCCATACGTTTAAAAGCCATGGGACAGATCCAAGAGCTGGGAAAATAGGTTTCGCATAAACTGAATGTAGGGGCAACTGGAAAATCGAAAAACCACTTATGAAATGAAGCTCGTCAGATACAAAAGAAAGTCATTTCTCGATCGAATTGTGACTAGCGACGAAAAATCGATCTATTTTGAGAATTCAAAGTGTAAATATTCTTGGGTTTATCAAGGACAATCATCGACATCGACTGCAACGCCAAATCTCTTCGGACAGAATACAATGTATTTGGTGGGATCAGAAGAGTGTGATTTATTTTAAGCTGCTAAAATCTAGCGGAACCATAAATATTGAACGCTACCAACAACAAATGATCAATTTGAATCGAGCTTTGTGTGAAAAACTACCAGAATATGATAAAAGGACACAAAGTGATTTTGCTTCATGGTAACACACCATCACACAAAGCAAAACCGGCCATGGAAAAGTTCGAACTACTTAATTGGGAAATACTTTCACATGCGGCTTACTTGTCAGACTTGGCTCCATCCGATTATCACTTCTTTGCATCGATGGGACACACTCTACGTCCTAAGAAAATGTTCGAAAATGGCTCGATACCTATGGTTCGCCTCAGAAGAAGAACAGTTTTTTGGCGTGGCATCCACGCATTGCCAGAAAGATTTGAAAAATATATAACTAGAAATAGGCAATACTTTGAATAAAATACTCTTAATCATTATAATACGATGAATGTGTACTTTTTACTAAAAAATTCCGGTTTCATATTTACAGACCTGGTAATTTATTTTTTTATTAATACTTTATTTTTTTATATAATTTAATAAATAAAAACATAGGTTTCAGTGGTTAAATAAAAACATAACTATTAGTTCATTATCTGTTTTTATTTTCTTACTTCACAATTTGGTGTTAGGATTACCATATTTGCATTTATTTCTTCTGTACCAACAAAGTTGTATGTAGGAAGAAATAAGAAATAAATATTAGGTACGAAGATTAACTAAATTTCCGGGTTTCACACATAGATGGTGCTAGCGACACAACTAAATGTTATTTATATCAGACGTTGTGTTTTGTTCATAACGTGGACACTTGTTAACGACGACCACTGGTAATACCAGCACAGATCGCAATGCCAATTTTTTTTTTCTAAGAACGAAAATGTCTAGTTTTGTGCCAAACAAACAGCATTTGCGGGAAGCTTTGCTTTTCTGTTTCAACAAAAAAAAAAAAAAATGCAGCTGAAGCACGTCATTTGCTTGAGGAGGCCTACGGCGAGCATGCACCATCCAAAACTACATGTAAAGATTGGTTTAAATGCTTCAGAAGTGGCGATTTCGACATTGAGGACAAGAAGCTCTCCGGAAGACCAGAAACATTGGCAGATACCAAGCTGCAAGCGTTATTGGATGAAGATGATACGCAAACTAAAGATAAACTTGCGGAGGCATTAAATACAACTCACTAAAGTATTTCAAAACTTTGTTTTTTTCAATTGTAATGGTGTTATTGTATTTTTTATATTTCTATTGAAATTTACTTTCATTTTACAAAAAAAACCCGGAAATTTAGTTGCACACCTATAGTAAAATAAATAAGGGAATTTTATCTTTCTTTTTTCACTTTTCAATACGATATTCGGTTATACATCAATTTTCTTTTTATTATATTCTGAAGGAAATTTTGTTAACGTTGGCGGCCCTCTGCAATCTTCTTGTGGACCCCCAGGGGGCCAAGGCCCTCTTGTTGTTAAGAATCACTGATTTAGACAACCAATTAATTTTCTCCATAGTTTGTGGAATGGTGTTTTATTGCTTAAAACTAATGGTTTTGAAATGTTCTGAAAGGTACATGGATCGATATGTTTCCAAAATATAAGTTGAATCAATGTCCCCAAGCAAAACGTTTCCAATTAAAGCCGCGCCAAAGAGAAGTCGTCTATTTTCAAACGTGCAAATTTTGTAATCCGTGCATCTTGTAGCGTACGGAGCTACCCGAGTCACATTTTTATGGAATGGTAAGGTCGTAATTCCAGGCACTTTTCTTTAACAAAAAAAATCAGAAACTTCTTTGGAATCCTTTCAATTCTTTCAGTTGAGATGGAACCGTAAGCATAATGGAGTGAACATAAGGTTTGAATATCTTTAAATTCACCTGTCCATCTTTTAACAAATCCAAACATGGCATTTCCGACAAATGTAACACCTAAATCTATAATCTGAATCTCTTCGCAACCAGTGATCAAAAAGAAAAATTAGTTCGTTCTTTTACCGCACTACGAAGTACGATAGAAAATAAAAAATAAAAATATTCTTTCTGTACGGAACGAACACAGTAAAACTAAACGTATTCTTCCCAAGTAAAAGCACTGTTTTTTGTCATTTTGCAGTTTTGTGCTCAAGCACAAGAACGATTTATGATACGGATATTTTTGTTATCTGCCTTGACATACGAAGACAAAATTATTTTTGCTTCGATGGTGTGATGTATGTACTACTTACGAAGTAGTTCTTATGTATATTTTCCGTAAAGGGTTTTATCTAAGCATGATAATATCATATAAAAATGACTGATAAATATTATTGTAAATTATGATTGTAATTCTATAAGTTAGCTGAAAATTTGATTGATTTAAGATAATGGAGGCTTTTAATTTATATGAAATTTAAATTATTAAAAAGTTTTAAACCAGAATAAACTTCGTGCATGAGGTTCAGGGTTTACCTATCGAATTAGTTATTTTCTATATCAAACCATATGAAGTTTAAAGTTGCGTAAGAAATGGTAAACCAAATGATTTCATTTACCGATATAGACATTACAGTAAAACCTCGATTTAACGGACTAATTGGCGGTCCGTTAAATCCGAATGTTTTTAAATTTAATCGAATCGATCGAATTTAATCTGGGACGGAACTCAAGCATTTCTTAGCCGATTATGTTGGGATTCGGTATGTTGGATGGAAATGGGTTTATTAAATTATTATTGAAAGAATTTCTGGAATATGGCCACCTCGCACGGAACTCGATCAGTTCTTAACCGATTATTATGGGATTGAGTGTGCTGGATGGAAATGGGATTTTTAAATGATTTTTGGAAGAAATTCTGGAGTATGGCCACCAGGGAAGGGACTCGATTAATTCTTAACCGAGTATGATGGGGTTGAATAAGCTGGATGGCTGGGGTGGAACCGGCCCATTTTTAACCGATTATCATGGGTTTGGATATGTCGGATTGATCTCATTTTCATCAAACATACCCCATCGCAACATAACCGGTTAAGAAATGGCCTCCCATGTAGCAATACTTAACCGAGGTTAGAATAAGTAACATTTGAGTTTTAATCAAACCCGGATTCTCAAACCTTAAAATACTAGTGGAAAAAAATACAACCTCCATATTTTACTTATTCGTTCAACGCAAACCATTTTTAAACTTTTCATAACCTAAGGTAAATTTAGGTTAATGTTTTTCTTTAGTATTTTCTTTATTTAGGTTGAAATTAACCTCTAGTAAGCCCCATACGTTCGGAAGTTGCATTTAAGTTAATTTGGAGTTAGTAATTTAATTTTTTGTTTGTTTTCAACCTTCATTTACTCGTTTAGTAACGAAAATTGAAATTTGGATCCATGCCAGGAGTTCTATTGGTTTGAAATAAACTTTTACTTAATCCCTTTCAACCATAGTTAATTTGAAATCCATAATTTACTTTTAAGTTTGATTTCAACTCCAGTGAGACCTTATTGCAACTGTAGTTGGATTTTGAATACAAGTGTACGTGGGTGCCTGTTGGTTTAAAATATACCTTTCTTGAACCAGTAGATCCAAACTTATTAGTTGATTTGATGTACATCCCTAACTCGAGAAGTGAATAACTTCAATGTTGATTATTGGTTTAGGAAAACCCACGAATTATTTCCAACGCTACTATGCTTCTGAGGTTAACGGTTAAACAATAACCTTTTTGAAATTAGTACGTTACACCCAAATTGGTTATATATGGTTGTACAATCATAGCGATTCAACTAAGGTTAATAATTACCTATCCAAACGCCTATCGATCAACGGTTAGTGAAACGTTAGATTAATGGTATATAAACCATTTTTAAACTTCTGCATTATTTCAAGTTAAGTTAAATTACGGTTTATAAACCGTTCTCGAACTCCAAATTGCTACATGGGCTGAGTTCCGCCCAGGTGGTCTTATTTCAGAACTTCTTCCAAAAATCATTTAAGAATTCCATTTCCATTCAATATACCATCACAATCGGTTAGGAATTGATCGAGTTCCGTTTCAGGTGGCCATATTCCTGAACTTCCCCCAAAAATCATTTAAGAATCCCATTTTCATTCAGCGTACCTAATCATATCATAATCGGTTAAGAAATGGACCAGTTCTGTCCCAGGCGGCCAAATTCCAGAACTTCTTTCAATAATAACACTGTGCTTGAATTTCAAACTTTTTTTGCGTGACAAGCTGGGCACCCGGGGGGTAAACCTAATTCGACTATGCTGAATTCATTGGTGCTAGTCCCATTTCAAAGTTAGTCCCCATTTTTGAAATATCGCTTTCGACATATTTTGCCTCTGAGACAAATATTTGTCAAAATATACACTCATATTCACGTTGATAGCTCCTGAACCATTAAGATTTTCGATATGCTTTCTTCAGCAAAGTTGTTGCGCAAGCCAAGACCAACAACTTTGCCGAACATATCAAGGACGAAAAACGACATCTACAATCACATTTTTGTGTTATTTAATTTTTTGAAACGCAAAAAAATAAAATAACACAAAAATGTGATTGTAGATGTCGTTTTTCGGTCTTGATATGTTCAGCAAAGTTGTTGGTCTTGGCTTGCGCAACAACTTTGCTGAAAAAAGCATAACGAAAATCTTAATGGTTCAGGAGCTATCAACGTGAATATGAGTGTATATTTTGACAAATATTTGTCTCAGAGGCAAAATATGTCGAAAGCGATGTTTCAAAAATGGGGACTAACTTTGAAATGGGACTAGCACCAATGAATTCAGCATAGTCGAATTAGGTTTACCCCCCGGGTGCCCATCTTGTCACATTTTTCAACTAGCACAGTGTAATTTAAGAATCCCATTTTCACCCAACACACCCAATCCCAACATAGTCGGCTAAGAAGTGCCTGAGTTTCGTCCCAGATGGCCATATTCATGAACTTCTTCCAAAAACTGTTTATGAATCTCATTTCCATCCATCATACTCAATCCCATCATAATTGGTTACGAAATTACCGAGTTCTGTCCTGAATGGCCGTAATACAGAACTTCTTTCAAAATTCATTTAAGAATCATATTTCCATCCAACATATCCAGTCCCAGCATAATCGGTTAAGGGTTGGGAGCACTGAATTTGTTTTGCAAAAAGTTGATTTTGAATTGTAAAAATGTACGAACTTGAAATCACGTCGATTATAGAACTCGCGAGAGCAAATCGATTACAGATTGGAAAAAACATATAAACAAAATGTAAAACAATTGCTATTAATCAAAATAGCCAAGAAAATTTGTACGGATTTCCATATAAATCGTTTTTTTATGACTCCCCGTGCAAACGCAATAAAATAGTTGCAGATCTAAAACAAATTTTAGTTTACTAATTGTACGGAAATCCATAGGAATTTCTATGATACTACGATTTAGAATTTCAATCGACTCGCTCTCGCGAGTTCTATAATCGACGTGAATAAAACTTGAATTTGTTTTAAAAAGATTTGAATTTACTTAACATTTAATTGAAATTTCTTTGAAAAACACGAATTTGCTTTGTAAAAAATTGAGGTTGATTAAGGGAAAATTGACAATGAAGTATAAAAAATTTTGTTGATTTGAACAGTTGTGAATAAAATAAAAAAAATTGAATGTCATTTACAAAATAGTGAATTTGAAGTGCAAAACCTATAGTATCTGTATTTCATTTTAAATTAATAATCTATATTAATGGATAATTCTTCATAAATCTATGCCTCATCTATGCGTCCAACATTTTAAATTTATTCGTAAAATGTTGTTGCTGTTTATAAATTTCTAGGTTTATTGCTTCTATTCTTAACGATTTACTTCAAAATAACATTCTCACATAATCGTAAATGGACAATATGGAAAATTTAATAAATAAATTAAGATTTTAACAAGCAAATTTTATCCTATTTAATGAATTTTGTTGCCGCATTTAAACCGTACTTCAAGTTATACAAACCAAAATTTTCATTTATCTTAGATATAATTGCAAATTTAAATTAATAAGATTAAGCCAAGAAAATTAAAATGAAGCTGGTGTTATAGTGAAATATCGTTTAATAATTGGTACTTGATATCTTTGCTAGTCTAGTATTTAGACTAAGCGAAACAAAAACGGACAATTTTTTTTTATTTTTCAATGCACACAAAATGTATTATTGAAATGCATTTTTTAAGTCTCTTCTATATCATCAGAAGCACAAAACTGAAAAACCAAAAGATATCGTGCTTGTGCTTGAGCACAAAACAGCAAAACGACAAAAAATCGTGCTTGTATTTGGGAAGAATACGTTATTACGTTTTGTTTTACTGTGTTCGTTCCGTAAAGAGAGCATATTAATATTTTTTTGTTATCTGTCGTACCAGCGAGATCGTAAAAACGAAAAAAAAAAAATTTGTTTATTTTTTGATGAACGCGAAATAGATTTAGAAAATAAAAACATTTGGTTTGTAAACGAAAAATGAGAAAAAGAACAACAAAAAAGAACGACAATTTCGATCTCTGTTCGCAACACTTCGTTGCTGACTTTGAGTGAAGTAGTTAGCGAATTTTTTACCGCCCCGGTGGCAAAGTGGTTAGCATGCTCCAGCGACCGGAGATCCCGGGTTCGATTCCCGGTGGTGACAATGAAAACATTTCACGGCTGGTTTAGGATCAATGCATTAATCACACTCATTATTCGAAAGATTATGCAGTGTAAATTACTAAATGGGTACAAGACTCAGTAGTAATATAAATAAATAAATTATTATACGAAATGAAAATATGATTCAGAAACCTCATTTGAGGCGGCCAAATCCCTTGATGGGGTACAGTGTCAGAAAGAAAGAGAGAGAGAGAGAGTTAATGGATTTCTTTTACTATAGAAAAAATGATTTTGCATTTCTTAATATTTAAGTAAGACGAGTTTCAATCACACCCAGAATCTACTTAACCCTCGTCCGGCGGCTTAATTTTACAACGCTAAAAGGCGGCAGACGTACAATTGTACATTCATATATTTTATAAGGAAATCGTCACAAGAAATAATTTTTGTAAGGTATATAGATAATATTAAAAGTTTCCACATTATTAAAATGTAGAGATCTCTCAAAGCTTTAACCCTCTTCGGCTTCTACAAGAAGACTTATTAGTATTTAAAAACGGAAAAGATACAATTGTACCTATGTCGCCTGATGAGGGTTAAATATAAGTCCTGCTTACTCCTCTCGTTGACAGATACTTATTTTAAAAAAACTAACAAAGAGTGTGTTGGTTACACTAACAATGTAACGTAAATTTGAATTTTTTTTGCTCATTTTTTTTGTTCTGCACCAACACATTTATACTTAGTTATTTAAAAAAAATACTATGGAAAACAAATTTCCAATACATCTTTACTTAGTTATTGTTTATTTTATATGTGTGGAGTTAGCACGACTTATATTTAAGTAGATTCTGATCACACCACTCACTTGTTTGTGTGTTTTTTGAGGGAGATGGAGGTTCTTTTTAAATTTTTTGTAGTAATCAGTTGACACCTTTTCTCTATCACTTACTTGTGTTGTTCAAAATAAAAATAAACTATTATAACATATAAAAACTAGTAGAAGCGGACAATTGAAATTGTCCGACAAGCGCTCGATAAAATAGGAAAAATGCAAGAGACGGACGGACAGATTTGTAAAACCTCTGAAACAACTAAGGTGCTAATACAACAAATTAGCCCAATAGACAAAAAATGAATAGAATTTTAAACAAATCAAAAAAAAAAAAATTACAGAAACTAGTTTTGAAATAACACTCTTTTTATTATAAATAAAAGTATGCCTAGAATAATAATTGAAAATTTAAAAAAAAAGTAGACAGCCGCATCTGTGTGACCTCAATTTTTAGAAAAAGTTGGATATCTCAAAAACTACTTGACCTAAAGTTCGAAAGTTTTAAATGTGACCTTTTTAGAGTAGTATCTATCTGTGTGCAAATTTTGAGCTATCTAAGGTGTATAGTTTTTGCTGTGATGGTGCCAACAGACAGACGGCCTAATGCACGATTTACATGTTCCAATTTTTTTTCCCCAACTAATTTTTTACTGAAAAATAGAGCTGGACGCATATAAAAAATAAGTTACTAGTTAAAAAGAGTCAGCAGTATAAACAAATAAGGCAATGCTATATATTTTTGTATGTCCCATAAATTTTGACAGTTCCAACAGCTTGCGTTTAAATTAGATAATGAACAACATCGAATTGCAAGTAAAAATAATATATTTAATTACCGCTCATGTTTGCTCGTTTTGTTTGAATGATGTTTATGGCTGCTTGATGTTTATTTGAAACTTTTTTGAATTTTTTTTATTTTACTGCTATAAAAATACTCGTAGAAACTATATTTTATGGCAACATTTCCAGTTTAAATCAAATTAAAAAGAAAAAAATCCAATTTTATTTTACTGGAATTTGTTTCGTGCTCCTCTCGCAAACGAAAATCATAATATACTTAACCTTTCATTTTTTACTGGAAAAAAAAATTGGAACATGTAAATCGTGCATAAGTCTTTGTATAAGCTTGCTCGCAAGAGCGAGCGCTAAAATTAAATCAATCTATTTGTGTAAGTCGTCCAATATGAACTAAACACTATTTAATCACAAAGCTAAAGAATAGCATAAATGAAAACAAAAAAAATCATTTTTAAAGAAAAGTTGAGTTGATAAACATAAAAATTATGATATCGCGAAATTAAATAGCACAATAACAAATTTAAACGTAATTTGTTTCTGAGATTATCGTTTGTTTTAGGCAAAAATGTTTAAATCTAATTAATATTTTATAACTGTGAATGCAATTATATTTGCAGATTGTAAGATTTGTAACTGTGATTCAATTACTTTAGTTAAGCACTAATTATTATAAAAATATTTCGTTAAATTGATTTAACTTTCGGTTTTACTATCAGCATAATACATGATTTGCAATTACAGATATGTAGCTATGAGTTTTACTAATAAAAGTATTATTTAGTTAACTTTTCTATCAAATTATCTACAATTATAGCTGTTTTGATGCTTGATCTGATCCGATTCAATTCATGCTTCCTATCAAAATTTGTGATATAAAACACAATTTGAATCAGGTTTTCCATATAAAATGTGAGCTGATCAGGATCAATGGGTGTCATGACACATGGCAAATGTTGGATTCAATTCCAGTTTTATTAGATGTTCAATTGCAAAACCACCCTATTTGTTTTCGTTAATTTTATTATTTCTAAGATTGTCTTATATTTTAGATTCAAATGCAAAGTCAATTAAAATTGGTAGTGATATATAAAAAACAAATAAAAAACCTCTTAACGAGGTAAATGTTCGAGCGACGAAAGCCGAATTCAATTCACAAAATTTCTGATATCAAATTTGTGCCGAAAAAACAATTGCATTCGATTTGTCAACGATTTTTCGGAATGTTTAACAACAACGCGCTAAATGCACTAACATTCCGAAAAATCGTTGACAAGTTGTTGTTTTTGGCAGCTAGAAAGAAAAATGTAAACAAACGCATTGCAAACATTTTGGTTGTACTTTCTAAAAATTAAAAATACACAATCTTACCTTATTTTGAAAAAATAAAAAAAGAGAAAAATTTTCCTGAAAAATTTAGCTTCCAAATCCTAAAAACTATTGATAAACACTCCTATATTTAAAAATTTCTAAATTTTTACTCTTTATCTGATTTTCTCGGTGTATAGGTACGTAAAGTAAAATTACGCCAATATTATTATTATAGTTCTCAAAATATCATTCAAAATAATATTCAAAAAATATAATTTTGCGAAATAAAAAACAAGTGTTTAATAAAATGTGTTTATTAAGTATTAAATTTGATATTGCACAAAAATTAAATTTTATAAAATCTAACTTATCACGCGCACGAGAACACATTGATTAAATTTGCGACACGAATTTGCTTGTATTACTATAAAAAAAATTAACAACGGGACTTAATAACTATTTTTTTATAACACGTAATTAAACAAAAAACCTAAAATAATGTACCAATATTATCAAACAAATGGTTTTTAAGTTTATTATTCTCGTCAAATAAATATTATATAAATATTTTCTTTAAATTAAAAGAGGTAATTTTTAAATAATTTTACAAAATATTTTATTAAAATCAAAAATTTTTTTATTAATTTTTAAAAATTTCATTTAATAAAAAACAAATAATTTTTAAATTCAAAAAGAATTTCAAATTTTTAGAAATTAAAAAATTTACTTTGTTTTTCAATTTTACAAATCAAACTTTTTCTCAGTGTAGAAACCTGTAAAGTGTGAGATTCATTTCGCAGAATCCAAACGACAAATCACCTAATCACCTAAGCTCTATTTTTTATGGGGTTCGAGTCACGTATGTCAGGTTACTCTGCCTAATGCCTAGCACTGATTTTTGTGCTGTTTTTTAACTTTGGCAATGTTGAAAGGTATACAATTTACGAAAGCCGACTAATAACTATAAGATTCTAATAAATTTATAGTAACTGTTCCAGAAGAGTAGTCGAAGAGTAGGAATGAAAACTTTTGGCCTAACAAAAGTTTTACCAAAATTTTGGCAAGTTGTATTTCTCACCGTAGAAATCAAGTATGATGTATTCGAGATTTACAATGTGTACATTCGTTTTAAAACAAAGTCGGATGCTGTTATTTATATATTAGTTTTGAAAGTAGAAACTCTGTTTTTTTCGGTCAAATTCAACTTTATTGAAAATATAATTGTTGCAAAGAGTAATTATCGAAATATTCGCCATTATTATCTATGGTCTTTTGTCATTTATCAGATAGATGATGAATACCTTCGCGATGGAAACTTGGTGGCTTCGAATCAAAATGACTACATCGATCTGAATAAGTGGTTAAAGCGAACCATATCTAGAGATGCTGTACGCCGTTTGCTGTAAAATTTTCCACCCAAAGGAGAAAATGAGTTTCTGGGTTGATTTTACTGTATGTGGACGAGTGATGTCATGATGCAATATCACGTTCCGCCTTTGGCCCGTAACAAGATCTGCCCTTTAGCTAGAACCAGATCTGTTCTAAAATCATAGTGAGACCGATGACCAACACCGAAAATCTCAACTTCCATTAAATATTATGGTTGTTCGTAAAGCGACCGAATATAGGTCATTCTCTGTATGAGGATGTACAGTATTAAGTATATTAAAATGAAACTGTTTATGAACGGAACGACTAATCGTATGTGAGGCAATTAACAAAGACCGACATACTTGATAGATTTTTTCTTTCATGAACCAATTGAAAATAATAAGAATTGCTTCTTGGCTGTTTTATACATTTATTATATACGGTTACAATGATTCCTCCAACTATGAAAATTTGAATTTTGGGCTGAGTGTATTCGACATAAATTTCAAGACAACAAGATTTAAATTTGTGGTTACTTCAAAAATCTATAACGAAAAACATTTTTGTTTTTTGAGCTGACATCATTAAAATGTCGTTATATACGATTTTTTTGGGCTGACAGTTCTTAACGCAAAAACTATAGTTTTTGTGTTAAAAAATTATTAGAATTTTGAGAAATGTTCTTTATCACTTTCATTTAAAACATGAACATGTTTGAGTTAAATGTGTATATTTTTTATTTTATTATTAGTAAAATTTTATCAATTTAAAATACAATTGTATTATTTATATTCATTTCATTCAAATTCATATTTAATCTTTGGATCTATGTGATATTCAATGCTTTTCCAGTTTTCTGTCTTGATAGTTATCAAAATAGATGACAGTATTGCCAGCGGCAAAAAATATAATTTTTTTGGGGCAGAATTTTGGGCCAACTTCGTGTAATGAATATCAATTTAAATATTAATTTATTATTTTATTTTATTATTAACGTAAAGTATATTGAATTATTATTCAATGAAACAAAAACAATTAAAATGAAGTAAAGAAACGTAGTAAACTTATTATAAAATAAAAGAGCATCTAATGAAATAATAAAAAATGAATAATATGAAAAAATAAAATAAAAGTTCAGTTCGTATTCAGTTGCAGAAGCAGAAAGTTGATTCTTCTTTTCCATAGAAAGTCTGTTACTGTTGCTTGAAATAGGGAAATACTGAGCAAACGATACGTAGGAAGCGTATTCAACAATATATATTCAATAGTGAATTAAAAAAAACAAAATTAAAGATTTCACGCGTCAGTTATTATGTCATAGTATTTTTTGAATCGACACAATTTTCTAGTACCGGATACATCTCCTGTGTAACCATGTACTTATTCGCATTCACAGTCGATCACGCTTTTAAAAAACCGTGCCTGTGTATCGCCAGGTTCCCTGCTTTAACGAGTGCCCACTGTAACCGGTTACATACAATTATGCCCAAGAACTTTCCTGATGGCATTTCTCCTACTGGTTTGTTCCCTTGCGTTATAATGACAGGTTTTGTACTTTCCATATAAGAGGAATAATTCTTGCAGTTAAACTCCCCGCGTACCCAGTATGCAACTCAGAGAAAATGTTTGGGTATGTTCGATCTGCTGTTGCTTTGTTGTTTCACACTCTGAATTTTGTCTTCAAAATTGTTTGCTCGGTAACTGGTAGAAAATTACCCTAGTTTCCCGATTTATTCAGTACAGTACATAATCAGGTTGTTGGAGAGTAGATAGCAAGGTAGTATAATTGTTTGCAGTTCATTCTTCTGGACGTTGAAACGTCTCACTAGTTGACTTACCGTTATATCTAAATTGGCTTCTCCACGGATTCTTATAAAGTTGTTCGCACACATTACCTTGTTGGTCTCTGTATGTATATTGGCCATCCACTTTCCACACTGCTTCTCTGTTAATAATTTTTTTTACAATCGTGAGTTTAATTATCAGGCTGGGAGCACTTACGTAGTGTAGATCTATTTCATGTTACATTAGTGTCACTAGTTGACATGTGAAGATCTAAAATCACTCAAAAAATGGTACCTCTATTATTTATTTCCCAGTCTATCTTTTAAAATCACCTTTAGAGACATAAAGAAAAACTTATACAGAATCATCAAATCCTAAGTACACTAAATATAATCAAACCGTATATTATTACACTTCCATTAGAGTTAGATTGGTCGCCGAATTACCAGTTCTTATCAATGCAGTTGACTATTGGTAACTATTCTTTATTATCAAAGTGAAATTTATTATTTAATACACCTATTCAATAAATCAATGTGTACCATTACAACAATACATATATAGCCATACGGCAGCAGTTATATTATTCCCCAACTACTGTTGTCGACCCATTTTATAGACAAAAAAAACCATGTTTACAAAATCAATATATAACAGTGCCTAAGACGGTAAAGACAGTTACAAAAAAAACACCGACCAAAATAGATTCCAACGAGGTAATAAGACACGAAACAGAAAAATGAGACTAAGCAAATTTTGGTTGGCCATAATAAGTATCCTAAATAGTATCGGGTGTCAGCATATAAATAGTATATTACGTGTTTATCTACACAAACTTTCCTTCTCTCCATCTATCATTATAATATAATAAATATATATGACACTATATTTTAAGAGACTGCCGTAATTATTTGTCACTTCTTTGGATTGACACATATCTATAATGATCTAATATTATTGTTGCTGATTTAAGAACAGTTTAACCTTTATTTTCATTTTGGAAGGTCGTCGCCGTCTGATGTGTTCTATGTTGAACTGCCCGAAAGCTGACGAAATATAAAGTTTAAATATTTTAATAGAATTAAAGTTATTTTTTACTATTATCTCTCGTATAGTAGAGCATCGTACTCGTACTCAAAAGTAATTGATGCTAAAAAATAATTAAACTTTATCGAGTCAATTTATGTGTATTTCATCTTAAGATACGAACTTTATCTACACAAATTATTAACTGAAATTGTATTTTATAAATCGTCTTCATCATCATGTTTATTATTAAACCAATAAACTATGATACATAATAAACAAGACAAAAACAAAATGTATCAACCAATCTTGAGATGTATACTCAGATAATTTGAGTAATAGTGTAGATCGTGATTTATCCAACGTCATGTCCCATGGTGGTAGCAATAAATTTTCTTTATTATGCTGAGCAAAAAAACTTATATTGATTTGTGTATGACACTACGAAAGATAACAAAGAAAACTTTAAGCTCATAAATTCTTCAACATCAAAGTATTTTACTCTTGCAAAATGTACATATACTAAAGCTCAATATAGAGTATTAAATACATAATTACCCTAAATAAACATATTACATTACATTTGTATTATACTTTCTGGTATACTTATCTTCTGTGACAAATTAAAGCAACTACGATTTTATGTTTTTGTCCCAATCTAGTGTAAATCTGTTTAATACCCATAATACGTTGTAAAATTTTATTCTAGACCCATCAAGTAATATATACCATGTATGGTGAGCTAAAATTATTAACAACCTTCTGAATATTAATACCAACAAATGAACAAAATTTGTTTAAAGGTTCTTTGAATTAGCCAGTAAAGTAAGTAGTTTATTTAGCTTAAAGCTTCTTTCATCGCTACAAATATACCAATTTTATATAATGCGTGCATTGAGACTATTATTTTCGTAAATAATTTATTACCTTTTTTCCATGAAAAACTCAGCTTCTTATTGTATTAAATTTTTTATCTCAGCCTTTACATTTTCTAAGTAATAAAATTCTATTGGTTTTAGTAACGCACGTTCATTAGTTCTAGACAATATCTATATTAAAAAAACACTCTTGGAAATACAATTAAGGACCAAAAGAAATCAATTTACAGTATGTGCAACAAGAGCGTGTATACGGCAAAAAACTAAATAAAAATAAAACTACCATTTTTTTTTGTTTTTATTGTGAAATATTATTGTATTTTCTTGGGCGCTATCAAGTAATACATAGTAAAGTCACCATTACTGTTAATAATTGTCTGGCTCCTTTTGTCCATGCCATCATCAAATTTTCAATTTAATGCATATTGTGGTAATAAATTTTTCCATATTAAGTGCCCATAAATTTCGATCGGATTGGAATCAGGTGACTAAGATGGCCAATCCAATGAGTATTCTATCGTATTTTGGATCGTTGTCTTCTTTCAAGATTCAAGATGGTAACAAAAACAAATTTTATTCCGTGTGGAACTGATTAATTTACTAAAACTTTACTTGGTGAAGTATCCCTATACATGGAGCTAGGGCCAGTGCTTCACAGTTCGGATAATCCTTTTTTTTTTGATTAGTTTGGTCACATACCTTTTAACATTAAAACTTTAAAAGGATGACTCATCGGTAAACACAATATTCGTCCACTCTTTGTTATTATGTTTATTCGTCCACTGTAGTCGCTTTTCAATGTATTTTTCTGTTACCAGTGGATCGACCAAAGTATTTCCATATATGCATTCCATAATTGAATTTTGTATGGTTGTTTTTGGAATAATAAAATTCTTTTCGCCAATTTTTCCACAGTTGCATCCAGCGTAAACGAAGAATTTTCAGCAAATAACTGCATTATGGCGTCATCTACGATATACATGATCTGCGCATCTGTCGCCAAAAAATGACAACAAAAAAAATCAATATGGCCGCATTCTGCGATGTGTTTTCGACATAGATATAGTAAGAGAGGAAATTATAATTAAATAAAATATATTTTTAATTGAAAGTTTTTTTTAATTAAGTAATCGTTTTATTTAATTTTCTTTTAATGCTTTCTATGTCACTATTAAGATTTTTAATTCGAAAGTATACCCGTGATCGGAAAAAAATTTTCTTCACCTTCTGCTCACGTAAATTCCTTGAAAATGTGTTTAAGTTTCTCCATTTCGATCATCAAATTTTTTGTAAGTTTTTGAAGGCCACCTTCAAATAATTGATTAGTCCAGGTAAATGAGGAATCGTGGGATGTATTTACTGCGGAACTAGCAACTACCAACACGGGGTTTTTAACTCTATGGTATATGTGTCTTGCCAGATGTGCTAAACCGTCTTCAATACGACGATGATTCTATTTAATCCTCATTTGGCATACACGTTACATTTAAATTCAACGTCAGGGTACTTAGTAAGTCATCACTTAAGTTTCCAGATGTATCCAAATCCAGCGTGTTATCGAACATTGTATTACCACCTTAAGATATCCCATCATTTCGACTAAGTATATGTGATCGTAGTCTATACATGAACTCAAGACGATCGGGATGATCATGGAGAATAATTCTCTAAAACATCTTGGTTAAGTCTGTACGTGAGAAGATATGAAATACCATATTGTGCCTTTAGTTCATTGTACAACATTTGTACATAATTATTCGTCATCATAATACCTGCAGAATAGAATATCATTAGCTCGGAGATATTATTTTGTTAAATCATGTCGCGGCCGACAGTGTTGGTACGGAACCCCTACGTTCAGGCAATCACACCAATCATTAACCTAAAAGTAAAGAAAATTAACTTCTGAATAAATTTAAAATTATTTTGATTTACCAATTTGAAGGACTCAGAGCATTTTTGCCAATTTTGTTATTTAAGTTCACCCAAAATGCCAGCTCGCAAAATTGCGCTGGAAACTGTGTACGAAAAAAATTTCATCGCCAACTTAACTTTTTGCCGCTCTGCTCCTTTGACGATCAAATTATTTGCTGATATTTTATACGCCCCACTTAAATCTGATTTGTCATTAGTTTTCTCTAGTAAATCAGTTATAATTGTTTTTATCGATTGCTACTCCATCATTCATAAAACCACTATCTACAATATTATTCCTGATCAATTTAATTAGATGCGGTATATCGGCGAAAAGGTATATATTTTTTGTTACATCAGTTGGATTTTGAAAGGACTTTGCCTTAACAGTTATGTCAATGTGTAATTCTCGAATAAAACCTTGATTCGATCCACCCAAATCACACACGACCGCTACGACATGAAACCCACATGCTTGAATAGATTTTATAATACCGAACAGAATGTCTTGTGTTATCTTTTGGTCGTATTCGTAATAGGCTTCCAGGTCCCGAACAATCCACGTACCATGCCAACTTGGATGTATCTGGCAGCTTTTAAAGTTTCGTCCTTGGATTTATCGTACACAATCTTTTCTTTTGTCTTGATCTAATCAAATGAAACCACACAAATTTTTACGTTTGAGTGCATGAGTTGCTCCTCTATTTGGTGTTCGTCGTCCCAGTAATTTATCAAAATAATTATTTCTTATTTCTTCTATAGTCGTGTATTGAACATACACTGAAATGAGGCTTCCTTAAAATGAAAAATTCCTTTTGAAACAGGTCATTCAATTTTAAAGAAGAACCTTTAAAGTATTTAATTATGTCGCTTCATAAAGAGGCACAGTTAGGATGCCAAGTCTCGATTTAAATCGGTAAATACTCGTACACAAGGTGCAAGTAGTTATAATTATCTAGTGTGAACTACATGTAGAATATAGATAGGTGCAGTGGTGTTTTTGTTTTGTACTTAAAGCTTTACAGCCGATACCCAAATTTACCCGATATATTAAGTACACTTATATATTCCAAATAACCAGGATACATGCACTAAAAGAAAGTGGGTGGTATTTAATCACAAAAATTTCAACCTCTATAATGTGTATATACATTGAAAGTTCATCTAAATCAGTTGTCACAATCGGCCTATTAGTAACTAACACAATCTCTTGGACGGACTAATTAATAAGAAAGCTATAGCTGATTGCATTGCTTTTCGAAATCGTGCTTCAGCCCCAGAACAGATTGCAAAGACAAAAAAAATGAGCTGAATAATGGCGACGAATACTTGCATAAAAATTACAGTATACATACCTTGTAAGGTTAATAACATGACGAGGCGGAGACAACCTAAACGAGTTATTTCATATATACATATAAAAATGGATGTTTGTATACCGGGTGTTTCTTTTAAACTGAGACGATCAAATATCTCGAAAAATAGCCACTCTACGGAAAAAATGTCCATAATCAAAATTTAATCATACCGCGGGGGATTATGCACTAAATACATTAGTGCATAAAAAATAGTCCCCCACCCCCCCGCTTTGTAGGTGGAGCGGGGGTAACTTTTAAACTAAGATAGGAAGCCATATTTTTTATTGCAGATACGGATTCTACGACTAAAAGTACGTATGATTTGAATGAAATATTTTGTTCGGTTCATGATAGATGGCGTTGTAATCGGCGAAATTCAATTTTTTCAATATCATCTTCTTAGAACACACGCATTCGATTCTGCAATACATTTGAAATAAAAAACATCACGTTTTCATTGGAAATACTCGAAATTCGTCATCAAAACAATTTATTAATGTAAATGGAAGGTGAATAAAATAATTTTAGCTTAAAATAAGTGTTCAAAATGTTGGCCTGCGACTTCAATGCACTTATTAATACGCATTTCAAATGATTGTACACAACTGAGTGTGTTTGGTTGAATTTCAGCACACGCATTTCTGATTCGCTCAATCATGTTCTCACGTGTTGTCGGTTCTTGTTTGTAAACTTTGTCTTTGAGATAGCTCCACAAAAAGAAATTTGGCGAAGTAAGATCTGGTGATCTGGTGGGCCAATTTATTGGACCAGCTCTACCGATCCAGCGTTACCATGTACAAGTTGCATATTCAGAACCAACCTTACGATATTTTGGAAGGGGCTGGACCCCGGAGTCAGTTATAATTTTCTTTAAATTTTTCCACGAAAATGAGTTTATGGAGCTGGTTTTATGAAATTACTGACATGTTCGAATCTGAGGGGCTCAGCCCTGGATCAAAAATTAATTTTTACATGTAAAGATACAAATATTTGATTATTCCAAAATGACTTCTCAGCCGCTCAACCGATCGCCATGAAATTTTTACCATGTACAAGTTGCATGTTCAGGACCTATCTTACGATATTGTGAAAGGGGCTGGACCCCGAGGTCTAGGGGCTGCGGTACACGAAAATTATAATTTTCTTTAAATTTTTCCATGAAAATGAGTTTATGGGGCTGGTTATATGAAATTACTGACATGTTTGAATCCGAGGGGCCCAGCCCTGGATTAAAAATTAATTTTTACGTGTATACATACAAATATTTGATTATTCCAAAATGACTTCTCAGTCGCTCAACCGCTCGCCATGAAATGTTTACCATGCAAATGTTGCATGTTCAAGACCAATATTAGGATATTTTGAAAGGGGCTGGACCCCGGGGCCTGGGAGCCATGGTACAAATGTTTCCGAAAATTATAATTTTCTTTAAATTTTTCCACGAAAATGAGTTTATGGGGCTGGTTTTATGAAATTATTGACATGTTCGAATCCGAGGGGCCCAGCCTTCGATCAACAATTAAATTTTTACATGTATAGATACAAATATTTGATTATTCCAAAATGACTTCTCAGTCGCTCAATCGATCGCCATGAAATGTTTACCATGCAAATGTGGCATGTTCATGACCAATCTTACGATATTGTGAAAGGGGCTGGACCCCGGAGTCTAGGGGCCATGGTACAAATTTTTTTACGAGAATGAGTTTTGGAAAAGGGTTATATGAAATACGAGACATGTTCGAATTCGGGGGGTCCGCCTCTGGATCAAAAATTCATTTTTACATGTAAAGATACAATTATTTGATTGTTGTAAAATAACGCCTTAGCCGCTTTACCGATCGCCATGAAATTTTTACCATGTACATGTTGCATGTTCAGAACCAAGCACACGATACTTTTGAAGGGGCTGGACCTCGGGGTCTAGGGGCTGTGGTACAAATTTTTTCTCAAATTTCAATTTTTCTAAGATTTTTTGACGGGAATGACTTTAGGAAAGAGGCTATATGAAATTAGTGACATGTTCCAACCCGGAAGTCTACCCTGGATCAAGAATTCATTTTTACATGTATAGATACAATTATTTAAATGTTCCAAAATAGCGCCTTAGCCGCAAATTTAGACACCAAAAAAGGACATTTAGCGTGCGATTGTTATACACAAATCATACCTCTACTATAATTGATTTAATTATTCAAATTAATTTCAATTTAAGACAATTTTTCATTACTTTAACTGAAGACAAATCTCTGAACACTTATATTATCCATACTAATAATCCATTTTTGCTGGTTTGACATGTACTGTTTAGTGATATCCTATTTATCATATCCTGTTTTGAAATATACCATAGTCAGCGAGTTCTAATTTCCACATAACTTCAGAAATAATTAATATTCTATTTTAATCCACTATTGCAACCGGCGGCTTTTAATGAAAATAGTAGTTTCATACTAAACGCCAATAGTTTATTACTTTATTTAGTTTATTACTTAAATAATCAATGATTGTTTCATAAAATCAATTCTAGGAAAGGTACTAAAAAATATTGTACGTATAAACTAATTTACTTTGAAAAGTACTAGCGTTTTATATTTGAAAATATCATCTTCTACAAGAAACATCCTTGGATTCAAATAATTGTACGTGTAAAATTGCCTTTGTTTGAAAAAACTTCTTTTGTTTTTCGAAATGTCATTTTCAACCACAGTTCGCGGTAAAACGTATCGAAGTGGACGTAGTTTTAAGCCTTTTGAATAAATTAATATTAATTTCCGTTTCGGATGCCGTTGTTCTCGATTAGTTAGCTATATTGCAATAAAATAATTGCTGGTGATTATTTTCCAGGTATTATTTCAAGTGAATATACATTCTTATTAGATTTAAGTTTTCAGTTTATAATCGTGTTAATCTACGATTACTTTTTGATTGTAGATAACATTTGATTTTGCTTAAAAAAAATTCCGTAAAGACATTTTTAAACACAGTTTGCGGTGAAACGTATCGAAGGGAACATTAAAATCGTTTTGATAAATTAATACTAATTTCTGTTTTGAATGCCCGTCATTCCTGATTAATTAGCTACACGTTTCAGTTTTGCTTAAAAATGCCACCGAAAAAAATATCAAATGGGCAGGTAACTGCAAAGTCGAAGAAGATTAGGGCCGCAAGGGTGGCTGAATTAAGCAAATAGTATGAAACACGACTTGCAAACGTTCGAAGCAGTACATCTTCTTCTAGAGCTAATGAAACAACTAAACAGCGCGAAACACGACTTGCAAACGTTCGAAGCAGGATGTCTTCTTCTAGAGCTGATGAAATAACTGAACAGCGTGAAACACGACTTGAAAATATTCGAAGCAGGATGTCTTCTTCTAGAGTTACTGAAACCATTGAACATCGTGAGGCCCGGCTGGAAGTCGATCGGTTACGATATGGACGATTAATAGAAAGTTTTAGAGGTGATTTAAAGTTAGCAGCATTCAATTACGAGAAAGACTAAGATTACAATGTTTCAATTGGGCAAATGGAAAACATTTCTTTGTATTGTCATGCTTTAAAGTTTCACAATGATTCGCCTGGAATGTGTTGTTCAAATGGAAAAGTGAATTTGCCTCCTCTGAATGATCCACCTGAACCTCTTCTAGCTTACGTCTCCGGAACTACTGAGTTATCCAGACATTTTCTACAAAATATTCGAAAATACAACTCATGCTTATATACCTCCCGTGCAACGCCGGGTAACTCAGCTAGTCCTATATAAACGTAAAAATTTAAACTGCGATTTCATTTTCTGTAAATAGCCGCATACAATTAAAAGTATTTTGTTTTTTTTGCGTATACGTATACGCAGTTTAACGAAAAACCACAGATACAACGACGACGAATTATCAGAAGTTTGTTTTGTTTTAATTTTTTAGTTCAAATGAAAAATCTAATTTGATTGTCTGTGGTAATAGTAACCCATAGTAGGGTCTATTTGTTTTAGTCTCTAGAGAGTAAAGCACATTATTATTATCTTATTGTTTGTAATTCTATATTGATGCATTCTACTTTCGACATTTAAACAAATAATGTATGGGACCTGTATAGGGGTATTTTTGGCTGAAGGAGTAGAAAGAAAAGTTTCACAAATATTTTCTAGGTTCATTTAGAAAAATAAGAATTATCAACAGTAATTGACAGATCTCAATTTTAATCAATATAAGATTAATGATTTTGATTTTAATTTAAAGTAGCACAAATAATTTCGGCACCTCCTTGAATAATAAATAATGTTAGTATTTTTCATGTAAAAGTTTAATACATATCTTAAATGTAAGCTAAGAGATCCATAGAACCAACATGTCTTTAATATATTTTATCTAGCTGTTGGTCTGTATATGTTGTACGTTATAGATAAAATAAAAGGAGATAACTTATGAACAAACATACATATATGTATTTTTATGAACATATCATCTAATACGAGTACTCGTATATTTCTCAAAAAGATTGTGTTTTGTCTAATACTAAAAATATAATGATAGATTATTATGAATAACCCTGTTACAAGCTATAAGAAACGTTTACCTTTTGGCTAAAAATTTACTTTGTCTTTTTCTGTCTGTTCGTCCTAGGTTGTGTTTTGGGAAAAATTATTAGTTGAAAACAAGGCGTATGTGTAATCATTTTTTTATTTCGTCGTTTATCTTAAAAACACATATTTTTACACTTTTTTGTGATCAAATTTATTTAATTCCATTTTTGTTAGTTTATTTAAATTTAATTATCTAGATGTACTTAAAAAAATATAAAATTCTATATTGATATTCCGACTTTAACCCTAGCTGTGTAATATTTAAATTTTTTGCTTATCGTATACTGGACACGGAGTGCTCTAATTTAAGTTATTTGTAAAATGTATTGGTCATGAATGAAATTTTATTTTTTCGCCTGTTGTTGTCAAGGATTTACTTATCAATAATAACAAATGACCGAATAAATAACGAATGACCTTTGTAAATAAGCCATCATCAACATGTTAAAATGTTATGATTTTGTAAACAAAATTGATCATAATCGTTTAAATAAACATCTTCATAAATAATTCGATAGATAAGATGGTACTGACCGACTCTTTATAGCCTTAGCATAGTGCCAACAAAAGCAATCTCGGATATCGACTCTGCTTCGAGGAATGTAGCGCAAAATATCAATGTGGCGCTGAAGTTGCAAGTACACAATACTGACGCATTATGTACTTCAACCGATTAGGAAACCACAAAAAGTGCCCAGCTGGTTAACATTCCTTCATTATTGAAGTCAGCGTGAACTAACATTTCTAAACTTGGCGGTTCTGCAGATGAAATTATTGATATACATATATATTTATATTGGAAAGTTTTAGAGTAAAGCCAATTTTGGTAAATAAATATTGAAAGTACAATATACCAATATTATAAGCGCAGCATTTCTGGTCGTAATTCGGCAATAACGCGACGAATGTTTACTTGGTGTTCAATAGTTTCTGGTTTATCAGCGTAGATAAGTGACTTTACATATCCCTAAGGAAAATAGTCGAGCGATGGTCCATCACACGAACGCGGTGGTGAGTTGGCAGATCCATTTCTCTATATTAATCGTTCATCAAATGGTTCTTTCAGAAAATTATATGCACCGCGCGCATTATAGCATGCGCCCCCCCCCCCCCCCCCCCCCGTCTTGTTAGAACCACCTGCTTGTGAAAAAAATGAGCTTCATCATCGAAGCAAATTTTATATGGAAAGTTTGCATCGATGTCAATATTGCCTCCAGCTCATTCACCGAATTTTTGGTGCGAACGATGGTTTTACGGTTTTAATTCCTGTACAAGTAGAATCTTGTAAGCATGTACACCAAAATCCTGTATAAACAGGTTGGATCAAGCCCCAATTTTTGTGTACGATAATGAATTGATTCGAACGCGTATTATCATTTAAAGTAAACATGGTGCGCGAGCGATCCATAGTTAATCGAATTAACTGCTCTGATGGACGATTATGTCGACAATATATAATGGACGTAGCGCGCAATGAGTTTCACGAACTGAACCATTATTTTCAAACTAATTTTCAACAATTTGCATACATTGCCTGAGTCCATTCGTTAGAAAATTGAAATCCAAACTATCCAAAAATCAACGGCAATCAAATCGATCGTTCCTGAAAATATTGTTGCCAACTTAAAGTTCTATACCTCGAAATGAAACACCCGTCAGTTTCTTAATCCAATTAATAATATTCTACTTTGCTTCATCAATTGTTTGTGGAACGTTGGCCTACACTTTTTCCTTCAAATACTTATATAGAAAAATTTAGGATTATAAAATCGCAAGATCTGGCCACCAATTATTGTTTGTTCTTCGGAAAATTACGGGATTATCAAAATGTTCGCGCAAAATATGAAATATCAGTTTCTGTTGCCAAAATGATACGTAGAAACAATACAGAAACCTGCAGAAACTACATATTTTGGACATCGATACCTTCCAATTTACATTTCGAGGATCATTTACAGTAACATCAATCCCAGTTTCGTTAAGAAAAAAATATGGTCCAATTACTACCACTAGCCCAAAAACCATTATGTGGATGTATCAAATTTTCATTATTTCCCATTATATGTAATAATATTTAACTTTTCATCATTTGGACTTTCTTCACCTCAGATTGATCAATTTTGTTTGTTTACAAATCCAACCAATTAAAAATTTGCTTTGTCGCTAAATACAACATGGTTGAAAAACATTCGCATTTTCAAGTTTTTTTTTCTACGGCTCAATTAGCTAATTAACGAAGTAATCCAAAATCTGATGGTAATATTTTTAGAGTTATCTGAATCGTGTACGCCTTCAAATATCTTTAGGCTAAATTCGGAAGAGTGGTTGGTGGATTGTGTAATTGCCGTGAACCATTACGAATTGATGTTTTTGGACTATGTGGAGGTGCAACCAAAATACTCTAATCGCACTTATTGCAAATCTATCATTCCACAAAGACATCGCTAACTCATCTCTGGTCACACTGTAGCTGGAAACAGAGTGAATGCAACAACAGATATACATGCGCAAGACAGAACGATGCCAGCGCATTAATAAATTAAATAAAAGTTTTAATAATACTAAATAAATAAATCGTAAATAAATAAGTGATAAACAAATAAGTTTTTATAAATATAATAAATAATTAAACATTACAAGTCTCATTACGATAGCCCATTTTGCTTTTTTCGCCCTTGATTGAACCAGTTTCTACAAATTTTGCAAAAAAATTTCGAATGGTTACAATTGACGAGCAATTTTCTCTTCCTGATCAAATTTAAAATCATTTTTAAAAATATATAATTAACCTCAAATTTCAACACCTAGTATAACCTAGGCTTTTGTTAAAACCGAAGTAGGACCTGGATTTTTCCACCCATACCAGTTTTAATTTCCAAAAATATTATAAAAATGTTGAAAATGAGTCACGACGGATACTCTGAGGAAAATAACCATCTTCAAAAATGAATAAATTTTGAATGAAATTTTATCAAGGTGAAAGCTAGAAAACCGTTCAAATTATCACGCTGACAAACACAGTTGAATTATAAAAAAAGTTTTTTATTTTAAATAATAATAACTATATTCACTTTTTATTGATAAGGGCCTGATTCTAAGAAATGAAAGATGAAATAACCTAAATACTGTTGCTTCCTTACTGCTGTTTGCTGCTACTGACAACGTTCGTGAAAAATTTTATTTTTATAACGAAATTTCAATTTTTTTTTTACAAAGGAAAGTAATTGAATGAAAATCTACGCATATTACATTTTCTGAAAAATGAAATTGAATTTTATATTTTGTAAACGCTAATGGAATTAATATAGAAAATAATCCATTAATGATTTTATCTTATTCGCCTCAGAACTTACCACATGTGGAATGATAGCAGTTAACATTGCTCACTAGTAGCATTAATAACTATTTATTATATTAATCAAATTTGCATGTTTTAGACATTCCAGTCAATTTAATTTTATTGGAAAATTTGTTTGATTACAATTGTAATTTTTTTCCAAGATATAGAAATAAATGGTATGGAAAGTCTCAAATATATGGGTATATAATGTCCGCCTTTTTGCCAAATATAGCATCATAATATAATTGAGAAGATGCAATAAATAAAAGGTCTCTTATGAAAGCGAAATGCTTAATCAAGATTAATTTCAACGTATTATCGACTAGTTTAGGTATTGTGCCATTTTATAATGTCGTTGGAAAATATAATTATTTTTATTACAATTAGGTTTACAACTCAAAGCAGAACATATTTCCTCAAAACTAAAGAAAATTTTAATAAATATTCTCTCAAGTATTGCAAATGCTGTTCTATGAGTACTAATCAAAAATAATATTCAAAGAAATATTTAAAAATTTATTTAAACAAAAGATTGCTATTTGAGTGAAATGGATAAGTATTTGTAAAACCCTAACCTTACCGGACAAGTGGTGCAGTGGTTAAAGCTTCGGCACTTGGACCGGATGGTACTGGGTTCCAATCTCGAAAGAGGCTGAATGCAAAGCAAATTTTCGTTATTGATTACGATCGATGGAGCTAATAAGCACAACTAAGACCTGCTGTTGTCAGTGTACAGGTTGACATGGAGCTTGCAATGTGCAGGTGGTATACTGTAATTGTGTGGTATATGTGCGTGAATGAAACGGAGGTAATAATTGCCCTTCAAAGGACATTAAATCCATTGGACAATTAATACTTTCTTTTACTAATAAATAAAAACCTAAAGTCTATACTACACAGTAAAAAAAATGCATGAATTTTCATGTGGGCAAAAGTTGCCGAATCTTTTTACCTAAAATAACATGAAACTTGAAAAATAAGTTTTTATTGAAAATTAAATGGTTTACACCGTAAATTTGCTAGTAAAGTTATGTAATAACTTATGTTTTCCATGCGCGTTAGATATTATTTCTCTCAAATTTAAAGAAGAAACTAAAATTGGTTGAATTAGTTTGTAATTGTACGATACATTTCATGTAAATTTAAATTCCAGTTGAAAAATACAGAAATATTCAAAAGAGAGAGAAAATACACGTAATAATCATAGTATTATGCATTATTACAGTCAAAATTTAAATTTGTGAGACAAAGTTGGTAAAAGTTGCGTTGAAAAATCAATTTTTTTTTACTGTGTATGCAAATTCACCGTTATTTTCTATCATGATATATTCCATCATCCATGCACTCAGAAAAAAATATGATAATTACATGATTGCATTTACCATATTATGATAATACTAAATTATTGTGATATTCTCTATCATACATTGATTAGAAATACTATCAAACTTAGTTTAAATAATTAATATCAACATTGTGTGTTAAATACAAATATTTAAATGATTGATTGTAGCAAGATCACAAGTGATCATCATTGTTATGAAGAATGATAAAAATATAAAAAATAAAATCAATTTTATTTATTTATTTATTTATTTAGTGACATACATTTTGTGAACCCCACGCCTCAATTGAGCGTACAAGCTCATTCGTTTAAGGTATGAGGCTCATGATAAATACCAAAAATTTTGATGTAACTTTTTTCATATATGTTTAAGCAGGAATATGTATTTCAGGCAACCGCTTCTTAATATCTTGTACGACTTCAACCTGTTTTGGGGTACGTATACATTCCACCAGACAGCACCGCTTCACTCCATTAACAACAATACAATTTTCAATTTCTCTTGAATGGTTATTTTGTATACAGCTCCCAATAAAGCCAGATGAAATTATTTACTTTTAAAACATTATATTTATTTTCATTTTTATATAAAAAAAAATTCAAAAATATAAAATATCTGATGTCTGCCTGACACGAAAGTCAAAGCAAACCATCATTTAAATAATTGTATTTAACACACAATGTTGATATTAATCATATAAACTAAGTTTGATAGTATATCTAATCAATGTATGATAGAGAATATCACAATAATTTAGTACATATTATCATAATATGGTAAATGCAATTATGTAATTATCATATTTTTTTGTGAGTGTGTATGTATGAGTATTTTATATAAATGTTGACACTATCAAAAAATTATCAGGAGGCTATTTCAGGATAAATTATCATGAAATTATGACAAAATTTTATCTTTTTCAGGTTATGTTTCATCATTATAAATTTGTTTTTCGGAGTGAAGCAAGCCATAGCTAGCTATATTTTTGTTATATTTGTTTAAGCCAATCTGTGTTCTGTGTTAATATATCGCAATTCGTGATTTTCGTAATTCGTGTTTTCTTTAATATATTTAATTTTTTCAATAGTTGATGTATGCCCATTATTTGTTTTGTTTTCACGAATCGACACACGGATTTAACAAAAACTGATGTCATTACACAGTGAAATTTATAATGATGAAACATAATATCAAAAGGATGATATTTCGTAATAATTGCATGATAATTTATTGTGAAACTTTGTGTTAATTTTTTTTTGTATTTTTGTTATTGGCCTTTATTAATTTTATTTGGGTTTGGCTTCGGTTTTATACAGCTTTTAATTTTGGTTTTAGTAATTTTTTATGGTTTTTATGGTTTTAGTTTTCAAAAACTAGTTTCCAGCCCTAGTTTCCATGTTGATGGTCGGCGCAGTAGAATTAGTGATTGAGAAGGGGTGGAGCTTTGGACTTTTTTGATTCCTATTTCGGTACTAACAAATAGTCCGGTGACACCGGATCGTCCATTGAAGCTATTAATTCAGTTTTTTGGTCGTGTGACGATTTTTTGAATACAACACCACTTTTATTATTATTTTCTATTGTTTTCTGTTACCGTTACATCACTCACAAAAATCGCGTTTCTACTTGTGTCGCGGAGTTTGGTTTATTAAATAATTTTTGCAGTTTCGTACTTTGTCCTTCTGTCCACTTTATATTATACGGTTCCTACACGTTATTATTTATCAATGGCGCTTCTATCTCCGGATGCACTTCTATAAAGTTTAGTAGAAATTTAAAATGTTGATAAAAAAACTCAATTTAAAATTAACATTCCATCGGTTTCATAATGGTTTACTGCATCGGCCAGAGACAGTTATTGATGACTAAAACATTAAATTTCATATTAGTAAATATTTAATTAATTCGATTACATGAATAAAACAATTTTCTACCCACCATTATTATTGCTTTAAATTTTCGAATTAATGATATTTACCTCCTTTGAGTAGGCAGCCGTCTAACGAAACCGGCTAAATAAAAAATTTGATTGAATATGTTTTTTTTTATTTTAGTAAATTAATATTTCTAGAATTATTTACTTATCCTATTATCCAAATAAGTATTGTTATTACAAAGAACAAATCCTTTTCATTAAATATAATTTGGTAATCTTTAAAATTACAATTCACAATGCTATCACTACTGTATTCAACGTACACAACACAATAAACTGTCAGTAATACAAAATATTTGACAATCAACGACATATTTTTATTTTTTACAGATAGGTGGTTATATACGTAAACAAGGACCAATTTTGTATCGTGTTCTTTGACACACAAAAAATCTGTATAGGAACCCAGCGCAAATTTTGCTTTGAAAATAACAAAATAAATTTATCTGTACCTCCATATGTACTGATCAGATTTTGTCTAAATTTATTTAGTTTTTATGTGGGTTGCATGCACAAAATTTGTATAGCAGTTTTGGCTGCATACATACATTTTGATTTAAACGAAAAAATTAGTACATCGATTTTTTTTTCCACTAAAATATGCACTTGGTTCATATATTGGTTATTTTTGATTTTTGGAAAAACCTTGCTATTAATTATTCTAGCTGTATATGTATGTACTCTATATAATGTAGTAACCCAATATATTCTTTATTATTCGACCCATCAGCAAAATTTAAAGATTTGTTCATTGCCTAATCTTCCCGTAATTAAAGAAATGCCAACGATCGAACTATAATAGCTGAAGTCATAATTGTTGACCTTTACCGAAAACAATACTTATGTCATTGGAGTAATATATAGAGAAGACAAATTGTCCTCCCTCTCTTGGACGTCATCAAACTGTCAGCATCTAGTACTATAATTAAAGAATAATTAAATGTTCGTTGGATTTTTTTTAGTTAGAAAAAATTAATTAAACAAAACAAAAACAATGTACTCAAATTAAGTAATATTATCTATAGCAATATGTTCATCTTGGGATAAAAGTTCAAGACAAGAGCTTGTATACATTATTGTGTACATAACAATGTGCACCATAAACGAAAGAAAGGCACCAAATCAAATCAAAATCAAAATATAATGGAATTTTATTTCTAAATTTCTGTTGAGGTTTGCTATTAATGCCTAATCCAAAATTATATTTTATATTTTGATGGAATTCTTTGCTTGATGGAAAGAATCTGCTAACCAGTTATCCTTCTTTACAAATAAATTGGAAACGTTGATTTATAAAACATATTTATGTACAACTTGATTTTATAGCTGTTGGCATCCGTGTCATAAATCTCCATTGGAATTTAAATATGAATATCTAAACAGTGAAAAGTTAAACTCAATTGTTCCAAGAAATAATTTTATGTAACATTTTATTAAAAATATCAGTAACTGTTACACTGTTGTAAGATATTTTTTATGTGGTGAAAATCTTGTCATGTCATTAAAATGCTATCCGTTACCTAAATTCAAACGTAAATGAACGTTACATAAACAAAAATCCCAAGACGCAAAATCCAAAGTTCATTCGTCTAACTCATGCACTGTTGATATTCTTTGCATGTATACATACAAGTATGTAATGTAAAGATACAGACACACTAAATATCACACTCGAATCACTCACTCTCCTTCAAAGTTTGTTAATTCAACATATTCACACCCAAAACATGTATATGCACTCAAACTTTTAAATTTATTTCAATTTCTATTTACCGTCATGATATCGTACATATATACAGAAATCTTAAGAGGTTTGTTTGTTTCACATAATCTCGATTTATACTTATATGGTAGAATATTTGATATAGCTAAGCTATACAAATACATAACATACATACAATAAAAATTCAATTTTCCCCCTGTTCAGTTTTACTAAATTTTTTTATTTGCTGTTACTTTATTCTTAATTAATTTTAATTTATTATATTCTATAGAATTTTATCGATTATTCCAACTAATCAATTATGAATGTGTGTAGAGGGTTTATGCTAGTAAGGAGAGAGCAAAAATAAATCCACTTTTTTATTTCAGTTCGATAGATTCAACTACAAGACCATTGGGAAATAAAAGGGATAAGTTTCACGTATTTTTGTGTTAATTATATATTTTTTGTGGTACATACTTTCGATGTTGTGTGCAAATGAAAGGTAATAAAAAAATATTATTTTCGTTTTCTAGCTATTTTTGTATTTTGCATGCTATAAAATATAATTATTATGCTTTTTCACGCGAATTCTCTCCGGGTAAATAAAAAATTCTTACTCGACACAAAAGGAATGTTTTCCTTAAGTTCAATCGAACAATCTCTAGAAGCCTAGACCAAAATGCTCCATTAAGCACAAGTGTGAGGCTGCGTGAAAGTTGCGTTCCAGAAAGAGGTACTGCGGCATCATCATCACTGTCGATGTCGAGCAACTGTTGCTTGAATTACCCAACTTTGGGTGATCAAGACAGGATAAAAGAAATTGAAAAATGGAAGGAAATGAGACATACCCCCGGCATACCAGTGTGCCTCATCCTACAGCAGGAAGCCATTTCCAAAAACCCTAGGACCTGGCTAGTAATCAATGAAATTATCAATTACTTGTCTGAAAAATAATCTGATTATGAAAATCATTGAGACAGCCAAATCCTTATATGTGATTTAGCGTCAATACGAAATAAAATAAATAAAGTGTGAAACTAGTAAAAAGACCAAAATACTCCGCTCAACTTCACAGATAAAAACACGGGTCATGATCACGGGTGTTATCTAATAGTTTCAACAATCTATCACTCGAAACGCGATACTTCGAAACGAGATATGACAAAACGAGATATGGTACAAAACCCAATTTTGCAAAATGCGATATTTCAAAACCCAATATTGTACAAAATGCGATATGGTACAGAATGTGCATAGCGAAGCGACGGTAGCGCAGCGATTCATCCGATATTACCCGGTCCAATACTCCCGCTCTTATCGATTTTTAAATCCCTATAAACTGATATTTTTCTAACTAAGGAGCGAAGCGACTGGAGTGCCACGACTCGCCTGGTATAGCCCGTTGCTATCCCACTCCTATCGATTTTTAAATTCCTCTAAACTGAAGTTTTTTTCTAACTATTGAGGTAAGCGCTCACCTGATATAGCCCGATCCTATACTCCCGCTATAATCGGTTTCTAAATTTCCATAAACTGAAATTAAATTGCCCCTTTTCCAGAATGTACATTGCGAAGCGACCGGAGCCAACGCCCGTTAAGTTCCTTAATATTTAAAGTGGTAGCAATTTATTAGTTTTGTCATTAATTTTTTTTATTTCGTTGAAACAAATTATATCTATTTTAATCGAGAGAAACTTTATTTCAAAAACAAAGCGCATAATAGTATAAGTTCTAAACGGGTCAATGTTGGAAATATAATCAAACATTCTAACCTCTAAAAGAAAAAATGGAGTGCTGAATATGTTGTGGCCAACCGCGAATGTATACATAGATCTCCAATACACCACACTTGATTTCAAATCGACAAATTATACTTACTGGACTTTTCGTAAAACTGTGTCGTATAATTAAAAATTATTATCCATGCTTAAATTTCAGAAATCCAACAAAATTGATGAAAATTTAATCTTTAAATTTACTTGAATCTCTAATTCTCTGTCGTTTTTTGTACATGCTAAACTTTTCAATATCATTGCAAAAATTGTTAAAGTTCCCATGGAAACTGCCACTTCCGGTCACAGATTTTCACAAAATTCGCAAGGGTGTTCCAATTAATGGAAGAACTTTAAGTATGAAGTACCATTACGAATAGTCAATCCGCCTGGACTGAAGAGATGACAAGAAAAATGTAATTTACGGAATAGCTTAACTATGAAGTTTCATTCCGATCAATCAATCCATCTGAGCTACACACGGGCCGAATTTTTGGTGAAAAACAGTTTTTTGTCAAAAAACGTATTTTCCGCTTAAATTTTGGAAAACTGATGTTGACTGGTATTGCTCCAAATTTAATTTAGAATCTTTTACTTTTTAGTCGTTTTTCTTGTAAACGATATATTTTTAAAAATATTTGCAAAAAATAGTAAGCTCCTATGGAAGCTGCCACTTTCGGTGGATTTCGGACAAAAATCACCGTATCTCCTAATTTATGGAAAAAGTTTAAGTATGGAGTTTTTTCCCAATCAGTCAATCCGTCTGGGTTGTAGGGGTCCTACAACATTTAGTCTGCTTGATACCAAACATGCCCACACACATACTTTTTACTTCGATGATATAGCAAATGTAAATCTGTAAAAATTTCCAGATTGCAACTTTCGTTTCGTTTTTGAGATATTTCATGGAAGACATGGAACTCAAAAATATCTAGTTCCATGAGTTATGCGTGTTTTTTCCACAGTTCATAGTAAAACTTGTACTTGGACCGTGGAACTTATAGTTCCAACAATTGTTCCATTAAAATCGAAATAAGTAGATACGTAAAAAAAGTAATACTGTTCACCAGTGTGTGATCTTTAACGATTTATTACAGTTTGTGTTGTGTTGTTTAATGTCGTTATAGTGATCTTCTTTGCTAGTTTGGCAGGCTGTCAATCTTTTATCAAAATTTTGTATAAGTTTTTCGCATAATGATGGTTCAATTAGTGAAATTTGTTCGATGGTATTGTCTTTGAGGTGTTGAACAGTTTGAGGATCATTCGCATAAACATTACTCTTCAAAAAATCCTATAAGAAAAAGTCCAATCGCATAATCTTGGTGGCCAATTAACGTCTGTTTTTAAAGAAATTATTCGACTATTAAACCTATCTTTCAAAAGATCGATCGTTTCCGTTGCTGTTTGGCATGTTGCAGCTTCCTCTTGAAAACATATTCCGCACATCAGTATCTTCCAATTACCTCCAGAAAAAGCTTCTAATCATCTCTCGATATCGAGCTCCATTCACAATAATTGCATTGCCATTTTGATTTTCCAAAAAATATTGACCGATTACGCCACCACACCAAAATCAACATCATACAGTAACTTTTTATGGTTTCATTGTCTTTTCAAATAATCCTCGTTTGGTCAGCTTTAATTCTTGTACTAACTGTATTTCGTAAGGCATTACACGAACTTATTTGTGTAAAATATTGAACAAAGTTGTTGGTTTGAGGTTTAATTGCTGTGAACGACGACGAATTGATGTCTTTGGCTATTCAGCAACACTTGTGCTAACACGTGCAATATTTTCACTAGAACGACTACTACGATAATAAATTCTGCTTCTCTGATCTTAAACTGAACCAGGTTCCTCTAATTTATGTTTATTTAATGATAACTTTAATAGCACGGTTTGTCGGAGCATTTTCGCTGCTTTATTTTGAACGAAATATTCTTCTAAATTCTGAATAACTTCCACCAGTGGGTCTATTCTGTCTTTTCCTGGGATTTAGGAATTGAGAAATAGGAAAAAAAATAACTTTGTAGCACTTTTTCCAATTTTTTTCTCCAATTTTTTAAAGTGTATTCTGGCAGTGTTGGAAATATATTTTTGAGGAAAAAAAATTTAGTTTAAGTATCGGTCACCCACAGTGTTTTAAAAATTATTTTAAAGTTGTAATTTTTTTTTTTGGTATAAAATACGAGTAATTGCATAATTTTGAGATTTTTGGATGAAGACGAATTCGAAAGAAAACAGTTTATTCGTTTGCTGCGAAACCGATTACGGGACGCGTCAGATCCATTTGATATAATAGAAAGTGAGTAGGAAAGCGAGTTGGATTATACACTCACACAAGAATTAGTGATCTTATGTGAAAAAAAATTTAAAATAAAAAAAAATTCGTATTATATTTAATATATGATTTTTATTAAGTTATATTTTTTAAATAAAATTTTGGTTAATTTTTTTTTATATAAATGACTGATATTATTCGGTTAAAATACCAAATTGTAAAGGGAAGTTTTATTTTTTGTTTGTCCTGTGAACGACACGTACACAAATATTAGTAATAAAAATCTAGTTTAAACCATTTATTATTGTTTTAGTTAAAAAAATTAAACAAAGACTTAATTTCAAATATTTATAGTATAAACAAGGCAAACTCTTACACAGAAAAGGTCCTGATTCAAATGTTTTCCACGTCAGCTCGGTGAACGAGATCCACTACATCGTATGTACCAGTACATTTCGGGGTCTCCACAAAATACAGCAAATGATGATGATGTTGGTTTTGCAGCTGCCATCGATGTTTAATGGAATCCCGCCAGCTACCGGTGTGAAGTTTTTGGACAAAAGTTTTTGGACAAAAATTTACGCGAGTGTTCTTTGTGAAGTTTTTGGACACATTTTTATTTCTTGGACAAAATTTTTTGTAAGTGTGCAATTTTAACAGTGTATTTATTTTATATTAAAATCGAAATAATATTGATAATAAATATTGATAAAACAAAAGAAATTGTTTAACATTAAAAAATCTAAAATGCTCATTATTATAAATTTTTCAATAAATCACGTACCATACTGTATAAAATGATACACCAAATAGCAAAAATCTCAGAGATTGGCTCGCATAGTGACTATATACGTTCGAAAGGGGATACTTTTAGCTATTTAAATCAGTTAGCCCCATCTCGAAATGATGAACTAGGCTCATGTATTGAATTTTTAAAGTTTTACCAATATAGCGAGTGTGCGTGTCCACGGATGTTCTACTGCTCTAAGCCAAATAACAAAAATTTCAGAGATTGGCTCGCATAGTGACTATATACGTTCGAAAGGGGATACTTTGAGCTATTTAAATCAGTTAGCCCCATCTCGAAATGATGAACTAGGCTCATGTATTGAATTTTTAAAGTTTTACCAATATAGCGAGTGTGCGTGTCCACGGATGTTCTACTGCTCTAAGCCAAATAGCAAAAATCTCAGAAATTGGCTCGCATAGTGACTATATACGTTCGAAAGGGGATAATTTTAGCTATTTAAATCAGTTAGCCCCATCTCGAAATGATGAACTAGGCTCATGTATTGAATTTTTAAAGTTTTACCAATATAGCGATTCTGCGTGTCCACGGATGTTCTACTGCTCTAAGCCAAATAGTAAAAATCTCAGAGATTGGCTCGCATAGTGACTATATACGTTCGAAAGGGGATACTTTTAGCTATTTAAATCAGTTAGCCCCATCTCGAAATGATGAACTAGGCTCATGTATTGAATTTTTAAAGTTTTACCAATATAGCGAGTCTACGTGTCCACGGATGTTCTACTGCTCTAAGCCAAATAGCAAAAATCTCAAAGATTGGCTCGGATAGTGACTATATACGTTCGAAAGGGGATACTTTTAGCTATTGAAATCAGTTAGCCCCATCTCGAAATGATGAACTAGGCTCATGTATTGAATTTTTAAAGTTTTACCAATATAGCGAGTGTGCGTGTCCACGGATGTTCTACTGCTCTAAGCCAAATAGCAAAAATCTCAGAGATTGGCTCGCATAGTGACTATATACGTTCGAAAGGGGATATTTTTAGCTATTTAAATCAATACTGGGGCTAACTAATGGGGCTAACTGATTTAAATAGCTAAAAGTATCCCCTTTCGAACGTATATAGTCACTATGCGAGCCAAAATCTGAGATTTTTGCTATTTGGCTTAGAGCAATAAAACATCCGTGAACACGCACACTCGCTATATTGGTAAAACTTTAAAAATTCAATACATGAGCCTAGTTCATCATTTCGAGATGAGGCTAACTGATTTAAATAGCTAAAAGTATCTCCTTTCGAACGTATATAGTCACTATGCGAGCCAATCTCTGAGATTTTTGCTATTTGGCTTAGTGCAGTAGAACATCCGTGGACACGCACACTCGCTATATTGGTAAAACTTTAAAAATTCAATACATGAGCCTAGTTCATCATTTCGAGATGGGGCTAACTGATTTAAATAGCTAAAAGTATCCCCTTTCGAACGTATATAGTCACTATGCGAGCCAATCTCTGAGATTTTTGCTATTTGGCTTAGAGCAGTAGAACATCCGTGGACACGCACACTCGCTATATTGGTAAAACTTTAAAAATTCAATACATGAGCCTAGTTCATCATTTCGAGATGAGGCTAACTGATTTAAATAGCTCAAAATATCCCCTTTCGAACGAATATAGTCACTATGCGAGCCAATCTCTGAGATTTTTGCTATTTGGCTTAGAGCAGTAGAACATCCGTGGACACGCACACTCGCTATATTGGTAAAACTTTAAAAATTCAATACATGAGCCTAGTTCATCATTTCGAGATAGGGCTAACTGATTTAAATAGCTAAAAGTATCCCCTTTCGAACGTATATAGTCACTATGCGAGCCAATCTCTGAGATTTTTGCTATTTGGTGTATCATTTTATACAGTATGGTACGTGATTTATTGAAAAATTTATAATAATGAGCATTTTAGATTTTTTAATGTTAAACAATTTCTTTTGTTTTATCAATATTTATTATCAATATTATTTCGATTTTAATATAAAATAAATACACTGTTAAAATTGCACATTTACAAAAAATTTTGTCCAAGAAATAAAAATGTGTCCAAAAACTTCACAAAGAACACTCGCGTAAATTTGTGTCCAAAAACTTTTGTCCAAAAACTTCACACCGGTCCGCCAGCTTCGGTTTGTTGCAATAGAATTAAACAAATATCATTATTAGATTTATATTATATTATTTTCTTAAATTTTCTATTTTTCTTAAATTTTCAATTACTTACATTTTATTTACACAATTTATTGCTATTTATCTATTTTGTTTTGATTTTAACTTTGACATCTTCAATGTCATTGTCAGATGTTTTAGATTTCCATTATTATTTTCGGGTTGCCCAAGTTGTGTCTAAATGGTCGATTTTTTCTATTTCTGTCTATCTGGTAATTTTTATACCATTTACATATTCATTCACAAAGCGTTGCCAAATACACATCTAATAACAGACGATTCGTGCGTACATTTATTTTGTCTCGCCACATACCAAAAAAAAATGCAGACGATTTTTACAACAACAATCCTTTATATTTTGTTTTGAGCTGAATGTTTATACCGCCATTTCTATCCAAAGTGTATATATTTATATAAGTGTATATATTTATATTAATATATATTTTGTTTTGGAATTTTTTGACATTTGTTGAAGTTCACAGACAACAGAGAAAAAAATCGTTTAAAATTTTTTGATGAGTTCGGAAATCGTTTTAGATTTTTGTGCGTTCGTTCACGTGTAAAATTATACCATTCAGAGAAAAAATCGTTTCTAGGAACGGGTAAATAGAAAATTGATAATTTTTCAATTAAAATTATTAAATAATTCCAAATTTATTATTTTAGCTACTAACTTGAGATATTTTACCTATTATCTCATTGATTTGAGTCAAAAATATGCTCTAATTAATTCGTTAATGCGAAATCTGTTTTTAGATGTCGTCCGTAGAAATGTGTATGTGGCATCGCCTACAATTTCATTGAATACGATTTTAAATGTCATTGAACTCGGTTTATATCTTTATAATACGGTAAATTTTATACGATTCACTTTTTCATTCATAATTTCATTATGAAATAATTGACGTATAATTAAATTCTGTTATTTTAATCATTTGCTGTTTAATGAATAGGTTAAGAAATGGTTTAAGAGCTCGCTGTCATAATCAATATTTTGAAAATGTTGATGATATATAAACTGAATCCTAACTGTTATTTTGTGACTAATTCGACAATTGTTACAAATAAATATTCGTGGAATGAATTATTTGCTAAATTTGATAATATGTTAGAGTTCATAGATAGTCTACAATCGGATGTTGATATTTTAGTTATTTCTGAAACGTTTATTCAGAGTCATATTTCGATAGCCTATCCTATCAACAATTTTAATAGTTGCTTTTCTTGTAGAGATGATCGTCTTGCATTATACAATAAAAAAGATATCGAGTATTGCATCTTGAACATGAATAACGGCTTGCACCCATTTAATTTTATTCAAATTCTGCTTCCTCGTCTTAATAATTCAAAAATATGTGGTATCTATCGACCACCAGGTTGTGATGTTGATTGTTTTTTCAATTGGTTGGATAATCTCCTAGTTGGAAACCGCGGTACTGACAAAATATTACTTGGGGATATAAATATTGCCGTTAATAAAACAGATAGTAATGTGATTGATTATAATAATCTGTTGATGACCCATGGTTTGATCACTACAAATAAGTATGCAACTCGTTCTGCAAGTGACAATATTTTAGATCATTCCGTATTTAGCTTCATAAACATAACTAAAATCGTCAATTCTTCGATATAATCCACTATTAGCGATCACAATTTCCTTTTGTCAAAATTTTTTCTTTACTTCTAAGTATATTAAGAAAACTCTTGAAAAGAAAATAGTAGAGATGTCAAAAGTTAATGAATTATTCAGTAATTTTCTACTTACAATGCCATTTGAAGTGAAAGATCCAAATAATACTATAGAAATTATTGTTGAAAAATACAATGAATTAATAGATAGATACACAAAGACAGTAAGTGTCGATGTTAAGCTGAAAAATACGTTATGTCCTTTGATCACACTCGACATTTGGCGTGACATTCGTAAAAAAAATTAAGTTTTAAAAAAAATTTAACGTAATCCTAGTAACGTTGCTCTTAAATCTGAATTAGAACGTGTATCTATATTGTTAGCTTCTAAAAAATATTATGCAAAAAAGCGTTACTTTAGTAATATGTTCACAGATTTAAATCAGAGATTTATGGAAGAACGTGAACATATTTTTTAATAAAAATATCGATTCTCGTAAATTTGATAAAATTTTCGTTAATGATCGATACGTAAGTGATTCTTTTACGATAGCCAATCTGTTCAATTGCTTCTTTGTTATCGCAGGTTACTTAATCAGTGAATCTATTACCTCTGACAGAGACATACACAGGTTTGGAACTATTAAATGGATTTCAGATGGCATGTATTTATCACCAATTACACCTGCTGAAGTTTGTAATGTTATCTGTTTGCTTAGTAATGGCAAAGGTGGAGGTCCGCAAAAAATTAATAGCTGCGCGCTGAAATGTATAATTGAGTTTTTTTCGAACATTTTGTCTGATATTTTCAATGAAAGTTTAATAACTTGTGTATATCCAAAATGTTTAATAGTCGCTAAAGTAATTCCTATTCTAAAGACTGGATATTCTTCTTTACTTAATAGGCCTATTTCTACTCTTTCCATATTCGATAAAAATTTTGAAAAATTAATATTTTTGCGTTTAATAACGTTTTTAAATTATAATATTTTTTTTTATTCCTACCAATATGGTTTTAGATTAGGTTTAGGAACTGAATTTGCATTGGCAGAAATTGGGAGTATGAAATATAATACTTTTGATTCAAAAAGATATGTTGGGGCCCTTTTCTTGGATTTACAGAAAGCATTTGAGTGTATTGATCATCAGTTACTTCTAAATAAACTATACTGTTATGGCGTACATGGAATTCCTTACAACTTATTGAAAAATTATTTATCAAATCGAAAACAGTATGTGATTATAAATGGAGTAGGAAGTGAAATGTTAGATTTCAAATGTGGTGTCCATCAGGGTAGTGTTTTAGGACCACTTTTGTTTCTCATTTGTATTAATGATATTTCCTATTTGCCGTTCAAGGGTCATATTAGAATATTTGCAGATTATACTACTTTATTTTATGAAACCTTTGATCCTGACAGTATACTGATTGATATGAAACATGACCTTAGCATACTTTTAGAATATTTTAATTCCAATTTAATAGCTCTCAATATATCTAAAACCAAATATATGATATTTCATTCCCCATATAAATCGATGACTAGTTTACCTCTATATGAAGTTAGTAACATTAGTATTGAGAGAGTTAGTTCATTCAAATATTTGGGAGTTATATTTGATGAACATATGTTTTGGGATGATCACATTAATATCACAAGTAAGAAAATTGCGCCACTTGTTACTCAGAAAATTATCTTTCTTTGTTCCTACTGGGGTATTGCTTATGATTTATTTTTCGTTTATTCATTCGCGACTTAATTATGGCATTATCGTATATGGAATAGCTACCTTAACCAGGCTGAAGAAATTGCAAGTTATGCAAAACAAAAGTGTAAAAGCAGTATACAGATTGCCAATTCTATTTTCCACTAGGTCATTATATAGCAAAGATGATATTATGATATGCCCATAAATGTCTTATATAAGTTTCAATTAACTCTTTATATGTACAAAAGCCTAAATGTATCTTCATTTATGTCTAATATAAACTTTAATTATGCTCACCATGTGTATTCAACTCGAAATTGTAACAGAATTGATTCGCATCATAATAGAACTGAATTTGGAAGAAAACCGATCACGTTTATGGGCCCATTTATTTATAATCAAGAACCTGCATTTATAAAGAAATCTGAAACCTACTTACAATTTAAAAAAAAATATTAAAAATTATTTTAAATCAAATATTCTATTATTTTGGAAAAAATCTTAGTTATCTTTGGTTTTTTAATATTTATATATCTATGTAAATTTTGTAACTTTTTAAAATTATATATAACAACTTGGATTATCCTTAAAGGAACATTAAATTTACTGGATAATCCGCCGTTGTTGTTGTAGAGAATGAATAATAAAAATAATAATAATAATTATTTGGCTGCCACATTACATTGCTCATCATATTACCCAAAGTTGTTTTTATTGTATTTTCTATTTGCTAAGTTATGTAATTGAAGAAGCCGTTACATTTTTTTAATATTTATCTTTCTATGTGTTTTCTAAATGATTGTGGTAAGTAAAATGCATTCAAACTCGTTATTTTATTTATTTTATTAGAATTATAAATAAAACGTACATAGTCATCAATTTAAATAATCTTTCCCCGTAGTATTTCATAATTCCTAAAAACAAAAATTGGAAAAAATGTTTGTGAAAACTGAATTAATTAGGAAAACATATTCCTAAAAAAATATTTTCCTTGTCGCCAAAATTCACTTTTATGGATATAATTCCTAGGTGCAACAATACTGTCAAATCTTCTTATTTCCTAATACCCAGGGAAAGACAGAATAGACCCACAGGAATGTTTTACTTGTCATCTGTCAAATAACATATGATAAATATTTAAAAAGATACCTCAAATTGGAACGTTTTTTAGATCATTGGCACCGATTAACATTTAATAGCTTTCGTTTTAACAAAGATTGATACTTTTGGCATTACAACAGTGTAAAACTTAGTTTGACGCAAATTCAAAGATTGTTACAAACATAAATCTACGAAATTGTGAAAACAGGATGAGTATGAATTGTTTGCAATTCGTTATTGCACAAAATAAAGTATGTCATCTCGATGGGGATTTTTAACAGTCTGTTTTATATAACAATATTAAACTCGATTAGGTGCGGGTCAACCAGAAGTCGGCAAATTTCGGCGAAAGCAACGGATTTCAACAGTGTATGCAGTAAATCGAAATACTACACTTTGGTAGGGCAAACCAAAGCCTCAAATGTAAATGATAATAGTTTAAGTTTTTGTTTAAAAAATTATGAAAATATGGTGGACGTGCTTGTAGATGTAACTGTTTTCTACAGAAGTACATTTTTGAAAATCTTTTTGTGTGCAACTTTTCCCACTGGTTTAATGCGATTTAATAAAACTATAAAAACTAATGGACATATAATGGACATTTTTTAAATTGTTTATTATTTACAATGAGGAAACTGCAAATAAAATATTTCAATTTGAAATTCAATTTTTATTCTCCTTTTTATATTCACACACCGCTTAGCAAGTTTTATCGGGAAAATGAAAAGGCTTTTGTATTATTTTTTAATGCAATTTATTTTATTGTTACTTTTATCATTTTATCAATAATTCTATTGTTTGCTAAATCTAAAATTGGGTTTAAATAGCACATTCGAGGTAATTTTTATCTGTTTCAATTGGTTAAAATTTTTCGACAATTGTATGGTTGGCCTATTTAACGTAGTTATGAACGGATAAAAGATAAGAAAAAGAAAATAACTAAAATAAATGCTAATTCGGTCAGTTTAACTAAACATTGCGTTTTTTATCAAATTTTTTACATGGCAAACTTCTGTTTACAAACAACTGTTTTGTGTCAGCCAAATGTTTCCCTTATAAAAATTTAACCAGCTCTTGAAACAAATAAAAAGTTTGACATTTTTATTCACCTCAATTTTTAACTTTTATGCGGTATTTAAACCAATTAAAACACACTGTAATTTGTAAAAATTAAAAAATTTTCAAACCACCATTCTTAACGATTTACCAGGGCCATAGCCCATATCGAAAAATTTGCCAGTTAGGGGAAACGTAGTATTGAGATGTTTTTAGATCTATAGGGATATCTCAGTTAGTCTGAAATTTTCATTATATTTGATCATAATACAAAATTTTATTTACTGGCCCCTCCCTTGGATGGGGAGTATCTGAATATATTTTCTAACTAAACTGGTCTCCATTTAACACCCCATATACCTGAGGTTGTGTTTAGATCTCTAGGGGTTTCTTAGTTAGCCTGAAATGTTTTATTATATATGGTCATAATACAAATTGTTATTAACTGCCCCTCCCCTGGATGGGGAGTATCTGCAAATATTTTCTAACTAAACTGGTCCCCATTTAACACCCCATATACCTGAGGTTGTGTTTAGGTCTCTAGGGATATCTCAGTTAGGGATATCGCCTGAAATGAATCTTTCCTAGTTTTTGGAAATTGTCATTTTTGACAGCAATTTACAAATCTGGCGGAAGGTGTAATGTAGCTTACTACAGAGGAATTGCTGTCTTATCTTGTATTCCCAAACTCTTTGAAAAATTAATTCATGATAAGCTTGCAGAAACCATTGTCTCCAATCTTAATGATCAGCAACATGGATTTATCAAAGGTAGATCCGCAACAACTAACCTGACATTCTTTACTTCTTACTTAATAAAACAAATGGAAAAAGGATTTCAGGTTGATGCAATTTACACTGATTTCAGCAAGGCTTTTGATAGAGTGGATCATAAAGTGTTGATTAAAAAACTAGAACTCATGGGAATAGGTGGCCATTACTCAACTGGTTGAGCTCATATCTAAAAGACCGAACTCAATATGTTCGCTTTCAAGGCCACATATCACAAGCAGTACAAGTAAGTTCAGGGGTTCCACAAGGTAGTCACTTGGGGCCATTGCTCTTCAATCTCTTCATATCAGACTTGTCAACCGTACTGCAAAACATCAAGCGTTTATTGTATGCTGATGACCTAAAAATATATCACAAAATCGAAAATACAGACGATGTAATTTGTTTACAATCAAATCTAAACAAATTGATATCGTGGTGCAACAGTAATAAATTAGACCTAAATGTTGACAAGTGTTGCGTAATCAGTTTTACAAGGAAAGTTGTTCTTCATAATATTGACTACGTAATTAATGAGAGGAGTTTGAAAAGAGTGGACGAAATAAGAGATTTAGGTGTAATAATTGACACGCGAGTTAATTTCCATAAACATTATGATGTAACGTTGGGAAAGGCATATGGGGTACTGGGTTTCATAAAAAGAAGAGCTAAAGAATTCAACAACTTATGGGTAACTAAATCACTCTATTGCTCATTTGTGAGATCTATCCTTGAGTATGCTTCGGTAACTTGGATGCCATATACCGAAGAGTATGCAATAAAATTTGAATCACTACAGAAACAATTCTTATTGTTCGTGCTCAGGCATATGTACGATCTGCAAGATTATACCAACCTACCAAGTTACAATTCTAGACTCGACATAATAGGTTTAGATACTCTTTCATTAAGACGAAATTTGCTCGCGGCCAGTTTCATTTTTGACGTGTTAAAAAAAACATCAACATCGATGAAATTTCAAATGCTGTGGTTTTAAATCAAGTACGCACTCGACATGCAAAGTACTTAAAAGAAGTTCACCACCCTACCAACTATGGAATGAATGAACCAATAAATAGAGCATATAAAATTTTTAATAACCATATTGACGCTTACAAGCCAAGTACTAACTTGACAAAACAAACATATAAGAAAAATTTTAAGATCGCAATTTAAATAAATTTTTAGTTTATATAACGGACTGTATGTTTGGGTTGCTACCTAACTACTATTGGTGATTACACTAAGTACACCGAGTCACACCAATCGTAGGTTTGTATGAACCCGTAAGAATAAACTTAGCAAGAACATTTAATATTTAATTTTTATATCAAAATAAAATAAAAAATAATAAAATAAAAATTTGAAAGAATAAGTGAACGAAATATTTTATAAAGAAAATGTATTACAAATTTGTTAGAAAATAAAATTTATATATTTAACTATGCAAAATTACTTTCATAAGAATATTTTTACAATATATACCTTGTTTGGGAAAATTTAAAATAAAATAAAAAGAAATAAATGTTTTATTATATCCCTTTACCGGCCTGCCCACACAATTGTGTGGGTAAGGCAAAAGAATCATGTCAAAAATTTATTTTTGGTTGTGTTTTGAACCAACTTACACATTTGTGTGTTTCTTTCAAACTTATTTTCGTCCGAAAAAAACACTATAACCATACACACAATTGTATTGGTTGTAGTTCAAATCAACCGAAATTTTTTATGAGAAACGCAATTACATACTATGTTTTTTTACTCACACATTTGTGTGGTTTGTACTTCAATTGAGCCAGGTTTTTTTAAATCTTGGTCGGCAAAGAGATATATGGTCATAATAAAAATTGTTATTAACTGCCCCTCCCCTGGATGGGGAGCAACTGAATAACTCAAATGATCCCCAATTAACACCCCATATACCTGAGGTAGGGATATCTAAGTTTGCCTGAAATTTTTGTTATATTTGGTCATAATACTAAATTTTATTAACTGTTCTCTTCCCTGGAAGGGGAGCAACTGATTTTATTTTCTAACTGAAATGGTCCCCAACTAACACCCCATATACTTGAGGTTGTGTTTAGATCTCTAGGGATATCTCAGTAATCCTGTGCATTTTTATTATATTTGGTCATAATACAAAATTTTATTTACTGGGCCTTTTCCTGGATGGGGAGCAACTAAATTTATTTTCTAACTAATATGGTTCCCAACTAACACATCATATACCTGAGGTTGTGTTTAGATCTATAGGAATATCTCAGTTAGCCTGAGAATTTTTATTATATTTGGTCATAATACTAAATTTTATTAACTGGCCCCTCCTCTGGATGGGAAGCATATGAATATATTTTCTAACTGAAATGGTCCCCAACCAACACTTCATATACCTGAGGTTGTGTTTAGATCTCTAGGGATATCTCAGTTAGCCTGAGGATTTTTATTATATTTGCTCATAATACTAAATTTTATTAACTGGCCCCTCCCCTGGATGGGGAGCATCTGAATATATTTTCTAACTGAAATGGTCCTCAACTAACACTCCATATACCTGAGGTTGTGTTTAGATCTCTAGGGATATCTCAGTTAGCCCGAGAAATTTTTATTATATTTCGTCATAATACTAAATTTTATTAACTGGCCCCTCCCCTGGATGGAGAGCATATGAATATATTTTCTTACTGAAATGGTCCCCAACTAACACCCCATATACTTGAGGTTGTGTTTAGATCTCTAGGGATACTTCATTTTCAAGAATTCTTAATAAATATTTTTATCTACTATGCTGTATAATTTGTTGTTTAGAATTATGAATATGACTTATTTTTACTGACTGAATATGAGCAAGTTTTCCTTATGATTTATTATAACAAGATACAATTGCAGATATAGATACATAGCAAGAAGAAATTTTGCTGTGCATTCCCTGAATTAAGGCAAAATTGTACAGTAAGTTTGATAATTAGTAGTGTAATGATAGTTTTTTGAGAATTTTAAATATAATTTTGAGTCAAACTAAACATTCATGTAACTAGTCGATAAAGTAGTTTTAGTTATTTTTAAGAGGATTTAATAATTACATCCAAGAAAACTCCAATTTTCGATAATTTTCCGTCTTACCCAGGTAATGTCACTAACCCAAACACAATTAATGAAATTAGCAAAAGTTTAGCATTTTCTTCACACTCGTAGTATTGAGAATGATTTCTATAAAAATGCCAGGAAAGTGATGCTGGTTAATTTTTGTAATCAACGAAATTTTTATTATAGGTTACTAATTATTTAACTATTTATTTTTAGGGAAGATATACGTAAATCTAGTCAAATAAACTATCAGCATTATCTACAAGCTATAAAAAAGTGCAAATATTTGGAACGAGTCTATGGACAAAGATAATATGACAAATTATAATAGCAAAATTGTTACAACGTCGATTTAAAGTGCGATGATTTAAGCGAATATAGTAGGAAATGTTAAACCAGATATTGCAGCATCTAACCTAAAACACAGGATATTCGATTCGTCCATTTCATAATCAATTTCATTTTGAATAAAATAATCATTATGTGGTTCACTTCACCATTACACTTCCTGATGCTGCTGCTGCTGTTGTTATATAAAACCAATTTCATTTCCTTGAATATGAAATAAAAAATTTCCAGTTTTTTTTAGTATTTCTTTTACATTTAATTTCCTTCAAAAGTGGAAAGGAAGAAACTTATAATAAACTAAACAATAACAGTAAAAAATGTAAATTTTATTATAATAAAAATTGTTTTTGTGCCTTCTTATGTTCTCTCGTACGGTTCGTATTCAATTATTATTCTGTATATCTGACCGAGATCAAAAAAATTTTCGAGAATTTAAACATAAAATGTTGACTGTACTATCTAAGTAGGCAACAACACAGGTAAAGTGATTTTATAAATTAAAATTGCGAAATTATTGCCGGTTACTTTATGCTACTGATCTTTCTCGTTATACAAGAGTGTTTTGTGAGTGTACATGCGGATTTTAGCATAAAAATGTTATGGTCATGGGATAATGGTTACTAAAACGATTGTACACGTATATTATAACCGTTACTCATAAGCGAACAACATTAGATTTTACAGAACGCAAATAATCTCTTTGTTTTGTATGATATAACGCACATATACATTTTCGTTGTGGCCGGATTTAGATGAATGGCCGAAACTCATACAAAACGTTTGAGATTTTCTTGAATTTAATTTCCTTAGAAGGAAGTGTTTTATAAAAATTAATTATACCTAACTTAAATTATTTTTGTTTATACAAAAATCATTATCCCTGCTTAAATTTCAGAAAACCAAACAGATCAACCCTTGATGGTTGAAAATTTAATCTTTTAATTCTTTATCGTTTTTCGTAAATGTTATACTTTCCAACATCGTTGGAAAAATTGAAAGCTCTGAACTGGATTGAAACTGCCACTTGCGAAACACAGATTTTTACCAAATATCGCAAGGATCGCCTAATTAACAGAGAAAGTTTAGTGTGAAGGTTTTTTCCGAATAGCCAATCCGCCTGAACTGCAGAAATGCTGAATTTTGGTGCAAGAAAATTTTTTATCAAGTTTTCGGTAAATTTTCCGTCATCATTTCAGATAAAATTTAAAAAATGATTTGATTAAATAAAATAATTTGAACTAATTTTGTTTGAAATTTAATTTACATTCTTCTGCAACTTCCGGTAAAACTGATTGCCACCGTGAAAGTTTTATTTAAAGTTTCAAATTAATCAAAGTATAGTTAGGCTTATAAACATATAAATAACTTGTCAAAAAACGCTGATTGTTAGTCATATTAATTTAAAAATCAGTAAAATATTTTCAGCTCATCTATTATTGGAATAAAAAATTTAAATAAAATTGTGGACAATGGCCTTTTATATCCATTTGCAATGTTATAATTATGTTTTCTTGTAAGTATAATTATTTAATTATAAAACAATCATCAGCGTGGTCTATGCTCGGTCTTCACTCGCTTAATTTTGTCTTCACGCTAGCCTAGAAGGTCCGCCGTTGAATTTGCTCAAGGTCATTACACCTTGATAAAGAGAAAATTTATTAAAATTGCTGAGGTATTCGTCATGTCATTTTGACAAAATTAGTAGAAAATTGTATTTTACTCTTATTTAAATAAAACAGGGAGCTTAAAATTGTATTACATACATTTTGGTGTTAATAGTTGTGAGTGTAAAAATATAATTTTGTCATCACATTGTTTTATCATGAAAATTTTTTTGAGTGAAAATCATGCATAAATTAACAATTTTATGTTATTCACACTACTGTAAATGTGTTGAAATTTTCGTTTCATCTATTTTAGTTTCGATATTTAACCTTCTCCTGTGTATGGGGTCAAATTGACCTCAGTCGATTTTAAACTTGAAAAAATACGTTTTTGCTATTTATATGGCCCCTCCCGTATATGATATCCTCAACTAATATTTTATTCACACAATGTAATGAAAAATGGGCCCAAATTACTTTTAAATTCGTATTTTTTCCAGTTTAAAATCAAACGGGGTCAATTTGACCCCAATACACAGAGAGAAGGTTAATTATCTCCGCTATAAGTGCCCTGTTTATAAGTGCCATGATATACAGCGCTGGGAAAAAAATTGGACAAACATTTTTTTAACGCAATTGGCTTATTCTTTCATTTTAAATACATGTATGACGTAATTTTTTGAAAAAAAAAATTTACCTGCAATTTAGGGGAAAACCCCGAAAGATGCCATAGTATTCAAAATACGGTGATTGAAGTTAAAGTAATGGAATAAATTAAACACTTATTTTTTAATTTTTTTTGTTTTTTATTGATTTATAGAAGTTCTATCTTTAATATTAATATTTTGTTTGACCGCCTTTTGTTTTTTTTACATCGGTATAACCCCGCAACTGATGTGCAAAAAAATTGGTCAAGCAATTATTTTATTTTGCGCCTACCATTCTTGGCCGACATTAGGGTTCAGATGTTTTATTGCGTGTATTTTTTTTGTTTGAGTATAAATAGTGCATATTTTGTAAGATTAAGTTATTCTGTAAGTGATCCTAGTCAAATAAAGAATAAAGTGCAATTTTAGTTAAAAAAAATGGGAAAAGTTATTAAGCAGTGTAAAAGCAATGTTGATTTGGGCGCGAAAAAATTTAACCACGCGTGAAATAGCAGAAAGATTAAACATTCCTACAAGTACTGCCACGTAGAATATTAAAAAATTGCGAGAGATGGGCACTACACAAAGAAAGAAAGGCTCTGGAAGGCCCAGAAAGACAACGGCAGTGGAAGATCGTTTCATAATATTACAATGTCGTCGGAACCGTTTTAAAACTTCATCGGACATAGGACGGAATGTTGAGTGAGCAACAGAAAAAGAAATTTCAGCCATCTTAGTGAGAAAAAGACTTGTTAAAGCTGGTTTGAGAGCACTTAAACCAGTCCAGAAGCCTGAGTTCACATTACTAGTGAAAAAACAACTTTTGCTATGGGCTCAGGAGCATGTGTCTTGGACTCCAGAGATGTGGAATGATGCGATTTTCCTCGATGAATCAAAATTCAAGCTGTATGTTGGAGATTGAAGAGTTCTGGTAAGAAGAAAACCGAGCGAGAGGCTTGGCAACGAATGTATTTTAAGACTTCCACCGAAAAAGGAAGGAATTATGGTCTGGGAATGCTTTTCTGATAATGCAGCTAAAAGTAGCTAGAAAGCGCCCAGATCGATTCAAGCTTTAAAAAGTTTGTTGATGACGATTTGGGAATCCTCCTACGATTTTGAAAAATTTATCAAATTCAATGAATCGGAGGTGTATCGCTGTAAAAAAAGCAAATGGCGGTCCACTAAAACTTTAATATTAAAGATAGAACTTCTATAAATCAATAAAAAACAAAAAAAAATTAAAAAATAAGTGTTTAAATTATTCCATTACTTTAACTCCAAGCATCGTATTTTGAATATTTTGACATTTTTCGGGGTTTTTACCCTAAATTGCAGATAATTTTTTTTTTCAAAAAATTACGTCATACATGTATTAAAATGAAAAAATAAGCAAATTGCGTTCAAAAGTTTTGTAATTTTAGGAAAAAAATAATTCAATTTGCATTAAAATATGTTTGCCCAATTTCTTTTCCCAGCACTGTAAATGTTAATTGTTATTGTTCACACAAAAAGAAATAGTTTGTGTTCGTGTCACTTTAGGTATACTATGGGGAATGATTATTATTATTTTACTATTCTCGAGTGCGGTGGTAGGGTAATTTAAAATTTTGCCCTGAGGTCAAAATTTAAAATGTTGACCTGATAGTAACTGAACTAATGAATTTTATAAACATATTCAATATTTTATACAGCAGAACATCCAAAGTACTATTGAAATCAAGAGTGTTGTATTCGAAATCTAAGTATACATTCGTGGTAAAGAAAGTCGGGTGTTGATCACAACATATTCACTATTTCATTTTCCCTCCGTTTATTTTGCTTTTCTATCGATAAAAGTAAAAGAGCCGGATGTTGTTTATAAAAATAAACGCTAATGGAAGCGTCAGCAAACTCGCAGTCACTTCCTCACTTCTAGCTATTTAAAACAACTCGACCAACAATTTTATTTTTTTATATTTTATTTGTAAGTTTGTGGACCAAACCAAAAAAATACCACCAATTTTTACTAAAAGAAATTACATAGTGTGATGAATTTGTGCATAAATTCAATTCAAATCAAGGAAGTTCACGTTAAAATTCATCGCGTTAATATTCTTTTATTTACAAATGAATTTAGTTCCGTGACCTCATTGAAAGTTTCATCACAAATACATTATAAAAACATTATTATAGAAAACATTACAAAAACCGCGTTTGAAGTAGATTGACAGCGTCAGGTATATTTTTGTCTCGCATTAAACTCGACTAACATAAAAATCGTAAAACGAAAATTGAATTAGGTGTACTTTGTATTCATAAGAAATCACACAAAAAAGTCCGAAATAAATTTTAAAATTGTGGTAAAAAAGTGGTAGAAAGCAATTGCATACGGATTGAAAAACTTATTTATATACTGTTTCTTGTACTGAATTTTCAATTCAACTTTTCCAACGTAACGAACCATAAAACTAATATCAGCGGTACATATAATAAATTGTAGTTTTTCGGTTTAACTTTATTTAAAATAAATAAAAACTTTTTTTGTGTACTTTATTTTAACCAACGAGTACTACACTCCTGCTCTAATTTTTTCCATATACATACATGAATTCATGCATGAGCATGACAAATAAGAAAAAAGTTTGCTACATGATAGAAAAAAAAATTATTAAAGCCGTCGATGGAATACTTCTCAAAAAGTTTTATACCAGCATAAAATTTATTTTTCAAATCTCGTTACATATAAAGTATTAAAGTTGTATTTCTGTTATTTCAGCGAATTGATTTATTTTATTTTGTGGATTTATGATTTGATCGAAAAGTATGGGAATACAATTTAGTGAATGGGAAAAAATTCAATTTGATTTATTTTATGTTCGATTGTTTTGTTTGAACGAGTTAGAGGGTTTCACTTAGTGGGTTTAAACCTGCGTTTCATAAAAGCACTAACGGTAAATAATTTCATTAAATTCCTTTAAATTACATATACTGTAAACTGATTTATTCCTGATCATGCACTGTAAAAATATTATATCTATGAGCCACTTCAAAAGATTTCTTTCGATAGATGAATACTTCCAGCGAAATAATATATTGGTTTACGAGTTTACGGAAACTACATTACTTGAAACGGGAGAACTGTTCGCAAGCTTTACAAAATAATTGTAGACGAGTAGTGTTTCATTTATTTTGGGCAATGTTAATTACTCGACGTGAGTAATGTTAACTTCCAATTCCTCAATCGTAACCAGTTTATCCATGTAAACTTTGGACCTTACGTAGCCCCAACGGAAAAGTCTAAAGTTTTGATATCACATGATCTAGGTGGCCAATCCACGCGGTCTTGTCGTCGAAATGTTGTCAAGATCACGAGCTTCAATCTCAGGCAGAAAGTAACCCGTTACCTTAGCGCGTTAATGGGCGCCAATCACAATTACGTCTGGCCGGCTTCATTTATGAAAAAATATGGACCGATGATTCCAACAGCCCATAAACCACACCAAACCGTTATTTTGTTTGGATATAATAGTAGCTCTTGAACCTCGTCGGGTTGCTCCTTAGCCCAAATACGGTAATTTTGCTTATAAACGTAGTAATTAAGCCAGGAAAGGTCGTCATCGCTGAACAAAATTTTGACCGAAAACAGTGGATCTTTTTCGAGCTTTTCAAGAGCCCAAAGACTGGGCTAGGTGTTCCATAATGAAATGTCACACAATACTGAACAAAACTACAATAACTGTTTGACACGACTTACACCTGATCTGTCATAAAATCCTTGCTGAAAAAAGTACCTCCAAATGAATCACCCGTTATTATTAAAATATTCAAACAACCAGTGAGTTTGGATTTCAATCGAAACGGACGTGTTTTGCTCCTCAATTTTAAATTACATGATTTTTGTGTATAAATAATAAATTAACAAAAAATATGTGTTGTAATGTATTATTGATATAATAATATATGAATAAGTGATGTGACGTGGGCATAATCTTTTAAATATTAATTTGCATATAGGATGCACATGCAATAGCATAGAATTAATGCAGAATGCACCTATAGTACCAGGTAGTACTGCCTGATACGACATCAAACTTATATCAGGTTTCTTTTCTGAACCATAGATGGCGTAATGGTTGTAAAAAGTTTTCGAGATTTAAAGGTTTAATGAAATGTTGAATGCATAAAACAATAATAAATTGATTCTCAATAATAGCCCGTAATATAATTTTTAAATGATTTATTGTAAACATTTTTTGTTTGTTCACCGCAATTACCATGTCATGAAAAAAATATTTATATCAAAAAATCATATTTGTTTGATTATACTGTCATATATAGTCAGCAAATTTTTTAAAGCAATGATGCCATTAGTATTCTAGGAGTATTGGTAGACTGTATACGTAATATATATGATTATTTTCATATATATTCTGATACCATTGCATGAATGCATACATGCACATTAATGTTTAGATCATTATGTATACATATATGAAAAATCAGTGCACCTAGATACTAATGGCCTCATTGCTTTAAAACTTTTGCTATATCCCTTTTTCAACCAAAATAAAACAAAAATTGGCTCAATTTAAGTCCACACCACACAAATGTGTAAGTAGAAAACCATAGTATGTAATGGCGTTTTTGATAAAAAAATTTTCGCTTGATTTGAAGTACAATCAACACAATGATGTGTATCGTTATAGTGTTTTTTTCGTACGAAAATAAGTTTGAAAGAAATTCACAAATGTGTAAGTTGGTTCAAAAAACATACAAAAATAAAACAAAAATTGACATGGTACCTTTGTCATACCCACACAATTGTGTTACCGGGCAGGAAAGGGGATATGATACCATTTTATACAAACGGATTCAATATTTGGCTATAGATGGCATTATAATTAAATAAAATCTTTTCCCGTGAAACTTTACTCGCGGAGAAAAAAGCTATTGATAATAATTAATTTATTATATTAATATTAAAATATGGTTTAAGCATTTCGTTAAACCCCTAACATATCAAGTAATTTTTACGAATTTTGCTGCCACTACAATTCAGAAAAGAAACTGTAAACACAAATTTGATGACGTATCAAGCAATACTGCCTGGTGCTCTAGATGCATTGGTACAATGAACATAAACATAAATATATAAGAGAAATCAAGTAGTGCATATTTTTATAAGCCATTTTTCCCGAGGTTAATCTTATTTTATAGTTTTAATATATATGTCTATTTATACACAAATTTAGTTTTTTTCTATATTTAATCGATATATACGTATCTTATAAACATATCGGCATAGTTGTTTTATGGTTCATTGTTCTTGTTAGGCTTATACAGATTGCCAACAGTAAAATAGATTAACCTCGAAATCTCTATAGGAGTCTTCTTATGTATATTTTGCTTTATGACATAAACAAGGTATGCACGTGGAACTTTTGGATTCAAAAGAGGAGTGTTTTTGATTTTATAATTATTTTATTATACGTAGTATATTTCCTTGTGAATCCATATGTACTTAAACACAGTAAACTATATACATATTTGTCTAAGAATATACACATATCTTATAAATATTTTTTTTATGTACAGACTAGCCTGAATATACACAATGGACCTACAGTACCCAGCAGTACTTCTTAATACGTCATTAAATTTATGTTTACAGCTTCTTTTCTGAAAGTATAAAGTATTTAACATTTAGGAGTTTTAACGGAATGTTTAATGCATATTTTGATAACAATATAATAAATAAATTCACAATAATAGACCGTAATCTAAATTTTAATTAATGTTATTGTAGAATTGAAATGATTAGGGTCATTAGGCTGCACCAGCACTTGTAGCACAATCCAATGAAAATGGTACTGGAATTTTTTACAAATTAATTACAAATTTGTTACACAGTTAGAAAATTGTTTACAGGTCTCGTTATCCTGCAATTCGTGTGTGGGCTGGCGTTGGACAAAGCTACACCACACTTTTCGTATTTTTGTTAAAATTTGTTGTATCCTACTGGACGTGATACTGGAATTTTTTACAAATTAATTACAACATATCGACATAGTTCAACCCCCAAAAAACTACCCCTAAGGGGTGCAATTCTTCAAAACCCATATTTTTCGTTACAACATGCTTTACGCATTTCTGGTAATATTTATTGAATCGTACTGGGGGTAGTATTGGGATTTTTAACATATTATTTACAACATATCGGCATAGTTCAACCCCCAAAAAACATCCCCTAAGGGTGCAATTCTTCAAAACCCATATTTTTGGTTAAACCATGCTTTTGGCATTTCAGTAATATTTCTTATATCGTACTGGGGGCGGTATTGTAATTTTTTACAAATTAACTACAACATATTGGAATAGCTCAACCCCAAAAGCTTCCCCTACGGGGTGCATTTTTTAAAAACCTTATTTTTCGTCACACCACGCCTTTTTCATTTCCGTGATTTTTTGTTGTATATAGTGCTGGGTTAGTACTGGAATCTTTTTACAATAAAATCGCGTAATTTAACTTATAAAAAACTACCCCAAAGGGGAGCAACCGTTCAAAATCATTGTATCGTACTGGTTGATACAAGAAAATTTTACAATAATTACAATATATTGAAATAGTTCAGTTGACAAAAACTATGCGAAAAAATATATTTCTCTGTATAGGTAATACCCCTCAAATAGATACCCAGGTATTTATTACAACATCCTTGGGCGTGCCCACAAAATTCGATCATTCTGCATTGAATTACATTCCTATGTAAGAAATAGGTAACCCTGAATTTATTACAACAGCCCACACCGACAAAAATCGATCAAAAAGTATCGATCTTTATTCCTATGCAGCCCACATCTACAAAAAAAGTTTCTATACTATTTTGTTAACACACTATTATTTTGCTTTTATTTTCTTGGTTAGCTAAATTTTTTCGCATTCAAAATGTTACAACGTAAATATATAATCGCAAAATAAAGTAGGTTTTGAAGAATTGCACTCTTTAGGGGTAATTTTTTGGGGGTTGAACTATTTCGATATGTTGTAATTAATTTGTAAAAAATTCCAGTACCAATTTCATTGGATTGTGCTACAGGTGCTGGTGCAGCATTAGGGTCATAGAATTGAAATTTTGTGTGTGTATTTGAGTGAGTCCCTGGATGGTTTAGATTCACAATTGGACCCGGTAGGTGGCACCGCAATGGGGTTCTAGGAATTTTTTTTTGTTTTTTGACGAAATATTTTTTTTGTATTTTTCACATATCAAAACATATAACCTCAAAATTTCACCATCCCACCACCCCCAATCTTTATAGATATAATTCTTATGTACGATTTTTTGTGATTGTACCCCTCCTAAACGGGTGAACCGATTTTAATGGATTCCTTGATGGTTTTAATTTACAATTGGACCCGGTAGGTGGCACTGCGCGATCGCGTTCTAGGATTTTTATTTTTATTTTTGACAAAATTTAATTTATTTTATTTTTTTCGCATATTAAAACATATAACCCAAAAATTTCACTACCACCAGCACCCCAAAATTTTCTGTACGTGTGTATGTGACCGAACTCCTCCTAAACGGCTGGACCAATTTTAATGAAATTTTGTGTGTATTTGAGTGGGTCCTTGGATGGTTTAGGTAGGTGTCACTGCAATCGGGTTCTAAGATTTTTTTTTGTTGTTTTTTGACGAAATATTTTTTTGTATTTTTCACATATCAGAACATATAACCCCCATATTAGAACATATATTTCACCACCCACCGCTTCTCAATATTTCATTAACTGAAAAAATAAAAAAAAAAACGTAGTGAATAATTGCCTTTCTGAGCATAATTCATAGTTATGTTTTTGTGTATGTTTTTGTACCATAGGCACTGATGTCGAATTCTGTGGTGTTTGACGTACGCATCAATACATGCGCAAGCCACTTGCGTCGTAGCTGGCGTTGTTTTGATATTTCAATTTCGGTTTGCGTCCATATTGAAAGTATTATTCATCGACAAAACATATTGAAATAACGTTTAAAATGAAGTATACACTTCCATTGAAAAAATGTGTAAGGTGCAATGTTGAACTGAACACCGTATATGATCGTCTATGAATTTCAATTATATACATGATCATTCAATGATAATCAATCTAATCTACTCTTCTACATCGCATTTGGATCGCTGAGCAAAAATCCCAATATCGTTTTTCCCCACAAACATATAACGAGTCATTAATAAAGATGGAAGACATTTGCATTCTCATTTCATATATGCCACTCAAACAAGCATTAGTTCTTTTAGTTTTAAGATTCAACATTTATTTCAATATTTTACTTTTTTGTATATTATTAAGAATATGACTGTCATGGAAATGATTTGAGTTTTTTGTTCGTTTGCTATTATTTAATCAAAATGAAAAGCGACCAAATTTGTACATATGTGTACAGCACATATGGGCCAGTGGATCCACCGCGTAGAAGCGTCCACGTTCATGTGTCGCTACATCTCTAGTCATTTGTAGAGCCATTATGAGCTCACCGACTAACTGAGTTCACACAGTCCTCTCCACACAGCTAATACATATGAAAAAACACAACTGTCAGACATTTAAACACATGCAACAACAGCAATATCTTTTATGCAATCACATTATTATATTTACCACCAATCTCACAGAAAGTACCCCCTCTTTCGCCAAATGTACCAATGACAAGCACCAAATATGAACGGCGCAGAATAATGAGAAATTGCATTAATTTTTTATTTTACTTTGGGCAACAGCAAATCACACAATGACGAAACGAAAAGATTGAAATGTCTAACCCCATGTCAAATGTCACTTAGCAAATATGTATAGTTTATAGGAAATTCTAATATCGAAGAAACGTTTGCTGAACTTTGCAAGTTGTCGGGCCCGCTAGTATATATATATATATATATATATATATATATATATATATATATATATATATATATATATATATATAATTCAAATAATAGCGTATAGGATAACTCTGTGGTGATGATAACCACCACCTATTCATAATAAACTTCGGCAATCTGTTTACTTTTATTGTTATTGTTTACGAGATTAATCAACTTAAATTATATCCAAAAAGTTTTGGAAACGACACATCAACAACCGCAAAAAAATATGAATGTACCCGATTATGTGGTTCATAAGTATATATGCTTGGTAAAACACATATCTCTATAAAACTATGTATACGAAAAGATGTTTAATTAATGGTTTCAACAAACTTCTGTGTTTTTCGAAATTTGGTTTATTTTTTTTGTCGCCGTAAATCCACATTTCATTACATTGCACGTGATAAATTACTTTGGTAGATTTTTTTTTAAATTACGCTTAAAAACGATTGTTATCTCATTTAAGGTTTTCATATAACAAGAACAAAATTACTTGAGAAATCCTTTTTTATGTTAACCAGAAGCTCATAGAAAAAAGGTGATTGTATAAGAATACAATGTTAAATAATTTAAATTGCATTATAAAGTTTCTAAAGATCAACTAAACATCCTAGTAAAATGGAGACTGCTGAAATTGGTTACGCGATACAACGCTACTACCATCATACTACCAATAAGATTTTCCTAAGAAAATATCAGGTGTAAATAGTGCCATACCATTAATTTGATCAAAAATTGTTGATTTTTCTCTAACCCAGTCCTTAAAAATGTCCATCATAGATCTTAACCCTTGTGGCTATAACCAAAAAAATCATCGTTGTTATATAACCGGCTACCAGGGTAGCCATAGATGGATTTTCTCGTTTACAAAGGAATCGTTTGAATAAAATTTACGTTATTGCATATTTCCTTTTGTGTTGCTTTAATGTAAAAAAACGAAAATAAACAAAAAATGGGATTCCCCGATTTAGGTACTATTTTTGAATAGATAGGAAAAAATATAGGTGAGTAAATTGTAATAGTTTAGTGTCTAAATTTAAACCGAACAGGTGTGGCAATTTAATTACTGTATAATATATTTGTTGTTGGATAATGTTTGTGTATTGTGTCTACTAAAATGGCAGAAAGTATTAGAGAACTTTCGAATGCTGAATTTACACGCCACACGGTAAGTTTGAATTGGTATGGATTTGGCCATATAATATTATATTATATTGCATTTTATTACTGGAAAAATTTAGTTTGCCGTACGAGAACCAGCAGTCATATCTCAGGCGTTTACTTGACGAATCTGAAGATGAAGATGTTTTTGGAGTGAACGATTGTTCTGAAGATGGATGCACCGCTGGACGGAAATAATGAAGATTCTGACGCAGAAGATGTACGTGAAGACAGTACAGTCAGAATTGAGGTGGGCGAGGAAAATATTTCTAGTGATGATGAACATGCAGAAGAGAACGATCACACCTGTGCGATAGCGTCCCAAGATATTTTAAAAGATGGCACAATTTGGCGGCGAAAACCTATTAAGAGGCAAACCTTGAGACATAATGTAATGAGAAGTCAAGAAAAAGGCTCTCACCGATCAACAAATATGTTGTCTGTAGCAGATACGTTTAGATGTATATTTTTTAACGTGATGTCTAACATTGTCATACGAGAGACCAACAGGAAGGCTAAGGCAACTTATGACGAACACAATAAGAACAAACCAAATAAATCAGCGCGACAATGGAAAATATTATCCGAGGAGGAATTTAATGCCTACCTAGCAATTTTGATAAACGCAGGAGTTCACCAGTCAAACAATGAACACGCAAAAGTTTTGTGGGAAACGACTTCGAATCCCTTGTATCGCGCTAGTTGAATCGTTTCTGGGAACTAAACAGGTTTTTGAGATTCGACAATAAAAACACAAGGCAATATCGCTTACAGACAGATAAAGCTGCGGCAATTAGCGCACTATTTGAAATGCTGAACTCGAATCTTCGAAGCAATTATACACCCTCTGAATGTATTGTTGTGGATGAACAGCTATTTCCGTTCCGAGGTATGTAATGAAAAATATCACTATGTAATTACTATATGTATGTAAGTAATTTTTAATAGTTTATTTTATTTTATAGGAAGAACCAGATTCGCACAATACATGCCCTCCAAACCCGCGAAATATGGGATTAAAGTTTTGGTGGGTTTGTGATGCGTCTAACTCATACCTCATTACAGGACAAATTTATACTGGTAAACAGGCGTCGGGTAGAGAGACGAATCAAGGTGAAGGGATCGTTAGAGATTTGTGTGCGCGCTTCAAAAGAGCGGCTGCCTCTTGCGCGTCTTTTGATGAGCTGGAACTTATCAATTGTTGGTACATTAACAAAAAACAGCCATATATTCCGAATGAGATGCTGCCTTTAAGATTTCGAGAAACCTACTCTTCTCTATTTTGATTTACTGACGACAATATCACAATTTGCTCTTATGTACCTAAAAGTAATAAAAGTGTGATATTGCTCTCAACGCAACACTTCACAGAAAACGTAATCGGTGAAAAGAAAAAACCTGAAATCATTCACTACTATAATAGTACAAAAAGCGGGGTAGACAATATGGATAAGCTAGTTACCCATTACACAACCAAACGATAAACTCAACGGTGGCCTGTCGCATTCTTTTATAATATCATTGTCGTTGCATGCGTTGCGGCATACACGATATATATAGAAAATAATCCGAGTAACAAAACTCATAAATGCCGATTTTTTTTACGGGATCTGGCATTGCAATTAACTCTACCACACATTAGTGCTCGAGCAGCAGTCCCGAATACATATAGGCATTTCAACTCGCGTTCAGGTATTGAATGCGTTCTCGGCAAATCAATTACAACACCAGGTCAAGTAGCATCATCGTCGGCCGAGAAGATTCGAGATAACACCGGAAAAATCTCACAAACTGGAAAATGCTGGATTTGTTTGCAATCTGATCCAAAGAAACGGATAGCTACGCGAAAATCATGTTGTGCGTGTAAAAAGCCAGTGTGCGCTGAATATACAAACACGATTACAAGATACCTAACATGCACTTATTAGAGACTGAACCAAAGCGAATTATATTATTATGATTTTTTTCTTTATTTATTTAATTTTTAAATTTTAATTTAAAGGGTTATCCAATTCAAGCTTGATAAAGTAAACTTAAAAAAAACACACAAAATATTCGGAATGTATTGTAATTTTTATTTCATTTTACAGATTGCCATTTTTAGTTAAACAAGATATCATTCAAATGTCCTCCACGGGACTTCTTACAGGCCTTGATTCTTTTGAGGTTATTTTCAATGACTTTTCGGCACATTTCGGGCGGTATCTCGGCCATTACCTTACGAATATTAGTTTTCAATTCGTCAAGAGTTTGAGGATTGTTTGCGTAAACACGATCTTTCGCGTAGCCCCACAAAAAGAAATCCAAAGGCGTTAAATCACAGGATCTTGGAGGCCAATTGACATCAGCCAATCGCGAAATCAAACGTCGAGGAAATTTTTCTTGCAAAAGATCTCGATTTGCTCGTGTTACGTGACTGGTTGCTCCATCCTGCTGGAACCACATATCGTCAAGATCATAATCTTCGATTTTCGTAAAAAAATAATCGGTTAACATGCGGCCATAGCGCTCAGAATTGACGGTAACGGTTCGTCCATGGTTGTTCTCAAAAAAATACGGCCCAATCACACCACCAGACCACAATGCGCACCAAACAGTGACTTTTTCCGGGTGTAATGGCTTTTCTACAATACTATTAAAGTTAGCCGAAAGTTTCCAGCCGAAAAATCAAAAAAATCGATAATGCAGATAGTGTCTTCGCTTACTCAGCCGAAAGTTGATAATTACGTCACCGTTGATCAACTTTGTTCAGCCGAAAGTTATCAGCCGAAAAATTATTTTATCAACACATCAAAAGAAACCAATTTTAATTTTTTAGTATGCGAAGATTGTTGCAAAACCTAATTCTATTTAAACTTCAGAAATACAAATGTTAAATCAATCAATCATAAATTGAAATGCAATATTGTTTACGTTGCTTCAAATGAACATAAAGTATGGTGGGGATGCCATTATGGCCATTTGACATGTCATAATGTTGGTCAACTTTGGCCTAATTATGAAGAAATTATAAAGGATACAGGGGTGTAATTTATCAAAATTTCGCTAATTCAATGTATCGAAAATACAATGAATAACCTGTCGTTCTAGATTAGCATGCCTTGCCATTAATGTCACTATGGTCACTAGATAGGCCATCATGTTGGTCAACTTCGGCCTAACTGTAGAGACATATTGAATTAGTGAAATTAAACTCCCGTTTGCGGAACGAAATTAACTGGTTAATGAAACCGATTAACGAAATTCTAATGGGGATACAGGGGTGTACTTTGACAAGATTTCCATAGTTCAATTTCTCAAAAATTCATTGAATGGCCCGGCGCTCTTGTTTAATCTTAATTCGCATTGATGCCACTATGGCCATTTGATAGGCCCTAATACCTGTTAGCAACAGTCCAATTTTAAAGAATTGCTGATGGGGATACAGGGGTGTAATTTAAAAAAAATTCCATTATTCAATTTCTCAAAAATTCATTGAATGGCCCGACGCTCTTGTTTATCCTAAATTCGCATTGATGCCACTATGGCCATTTGATAGAACCTATTGCCTGTTAGCAAGAGTTTAATTTTGAAGAAATTCTGATGGGGATACAGGGGTGTAATTTGACAAAATTTTCATAGTTCAATTTCTGCAAAATTCATTGAATGGCCTGGTGCTCTTATTTAATCTAAATTCGCATTGATGCCACTATGGCCATTTGATAGGCCCTAATGCCTGTTAGCAAGATTCTAATTTTGAAGAAATTCTGATGGGGATACAGGGGTGTAATTTGACAAGATTTTCATAGTTCAATTTTTGCAAAATTTATTGAATGGCCTGGTGCTCTTATTTAACCTAAATTCGCATTGATGCCACTATGGCCATTTGATAGAACCTAATGCCTGTTAGCAAGACTCTAATTTTGAAGAAATTCTGATGGGGATGCAGGGGTGTAATTTGAAAAAAAGTCCATAGTTCAATTTCTCACAAATTCATTGAATGGCCTGGCGCTCTTGTTTAGCCTAAATTCGCAATGATGCCACTATAGCCATTTGATAGAACCTAATGCCTGTTAGCAAGAGTCTAATTTTGAAGAAATTCTGGTGGGGATACAGGAGTGTAATTTGACAAAATTTTCATAGTTCAATTTCTGAAAAATTCATTGAATGGCCTGGCGCTCTTGTTTAACCTAAATTCGCATTGATGCTACTAGGGCCATTTGATAGGCCCTAATGCCTGTTAACAACAGTCCAATTTTGAAGAAAGTCTGATGGGGATACGGGGGTGCAATTTGATAAGATTTCCATAGTTCAATTTCTCAAAAACTCATTGAATGGACCAACGCTCTTGTTTAACCTAAATTCGCATTGATGTCACTATGACCATTTGATAGGCTCTAATGCCTGTTAACAACAGTCCAATTTTGAAAAAATTCTGATGGGGATACGAGGGTGAAATTTAAAAAAATGTTCATAGTTCAATTTCTGCAAAATTAATTGAATGGCCTGGTGCTCTTATTTAACCTAAATTCGCATTGATGTCACTATGACCATTTGATAGGCTCTAATGATACCGTTAAAGTTAGCCGAAAGTTTCCAGCCGAAAGATAATGCAGATAGTGTCTTGAATACAGCAAAAATCAGTCATAAACTAAAATTTAGGATGAATTTAGGATCGGGTTATATCCTTCGGGTGAAGGAGAAATTATTTCAGTTTATAGGAATTTAAAAATCGATAGGAGCGAGAGTATAAAGAGAGTTCAACTTTCTGTTGAATCAGTCAAGACACTATCTGCATTATCTTTCGGCTGGCAACTTTCGGCTAACTTTAACAAGGTATCTGCTGGTATCGTAACTTTCGGCTGAAATATATTGATCAACATTGTTTATGAAACCAAAGACACAATCTGCATTATCATTTTTTTTATTTTCGGCTGGCAACTTTCGGCTAACTTAAACAAGGTTTTTCTACAATCAATTGTGGATTTTCTGAGCCCCAAATTCTACAGTTTTGCTTATTAACGTATCCACCAAGCGAAAAATGAGCTTCATCACTGAAGAAAATTTTGTTCGAAAAATCAGCATCAGCAGATTTAATAATTTTAACGCGTTGGTCGATTGTTAAATGCTCCATATTCTTAAATGGCAGAATGTCAACTAAATAAATGACAGCGTACTTGACGTTTATCTTTGACAGATGTCGGTATACAGATTTCTACTTTATCAACCTCGAATTGGATAACCCGTATTTTGCTGATGTTTTATTTATGGAAAGTTGCTATCTGTGATGACATACAATTTTTATAACAATAAAATTCTATAAAATGTTTATGTTTTATCTATGCGTTCTGTTTTGAGGCCGAAACACTCCCTGCTCTTTCGCGGTTTGATGTTACCGTCCTACCTTACGCATTTTTTTGCCAAATCGAGGACGTACGGCTATAGTTCTGATGTTGAAAACCATCTGCGCATTGCATAGCTTCATGCCAGCCTATAGTGCTGACATAGAAGATGGGTTAGCCCATGAGTTCTGCACTCCGACAGGGGGTCATAGATGTGTTCCTTTTCATCCCCGATCATAATCGGGTGATGAAAATTCCCTTTTGCATCTATAAAATGTGTTTTAATATACTAAACAACCAATACAGTAAGTATGTTTTATATTGGTTACTCGGGTGCCGGTTATACATAGAACAAAAGGGTAAACATATTAAATCAACAAATAAACACCTTGAACAAATTAAGTGTCCATCTTCTATTTAAAAATCGATTCAAAATAGTTATTTTTAGGATGTCAAGGAACATGAGCCAGAAACTTTAAAAACTAAAAATTTTACAAGCATTTTAAAGCCAAATGGCTACCCAGGTAGCCGGTTATAGACATGAGGGCTAAGCAATTTTAAAAATTTTTGGTTGTTTTAACACATTATGTATCAAATAATCTTGAAAATGTACCAAATGTACTTTCCACTTGTTATTATCGAAAATATTCAATATTTTTCAATTGATATGTACTATTGACTTGTGTATGTAAAATTTGTTTTTTTTCTCCTTTGGCCAGAAGTAATACGTTTTATTCACATTTTGAATGTGAAATGCATTGCTATTGAGACTAGGGAAAGTATAGAAAACGCTACCAGTGGGGAAAAATGAAGCTTGCTTCAGATACACCCGAGACACTTTCCATTTTTAAATTGATGATTTTAATATTAATTGTAGATAAATTTATGGTTTCTATATTTTAATGCAATATACAAATAATATTAAACTTTCCAAGATCAGTTTTCATTGATAATTCGTAGAAAAGCCCGACTAAATTCTTTTTCGTAGTAATAATTTTTTCCGCGAGAGCACAGGGGTACAAGTCTCAAATGACGATTGTAAAAGTTGGAAAACGCAACTAGCGGAAAAAATAAAAATTATATTAGCTAACCTTCAATGACATTTTGTAATAACAAAAAACACGCGCATTTTCTAATTGGTATAGCTGGATTATTTTCGTATTGTCAAATTGGCATAGCTCGTTCAGTTTCAAACTTTTCCGCTACGTATCACTCGTGATCCTAGTAATCGTCAATAGCATAAAGCAAAATATTTATAAGAGGAACCATGTAGAGATTCCGAGGTTAATCTATTTTACTTTTGGCAATCTGTATAGGCCTAACAAGAACAATAAACTATAAAATAACTAAATAAGATATGTTTATAAGATACGTATATATGGATTAAATATAGAAAAAGATTAAATTTGTGTATATAAATATATTAAAACTATAAAATAAGATTAACCTCGGAAAAACTTGCCCATAAATTTTGCACTACTTGATTTCTCTTATATATTTATTGCTCGATGTCAATAGACAACTATAAGTGGATCTGACGGCAAACAATTTAAACTTATTGGGGATATTTTTGTATGTTAATTTTTATTTTCATAAATTATAGATGTCGGTATAAATAACATTCCAACTTTAACAGACATCAATTAACAATTGGAGGGTCACGAGTAGCACATAGCGCAAAAATTTGAAACTGAACGATCTATGCCAATTTGACAATACGCGGTTTTTTTGTTATTACGAAGTGTCATTGAAGCATAGCTAATTTAATTTATATTTTTTCTGTTGCCTGGTTAATAATGATGTATTTTACTCCTTAGGGACTACTGATGGGTTACTAGATCGTATTATGGGTTGCTATCACTTGCCTTTTCAATTGTCCAAATTAAACAAAATAAAAATGAAAAACAAATACAAATAACTCAACTTGTTGAGAGAAAATTGCTTACATCGGTTTTTCAAATGAAATGAAACCTTTTGCAAATTAGGTGTAACCTTTTGCAAATTAGAATTTTTATTTATTTATTTATATAATTTACCTACAGGGTTACAATCGGTAATTATTACAATTATGAAAAATAAGCGACATGATAAAATTGAAAAAGTTATTTAATTTAAGAACGGTTATTATAAAATTTAAATAGTTCGTTCCTCAATGAATTTCTTGACATGTTAAAATCAAACCTATGAAAAACAAGATTATCAACACGCGATAAGTTCAAGACTGGTTCAAATGAACAATAATTTGTGGCCACCGCTGTCGTAAATATGAATTCGTCCCGGCGACGCAAGCACCGTTCTGGAACATAAAAGCCGAAGCTGGTGAGTATCTCGGCACAATCTAAACGTGAACATAATTAGTCACGGACAAATATTGCGGATGAAATATCACGTCGGTGATCTAACCGTTGTAATCCTAAGAGAGCACAACGATCGCGATAAGGCGGAAGTACGTGCTCATGTGCCCGCATTGAAGATAAACCTTTAAGCGCGTAGATAAGAAACTGTTTTTGAACACTCTCAATTCTCTCGGAATGGCATCGGTAAGAAGGTGACCAAATCTGTGAGGTATACTCCAAAATTGATCGAACAAATGAGACAAACAGAGATTTCAAGGTTATCAGATCACAGAAATGAAATACTTACAATTCGGTTTAATAAAACCAAGCATCATATATGCTCGGCTTATTATCGAATCAATATGCCTTGTAAATGTGAGATCTCGAGTAAAAATAACACCCAAATCGGATATAAACTTAACTCTAACGACTTCTTCATTATAAAGCGAATACTGATGTATAATCGGAAAGCGGGTACGCCAGAAAGACATTGCATTATATTTACTCACATTCAGCAACAGTTTGTTTTCAACCGACCAATCACAAAATCTGTTTAAATCCGCTTGGAAATTTATACAGTCAGATACGTTTGATATTCGTGCAAATATTTTCATATCATCTGCGTAAAGCAGGCAATCTGCAGAGACAAAACAGTTAACCACGTCGTTGACGAATATTGAAAATAGAAGTGGCCCAATGTGGCTAACTTGTGACACTCCAGAAGTAACCCGAAATAGACGAGAAGATGACTCACCAATTTTAACAAACTGCCACCTATCTGAGAAGTAGGACAGCAACCACTTAGTAGGGATGGCTTGACAATTCAGCCGCTGTAGCTTCTTGATTAGAATTAAATGATTAATTTTATCGAACGCTTTAGAAAAGTCGGTATAAATAACATCCAGTTGTACTTTCGAATCAATACTACTGAATAAGAGTCTGCAAAATGTCATCAAATTGGTAACGGTGGATCTCCCGGCGAAAAAACCATGTTGTGCGGGTGAAATAACCGTTTTAACATGGAAAAATAAAAACCTTTGTACCATAAGCTCAAAGAGTTTAGGAATGGCGGAGAGAATAGCTATCCCACGATAATTACAGATATCACTTCTTTTACCGCACTTGAAAATTGAATGTGTATACGAAATTTTCCAGGGATCTGGAAAAATTTGAGTTCGAATGCTTTCGTTAAAGATAAAGGAGATGGGAGCAGCCAGACTAGCTGCACAATTCTTAATAAGAATCGGCGGAAATCCATCATGCCCAGCACCCTTATTAACATCAATTTGAGACAAGCTGTCATGAACGTCATCTTCAATGAACCGTAATTGGGTAAATTCCCCTCCGTTGCAAGAATTAACTGCTGGATCGATGGATGGCGATTCGTAAACGGATTCAAAAAAGTTAGCAAATAAATTGCAGACTTCCGAGGAATGACTTGCAGAAGCATCTAGATACGTCATAGGTAAGGGGAACCCAACGGTCTTTCTTTTCATATTGATAAAAATCCAAAACTTTTTTGGAGTAGACGTTAAATCTTCTTCGATCTGCAGAATATAATTATTATACAGGAACCAGTTTAATGTTTTAAACTCCTTCCGTGCGGTCTCGAATTCATAATAATATTTCGAACCGTGTATTTTATATAGGGAGTGTAGTTTATTACGGCGTGTCTCTATGTCCTTTAATTGCTTAATTAAACGGAACGCAAATTAAGTGAAACCTTTCTCAAACAAAACGAAACCTTTTGTAAATTAAGTGCAACCTTTTGCAAATTAAATGAAACCATTTACAAATTAATTGAAACATATTATAATTATGTATAATGAAACTTTTTACTAAATTAAATGAAACAATTTGCAAATAAATTGAAACGAATAGAATTTTCATTTTCCTTCCTGAATGATAAGAAAATACCTTCTGATTTAATTTTATAACGGTACATTCTCATATTATTCATTTCATCACGTATTCATTAAAACACTCCCCGATGTTAATCCAATACAAAACCGTTCTCAAAAATTAATTCCAAAGCTCGAGATTTGTTACTTTCTATAATATACTAAAATCTTGCCGATATGATCACACAGAATTTACTGCTACAGCCAAAGACTGCCAACTTTATTTTGGATATGATGATTGTAATCCTATCAGCAGCAGGGGAATCGCTGACTTAGAAGCTGAAACTATAGTTAAAATAACTTTTATTTAAATTCAAGCAAAGTGAAAGTGATTTAGTATGGAATGGAGTGTACATGCCCAATTATTGTATATAGGTTTTTCAGATTAAATGAAACCATTTCCAAATTGAACGAAACTTTTTACAAATTAACAGAAACCTTTTTCAAATGAAACGAAACCATTTCCAAATTTAACCCTCGTCCGGCGGCATAATTTTACAACGCTTAAAGGCGGCAGACGTACAATTGTACTGTCATATATTATATATGAAAATCGTCACTGTAGGCATAATTTTTGTATATAGATAATATTTGGAATTTAAACATTATTAAAATGTAGAGATCTACAAGAAGACTTATTAGTATTTAAAAACAGAAAAGGTACAATTGTACCTATGCCGCCTGACGAGGGTTAATCAAACCTTATTCAATTGGAATTATATTTTTTTCAATTGGAATAAAACCATTTACAATTGGAATGAAACTATTTACAAATGGATTGAAACCTTTTATAATTACTTGATCGCCTTTGAATTTAATACTGAGATTCATAAAGGATAGACTATAATAAGTACTAATTTAGGTGTTTTCAATTTAAAATTATTTATATATTATAAATGCAACAAAAAATTTATTTAAAATTCAACAAAATATAGTTTTATTTGGTATTAGCAAGAAATGTACGGCAATATTTCGCTTGCCGCTGCAGCAGAAAGTGTCATTATCATATCCATTATGAAATTCGTAGAGTCCGCATATGTTATTGAACTCACACAGTCCTTTATAACTTCCACCATATTCTGTTCCCTCGTTGAACAAAATAAATTTCTAGCATTTGCTTTTATTTTTGAAAATGCCTGTTCAATTGGGTTCAGCATGAGAGAGTACGGTGGTAGAAACCTTAAATGATTTCCTGAGTTTTCTATTATAAATATTCTTGACCTGCGGAGTTTAGTGGATTTGGGCATTATCCATTATAAAATAATATCCAGTGCACTCTAACTTAGCAACAAGATCTTCAATGAATTTGAAAAATTTGCTTGAATTGCATGTATAGTTTGAAATTATTTTGTAATGGATAATGCCCCGATCCGTCAACCCTGCTATCAAGGTAACATTTCAACTGCTTATTGTAGGAAAGATAATTCGAGCAGGTGTATTTTTCTTCGAACGAGCGTGTCTTCGGCGTAAATGGAGGTTAAAGCCGGATTCATCGATACAAATTAATCTATCATGATTCTGATGAGCCCACACTCGAGTTTAACAGTAATAAGTATTATAAAATTAAAATAGAACAACTTGGTTTTCAAACCGGATCCTAGACAACAGTAATAATTAGATTTCAAATTTCGGCATTCGTAGAGTTACGGACAAGAAATTTTTGCTTTAAACTTCCGTTGCCATATTATTCGAAAAATAAAAAAAAAATAAAAATGATTTTATTGAATTTTAAATTATTGAAAACAGTTATTATAGATTATTCTTCATAAATCTCACTATTAAATTCAAAGATGATCAAGTAATTATAAAAGGTTTCATTCCATTTGTAAATATTTTAATTCCAATTGTAAATGGTTTCATTCCAATTGAAAAAAGTTTCATTCCAATTGAATAAGGTTTGATTAAATTTGGAAATGGTTTCATTTTATTTGAAAAACCTATATATTAATTTAGATAAAATTGCTTTATTTTAATTTAGAGATACAATTCTATGGGTTTCGTTTAATTTGCAAAAGGTTGCACTTAATTTGCAAAAGGTTTCATTTTGTTTGGGAATGGTTTCACTTAATTCGCAAATAGTTCCGTTTAATTTGCGAAAGGTTTCATTTAATCAGAAAAATCTATATATCAAAACGAAGTTTCAATAAAAACGCTTTAGCAACATAAAAACACAGTGCAACTATTTCCAGAAAATGTACATACACGCAGTTTAAATTTTTCTAGGGATAGAATAGCTCGTTTAGATATATTTTATGCAGTAAGATAATTTAATTTGCTGAAAACTACTTTTCAAAAAAGTAATATTTTTAATAGACATGACATCGAAGAAAAATGTCGTCCATAACTCGGGAGTAACATCGTATTATTGCTTTTGTACAGATACAGTTAGTTATTTTCTATAGAATCGCTTTGTTTCGAGACATTTGTTTGTCTCAATTTAAACGCCTCATCGTCTAAAGTGCGCTTTGAATTGCTACCTTACAATATTATAATATTCTTGACACAAATCGAAACAAGATATTTCTTTTGTATTACTGGATACAAATCAAATGTGAATTCAATTAAAAACCAACGGACATAATACTATATCATTCTTTTCTTCTACAATTACAACTAAGACTTAAAATTTTTGTTAAAAATCTAACTTTACAAGATGTCAAAATTAATTATTTTAATTTATTTATCCTGTTTTCTCTCCGTTCTATGTCGCGTGTTTCTTTCCACTTTTATGAATTATTATCAAAATATAGTTTTAAAGATTAAACGAAAAAAAATATGCTGATGTTTTAGCCTTAGTGCAATTTTAATTAATTTTGAGTAATTCGGAGAAAAATATTTCTCGTGTAAAAATTTAATTTTCTTCAATTATTGAATATACGAACAAAGTAACTCAAGGAAGTTTTCCATTTTTTTTACTTTTGTCTTGGTTATACATATTATCGTGTCTTATCATCAGAACAAGATTTTTTAATTAAATCATCTGTGTACTTAAGGAAACTTATATTTATTAAAATTAATATATTTTGTAGATCGTTCATTACGACAGAGATTTATTCCTCGGAGAAAATTAAATTAAATTATGTTGTTGACGAGCATGTAATATTTAGATAATATATATCATCCTTTAATAAAATATATTAAAGGATGATATCTTCCTGTAGAAAGGAATAATGTATAAAATCAATAATATATATTTATTTTCTAAAAGTCTTTTTCCCGTCAATCAAGAATAAAAACTAGCAAGATGTTAGAGATTCCTAGTATCATGCACGTATATATGATAGTAGATCTGTAGTAGGTATGTTTAAAAATGTTACCATTATCATTTTCAAATGTAACCACATTGACGGCTTTGTAAATTAAAAATTAAAAGAAATGGAATTTGAAATCGACTTATGGAGTGACGTATAAAAAATGTTTGCCATGTAAGATAGCGCTATTTTTGTAAAAACGAAATTCAAAATTTTCAATAAAGTAGGTAAAAATAAAATTTTTTTACGAATCCATAACAAAAAATCTATTTTAAAATGATGAATTTAAAAATAAATAAGGGGTTCATCGCAAATAAATAAATAAGTTACATCCGCGTTTTTTTTTTAATTAATTAAAATTAAATAATAACACTGAAACGCGTCTTTTGATTAATATAATAAAGCTGTTCATGTTTTCGAGAACTGTTATTTTCAAATCGAGTTTGTTATTTTACGATCTGTTAAAAAAAAAATAAAAAAAAATGTTTTTGAAAAAAAATTATAATTGTTTTTTATTTCATTGTGAAAATAAAACTTATTCTTTTGAATAAAAAATTATTCGCAAATAATTCGCATGTGTTTCATTTTGAATGCAAAATTGTTTCTCTTCGTTTTCGTTAACGTTTCTCTTTTGAAGAGAGAGCGAGAGAATAGCGAATGCACGCATATCTACGCACTCATTTAAATTTGCCCCTCAGCCTAGGGTACTCAAAGCAAAGTGCTACCGGAGATTTACTGGAATATAATTTAATTATTCGCGGTCGACACGCGATCATATAAAACAAGAAAACAAATGTCCATAAATAGTTTAATTACGTTTAATTTGTTTTTGTTGATATTTTAATCGATTGTTACTTAAACAATAAATTTTGTTTATAAAAGTAAAAAATTAGATATTGAAATTTTCCAATTGATATTGATATTACAGCTGGCCAATGCTCAAACTGTGATATTTTACTCAGGAGGGAAACCAACGTACTGGCCAACTGATCCTAACAAAATCCCAGACCTTATAGATTTTTACATCACTAAAGGCATATCGGAACGTTACATCTTCTTAGAAAATGATGAAAGTCTAATATCTGATCATTCTCCTGTTATTATGACGGTTAGTGAAAATGTAGTAGAAAAAACAAATTCACCACAGCTCACAAACAACAAAACAAATTAGAAACTGTTTAAGCAGTTGGTAGAGGAAAAAGTAGAACTTCAAGTGCCAATCAAAAGTGAAAATGAAATAGCACAGGAACTAGAAAAGCTCCTTGATATCATACAATGGTCGGCTTGGGAATGCACCCCCAAATTATCTTCCAGGAAAGAAAACTCCGTTATTTACAAAATAGAAGTAAGAGAAGTGCCTCAAATATAAGGCACTCATTAAAGCAGTGAAAACAGAAATAATTGGAAAACGCATTTGTTCTCTAGCTCCAACTAAAGATATCGACTATTCCTTCTGAAAAGCAACAAAAGGGTTAAAACGACCAAAAAACGCAGATCCCCCCAATCAAAACAAACAATGGGAAAAGGGCTAGAAGTGCGAAAGTTAAAGCTGACCTGTTTGCTCAACATTTTGAAGAAATATTTCAACCTCTAGGTCGGCAGACCAGTTGCGAATACACTGCTAATACGCAGAGAATATCTGATTTCGAAGATATCAGGCCTGTAACATTAAAAGAACTAAAAGATGGAATTAAGAACATAAAAGCAAAGAAAGCCCCTGGTTACGATCTTATAATAGGGCAAATAATAAAGGAGCTGCCTGAAAAAGGCACCCGTAAATTCAAAATTTCAAAAAAAAAACTAATTATTTGTATATGCCAAACGTTTTAAAAGTGATTCGTTTTTGCTTCACTGTGAAGTTTTGGTGCATGCATTCCATATTAAGTAACAGTAGCCATTCATTTTAACTTTATAGCAAATTCTTTCGAAACAAAATTTTGATCTTAGATCAAAAAAATGACTGACAATGCAATAAATTTGATCGAAATGTCATTGAAATGCATTGCATTGCCAGTCATTTTTTTGATCTAAGATCAAAATTTTGTTTCGAAAGAATTTGCTGTAAGTTTATTTTCCAAAAATATCTTTTTTAACTGTTGTGTTTTCAATTTATGTAAATGATAATTGATGACTTGTTTTATTGTTGATCTTGGAAAATTATTTTGGAATTGCGGATGGCCCGAGATACGCGACGATTAAGATATTCAAAAATTGAATTTTATTGCGAAATAGAAAAACAAGTGTTTAATAAAATGTGTTTGTTATTAAAATTAATAACATGCAATTAATACTTTCGTTATAGTATACAAATAAAATAGATGGTCAGTTGAACGGTTTCAGACATTCATCCTTTATCAAATCTAATAAACTACTAATTTTTTTTTGAGAAATATGAATGTCAAAAATCAAATTTTTGCGCCAAAAGAGTGTACTATAATTTTGGCAGCAAGTCATAGAGCTTGATTGTCTTGGTGTTGATTTTGTCATGTAAAATAGTAGCGGGTTGTTCCGTTGTTTATATATTTCAAGCTCTTTTACCCTATTCATGTAGGTACTCTTCTTTGTGTGCTGTATGACGTGTAAATTTTTATCGATGTTTGAGTATGCATGTTTCTCATGGCTAAATGTTAAGCATAATTTGAATGATACAATGCGTTTCGTGTATTTTTAAGTTCGTTGGTATGTTCTTAAAATCCTTATCGTAAATGATCTGCTCGTTTGTCCAATATAGAATTTACTGCATTCATTACACGTTAATTACCCCAATTTCTATTGGCTCTCTGTTAGTGGTCGTTTTTGTGTCTAATACTGAACTGTTTTAAATGCTATGGTATATCCATACCGGTGGATGGCCTTTGCAGTGTATTGCAGGTCTCTTGACAATATTCTATGGTGATATATTTATCAGCCGTGTGATCAATGTTGTGCAAGATACAGAGATTGATATTTTCTATTCTCCGTTTTATTTTTGTATTTATATCGGCTACAAATTTGTTGGAGTATCCGTTAGAAAATGCAATATATTTTATTATCTTCATTCCTTCATTATAATCCATATCGTTCATGGGAATGTTGTCCAATCTATTGATTAAATGATAATATATGATATTCCAGCTCTCTATGTGAGCTTTTAAACAGTAGTAAAATATCATCTACATATCGATGCCAGTAGATGATGTTGTTTGAAAATTTATTTTTGTTGTTCAATATGTGCTTTTCCTCTAAGTGGTTCAAATGCCAAAGTACCAGACACTAGACTTCCCCTTGATAAACCATCCATTTTGTAAATAAAATTTGTTTTTATGCTAGAAATAATTTTGTGGCGAAATGATACTAAGTAAAATAAAACTAAGTAAAATAAAACTAAGTAAAACAGGACACTAGTTTAACGGTTATTTTATCGATCTTATTTTGTGATCATTTCAAACACTATACACAACCACTGTCAGTACATAACCCCTGCGGGAAGTTAGAATTAATTCCCATTGCATTATAAATTAATCCACCGGACAGTTATCCGGTACCCATAGCACGCTGGGACCTACTATCATCAAGAACAACAGATGGCTGAGATGGTTACGTCAATCTTCCGTACTACTTTTATTTTATGAATACATCTCGACCACCCAACACAAATCAATATTGACTAAATTATGTTCAGTATCATAAATGGGACCCATCGATCGCGTGTACCAGATTTCAGCCCAACTCCCTCATTTTCTTCTTAGTTCGGAAATTAATTATTTTAGATAATAATTTCAATAATCGATACGAAAACGGATTGTGTTACATCAATTTATATCTTTATACGACCGAATTTTGCTACTGTATACATTGTATTGTATACAATGTATTTTATCTCTCTTCAAGTGACATTGATTTAAACCAATTTCTTTGAATCGATAAACATTCAACCGTTAAGCAATATCCGCCCTTAAATAAATTAAAAAATTTTTTTTGTAACTTTACATTTTCGGTTCGAGCCAATGAGATACATAATTGTGCTTTTGGCAATAAAGAAACAAAATTAAATAATCCTCAAATGAAAATATTCCCCAACCATCGCAAAAAAACAAATTAAACTTCAAATTAAGTTATAAGCTTTTAGCCACCAGTCAAAAATAGCATAACATAAAAATATTTTTATTTACTTTGCTTATCACCCATCAAAATATTTTTCAAAGCACAGAAATCATATTTTTTTTGTATACTCACTACCTAGACCTACTACTTACTAAACACAAAAAATAGCAAAGAAAATGTCGTCATCATCCTTTTTTGGTTATGTTTATTTATTTGTACATTTAGAGATAATAAATCGTGAATTGAATGAATAAATAAATAAATAATACAAAAATTTTATTTTATCTTGCTTTTATTAAATGAAAATAAAAATCAATTAAACATTCGTAACTTAATTTAATTCCTTTTAATCATCATAATGAGATAAGGAAATGGTTTAGGTTTATGACATTCGCTAAAATTATTTTTATTACGCGACAAACATTTCGTTTTCCTTTCTTATGATCCTCGTTTATAATACATATAGGCAATCTGTATTTAATTTAATTGTTGTATAGACTTATATACGGCAAATCAGGCAGTCTTGCAATATCATATGAAAAAAAGAGTGAGTGAGACAGCAATATTTTTATTTTTCGACATAATCTCCTTTAAGGTTTATACATTTGTCACATCGATCAATTAACTTGCCTAAACCCTCTAAAAAAAAGATTTCTTTTGCTCCATAAAATATTCATTTACAACAGACTGTACTTCATAGTCACTGGAAAATTTCCGGCCCCTTAGTGTTTTTTCAAATTGGGAAACATAAAGTAGTCACTGGGTGCCAAGTCTGGAGTGTATGGTGGATGTGGAATTTCCACGAAGCCGCAGTCCTTTAATGTAGCTTGAGCAATATTAGCCTTGTGCACTGGTGCATTGTCGTGAAGAAGCAAGATTTTTGTCCTAACTTTCCTTGGCCGTTTTTCTCGGATCGCTTTTTTCAATTTTCGCAAAACCTCTGCGTAATATATGCCTGTGATTGTGGTTTTCGGTGGCATATAATCGAATTTCAAAATTCTTTCAGCATCCCAAAAAATTGTTGCCAAAACCTTACCAGCAGACGGCTGAGTTTTGAATTTCTTTGGTAGTGGTTCACTACGTTTAATCCATTGCATCGATTCTTGTTTGGATTCCGGATCCCAGTGATGAAACCATGTTTCGTCGCCTGTTATTATGTTATCCAAGAAATTTTCTGGATCTTCTTTGTACATATGTATCTAAAATCGCCTTTGAAGTTTTAACAAGCATTTTTTTTTTGTTCTGCATTCAACAAACGAGGAACCCATCGCGCACTTACTTTCGACATGTGAAGGTGGTCATGTAATATAGTATATGTGGTACCGTATGAAAGAGAAAGTCTCCACGCTAACCGCGGAATAGAAATATGCCGGTCCTCCAATACAATAGATTCGGCCAAAATTACGTTTTCATGGCTAATAGCATCTGCTGGCCGACCCGAGCGGTTGTCGTCTTCTAATGACTCCCGACCACTTTTGAATAATTTTACCCACCTTGTTACTGTGGCATATGATGGTGCAGATTCGCCGTAAACTTTTGATATATAGTTGAATATATAAATTGCATTTCGTCCATCTTTACAGAAAAATTTAATAACGGCGCGATATTCAATTTCATTCATTTTAAGAAAAATTCAAAACACGCGTTACTAAATTGACAAGAACAAACGAGCTGTAAAATGTACATCGAAATGTTCTTCTAGAAGTTTCATCACGACAAAAAATGGGTTTGAAAAATATATTGTTGTCTCACTTACTCTTTTTTTTAATATGATATTGCAAAACTTTTTGGTATACCCTCGTAGTACATTCTAAATTGCTATAAAATAGAAACCGCTCGATGTGTCTCAAAGTTTGAAGTAATCCTAATTTGTGCCTGAATTGGTTTAGGATATTAAGAGTTCTTTAATGGAACTTCACAAAAATGTCAAAGCCATCAAACCGAAGTCCCGTGCAAGCTAAGCAACATCACCGAAATCGAATTGAACGATTATATTGAACATGGAGCCGGAAATATCGATTGCTGCACTCCTGAATGCATTATGTGGCACATAGCACTATTCTACTGGAACCAAAGCTAGTCCTAGTCTAATTCATCAATTAATGGGTTGAAAATTCGGTACTGGCAAAACAATTTTTTTCTTCAATTGTTTGGTACCGCGAAGCCGGAGGTCAACACTGTCCAGTACTTCTGTAGAATCCACCTTATTCGAATCAACCTCCAATTTTTTTACATCCTTATTTATTTAAAAAAAATCATCGCATGATACATTGGACTAATTAATATCGTGCAATTAAAAATAATTAAATTAAAATGCCGGGTTTTATTTCATTGCTGTGAACTTAATTTGTTTTATCAAAATATGTACTATATTAAAATATTATGTGTACATACATACAGTACTGAATAATTGCCTATCGATTTTGTCTGTTGTATATATGTACATACAATTTTTTTATTTCAGATTTGATTATCATATCAGCATTTTTATTTATTTTCAAATGACATATGTCCATTATGTTAGTGACATCAGGATAATGTTATTTAATGTTACACAATATACTCGTATGTTTAAAGTGTGCATATTACGTTTGTCTATTTAATATTGGGTGGTTAATTTTCTGAGGGATACGAAATATTTACTTTGCCTGGGAATTTATATTATTTACACAATTAATATTCAACGATTTATAAATTTTGCGAACACTAATTTGTTGTTGTATTTTCGATTATTTAGAGATTTTATTTATGTATTGGAAATTATGACTTTATACAAATATATTTTTTCTGTTAAATAGTTTTCATATTATTCTTAACAATGCAAAGAAAATTGACCACTTTTCCTCCTTTTTTACTTTGTTTTACGTAGTAAAATAAAGTATAGTAATTATGAGAATATTTGATCTACACATTTTTACAGATTTACCCTTCTTTATATCGCCGAAGTAAAAAAAGTTGTTTTTGAAAAATCGGTGTGTATGTGTTTGTGTGCCTATGTGGTGCCGTGCCAACTAAATGTCAGTGGCTTTTCTACAGCCCAGACGGATTGCCTGGCTGAAATAAATCAACCGGAAGTAACAGCCTCTATAGTAGTTTTTCGTTAGAGAAAAACGGTTATGAACGAAAAGACATTAAATTTACAACAAAACCGGTCCAGATCATTTGATAAAATGATGTTTTTGAAAAATATATATAGCCCTATATAGCCCACACTTAAGCTTTTACCACAAAATGGAAATTGTGTCTGATGTTGGTCTACCGGAAGTGAAAGATTTTTTGATTTTTGAAAATATTTATAAAAGTACATTCACATTCATGTCATTTACAAGAAAATCGATTATGAACTAAAGATTCTAAATTAAATTTGCAACAACACCGCTCCAGATCATTTTTAATTTTTTTTGTTAAGCGAAATTTCCATTTTTTTTACAAAACATCGTTTTTCTTTTCCTTTACGCAGTAAAAATCGATCTGACATCGCGATTTTTTTCTAACATCAAGATTTACCATTCACTATATCGCAGAAATCAAAAAAGTAGTTTTAAAAAATCTGTATGAGTATGCATTGTGTCGTGGCTCAAACGGATTGATTGATTGGGGTAAAACTTTTCATGAATTGGAAGACCTCAATGGTTTTATTCTAAAATCGGTCCAAGTGGCAACTTCCATAGGTGCTTTTTTTGTTTTGCAAGAAAAACGATTAAGAACTAAAATATTTTTGAAATAATATTGGTCCAGGCAGGTTTTTCAAAATTTAAGCGGAAATGGCGATTTTCGGCAAAAAACTATTTTCAACAAAAATACAGCCCTGTACAGCGGGTTCATTGAACGGAATGAAACTTCATACTTAAGCTTTTACCATATATTGGGATGCCTTACAGATTTTCGGCCGAAATCGGTTAACTGGAAATAACAGCTTCCACACAAGCTTTTCGAGTTCTGCAAATATATCATTTACAAGAAAAAACTCTGAACTAAAAGATTGCTAATTAATCTTGCAACAATATCGCTCAGGATCAGCTTTTCAAAGTTGAAGCGGAAATAATGTTTTTTGACAAAAATGTTTTTCAGCAAAATTTCGGCCCCTGCATAACCCACACTGGAAGGAATTTCTAAGCTTTATTCAGAAATTAGGATATCCTACTAGTTATTTATGGCTGACATCGGTCGAACGGAAGTGGCAGCTTTTGATACATACAATCATTTTAATTTTTTGCAAATATTTTGAAAAGTATATAGCATTTACGAAAAAACGGTTAAAAGCAAAACATTGCAAATAAAATTTCAAACAAAATTAGTTCAGATCAAATTTTCTGGTAAATTTTACCGGAAATGATGAGCTTTGACAAAAAAACTTTAGTGTACAACAAAAATCAGCATCTCTCCAGTCCAGGCGGATTGAGTATTTGGAATAAAACGGAACTTCATTCTTGAACTATTTCCAATGATTGGGAATTACGTGCGAAATTTGGTGGAAATCTGTGTACCGAAAGTGACAGCTTCAATGTTTTCAATTTTTGCAATGATGTTGAAAAGTTTAGCATAGTAAAACGACAAAGAATTAGATTTAAATAAATTTGAAGATTAAACTATCAACCAACAAGCGTTGACCTCGTTGTTCTTCTCAAATTTGAGCAGGGATCTTTTTATGGATTAAAGAAGATACTTTAACCAAAAGTCCGGTAAATTCTTCGCTTTAGCAATCAAGTGTAGTAGTATATTTGAGATTTATGTTTTGTATTCATGATAAAACAAAGTCGGGTGTCATCCCTCCATTTTTTATTTTTATACTTCTAAACCATCCAAAAATATCCTAACCGCAGTTTAGTTAGAAGTATAGATGTAATTTCCAGGAAAACTATTACTGTATTTGCAAAAAATTATATTTCCCCAGAAATTGATTATTTTAAATGGTAACGTCATAATAGGTTATTTAAGATTTTAATTTTTATTCATATAACTATCTTAAAAATTACGTTACCTATGTATTACGTCCCATCTAGAGGAGGCTTCTCCCTAATTTCCATATAATTTTTTTTTTAAATCCTATATTAAATACTATTCGCGATTTGCAACAAAGTATCTGACATCTGGTGAACAAAATGTGAATCATAGTTTGCTATGAAGCAAGGGGGATTAAAACTGTCATAACAATGGATTTGTCAATTCTCGTCCCCCTTGTAGACGTAGAAACCAACGCTATCTACATTCGATGAAAATCGCCAATTAGATTACAAAATGCTATCTGAGAAGGATTTCGATTAGGTTAAAGGGTGATTTTTCCACAGTAATTTCATGAATCGATTCCGGGATTTCATGAACCAATTTCGATTTTTCAAAATAAATTCGAATAGTAAGCGATGAATTAAAATAACGTAACGGAATTTTTACACTGCGAGGCTCAAAAAAATCACTTTTGTTTTTAATCATCAAATGTCGTATGTCTAACTAAAATATTGCCACTTTTACTGATCAATCAAAAAGTTTATTCAATATTGCAAAGTTTTTATTTCTGATCGATAGAAGGTATGGCTAGAAAAATTCTAGAATAGCGTCTAAGCAATCTATTGTAGATTTGCGGAGAAGTACATAATGACAAATTAAATATAAATTAAATTATAGCACTTTCGTCGAGAAAATTGAAATTAAAAAATTTATTTTATTCTAAAATTTCATACCTCGCAAATGGTTGAAGATATACCAACTACAAATATCTCAAATGAAGCCCAAGCAATTTAATCAAATAAATTAACATAAGTTGCGATAAAAATTTTGTAAGAATCCCAAAAATTCCAAAGGAATCATTCCGTCACGGATTGTCTTGTCAAACCCGCGCACCCTGTATAAATCTAGCAATACTATGCAAATGCAAACAGAAGTGTTTCAGAATCCAAAGAAAATCCGCATGACTAATAATCATCTAAATAACAATATTCCACTAATGAAAATTATTTCGAACAATAGATAAATATATTAAAGTCTTCAAATATATGAGATTAAGCAATCAATATTATTAACGACATTAACGATATTACTAAGCTGATTCTGAGCGACTTGCTTTTTGTCATATAAGCTAGGTTAGGGCCGTAAATATATGCACCATTTACCATAAGCTTCATATATATACAGTCTTAACAGAACACTAAACTCAAATTAAATTTGGTCACTACGATGACACCAAATATTAGAAAAGAACCGCTGCAACAATTTTTTTTTTAAACTTTACTTGACCTAGTTTTTTAAACAGCTCTCATCTCTATATAAATAATCGTATGATGAAGAAATATAGATAACATTTAACACATTCCAATTTGTAATATATTCAATCCCAAGGCAAGGAAAACGCAAAAGGAAAATAAAATTAGAAAATTTCCGAAAATTTCATCTAAAGAAATACAAAGTAAAAAGGGATTTTAATCCTTTAAATAAGCATTAATAACAACAACAAACAATATAACTAAATCAAAAATAAATTAGGGATTAATTGTTCGCTGTCGATGGAACTTTTATTATTCTATAAGTGTACATTTTCGATTAAGTTATAAAATATCGCACATAAAAAAGAAATAAATAAGAATTTAGGAAATTTGTATGTACATACATACGACAGCTATTCGTTATGTTGGAAATACAAAGTTTCTTATATTCCTGTGAAATATTAAACTATATCAAAACTTGTAACTATAAATCCGTTGATACCAAAACATGAAAAGAAAATGTTTGGGCGATAAAGATTAAAATTTGGGCTGCACATATAAGGAAAAGGAGACAAATCAAATGTTTGATTGATATGATGCAATAAGAGACGTATACAGGCAAGGGTGAGCAGTAACGAATTACATGTGTTTGAATTACGTAATGAAAATACAAATAAAAAATTGTGACTTGTATTTTAAATATTATCCTTTTCACTACTGTTGTACATTAAAATGTACATCATATTAAAACCCTAAAATAAAAATTCGAAACGACACATTTTACAAAAGGATGTGCTAAAACATGATGTCACAAAACAGGATATCACAAAACAGTACATGGTACGGAAGAGTACATCGCAAAACAGTACCAAATAGTACCAATATTTAAATAAATATATAAATATATTATTTATATATTTATTTATATATTTAATTAAATTTTTGATCTATTTTGCAACGATCGAGTATTAGCGATTTAAATTAAAATAATGTTATATTTATATAGTTAGGTGAAGGGATATTTTATTATAACTTAAAGCAATTATAATTCTATATAGTATACTGTCTAATTACTCTAGGTGAAGGCAAATATCCACTTGATAATATCCTAATTACTAAACGTATTCACAGGTCCTGTTCAGTAACATGTAATTTAGTGTACCATGTACTGTTTTGTGGTGTACTGTTTTAATCGGTCCTGTTCCGTACCATGTACTTTAGTGTACCATGTACTGTTTTGTGATGTACTGTTTTTATTGGTCCTGTTCTGTACCATGTATTGTTTTGTATTGTCCTGTTTTATTACATCCTGTTTTGAAATGTGCCATAGTGCACGGCTTCGCTATTCAACTTAGCGCTGTTTTTAAATAATGTTCATTGTTATTATGAAAAACACGATACAACAGTGCTAATTTAAAGATTAACAGTAAAATTATAAAAAATTTATATTAGTTGCAATAATTTTTGACGCATGACAAACGTGATCTTCATTAAATGTGTATTATAACAGTAACAAGTTTTGAAATGTTGTACTAAGTGTGTAATGGGATTAATTTAGTGGTTTTAAATATATATATTGACGAGATGTGATTTTTTAATTAGCTTTAGGTACATTCCAAAATCATTTTAAGTATTTACTAACCATTTAGCAAGAACTTCAATGACATTGGTAGACTGTCTAGGCACAAACGAGTGTCCCTAGAAAATTATATGATTTTCTAATGGGTGTGACAGGGTGTCCCATGAGATTTACAAATATAATTTTTTAATGGGCCTTAGGTACATTCCAAAGTCATTTTAAGTATTTTCTAAGCATTTAGCATGAACTTCAGCGAGTAGACTGTCTAAACACAAACGTGAAAATTATAAGATTTTCTAATGGGTCTGACAGGGTGTCCCATGAGATTTAAGAATAATTTTTTAATGGGCCTTAAGTACATTCCAAACTCATTCTAAGTATTTTCTAAGCATTTAGCATGAACTTCAGTGACAACGGTTGACTGTCTAAGCACAAACGAATGTCCCTAGTAAATTACATGATTTTCTAATGGGTCTGACAGGGTGTCCCATGAGATTTAAAAACGTAATTTAATCAGAAACGCTATAATTTACTACATGCCCGGGCTAGAAACCCTATCGAGCAGTGAAACGGTGTTCCATGTTGGTGTTCCAGAATGTTGCGCTATAAAATCCAAATGGCTGATGAAGTATTACAGCGAGAACATATTGGTAATATGTTAGAGGATGACTTCGAATATGACGAAATGGAAGATCAACCGACTGCCGCTCGAATAAGAGATAACTAAACTGTTTTTAAAAATACTAAAAAATTAAAGATTGCAATTAAAATAAAAAATCATGTTAATTGGTTAGTTTAAAAATCAAAATAATATTTCATTATCTATATGTACATGTTTTCTTTGATTTTCTAAGTCTTTGTGATATTATAAAATAAAACTAATTTAACAGAAATATAACGAATCATAAATTGTTTCAGTAGTATAATAACATAATACACACACATAATATACATATTACATACATAAACTATACATTTAAATATGGGTATTTCGCTTCCTTTAGAACCAAAAGTCTTTCCTCAATTTTTAGCCTTTCTTCAGCAATCTCTTTGAGCTGGGCGAATTGGGCTATGTTGGTTTTCCCTTCCGCTTTCAATTCATGTAAAAAATTTTGTTGGGTTGTTACCCGTCGTTTCGGTACTCGTGTTCGTGCTGCCTCCCTGTTGGTACCTGGGGTTGGTAAAATTTCTACAGCGATCTCCGTATTGTCAAGTATACTCGAGCATTTTCCATCATTATTTCCGCTTCTTCTCTGTAGCCTTTGAAGAACAACCACACATTCCCTCATTCCCGTCGGCTGTACCACACGCTCTTCTGACCGGTTCAAAGTGACAGTTCTTTCGCCCCCTTCTGTCCTGCTAATATCAATAGCTTCTTTCCGAAGTTTTTTTTTTTTTAATTTTATTTTTTAAGTCGGCCCAAACCTAAAATCAAACATAAGTATTATTGTGTTATTTAAATAAAATGTTTATTATTACGTACCTTTTTCCATCCGTCTTCATCTCTAATTGGTGGTCCAACTGAATTCAGACTTACACTTAAATTTTTCCATAAATCGCTTAATTCTGCATTGGAATTAATTCCCACAAACTTCCCAGTGACCATGTCGCTGTGGTTTTCCAAAAAAATCAACATTTCCTCAAATTGCTGATTTGTAGCTATTTTTTTTTGTGTGTCTCTATTAATAAAATAAAATTGTTATTTAACTTCTAAAATTTTTATATATTTTATAATTATTCAACACTTACATTGTAGATTGTATGTTTAAATGAAACAATTAATCACGCATATAATATCCAACTGACATTCGTCAAGAAATATAAAAGTGATAGACGATCGAAAAATATGATGGTCAAAAATGTTACAGCATACCAAACTATCGAAAATGTGATATTTCATCGAACATCGAAATTTTCGATGTTGCAACATGTCAGACTTGGGTAAGTTTGATTTGTGTTGTGACCACTTTCTGGATGGGTAATAATAAAATTATTAAAATATACATTTACATACATACTTATATTTACATATGTATTATGCAAAATCATACTATTTAGTTTAGAAACAAAAGTAAAAACTCAAAATGGCGAAAAAACTAAATGACAAGGAAATACTTGCAATCATAATGGAAAGCGATGAATGATGAATCGGTTTTTAGTGATGAAAATGATCAGCCAAATAGTAAGATTTTTTTTTTTAATTTTGAAGATGACCATGAACGGATTAGCAACGCAATCACAAAGCCTGTGTTTCCTGGCAGACAACACAACCGAATTTATATTAGAAGAGGATATTGATATAGAAATTTTCGATCAGACTAGAGGCGACTTCAATATTAATTTAACCGACAAAAATCAATTGTAGTGGTGACAAGGTCGTGAATATTGAAAATTAGAAATCCCATTTGAAGCCGATTCAACCGATGTGCGTGATGACACCACAGAAATGATGACACGAAAAAATGGTGGTGAAATGATGGTGCGAATTTTGGACTTTGCTGTGCGTGGTGTTGAATGTAATTGTCCCCGCGCGGTTGATAAGTAGTTCCAACAATACCGGTTGTCGTTGTTGTATAACACGTTATGTTTTTATACTGTCGGGTATCGAGGATCGTAACTATATATCGATGGTAACTATGCATTAGTGTGTATCTACAAAATTCATCTTTTTTATATTTCATAAGTAAGTATCTACAAATTTAATTGCAACAGTTAATTTTTTCTAAATTTTTGATTATTAAAACAATTTTAAGCAATTTAATTAAATAATATGTGTTAATATATTTTTACAAGGTCATTTCAGTTTCAAATAAAACGTTTTTGTCATAGCTTGATAAAACACGCAAAATGTAGATACGCACTAATGCATAGTTACCATCGATATGTTAATCTAATAGTTTGTGTTAGTTGGGACTAGGTATACCATATCTAAATTTCATCATGGTTTTCCTTGTATAACACTGTTGATTGAATACAAATAGATATTATTACTCTGAATTGTGCGGCTACGTTTGGTTAATGTCTCTACTAGTCACATATAGATAGAGGCATAGTTGTGCGATAGTGGTTTTTTCTTTCTAGCAACATAACACCGAAAAATTTAATTGTTTTTGTTTTTTTCCCCATATAAAATTTGCGTTTGTTATTTTGTATTGTATATCAACTTTTTATTACATAAACAAACAAATATTATTTTGAAATGTTACGACTGCTATTTCACTTACTCTTACCAATTATACCATCAATATAATATAACAAAATAAAGACAGAACAACTATGAACCGAAGAAACTTATGAATGATCAAAAGGAGTAGACAAAAATTTGATAATTAAAAAATGATTGCTTATGAAACATTTATATAACGCTATTGTTTTATAATGCAATGCAAGAAAAAGAAAACTTCTGCAAATCATAAATAAATAATGTACATTTATGTAGTACATTATAATGTACATTTATGTATGATCAGATGATTTTTTTAAATCATGTTTTTATAATTACAAATAATTTCGTAGCCACCCTTATAAATTAAATCATTTATAATCATATGTAAATACAACAGGAAAAAAAACGTCCAAGTTTTATAACACATGATTATAGGATTTTTTGTTTTGGTTGTATATGTTGTTTACATAAAAATGGAAAAAGCAGAATGTTTGTAGTTTATCAAGAGTAACAGAGATACATTTTAGATGAACAATAAGTTCTCTGACCTGCAAAAACGAAAAATTAAATAAATAAATTTTAGTGTAGCATATTGAAATCTCACTTTTCCAAAATATTTGTTGCATGTATTGGCAATATTAGGAGTCATATCATGTTATTTCGGAATTAAAATTCTTGAAATACACTCATATATAAAGGCTGCCAGTTTTTTAAAATAAGCTAGAGGGACATTTCACAAACTAAAAAAAAAATTCAACCACAAATTATAAGTAGGAAATAAGAATTTATTTCAAAAGCATTTAAATAGAATATAATTTTTTCATAGAACATATTTTTTTTCAAATTTAAATTATAATGTTATAAATGGAGTAAAATTGGACAGAATCCATATTTTGTTATGTGTCCGTGGCTTTTATCACAAAATTCAATAATTAAATACTATTTTTGTGTATATTAGATTTTTTTTTTTTTTTTTTTTTAAAACTTGCATTTTTTTGAATTTAATTTACAACAAAAAACCAAAAAAGTTTATTGTTTTTATTTTTATTTATGTTGTAAATTAAATTCAAGTTTTAAAAAAAAAAAAAAAAAAAAAATAATCTAATATACACAAAAATAGTATTTAATTATTATAATGTTATTCCTATAGCTCCGATTTCAGAAAATGTTTGAAATCTTTGCAGTTAATTTTCAAATTTTCTATTATAATTAAACTTTGATCGTATATTTTCTACCGATAATCTTTAGTTTACCGACCAAATGACATAGTGGTTAAGGCTTTGTCGTTTGGCTCGGGAAGTTAGAATCCCGAGCAAGGCAGAAGTTCTAGCGATCTTTTTCTTCTATTACGATTGGTGATGTAAATGAAAATAACTAAGACCCCCTGCCATAAGTCTAGAATTCATGATTCGATATATGTTTCACGTCAATACTATAGGCTGGCATAGAACTATGCTATGGTTCACGTTAATGGGACCGATAGCCGCTTTTCCTCGAACTCGCTTCGGCGTAAGGTCAGGACGAAATATTTTCAAAACCGAACGAAATTCAATGAAATCTTAGTTGATAACAATGGAACAGAATTATAATAACTATACACGCGACTTTTCATTGTACGCATAGCGTTGGTTTCTGCAAATGGGAATTGTAAAATTCACTTTTTGACTGTTTTGATCTTCCTCATAAAACTGCTACAATATTATTCTTGCCACATAAACCTGCTGCAATTTTATTATGAATTTAGAAACAGCGAATCTGGATATAATAATCTCAGGTAACAGCTGATCAAGGATATCTGGCGGACCGATTCGAGCAAAACCCTTTTTAATATAATTAAATGAACCGTTTGAATCGGTCTGCCCGGTATTCTTGTTCAAATATTATCGGCAAGAATAATTGATTTTATAAACTATAGGAAACAATCTTTGATTATTAGTGTATCTGGGTTTTAGGCAGGCCTGTCACATAACACCCTCGTTTACAGAGGTTTTACATGGATTAATATGATTGATGTAGGTTAGTCAAATTAACCAGACCTTTCATTCAGAAACTTAAGAGTTAAAAGAACCATAATTACATGTAAATAATGTGTTTTATAAATAATTCATTTATTTCAATAAATTCTATTAAAATTTTTATAAGTGATTATTGATGTCAAATTTCCTCACTTTTCGTTTAGCACTTTTTGATTTAGAATTAATCTTCTTAATTTTTGCTCGTACCAGCACTTTCAGAATATAGTTAATTACGATTTGATTGTGTAGGTTATCAGCACACGAAATTTTAATCGACTTACACAACTCGAACAAATTGAGTAAGATTTGCTTCTGGAAACAGAATTTTTCAAAATTGTCCGTAAAAATGTTGACAACATTTTGTACTTGGTTTACAAATTTTGAATTTGGAAGTTTTAACCCACCATCGATTGTATTTGTGTATTGACGTGAGTCTATCAATAAATTAGTTGTTACTGGTGTATTAGAAATTAAATATATCATAAGGCTTTCACAGTCTGAACACTTAAATTTCTTCAGACATGCATGGGCTATATATCCTGTAAAATATCCCATCGACATGTTGTTGATCGTTTGTTCTGAATTTACCTCAATTTTATCTTCGAAGTCAGAATCGTCATATTCGCAGTAGTTGGTATCTTCGTCTTTGTTATCGCGCGGAACCGGTTCAACAAATGTACCACCTACTGTTGAAATACAATTTATATTTAATACTTGTAAGATAATGTTTACCAATATTCCAATCTCATTTTAATTACCAGTTTGGTTTTCTTTTAAAGGTATAACGCTTAAAGGAATTGTATCTAGAACTCGGGGTTTCCTTGTATGCCTTGGCTAATATTAGCCAACTCTTAAAATGTTAGAAAAGTAAAACAAATAGTATTGTTACATTTTTAAAAACTACTATAAAATTGAGACAAACAACAAGTATTCTAAACTAAATGCAAACTTAAACCAAGGCATATAGAGTAACACACTAAGATATTCCTGTGTTAAATATATAAACTATCGAAGCAGCTCAATCACCTGTTTAGGTTTACCATTAAAAAGCAGGAGAATTTTAAAATCTTTTTCATACATATGTAATCGGTTTTACATAGAAAACTGGCAAATAATTTCGTTTGTACACGATAAGAACAGGTCAAGATAAGCGAAATATTATACCATTTTATTCTACATGCCTTGCATTTGGAGTACTACAATGTAACCATAAATTTTAATTTTAAAATTGTTTGTTTTCCAAACTGGTCATATCTTCTATGTTTAGCAATACGCGTGCATCAGACTGATCATAAGATGTGGTTTCGCTGGCCATTATATGGTAAAAACACATTACTTTTAAGTTTTTGTGAAGACGAAGGGCTGAGGGATTTCGCTCGTATGAACCTCTATTAGTCCTAATCACTGAAATTGTATTTTCTATACAATCAGAATTTAAATGCCCTGTTAAAAGATATTTTTGGTCGGTAGTTTTTAGTAAATCCCACAGTTGTAAAATTCCATTTATGGTCTGCTGCAATCCAGAGAAACAATATTCAGTTACACCGCTAAATTTTTCCCAAGTACCAATCCACATGACGGTTTCTCTTAAATTTTCAAGAATTTCTTCAGATTCCTCGGATATGGCATTGTTATCGGGATTTAAAGAATATTTTGATTTACTTGTAAGGTTATCAAATAGTTTGAATAACGGAAGAAAAAAATTTGCAGTACTTAGAGCAATTGATTTTTCGCTTGCATTAAATAATTCAGTGTGGGTTGCGGCATATTTAGCCGTAGATACATTATGGCTAAACACTTGTGTTGCCAGTTTCACTCTCATTTTCTGGAAAGAATCAGGTTTGATATGTGCTTCGGTCACCTTATGCATGGATCTTATTAAACCGTTTTCGCTATTAAATAGCTTCACTAAAATGCTCCACGTAACTTCATCCTGTCCAATCAATAAATTCGATTTTAAAAGGTTGTTTCGAATGCTTTTAAATAAATAGACAATGTCATATAAGCAAAATAATTTTCTACCCAGTATTGATATGAAAGGTTCTGATATATTTAGGCCTAGCTGTTTGTATGCAGTTCTATTTGGCGACCCTTGATCACATATTACAGCATGCACATCTATTCCATTTTGTATCAAATTAGAAAGCGTCATTTTTATAATGCCAGTAAGTTGGGTTCCTCGAACACTACCACAATAATATCTGATCACCTAGATTTAAAAAAAATATTAATATTAAAATTTTGTCGATACACGGCAATTTATAGTAGCTATTTAAGTACTGGTTTTTTTATTTTCTCAAATGGCCGAGTAATTAAAAAAAATTGCCAAAAATAAAATACAAGTTAGGAACATTGCGTGATAATAAAATCCGTTACGAGATTCAATTACTTTAAATTTGCATTGTTCATTATTTTATAACCACATTTTCCCCCCGCCTAGCCTAATAAGTAACAAAATTATTTGATTTTAATTAGTTCAACAGTGCTGCTCAAAATAAATGCGATTTTAAAAATATATATCATAGAATAAAAATAAAAATTGAAGTCTACCTGTTAAAACAATAAGCTCGCGGAAAGTTCTTGGATATCTAAAATATTACAAAAAGGACACCTAAAATATTACAAGCTAAATATAAAAATTGTTGCTACGGCATAAAGCGTGTATAACGATTATAATTGAGAAATCACTCAAATGAACTTTTCCAAATTTTCAATTTTTTTAACGGATTTTGGCAAATCACACTATTTTTCTTTATTTTTAATTACAAATTTTAAACTGTAAATAAAAGCAGCAAATAAAATTACACAATAACAAATCTACATTTTTAAATGGTAATTGGTTTTTCGTATTATGGTTCCCGATAAAATGATTCGCTTACAACGACACTTACCTACGTATGTTTATTTTTAGGCTTGCACCATTACCCACCATTGTTTTATATACAAATGTATAATAAAAATTACAAATTTCTTACCTGCTTCCAAGGTTTATTTAGCCCTCTTAACATGAATATTAAGGCATACTCTGAGAACGACCTTTCACGGCCTATTTCACCAAGGTCACTGAAATAATATATACAATCTTCTTTTAGGTTATACTCTACTCGGTTTTAATGCTCATTTCATCGAATACAAGTACACACCGTTTATCAAGATCAGAGGAATCTTTTAACTTTTCCTTTAGCATTTTAAGAATTTGTGTCGAAATTCCCGTGGTAAATTCAATGGTATTATACCATCGAACTATAGTGCTGCAACTTGGTAAAATGAACCCCTTCTTTAATAAAAATTTATAAAAGCTGGGTGAGCGATAATGCATTTTTAAAAATAAATCTTTTTCCATTGAATTCCATTTGGCATTAGGCGTGTGGGTGATTTGGGCTGTGACGAAAATTTTTACACTTTCACTTTTACCGTCCATTAAACTATTCAACGTACTTTTGGTTTCATTTTTTAAAATTTGGTTTGGCGTTAATTTTTTTTTTGCGGGGATACTAATAAATTGCTAGAAATATCACATTTCAGAATTTCCAAGTCGGGCCTACTTTGTTTGGAAAGTTCTAGTTCTGGAAACTGAGACAAATTTATTTAATTATTTTCAAATAATTCCAATTCTTTAAAAGGATTTTGATACGTTTTACCTGTATCGGTGCACTATCTTTCTCAATTTGTGGATTTGTTAGAAAATCCATTTTTGCACTATTTTTACAAAAATGTATTGTGTTGTCGTATTGCTCGGTATGTGTATCGTCGCTTTGACTACTTATGAAATATTTCGGAACGGCAAATAAGCTGAATCTCGTTTTAAACGAGCTAGTGCTTATAATTTTTGAGTCAAAATGATCAGCACACAAATAAACTCTTTTATTTTTTGGAAAAGAATTTAATTCATTTCCAGAATTTTTCATCCAAATATTACGCCGACTGTCTTGGGGAATCAAAAATCTAGGAATTCAAAACGATTTTTGATTAACACAATTCATATAGATACAATAATCCATTATTAGTTATTGAATAATAATTATTCGAACTATTATAAAATAAATATAAAAAAATTTATTATTAAAACTTATTATGGTCAGACGTATTATGGTCAAACATTCAAATTTATCAAACGACTATTAACACTGAATACGATTGATAAAAAATACGTTTTCTATTGTTTTTACACACTAATTACACAAAGTACCTATATACAGAGAAGTAAGTTTTGTACTAATCGTATGTATAAAAAATATTTTGATAATAATTTTCGAACAGTATAACAACAGTAACGGCGGAAAGATCCGATAAGTAACATAATGTTTTCTCATTCTAATTTCGCACAGTTTATTTCAACATGAATAAATCAGGTCGTCCCACTTCAATACATGAAATTTTAATGTAAGTCTATCTCACGAAAACACAAAATATATTATCTCCTCTTTTATTGTTTATGTACGAGTACGAGAACGAAACGAAAATTTTTCGCATAATGTCGAGTATATTCGTCATAAAGATAAACAAAAATACATTCGTAATTCGTATTATTCAACGAATCAGCTGTAATTTTTTTCCGAAGAAGAGCAAATAAAGATCATTTAAAAAGTAAGCAGGGATAAATAGTTTTTCGAAACAAATGTCTTTAGATTACATTTTATAAAGAAATGTACATATTTAATAATTGAAGATAGCTAGGTACCTCTATTTTATTTATAATATAATTTAATATCATTGATTTAAAGACGTTTTTTATTTTATCAATGATTTAATTTTAATGTGAGGAAAAGTATGATACAAACACGACGAGACGATCTTTGTTTTCGATGATTTGCACACGTTAAATGCACATGTTAAAGAAAGTATGTATATGTGACGTAAACAAGAAGCAAGATCAACATTGAATTTTATCAATGGTTTTCACTTTTCGTAAAATATTATTTTATTTTTTTGTGTGTCCTTTTAAAACAAAATTATGTTTTATTTGTGTTACCTATGTACCTAATGAATGAGCTGTGAAAATATTTTATGGTATGAGAGATTCCAATAAAAAGAAATTATTGTAAATAAGACTTGTTATCACGGCTGCCGCATGAAAATTGTCTTGAGCTAGACAAAGTTAATAATGTGTGTATATAATGCAAAATGTTGTTGTAAATTATTGTTGTAGTAATCCAATTGTTGTACCGCCGTTTTGAGATCACACATTTTTAACTTTGTCTAGCTCGAGAGTTGTATGCAACATTGTTATTCGTATTATTAATAAGTGATAATTTGTTAATCCGTGGATGTTGATAATAGGGATAATAAATAGGTATATAGATTAAAATTTTTTAATTTTAAAACTGAGAAAGCATAAACGAGCCAATTTTATCTTGTCCTTAGGAGTGTTTTTTTTTAATAAACAAAATCAACCTTGAACTGGTTTATGAACTAGACATTTTTGTTTTATAAAATTATTCTTAGACGAATATCGTCGATGACGTAAAACTAGTTCAGCATTGCACTATTTTATCTATTTATTAAGGGATCGATTGGTTTTAATGTCGAAAAAATCCGACAGTTATAAAATTTCGTAAAAGGGCCCTAATTTATAACTGTAGTCGTGTATTTAGGAAGCAAGAATTTTATTAAATTATTGGAGCCTATTATATTGTAAAATATTATTTCGTTAAAGAAACAGCTTCAGATAATTATTTTTATTAAAGCTGATGTTCGCGATAAGGACTAGAAGAAGCTCGCGTTTATAGTTGACAAATTTGAATTTAGTTTGATTTTCCTGTTACTGTATTTACTATATGTGCAAATCCACACTAGCGTAACTTTGAATCCGGTAACTTCTTCGTTTGTTTCCCCCTTTACCAATAAAACAGGTTTTTTTTTCGTCACGTAATAAATCTAATAGCTTGGGTGAACTACATTTCATGAATGGACTGAGTACATTGTATGGACTATGTAGTGGGTGATATATTATGAACTGAATAGATTGTACGAGTATTGATGAACACGATTGTTGATGTCCTAGCTGAAATAAATGGGCAGTACGCTCTGAATAAACTAGATGACTTAGTTAATTAGTATTTTAAATAGATAAAATCTGAACGTACAAAAAAAAATTTGTATTTCTGTGGCACATTCTGATTCTTGGTTCCTTGGAACAATTCATGTATAATTTCTGTTTAATTTTATTTTTATTTTTGGCACAAAAGCAAAAAGTGGTAATTGTTCTAAAACAAAATTGAATTGCGAATAATTTTACCTGCCAGTTTCGATATGGAAAATTAACATCATTCCCAATTAACAAAAATTAATGAAACTTTTTGTAGAGAAGAAAAGCGTTGTAAATATATATGCATGTATGCGTGTGTGTTTATGTGTATGTGTGTGTATGTGGGCAGACATAACTTACTCGGGTAACTTACTAGGCTCAACAATAATTTCAATATTCGGGATTCCTTCTCTAGGAAAAGAAAATTTGTTCTTTGTTTTTGGCAACTCTGCTGACCTGACGAAATGTGGTGTAGTATCCGTGGCTAGGTAAAAAAAAATAAACTAAGTTAAATATTAATCGAACTCATAATGTTGCCGGTTTATTCATTGGTCAATGAACGTAATGAGTAAAATGCGTATCTCTTCGCAACATCGCATTGAGGTTGCCAATAAATTTACTGTTACAGCTGTTTTTGATTTTCTCTGCTCAGAGATTATGCTACCTGTGCCATACATTCTTAACCGCTTATCTGTTAATATTGCAATTAGGGACAGTCCAGCAATATAACATGTACAGCCTAATTTGAAACTGTTCGGAACGCCCCGGCCACTTTTAGAGCAAATGTCCGATGTACTTTCGCCATTTCACGATCGTTCAATTGCAATGCGTCGGGCTCAATTGAAACGTCTGAGAGTAAAATTTATTTGGTTACACCCACCAATAGTAGTCGCCGGCTTTATTACTTCACGCCTATATTTGGAATCATCCTTTGTATAATCGCGCTTATTCTTAAATTCGACAAAGCTTAATTTTACTCTTTAAAAATCAAGTTCGGTGCAACAAATTACATATGGATTGTAAAAACATATTATGAAATATGATTTCTAAGCCAATTTGTACAAATTAGAAAAGGTAATTATTTTTATGTCCTCTACGTATGTATAAGGACGTATATGTATGTTACTTATCAAATCTTAAATGCATTCTATAATTAACTTGCGAGTTCTCGAGTTAGGCTTTCTGGAGTAGAGGTTAAATTTCTAAATCTTTGGGAAATTTCTACAAGAACTGTCTCGATTTTTTAAAACTTTGAAAATAATCAAAATAATGGAAAGTGCAAAAACTGAAATTCATTCGAAGTGCAAACTCTTAATCTCGCTGATTACTCTCAAGCGCAGGAAATGCCCCTTGCTGCTAGTTTAATAATAATATAAAATTTAAACTGTGACAACTTAATTGTTATATTTATCATACATTTATTACAAAAAATCCATAATGATATTTAATTTAAATAATAATTTACATTTATATTTATTAATACATACTATACATTTTAATTAATTTGTAAGTATTCTTAATTTTCTAGAATTGTTTGGTATTTTTTCATTTTTTTGATGATCTATATTTAATAATACCCATCTACAGTTCTTACGTAGCAAGACTAATAAGAAAAAATTTATTAATTTATTTAAATGCTTGTAGCATACTTCATTTTCGTCTGGTAAAAATGAAGGAAATTTAGATGTGATTTTTATCACACACATTTTTCCCATTTCGCCACATATATTATTTATATAATTGTTATGTTTGAAGTACGTTTCAAAAAGCTGTGCAAGATATTTTGCTACTTCCAGCCATTCAGCCGAGGGAGCTTTTAATTTTCCAAAATTAGAATATTCTTTTTTAAAATTTTTTTCATTTAGAAAAGTGTTATTTAATGTTACATCTCCCTCTGACTGATTGACCAGTTTTACAATGCAATGTTCGCACTCAACTTTTTGGTATACACAATAGCCCGCGTAGTACGAAATTGCATTGGACGTAAGTAGACTAAATTCATTTTCGGTTATTAATTTATCAATATCCTCGATTGACATAGACCCTTCCGCTTCTGATTGTTTTAAACTGGCGTTGTAATCCGATTTAAAAGCCCTCCATTCGAATTTTAAATTTTCCGCATCATCTGGCAAGCAATTTGATTGTGTTGAATTAAATAAAATTTTTGTAACCAGTATATTTGCAAAATGCACTCCAATATCGTAGCTTGAAGGCATGCAATTAAACCCTCCTTTCCCTCTAAGGACCGAGAAAAAATTTTCCAGTGCGTCCTGATTTGTTTTTCCGGTTAACAGAAACTGGATATCATACACAGAATTCAAGTGACTGATTAAACCTAATTGGGCACAAATTGTTAATCGAAGTCCCTTAATAAATTTAAAATAATTTTCTTTGTGTGTTATAATCTTTAAATTATTTAAAAATTCCAAACTTTGCTCCAGATAATTATAAATTTTATTATTCATCTTAAGTGGCTGCTCATAAGGGTTTTTCGATGAAAAATTCCTACAGTTTAAACAGTCAAAAATATTATTGAAATGTTCGATAATATTAGCTGTGGGTATTACGTAATCTAACTTGTTTTCAAAAATCGTTGGACTAGTTTTAAGTACTGTACGCAGCGCGCTAGAAACGGTGTTACTTATCACTTGGACCGCCAATTTGACACTCATTTTTTGAAAATTGTTGGGATCCATATGGTATTTCGTCAATTTGGGTAGTAATTTTACATGCTGCTTTTTTTCAAATTCGTAAATGCTTCTAACTACATTAAAATCGGTAGTTCCATATTCAAGATGTTGAAATTGATGTTTAATAAAAGCATTTCGAACAGATTTTAATAGGTGCGGTGGATCAAACTGAAGGAAAATTTTTTTTTCATTTACCATAATAAATGGGGTTGTCGGTCCTACTCCAAATTGTTTATATACGGCCACATTTGTTGTTGCTTGGTCGCAGGTAACCATAACTACTTCCAAATTTAGCATCTCTTGGCAAAGCTTTATGTTATTAATTATTAGTTCTGCTAATTCGCCTACTTTGATTGAACTGCCGATGAGAACGTAGTTAAGGACATGTTTCCAATTGCCAACTAGGCCACGAAGCATAAAAAATAAAGCTGAAGTGGCAAGTTTGTCCGATCTCTTATTCCCCGTATCGCAGTAGCCTTCGACTCGATCAGTTAAAGGATTCACAGTTAAATTTTTCTTAATTGTTATTTCATCGAAAGTTAACACGCACAATCTATCGCGTAGTGACATATTTTGAAATAAATATTTTAATTGGTTAAGTAAAACAGTATTTGTACCTGGCATAACGAATTTAACTGGCGCCCATTTATATATCGATGACACAGATGGAAGTTTCAATTCTAACGTATTTCTAAGATATTTATAAGTTGTCGCTGATTTATAATAAAGACATTGTGAAAATGTTTTGTCGTTATCGGTATAATAGTAATCCTCCTTTAATAAAACTTTGCAAACGTTTTTGGTCATCTCATTTGGGCCAGAAATGTTGTCAATGACTTGATCAATATTTTTTTTCTTCATGTTAGGGTGTCTCAGTTTGAAATTATTATAATTTCTTTGTAACTTCTGATATTTTGCTCTAATTATCTTAATTTTTTTATTGGCCGCAACTAATTTTTTTTTATATATGGCACAGTGTTTTTTATTTTGTTTGCATTTATCATTGTTACAGATTGTTAAATCTTCGTCATTGCAACGGTAACAATTCACTTTGTTTATGAGATTTAAAAATTCTATAGTTTCATCCATAGGATCAGTTTGTGTCGTTGTGGTTGATAATTTCTGTGATGATTGATGCAAAATATTATTTTCATCCTTGTATGTTTGTTGTGCTGTATTCAAATTATTATCTTCTTCGATTGTGTCATTTATTTTTAAGTTTAAGGCAGGTACCGCATTTCTGGTTAAATAATGTGCCCCAACGTTTTCTTTTAGGAAATGATTTTCACACACAAAATTATGTACGTTTCTCAAAGTCTCAACAGATAAACCTATTGCATTTATCCAATCCGACCGTCTTTTTAGATCCTTTGGAAATTTAAAAAATTTTGTATCAGAATTTGAAGAGCTTTGCCTGCAACATGGCACACTACACGTAAACACTCTCTTCCTAGATGCCATCATCCACCTTAATAAAATACATGTATCGAAGTTTATTAGTATGAATTTCAGATGAAATAATTTTCAAAACTCAATAATACTATACCTAATATATTAGTTTATTAAAATTTAGCACCACTTTGTTAAGGAAATTTAATTATTTTAAAATTCTTGTTTTCAATAAATGATTTTGCTTTTTTCGTTTTGTGATAAAAATTCAATATTATTCACTCTTTGACAACTTTAACTATTCTCATGTTGGATTCACAAATTGTCCTTTATATAATGGTAAATTTCGTTATGCCCGTCCTGTCGTTCAACAAATATGGGCTGTTCTTTTTTTTAAATATTTCATACTCCTCCGTTCTATCCATTGTCTGTTTTCCGTTCTGCGTGGTATCTCTAAATTACTGTCGTATCCAGTGCATGTGTGTGTTTGTACAAACAACTTATCTGCGTATTTTGTTTGTATTGTGGTTTTTCCGATATCCTTGGGATGTTTTTAAAACGTGCAATAAAACTTCTACCTGTTTGACCGATGTAGAACGCCTCGAAATCGTTACATTTTAGTTTAAATATGCCTGTGTCTTTTGAGGGCGTTGTGTATTATGCTTACTGTTCCTTTCTTTTTTCAATTGTTATGTATTGTTTGGCTTTTCTCTTTCGAATGTGGTGAGCAATCCTAATCTTGCTTTTTGTTGTTTCAGTTGTCTGTTGGATCCGAAAATAATTTTGCTATCATCCAAAAACAACATCATTTCTTGGTGCCGACACATGGATGATAGCAAAATTATTTTGAAAAAGCAAGATTAGGATTGCTCACCACATTCGAAAGAGAAAAGCCAAACAATACATAACAATTGAAAAAAGAAAGGAACAGTAAGCATAATACACAACGCCCTCAAAAGACACAGGCATATTTAAACTAAAATGTAACGATTTCGAGGCGTTCTACATCGGTCAAACAGGTAGAAGTTTTATTGCACGTTTTAAAAACATCCCAAGGATATCGGAAAAACCACAATACAAACAAAATACGCAGATAAGTTGTTTGTACAAACACACACATGCACTGGATACGACAGTAATTTAGAGATACCACGCAGAACGGAAAACAGACAATGGATAGAACGGAGGAGTATGAAATATTTAAAAAAAAGAACAGCCCATATTTGTTGAACGACAGGACGGGCATAACGAAATTTACCATTATATAAAGGACAATTTGTGAATCCAACATGAGAATAGTTAAAGTTGTCAAAGAGTGAATAATATTGAATTTTTATCACAAAACGAAAAAAGCAAAATCATTTATTGAAAACAAGAATTTTAAAATAATTAAATTTCCTTAACAAAGTGGTGCTAAATTTTAATAAACTAATATATTAGGTATAGTATTATTGAGTTTTGAAAATTATTTCATCTGAAATTCATACTAATAAACTTCGATACATGTATTTTATTAAGGTGGATGATGGCATCTAGGAAGAGAGTGTTTACGTGTAGTGTGCCATGTTGCAGGCAAAGCTCTTCAAATTCTGATACAAAATTTTTTAAATTTCCAAAGGATCTAAAAAGACGGTCGGATTGGATAAATGCAATAGGTTTATCTGTTGAGACTTTGAGAAACGTACATAATTTTGTGTGTGAAAATCATTTCCTAAAAGAAAACGTTGGGGCACATTATTTAACCAGAAATGCGGTACCTGCCTTAAACTTAAAAATAAATGACACAATCGAAGAAGATAATAATTTGAATACAGCACAACAAACATACAAGGATGAAAATAATATTTTGCATCAATCATCACAGAAATTATCAACCACAACGACACAAACTGATCCTATGGATGAAACTATAGAATTTTTAAATCTCATAAACAAAGTGAATTGTTACCGTTGCAATGACGAAGATTTAACAATCTGTAACAATGATAAATGCAAACAAAATAAAAAACACTGTGCCATATATAAAAAAAAATTAGTTGCGGCCAATAAAAAAATTAAGATAATTAGAGCAAAATATCAGAAGTTACAAAGAAATTATAATAATTTTAAACTGAGACACCCTAACATGAAGAAAAAAAATATTGATCAAGTCATTGACAACATTTCTGGCCCAAATGAGATGACCAAAAACGTTTGCAAAGTTTTATTAAAGGAGGATTACTATTATACCGATAACGACAAAACATTTTCACAATGTCTTTATTATAAATCAGCGACAACTTATAAATATCTTAGAAATACGTTAGAATTGAAACTTCCATCTGTGTCATCGATATATAAATGGGCGCCAGTTAAATTCGTTATGCCAGGTACAAATACTGTTTTACTTAACCAATTAAAATATTTATTTCAAAATATGTCACTACGCGATAGATTGTGCGTGTTAACTTTCGATGAAATAACAATTAAGAAAAATTTAACTGTGAATCCTTTAACCGATCGAGTCGAAGGCTACTGCGATACGGGGAATAAGAGATCGGACAAACTTGCCACTTCAGCTTTATTTTTTATGCTTCGTGGCCTAGTTGGCAATTGGAAACATGTCCTTAACTACGTTCTCATCGGCAGTTCAATCAAAGTAGGCGAATTAGCAGAACTAATAATTAATAACATAAAGCTTTGCCAAGAGATGCTAAATTTGGAAGTAGTTATGGTTACCTGCGACCAAGCAACAACAAATGTGGCCGTATATAAACAATTTGGAGTAGGACCGACAACCCCATTTATTATGGTAAATGAAAAAAAAATTTTCCTTCAGTTTGATCCACCGCACCTATTAAAATCTGTTCGAAATGCTTTTATTAAACATCAATTTCAACATCTTGAATATGGAACTACCGATTTTAATGTAGTTAGAAGCATTTACGAATTTGAAAAAAAGCAGCATGTAAAATTACTACCCAAATTGACGAAATACCATATGGATCCCAACAATTTTCAAAAAATGAGTGTCAAATTGGCGGTCCAAGTGATAAGTAACACCGTTTCTAGCGCGCTGCGTACAGTACTTAAAACTAGTCCAACGATTTTTGAAAACAAGTTAGATTACGTAATACCCACAGCTAATATTATCGAACATTTCAATAATATTTTTGACTGTTTAAACTGTAGGAATTTTTCATCGAAAAACCCTTATGAGCAGCCACTTAAGATGAATAATAAAATTTATAATTATCTGGAGCAAAGTTTGGAATTTTTAAATAATTTAAAGATTATAACACACAAAGAAAATTATTTTAAATTTATTAAGGGACTTCGATTAACAATTTGTGCCCAATTAGGTTTAATCAGTCACTTGAATTCTGTGTATGATATCCAGTTTCTGTTAACCGGAAAAACAAATCAGGACGCACTGGAAAATTTTTTCTCGGTCCTTAGAGGGAAAGGAGGGTTTAATTGCATGCCTTCAAGCTACGATATTGGAGTGCATTTTGCAAATATACTGGTTACAAAAATTTTATTTAATTCAACACAATCAAATTGCTTGCCAGATGATGCGGAAAATTTAAAATTCGAATGGAGGGCTTTTAAATCGGATTACAACGCCAGTTTAAAACAATCAGAAGCGGAAGGGTCTATGTCAATCGAGGATATTGATAAATTAATAACCGAAAATGAATTTAGTCTACTTACGTCCAATGCAATTTCGTACTACGCGGGCTATTGTGTATACCAAAAAGTTGAGTGCGAACATTGCATTGTAAAACTGGTCAATCAGTCAGAGGGAGATGTAACATTAAATAACACTTTTCTAAATGAAAAAAATTTTAAAAAAGAATATTCTAATTTTGGAAAATTAAAAGCTCCCTCGGCTGAATGGCTGGAAGTAGCAAAATATCTTGCACAGCTTTTTGAAACGTACTTCAAACATAACAATTATATAAATAATATATGTGGCGAAATGGGAAAAATGTGTGTGATAAAAATCACATCTAAATTTCCTTCATTTTTACCAGACGAAAATGAAGTATGCTACAAGCATTTAAATAAATTAATAAATTTTTTCTTATTAGTCTTGCTACGTAAGAACTGTAGATGGGTATTATTAAATATAGATCATCAAAAAAATGAAAAAATACCAAACAATTCTAGAAAATTAAGAATACTTACAAATTAATTAAAATGTATAGTATGTATTAATAAATATAAATGTAAATTATTATTTAAATTAAATATCATTATGGATTTTTTGTAATAAATGTATGATAAATATAACAATTAAGTTGTCACAGTTTAAATTTTATATTATTATTAAACTAGCAGCAAGGGGCATTTCCTGCGCTTGAGAGTAATCAGCGAGATTAAGAGTTTGCACTTCGAATGAATTTCAGTTTTTGCACTTTCCATTATTTTGATTATTTTCAAAGTTTTAAAAAATCGAGACAGTTCTTGTAGAAATTTCCCAAAGATTTAGAAATTTAACCTCTACTCCAGAAAGCCTAACTCGAGAACTCGCAAGTTAATTATAGAATGCATTTAAGATTTGATAAGTAACATACATATACGTCCTTATACATACGTAGAGGACATAAAAATAATTACCTTTTCTAATTTGTACAAATTGGCTTAGAAATCATATTTCATAATATGTTTTTACAATCCATATGTAATTTGTTGCACCGAACTTGATTTTTAAAGAGTAAAATTAAGCTTTGTCGAATTTAAGAATAAGCGCGATTATACAAAGGATGATTCCAAATATAGGCGTGAAGTAATAAAGCCGGCGACTACTATTGGTGGGTGTAACCAAATAAATTTTACTCTCAGACGTTTCAATTGAGCCCGACGCATTGCAATTGAACGATCGTGAAATGGCGAAAGTACATCGGACATTTGCTCTAAAAGTGGCCGGGGCGTTCCGAACAGTTTCAAATTAGGCTGTACATGTTATATTGCTGGACTGTCCCTAATTGCAATATTAACAGATAAGCGGTTAAGAATGTATGGCACAGGTAGCATAATCTCTGAGCAGAGAAAATCAAAAACAGCTGTAACAGTAAATTTATTGGCAACCTCAATGCGATGTTGCGAAGAGATACGCATTTTACTCATTACGTTCATTGACCAATGAATAAACCGGCAACATTATGAGTTCGATTAATATTTAACTTAGTTTATTTTTTTTTACCTAGCCACGGATACTACACCACATTTCGTCAGGTCAGCAGAGTTGCCAAAAACAAAGAACAAATTTTCTTTTCCTAGAGAAGGAATCCCGAATATTGAAATTATTGTTGAGCCTAGTAAGTTACCCGAGTAAGTTATGTCTGCCCACATACACACACATACACATAAACACACACGCATACATGCATATATATTTACAACGCTTTTCTTCTCTACAAAAAGTTTCATTAATTTTTGTTAATTGGGAATGATGTTAATTTTCCATATCGAAACTGGCAGGTAAAATTATTCGCAATTCAATTTTGTTTTAGAACAATTACCACTTTTTGCTTTTGTGCCAAAAATAAAAATAAAATTAAACAGAAATTATACATGAATTGTTCCAAGGAACCAAGAATCAGAATGTGCCACAGAAATACAAATTTTTTTTTGTACGTTCAGATTTTATCTATTTAAAATACTAATTAACTAAGTCATCTAGTTTATTCAGAGCGTACTGCCCATTTATTTCAGCTAGGACATCAACAATCGTGTTCATCAATACTCGTACAATCTATTCAGTTCATAATATATCACCCACTACATAGTCCATACAATGTACTCAGTCCATTCATGAAATGTAGTTCACCCAAGCTATTAGATTTATTACGTGACGAAAAAAAAACCTGTTTTATTGGTAAAGGGGGAAACAAACGAAGAAGTTACCGGATTCAAAGTTACGCTAGTGTGGATTTGCACATATAGTAAATACAGTAACAGGAAAATCAAACTAAATTCAAATTTGTCAACTATAAACGCGAGCTTCTTCTAGTCCTTATCGCGAACATCAGCTTTAATAAAAATAATTATCTGAAGCTGTTTCTTTAACGAAATAATATTTTACAATATAATAGGCTCCAATAATTTAATAAAATTCTTGCTTCCTAAATACACGACTACAGTTATAAATTAGGGCCCTTTTACGAAATTTTATAACTGTCGGATTTTTTCGACATTAAAACCAATCGATCCCTTAATAAATAGATAAAATAGTGCAATGCTGAACTAGTTTTACGTCATCGACGATATTCGCCTAAGAATAATTTTATAAAACAAAAATGTCTAGTTCATAAACCAGTTCAAGGTTGATTTTGTTTATTAAAAAAAAACACTCCTAAGGACAAGATAAAATTGGCTCGTTTATGCTTTCTCAGTTTTAAAATTAAAAAATTTTAATCTATATACCTATTTATTATCCCTATTATCAACATCCACGGATTAACAAATTATCACTTATTAATAATACGAATAACAATGTTGCATACAACTCTCGAGCTAGACAAAGTTAAAAATGTGTGATCTCAAAACGGCGGTACAACAATTGGATTACTACAACAATAATTTACAACAACATTTTGCATTATATACACACATTATTAACTTTGTCTAGCTCAAGACAATTTTCATGCGGCAGCCGTGATAACAAGTCTTATTTACAATAATTTCTTTTTATTGGAATCTCTCATACCATAAAATATTTTCACAGCTCATTCATTAGGTACATAGGTAACACAAATAAAACATAATTTTGTTTTAAAAGGACACACAAAAAAATAAAATAATATTTTACGAAAAGTGAAAACCATTGATAAAATTCAATGTTGATCTTGCTTCTTGTTTACGTCACATATACATACTTTCTTTAACATGTGCATTTAACGTGTGCAAATCATCGAAAAAAAAGATCGTCTCGTCGTGTTTGTATCATACTTTTCCTCACATTAAAATTAAATCATTGATAAAATAAAAAACGTCTTTAAATCAATGATATTAAATTATATTATAAATAAAATAGAGGTACCTAGCTATCTTCAATTATTAAATATGTACATTTCTTTATAAAATGTAATCTAAAGACATTTGTTTCGAAAAACTATTTATCCCTGCTTACTTTTTAAATGATCTTTATTTGCTCTTCTTCGGAAAAAAATTACAGCTGATTCGTTGAATAATACGAATTACGAATGTATTTTTGTTTATCTTTATGACGAATATACTCGACATTATGCGAAAAATTTTCGTTTCGTTCTCGTACTCGTACATAAACAATAAAAGAGGAGATAATATATTTTGTGTTTTCGTGAGATAGACTTACATTAAAATTTCATGTATTGAAGTGGGACGACCTGATTTATTCATGTTGAAATAAACTGTGCGAAATTAGAATGAGAAAACATTATGTTACTTATCGGATCTTTCCGCCGTTACTGTTGTTATACTGTTCGAAAATTATTATCAAAATATTTTTTATACATACGATTAGTACAAAACTTACTTCTCTGTATATAGGTACTTTGTGCTAATTATATAAGTGTGTGTATCGAAATCCTGTACACAAACGCAAAGTACATACTATATTTCTGGCTATATGTGCTTTGTAATTTCTTAATCTTGTTCAGTCTAAATAATTCGTATTCACCAAGAAAATTTACAAAAATAGCATTTTAATTTATTTTGTATGAATATGAAAAGAATATGAAAATAAATATGAAAGAAAATAATAATAATAATAATTTAGAAAAATATTCAAAAAGATTATGAAAAATTAAAAAATTGTGTTACAGTGCAAATGAAAAAATATTCCAATCGCCATATCTGTGAAATCTGTAAAAACGTCATAAACAGCCTCCACTCACATGGTTGGAGTGCGACTGAAAAAATGAAAACAGAATGAAAAACATAAATACAATTTCATTATTATTGTCTATTTATTTTTGTCATATATATTGTGCACATTCGGTTGTGAGAGATGAAAACACATTTCATTCAATTCTTTTTTTTTTGTTAAAATTTCTAGTGGTATGGGTAAATAATAAATCAAAAATATGTTTTACTCCGTTCTAACAGATTTGAATTAATTGGGTCTATCTTTGTTCTTCTAAAACCATATGAAGTAAGTTGTGCTCTTCTTTTACAATGTGTAAGAAGAAAAAAAAAATGAAAATTGTTGTTGTAATTCGCAATGATATTATCAATGCCTCCTAAACTACAGGCCGCATGCACCAAATGATGACGACACGCTATGTCTACATTGTTGTTGCTTTCTCTAGTTGTTTTGTAAATATTTTAATATTATTAAAGCGCAGTCTCAGTTTAGACATAAATTGACGTCATGTGCAAAAAATGAGAGTAGTAAGAGGCCTGTAGTTTACGAGGCATTGATATTATCTTAAGTCATAATTAATCAATGATAACACGTTTGCATTAACACCCAACCCTACTGGTGCGCTAACCAAAGGAATATATGTTCGTACAATTCTTAGTCTATCGTCAATTATTAAATTTTAATTCATTATTGCCATATATTTCGCTGCCTTACTAATCATTAGAAACACTCGGATTTATAATACAACAATCATGTCTTTTTAAAACAGAATTACACTTGAATTCAACTAGAAAGATTATCGAAAACAAAATTCTATTGAAAAAGGCCTTTGAAGAGTTCATTTGATTAATAAAATTGCAAATAAAAAGACATCTTGATCAAAAATGTTGCAACTTCCATATTCCCTAGAATTCTGATGTGCTAATATAATCATAAATAAAAATAATAAGTAGTAAATATAAATTTAATTTAAGTCGTATTTTATTATTTACGTTAGTGCTATTTTAATTAATAAGGATCTTCCAAATAAATAATTAAATGTATGCTATTAACTTAAAGTCTAAAAAACTGTAGATATATGATAAACATAATCATCAACCACACTCCGGGATTGTATTTCTTGTAAATACAATAAACCCACAAAAAAGAAATGTTTATACTCTTGTATTTTTGTAAAGAACACCAAGTCGTGTACAAAATATCACTGAACAAAATGATATCGATAATAGTCATAAAGAAAAATTTCTATATCATTAGTAGTATACCATTATCATAAAATGATCATTTATCGCGCATTGCGCGGCAAGTCCGTAGAATAAATATGACGATGTAATTTAAAAAAATCTGTTCAAACTTGAAGTGAAATCGAGAGTGAAAAATGTATGTAAGAGAACGAATACTTTAACTCAGTCGTCAAACAAAATAAATAAACCCTCATAAAGTAATGTGACTTATCAGACTTTAAAAACAGTTGACGTGTTATATTATAATTTCTTTTATATTGTACACTACATGTTAACAATTTGTAAACATTTTTTTTTTCAAAACTTTAATCAATTTGTAAAAATACAATTTGCTAATTTGTTACTATATTTAAAGTAAAGTTTTCTCAAAGTCGTGACTGTACAAAAAACGAAACCCTTCAAAACTGAAAATAAAAATTAAAAAAATTTAAATAATGCAGCACAAAGCAATTTTCAAGAGCAACATTCTTATTCAAATCTTTATTCGTTTGTAGTTTTCGAAGAAATGAGTATTGTCCTCCAACTTTCAAATAATTGGAGACGATTTGTTTTTGTAAGTAGAAGTCATTACCTCCTGCTTTTCTCGTCCATATACAAGTATGTCTTCTGTATTGTAATTGTTTTGTAAGGTAACGTTATTAAAAATGTTCAACTTATCATTCAATTTTGGTCCCGTGTAGCTCAAAATATGAAATTATTTTATAAAATTCAATTAAACTACACAATGGATTATAAATAGCTGTACTTTTGGAAAATTAATAATATTTTATTGCCTTGATGTACGGAGTTTTAGATTTTTTTTTTTTTTTGTGTAAAATGAAATTGAAAATAACAACACAATGAATTTTCCCCAATTCAATAATGTACGTCGCTCTTTTTTTGTTAATGTTTAGGGAATTATTGTTCGTTGCGTATATTTTCGATATACATAATACAATTATAAAAGAAAACTTTTGATTATTAAAATTTTTGAAGTATAATTTGAAAAGTGTTTTTAATTTAATTTGAAAGTGGCTTATTGAATTAGGTTTGGTAATTTAGTTGTGTTATGGGCACAAGCAGGAAAACAATTGAATTATATTTATTTATTTTTACAGACTGTACACAGACTAAATAATTAAAAGACATAACAAAGCAAGTCAATATTACGTTCAAAGACATTCAAGTTAAGCTCAAAACAGAACAAGAGCGAAGGCAGCGAGCGAAATCGCCTATCATATTACAAAACACCGAAAACATGAAAACAAACAGAACCATCGATGCAAGCGACGTATATGTAAGTTGGTCATGTTCCAAAAACATTAAATATAAAAAATTTTTATAATTTTAAAATTTTTATTATCCGAGTATGCTAACTTTTAGAATCCATTTTGACATAGATAAAATATGTCGTCGTTATGTCATTTGTGGTTGATTATTTTATTGGCATACGCTATAACGCTCTTGTTCTGTTAGCTACAGCGATATCGCGGCAATATTTTTTATTTATTCGTCGGCGCTCGTCGTTGTCGCTCTTGTTCTGTTTAGAGCTTTAGATCGAGCATGCCGGGTTATATCGCAATTCGGAATAAAATATAAATATGGATTTAGCTACAAAGATACGAATATTAAACCTTTATTTACTTCTGCGAACAAAATAGTACTTTATTTGATTTAAAATCGAACCTAAACTGCATCATTATATCATAGAACATACATAAGTAAATAATCATGTTCTGTATAGACTAAAGTAGATGGGTTAGCACATCCGAATTTGTTCTAAATCGACTATTCTTAAATAGATTCATTATTTTTCCGCATGAGGCCCCACTATCACGCAAAAGACTAGTGTTCGAGTAGACTAAATCATTCTTATTTGTGTTTCCTAGAATAAACAAGCAAGTCTTGACCGTTTGTTTATTTTAGTGTAGTAAATTTGCTGTGTTCAAAATAAGTTTGCAAAAACAATATTCAATTCGTTGTACGTATATTGCATAATTGTTTTATAAAGGGTGGGGCAAAAGTCCCGCGGTCGGGCAAAAGTCCCACTACCATTTTGATTGCCTATAACTTTATTCAAAGAAAAGATAAGTAAGTTTGGTTTTCATAAAACGTTTATTTGGTCTTTACATTTTTTTTTCGTTATGATTGGAAAATTATATCGGCTAAATGGTGACCACGATTCGCATAACCAAGAATGACGCGCAATCAAAATGGTAGCGAGACTTTTGCTTCACCCTTTATAAGCATAATATTTAAGTTATCGTTCAAAATGTATTTCTAGGGTCAGAAGAAATGACGATGAATTTTATAAATGCCAGAATAGAAATTGATATATTGTTTACAAATGGAAAATTTTACAACAAAAAGGATTCATGGGAGTATGATACGTGCAAAATATATACATCCAAACCTAACAAAACCATTTCAGATCATTACAGAAAAGTCGGAGAATACCAAAAAATACGAGAAACTGGTGAGTGCATTCACAGTGGTGAATGTTTCCGATGTTTTTCTCCAATTCATGTAGATTAGATATGACATTACATTTGGAAGTACTAGAAGTAATGGACTAAATTAATCCGATGACTGCGACTAGTATTATTGCAATTTCCAATAGTTTTACTTGAAATTCTAATTGTGATATTAAACAATATTGAATGATGGGATAATGGAATATACATACGTGATGAATTTTGATAATAATGAATTTAATTAAAACATTTATTTTAGTTTTAATATTTAATTTTCCGATTTTTTAATGGTTTTGCAAATTAAACAGTAAACTATTTCTATAATCGATAGCTAATAATCAATCGTTTTCGGGATTTACGAGGTCTTCTGAAAAATCTAATAGATCAACGCATATATTGTGCATCACACAGCATGCCACTATTGTTTTAATTGAGTTTTTAATTCTAAGGTATTTTTAAAGATGTACCTCCATGTTATCTTCATTTGACCGAACGTGCATTCGATGATTGATCGGGCTTTACTATGAACATCGATAAATTGACGCTGTGCTGGAGTTATTGAAGATCCAGATGTGGCTTTGAAAGGAGTAATTATTCCAACTGGTGTCAATCTACAGTTGTAACCACTATCTTTAAGGAAATAAAAGCCTTTCGGTGGAAAATTTCCATTTGTGTACAAAGAACTATGCCCTAGAACTCTTTCGTCACGAACGGAGCCAGGAAAGCCACTTCAGATATAAGTAAATTTTCCGCTACTGTCACATACACCTAGCAAGTTAATTAAGTAGTTCAAATTAAGATTAAGATACTCAGGAGCCCTCGCCCTTGGTACAGTTATATTTACATGGCATGGTGTTGTTCAAGCACGTCTGTTAAAGCCCAATCCGATACCTTCAAACGCTTCTTGGCTGGGGTGTTTACTTGTCCACATATGCTCACGAAAAAATCTCGTGTTTCGTGTACTACATCTGCTACAGTAGATTTTGACAAATTTAAGGACACTCCTGTCACCCGATAGCTAGCTCCGCTAGCCAGCCTAAATAAAAAAACTGACATTTTAAATTTAGGTGACAATCCATGGCGGCTTCCAACTATTTCATTAAAAGATTCTAATGTAATCCTTAAATGATGCCGTATAGCAGTTTTGTCATTCTCTATTATTTTATTGAATAATTCGAATGAGATGAAATCTCGACAGTATACCTTTCTCCAGAAAATAAAAAATGGTTATTTTGTGTACTATTAAAATTTGTAAATATTCATTTCATTTTTGGCTTAAATAAACTTTAAAAAAAGTTATTTGAATAAATATGTAATTCCAATTAAATATTTTTAGTTTACTTAATATAAATAGCAATACTAACAATGTAATTATTTAATTTAAATAATATAAGAACAATTTTAAATTTAAATTTAAGATGTGTTGTATGTTTGACAGATCAAAAAAGAATAGAATAAGTAATGACTACGGACGCTCGATATTCTAAATTATGTTGCCATCTTTTAATATTACTGTTCAACTGTAATATTAATACAAGTTTAGATTTAGAACAAATTCGGACGCGTTCTAGATATTAATACTTGAAACAGACGTGCGGAATTTCCGCATGCGGATACGCAAGCGGAAACGCAAGTTAACTATTGTAGTATTCAAATCTCGCTGGAATTCTGACAGTTCTCGCGCAGGCAAAATATAGCGGATACGCAGTGATGTATTAAGTATAATAATACCAGTTTATTGTTTACATTTTTATGTTGTATTTTTATTACTTAACTGTATAATTTAACTTTGTAAGAATCACTGACACTTTTGAGATTAATATTTAATTCGATAAGCAACGAATTAATTCATAATTACATTAAATTGAAACCCTATTTTTCTTTTTTATGTTGTTGTGGTTTTGTTCGATATGAATGACATTTGGTTATTTATTTTCCCTAGTTCGTACCAAAATTAAATGTTGACATTGTTTCCAAAGGCGTGCAATTTTTTTATAGATGTATTAATTTTCACTTGAAATATCATTATAATAACATAAATACATGATCATTTTGAAAGTTTTGTGTATTAAAAGTGAAATATAATTCTTTTTAATGGTTATTTATTATTTTATTTAGGTTTACTATCTAAGATAAATGCGACCCATCAAAATTTTTATAATTTTTTTTCTACATCACTGAAAGCTGCGCAGAACAATTAAATTTTTTTTTTTTTAAGATCTGAATAGGACTATACATGCGCGTATTTCTAAGACATTGTATTTTTATTTTTCAGTAGAGTTTATAATAAACAAATACAATTTGTTTTGGAATTTCTGTCAAAATATTGAAAAGCCGTCGTGATGTTAATATTAATTCATGTTATTTTTTTTTGTTATGTAGTCAACACAGCTGCAGTGCGTTTTTTTTAGAAATAGAGACAACTTGCGGAAAAATGCAGCCTATGCGCAACACATGTATTTCATTTCATTTAAAGTAGTGTATTCTAATTTAAACGCACGCGTTTTTCCGCACGTCTGTTTCCAGCATAAATTATAAAAATCTGATAATTTTCTTACAAAATTGTTTTTAAAAAACGAATTCCCAATGAAAACTCGATAGTAATACATATAAAAACGTTTACTCTGTATATTTTATGTAAGAAAATTGTATTTTCTACAAAATTCTTGATAGCAAAATATAATATGTTTACCAAAATTGAAGATGTATATAAAATATTGTATGTAACTCGTATCGATAAAATCGACATAATTACTATTTCTGAACTTTTAGGCATCCTCTAACAGTTTTCTTCATTTACTAAGGCCAACCTTTACGCTAAAACTATTTGCCCCCAATAGATCATTAGAATATCTTATGATGTTACAGTTGCAAATATGAGGTGAGCATTGCCTCGAAGATTTTATTGTTTGCTTGTAAAGTGTTCAGCTACGTACTCTATATATCTGTCAAAACTGTTCTTTAGCAGTTTTTTGATGTTTTATCTTCTTTCATTTTCGAGATGTATCTACACAATCTATAATTTCATCTTCTATTTGCTTGTTTGGTTTGAGTACATTCCGTGTGCTTTTAATTAAAATCTGTTAAGCCCAGCATTTGTGAGCAGTTTAAGTATAACAAATTCTCTAGACTAATTGCTTCTGAATGAACAGAAACATTGAACAGAGCCAAAGAAAACTAACGACTATTACAATCTAAAACTAGCTGTGTGGTTTGACTACGATATCTGTTAATTTACCTAGCAAAATTACATTTTTAACAGAATAATATTAAATATATGTATATTATTACCTTTCTCGAACATCGACACACACCTGGGTATCGATTTTGTCTCGTGAGTTACTCATTTAAAATGAGTGAAGCAAAAAAAATCGAATACGTACACAGTGTATAATACACAATTATGTCTTTGTATTTGTATTTTTCTTTTGTTCGTATTTGTGTCATTTGTATGATGAACAGTACCAAAATAACGCGATCCGGGCGAATCGGTTTAATTTTTATGGTGCTTACTTTCTTTTCTCAGAACATTACGTCTGCTCTCGAGCTGTGGAGTGTCATTATTTAACATGCCAATATAGTTTATATTATCTATTATCATAAATTAATTTTACATCTAATAATAAAATTTTATAGTTAAATTTATTTTAAATTTCATAAATTTTAGAAATTATAAAAAAATCGAAAATACATAAACAACGCAAAAATATGGCGTTTACAATGGTTAACCCTTTGAGTGCCAAAACGCGCAATCGTGTTCCTGAATACACTAGCTGAAATCATGTTTGCACTGAAAGAGTTAATATGAAAAAACAAAAAAAGAATGACACGTGACTTGCATATGCAGAAAAACAATCATACGCACGAAACTACCACAAATACATATGCTACTACTATTTCATTCCGGTTACACTCATTTCGTTTACACATTTTGAGACAAAATCGATATACTGATCAATGCAGGGTCCACAAAATTAACTTCTTTCGTCCAAATATTTCAACACATAAATCAATAAAGAGATCGTCATCAGTTGCAAGAATATCCAATTTAAATAAATATAATACATAATATAGTTTGATTTTTAAGAAAGTGTTTAATTTTTAATCCTAAAATTCTAATTTTCCGTACTGCCCGGGTTATCAGTTTCTGAAACTAGCCTGATAAGCAATTGACTCGCCTGATACTTTGACCATTATCATCTCTTTCCCTATTTCTTTAAATATAACAGAGATGTCACATTGTTTTTTCTACTATAACTTTCAAAGACGATACCAATCCAGTGACGATATGAAACAGTTTACCTATTACCTGATTTGGACCAAAATCATTTTTGCAGATTGTACTGAAGTTCAAATTAAGTCATACTAAATTCTTATTGTATTAGTTAAATTAATTTTCATAAATAGCTAACTTACCTTCAATTATGAATAGAAGCGAACAACGAACTAAAAAATAGAATAATATTTTGGTTTATAATATATCACCTGATAAGACGTAACTTTCAGTATAGAAGAATTTTCTGAGCTGCCTAACTCTGGGCAGGGTCATATGTTTAATGGGCCAGATTGTATGGAAAGTGAAGCTTTTAGTTTTGGTACCCAAATGACTATTTTCTTTTGAGAAAGGCAGTTTTCGAATAATAAATTGTAAGATAAAATGTAGATGTTAACCTGCCGTGTGCCTAATTCTAATACCACTCTACAGAATTAACGAAAAATTGCACATACAATTAAAAAAAAGACTTTTTTCCAAAAAATAAAAAAAATTAATAAAACGTTTAAACGTTTAATTTCGCTATTCGATTTTATTACAAAAAAATTATTGCAGCCTAGAATAAAATGTTAACCACAATATTTTTTTTTGTTCTTTATGATTACATACATGCGATTAGAACAAACAATCTAACAAGAAAACACATACATACGATCAAAACAATATCAAAAACATTGAACATTTCTTGTTTGCCAACTTTTTTTACATTTCCATTGTCAAAATGTTCTGATGAGACGAATAAGTTATATTTTACTCGTATGTTGAAAATAAACCGATTCTAAAAAATAACCCCTATAATTTTTATGAATCAAACGTTTATTAAATGTCTGTAGTAATTTATGACATTTACATAAAATACAGAACTCACCCGATTTACAGCAGCCTTTTTCTGAAAAAACTATTAACAGATACTGAAAAACACATTTTATGTTGTACGGCACACGTACAACAATTCCACTGAACCGTTATACGGAATTATATGAACTGTGATGTTCTTACAGTCATTGTGTTTTACATTAAAACATTCTAGCATATAAATTAAACTATCTTCCAATATTAAAATTAGTGGCCGAAAACGGAATGCGTATTGGCAAAAAGGGCTCTTCGAATAACAGAAACACATTTTTATGACCCAATAAAAATGTTGGCAAGCACGGTCGACCACAAGATTATGTCGACGTAGTTATTGGTGTAATCAATGTAGTTAATCATGTAGTCAGTTAAAGTTTTTGGCTACATAGTTAATTGATTGTAAGTAACTTGTATTCGTAAGGTAATGGCCGAGATACCGCCCGAAATGTGCCGAAAAGTCATTGAAAATTACCTCAAAAGAATCAAAGCCTGTAAGAAGTCCCGTGGAGGACATTTGAATGATATCTTGTTTAACTAAAAATGGCAATCTGTAAAATGAAATAAAAATTACAATACATTCCGAATATTTTGTGTGTTTTTTTTAAGTTTACTTTATCAAGCTTGAATTGGATAACCCTTTATATTTCTATTAACAACTAACAACTACTTTTCGTTTTTCTGGTAAGGTTGTAATGAACAGAATGGCGGCATATTATTTAAAACGTTATTTATTTGAAGTAGTAACGAATGATGTAAATATTAGTGACATAGCTTGTCTGGTATGCCGCACAATATTTATGCCGGTTCTTGTGACAATATGCTCTGTTCCTTTTAATAATTGAGAGCTACAAGAAGTATTCGTAGTACAAAAAGTAGTTACTAGTGGTTAAAATATTATTTAAATTTATTCACTTTAGGCAAGGTGATATTAAAACTGCTCAATGTCCTCTATTTTCCAGGGATCAATAACTTTAGAGATTGCCGCTTCTGACATATATAAAAGAAGCATAAGAAAATGAAATCATTAATTTCCATTATTCTACAAAAAATTATAAACCTTGTAACTTATTTTCCACCTTCGACCGGTCGATTTGACGATGAACCCACGAATTCAATAATCGAGACGAGGCTAATATAAATCATGTACTAAATTATAATTAATTTTGTAATTATACAATAAAAATATGTAAAGGGTGATTTTAAAGCTCTTAATATTTATTATAAGACTATGATATGGAAAAGTTAATTTTAGTGTTGATTAATATTTTATTTTGAGTTACTATCGAAAAGTGAGAGAGACATTTAATAAGGATCAGCTTCAAGTAAGGGTACGTAGATGCAATTCAATTTGAACATTTTCAATTTACCAAAACATTTAAGAATTGATTAATTAAATTATTTTATTTTGTGTTGCCGACGTTTCGAACAGGATTCCTCTTCATCTTCACTGCGTTAATTATTTCTACAGTAACTAAAATATGAAATGACTTTTTTTTGTAAAAAAACAAAACCATAATATTTTTTTATTTACAAAAGAAGTGTTGATTTGATTAAAATGGTTGCAACCATCTTACAGTTCGCTCAATCTTTTTCTTTTTTTGTATTATTTAATCTTTGCAATCTGGTCTGGGGCCAAAACACACTCACACTATTTCGCAGTTCGCTTTTCACATCCATACCTTACGCAGTCTCCTGCTTTTAACTATAACACATTTTTTACTGTTTGTTATTTATAACACATAGACATTTTTTTCGTTTTCTGTCACACGAAACTAAAAACAAATGCAAATGATAATGCCATACACATTTTATTTTGACAAGAAAATATAGCAAGCTATAAAAAAATACCACTGAACTGGAAATTTGCTCAATATTTTTCCGATCGGATTTCAATTAAATTTAGGGGAAACAAACCAAAAAAAAATCTTAATCATCACAGTTTATGGATTGAGAAATTAGTTGACCTTTGTAATTCTAAAATACTTAAGTTATATTAAATGACTTACAATATTACAATAACAGGATTATAATTAAATTTCGCGAACATTTTCAACGTTGGGCGCCATGACGAGGATAACGATGGATGGTCTTATTTCTGTGGCTCGCATGTATTTCGATGAGTAATTAATTTAGATTTTTATTTTATTCGTATTATTAATATTTTGTTATTTATTTTTCGTATTATTATTCGTATTAATTGTTCAATTGAGTTTCTTCGAAGTAGCAAAACACTTTATTTCACGTCTTATATTCGCATTGATATTGTTTTTATGCCTTTACGGTTAAAATTATCACACATCACACCCACAATAAAAACCGTTTCGAGTCTTATAGTCCAGTGCTACGAATTTTGTGATTCACCAATTTGTACGCACTTAAATCAAGTCCACCTTCTTATTATTTTATTAGTTAAGCTATTAAGTTAAGATTAGTTAAAATTGGGAAACATGGCAAAAAAAATCTTATAATTTTGCTACTATCGGTATCATGCAGTTACGGTTAACATAATCAGGCACCATACCCACAAGAAAACCATTTAGAGTATTCTAGTCCCGCACTACGGATTCTGTGGGTCATTAATTTCTACGCAGTTAAATCAAATCCAACTTCGTATGATTTGATTATCACGAAATAAAAATTTTTGTTATTCACATAACATCCAGACTTACGGATTAACTTTTTTTTTATATGATATTTATGCAACTCAATAATTTCGGAGGCTAAAGTTTACTTTACGTATACATCGAGAAAATCAGGTAAAGAATATAAATTTTTAAAATTTATAAATGCAGGATTGTTAATCAACAGTTTTTAGGATAGGGAAACTAATTGTTTTTTTGAAAAATTACCCCATTTTCCGGGACAATTTTCACTTAGAAAAACAAAAAATTGCATATTATTTTAATCAAAATACGTATAGTAGTTAGTATTCAAATCTCGCTGGAATTCTGACAGTTCTCGCGCAGGCAAAATATGGCGGATACGCAGTGATGTATTAAGTAAACTAATACCAGTTTATTGTTTACATTTTTATGTTGTATTTTTATTACTTAACTGTATAATTTAATTTTGTAAGAATCACTGACACTTTTGAAATTAATATTTAATACGATAAGCAAAGAATTAATTCATAATTCCATTAAATTGAAAACCTATTTTGCTTTTTTATGTTGTTGTGGTTTTGTTCGATATGAATGACATTTGGTTATTTATTTTCCCTAGTTCGTACCAAAATTAAATGTTGACATTGTTTCCAAAGGCGTGCAATTTTTTTATAGATGTACTAGTTTTCACTTGAAATATCATTGTAATAACATAAATACATGATCATTTTGAATGTTTAGTGTATTAAAAGTGAAATATAATTCTTTTTAATGGTTATTTATTATTTTATTTAGGTTTACTATCTAAGATGATTGCGACCCATCAAAATTTTTATAATTTTTTTTTCTACATCACTGAAAGCTGCGCAGAACAATTAAAAAAAATTTCTTTTAAGATCTGAATAGGACACAAACGTGTAGCTTTTATAAAAATTTGATATTAGGATTGTATCTTAACAGTTTTTCGACAATACAAGTAATTTTTCCGGGAAAATTTTGTATTTTTTCCAGGAAAATTTTGAAATTTCTTAAATTTTTTTTTACATAGTTTGACACTTGAAGAATTGTATAAATTGTAGAAAAGCAGGGGTTTGGATGGAGGCCCCATCCTCTAAGATATACAACAAATTAAAATTACATTAACAAAAAATGTATATTTACGAAAGTTGACATTTTAATATTTGTGGCACTATCAGAAGAAGCGATAAGAGCGATAGAAACTCTTTGATCTGTGTTTGCAAGGTTGACGAAGCAATTATTAATAATAACAAAAAAAATAAATATTAAAAAAAAAATAAATAAAAAAGTGAAAATTTATTCGGAAAATTAAAAAATTGTCCGAAAAAATTTAGCTTTCCCCTCCTAAAAACTGATTGTAAACAATCCTGCATTTAAAAATTTCCAAAATTTATACTCGTTACCTGATTTTCTCGATGTATACGTAAAGTAAAATTACGCCATTTCGAATGTTTTATCTCACATATACACTGCTCGTCAAAAAAACTCGGACACTTGAATTTCTTCGTAAATCTTCAATTTCTAGAGCAATTACGCTATTTTAAAGGCACTGTCATATTAAATAGTACATAACCGAAAAATTGGTGTAACAGAAACCGTATTTTTTTTATTTAAAATCCAATCACAGCAACAAAGTGTAATAAATGAAAAATATTCAAAATTTCGATTGTTCCGTTTCTAAATAAATGGGCATCTATCAATTGTTTTGAAACATTTAAAGTAGCATTAATTTTTAGTATTATTATTACAGTTAGCGTTAACAGTGCTTAGTTATTATTTGCTGTGTTTTAATATTGGAGCACTATCCGGGGCCAAATGGCAATTTTCTATTGAAACTGCAGCTATTATTCACTGGTGTCGCTGTACTATAAAAATTAAAACTTAATTCATCAATAAAACAATTATTTATCACCTGAAATCAGGGATGGGCGGGTAGATTACGTAAAGTAATCTACGTAGTTGTCGACACGTAATCTAACACGTAGATTACATACCGGTTTTCTGGTTTGCAGACGTCGACAACGTAGACAACGTCGACAACCTAGAAAATGACATTAAAAACTTAATTTTCTAATTATTTTACGTTAACCGTACTATTAAAATTGGTGAATAATTACTTAAAACTAATTCTATCGTTTACAAGCATTTTATAAATTAAAAATTAATTTAAAATCTCTGAACTAAAGACATCTGTCTAGTGGTGTTATGATACTGACTAGTTTTCAAGTGCTGTAAAACTATTAAGACAAAAAAAAAAGAAACAACTAATAAGCAGTAGAGAAAACTCTATGCGTATTTAAGTTGTCGTTATGAAAAAAAATTATATATATGTGCAGATATATTAAATATGAAATATGTTTGTGCTATACACGTGTCACGTACACACAAAATCAATTAATAAAAAATGACTATACGTCAAAAAAAGTAATTAAAGTTGATTTATTTTTTATAGATTTGCCCAATTTAAACTGCTGCAAAAGTAACCTATATCATTTGTTGCTGAAATTATTTTTATTTTTTGTTTATATGTTGTATACACTCATTTTTTCAAGTGATTTGTACTTACATTATTTGTTCTACTTTATTTTTATTTTTAATCACCTGAACAATTTGAAAAACTAGTCAGTGTCATAGCACCATAAAACTATTGAATATTTCAATAGATTATATGCTTTACGTGCCATCTTTTATCAAATCGATATATATCGCGATGCAAGATTTTCACCATGACAGTGTACAATTTAAGTAATTTTAACAGAAAAAATAATAACAAATTCGGCCATATTGTAATGCAAGTATGTACACGCCATACATTTTATTTTTAATTTATTTTAGTTGTATGAATTGCCACGCAGCAATGCTAACGTTTTCCCAGAATATGTATTACCTGCACTAGCGCCTCTAGCAACGGACGCTTCGACAATTGTAAAAGAGCCGCACGAAAGATATTCGATAATCATAATGTATCTCGTTTTCCGGAAATTCGACCCTTTAATAAGGCGCTAGAGGATCGTAACAAGTGGGCACGAGAGAAAGTAGCCAACGAAATCTTACCACAGTTCAAACCGACAATCGACCTATCTGCCACTTGTACACTTACGTTACAAGTTAAAAATTTACAATATACGGCTATGGAGGGATTCGATATAGAATTATATCGGCGGCCGTAAATTCAGCCAAGTTCAATAAAATTTATAAACTATACACAGCTTCGAGCTACAGAGATGCAAGAGATTGCCGATCACATGCTGTAATAGTAATATACATCACCAAGAACTTTATTTAAACCTTTTTCGTTTGGTTTTGTTATCGATAAAAAACAGATTTTAAATTATATAATATAAATTTTTAATCTGTCAATATTTTGACATTACCTGCACTATTTAGTTAATTTTTTTTTTAATTTCTTTGAATTTAATAACAGATGTCACTAAAATTAAATTTATAACTAGTGTCTTTTATTTATTAATTTATATGTAAACGAATAATTAATCTTATTCGAAGTTACTATAATAAAGGAAAATTATAAAAATTAAATAAAACGTCACCATAATGTCATAAATCAGAAATTAACTATTAATTCGCCGCGTAGTGATGAATAGCAGACGCTTGAAAATTGCATACGAGCAAAATCACGCAAGAATGATATACTCAAATTTTATTCAAATTCGCAACTTTAATTTGACTTTTTTCGATTGTCAAACAATTTGCTATCGATAATGGATAATTATCAATTTATTACGCATTTTATGACACAAATATAATGCACAGTATGTTTTAATGTTTCATAAATACAGTGGCAGCTATCAATCAGAAGCACAGGTAATTTATGCTGAGTTTTATAATAAGTTTCGATAGATGGCGTAAATTAATTTATCAAGTAGTTGTTGACGTTTTCGACGTAGTCGACGTTGTCGACGGGTAGTCGACGTTTTCGACGTATTGTCGACGAAATCCTGTAAAAAGTAGTAGTCGACGCATAATCGCCCATCCCTGCCTGAAATATATTAATTAACATTTATTTTGGCATGACGTTATAAACAAGAATTCATTTTGCTGCGTTTTAAATTTTTATTGTAAGATTTAGTTTCTAATGGTTTCAGGGGTTTACAAAATAAAAGCCTTTTCAAATTTTCCATTGAAATGGATAGCGCTCCCGCTAGCGGCTCCCTATAAATAAGTAGAGCAAGATATTTTTTATCGGTTTTTACCTAAAAAGTTGAATGAAAAATCTTAGTTTAGAGTTAAATAAAAGTAATCGCTTTGAGTGAGGATGGCCGTAGCTTGCGTTATATTGCTGTCCACCTAAATTTCCCTCGAAGTACAGTTCAAGGTGCTATTAAACGATATCGTGAAACTGGTCAGTATGAGTGAACGGTTGGATCAAGTCGTAAAAGAGCAACAAAAGAGCGGGACGATCGGTTTATGGTATCAATGGTACTGCGAGATCGTTTCCAAACAGCTAGAATCGTCGCTGGTCGATTGGCACAGACACGTGGTGTCAATATTTCAGTTAGCACAGCATCGCGAAGATTAAATGAACATGGATTGCAGTCCAGGAGGGCTGCTACAGGGCCAGAGCTTCTCCCAGCTCATCGAAGAAACCGTTTGACTTTTCCTCGTAACCACGTCAGTTGGACTACGGTCGACTGGAAGTCCGTGTTCTTCACTGATGAATCAAGGTTCAGTCTGCGATCCCCGGATGGACGGGAAAGAGTATGGCGTAGATCCGGAGCGCGATATTCACAATATGCCATATCCCCAAGAGTCCCATTTCATGGCCGCTCACTAATGGTGTGGGCAGGCATTTCTATAGACGCCCGTACGGACCTTGTATTTCTACGCGGCGGCACTATAACTGCCCAAAGGTATATCGAGCAATGTCTAGACAAATTTGTGGTTCCATACGCCCCATTTATTGGACAGCAATTTAAACTAATGCATGATAACGCCAGGCCTCACGTTGCAAACTGGTCAACAATTATTTGGATGACGTGGGAATTGATCGAATTGTTTGGCCCGCTCGCAGCCCTGATCTTAATCCCATTGAGGACATGTGGGATATGCTAGGGCGTCGTTTAAGGCAAAGGGAATTTGTTCCAGAAACCTTGGATCATCTTCAATCAGCTCTGCAGGAAGAATGGGAAATTATGCCTCAGGAGTACGTTGCAAACCTTCTGCACAGTATGCCAAAAAGAATGCTAGATGTGATCAGAGCTCCTGGTGGAAATACTCGATACTAGAGTACCGACCACTTAGATTGATTGTTGGTTTTTATTTAAATAAAGATGAAGATATATCAATATCCGTTTTTCGGAAATTTTGTTATTTCAAATGTTTTGATCCTGTGGTTACTTTTATTAAACGAAAACTTGATCCGTTAGTGCCTTTTGGCGCACATTATATTATTTCATACAACCATAACGCGAATAGTTACCGTTAACACAAATATTTACTGAAAAAATGTAGTGTCCGGGTTTTTTTGACGAGCAGTGTAGTTAAAGTCCCCACAGCAAATAATTTTTACATACTGGGATAAGTATTGAGAAAAAATCGTATGTAGATCATCAATATCTTCAAAACGAGTTGGTGGTGGATTATAAATAATCAAAATAAGAATTTTACCACCACATCCTACAAGTTCCGATGACAAAACTTCCAATTTACCAAATGCTCCAGCAAATACTTTTTTGATTTTTAAAGTAGCCCAGTCTTGTACAGTTATTATTAATTTTTGAAACCAATGCGCGTTTTTTCGGTCATTACGCTCCTCTCATCCATTATATCCGAAAAGATATATGCATTTCACCTGTTGAGTAAGAGCATCTCGTATCTTTTATTTGTTTTGGTGTTTACTTTGTCATTGAGTCCTTGATTGATTCGTGATCAAATGATGATGAAATTATATTTCGAAATCGATTTTCAAAAATAAAATTAACAAATATTGTTACTATAAGGAATAAATTACAAATTGTTTTAATTAGTTATTAAATAAAAAAATATTTCATTGGTAGAAATTTTTTCATAAAAAAACTTATTTCATGACTAGGCGACAATTAGCGTGTTTTTTTATTAGCGCCCGATAGATTTATCCGGAGCAGCCAATTTTCTATGTCAAAACTTATATTTAGCGCGCTATTTTAGCATGTAATTAATTTATTTAACTCTAAATTAAGATTTTTCATTCAACTTTTTAGTTAAAAATCGACATAAAAATATTTTGCTCTACCTATTTTCGGGAGCCGCTATCGGGAGCGCTATCCATTTCAATGGGAAATTTGAAAAGGCTTTTATTTTGTAAACCCCTGAAACCATTAGAAACTAAATCTTACAATAAAAATTTAAAACGCAGCAAGATGAATTCTTGTTTATAACGTCATTTAAAAATAAATGCCAATTAGTATATTTCAGGTGATAAATGTTTGTTTTATTGATGAATTCAGTTTTAATTTTTATAGTACAGCGACATCAGTGAATAATAGCTGCAGTTTCAGTAGAAAATTGCCATTTGGCTCCGGATAGTGCTCCAATATTAAAACACGGGAAATATTTGTTTTTCTTGTTTAATATTTTAATTATTTTGTATAATTAATAGCAAAATGTTAAAATTATAATAACTAACCGTTAACCGAACCGAGTCAGACAATACCAATTTCATTCCAAATATTTAAAGCATCACCATGGAAAATGTTGACATAATTAATTTTTTTTTTCAATTTTTATTGTTTATAAAAGAAAATAGAAAAAATATTAATTAAATTAATGCCGTTCTATTATGAAACGAAGGATAAAAAATAAATTTATTTTGTTATAAATAAAACTGGTTATAATTTTTAATGTTTTTGTATGTTTTATTGAATTTGATAAGGGTTCAATTTCCTTTATTTTTTGTTGCGTTTGGTTAAAACGAAAAATATACTCCAGAGCAAAATCAATTTAGTATAAAATACAAACAAAATCTAATAAATTTCCATTTTATTTTCTGTTTTGTATTAAATTGATTATTGATCAGACCAAGATATATGGAACAGATTTTTGCACATATACATATATACATACATAATTCACAAAAGTATAAATGTGTAAAACAAATAAAATTTTAAATACTCATAGTAAACGGTTTTATTGAATTCAAGTAGATTGATAATGATTTCTTATAAGTTCAGTGTATCCTGCACACAATTTGCCTTTATAAATCAAACTGTGGCAACCAAACTCAGTTAGTAAACATTTCTTGATGAATACCGTTCGAAAATTTTTAATAACCACTTTTTTACGAAGGATGATGAAAAATGTTCGACACATACTATACGCCCGTTTAGGGAGTGCATTACCGTTTACCGATTTACCGTTTTTACCGTACAAAATATATTTACGATTTATCGGTAAATTTTTACAAATTTACCGATTTTTTCGGTAAAAATATATTTATAATTAATAGCGCGCAGTTCAGTGCTAGTATATAACAAGGCGCATTTCAATGAAAAAAAATGGAGGGCATATTTTAAATTTAATCGAGCAAAGGATTTATATAAGGTATAGAATTCACTCATTAATTATTATGTAGAATAAAGTAGCTATACCTATTACCTACTGAAGATTTATATAATGAATTTTATTTAATGAAACGAAATGATCTTATACAGAGTGGGCGCGTGGACCGATAACATTTTTTGGTAGATTGGAGAGGGAGGGGGTCATTTGGAAGCTTTCATCCCATGGAATTGATGTTCTAAGTAGCCCGGTAAATGAACTATAATATTTTAAGTTTGTTTTAACCGTTTGAGTCCTAAGCAGCGCGATCGCTCTGTTGAGATTTTGTGTCGAGAAACCCAACACATTTCGAACATTGTCGACAACTGACGGTGCGTTACCGATTGTCGAAGTCGCTCGCTCAGATGTACTGAAGCAAGTACATTACACAGCTCCTTTTAATGTATCACAGCTCTCATTTAGAGAAAGCGCAATTGCGCTGTTTGGGATTCTTCGACATTGTTTTTTCAATACCCCCTGGGACTCAAACGGTTAAATAACTCAAAATCTCGCCTTAAATGGTTACTTTTGTGTTTGTAGTCGTAGAGTCACGAAATAACTTTTATTGTATTCTACAATAATATCCTGAAGATTTTTAAATGTTAAAATCAAAATTTGATTTATAATTTTTGTATGTTTTAAAGTTTTTATTTCAATATTTTAGCTTTAATATAATTTTTGTTTTAAACTAAATAATCTAAAATCAGACATGGAAATCACAGAATAGATTTCTCCAAATAAATAAATAAACCATGATAAACTTGCATAATAAAAATATGTATGGGTACTCGACATAAATCGATTTTGATTGATTAAATCTATGAAATGCAGTTATATATTCTTTTATGTCTTAGCATTTCTTAACAATTAACTAAAATAATGAAATTAATATTAATAGTGAAGGAAATGTTAAGAAATTACTCTGATTTTTATTGTTATTTAATGGTTTATGATTTCCGCGTCTGTTAGTCAGTTCTAAATTCTAATTCTACAAATTATTTTTTAACGATTTGAATCAAAAATAGAATTATGAATTAAAAACACAAAGCTTAAGGAATAAAAAACATGACATATACATAACATTTGATTGTCATTGTTAGCAATATAATAATACTTTTGGGTTTTATTTTTATTCCAAGAACAAATTTGATTTTTTATTCGTTCTATTATAAATATATTTACAGATAAATTAATTAAAAAGTGATATGTATTATTGAATTATTTTTATAAGACTGATAAAGTGATAACATATTAGTTTTGAAAATATAAAAAATTAAAAACATGTAGTCCACTCGTGATGTATGTTTTAAAAACCCAATAAACACACAAAGCGAGTGTATCGGTATTAAGCTTTGTTTAAATCAATAAGCAAAATAACGGAAAAGGTTCCAGCAGAAAAAGTGTTTACACCTTTTCCATCAATCACTATAAAAACCAATTTTTCACTACATATACATATAGAATTCATTTTATTTAGCACAATGCTGGCAGTAATGTAGGAGTATGTAAAAGATAAGAAAGATAGCAAAGCAAAATTTATGTAGCTACCAGTGCGATGAAAAACTAAACGAGGTACAAACTAGCATACAATGATATTACGAATATTTTCCTTTTTGTTTGCAATTTTTTCATCTCATGGTCTTGTATTTATATACCAGCACATTTAGACAAACAAAAAAACAGTGAAAAACGATAAATTACCCGAAACAGTCAAGTTATTTGTTTTCTTATGTGGCAAAATAAAAGAGGATAGCAGAAAAACCTCGAACGGAGGATATGGCATAGTTAAATTTATCATCATTTAAATTTGAGACTTGAAAAATCGGAAATAATAAGGACAACAATTTGTTTGAATAGTGTCACATTTACTCCGATGAATTTCAATATGAATTTACCACACTTACCCTAGAAAGAACAAGGAAAGATTCAATTCTTAAAAAAAATGGTACCAAAATCCTACATGTACATGATGATACGATACAATATCGTGATTGTTTTGTAGAACGAAATGTTACCAGAGATATTTGGGTTAAGAATTATTATAGTGACAAATTCCTAACATTTTCTATAGTTTTTGTCATCATGATGATGTTGGCGATAAGCAATACAAATAGATTATCTTTTAACCTTATTGATGGCTACATATGGTGCTACAAAATAATTTTACACGTGTATCTGTCGATATACTTTCAATGGCTTGCAAACTTGATATTATTTATTGTTTTGTACAACGGTTTAGCAGACCATTAAAAATGCTAAAGTTGCTTGAATTATGCTTTACATAATTGTGGTTCGCTTGATCGAACTATGCGATATTTGCAAAAAATATAAATTTTTTAAATGTATTTACAAAGTTATAACACATCACGTTACCTAAATGTAAAAAAAAACATTGGTACCTTTTGGAAAACACTAAATAAATTATAAAATGTAGTAGATGATGCAATGAAATGAGGAGACGCAATGAAATTTTGGGTTCAACACAAATTAACAATTTTTTTTAACTAAAATAAATGATTATTTTCCAAATAAATTATTGAGTTTGCAAATCAAATAAATGAATTTTTAAGTCAGATTAGACTGTTCAACTAAATAATGTGGTAAAACAACCTAAGTTCTATTTAAGTCAAGTTAATACTGATTTTCACTTAGGTAAGCATTTCAAGGTTAAATTTTACTTACATATAAATAAAACACGCTTGGTTGTGAAATTTTGCCAAAATAAGAAGAATAGATTTTCGAATGTTGGATGGGCGATACTTATAGAATTACACCATTGTGAAAATTGTGGACATTTTTTAGGAGTTTTTGTGAATCTCGGAAAGAATCCTAAGAACCGAACAGAACAAATAAATTAGATAAACTCAATTCTTTTTTTTGGAGTAGATATACGTTCCTTAGTAAAAAGCATAAAAATAAACGTATAAACAATACGAATAAATATCGTGTCGAAACAACATATAACTTCAAAACCGCATAAAAGAAAATCGCATAAAAACAGAATTGAGTGTTCTTACCTATGAACATTTATCGTACGGAAGGTAAATACTCATACTCAAATATATAACACAAAAATGTACAAGGAGCCATATACTTTAGCTCGCAATGCAAATGTTTGCAAATATCGTTTAGGCACGATATGCAAACAAGATTTTTCTACTATCTCCATTTAATGTTCACCTGTGATAAAAGAAACAATCACATTTGCTTTACATTCTCTATCTAAATATAAGATTATTTACCTATCCAGGCAGTAAAATGAGAGAAGAAATTGTGATTACTAAATGAAAATATTAATCGATGTTTACTTCCGGGTTACATACGATGTTTTTTCTACGACTTGATTTTATGGTTGGTTCACCAAAAATTTTGATCACAATATGAAGTTAGAAACAAAAGCTATTGCTCTATAAATATTAAGCTATTTTACTTGAAGTTTCATTTGTCATTTTCAACCATTTTAATTTGTGTGTTGTGTTTGGCTGTGGTGACGACTGATAATTAAATAAAATAAAATAAAAACATTTATTTCATTCATCAACATTCGTTCATTTTATTCATTCTGAAGAACAGCCGATAGTTTTTAATGCTTTTTTACTTATTACACAAAACTTATAGCGTGTTCATTCTAAAATACAACATAAAGTTACCCGGATTTTATGTAAATGAACACGGAAAAAGTTTACCCGATTTTTGTAGTAGTATTGGTGAAAAGAAAGACAAAAAATTGTTTATTATTAAAAATGTCAGACATTTCAACTTGTTAGCATCGGTATAATTATTATAAAGCAAAATACATACTATTAAAATTTTCAACAGTGTCTTCCATATTTCAATTTTAATAATTTATTTATAACTCAATACCAATAATTTTTAATTAATAATATAAGAAATTATATAATTTCGCACATAAAAGAAATGTTGTTGAGTTTGCTAAATCACAAATCGAATGATTGAGTGATAAATTGATGAAAAGTTTTGAAGATGCCCGTAACAATCCGTTTCAATTTCGGCATTTGCAGTTGTGTCACAATATGGCGGATTTAAGTAAAATTTCGAGCCCAAAGATCGTGTTAGCTTCTACTTCCGATATTGAAAGTGGATAAGCACGTGATTTGTTTGTACAATGAGCTTCAAATTCTAATAACAGCATTATTCTAACGAATCGTACCTCGCCTGGGACTTTTGCTCGCGATTTAATAGAAAACGGTTTGAATGGGCGTAAAATTATTATACGAACAATATGCGATAGTATAAATATAAAATAAAATATGTATTTCATTTTTCATAAAATAAAGACAAAAGTGGAAAAAAAATTGATTTAATTCCGTCTTGTCCGATCTAGCCAATCGAATTATTTATTACTCTATCCTTCACTCTTCTGCTTATTGTGGTAAGGGATTACAATTGGCGCCGTGCATCGGTGTGATCATTTTACGGTGGCTAGTTAAATTCATTTGTACCAGCTGGTCGCCTATATCTGCACCTTTCGAATCCTTCGTAGTACATACGTCCAAATCGCTTAAATTATTGCTGTAATATTCATTCAAAAGTTAAATGGAGATAATTTAGTGATTTAAACAAACGATCTACTTACATGACTACAGCCGTCAAACGCTTATTTAAAATTCAGTTTTCAAGCACATCTAATTTACGTTAGGTAAGCGATGTGGCACCGAATCGCTTGAAATGGTAAGTGATCGCATCGGCTCAGCTGTCCTATTTCCGAATTTTATTCAATGTAATAAATCCGCAATTACACAACATTTTTGTACACAAGATATTTTGAAAATACGTCGCACAAAATTACAAATTGTTTTCACAATTTTAATACATCTATTAAATGTTAAAATTAATTAATTAAATTATGTAAACGCACGACAAAATTAAAACAACAAATGCCGACAGTGAAAATGGCGCGTGTTATGTTTGTTTTTGATATTGACGTGAGTCATATAGAATGTCAGAAAAACAGCAAAATTATTTATCCCTTTTCCTACATACCCACACAATTGTGTGGGTAAGACAAAAAATCATATCAAACATTTATTGATGTATGTGTTTTGAACCAACTTACACATTTGTGCATTCCTTTCCCAAAGTTATGTTGATTGTACTTCAAATCAAGCGAAATTTTTTATCAAAAAGCCATTACGTACTGTGTTTTTACTTACACATTTGTGTGGTTTGGACTGAAATTTAGCCATTTTTTTTTTGTAAAAGGGATATAATAGGGATATAATGAGCGTCATTATTGCTCATAATTTGTTTTTTGTTTTTTCTATGTTGGATGCTTGCGGTCAAAAATTTGCCCAAAGATAAAAATATTTCATCTCAGGCGGGGAAATTCCAACGATTTGATTGGCTTGATTCGCGATTCATTTTTTGATCACGTACGTGAACCAACCATTAATTAAAACATTCTTTTGTGAAACGTATTATAGTTTTCAGTAAATACATGTTTTGCTGACAAGATTATAACGACCAAATATTTTCATAGCTTTTTTGTCTAAATTGTATTTTTCTGGTCTACTGAGGGAATTAGCAGCGAAATTATCAGGAAAAGTTATTTCCAATTTTATTTTGTTTTCAAAAAAATTATCACAAAATTCCCTATTCCCGGGGAATTACTAGAATATGGCCACAGGGATTTTATTCTTCTATCTAGTTTTCATTGAAAATTCGTTATACAAATGGACAGTCTCAAACAGTAAAATTATTTGCATTTGATTTTTCAATTTGGAATTATTTAATTTTAAAAATAAGCTATTCAGTAATTGTAACCTATAATAAGATCTAGTAACCCATATAGTTTAGCCTGTAGGGAGTAAGATAAATTATTATTGGCTGACAGTTTTTACTATGCCGTACTGTTGCATTTTACGAATACCAAGAAAAGTAAACTAATGACTTTTTCCAAACTAATCCAAAAACTACAACAACAAAATTATTGTAATAATAATAATGGTAAAAAACGCCTTCAGGCGAATTCGTATTACGAATTGTCTATGCGAATGTAAAATATTTAAATTTGCAAAGAATTACAATGTTCCCTGAGCCATTCTAAGTATTTTTTAAGCATTTAGCATAAACTTCAGTGATATTTCTGGACTGCTTAGGTGCAAAGGGTTGTCCCTATTAAGTTATATAATTTTATAAGGGGTCTGTGATAGGGTGCTTCATGAGATTTGAATTTGGAGAAAAGTGATTTTATAATGAGCCTCATTCCAAAATCATTCTAATTATTTTGTAAGAATGTATCACTTTAGAGTAATTGCAGTGCTTAGATCTAAAAGAGTGTCCCTAGTTAGTCCAATTATTTTTAATGGGTATTATAGGGTGTTCCATGAGATTAAGAAATGCGATTTTTAAATAAATCTTTGGTACATTCCAAAGCCATTCTAGGTACATATATTATACGCATTTAGCATAAATTTAAGTAATAATATTGGACTGCTTATGCTATGTGCCTGACGCCGACTTTTTTGTCTGAATTTCTGACTAACTAATGCTGTGTTTTTTTATTAGCGCCCGATAGCTGTATCCGGAGCAGCCAATTTTCTATGTGAAAACTTATATTTAGCGCGCTATTATTGCATTTAATTAATTTATTTAAATCTAAACTAAGATTTTTCATTCAACTTTTTAATTAAAAATCGATAAAAAAATATCTCGGCTCACTTATTTATCGGGAGCCGCTATCGGGAGCGCTATCCATTTCAATGGGAAATTTGAAAAGGCTTTTAATTTTGTAAACCCCTGAAACCATTAGAAACTAAATCTTACAATAAAAAATTAAAACGCAGCAAAATGAATTTTTGTTTATAACGTCATGTCAAAATAAATGTCAATTAGTCGATAGTGCTCCAATATTAAAACACAGCATAAATTGATCGTTAGTTCACCTAGGTATTGTTAGATGTCTCTAATATTTATAAACCAGAATCTACCCGATATTTAGTTCTAAACTGCAAACTTAGTCCCGATTTATCAATTAACGATAAGAAATGTTCCGTAGAATGTTAAATTTAAGTTTATATAACAGATTTTAATGAAACATCAGATGCGGTTTGTTTTGTGCCATCTTTGAACGATTGGTATGAACTAACCATCAATTTAGTTAGTTGGAAATTTAGACAAAAAAATCGACGTGAGGCACACAGCATTAGTTCCAAAAGAACGTACTTGGTAAGTTATATGATTTTCTAGTGGGTTTGACAAGGTATTCCATGACATTTAAAAATATGATTTTTTATAGGACCTTAGGTACATTCTAAGTATTTTGTAAGCAGTTAAACTTCAATGATATTGGTGCACCACTAAGAGGGTCTCTAGTTAGTTATATGTTAAACATTTAGCATGAACTTGTGCTATTGGTAGAGTGCTTAGACCCAATGAGTGTCCCTAGAAGTTATATGATTTTCTAATGAGTTTGACAGGGTGTGCCATGAGATTTAAAGAAAATACTTAAATGACTTTGGAATTTACCTAAGACTTATTAAAAAGCCAAATCTCTTGGAACACTCTTTCAAACAAATTAGAAAATCATATAACTTACTAGGATCAATCCTTTGGGTCTAAGCAGTGCTTTAATATCACTGAAGTGTATGTTAAATGCTTAAATAACTTAAGGCATTTACGTAAACTTACTTGGCTTCAGAGTGTGCCTAAGTTCCATTAAAAACTCACATTTTTAAATCACGCTGTCAGACCAATTAAAAAGTCTTATAGCTTATTAGAAACACTTTTGTCCCTAAGTAGTCTACTAATATCACTAAAGTTCATGCTAAACTCTTATAAAATACTTAGAATGATTTCGGAATGTACCAAGGCCCATTATAAAATCACATTTTTAAATCTCATGGAACACTCTGTCAGAACCCATGGGAATAGCTTTATAGAGACACTCCTTTGCGTCTACGCAATCCACCACTGTCACTGACGTTAATGCTAAATTCTTATAAAAAACTTAGAATGATTTTGGGATTGGGGATACGTTTCAGAAAATGCATATGTATTGTGGAAAATTTAAATTCTTAGGAATTTCGTAATATGAATTCGCCTAAATGCTTACTTTTACCAATCCGATGACAATAATTGTATTGTCGTTGTATTTTTTTGGATTAGTTTAGAAAAATTTCATTTGCATAGAAAAGTCAGCTTTCGTATACTAAACTAATTTTAAATCGCAAAACCACTGTTTTCCGTGATTTTGTTTATTCAAATAAACAACGTGAACAAGACGTAATAATATACTCGCATCTAATGGCTGTAAGAAATTCGGATGATTTAAACTCATCCTCATGAAGAACAGACATTGTTAATGCTCATTCAATAATATTCTTTGTATTATTGTTCGATATTGAACTATCGCTATCGTGTTCGAAACTCACTATACTTAAATATTAACAAATGCAAAATCATGTATTTTCATCGTATAAGGAAGTTTTGCATAGAGTCAATGAGATTATAGATTTAGGTGTTACAATTTTCAAAAATGCCAGTTTGCATTTGTTAAACCTGTTCAGGTGAATTTAAAAATTTTCAAACATTATGTTCACTCTATTTCGCTTACGTTCGATCCCAATTCGAATACGCTGTACTTGTCTGGAATCCATACTATACTGTGCACATAAAACAATTCAAAGAAAATCAAAATCAAAAAAAGTTTCAGATTTGTATGAAAAGTGACTGGAATTATGACCAAAATTTACCATTTCATGAAAATGTAGCTCGGAGGCAACCGAGTACTGAACAAGATGACTTCTCTTGGGCGGGGCTTTTAATGGAAACGTTTTGCTTGATCACGTTGATTCAGCTTACATTTTGGAAAACATATCAATTCATGTGTTATATGCAGAAGATTTCGAAACCACGAGTTTTTAGCATTAGAACACCATTCCAGAAACTATGTAGAAAACAACACCATTAATAGGTTGTCTAATAAATCATTTAACATCATCGATGACCTGTTTAACTTTAATTTATCAAAGAATATCTTCAAAAAAATCCTGAAGAATTTTTTAAAAAATTTTTAAATGTTAAATTAAATTAAAACTTGATTTCTATTTTTTTTTTTTTTTTTTTTTTTTTTTGTTTAAATTTTTGTTTTGATTTATTCTTTGTTTTAACTGAATGTTCGGATTTAATCTGAAATCATACATGTACGCACAGAATAGATTTCTGTGGAAACAAATAAATAAATAAACGTAGCAAACCGCACATATTTTGCGAACAAACTCGCGCCATAATACGTCACCAAAATAACACAATATGTACTGGGGTGAGATGTTATTTATAATATCACATTTTCGATAATTTATCGCAGTTGTCTCGATTCTCTAGAATAAAATGGGACACTAGATTTAAAAATTGTTATATTTCTACGGTATTTGTTTTCGATAATTGAACGAAATTAGAAAAAGAGGTACTCTCATATTTAGTCTAGTAGTTTGCGATAGCAATAGAACTGAAATAATTCATAACTGATACAGTCGCCAATTTCAGTTGAAAAAGTATTTATAAAAGTAATTCGTAAAGTGTCGAAAATGTGATGTTATGACATGTCACCCGTAACATGGTGTTTGAAATTTGAGGTACTTTGATTTCAAATTGATTTTCTTAATACTTAACATGATATTTCTAGTAGTGAACTATTATTATACCCTATATGCTTGGTACAACTTAAAGAAATAAAAGCTTATCGCTCGGACTATAATAGTACACTTTCCAAGCTTGGTGTGTAATATAATATTACGCGCTGTCAATAGCAACCTATATAAATAAATTTATATGAATAAAGGCATGTTTTAGGCTTCTAAGAAACTCAAAAATCAACTTTGTGGTTGAAGGTAGCAGAAAAATAATTTTTTAGCGACTTGTACTACGGCATTTGTTTGTGTTGATTCTTATATTATTGCAACACTAAAACAAATATTCTACTTATAATTATCAAGATAAAATTTATTTGCTAAACCCCTAATGCCAGCGATTGGTGTTTTGTTTTTTATACTGCAGCCAAAAATTACTTTTTTAAAGATTTATATCATTTGATTCACTTGGCAAATAATCGCTTAAGAAGGTGGCTGTTAATATTTCAGTAGCTGTTCTATTATCTCGTTTATCCCATCTCCAAACTCCCTACACTTTCTCAATAAATATTTATACTTAGAAATAATTTATACTTTTTTGTCTACTTTCAGAATATCTCAATACTTGTTGTATTATTATATGCTTGGCGCATTGGTGTAAATATTAAGAAATATACCGATTTAGCGGACGTATACTATGGTAAGTTTTGTATAAAATACCCATTTATTTTTTGTAATGTTTGGTGGTTCATGTTCCTTGATATATTAAATTCAATTATCTCCATATAATATTAATAAAATGGAATATTTAGGATGCAACAGACTCATAAATTCGAAAAGGGTATATACTTATGAAAGATATAGATAGAAAAAATTACATAAATACTCAGCAGCACAAAAAAAATGTATATCCTAACAAAAAAGGCTAATACAGGATTACTGATTATGAATAAATAATACAAAAATGATGTTCTAGAGATAAAAATCCATCCAGTAACAAAACAAACCTAACTGATATATATATTTAGATTTATCGATATTTATCTTAAATAGAAATTTATTCCTTTTTTGTCAGTTTTCCTCTCATAAAATTCAATTTCGTGATGAGGATGCGGTACTGTACTGGCAAAACAAATTATGGAGATTTTCACAAAAAGCACACAAAAAGGTACGGTGTGCTGGAAGATCTAATAAAACGAAAACGGTTCAAAATTGAATAAATGTGAACGGTACGAATTTATTATCATTTTTATGTGTTGTGAAACGAAATATGATTTAGAAAAGGACTAATGGGTATACATATCGAATATGTACTCGTATAAGCATAATATTATGTGATGTATGAGCCTTTGTATCGAATTTGATATATTATTTATTATTGTATTATCGGTTTTGCATAATAAATGGAAATTAATTTTTTGTATCTTTTGATTCGGGCATCAAACGCGTCATACCACATACATTAAATGATGAAAGTAATATATTATTTTTGAATTGGAGCACCACAAAATGTCATATATATTTTTCATTTCGAGACGTATTGATGCGGTATAAAATGTATATCTTTTATGTTAATTTTCAATATTATTTGAATTTGTCCGATGATAATTTAATTCATTTCATCTTTGAAAGAGACATTCGTTCGGATTTTGAAACCCTTATCAAGAATACCACGTTTAGTAAATCAAATCAATTAATTTCAAAACAGAAATTCAATGAGATAATTTTTGACTATTACTTGTCTTGACATATTTTATTTTTCAATTGTGTTATAAATTCTTCACTAAACAACATTTTTAACAATTTAAAGTATCTTTCACATTCATTGAGTTTTTACTGAATTTGGCCAACAGATACATAACACGATAGGATACCGGTTTTATTTTCATAGAATTGGCCATATTATAGTTTAGTGGTTAATAGTAATGAGTGTTTGCTAGTATACCACAACGGGTGTATCATTTATTGGTTTTATTTAAGCTCAAAGAAATATTTTTTGTGCGGTAGCAACCCGAAAATTTTTTGATAAATAAACAATAAAAACTATACCATTTTTAGTCATGTGTTCGTTTACAACATACCAACTCGTTTTGGTTGTCGAAACTTATTACGAAAATGGTCGTTCTGCGAAGAGACATTCCGTAATTTACATGATGATTTGGAACAGCCTGAAATTCACAAAATTATTGTTGAACGTTTTGAAGAAACTGGATCAATTGCAGGTCATAGAGCATATGAACACTATCGTTCAGTTCATACTCATGAAGCAGTAACAGCTGCAAGTGAAAATGTTCCTGAAACAACTCTTTGTGGCGTCTTTTACAACAATTAAACGTGTCGGTCGTTAACCACCCTACATCCAATTTTAAATGTTGGTTTGCACATGCATCCTTACAAAGTCACACAAATCGTGAAACACTCGACTTCTGATACCAATTAGCCAACACCCTTTTCAACGAAGACTAACTGATGTTAATATTCACAAATATTTTATACTACAACTCTTTTGAAAATTAATTAAAATAAGCATTGGTATTAATATACCCATAAAAGTCGCTGTGCTCATAGTGAATTTTTGAATTGTTATTTTTTCATATTATGACCTGATATTCCCGTATTGTCTCAACAAAAGTTAATTTGAAATGTAAAACTTTCGTTATGACACTTTGGCTCAGCAAACTCAATGCAATCAATTATTTTAATAGTATAGAATTAGCTAAATAAATCGAATGTCTTGTTTTAATGCTAATTGAGTATCACTGCTTAGGTTATCAGCAATAGACTTATTAATTAAAAACAAAAAAATGTTACTGTGACCACAAGACAAAACGTAATAACCGATTTTCCATTTTTAAAGAAGAGCTTTAAAAAAGTGATTTTTGTTTTAAAAAAAAACCCGTTTACATATAAGGGTTAACTTTTCTGAAATTGAATGAATTACATTATTATAGCTATTAATTAGAAAGTCAGTTTTAAGATGTCCTTCTTACCTAACCAATTCGTTTTCTAACAACTACCTACTTTCGGAATAACTCGAGTAATCACGTTTCGCTTTGTAGCCACAGTGTTATATTAGAGATAGAGGTTTGAGTCGATTGGCGCGTTTTATTTTTTAATTTTTGCAATTTTACCGCTACATAGTTGACCGAGCAATGCCCTTTACAGGTTCGTTTCGGCTAATTGGGCAGTCTTTTGCTTTATACCAGCACATTTTATGCACATTATATCTCGCCCACAATATCTTTGGATGGGGATAAAGCATTTCTTATCCTTAATTATTGTTTTTTGTATAGGTACTAGGTATCCATGAACACTCCATAATAAGGTAGCATCGCGATTTTCTGGAATGATTGTTTTATAATGATCATATTAGTGGTTATGCTTAATATAAATTTAAAGAATTTCTTTAAAAGGTCTACTGAATATACAAAATTTATTTACTTTTAGAAATGTTTTCAGTTTGCTTGAGCTGTTGTAATAGGAAAATTATGCTTTTGTCTTTAAAGATGCCGTCTTTATACAGGAAGTTAGATTGGTTTAAGACCAGATCATCCCATTTTTCAAAAATACTGGTTTGATTGTTAAACATAGCGATAAAATCCATATCAATCTGTGGTTAGTAAATAAAATTAGCATTAATGGTGGAAAAGCAACGTTTTAAAATCATCGTGATTTTCCTCGCACAAAAAACACAACATTTCACTTATTTTTGTATACAATGCAAAAACCCGTGCTGTTTTTTTAACCTATAAATAAATAGCTATAGAAGTTTTTATTTTACACAACATACAATCCAAACGTTTACCAGGCGTTTACAACAAAATTACTACTACTTATTATTATTTCACAAATAACTAAATTATTATTATTTCACAAACTAAAATAAATGTTCCTTTTTTTATTTATAAAATGCTGAACATATCAGTATCACAATCCAACTCTTAATAAAAAACAAAATTATTTAGGTACATTAATTATAGTTTTTATTAAATCGACGAACCAGTTTATAAATTAATAAATGTATTTATAAATTCCATTAAATAGTTCATTGTGTGTATTACCTTGTTTATGAATTAATAAGTAATAGGTTCAATATTAATAATAATCCAATTAATCAATCAAAAAATAATACTCCAATTAAAAATAATGGAATTGAATTATTTTTGAATCCTTATTGTTTACATCGCCCGGTTTTTTATATTACTATGAGCTGAAATCCCGTCTATTAACACTTAAACGACTGTTAACACAACATATGTATAGGGCATTCATTCCTATGTTGTGTGATCGGTCGATAAAGTGTTAAAAATATGAACTCCATTTTTTTTTCTATGGTAGGTACTGAAAATTCAATATTATTGTACGGAAACGATTATTATAGATAAACTTATCTATGTAAGGTTTTTACTACTGAACTTATGCATTTTTACATAAAAGCTGTAAATATTTTTCACTGTGCATTTAATTATGCAGCTTGTACCAGAGCCATCTATGATTTTGAAGAGCCGTAATATTAAAAGGAGAGCTTTCAGTAGAGGGGAAGCTTTTATTGAATTACTATAAGAAACCGTGGTAATTGGAAAATTTTTGAACATGAATTTATGAATAAAAAACTAAACAAATCATCTAAATTTTAATTTTATATTTTTAATAAACTATTCAAAGAACACATATTTGAAAATCAGCCATCATAATGTAGTATTTATTTGGTAAATTTAAACTAAAGCGGAGCATAAATTTATTAATTTTCTATAAAAATGAGCTTTCCGTTTAGTTGTGTAGGTTTATAAAGTAAGATAATAAAGGGTGCTGCCGCGGATTCCTCTTACATCCAATTTAAAATTTAGTTTTATAAAAATTTAACTTATTTGGTAAATTCTGGTCACATGCACATCAGAATTTTTGAGATGAACGACGCACTTAATAGCAATCTAAACATTACCCATTTATAACAAAATTAAAGAGAAAACGTGAGCTGAAACGAAATTTTATGAATCACCATGTAGAAACAATAATATTATTCATATAATAAAATTTTTACATCAAAATCTATTTACGAAAATTATTTTTGTATACAAAAAATCAACGATGTCATGACAACGAAAATAACTTCAATTTTATCCGATTGCAGAACTGAGCTTTCTGTAATTTGAAAATCCGTTTACAGATGTCTCTGTTATAAATTTACTTGAAATTACAGAAAAGCGTAAAATAATTAAATAACTATTTACGAAAATAAACCATTATTATTGTAAGCTAAGCGCGAAATCTTTAATACAATAATTTAACATAATTAATAAAACTCAAAACAATTATAAATTTTATTTATTGTTCGGTTGGCATAAATAAAGCTTTTCATCGCAAAATATTTATCATCGTAGTTGCTGCGCGCTGAAAAACAATAATAGAAAAATGTCACATTTTTTCCAAATTTTTTCTTTTCTTATTTCAATTCGTTCGTATTCGGTTATTTTCAGTTCCAGGAGATCTCAATAATCTATTGAACCAGGCAGTATACATAATAAATTGTTAAACTTTAGTTAACAAACATTTAGGTTTTAATATTTAACTGTAATTTATACTTAGCGACATCTTTTGATTGGTTTATTAATTGCGAAAAGCTCTATAATATAATGTTTTTATTCATTTGCTCCGGTTTGTTTATACTACAGGATGAAACAGTATAGCCTGCGAATTTGTTGCGATGCAATTTTTAACAAATAACGAAAAAACAGTTTTCGAAGTTTGTTCATCAACAATGTTGTAATAGAATCCAGAACACAATAACCCCCATATTACATAGCTACTCAAAAAGCATTTTTAACGAACGTTTGTTTTGGGAAAGAAATGCTGAAATTTTTGATGGAACACTCTATACTAATTTTTTACATACACATATAAACAAATTCTTATTTCTACAATAAAAAAAAATTTTGTGGTAGACTAATTTGAATATTTTTGCGTTAATTCGACATAATATGACTCAATTTTAGAATATGCTTTTCCTGAATATTGAACTAACCATTCAAATTAAAAATTGAAACGAAGCATTAATGTTTTTATATACAAAAAAGATTCTAAAAAAAATATTAAAATACACCGATTGGTATGAAAAAGAACAAAAAGCTTCCCCTCTATGGAAAGCTCATGGAAAAAATGGCGGAATCTTACGGCTCTTATATTAAGGTGGCTCTGCTTGTACTCGTATAATGGAATTTTCCAGTTGAATTAGCTTTAAAATACATATCAAAATATATTTATCTAATACCTACAAACGACAATTATTTCATAAGTCGCTTGACTTGTACCGAGCAAATGGCGCAGGGCTTAAAGCTGCGGCATTTGGACCGGGTGGGACCGGGTTCGAATCCCAGTAGCGGCATGATGTATATGAAATTTTCTCACTTCATTACGATCATGTGAATTAATAAACACAACTTGACCTTCTACTGGAGCGCCAAACTCGTAAAAAAAGTACCGATCCATCCTTTCATTACATTGAACTGCAGGGTGACATGGAGCTATGCAATGTGCATATGGTATAATTACCAGTACATGTGTGAATGTGTGAATAATGGATAAATAGGTGAATGGTGATTAGGTGGGAAAAAGAGTGTAATGTGATAAGGCTACGGACCGACTTGTGTCTATCCCAGTCCTATGGACAGCCATCGCAACCTAACCTAACCTTGGCTTGTTAACTATAAAGTCATTATTAAGTCCAATTCATTGAATCTTTACAGAAGGCTTTAGCTGAAATAAAGCTAGAATTTAGGAATGTTTTCGCGAAAAAACAAAATATCGTTTTTCTTCATTTTTCACTAAAATTACACATCACTTTATACACAGAAGATTTAGTAATCGTCTTATAAATTGAGTATTGATTGCAGTAATAGTACTTTAAAAGATCAAAAAATTATGTAGGAATCAAAATTATTTTTTCATCGACATGTCATGCTTGTGTCCTATGCAAATTATTGTAGGTAGAAAATTTTAGTTTACGTGGTATATTAATAATGTATCCGTTTACAAATTGGTAAAAAAATTCATTGATATCATGTATTGTTATATTCACGATGTAAAATCATTGAATAAACGGCAATTTATTGTTCTAATTAACCCGTTATTAACTTGTAAATCCCTTTATTTAAAAACTAATTTTATTAATTAAAATATTTATTAAGGCAACGAATTTTCCTTGCGCAAAATTTAATAAATTGAGTTCATTGAATTATTTTTTTCAGTGAGTTTCATTAACTTTAGCTTGTCACGATTGTGTTGTCCAACTTCTGGCGAGAATTTTATTCTTTGTTTTTTCTAGGTCTGTTCATTTGTTTATGCGTCCAATCATTTATTCTTACCAGTTTCTCATCATCTGTATGGTACTTAGCATTAACACATGCAATTGTGCTGTTTTCGTTAAAATTAGAGGTGCTTCGGAAAATTATATCTCCCTTTCCTCTCTTTAGCTCCTTGTTCCCTTTTTTATTGTCGTGATTTGATTCCTAAGTTCTGCGTAGTTCAGCATTTTCGTTTTCCTGCTCAGTAACGGAGTGTGTTTGCCTAGGTGGTGATCTAGAAATGTTTGAACTTCGATTGGATGAGCATTGCAATGGTTGGCTACCACGGAATCTATTCTGTCGGCCTCAGAGTACCATCTGTGGTAAAAACTCCTGTTTGTGGTGAACTCAATGAAATTGGTAGTGGAAAGAACATCATTTGCTAGGTTATCGGTGTTCGGTTATCCTGCCGTCTGTCGGTCGCCATGGTCAATTGGTTGATTAACAGGGAGCATCACGTGCCGGTGAGGACCTCCTATTTACAAGCAAGGCCAAAAGACAAGCAATTAAGATGATGACCGAAATATGCTATGAACTACTTCCTTATTACCCGTTTACTCCAGATTTGGCACTGTGATTATTTTTGGTTCCCAAACTTAAAGAGGTGGCTAGCTGGTTGAAGATTTTACTGAAATGAAAATGTTGTTCCGAACCAAATAACTATTTTAAGGAATGGAGCACCGAGCATATAAAAAGTTATTGAGGTATTAAAAACTCGTTGGTATAAATGTATCGAGTTGGATGTACGAAAAACGTGAAACTTCAAAAGATGTGATGATGGTTACTCAGGCCCGGGACTTTTCAAACTACCTGGTATTTAATACATCCCAAACCTAACAAATTCTCTTTTCTCAGACGCTTTCATTATATGATGTTAACTTTTGACTGGAATTTAACATACTATTTAGGATTACATAAAAACCATTAATTTTAAATAATTGCCTTATAAAATTTATTAACCCTTTTAAATCCGGCCTCAAACTTTTGTAAGAATTAAATCACTTATAGTGGTACTTATCTAATTGAAAGGCACTGATTTCAAATCCGTTGACCAAATTGATCTCCGGTGAACGGTTCCGGCGTCAGTTTCCGTCAACATATGTCGACAATCCTACTCATAGGTTGTAATAATCAAACAAATTTGAGTGTATTTACACCATATATTTACATATTATTTATCAATTCACCTGTGTTTTATAGTATTTTATAAGTATAGTATATCTAATAATAGCTAGATAATAGTTTATTTAGTTCATTTCAACATTTAATTAGATTTAATGCTAATTTTGGTAATTTCATCAAAGAATATTATTCAGTCAACGTTTTAAGATTTATAAAATTAAAAAATAATAATTATTTCACATTATTCATAAATGTAACTAAATAAAATCTCACATACAAATTTATTTAGAATGAAAATCAAGAAAGCAATTATTCTTAGAATTAATGCACAAATGAACTTTGCACTTAGTACAAAGTGCTCTAGATGATCATTTACAATTCGGAATTTTTACATATTTTACATATATGCATATTTACGACATTCACGATCACGAAATATAAATGGTTTTAACATTACAATAATATTATACTACATAAAAATGAATTTTTTGCTTACCTTACGTGGAAGTAATAGTTTGGCGGGAACATTTGGCAAAAAAATAATTATCGCTCTGTTAAATTTAGTACTACACTTAAACACATAATAAATGTTGACTTCAAAATAGTAATAGAATATATATAATATCTAGCACACCAAATACACGAAAATAGTAAAGTGGAAAATGACTATAAAAACATGTCAACATCTGTTGACACCAGTTCACAAAGGGTTAACACTATTTATAAAAGATTAATATTTAATATTTTAGAGACCGAAGACTGAAGATGAACGATAATCCGAAACTGGTCTCTAAATAATTTTCATAAAATTATCACATAAAGAAAGTCATTATCTACTTAGTAGATAAAAATTTTTAATTTTAAAGAACCAAATTTTATTTCGTTTTATTAATTTATAATTCATATTGTGATAATTAAAATTTGAAAAAAGTTTACGTTTTTTTTTTTTAATAAATAAATCTTTTATAAATTGTTAATATTGTTTGTGATAAAAGCCACGGAAAAAACAAAATATGGATCTTTTCCAATTTTATTCCATTTATAAAATTTATTTATTCCACCCAAACACACTACAATTCTCATGGGACGACAGATATTCTATGCTAGTTCTACGTACATTAATCGGACCTATAGCCGTACGTCCTCGATTTGGCAAGCCATGCGTAAGGTAGGATGTTAACCGCGAAAAAGTTGGGAGTGTTGCGGACCAGAACAGATGGCATAGATTAAAACATAAAAAAAAAAATTTTAAATATCGGACCAAATTCAAATGTGCTTTTATTTTTCGATTAAACTTCATTGGTTACTTCACTATAATAACAAAATAATTTCATAACGAAACAATTTTAAAAAATTTAATTATGTATAAGTCGTTGATGCAAGCTACCCGAATAATGTTCACGACAAAATACTATACTATGCAAACTTATTTGCCAATTTAAATTGATGTTAATATTCTAAAAAAGGGTGTTACTAATATCTGACGGCACGTTTTCAATTTTCAAAATGTTTTTCTCCTGATATTTAATAATTTGTCGCATATGTACTGTTGTTATTTTATAAGGACTATTCTTTTTGTATTTCGGTTCTACTTGCTATTTCAATATTGTTTGAAGAAACTGTTTCACCCACACAACATTGTTTTTTACGGTTTGTCAAACGGGGTTAAGTACAAAATTTCGAAAATACCGCAATTAATATAACAAAATTGAGTTTTCAAACAACATTTTCCAAAAAAAACGAAACTCTGAAATTTATAACATTCTATAAACATTCGATATTTTAGCACTATTAAAAAATTCAATGCCATATTTTGTTTATTCGAGACATATTTGTTTATTTCATCATAACAAATAATAACAAATAACATAACAAATAACATAACAAATAACTACTGCTTATAAACTACTGCGTAGTTTGTAAGTATTATACGTACTGAAAATCATCTAAGATCTAGCCTGCAAATTAAACTGATCCAATTATTTTTTTCATTTACATTTTGAAATCGTCTTTACCGACACATAACGAAAAAATCTTAACGATACAAGATACAACCCAACATTATTGCTTTTTTACGGTTTAAAAAGACCCATATGGTACATTATCTACTTCTTATATGTATAAAATCCAATTCTGAAAATGATGCGAAATATAAAAATGTATTTTGTATTTTCCCGTATTTCGTTTTAAATTTTAATTTTATGGCAAATAGTCTTACATATTTGTTGTATCGGGCACATACGAGTAGTTTTGGTATCTTTTGGTATCACTGCATTGTGATAATAAAAAAAATGGAGGGGTGAGCAAATTGTGGCCAACACCCGACTTTCTTTTACCAAGAATGTATACATATGATATCGAACAGTACATAGATCTCGAACAGACCACCCTTGATTTCTAAAGCGAAAAATTAAACATACGGGACTTTTGGTAAAACTGTATCAATAAACATTATTACTGCTTAAATTTTAGAAAACCAACAATTCAACCATTGTTCATTGAAATTTTAGTCTTTAAATGTATTTGAACTGTTTAATTCTCTTTAGTTTAGATATGAAGTTTTATTCCGAATAATCAATAAGCTTAGACAGAAGAGATGTCGATTTATTTATCAAAACTTCATTCCTGGTAAAATTTATAAAACGATCTGAACTAATTTAGTTTGAAATTTACTTTGTATTATTTTGTTTTTAATCGTTTTTCCGGACACATCACTGAAAAGTTGTCGGTCTAACAAAGTCAACACAATTTTTTTGGCAAAAGTACATTTTATTCGTCAACATATTTTCCTTCCAGACCGATACAATCAGTCCAACGCCTCTCTAACATTTCGCTACCTTTTTATAGAATGATTTCGGCAATCATTTTATACCGATTGAAGCCAAACCTCATTCCCTGGAGCTTTTTTTAAGTCTGCAAACAAGTAATATTCGCTGGGAGCCAAATCTGGCGAATACTGTGGATGCAGAAGCAGTCTTATGTGCAGTTCGTGCAATTTTGTCATTGTTGCGGTCGACTTGTGTGAGCCACTTGTGTGACCCACTTCGAATACCGCTTCCTCATAGACAAATGTTTGTGCAAAATATGACCGAGACGTTTCATTGATATTTTTACAATGTCAGCTATCTCATTTAACTTCATTTTACGGTCTTTCAAAATAATTACGTCTATTTTATGCTTTTTATGTTTCCGTTTTCCATTGTATTGAATTACAAAAGTAGCGCCCCTAAAACAACTGTAACTTGTACTTAATGATCGAAATGACAGGAAGACTTAAAAATATTTGCAAAAGATGAAAAACCTACTATAAAAGGTCGTACTTCTGGTGGACCATTTACGACCAAACATCACTGGGATCTCACAATTTATGGAAAAGCTTAAGTATGAAGTTCTAGACTGAACATAGGCAGAATTTTTGTTGTAATACAACTTTTTTGTTGTCAAAAATCGTAATTTCCCCGGCATAATAGTGAGAAACTGATTCGGACTGATTGCAAGAATAATTTAGAATCTTTTGGTTTCTAACAGTTTCTACCGTAAATGATCTACTTTTCAAAATATTTACAAAAAACGAAAAAGCTTCTACGGTTGCTGTCGCTTTCGGTGAACAGTTTTCAGCCAAAAATTACTGAGATGTCTAAATTTATGTCAAAAACATACGATCTGAAATTTCATCGCTATGATTCAAAATGACTGGGCTGTAGAGAGAACACAGACATTTATTCTGCATGGAACATAGCAAAAATTTCTTTATTTAATAAACCGTTTCCATACGCGTAATGTGGAAATGTGTTTATACCCTTGACAATAAGTAGGGTAAAATATGAGCATCTGGCTATCGATTTTGTATGCTTTTTTCCATTCCACTTTCCATGTTGATACTTTGTGTGGTGTATAATCAGTGGACTAGGCAGTACTGCTTACTATGTTATCAAATTTATGTCTGCAGGTTACTTTTTGAACTACAGGCGGCAGTCATGTACATAAAAAGAATTGGGATTTGTCCACAAGAGATGATTGGTCGAAAAAATGACCGAACGAACGAACACCAACCATAAAGGTGCATTAATTAGTTTGCGATAAGAAAACGTTTATTTGAGAATTTTGTGAGTAATAGTTTTTTAATTATAAGTAAAATTTAAAATGAATAATTTTACAGTGGAACCCTGATTATCTCTATAACGGTTACAGACAGGATATGTACTGTCATATAATTTTTTGTTGAGATTAGTGTTCTTACGAATTTATTGTACTTACTTAGGAATACCCCTGTTTGTTTGTTCTGCGCTTCAGCAGCTCAACCGATCATCATGAAATTTTTTTAATGTATAAGTTGCATGTCCAGGCGTAACCTTAGGACGGTCTCGGTACATCATTTTTCTAAAATTTAAATTTTTCTTAAATTATTTTGCGGGAATGAGTTTCTGTGGGCAGTGGTTATATTAAACTAGTGACATGTTCGAATCCGAGAGGTCCGTTTTTGAATCCAGCGAACCCTCTTTATAAGTTTCGTCCTATCGGATTCAGCCGCTCAACCGATCGTCATGCAATTTTTGCAAGGTAAAGTTGCATGTCTAGAATCAAAATAACGATGTTGTTGAAAGGATTGGACGTCGGAGTGTAATGGCCGAAGTGCAAATTTCTTTTAAAAAAATTTTTTTTCTCATTTTTTCGAGATGTTATCAATGGGATACTCCTTATAATTTTTCACTCCATTTCTCAAATCGGGTTCAAACGTTGTATAGCCCGTTGTATAGCAACCAAAAAGAGCAGGATTTCGTAATATTTTTGAAGAGGTTGGGCCCCTGGGTCAAGGTCCCATATAATTAGTTTCCAAAATATCGATATTTTTTTGTTAAATTAAGCAAAGAAATTCCTTCAAGCAGGTATCCATTTACTCGATAAGACGTAAGCATGATGTTGGTGACCACTCGCAAAAATTGCATTGCCAACAATTTGAATGTTTGTAACTTCACTTCTACCTAAAATATATGGAGCTCATATAAACGATAACATAGTATAAGCAAAAATTAGAAGGAGAGTGAATCAAACAGGCTTCTATTAGAATGTGTTGCGAGACTCAAAAAAGTCTTTTAGTGGATGTTCAAAGACTTGATACACCAAAGCGATGCAATACATAATAAACGGTAACAGAGGAATTATTTTCCATGATGCACTCGGAGGCATTAACAAACAATTCTTTTTAAGTTGATACTCGCTTAAATTAGACAGCAGGACGGAATTAGACTCGCTATAGCATCATCTTGAATTGCATTAACTTTACTCGATGACATTCAACTCTCAAATTACCATTGAAAAAAGCAAATTATTTTTCTTACAACATAGGATAGCTCCATTTCAAGAATAACCCCAGTATTAAAAACATACAAAATTATTATTTGGGATGATTGTACATAAATGGCACACAAAACAAAACCTTGAACCACTTGATCTCTGCGCGATTTTCGAAAAAATAATTCATTTTCAATTTTCAAAATGAAACATTATGAAGGTTGAGAAACAGGACTTACAATTGAAACTGTATTTTGTTGAGAAACAAGGTATTAGAGGCCAGTTTTGGAATAACCTTAGGTTGTTTTTGTAATAATTATAGCAAATCAAAAATTTACAGCATAGAGCTTTTCCGATCAGTTTGCCATAGAGTTTTTGAAACATAATTGAATTTACCATAAAATTTACTTAAAATTGATTTATATATTCGACTATTGATAATCAGCTAAAGCGCGATTTAGATGATGAAAAAATGGTGGCCCAGCAAAAAAAGAAGAGATTGGTATATTAAAATTTTCGTGTGTATGACAAGAAAAGAATACCATCGCGCAAAAATTTTGCTGTGCGTTTTTGTCTTTTTTTTAGAAAATGCTGCCATAAAATAAAAATACTGCCATAAAATATAATCGACCCCAGTATGTTTTATGGCAACAAATATTATTTATGACAATCTATATTTCTTTCTCAATTCAACTAATGGGAAAAATGTATATTGTGTGCAGCTCTAAACACACAGCAAATACAATTATTTAATTAATTTTTGGAAGTAGAACAAATCTATGTTTTTTAGTATCTTCTTAGACATAAATGTCCTCTTCCAATGGCTAAACAGAGAGATTATTTCTTTCAGTTGTGACTACAAGTCCCTGAACTTTCGGTGATAAAAACCTTTACCAAAGTGGTTCAACTTAAGTACAGTTTTAAGTCTTACGAATGTTCAGAAATGCTCAGCGTTAATGTTGAGACTGGATTGTTCTAATAGGCAATAAAGTCATAAACTTGCGCTATTTTTACATATAAAATAAAAATTGGTTTAATGCTCGAGTTATACAATATTATAACATACAAACAAATATAAATTTTGTATAAATTTCTTATTGAGAATATATTGAGAGATAAGAAACCAATCTGTTAGACCTTGTACCATGATATAGATGAAATGACAGGTACTCAGAATAATGAGCTTTGACAGACTCATATTTCTGAAATAACCACCAAAAATGCTACTATATGTTCATCAAAATAGTGCCTTGCAACTTGAAAATTAAGAAACTTACCTTTTTTGACATTGCAAATGTGACTATCAAATTAGTTAGTCTGTGGACTGTTCCATACATTTTGAAACTAGTCGTACTTAATAAAGATTCAATCTTTATAATGCATCGATGCACTACGTGTATGAAGATTTTCGACCATTGAATGTAGATAAAGATTCGCTAAGTCATTTGAAGATGACATATTATATAGTCGATTTTAGCTCGCTTCGTTTGACCACCAACAAATGACATTATTATATGAAAAATAGTATTTTCTTGGAAGAAACAATAAAATCAACTTCGGAAGTCGAGACATACCAGGTTTGACAACTTGGTGATAGTTCCGACATCTTTTCAATGTTGAATAAAATTCAGAATTGGCTGGCAACAATTTCTAGATGAGAATACGAAAAATATCAAATATGTGTATAGAAAATTCTAATCTATCGTATCATTGATATAATGATGGGGTACATCATCATAATAACAGACATTAGCATAACAGATATTTGAATCTTACTGCTTATTGAATTGAGTGCGTTTGAAAAAATATAGATGGGTGTGTTTACTGTGGTAAAAAACCAGTATGGTGTGAGCCAATTTTGTTACAACTTAGAATATTTTTGTGTATAGTCGTTTTTCCATAAATGCTGTACTTTTGGAAACATTTTTCAAAATCGAAAATCTCTTTGGCCCACTTAGTGATTCGATTTTCGCCAAATCACTGTATCTCCAAATTTTAGGGAAAAATTTGTAATTTCACACCAATTAGTTGATCCACCTGGCCTGTAAATAAAAGACTAACATTCAGTTTGTACATCATTTACACACATACACAGACCTTTATAAAACCGCTTTTCAGACTTGGGTGGTGTAGCAAAATTAGCAAAAAACTATAATTGGGCTAAATTCCAAACCCCTTTAGAATTTAAAAGTTAAGCGTGTATATACTCGCAGTTTTCGATATTTTCAGTAAAATGGTTATGTTTGTTTTTGACTGTGTTGTCTTATTCCATTGTCATGTGCGGGAGATTAGAAAATAGATGCCGTAAATTAGATGCCTTATAAAAAAATTTGCGTTTGTGATATTCAGTAATTCTATCAACTAGAAGAAACATTACATTTCTTTAATTATACAGGTGCAGATAAGTGCCATCACCTAAAATAAAAATACAAATCTGATTATTTAGAAATTAAAATAACAAAATTATTGATTTAGTTTATATCAAATACGGACGCGTTTAATTACATAATGAGATTTCTATACAAAGTACCATTAACATTTTTATACAAAGTATATATATATATATATAAAACATACTCGTGTTTTAAGGCATATAAGACAAATTTGACTTGAAAATAATTTCGTTTATTTAAATGTTTTATGAGGGAGATTTTATGATTCGATTATGTATATAAAAAAAATTCTAAAATAATAAATCCATTTGCGCTTTTAAACATATTCATACATGCTTGAATTTTGAACAAAATCCATTTATAAAATCCCCATTGCACATATTACTAGAAAAAAGCAAATAATTCAACTGGTTGCATGTTATGAAATAAGACGTTAAGTGAGTGATATTTTATTTTAACATAGCCTGTAGAGTATACAGTTAATTTTTTACAGGAAAATTTTCCGCAAAACTGTAAATAGGAAAAGTTTTATTTTTATTTTGTGTACTGTAAAAAAACCCATCAAAACCTGAACTAGACAACAAAAACAAATCAATTTATGATGAAAATTCTACTTTGAAGTTTAAACGTTCTTTTTTATTGTAATAAAACAACATTGTTAGTTTACCGCACGTGCAGTTGACATAATTATGAAATAAAGTGGAACACGTTTGCAGGAAGTTATGAATACAATTTTGTTATGGTCAAATTAATCATATTGTTTGTTATTCTGTTCAATATTTATTTGTTTTAGTTAATATTTACTTTTAACTATCTTTGTAACATTTTATTTTTTCTCTGAATGAACTTTAAATTTGCAAAAAAAAGTTATGACGCAGGAAACGGTTTTGCTTTTTAATTACGAGTATAAGTATTTTAAAAATTTATATACATATTTTTAATTTGTGTCTGTTTTTAATTTATTTGAGTATTTATTTATTTTTATGTTGGTATTATGTAGTTTTGGTTGAATTTTCAAATTTCACATAAACAAATTTAAAACAGTATTTCGAAAAAGAACCCATTAAAATGTATTTTTCTTTTATGTTTTCAGGTGTTCAAATAGCATATTTCGCAATAATTGGAACACAACTTTCCATGGTAGTTTTAAGTGTAGTATTACTATTTGGTATTTATAGGGTAAGTATTTAAATACTTGAATTTTATTACATGCTATTATGAATATATAATATAACACTTAGTCGAATTTTACTTGTTTCATATTTTTTATTGAAACAAAACACTTCTATTTAAGTAAACATAGAAAAGTTTCCTTCCTTTACAAGAATTCTTAGTTTACTTAGATTAATAACTTCAAAACTTTCTTTAATTGGCACACTACAAAAATGAAAATTTAAAATAGAAAATTGAATATATGAAAGAAAAATCCTTTGAAAATGAAGTAAATAAAAGTTAGGTATGAGATAAACCTAATTTTTATGTTCATACTGTTGGGTCGTTCTGTTCTTTAAATTTTTTGTTTCTTATTTATTTGTGTTTCTAATTTTATTGGCAATTAATAAAAAAGTTTTAATTTATTTTTTGTTTACTCGAAAAAAGGAAAGTTTGTCAGACATATTTGTTGATATATTATGTTATTACAATTTATTAAAATAATATTCAGTAACTAGAGCTATCTGATTAGCTTCAATTTCGACGAGAGTAACTTTAAAACAATAGTTTTACATAATATGTGGCGGTTAAATTTACTATGTTCTTTTGTACAAAGAGGTTAAACAAGGTTGAACGTAGTCCATTAGACTATCTCAAAAGCCCAAGCCTTCAAAAACCTATAGGTTTAACATTTACAATTTTACGTTCGGTTATCAGTTAAATTCGAGGAGTGTTTCAACCCATATTTAAAAGTCCGTGTACAATATGTGATAATTGCATTTAAGGAATCCAAAGTAATCAAAGTTACCTCGGGAGTTACCCAAGGATCCCACATTGGACCCTGGTTATTTCTTGTTTCCATTTCATTGAACTATTTCATACCATCAAAGAAACGTAGGGTACTGAACGGTTACAACAGGACATTAACAACCTTTTTTTTTTTTTTTTTTTTTTTGTTGACACTTAGGCCATTTTTGGCCCATTGTGATACCACGCATTCACGCTACATCATTAACCCATTCACCTATTCACCTGCTCACACAACTACAGTATTACCACCTGCACATTGCAAGCTCCATGTCAACCTGTACATTGACATGGACGGTGGGTCGGCGCTGAATTCTGTACTCCATCAGAGGGTCTTAGTTGTGTTTATTAACATCACCGATCGTAATCGATGATGAAAATTCGATTTGCATCTAGCCTCTGATGGGATTCGAACCCAGTACCTCCCGGTCCAAGTGCCGAAGCTTTAACCACTGCACCACTTGTCCGGTATTAACAACCTTAGTAAGTCCGCAATTTGGTGCACTTTAATATCAACAAATGCCTGATAATGTCATTCCACAAAAAAAATTAGAGATTTTATGAAACAACAGATTTAGAGGCCACGTTCATTTCAAATATGAGGTTCAGCAGGCACATTGATTTAATACTATTGCTAAAGCCAATTCAATGTTGAGATTTGTCAAATGATAGACGAGTGCATTCTACGATTTATCTACATTACTTATGCTATATTTCGCTTATATTAGATTCCAAGTAGAATATGCAGTAACTGCCTCAACCCCTTACTATTTTGTTCACATTAAGAGAATCGTTAGTTTGCATAAAATTTTCTCTCGATAACAATAATTTACCTTTCTACAAGATTGTGGCGCGACTACCTCCATATAAGACTAGATGCATGAATTATAACCACTGCACCCTTGAATATAGAAAAATCCTATTAGATGCTTCGCTTTTATAGAAAATGTAGGTGGCATTGTAGTTTCACCATATATCACAGAAAATCTTTCTTTCATGTTCCGAGAAGGATCCTTTGTAGTCACCGACTGATGGAGCTTGAACACCACTCCACTAATTATAGAGATAACAGCCCAATAAATACATTGGCTGAATCTTTTAGCATTGCAGAGCATAAATTTGATTTTAACTTATCAAAGGCAGCAATAAAAAAAACCTGAAAAGCTACTTTTTTAATGTATAACTACATGTTTTTTGACTGCTTTAATTAATGAATTATAACGTATAATATTGGGTTTTCGTTCATTTGTTAATTATAACCAAAAATGTATTATTTTTACTTTTATTTTTAAACGTTTGGCTTGTATATTTTAAATTTTAAAATTTTAACTGTTATTTCACTATTATTATGAAACTTTAACTGATGACCTAAGATTTTACTCCGTATCCGATACAATAAAAATATAGGAAAAGTGCTATATTTGAATAAAGCTTATAATATAAATCAAAACAATCGATCATTTCATTACCAATGTTAGGTAAGTAAATGATTGTTTGTGTACATTATCGTTACATCTTCTTTGTGAAGTTTATTATGATCCGGAAAAATTATAAAGCTTGTAAATAGCTTTTGTACGAAAATATTTCAAGGATTAAATTAATCATTTTTTTGTTTGGGAATTTAAAGTAGCAAAAAGAAATTATTGATCGTAGTTGGATTATTTGTCAGTAGTTTGTAATCCAATGAGTGATTAATTCATTGATCCTAAACCAGCCGTGAAATTTTTTCCTTGTGACCGCCGGGAATCAAACCCGGGACCTTCGGTTGTTGGAGCAAGCATGCTGACCACTATGCCACCGGGGCGGCTAATCATATTTTCATTACGGATAAGAGTGATTAATTCATTGACCCTAAACCAGCCGTGAATTTTTTTTTTGTCAGCACCGGGAATCGAACCCAGGACCTCCCGTCGCTGGGGCAAGCATGCTGACCACTTTGCCACCGGGTGGCCTAATCCAACTCCGTTTTATGCAAATCATATATATTTTTGAGACTTATGTAAAGCCAACTATGATATGATATGATATGATATGATAAAGGCGTACAGGCCAACCATAACGGCGATCCTAGGTATGTTACCATAATCCTGAAATATTAACAATCAAATAACAAATTATATCTGAATGCGAGTAATATTTCAGCGTCATGCGGGCCCAGGCCCTGCCTGCATCCTTAACAGATAAGGTTATTTAGGAAAGGATGTTAGTCACAGAAACAACTAGGGCGATAACCGCAGCAAAGTCATTTTCTAACTACTTAGATATATTAAATTGTTAGTCTCATTTAAATTCACACTCTAGATTAGATTTTGTTAGTTTATTAATTTGGGTTAGTTGTGGTTGAGGTAAGGGATACTAATATTCATCATATGTGTTCGGCTTCAGCCATAATATACTGGTTAGGTTATTTAATTCACATCTACGGGTCATCTTATCATATGCTGTTTGTAACCTTATTTTTGCCCTATCTTCCCACCCAACACCATTTAACCGAGGGACTTCACGTTCGTAATGACTCGACAGCATTATCATACATATGATGACCCAAATATTCCGTTGATATTGTAAAAATTAAATCTAAATTCGGTATTGTCATTTAGCTATCTATATTTAAATTCATCCAACTAAAAGCAGGGTTGATTTATATCTAACATTCACAACTATCTAACACACACAACTACTTTTTACGCTATTTTACACACAACTACACTAAAACATAACGTGAATTCAACCAGAAAGATCTTCGGAAACAACATTCCATAGCAAAAGCTCTTTGGATCGATAACATATTTAATTGTATTGAACTTATCTTCAAAGCGTAGGTTATTAAATAGACCCCCTGACCAAGAATGTTGCAATCACAATCTTCCTTTGACCTTCCGGTATGTTCAAAAAATCATAAATAATAATAAAAAATAACAAAATAAATTCAATTATATTTGCCGACAACTTTATTGTTTTATGTCAGGACTTTCGACAAAATTTCAATTTATAGAATTGACTCAAGTAAGGAACAAATTTAATTTAGGAACATGTATCTACTTTATGTAAATAAGCTCACCTAGCGAAAGAACGGAGCAAATATTCACAAATGGATAACAAAAATGAAATTCGAACATCGAATTTTCTTAAAAAGAGACTTCGTTAACCCTAAAGCTCTTATAACATTTCTTCTTAGCAAGAGCCTCTCAGTCTGACATGGAACTGTTTGTATATTTTTAATTTTATTGAAAATAAACGTTTAATTATTTTTAAAAATTAATTCATTTATTAATAAACATAACTTAAACTAAAAAAATAACAGTTTTAAAAAAAATTAGAGACTCACAGTCTCTTGTTAAAAGCTTTAGGGTTAAGCGAGGGATTAGTGTAATCAAACAGAAACAGAGGTAAATGTGTATGTACAATTTATGAGAGCGGATACAATAAGAATAATATTCCGAGATGAGAGAATATTATTTTAAACCAAAACAAAAAACAAAGTTTTTGTGTTCATAAAAAAATTTTTAGAAATTAAAATAGCGAAACAAAATAGGATCGAATATGCACACCAAACACACACAACGAAACCTTATATACAATCGAGCGTGTATATTCATGCTGCAACAACATATGCTGCAACAACAATGTTGCTAGCTTTGCCAAATCGCAACTGTAATACATATATGTATACTTGCTCATACAAAATTTGTTTATATACACATTACAAATTAATGTGGATACTCTTAGCAAATACCAATGCCTTCCAAACTACAGGCCTCTTTCTACTCTGTTTTTGCACATGACGTTAATTTATGTCTAAACCGAGACTGCGCAGTAATAATATTAAGATATTTACACTAACAAAACAACTAGAGAAAGCAACAACGACGTAGACATAACGTGTCGTCATCATTTGGTGTATGCGGCCTGTAGTTTAGGAAACATTGCAAATACGCATGTTATATGTATTTAACAAAAAAAAGAAAAACAAAAAAAACTTCTCTTTTAAATCAATCCGAAAAACTGCACGTGCACATTTCTTTATGTTCATGGCACGCACATATGTACATGTTACATAGTGAGCTAAACATTACAATAACAATGCCTTCTAAACTACTAGCCGCTTACACCAAATGATGACGACACGCTAAGTCGACGTTGTTGTTGCTTTCTCTAGTTGCTTTGTTAGTGTAAATATCTTAAAATTATTATTGCGCAGTCTCGGTTTAGACTTAAATTGACGTCATGTGCGAAAAATGAGAGTAGTAAAAGGCCAGTAGATTAGAAGGCATTGATCCTATACACAAATTAATCCTCAACAGACTATGCACATTGTACACGTCACATCACTTTTACATACTAGTTAACACTCCACTTATTTTATATTAAAATTTTTTATTTTTTTGTTGGTTTTATTTTTTATTAAATATTTTACAATGTATATGTATATGTATTACCTGAAATATAACATTTCACATTTATTTTGACATGATGTTTTAAACAAGAATTCATCTTGCTGCGTTTTAAATTTTTATTGTAAGGTTAAGTTTCTAATGGTTGCAGGGGTTTCAAACTTCCCGTTGAAGTGGATAGCGTTCCCGATAGCGGCTTCCGATAAATAGGCTGAGCAAAATATTTTTAAATCGGTTTTAACTAAAAAGTTGAGTGAACAATATTATTCATCTATCTTCTTCAAAAGGCAATTTGAAAAGACCTTTGTTTTGTACAACCCTTAAATCCCAGTCTATTATAATCTATAAAAAATCTTTAAATACTTCCTCTTTTCCTGGAATTTTTCTCGGTGATTGTTTAATTCCATTCTCTAATACAGTTAGAAATTTAGGGTTAACTTTTAATAAAACTCTTACTTGGGGTGATCATTTAGTTCTCTCTCTCTCTGGCACTATATATCCCATACAGGGATTTGGCCGCCTCAAATGAGGTTTCATAATGTATTTTCATTTCGGATAATGAGTGATTAATTCATTGATCCTAAACCAGCCGTGAAATTTTTTCCTTGTCACCACCGGGAATCGAACCCGGGACCTCCGGTCGCTGGAGTAAGCATGCTGACCACTTTGCCCCACCGGGGCGGCATCATTTAGTTAAGGTTATTAAAACGGTTTTTGGAATGCTTAGTTGTTTGTATAAGGTTGTAGGGTTCGCCGATTTAAAAAGCGTATGTTCCTCTCGAATTTTCTTCCACATTTTCTTTATGGTGACGTTGTTTTGTTTGGAATGCTTCAGGATAATATGAATGTTCTCCAAAGATGTTTCAATGCTTGTACTCGTTTCATTTTTAGTATTAGGAAATATGATCACATTTCTCCTTTCTTAAATTTGACTCTTGGCTGTAGTTTGATTAACTTCTATGAACTTCGTGTGTGTCTTTTTATTTTTAAGCTTCTCAGATCGAAGCAACCTCCCTATTTATTTAACAATTTATTGTTCAGTAGGTCCCATTCTTCAAATTTACGTTTACTTCCCCCTATAAATCTGTGTAGGTCTTTAAATACATCCCTTTCTGTTAGGGGTATTTCTCTTTGGAATTCTATTCCACTAGAAATTAAGAGGTCAGCGTCGCCTAAATCTTTTAAAGCGGATTATTTAGCGTGGCGCGCTTGAATGATAATACATGTAGTACTATTTTTGTAATAATTTTTTTCATTTGTATTATTTTTGTATGTAGTATGTAGGTATTCACTTCTTGCAGTGTTCTCTGTAACAAATGAGCTTGAGCTCAATACGGAGGGTACTAGCATGGAGTGGATTTGTTTTTTGAAAAAATCTGAGGTTTTTATGCCTAATGGAAGTATTTTTTTTTTTTTTTTTTTTTTCGGTTGTTGTTCTTCATTTATATTGCTTCCATATGTGCTTTTCCTTTACCAAAATTGTAATGTCAATGAACAAATAAATAAATAAATAAATAAAAGCAAACTTCATTCTCGTGTACAAATTTAGACGTAATGTAAATTTTTTTTATTTTGTAGTTTCGAAAATTTTTTTATTCAAAATTGTTTAATTCTTTGGTAAAAAAGTGGTTTCGGTGTATTTTTGAAGAAAACGAATAAAAAATAAACAAGTGACAAACAACAATAAACATAAAAGTAGAACTGTCATTCTACTGCATGAAGTTAAGTACAATTTTTTTTTTAATTAGTAGCGACACCAGTGAATAATAGCTGCAGTTTCAGTAGAAATGTAAAGCCAACTATGATGAACCGGTTTTTTTTGTTACAGGAAATTCACAAGCAAAAAATAATAAATCCTAAACTGCCCTCTAATATTTTGTTTCTCAAAACAATACACCTTTTAGCTGTTTTGCTTTCGCAAAGCCGCTTAGATTTAATATTAGAGGCCAATTTTGGTTTCTGCAATATTTGTTTGTGAATTTCGTATCGGAAAATAATTATTCATCATAGTTGGCTTTTATCTGCAGTAGTAATTGTAATGCGAATCGATTTTATGAAAATCTTTTTTTGTTTTAGTTTAATTTAAAGCCAAATTTACTTTAATTACTTCCTCATAAAAACGCCAACTATGATAAACAATTATTTTTGTTACTGAAAATTTATAAACAAATATTGCTACAACCAAAATTGGGCTCTAATATTAAAGTTAAGGGGGATTTGCGAAAGCAACGCAGCTTTTGATTTCAACACCAAGGAAGAATCTAGTTCACTGTAATTTAGAATTTTTAAACAACAAAAAAGTCTTTAATTTCACAAAAAAATAACGTAAAGTATTACTAATAATTATGCCAAAAAACTATTCATTCAAAATTAAAATTAAAGTGTCACCGATAATTTATTTCCTCATGTCGAAATACAATAATGATAAAATCTGTATATTTATCAAAGCAAAGCTCATTTCCATTGTTTTGTCACGGCAGGAAAACAAATGAAAATTTATTTGGTGTTATATCGCAAAATTTAATCTCAATTAGTTTCTTTCGATATTGCGTTGTAAGCGAAAATTATGATTTTCCAACCCTTATAAATAATGTTTGTTTATGCGGATGTAAGAAAAAAAAATTACATTCTTCTATAAGGGAGAAATGAAAATAATCCAAACATATATAGTACATAACGCATGCATTTACTTTACTCGTAGTTACAATATACAGGCGCTTACAGAATCTGATAAGGTACGAATCACGAATTACCTAAACAAACGCAAATTATATTGTACCAATATTGTATCAGTTTCCAAATAAATTTAAACAAAATTTTCCAGAAGCCCCAAATGAAATAGTTGGAGAGTTTTACTCAATTTTTTTTTTGCTTTATAATAACTTAGCTTTATGTTAAATAGAAGACTTTTTTGGCAATGAAATCTTAAAAGAAATAAAATATAGTAACAAAAACATTAATAATAATTACAATTTTTTGAATTTATTACAGAAATTTTGTTTTCATGTTTCATATCAAATTCACGTTTTCGTGACCACATGAATTTAATAACTTTATAAAATTTTGTGTTTAGTTAGTAGTTTGTAAAATCTAATAACGTTTATTATACGGAACAGATGAATATTTTATTTTTTAATTAGAACGCTGCAAACCTAGGCCCTTACCTAGTAATCAAAATAGGCTTCTAATTTAATCCAAATGCCAGTTGATTAGCCAAAGATTAAGTACTAAGTGCTGTAAAAATATATGTGGAGATAAAAGGGCTTTATGGTAGAGTAATGAAGTTAGTATAATTTGTGTAGAAACCTATAGTCCATGGATCATTAAAGTTTACAAAATTAATTATTCCTCTCAGGAAAATAATTATAATAAATCGATTAGAAAGTTATTAATATTAGCAAGTTATGAATATTAATTGAGAATCTAATTCTCAGATATTCTGCAATTATTATTAGGGACGTTTATCTGTAGTTTTTTCAATTTAGCTTATTTAGTTTATAAAAATGATGTAGGTATTCGAATACTAAACGGTATTGCTCATCATACAAGCTTACAAACTAAGTGTATCTAATAACTGTCTGCGTCTTTCAGAACATGTTCTCTTCACATCAATGCGACACTTTTGTAAATTCGAATTCGCATTGAATAAATCAAACCATTTCATATCACTAGCGTTTCGGAATCATTTTCATCCAATATTTGTTTTCCATTTTACTGGGATGAATTATTTTTAAAGTTTTAAGGTCATTCAGATATCCCGAAACCCACGACATTTTTTTGGTTAATTATATTTGATCTCTGACCGAATTTGCTGCTTTGCTGCATATTTATGATGTCCCTATTGGTTTCTCCTAAATTATTTATTCCTTACGCTGGGTATATTGGTAGCTCAAACGGGTTTTCCCTTTTGAGCCATCTGACTATCCCTCGGAGGTCAAGCATTTGGCTATATTCGATGTTTGGGTGATTAAGAGCCTCTTCATGCTTCCGCATGGTGTCTTAGAGAGTCTCTGAATGGTCTCTTAGGGGCTATAGAACTAGGTTGCTATTGCGTACGAAACAAGGAGCATTAACAATATCCTGCAATAGTCTTGACTTTGATTTAGAATATTTGATTGATGTACGTACCCGCTGCTCGCTTTAGTACAACCCCGCAGAAAAATATCTTATGTACATATAGGCCTTAATTTTTTCTTATATGGCATCAGAATATTATGGTTTAATACGTTAAAAAAGCTTCGGCCACGTTAAGGCCACGTTAAGGCCACGTTAATATAATTTTATTCCGAGACTTAATTTATTTTGGAAAGTTTTTCTTGAAATCCGTATTGGTGTATTATAGGTCAAATTATTCACTGTATTTTTAATCGTAGATATTATTATCGTATGTTACTATATCTGGGAGGATATACTTTTAGGATATAATTTTTATTTAATTTATTTTTGGATAAAAAATTGAAATTATTTTTTTGAAATTGGATTTGATAGTAAAATATTAAAGAAAACTTATTTGATTATTATAATTTAGAATGGATTTTGGTTGAAGCTTAACTTCTCAAGAGAAAGACAAATTTGTTCTGTAGTTATCTAGGTCTGGGACATTTTTTTGAGGTTTGTAGTTGATATTGTGTCTGATTAGAATTCTCATGAATTTTTTTATATCCTTCGTTTATTGTCATCGGTGTTGTTGATTTTGCGCTTTTCCTCGTTTATTTCTCTGTAGAATCCAACCAACTTCTCTATATAGCGTTTTCTATACAAAAGCCTCTCCAAATTCATGAAATTCTTTCTGGTCTTTACAACAACGTTGGATATGGTTAAGGGCAGAAACTTATGAAGTGGTTCCGATTACATGCTTTAGATGTCAGCAAAACGGTGGTGCCCACCTCAACAAGCAGGGCGTCAAATAGTTGGATCATAATTATGTGAACGCATCTTCACCCACGACATAAATATCTTTGTTTGCAAGAACCACACTCGGCTAATGGTCAAATTTATTTATTTATTCATTGACGTTACAATTTTGGTAAAGTAAAAGCACATATGGAAGCAATATCCCTTTTCTTGTCCGCTAACACAATTGTGTGGGTCAAAGGACAAAGGAATCATGTCAAAAATTTATTTTTGTATGTTTTTTGAACCAACTTACACATTTGTGCATTCGTCACAAACATATTTTCGTCCAAAAACACTATAACTATACACACAATTGTGTTGATTGTACTTGAAATCAAGCAAAAATTTTTATCCAAAACGCCATAACATACTATGGTTTTTTACTCACACATTTGTGTGGTATGGACTTAATTGAGCCAATGTTTTTTTTGGTTGAAAAAAGGATATAAATCAACAACAACAACCACAAAAACATAACTTCCATTAGGCATAAAAATCTCAGATTTTTTTCAAGAGACAAATCCACGGCCATGCTAGTATTGAGCTCAAGCTCATTTGTTACAGAGAACATTGCAAGAAGTGAATACTTACAGACTACATACAAAAATAATACAAATAAATACAAAAATATTAAAAATAGAGGAAGTATCTATCGATTTTTTATAAATTATAGTGGACTGGAATTTACTAACATTAAGAGTGAGTCGGTTAGATAATGACCAATTATAAATTCTTACCAAATCATCATTAATAAGAGAAATATTATAGTGAATGGAATCATTATATAAGCGACTACTCCTTTATATTTGGACATCATCAACAAATACAAAAGAGACAGGTAAGAAGTCAGAAAAAGGATTGCCATAAAAACTGCCTGAAAGCGTCCCTAAGTATAGTCTAAAATCAATTTAGCAGCAGAGAGAGAAAAATTAAAGTTCGAAATAAGCTTATTAAACAAAATTTGGCGATTAATTGATTCAAACGCTTTAGAAAAATCTAACAGAGTAAGGCAAGTCATTTCCCTTTTACTCATACTACAACGAATATCATCACAAACATTCAGTAAAGTAGTGGTAGTACCGTGGAACCTTCTAAAACCCGACTGAAAAAGACTTAGCAAATAGCTATCGATATGAGATTGAATTTAGTTTTTTTCTACCAATTCAAACGCCTTGGACAGAGAACTTAAATGCTAATAGGGTGGAAATGGAAAATCTCAGAAAGATTGCTAATTTTAGGAATAGGAATAATTTTACTCATCTTCCACTGAGCGGGATATGAAGAGGTCGTTAAAATAAAATTGAAAATATGTAACAAGTACCTTGATACAATAGGTATAATACGCTTAACCAATTTCAACAATTTGAGTCCCAGGAGGTAATGCAAACGCATTACAAAAAACGTAAAACCATTTGTGGTGCAAATGCAAACGATCGCACTGCTTGGGACTCAAATGGTTAAACTAACCAAATATGGACCAGTGGATATATGGGTAAGATATACGTGTAAGCGAAAATGAATTTAGGGGTCCGACGGACACTAAGTCAATATTGGAAATATCAAGGGTCGTACTAGAGTTATTTATGTAATGGTAAAAATCATTAGTTTTGAAATCTACAGAAGCAGCCCCTTTGCAACTTCCAAGATGAGGGATCTATCTTATCCTTGAAAAAATTTTGCTTAGCAATACGAATTAAACCTACCACTCTATTTTGTGATTGATAAGCTAGATAAGACAAAGAATTAGGGCTAATATTCCAAAGACGATATTTGGAAAAACGAACAGAAATAGCACTCAAAATGTCGGGGATCTAGGTCTGAAATAAACAGTAGTGAGAGGAATGCAATTATTAAATACATAATTAATAGAGGAATTAAAAAAGTCAATTTGATCAGTAGAAGTACTAAGAGAAAAAATATTTTCCCAACAAATAGAGCCACAAGTTGATGAAAGGTGAGATTGAAAAAAAAAGCTGAAAATAAAGCTGAAAAATAAAGCTGAAACTTTTAGGTTTAGGTCGAGAGTAATAATTAACACAAAAAACTAGAAGATCATGATGAGAACCAATACCAAGAGACAATTGATTGAAAAAACAAATGGAATTATCAGCTGAAGCAACAACGTGATCAATGAGTGAATAAGAACCACCACTTGCGGTAGCGTAAGAGTACGTGGGCGCATCAGTATTATAAACCGAGAAGTTAATGCTACTTAGAATATTTAAATAGCTACGAAAAAATAAAGTCTCTTGAGAAATATCAAAATTAAAATCACCCGAAATGAACACTTCATCATACTGACAGGAAAAATAACTAAAAAGACACTCAATGTCTAAAAGGGATTTTTAAATCGAGCATACGACCTCTTGTTCGTTTTAGGAGGATTATAAACCACACCTGAAAGAAATTTTCCCTTATTCACGAAAACATTTAAAAAATGCAACTCAAAGTCAGAAACGAGCCTTTGAGAAATTGAGGGGGTACCGATACAATACTACATTTAATATGCTCGTTAACATATATGCATACTTAACCGGTGGATTAACCCTATCTCGCCTGAACAAATTAAAGCCACTAATTGCCAACACAGAAGTGGAAATATTGGATGACAAAAAAATTTCCGATAAACAAATAACATCAATTGGGACCCCATTAAAAGTATGACGAAGTTCGTAAATATTTAATATAAGACTCTGAACATTCAAACTAATTACATTAAACATGTTGGACCTAGTCCGAAGCATAGATTTTAATACAACCGAGGGCAAAGAAATAGTCTCGGTGGGCATCGCGAGTCGTGGCGCACTTCAACAACAATACTTACATGCAAAAAATTAAAAATAAATAGAAGAAACTTCCTTCGCAGACACCAAGGTCACACGACTTCAAGTGCCAAAATCTAAAAAAAAAGAAATAAAGAGAAGCCAAATAATACAGGTAACAGAAAACTATGTAAGAGGAGCGATACTTCAAGCCCAAAATCCAGTGGGGAAAGCCACAAAATCAAAATTAATCCAAAAAATTAAATATTTTGATTTTAGGATAGAAAAAAACGGAAGCAAAATAGGAGTGTTCGTGTGTGTGAGAGAAAGTTTGACATCAAGTGACCTTAGCCACAGAATAGACCACTACAAGTAGCAAAACTCCGAGATTTGCCATTTAAAAAGCTGACTGGGGTCTATTTGCTAGACACTTGGTTGGCTCTTGGCACGGTGTAGAAACAGTTCCAGA